>OZ020511.1:7382350-8719850 GCA_963971375.1 Platycheirus rosarum | reverse complement strand
CACAAATCGCATTCTACAAATGATAATAAGTTTAGAGATAACTAATTAGACACTGTATCTCTGTTTCTGATACCTCATCATACATAAAGACAAACCGCGAATTTTGATACAGCCAATTTAAATATTTTCCAAAAGCAAAGTTTTTGACTGACTTCAAAATGAGTTAGATTTTTTTATATCATATTACACCACGGGCTAGTGTTGCCGTGTTTATCAAAATTGGTTATATGTTCGATTTTGCGTCGATTAATATTCGGAGTTCTGATGTTGTGAAAGGGTCCCTTACATATGCTAATGAAAGCTATTCAATACTATGCTTTTAAGAATTACATGAATTTTCTTAAAAGTGTCTTCATCGATGAAGTCAATTCTATTTTGAGTGCAACTAAAGCTAAAAATTAATTTGTGGTCAGTGAGAAAAATATTGACTTTCTCGATGAGACTGACAAAGGCTCTGAGAACTATCTGTTCTTAATGGCTTCGTATGGTCTCAAGTGTATTATTAACGAACCAACTCGTGTAACATCCTCTTCCAAGCCTTGCATAGATATCATATTCATAAGATTAAACAAAGATAGCGAGAGATATTTTTTAACGTGATAACGTCTTATAAATCGATGACACGCTACTCACACGAAATACCATGACTCATGCTCACCTTAATTTTTGGCGTGGTTTGTGTATTTAATACTAACAATTGAAAGAGGATTTGATTTAATGCAACACCGATTTTCTTTAAATATATGTATATTATTATATTTATTTGCTGAAATTAAATATAAGACTGCTGCCGATTGGTAAAAAGTTGGGACAATAGTTTTTTTTTGGTACTAGGTTTTTGGTACTTAGTAATAGAATTCCGTACTATTGTATTTTAAGTACAATATTGTGTCCTGAATTTAGTACTTGGTAGTGTATTCAGTACTAAATTTTTGTTATACGTATTCCAACAGTTGGCATTGTATTTTGAATTTAATGAATCAACTTTTTTGTAAATCTAGCATTTTATTATTGTTAGGTTGAGTCTTTGTATATACACTGGGTAAAGTTTGTTGAATTTGCTTTTGTTGAAATTAAAGGCGGATCGTTTAGTTATTTAAAGATTTTATTTAAGTAGCGCAAGGAAAAAACAGAAACAGAACAGAAGTGACAGATGAAGAGGAATAGAGTATGAGTATAAGTGTTGCCAGAAAGGTAAATACAAAAGGTATTACCATGTAGATATGGAATTTCCAACATCCCCTCTCAACTTCATAATCGTTCTCTATCTTCATTTCTAACAATTTTAAAAGATATAAATACTTTGAGATCAAGAACTATTTAACTTTGTACTTTAACAATATTTTTCGAATATAAATTATATATGAGATCAGTTACTCTTTAAATTTTAAAACTTTGACAATTAGAAGATTATTTGTATTTACGAAAAGGAAAAAATTTAAGTTTTAAATACCAAATATTCGTTAATTGAAAAAATGGAATATTGTACTTGAGTGTATGGAGCATTTAGAGTTTCATGCCCATATTTTCGAAGTGTTTGAAGTGTGACTGTTGCGGTAAAGCTTTCGTCAGTGCATCCGCTATCATGTCCTTGGATTTGAGGTAACTGATGGTGATGATGTTGTCTGCTATGGCTTCTCTTACGAAATGGTAACGTACATCGATGTGCTTCGTCCTTCCGTGGTTGGCCTGGTCATTTGCGATATGTTTAGCACTTTGGTTGTCGCAAAATATGTTGAGAGGTCCATCGTGTAACCTTAGCTCTTCTAGTATGTGACGTAGGTATGCTGATTCTTTTGCCACTTTACATAACATTTAGTTCTGCAGTCCAGTGCTGACTTCTAGGGTCCTCGACGTACTGAGAAAGTGCACTCACAATGAAAGAAATGTCTGGTCTGCTGAACGATGAGATATACAACAATCGACCTTTTCACTTTCGCCTTTTATTGTAGGTTCCTTTTCCAGTTTCAGCTTTACTTGAGCGGGCAGGCGTGATGGCTTTGCTTCTTCCAGTTGATAAAGTTGTTGAAGATTATTAATGTAGCCCTGTTGTGTTATGCTTATGCCTTTGTTGTGATGTGAGATTTCCAATCCCACACAAAGTTTAGGTTCTCCCAAGTCGCGTATATTAAAGTCCTCTGATAGTTTGCGGTGTACGAGCAAATATTCCTCAGGGTCGTTGGTTTCCAAAAGAAGATCATCAACGTAGATGGTCAGGATTGTGAAACTTTGCTTATTAATTTTGAAGTAAATGCATCTGTCATATGCTGATTGGGAATAATTGAGCTATTTTAAGGTTTTATCCAGCCTTAAATTCCACTGCCGGCCTGACTGTTTTAAGCCATAGAGAGCCTTTTTTAAACTGTATACTTTGTTGCTATCGCTTTTCTCAAAACCATCCGGTGGTTCCATGTATATTTCAACATCTAGTTCTCCGTTGAGATAAGCAGAAGATACGTCCAATTGGTGTAGTTTGAGCTTGTGCTCTGCAGCTATTGCTAGTGTCAGGCGGATAGAATGGATGCTGGCGACGGGAGCGTAAGTGTCTGTGTAGTCTAATCCGGGAATTTGTTCATAGCCTTTCGCTACCAATCTCGCTTTTCGCCGTTGTACAGAACCGTCCGTGTTGTACTTCATTTTAAATACCCATTTACTTTGAATAACTCGTCTGTCAGTAGGTCTCTCCACCAATTTCCAGGTTTGGTTGCGCATTAGCGAGTCGTATTCATCCTGCATTGCGCTGTACCACTCATCTCGATCATCCATTTTTTGCAGCTGTTTCAAGGTCGTAGGATCGGTTTTTACGTTGTAGGTTTCTTCACTATCAGCTGCTGATGTTTTAGAGCCGCTTGGAAAATGAGTCGGTGGTGGTGCTTCATCTAGAGTTTCTGATTCAGGTTCTTGGTGTTCGTTTTTCAGTGCCGATGGTTCAGTGGTTGGATTTCATTTCGTTTCTCCTTGTTTCCTGGTGAATTTTCCACGAACTTCACATCTCTGCTCTTAATGATCTGCCGTGTTTCCGGTTTCCAGAGTCTATATGTTCCATGTTCGTTTTCGTATCCCACAATCTTGTGTTCTGTACTCCTCGGATCAAATTTAGAAATGTTGTTTCGTTTGTCCAGAACGTAAGCATTCGTTCGAATGCATTTGAACTTTGATACATCCGGCTTTTTACCAGTCCACAGTTCTTCTGGTGTAGCGTTTCCATTCATTTTTGTTGGACACCTGTTTCGTATGAAGGCAGCCGTGCATATTAATTCTGCCCATAGAATGTCAGGTAAATCTGCCTCAATTTTTAAACACCTGGCCATATCCAATAGCGTTCTGTTGGCTCTTTCGGCTATCCCGTTTTGTTGAGGGTTATAGGGCGCGGAAAATTCGTGGTCAATGCCGTTTTGTTCAAGAAATTTTTCAAAGCTGTCGTTAGTGTATTCAGTTCCATTGTCGCTTCTAAACGACTTAATGAACTCACCTGACTGCTTTTCTACTAATTCTTTGTAAGCTTTGAACTTTTCAAGCGCTTCACTTTTTCTTCGCATGAAATACACTGAAATATGTCGGGTGAAGTCGTCAATAAATGTTATAAAGTATACTGACTTGCTCAAGGATACGCATTGGCCTGCATACGTCCGAATGAATCAGTTGCAGTTTTCTGCTGCTTCGCTTGGCGTCACATACACTGCACGGCTTGATAGATTGTTTTGCACAGATACACGTTTCACAGGTAGCACTTTCATTTTCCAAATTATTCGGCAGCCCAATAACCATGTCCTTCGTTTTCATTTGCTTAAGCGACGCAAGGTTCAGGTGACCCATCCTGTTTTTTTCAGGTCTGGGATATACAGCGTGTTAAATAGTTTGATGCCTTCCTTTACATGACACAAGTTTGTTGGAATTGTGGCTGTTCCGACACCCATGATACTAACTTTATTACCAATAGCCAAGGTCGCATAATTTTGTGTCGTGACATTTATGTTATCAAACAAGGAGCGGGTTGAACACATATGAGATGTTGCTCCAGAATCGAGACACCAAACCACTTTATTAGTTGCAATTTTTAACACCGATTGCTCTTGCATTGTAAACCCGTATTTAAAATTATCTTTTTCAACTGATTGCACTTTCTTAACTCTTTCATTGTTCCGAAAGCAATCTTTGGCTTTGTGGCCTTTCTTTCCACACTTACGACATTCGTATGGAAACGAGTTTATAAATTCCTTGTTGTAGTTTGAGGACTTTTTCGGTTTGTAGTTTCCTTTGGAATAAAGTGTTGTGCTTGTCGATGTGGTTGACTCTTTCTTACGGTCGCTAACCTCCAGTAGTCGTGTGCAGACAGTGTCGAGCTCCGGATAGCTGCTTTGCGCATCAAATGCGGCCTGTACGTCCTTATATTCTTCTGAAAGTCCATCGAGAAGTATTATCACCAACAAGTCCTTGTCGAGCATGGCTTCCAGTTCAAGCAGTCTGCTTACTGTGTCTTTGAATTCTCTAATGAATTCATCCATACTTTGGGCAGCTTCCATTTTAGTGTTGATCAGGCGTCTGAATTCCTCAGCTTTTTGCCTAGGGCCTTTTCTTTCGTACATTTCGCCTAAAAAATTCCAAATATGTGAAAATTGTTCATGTTTTACCAAGGAAATTATGTTTGGCTCCAGTGCCAAGATGAGCTTCGCTTTCGCGTCCATATCTTTGTCGTCCCACGCTTGCCGTCCATCTCCTACCTCCGCAGGTCTTTGCAGCGTTCCTTTGACGTATCCAGTCAAACGTGCTTTATGGAGGATCGCCTCCATCTGCGGTTTCCACGAAATAAATTTTCACCATTGAATGGCGGCACACGATGTAAAACATTCGGATACAAGTTTAAAGGTTAGGGCGTTTTAAATTGACTTAAATGCAAAAAATTTACTTTTACTTTTATACAATAGTATATCTTAAACAAACCCATAACCTGTTGAAATTAAACGCGGATCGTTTAGTTATTTAAAGATTTTATTTAAGTAGCGCAAGGAAAAAATACACGTCTGAACTAAGTCAAAGAGGAAACAAAACAGAAGTGACAGATGAAGAGAAATAGAGTATGAGTATGAGAGTTGTCAGAAAGGTAAATACAAGAGGTATTGCCATGTAGATATGGAATTTCCAACAGCCTTTGAGGTAGTTTTCGTGGTGGTTTGGTTGATCATCGTCGAAATCAAATGCCATGTAATTATAAAATGTATAATGACGTGTGTATGGAGTAGAGTAAATGGAATTCAATATAGTGTGAGTTAACGGGCTGTATGTTGGTGTTGGTGTCATCAATGTTTTCTTTTGTTTCCATAAACCGACTTTACAGACAACCAACTTTTTGGTAATGTTTACGGTTACAGAAATTATGGTTACTCTAAGCACACGCACCACCACTAACTGTAATACTCACACTCTTTAAGGCTGGGTGTAATGGATGGTTGTTAACAAATTAGCGGATAACTTTTTTATTTTAAGATTTTTAACCAAATAAATTTTAATATTTAGCTAACATACAAGACTTAAACTGTTCATTATAATTTCTTATTTTTTGAAATTGTAAGTTAGAGATCATAAAACGGTATAAATGTATAGCTCTTTTTATCTAATCTTAAATCTTGGGGTTTTTTTCTTAGTAATTTTATTTTTTTTTATTTTTGTTTTAGAATTAAATTGAGTCAATACCGGGAGTAAAACTATTTTTTTTTTAATTAAACTTATTTTTTATGAAAAAAATTCATCGAATCAGACGCATTTTTCTCGATTTTACCGTGTTTGAACAGGTGTCACTTCTTCAATTTTCAATATAATTCATTAAAATGAAAAGAAATAAAAAGATAAACTCAAATATTTACAACAAAAAAATATTATAAAAAAAATGTTTTTAACATTCTCGGTTTTAAACAAAAAAAACTTAAAAAATTGATTTGTTTTTGTTATTTTTTAAATCTTTGCGAATGTTTTCTTTGGTTTTCAAATTTCAATTTTGATCTTAATTTTATTTGAAAGCTGAGTCTTCAAGCTCGGGAGTAAAACTATAGTTTTTAAAAAAATATTGTTTTTTAACACTCTAATCGCTGTTTAAAAAAGCTAAAATATCGATTGACTTTATAAATAAAAGGCACGACTGGGTCGCACGTACTTGCTCCCGTGTGCTAATCCTTTTTAGGTACAGGAGTCTTTTTGACAAAGATTCAATTTTAATGTTTTTTTTGACGTGCAACTTCTTTAGAATCGTTGTGGTTTGAAGCTCGAACCAACATGCGTCACGATAAAGGAATAAACACTTAAATATATAGGATTGTTAGCTTTTGCAGTTTTTTAGTTTATCTTTCCACTTGTTGTTTACTGTTTATAATATAATTTGCTAATAGAAAGATATAAAGGAATTTTTTCAGTTTAATTTTCATTTCGGTATGGAAAAATTTGAACAACTGGCATAGAGATTCGTGGGAATCAGCAGTAGGGCAATAATGCTAGGAATAGGGACCTATATAGGTCCCAATAATAATAATTTACTTTTTGAAATCAAATTAATTAAAATACCTTAATTATGTTTTATGGATCGATAAACGTATGGTGTGGGTAGGTATTAATGGAATTTATTAAGGATATTAGGTACCTATAATAAGGTTGGAAGGAAGGTAGGCACTAAAATTAAGATACACATTCCAACTACTTTTAAGCGAGTGGGTATAGACACAATATTAAAAGTTAACACAGTGGTTTTGTTTATTTTGGGGCAGGTGTAAGCTTTTGTTTTCTCGATTGAAATTTTTGCATTCAGTAGTAATCGAATAGTTTTTTTATTTGTTAGTTGTTTTTGTGTGTTACAAATAGGCTTCCTTATTTATTATGTGTGCTTTTATGATGATGAAATGCTTTAAAATACGTAGGTATGTATGTAAGTTTTCACCTTCTTTTATTTGATTAATGGCTAGGGCTTAGCCGAGCAATATGAAATTAAATTTTGGGGAAAATATTAAACAAATAAAATTTTTATGAAATCAAAAAAACACAATTCATAACGTTTTTTGGCAAAAATGTTGTAAGCCATCTTATGTCTTTTGCTGTTTTCTATTTTTTAATTTTTCATTTCAAAATCGTTCGACCAGTTTTTTAAAAAAATGTTTTTTTTTTTTGAAAAACTTTTCGAAAACATATTTTAAAATTATTTTGAGTATGTCAATTCAAAGAAATTTATAGCTTATACTAGGAAAAAAAATTAAAAAAAAATCTATAAGACCATTTTCAAAATATTCAAAAAACAAAATATTTTTTTTTAAATTATTAAAAATTAAAAAAAATGTTTTTGAAAATTTTAATAAGCAATATTTTTTTAAATCATAAAACACTATATATTTTGAAAATTTCATCAAAATCCGTAAATTAGTTAACGAGAAAGTCTGATTTTAAAAAACCGGTCATATGGGAGGTACCGTTATAAAACTTTTTCTGAAAAATCAATTAAAACTAAAAGATAGATTTTGCATAGAAAACATCATTCTGAAAGTTTTGTCAAAATCGTAGGAGCCGTTTTCGAGAAAAATACGTTTTTCATCAAAAGTTATATGGCAGGTGCCGTTAGTTTTGGATCTAGAATGCCAATTCGAAAAACTGTCGGGCAGATCACTCTAAAAATACTATATACCAATTTTGAATCAAATCTGTAGATATCGATACAGACAGACAGACAGACGGACGGAATTTCCGGACCCACTTTTTTTGACTTCTCTATCATCGTATTGTCATGTTTGATTGTTAGAATTTTTTTTACGAATGCATAACTTGCCTTATAGTCCCTAAAAATCGCAAGTAAAAAAGTAACGTTCTAATTTTTTTATTTTTTTTCAACATTTTATCTTTTTACATCAACTTAGAAAATGTATGTAACGATAATAGTTGTTTTATATTAATTTTTAAAAAATGGTCTAATTTGCGTTTTTTCTATAGAAATTTCATTGCTAACGCACACAAATAAGTTTGTAGTTCGAACGATCTCCGCAGCAGAATTTGGTGGTGTTCTGCTCTTATACTTTTTTCTCTTCTATTTGTTGTTGTTATTACATGTGTTCTGCTTTCTACTCTTTAGTTTCTACCCTGGCTGGTTCTGATATTTTTTTGTGTTTCAGTCTCTGATTTTAGTTGCCTCATTTGTCATTTCCAATTCTACTGAGACTGATGGATAGGATGGGTGAAGGGATACATATTATTGGTAAGGTGATTGCGGTGGGAAGTATTTTTTGTGGGTCTGTTTTTTTGGTGTGACAGTTTTTTTTTGGTTTATGGACCATTTTGCAGAAAAGGAAGGCGTTTGGTGCCACACTCATGCGATGAGTTGTATTTTTTCGCAAAGAAGGAAAGGTGGAAAAGTTCATTTCGTATTCTATGCAAACAAATTATTTTGGTTTGTATGTATACTAGATCAAAGATCTTTGACAGATATAAGTAGTATACAACATATACGTAGAAGAATAACATGATCTGAATGGGTACGTGAAATTTGGCTCTAATGAAAATTTACCCATAAAAACGGTTCAATTTTTAAAGTGACAAATAGCATTAAAGCTAGGGAAAGGAAGCTCTAAAAATAAAACAGATTCGAATTGAATACGAAAAATGGCCACACAAAATTATAAGCGGTTTGGGGCTTTTTTTACACATTTGTGGATAATTATAGGCCTACTTTTCTTACTTATGCTCTTCTATACCGGTAGTCCCTTAATTCGTTTTCAAGATTTTAAGACATAATTCTAGGGTATATTCTAAGGAAAAAATATTTTAACAGTAAGGGCCTATCTCAATTTTTTATATAATTTATCGGTAATTTAAGAAAAGGCTTACTTTGATGTACCTTGGCCCATGTTAACGATAATAATTAACGATTTTGATGAAATTTTATCAAATTTTATTTTATATTTGAGAAGATTTAGATAGCCAAATTAATTCTGCATATCAACATTTTGAATAACTTTTTTGTTCTTATTTAAATTTATTTTTGATTTTTTTTTAAATCAATATTTTTAAAACTAATAAAAACAAACATTTTAAATTTCATAATCACATGTATATTAATAAAGTCTAAAAAATTGCATAACAAAATATAAATAAAAATTAGTTTAAAAAACTAAAAATAAAAAACAAGAATTTAGCAAAATCCGTCCTAAAATTTTCGAAATACTTTTTCATAAATTCATTATTATACAAACGTGTGATGGCATACTCCATATTTACTAAAAACCGTTAAGGGTTGCAGTTTTGACACTATTTATAAGTTCAGAACGTGTTATTTTTGTACGTAAATGTTACTTGTTTCAATCAAAGATCTTGCCTTGCGATATAGTTAAGCACATAAGAGCAAGTACATGCGACCCAGACGTGCCCATTTGTATTGATAGTGTCTTATTCAGCAATTTAGTTTAGGGTTATATTTCTATTTTCACATTGGGTAATTTTTCATAATGAAAAATTGGACATTGTTTTTGGGTGATTTTTTGTAAGTCTAAGAATATGGATTCATTTTCCATTATGTATACAATTTGGCCCCAAATAAATCAAAAAGAATTGTCTAGATATTTTATGAAAACTTACAAAAGATCTTCGTTGAATATCAACAACACGTTGGCAAACGTTAAAATTGATCTAGGCCGGTCTTCTAGGCAGACAAAATAAAAAAATATTTAAGTCGGCCAACGTAGTGCCCCGTGGCTTAGTAGTTAGTATGTCGGAGTGCTAAGCGAATGATCCTGGGTTCAAATCCAGCTCATAGCCACCTTTTTTCTGGGGTACTGCCTCTTGCAAGGAGTAAAATTTGTCTCGAAAAAGTGCATCTCATCTAGCCGTTCGGACTCGGCGGTAAACTGTAGGTCCCTTCCATTCTTGCAGATTAACAACACACAGACAGGAATGGTTGAGAGTATAAGTCACTAGGCCTTGGCACCTTAAGGAGCTGTCGCGCCAATTAATTTATTTATTTCTTAAGTCGGCCAACGATGCAATTATCATATCAACTTGAACTAATTTTGCTCTCCAGGTCCAGTTTATTTTCAGGTAGCTAATTGAAAATAAAAAAACACAACAAATTCCTAGGCACACCATTATGGACTAGGAGAGCCACAGAAAGGACCAACATCACAAAAAACAAAAAAAGGTCATTTCATTTCTAATTATATCTAGAGCCAGGCCAGAGGCAGGTAGGTTTGTTGTTAGTGCCCATGCCCATGCACTTAATTTTTTCGTTCTCAAATAAACGCAAGGAAAAATAGTGCACATTCATATTCTGTGCATACGAAGAGAAGGAATCTTTACGTTTTAAAACGTCCATGCTCCTCATCTGAAGTCTGAATGAACCTTTGAGCTTTGAGCTTTGTGCACCAATACACACAAGTACGTTTACTTAAGTTTTGAGTTCTGGTCTGAGGTACACCCAGCCTTAAGAATCAGATTTCGTACAGACTATACTTTATTGAATGGATGCCTCATATATGTTCTGGGATTCTGCTATTTCGAAACAAATCCTGCTTGCCTTAATGTTTTTTTATTGATTCTAAAAAAGCTTATCGGCAACTGTACCTTTCTAGTTTCACAATCAAATAAGTATATAAAACTGTAGATGACAGCCAGTCTTTAAAAAAAAAGTTTAAAAAAATGGTAAATTATGTAAATAGCTTAAAAAAACCCGATTAATCCTAAACCTATATGATGCATAATTGTAGAGGAAACAGTAGAGAAGAATGGAGAATTATCGATCACATTCTAGGAAAACAGTCATTGCCTAAAGTAATAGACTATCTAGAAGTTAACGAAGTATGTATTTCTGATTTATGCAGTATAGCTAATAGCTTGAATACGTACTTAATTGACATTTCAGAGCGATTAAAACCTTCTATAGAATCAAATATTACTTGTTCTTGTAACGTTACTAAGACAGTTTTAGTAGAGGCATGCAGATAGTTTCGTATTAATAATACACTTCTGAAGAAACATTTAACCTCATTATGTCTTTGAAAAAAAAACTCATGTTCAAGTGATGGTATTACTAACACACTGTTAGAAAATTGTTTTTTCATATATGTGACATACTCGTTACTTGTTTAATAAGAGTAGTTTGAGTAGTGGTTGCTTTCTTCAATCCTGAAAATGCGCCGGAGTAATACCTTTATTCAAAATGGGTAACCGCAAGGACGATGGACCCATATCCTTGCTTCCGACTTTTTTGAAATTATTTGAGAAGCTTCTTAGTGGCGATTTCGCGAATGGTTTAATTTTTGAACAATACAAATTTTTTTTCAAAAAATAAATTTGGGTTCAGGATGGGAAATTCCACGGAAGATGCCATTTTCAAACTATGTATTAATTTGTATGAGGGTTTTAATTGTTCTAAATCTACATTATGCGATGGAATGGGCCGGGCAAAAGGAGGATGAAAAACTGTGACGTGTACTACGGTGATTGCGCAAGAAGACCACAGCGTTTATTTGGGTGCGGATTCGTCATAAGCGGTAGACTTAGGCAAGAAGTCTTGGGCTTTCGACACGTAAGTGAGCGACTTGTGACAATCCGTATCAAGGCTAAATTCGCCAACATTAGCCTAATATGCGCTCATGCCCCCACAGAGGACAAAGATGACGCCACCAAGGATGACTTCTATGAGCTCCTCGACAAAACCTATGAGCAATGCCCTAAATACGACGTTAAGATCGTACTAGGCGATTTTAATGCCAAAATTGGTAAAGAGGAAATCTTTGGTAGGACTGTCGGAAAACATAGCCTACACGACACAACGTCTGAAAACGGACTTAGGCTAATTGACTTCGCAGCGGCACATAACGTCACCATTGCAAGCACACGGTTTCCTCATCTCGATATACACAAAGGGACTTGGCGACACCCAGATCAAAGAACCGTCAATCAGATTGATCACGTTGCGATCGATGCAAGACACGCCTCCAGTATCTTGGATGTTCGCACCTTCCGAGCAGCTAACATCGACTCGGATCACTACCTTGTTGCAGCAAAGGTAAGAATGCGAATAACCCGAACTCCACAACAACGGAGTAATACTGTGAGGAAGTATGACGTCGGAAAGCTGCAATCGCAAGAAACCGCCAGAACCTATGCCGATCGAATATCCCGTAACCTCTCAAGAAATCCAGTACCGCCAGCATCAAGTGCCGAAGATCAGTGGCAACACTGCCAACAAGCCATCAGAGATGCCGCAACTGATGTGCTAGGTTTCACCAGACCACCACCACGAAACCTCTGGTTTGATGACGAATGCAGGCAGGCCCATGCAGCCAAACAAGAGGCATATAAAGCGGCGCTGCAAAGAAAGACGAGAGCTGCTCGCGAGCTCTATGAGCAGAAAAGACGGGAAGAACAGCGGCTTCTCCAAAAGAAAAAGAGAGAGCATGAGAAGCGCGCGATCGATATTGAGAGATGCTACTCCAGGAACAACGTGCGGAAGTTTTACCAACAGGTAAAAAGAACATGCCAAGGAAAAAAATCCCGCACAGAAGCCTGTAGAGATAGGAATGGAAACCTCGTAGTAGAGTCACAGTCGGTGCTGAGTACATGGACGGACCATTTCTGCAGACTGTTAAACGGCGATGAAGGCCAAAATCCCGCTGTCAGGCAGAATGAACCATTCAACATGGATGATGACAGACAAAACTTCCGTCCACCTGACCAACATGAAGTAAGGATAGCAATATCTAAACTCAAAAACAACAAAGCTGCTGGACCCGACGGATTACCCGCCAAACTTTTTAAAGCGGCCGGAGATGACCTGGTGGAGTGCATACACCAACTCATCTCTAAAGTTTGGTCAGAAGAAAGTATGCCTGATGAATGGAACCTCAGCATCGTTTGCCCGATCCACAAGAAAGGAGACCCTCTAAACTGCGCCAACTATAGAGGAATAAGTCTCCTGAATATCGCCTACAAGATCCTCTCTGCCGTACTATGTGAACGCCTGAAACCTTTCGTCAGCAACCTGATTGGCCCCTATCAGTGTGGTCTCAGACCTGGAAAGTCCACAATCGATCAAATGTTCACGCTACGGCAGATCCTGGAAACCACCCAAGAATTCCAAATCGATACTCACCACCTCTTTATCGATTTTAAGGCCGCGTACGATAGCATTTATAGAGACGAGCTATACAGAGCCATGTCAGGTTTTGGCATTCCCACAAAACTCGTCCGACTGTGCAGGATGACGATGGAGAACTCTCGCTGCTCCGTCAAGGTTGGTTCTGACCTCACAGAAGCTTTTGACGTCAAAAAAGGATTCCGACAAGGTGATGCGCTATCGTGCGATTTCTTCAACTTAATACTTGAAAAAATTATAAGAAACTCGCAAGTCAATTGTATTGGGACAATTTTTTTCAAGTCTGTGAAATTGCTAGCATACGCTGACGACATAGACATCATTGGCAGAACTCGGCGAGCTGTCAGTGGAACGTTTGCTAGCATTGAAGCTGAAGCGGCTAAGATGGGACTAGCAGTCAATGAGGCCAAAACGAAGTACCTGCTGTCCACAAAAAGGGACACACAACACCGGCGGATTGGACAAAACATCACAATAGACAGGTACAACTTTGAGGTAGTTAGGGACTTTGTGTACCTCGGATCCGCTATAACATCTGACAACAACATCTCGTCAGAAATAAAGCGAAGAATTACTCTTGCCAATCGCTGTTTCTATGGGCTAGGAAGGCAATTGAGTAGCAAAGCCCTCTCTCGAAAGACAAAGGAGACTCTGTATAAGACCCTAATCATCCCAGTCCTGCTCTATGGCGCCGAGGCATGGACTCTATCTAAAGCGGATGAAGATATCCTTAGTCGTTTCGAGCGTAAGATTCTTCGGAAGATTTTTGGCCCTATCTGCGTTAACGGGCTTTGGAGGAGAAGGTTCAACCAAGAACTATACGAGCTGTACAGCGACATTGACCTGGTCAAAAAAATACGCATATCACGTTTAAGATGGCTAGGTCATGTAGAGCGAATGGACAACAATGCTCCTGCTCGCAGGATCTTCGATTCCATCCCAGAGGGTAGACGCAGTCAAGGAAGACCTCGCCTTAGGTGGCGCGCTCAAGTGGAGGACGACCTCAACCAACTTGGAGTGCAAAACTGGAGGCAGCTAGCCAAAGACCGAGTTGGCTGGAGAGGCATGTTGGTTGAGGCCCAGGTTCGTCCCGAACTGTAGCGCCACCTAAGTAAGTAAGTAAATCTACCATGGCTATATTCATAGATATGTCAAAAGCTTTCTATTTGATAGATCATGATCTCCTTCTTGATAAATTGTACAATTCTGGTTTCAGGGGAGTTACACATGATTGGTTCCGATCTTATCTTAAAGATAGGAGATAATCGGTTAAGATAAATGGACATTTTAGCAGCTATCTTACATTAATGAACGGTGTTGCCCAAAAAGATTAGTCCTTGGTAATTTATGTTGACTCTCTCTTTGACCAGAATTTTAGTGCTTTAACCACTGCGTTTGCTGAGGCCATAACCTTTTCTTATCAATAATCTACCTTATTTGACTGTATCACAAAAATTCAAAAAGATCTGCATCTAATTAGGGCATGGTTTGCTTTTTACAAACTGATAATTAGTGTGAAAACAAAATGAATGTTTTTTTTAAAAAAGTATGGAAATATTAGTGATGTTTTTAACCTAGAATTCCATTGATATGACTGTGAGAGATTTAGCTTATATTTGTATACTTGTGGAATGTGGAATCACAAATTTCGATGAAAATATTCCATGTTCTCCAAACTGTTTTAAAATAGAATCTGTCATTCAATATACATATTTAGGTGTTGTAATAGATAGTAACTTAAGTTTGAAACCCCACATAAACAAAGTTAAATTTAATTTGATATGCAGCGTAACTGCTGGAACACAATGGTGACGGAGACGGAAACGCAGACGCAGACGTATCGCATGTCAAAATATTGAATACACACGAATTCATTGTTGCGAACATAATGAGACGGATGCGCAAACGCAGACGCAAATGGAGACGAACGAGTTGGCTAACTTTTAATAAACGCGTGCGCATTGAAATTTGGTCAAACTGACATTGATATTGAGCATTATGACACTACTTACGTACGGTATACGTCAAAAAGTCTTGTCGCCCAAGAGCATCAATCCCCAATCAAGAAATGTCATAACGCCCAAAATATTCACCTGACCCAAAATATTCTGGCATAATTTGTCGGAAGACCCAAATGGATTGTGATATCGCCCAAAAATACGCCTTATGAGCTCATGATACTTTTCTATGTTAGTTATAGTTAGTTATAGAAACTTTATTTATTATATTTCATTGTACATATATCTATAATAAATTTCATAGTTTAATATGGTTTGGCTTAAAGCCGTCTACCAGAATGACATTATAACAATATTATACATTTCTTACTAAAATAGTATAAAAATAAAATTTAAAAGTCGCCTTCGACTATTCGGGTTCTATAATTCAGTGCCATCGTTGTGTATTTATACAATTTCTCCCAACCAAGACTTCCATTCAAAATACATAAAACTTCGTTCATGTTCATTACGGATTTACCGAAGAATCTGACTCGATATTCTCTTAGAATCGGACATCTGGCAATAAAGTGGTAAATATCTTCTTTTTCCTTGAGGTTGCAAATATCGCACAAAATAGGTAGGTCCGGGCGATATGGAATGTAGTTGAGGTTGATCATTTCCCCTCTTACTTTAAATATCGTGCTTATCATTGAAAGCGGTAATCTGTTTAAGAAGTAGGAGCTTCCTTGTAAGTTGTAGTCGAGCTGGCTATAAATCATCCTATACTGAGATGATTTAGCTTCCAAGATATAACCACTATAAGCTGAGCGCGCTACTCCTTCCAGTAAATTTTGAAACATGTTTCTAAGATTAGCGGGTCCAATACCTGGTTGAATCTGTAATCTTTCTCCACAATCAACCCCTATTTCTTCCCATTTTTTGACGAGGTTGCCTCTCAAAGTAATTATCGACTTGAGGATCAATTTGGGTAGTCTTGTCTCATCCATCTCCAGCAGCTTGATTATATAATCGGAGTGTAGTTTTAGCGTATTTAAGAATAACGGTGGCATTGTAGTTTCAAGGTGGACCATGTAATTTGGAGTACAGGCCGGCAACAGAAAAATGCGTTTAAGGAAATATCTTTGGAACTTTTCAACAACATCGAACTGCCAGCAACCCCACACTTGAGCTCCATACAACATGATGGAAGAAGCAGTGGCACGCAATATCTGGATCTTTGCGCTATGGTCCACAAACCTACTCTCTATACAACGTCCCCAGATTGAAGAAATAGCTCTCTTTGCCTCTGCTAATTTAGCCTCGAAATGTTTTTTGAATTTAAGGTTAGCACGGATCAATACACCGAGATACTTATACTCTCGAACAATTTCTAAATTCTGACCCTTGTAGGTCCACCTTTCGTTTCTCGAGTATCTACCACCTCCATCCCTGAAGATCATCATTTTAGACTTTCCAAGGTTAACAGTCAGGTTCCAAAGATCACAGTAGCGCTCCAGACGGTTGATCATGCGCTGCATTCCGTCAACTGATTCCGCCAGAAAAACTATGTCATCGGCGAAAATGAGACACGGTATTCGTAAACCTCCGAACTCAATACCCCCACCGACTTCCTCGACAACAAAATGAATAACTTCACTGAAGAATTCAAAAAAGAAATGCCTCTGTAATTCTCGGGATTATCGTACGCACCTTTCTTATGCAGCGGATAAATAATTGCTTTTTTGAAGCATTCTGGAACTTCTGCGGTTTCGAAAATTCTATTAAATTCCTTGGTGAGTGAGAACAGGTACTCGGACGTACAGTTTATATACAATTCCGAAGGAATCCTGTCATCTCCTGGGGCTTTACCAGATCTGGTTTTTTCTAGAGCAGTCCGAAGTTCCAGAACTGTAAACGGCGAATCAAGGATATCGTCTAGGAAAACCGGAGCAGCATATTGAGGTAGGGGTGAAAACTGCGCAGTGTTAAGTAAATTTTTAAAGTACTCGGTTGCATGCAGTGAAGATCCAATCCTACTAGGCCGTCCGTTAATTGCTTTAGCAGCTTTCCAGAATTCCGCCGAAGACATCGCTGAGTTTAAGCGTTGTATGGTTTGTTCATCGTTTTGCTTACGCTTGGCATGGGAGATGAGTTTATACTCTTTGTTCGCAGACGCAAACATAGTCTTAAAGACATGAAGGTTATATTTTCTCAGAAGTCATAATAAAGTAAATGATTTTTTCCTTGCTTTAGAGCATTCCAAGTCAAACCATTTTTGTTTAAAATCAGTCTTCTGTTTCCAGTTATTGGTTACTGGGACTGCAGCTTTCATTATGTCAGTAAGTCTGGTCATGTTTAAATTATCGCACTCTGCGCTATGTTTTCTCAGTTCTTCATTTAAATTAGTTTGGTAAGCCCGTAAAAAATTTGAAATATTACTCCAATGTAGCTTTGGAAGAAGCTCAAGTGACTTTGAACAAGATAATTCATCTGCCGGTCTTGATTTGCATGTGATTTCTAAAGGCATATGCTTCGAAAAATTTTGCTGCCCCACACTCTAAAGCTTCTCAAAAGGTCGTTCCACCTTCCAGAAACTATCCCATAATCGATGACTGAACACGCCGTTCCTCGGATAAATGTGTATTCACCCTTAACATCTCCTGCACAACTTCCATTCAAAACTCTAGCATCTAAAGAGTCGGCTAAATCCAATATTTTAGCTCCTTCACCATCGCATACTTCATCTTTTGACATACGAATTGAATTAAAAATAACTCCAGCTGATCCGCTTAAAAAGCTATTCTGTGAGCAGCTAATCCTGGCGTTAAAGTCACCGACAAGTAATAAATCCCCGGAGTTTAATGATGCAATTCCGTGGCATAGTTTATCAAAATCTCTCTGCCAATGGTTACAATTCAGATAGATGGGAATGGTATACACTTTCGAACCGTTATACGTGACCTCAAATATATATATATATTCCTTCCCTTTGCACAAAGTTTACGGATATTCCACAAAGTCCTTTTCGGTAACCAAGAAGCTGCCCTCCACTTCCTATTCCATACGTATTTGTTTTCACCGCTGGCACCCATTTTAGCTTAAAGTTATTAAAATACCTTCAAATTTCTCTATCTCATTATATAACACATGCGTTTCCACAAGTAAAAATATATCAAAGCTTTTAATATAACTAAAGAAATTCATAACAAAAAATTAATTTTTAGCCCTGATATATTATATCTTAATATTCTTAAATCTAAAGTATTAATTTGATTCTGGTAGACTTGATCGCATCATTCTCTCGTACTCATGCTTGTGCTTTGACCCAAAAGCTTTACAGCGGCTGCTTTCCCATTTTGCTGTGATGAAACGTTGCTAACTTCGTGTACATTCCCATTTGACGTTTTGGGACTGACACAAACGTTGACATTTCTTACACCTTTGTTTACTTTGTGCACTTCATTCATAAAAGTTTCTAAATTATTAAAAATCATACAATTACTGTCGAATAATGTCTTCAATGCCTCCATAGGATCAAGAGTACCACACTTTAGCCCCTGCTCTAAATCCCAGGTGAAGAGCTTGTCGGATATGGCGAGCTTATCGTCTTTGAGCATAGTCTTAACATGTGGAAAATTAGCACGCAAGAACCTGTGAATTGGGACCAAATGGCTTCGTTTGCATCGCATTTTGTATGGAAGATCTTTATGAATGTATATTTGAGATCCCTTTAAATCCTTCGCATTCTTAAGAACTGTCCATGCTGTATTGCGGTTTTTCATTTTAACAACTATTATTGCCGATCGGGAATCTTTAGCTGATATAGGACGCGCGTAATCAATATCGGAAACATCTGCAGATGAAAGCAAGCCAGCACAAATTGATTTAGCTTTCTCAGTCATATCAGCATCTCCAACCGCCGGCATATTTACCACGACATTAGACTCAGTGCCTTTTTGCAGTAGTTTTTTCAAATTGGTCTTCGAGCAAATTGTTTTTTCTCTCCAACTCAAGAACTCTAGCTGAGATGCGCTCGTTCTCCTGCTTCAACCCTAAAATTTCGGCGTGGAGCTCTTGAAAGTCGGCCTTCGAAGGCAGCTGTTGGCAAAGCTCCTTGTTGTTGTCACGCAGAATCTGTATAAGATTCTCTGCAGTAATTGGGGCGGCGACGGTCATTGTAAGTTTGGAAGATGCTGTTGGTGTAAGGTTTACGCGCTTTTCTTCTCGTTGTTGTTCGGGGGATATTTCAAGCAGACCTCTTTTGCTCATTTAGTGGGGTTAACTTTACATGAGAACTAGGCAGTTCTATTTTTAGCTTAACGGCTTAAACTTACTCAGTTTTTTTGATTTTTTGTGGAAGCACAGTAGTAATTTATCAATTTAAAAATATGCTTGAAGCTCTTTAATGAAATTTTATTATTTTAAAACGACTTTTTTTCAGGAGCTTTCTTAACATAGACACTTTATTTTTGACAGATCAAATGTTACTTTTCTATGTGTTACGAGTAAGATCGATGAATTATAAAATTCACGTTACCTTATCTTGTACACGAACCAAACGTTATCTCATAGCCAAAGCGACATTGTGATAAGATGTATTGATTTCCGATGGTTGAACTTGTAAACGTCAGCCGAATCCGAAGCTTAAGCGTATTTTGGCCATTTAAGCTCTATTTGCATTATGGTTAATTTACTTGAAATAAACCCGCATTGGTCATCAGGAATTAGTATAATGTTCCTCAAACGGGCATCCAATACCCGCTAATAAATCTTCATCGTATCGACATCAGTTTAATTGAATGCAATTTCGTGAGTTACCCTTCCCTTGTACTAGTAGATTGTCAGAAGATTACTTTCCTTCCACTTATAAGGTATTTAGTCACCATCAACGGAACTCTGAAAGTATGCAGTGGGTCTTATAAAGGGACAATTTATTTGCTCGAGAGGGGGCTTTGCTACTCAATTGCCTTATCAGCCCGAAGAAGCAGCGATTGGGAACCAGTGATTGAGAAGTTATTCTTTGTTTGATTTCAGGGCTGGTGTTGTTGTCTGAGCCCAGGTAAACAAAGTCCCTAACTACCATACAGTTAAAGCTGTCTACCGTGATGTTTTGTATTTCTATATCTTTATAGGTTTGCCCTCCTTGTCTGCTAGACCCATCTTCGCTGCTTCCATCTCATTACTCACAAAAGCTCTACTGACATCACGCTGTGTTCTTCCGATTATGTCAATATCGTCAGCGTATGCGGGTAGTATGACGGACTTTTAAAAGATCGTGCCTCTGGTATTGCCGTGAGAGTTCTGGACTATTCTTTCCAGTATGATGTTGAAAAATTCCTTGTCTAAACCCTTTAGACCCTTTAGGTATTTACCGACCTTGGTGGAACAACGTGCGTTTTCCATCGTCATTTTACACGGGCGGACAAGTTTGGCAGGTATGTTAAAACTGCACATTGCTCTATATAACTCGTCTTGAATAGCTTTAGCCGTTCACACAATACAGCAGAAAAGATCTTTTAGGCGATGTTGAGGAGACTGATAACCCTGTAGTTTGTGCAGTTCAGAGGGTCTCCTTTTTTAAGGATCCGGCAAATTATGCTGAGATTTCATTCATCGGCCATGCTTTCTTCTTATCATATCTTGCTTATGAGTTGGTGCATACATACTTATAGCCAAGTCATCGCCTGCTGCTTTGAAGAGCTCGGCAGCTAGGCCTCTTGACATAGCTAATTTAATTTTAATTATTAACAATTTCACATTAGACAAAAAGGAAAAATATGTTTCATCCTCATCGAGCTCGTTCTTACTAATCCCATTGTATACAGGGGCAAGAAGCTAAAATTGGATCACATATTGTTTCCACCACATCCAACCTACTACCCCACAAATAGCTGGGCAAGTCCATCAACCATTGGCATTTTCCTGACCAATATACCGGGTCTGTTTAGCAAACCTGTTTTGGTTAACGAATTGAGCCCTGGACACCTGTGGTCGTTGATACTTTTATATGCCCACTTAGTCGAAGAATTGAAGTTTTAGATTTTAAAAACGCTAATTTTTCCCGATAATTTGACTACTGATGCAGACCAACTTAAAATTGATGAACTTGAAGCTTCCTTTTCATCTGCTTTAATGGAAAATGTTCAACAGGCTGTACCTAAAAAAGCAATCAAACTTATAAGCACAAATATACTGTAGAACTAATAAAAGTACGAAAAAGATATCGATCAAGATGAATAAGAACTAGAAATAGCTTCTTTTTGGCCGAAACGAACATCCTTAGTGTCATAATAAAATAAAGACCTTTATGCTTAACTGCCTCTTTCTTATCTACTGTAGGCATCTGAATTTGTCCTATTGTGCTGAATGCTTATATTGATTTTTTGTCAACAGGCTGTCTTATGGGCATAACACCTAAGACAGTTTGTTTATTACAGAAGTTAATTTGGATTTTCACTGCGCAGTTCGACTTAATCAGAGTTGTGTTTTTGTATGTAAGTATTTTTAAATGGTAAGTGATTTTTGTGTCGTGTATTCAAATGTTCGTGGTTTAAGAAAGAATTTCTTTCACGTGTACGTCTACACTGTTCAACACAGGCCAGCTGTTTTGGCATTAAGTGAAACTCAGGTTGGAGTAAATACTGATTTATCAGAATTTGTTCTACATGGGTATAGCTTGGTGCCATTACTCTTTTCTCGTGGTCTATGTTAGGAATGCTATTGCTTGCCAGAGCCTTCCCCAATATGGGCAATGTTCCAACACGGACTTTAACTTCTTATGGCTCAAATTCACTGTCCGCAAGCATGTCATTCATTATTGTTTTATTTACAAGAGTCCAAATCTTGACAGTAATTCGACTTGTAACGAGTTTAATGCACTGTCTGATTCCATCTCGAAAATTGTTTCCCTTTGTCCTCGCACTGAAATCGTTATTGCGGGCGATTTCAATGTACACAATTCCAACAGGCTCCGCTATTCTGGTCAGACAACACCCGAAGGAAGGTATGTCGAGCTCTTTGCCGGGTTACATCACCTTACCCAACTCATCGATGTGCCAACGCGTATACCGGATGTTGCTGGGCAAGCCGCCCATACTCTTGACTTGTTTCTTACTTTTTACCCTGATAAATATACCATTAGTGTAACTTCTCCATTTGGCACTTCAGACCATTGTATCATTTCAGCTAATTTCTCATCTCCCACCCATCCAGTTAAAGAAAAACTTCCCACCAGGACCGTTTGGCAATACGAGAAAGCCAACTGGGACGGCCTGAATATTTTTTTCCGAAACTTTAACTGGTCACTATGCTTCCTCGATAGTGACATTGATGCCAGTGCTGAAATGATCACAAATGTGATTCTTCCTAACAGAGTAAAAAGTATCAAACCTAAAGAAAAGTCTTGGTTTAATTCTGAGTGTAAAGAAGCTATCAGGCTCAAAGAAGTAAGTTTCCGATCTTACAAAGCCAACCCTACAGAGGAAAATCGGAAAAAGCACAAACAAGCAAGGAACTCATGCAACTCCGTTATTGAAAGAACCAAATTTTTGCATGACCGCAAATTACGGCAAAAAATTCTGCAGTGTCCCAAAGGCAGTAAAAATTTTTGGTCATTTGTAAAAAATATAAAAAAACTCCTCGACATCTTCGGTTCCAACGCTCATCGACAGTAACAAACCAATTGTTTACTCTTCAGAGAAGGCAAACTTGCTCGCCGCCCATTTCGCTGCCAGCACCACGCTGCCTCAAAGCAACGTTGCCCCTCCTGTACTTGATAATGTAAATTTTTCCATGGGACAGATTTTTTTCCGCACTCGTACAGTAGCAAGAGTTCTCAAAGATCTCGATATACACAAATCAGCTGGCCCGAATCTTCTGAAGAGGTGTTCTTCCACACTGGCAAAGCCACTGCGTAAGCTTTTCCATCGCTGCTACTCTTCTGGAATCTTTCCTAGAAGATGGAAAACAGCATTTGTCCAGCCTGTCCCTAAGAAAGGTGACCCATCCTCCCCCTCCTCCTACCGACCCATAGCACTGACATCCCTTCTTTCTAAGGTCATGGAAACACTGATTAACCGTCAGCTTAAGGAATATCTCGAAGGTCGAAAGCTTCTCCATGACCGTCAGTACGGCTTCCGCAGCAACCGTTCCACTGGTGATCTGATGGCATATCTCACCGAGCAGTGGAACAACGGACTCAAGTCTGATTCGCACAAAATAAATGCTGGTGTGCCCCAGGGCTCTGTTCTGTCTCCGACTCTTTTCTTGATTTTTATAAACGATCTTCTGTCTGTTACTTCTAATCCACTTTACTGTTTTGCTGACGACTCTACCCTCAGCTTTTCATATTCGTTCGATAATTCACGTCCTTCGCCTTCGGACGTACAATTGCAACGGTGCCGTATGTCAAGCTCATTAAACTCCGATTTATACAGCATTGTCAAATGGGGTAATAGGAATCGTGTGGAGTTTAATGCTTCGAAAACTCAATGCTGTCTTCTGTCGTTAAAGCTAAACATACCCCCAATGCCATTGTCCATGAATGGCACTTACATCGAAGAAACCGAAAAGCTCTCAGTACTCGGTATGTGTGTCAACGACGATCTCCGTTGGAACGACCATATATTTGAAATCGCTAAGAATGCTGCTAAGTGCTTAGGTTTTCTGTATCGGTGTAAGAAGTATTTTTCCCCATCTGATCTGGCTACAATTTATAAAGCGTTTATACGCTCTAAACTCGAGTATAACTCCCACCTGTGGGCAGGTGCTTCACAAACATCGCTTCACCTGCTTGATAGAATACAAAATCGAGCGTTAAGATTGATAGGAAATAGAAATGCCGCTGAAACAATTGCCCCACTCGAACACCGACGCAATGTTTCATGTCTTTCCTTATTTTATCGTTTCTTTTACAAAAAATGTTCACTCGAAGTAGCTAATTGCATTCCTCCCCTTAAAAGTTTCTCCCGTAATACTCGTCCTGCAAGGAATGCCCATCAGTTCACCCTTGAGCCCAATTTCGGACGTACCGTGAAATATAGGGATTCTTTTTTTAGCCGTACAACACGACTTTGGAATGGTTTACCCGGCGAGGTTTTCCCTTGCCATTTCAATTTGCAAACATTCAAAACCAATGTTAATCGACACCTCCTATCTCTCCCCTCTCCCCTGGTTGTCTGTAAAACCGGTTTACGGACGATAATTTTACGTGATGACGTCATAAGAATACAAAGAAGGAGTTAATTGAAAATTACAATTTTTAATTTTACATTAGTCACGTTATTACGTCTAAAAAGAAACACATTAATCAATATTAAAAAATAATAATTCTCAAAAAGTATCCTAACATGCAAAT
This sequence comes from Platycheirus rosarum, assembly GCA_963971375.1. Classification (NCBI taxonomy): domain Eukaryota; kingdom Metazoa; phylum Arthropoda; class Insecta; order Diptera; family Syrphidae; genus Platycheirus; species Platycheirus rosarum. The sequence continues at coordinate 8,695,441 of OZ020511.1, read as the reverse complement.
TCAAATTATGCAATCAAAAAAACATCGATCGGTCCAAATCCGAAACGTGAAAATGAGTCATGCTTTTTCGTGTGTGCGGCCGGCGAGCGGCGTTTGTCGATTAATAAAACGTTATCACGTCAAAAAGCTCTTAGCAATCTGGTTGCAAATACCTTTTTTTAATCAAAAGGAGATTATTTATGTACTTTATTTAAGAAAGACAAATTCACATTAATTTTAAGAGACTATCTAGAATCTAGAGACTTTATAAGTGGGTATAGTTTAATATATTTAAGATTCAAATTTGTTTCAAATTTTCAGTACAGACCTAATGGAAGAGAGCTTTCAAACACACTGGTACCTGCAAGTGTTTGCATCGCACTCAACTTAAGAAATTGCCACTTAAATATAAAAGGGAACCCTGAAATACATTGAAATTGTTGTTGTAATATTTTGTCTAACCCACGTACATTCCACCAAGACCTGTCTGCTCACGGGCTGCGAAGAGACAAGAGACTGATTATCAATTTGCCTCTCGCTTTTTGGGTTTATTTTTCAAAAAAGCTCTACTGCAAAGTTACCATTCGCCATTAATGGAAATATTAATACTTTTTTCTTTGGTTTTTGTTATGAAAGTTCCGGAATCGAAGCTTTCTTAGAGCGAATGAGAGCATATTTTAAGTTTAAAGAAAAAGGTGTTGTCGCTATGTTTTTTTTTGCTTACATCTTTTCGTTTGTTTTTCTTAAAAAAACGGTTAAAATAAAGATATATAATGCAATATTTGTTGGCAATTTTTTTTACTTGCGATTATAGGTACTTTAATGCACAAAATTGAGATAATAATCAAACATGACATAACGATTGAAAAACGTATTTGATTTAATGGAAAAATATGTTTGTCTGTCTGTACGGATGTATTTTGGACTACAGTCTGAACGGCTTGGTCGATCGTCTTCAAAATTTATAAAATAAGATCATTTTGACATTCTACAGAGGCCTTATTTTATTTTATTTTTTGGCTCAAATATTAACGTTACCTGTCATACAATCGTTAAGTTAAAGCTTATTTTTCCCGAAAACGGCTCCAAGGATTTGTATGAAAAAAAATCTGTACTTTTGCAGGTGTTGTTTATATTTGGGTAAAAAAAATTATAAGTTGGTGGGCTAAATACGGTACCTCGGAAACTGGCTATCCGATTACAATCAAAAATTGTTATTCAGGAAGATGTAGGAAGCCTAAGTAATTATATTTAATTATGTTTAAAAACCGTTCCTACGATTTTGAAAAAAAAAATCCTGCTCCTGCAAGGTTTTTAAGGAATACATTTTTTTTAGATTTAGTTTACGGTCTACATGTTTCTGTTTTCAAAAAATTTGAATAAACAGTTGGTAATCATACCTACATTTGTGAGAGAATTTTACCAATTTATAATGCCCTGTATGGCAACCATTTGCGAGCTTTGAAATGGAGATAGCTTTTTGAAATCCATAACAGTAAGAGTAAAAGGCAAATATCCTATCTTCCCTGTACTGAAAATATAAATTGAACAGAGTATAGCAAAAGCAAAAGAACGCCGGGTTATCGATAGATGCCATGTGGGGTCAAATTAAGAGCGCTTTCATGGAAGCCGGAACTGAAACTGTACCAAGACAGTCAAGAGCAAGAGATTCCTGGATATCCCAAGACACCTGGAACAAAATCACATATCGCAGATCACTCAAAGTTAGGATCAATTCTGAAAATGATGCTCAGCGAACATTGCTTCTACGGAACGAGTATAGAGCATCTCATAAGACAGTGCAGCGGTGTGTGAGACGTGATAAGAGGGCAAGATTGGACAAACTTGCGGAAAATGCGGAACAGGCTGCAGGAAGAGGGGACGCAAGAGAACTGTATAAAATCACTAAGGACATTGTTGGCCAACGTAGTAGCACTAACACTAACCATCCAGTGTTAGATTTGAATGGCAACCTTTTAGTGACGATAGAAGATCAGCTACAAAGATGGAAGGAGCACTTTTGTGCACTGCTATATAGTGACCAAAATGCAGAATTGAATCCACAATTGAACAACATGCGCAGATCTTCTAGGGGCATTGATACCAGTCCCCCAACGGGTACAGAGATTAAAAACGCGATCCATCTTCTAAAGAAAAACAAGGCAGCTGGACTTGACGGTATTCCTGCGGAGTTCCTGAAAACAGACCCTGAAGCAGCTTCCCATATTTTGCTAAATTTAGTGCAGGCTGTTTGGAAAAGCGAAACTTACCCACAGGACTGGAAGGATGGAGTTATTATGAAGTTATAAAAGAAAGGGAACCTCAAAAACTGTAATAACTGGCGCGGTATAACCATATTGTCCGTTTTTCCGAAATTAATGGCAACCATTGTTCTCGAAAGGATAAAATCCAGGATCGAATCTACCCTCAAGAGGCACCAGGCGGGATTTCGTAGGGGTCGGTCTTGTGTCGACCACATCAACACCTTGCGAATCATACTCGAAAAGTCGTCTGAGTATCAATCACCGCTGTACCTCATGTTTGTGGATTTTGAGAAGGCATTCGACAGGGTTAATCATGTATGCATATGGAGATCGCTTATTGCGAGAGGTATCTCTGAGAAAATTGTCAGCTTTCCGATTCCTTTGATGTGCGTCAAGGAGTGAGACAAGGAGATGTCCTGTCACCAATTCTGTTTTTACTGGCATTTGACGATGTGATGACTGCCACGGTGGGTGAAACTGAGAGGCATGGTATCCAATGGAGTCTGTTTGACAAACTCAGCCACATAGACTATGCTGACGATATATGTCTCATGGCGAACAACACGGCTGGCCTAAATCAAATATGTCATTCGCTGCAGCTAAATGGGGAGGTGGCTGGCTTAAGGATCAACGCAAATAAGACCAAAATAATGACTACGGGCCAAAGCACACAACAAGTTACTCTAAGGCAGGGACCCATCGAGGAGGTCACGCAATTTAACTACCTGGGCAGTTTTATAGCACTCGATGGCGGAACGGCCTGGATGTAAACAATAGAATAAACAAAGCCCGTAGTTCATTTGGAATCCTTTCTCCTGTGTGGAACTCCAGCAAAATATCGCTACGCACCAAGTTGAGACTCTTTGAATCCAACGTAAAATCTGTGCTGGTATATGCTTTTGAAACATGGAAATGCTCTGCAATCATCTCGAGCAGGCTGCAAGCCTTCGTTAACCGTTGTCTGCGGTACATTCTGAAGATCCGGTGGCCGCAAACCATATCGAACGCTGAACTGTGGAATAGGACCGGACAGAGAAAATTGGACGCCGACATCAGACAACGGAAGTGGCGTTGGATAGGCCATACACTGAGGAAACCTAACGACAACATAGCAACGCAATCCTTCGAATGGAATCCTCAGGGTAATAGACGCGTCGGAAGACCGAAAACAACTTGGAGGTCATCTGTTTTGGGGGAAGCTCGATCTCAAGGTTTTCAATCGTGGCCACAGCTAAGGTCAGTCGCGGCGAATCGGGACAGATGGAAGGATCTTGTTGCTGCCCTATGCTCCAGAAGGAGTTGAAGCGCTGTATTGCAGCCGGATAACATATATATATAGCAAAATTATTTCACATTAAAATATTTCAAAACCTTTTTATTTGTATTTTTAATAATTAAAAAAAAAATAGAAAAATCTATATTGTGGAAACGGATTTTGCTTTATTTTTTTTTAATGTAAGTTATTTTTATGCTTAATTTTCACCCTTGAATTATTTTTTTTAATTAAAAAAAAATTGTTAAGAAAAAACCGTTTTATGAACCATTCCTAAGATTTTGAAAAAAAAATCACACACATTTCTTAAAGAAATAAAATCGCGTTTGAATTATTCCGCGGAAAACTATTTTACCTATTTTTTTGGAACAATCAGAAGTCACAATCATAGAATAGAAACTTTGAATTTGTCAATATTTTTCAAATTTTATTCGAGGCTGTGTGCGGTCACAGCACAAGAGCAATTACGTGAGATCCAGTTGTGCAATTTATTTATTATTTATATATTAATTTATTTAAATTGAACTTAAATCCTGACATTCGCTTTAGTATCTAAAAGTAATATAATAACATATAGAGACTTTAAGGCAATAGACAAAAATTCCCTGTTTCGGGACACTTTAGCAATAGACTGGCAAGAGCTTCGTCTGATGCCATGGATTGATGAACAGGTTGACTATTTTACCCAACAAATAAATTATCTCTTTCAACAGCATGTTCCATTTAAATCTTTTACCCTCCCAAATAAAAATACTGAATGGATGACCTCTAGGATCCAACATCTTCTAAAACAAAGGGACAACGCGTATAAGAGATGGAAAAGGTTTAGAATGTCAGAGTTTTTTGATGCTTATAAGATTGCAAGGAATATTAGAAAATCAAAGATCAGGTCTTTTAATTCTAAGTTTAGGCCTGATCTAAATATCTCAAAAACTTGGAAGAATATTAAAGCTTTAGGAGCTTGCAATAAGAAGACAGATAATGGAGATGCCTGTGAAACGAGTCCAGATGAGTTAAACAGAGAGTTTACTTCCATTTCAATTGCCTCTCATGAAGGAGAACTTGCTGATGACATACCTTACATTGTAGAAGAATCACTTATACCATTAATCTCTAGAGATTTTAGCTTCCAAAGAGTTTCTGAATATGAAGTTTTCAATGCAGTTACTGGAATTAAATCAAATGCGATCGGATTAGATGGGATGCAGCCAAAGTTTTTGAAAATTATTATTCATATGGTGCTTTCCGAAATTACATACATTTTTAATAACATTTTAACCTACTCTACATATCCGTCTGCATGGAAGATTTCCAAAATCATTCCTGTCCTTAAAAAGAATGTCTCTGGAAACAAATCCTATCGTCCTATAACGATTCTGCCTTTTCTCTCAAAGGTTTTTGAAAAAACTTATGAGCAAACAAGTACATTCATACCTCAATGAGTTTAACCTTTTATCACCATGGCAATCTGGTTTCAGACCAAAGCACAGTTGTACTACGGCGATCTTAAACTTGGTAGATGACATTCGAAAGGAAATTAATGAAAATCATGTAACATCACTTGTGTTGCTTGATTTCACAAAAGCCTTCGATACAGTACCTCATGAAATTCTCATTCTTAAGCTGAAAAACTACTTCGGTTTTGACTCTACAGCAATAAAACTAATGGAAAGTTACTTGGTAGGTCGGTCACAAGTTGTTTACTGCAACCAAAAAATGTCTAATTTCCTTGAAACTAAAGCCGGTGTGCCACAAGGATCAATTTTGGGCCCGCTATTATTTACCCTCTTCAATAATGACATTATTACAGTCTTAAAATGCTGTAAGGTCCAAATGTATGCTGATGACGTACAGATGCACTTTAGCTTTCCGATAGATCAAGTCGAAGATGCCACGGAGCAAATTAATGAAGACCTTACCTTGATAGCCTCTTGGTCAAAAAAGAATAAGCTCATGTTAAACTCCAATAAAAGTCAAGCCATATTAATTGGTCGCTCGAACATTGATGCTCAAAGCTTACCACAGCTTTTCTTAGAAGGATTAGTGCTACCCTACGTCACTAGTGTACAAAATCTCGGTATTACATTTAACCAAAATCTTATCTGGGGAAATCATATTGTCAAAACAGTTTCCAAGATCTACGGATCCCTTCGAGCTTTGTATCACATTGGAAACTGTCTTCCTTTTAAGACTAAGGTAATGCTGGTTAAGTTACTTTTATTGCCTACCCTGTTTTTTGTGACTTAGATAGTTACTCCTTAGGTAAGCTGAAAGTTGCTATCAATAGCACAGTAAGGTTCGCATATAATCTTGGTAGAAGAGAACAAATTTCTGGCTATATTAAAGCCTTCCTTGGAATGGAATTACAAAAATATCTCGAATTTAAAACATTAACTTATCTATTCACTCTAAAAGACAATAAAGTACCTGAATACCTTTTGCAAAGAATTCAATTTTCATCTTCTAATAGAAGCAGAAGTTTTGTTACGCCGACTTCGAACTACACTGTTACTCAAAAACAGTTCTTTGTATACGCCATAAGACTTTGGAATTCCCTTCCAGTCTATATCAGAAGATCTTCAAGCATTAGAGAGTTTCAGGATAAACTCAAACTATATTATTGCACATAAGCGCTGTTAAACACAACTAAATAATTGAATTTTTAAATTAATAAAATAGTACTTAAGATCATAATTATGTTTCAAGTAAATAATAAGTAAATAAATAGTATAAATAAATAATTAAAATAAGTTAATGTCTACTAATATTTAAACCTGAATTTAATTTAAATTTAACCTTGTTTATATTGTTTCACAACTAAAAGATATTATTTTATCTACGTGTAAACAAGATTCATATGAAATAAATACAAAAACTAAACATTTTAGAATTGTAATTTTCTTAACAAAATAATAAGTAAATTTAAATTGACAAAAAAAATTATGACTAGATACACATATAAAGAAGCGTCTAGACATTGATTTTTTTTTTCCTATTACTCATGGAGCCAACCTTAATAGCACGCTATTAATTCTAGTTCTTCATTATAGCATGCATATACTTATGTATGTATGTGTGTGTATGTATGTATGATTTTTTACAACTTTTTATGACATCTTAAGAGCTTTCTCTTCTTAAAATTTACAAATCCTTACACAGATCAAGTGTTGGAAGGAATCATAAATTCGTTTCCACAATATGAGAAAATAGGTATCTAAAAAAAGGACAAGCAAATGTTTCACATCCCTCTGTTATATAGATAAAAAAAAAGTAATTATAAATGGAAAATGCCATGTGAGAATTATAAATGCGAAAAATCACCCTGCTTTCTATATGAGCGCCAGAATTCTTGATTTCCTCCTTTTTAAGCAATGATTTAAAAGGTCTGAAGTACTCCCTTTATTTAGCAAATTCGGATTTTCTTGGCATAATCAAATTATTAAATTTCTACAAATATCAAAATCAATTGAGAGAGCAACATATATATAATTAAAAAAGGGCATTTGATAATAATTATTTTCCGTTATATCGATTTACCATGTAGATACATATATGTATGGTAACACATACATAACGCATTTAACCTATGAACTTTAAAGAGAAAAAAGAATTATGGTGTCCCGACGCGATGCCCTTGCAAAGATATCAATTAAAATACGAAGATATTTAATGATTGATTACTCATATAAATTACGTCAATGTTGGTTCACATTCATATGAAACCAAATTAAAAAATAACTTTTCAACAATTAACGGAATAAACTATATCTATCAAAAACAATACTGAAGCTATGGAAAAATAAGTGTTGCGTGTTGCAAACTGTGAATGTATTCGCTGTGCTAGCAAATATGACGTGATTTGAATTTAGAAAAATAAAAAATCTAAATTATTAGATATCCTTACTTACTTGGTGGTAACTCTGTTCCTATCTTCAAGTGCTATAGTTTGCTCCCGAGTAATTAATATTATAAACACTAACAATCCATTTATAGTTGTTGCATTTCTCATTTTAATTGAAATTTGTGGTGATACAGTGCTTAGTTTTTGCAATTTCTAAGAAATCTTATATCCTAAGTGAACTCTATGTGAACAATTCACTGTTATATCAAATATTTTTTTTTTATTTAATTTTAAAATTTTAAGTTTTGAAAACAATCAATAATTAAAATCTGAAAGGAAATATCAACAGCTTTTCAATAAGTGGTAAACGATTTCTGTGCTTAGCGTATTTCCTAAGTTATAGTAATTTTTGTGAAAAACCCATTTAATTCGACCCGTGGAATACCAATTTAAAGGGTAGCCAACTTTTTTTTTGTTGTTGTTATTATTATATTTTTTTTGTGTAGCTCACGTAAAACGCCGTTCGTATTTTTGAATATGGATTCCTTAAGCTGTCTAGTCTGTAAAAAAACTTCTAGTGATGTAACAGTTTCTTGTGCCGTATGCTTGCAACTAGTTCATGCTAAATGCATAGGTATTAAAGGTAAGGATGCTGGTAACTTCACTTCTGTAGCTGGCTTACGGTACTTTTGTATTAAGCATGACAAAATCTCGGTGGATAAATTACATTGGAAAGTCCTTAAACTCCAAAAATTATTCAACAATGTCTCCACAATATTTTCGAATATTCAAAAGTTATTCGATTTCGATGTTTTATAGTCAGAAAGAATGAGTGAAAGTTTAAAGGCCATTGAAAGTCCGCAAATAAATCCTGAAGTTCAAGTACCATTGATTTTGCTGACGCCTTCACCGCTTTCAAATGTAAGTCGATCGGATCGATGTAAGAACCCAACGGAAAAAATTCTTCAGCAACAAAATAATCACCGGGAACCTCAAGTCTTGGAGAAATCTTCGTCGTCACCATCTTTGTTGCAACTTAGAACTCTCCGTTCAGGTCCGAAACCCCAAGCTGAGAACGATAAATTGGTAGTCGTATCAAAAAAACCTCAGAAACAACCAACAGTTCAATCCAATGATGAGTTTACTGGCGGCACACCGGTTTCCTCAATAGCTTCCATTACGGATGAGAGGATTTCTGACCCGGCAGTATCCTTATCTGATGGTATTGAACTGTTGCCTTCAACTTCCGCAGTGAGTCCATGATATGGTCTTATTTACTAAAAAAATCACCAAATTTAGACTCATCTTGTCTTAACATTCGCAAAATGAAGCTGAATGTAGATCGGAACTACTCCTCCTTCATTATTGATGTAAAGCGTAATAATGATATTTTTAAATTATTAAATGATGAGAAATTCTGGCCGGTAAACTCAATAGTTCACCCTTTTCGGAAGCGACCTACTGTAGCCAAAAAGAGGTCAAATGTACGAAATACTCAATGAGTTATTTCTCAATGTTCTATCAAAATATTGGAGGATTGAAGACAAAACTAAAATCAATGTTTGCTTCAAGTCTTGGGTTTAACTATGATGCAATACTTTTTACTGAAACATGGTTAGATAAGTCTATTTTGGACAATGAAATACTATGTAGTTCGTACCAAATATTTCGGTCAGATCGGTCTTCCTTAACTAGCAGTAAAAAGTCTGGTGGTGGAGTTCTAATTGCCATTAGAAATTGCTACAACTGTAAAATTGTCTCTATGCCCTCAATAAGCGTAGAAATGGTATGTGTTATAACTCTCCTCGAAACTTTCCAACTTTTTATAGTCTGTGTCTACATTCCACCAAAAATGCATTGTGAACTTTACGATGAATGTGTTATAAACATTAAGTACATTGTTTCCCTAATGAATTCCAACGACCGGTTACAACTTGTTGGTGATTTTAATTTACCAGACATTGAATGGGACGTTCTTCAAGAAGATGACAAATTTTTGTCACCTACATCGTTGACATCAGAAACGAGTATTTCTTTTGTGGACTCAATGTGCTCTTTAGCCTTAAATCAAGTTAACCCGTTTAAAAATGAAAGAGGTAATTTTCTCGACCTCGTGTTTACGGATGATGTTAATGGCTTAACGGTGCAAAGATCATGCCCTTTATTGGATGATGTTAGATTTCACCCTTGCTTTGAAGTTTTAATGGAAATGCCGACCTCCGTTTGTGCTAGTCAATACGATCATGGCTATGAATTTGACTTCAAGAAAACTGGAACTTTCTCAATTTCACTGGGATAGTGTCTTTTTTAATATGGATGCTATAAAGCAACTGATACTTTCTATGAAATATTGTACAACAGCTTTTTGAAAACAATACCTTGTCGCCGCATCAAAATTGTTGATAATTGTGTTCCTTGGCTCACACCTTTCCTTAAAAGGCTTAAAAACAAAAAAAAACAAACTCCACAACAAGCTCAAATTCAAGTTTACAGTTTCCACTGCTCAAGAGCTCAGCAGAATAAGAAGAGCATTCCAAGTCAAATCAAGGGCTGCATATAAAAACTACATAATATCTATGAAAGCTAACCTATTACGGAATCCTTCATCTTTTTGGAAATTTGTTAAAAATAAGAGAAAAATAGCTGAATTCCCGTCCTATATGAATTTGGATCAAATTTCTTCAAATGATGGGGTAATGATCTGTGATATGTATGCAGAAATGTTTAAAGGCATCTACAAATGTAATAATGGGTTGGCGGGGCTGCATCAAATTACCTCTAACATGAGCATTACAAATGACTTGCCATTTATTCAAGAAAACGATGTGACAAGTGCAATAAAGAAGCTAACATATTCATTTTCTACTGGACCTGATAATGTTCCTTCCTGTGTTTTAATAAACTGCTGTCATTCCTTGGCTAGTGCTTTATGTTATTTGTTTAACCTATCTTTGTCGTCTTCCGTTTTCCCGCATGTCTGGAAGTCTTCATTTATAATTCCACTTTTTAAATCAGGAAGCCGATGCAACATGCGTGACTACCGAGGTATAGCAAAACTCAGCGTTATTCCCAAGATGATGGAATCTTTAATAGTCCATGAGATGATACATGGTGTAAAATCGCATCTATCGGACAGACAGCATGGATTCGTCAAGGGCAAATCTACCATTACAAATCTGTTGGAAATTACATCATGCATAACAAAAGGAATCATGAATGGTCATCAAACGGATGTAATATACACTGACTTCTCCAAAGCCTTCGATCAACCTAATCATCAGCTGCTTGTTAGAAAACTTTCACTTTTCGGCTGGTCCCCAAAACTTGTGCAGTTCAAGTCTCATTTATCCAACGCAATAGATGTCAAGTCTGGCGTGCCTCAAGGAAGCCACCTGGGACCACTGTTATTCGTAGTTTTTATAAATGATTTACCCTCTGTGATAAAATACTGTGATATACATCTCTATGCTGACGATGCGAAAATTTCATATTCATATAAAAATAATGCTGATTACCTTCAATTGCAATCTGATATTGATCATTTGCAGGATGATCTCACACTGAACTCTAAGAAATGCAAAGTAATGACCTTCGCTAGAGTTAAAAATGTTTTCTTTAAAGAATACCCTATAAATAATTCAAAACTTGAAAGAGTTAATTATTTTATAGACTTGGGAGTAATATTTGATTCAAAATAAGACTTCAGAATGCACATCGACTCTATAACTGCAAAAGCTTCTGTTCGTCTACGAATGATTAAACGATGGTCAAAAGAATTCAACGACCCTTATGTGACAAAGAGCCTGTTTGTTGGACTGGTTCGTTCGATCTTGGAATATGGTTGCCAAGTTTGGTGCCCATATTACTCCTGTCACATTGCCCGCATTGAATCCATTCAAAAACAGTTTCTATTATTTGCTCTCCGTCATCTTAACTAGGATAATCATCACCATCTTCCACCATATCGTTCGCGACTTTTACTGATTGGTCTTAATACGCTCGAGGATAGGAGGTCATCACTCAATGCTGCATTCATATTTAAACTTTTAAACGGTGATATAAATTCTCCTTATTTGCTTTCCTTAATAAAATTAAATGTGCCATTCCGTCCAAGTCGAAATTATAAAATTTTGCGAACACATGAAACTACTTTAAACTACTTAAATAATGAACCGTTCTCTCTCTTATGTAAACAGTTCAATAATTATAATTCCTTCGTAGATTTTAATCTTACTTCATTGAAATTTAAACAAATTATACTTTTATTCAATTTAAATCGTCACTAATTATGTAAATGTAATATTATTGGTATAATCCAAATAACTGTGATCAATTATGTATCTGTAGTTATAGTCAAATAAAATAAATAAAATCAAAACTTTGAAAAACTGACTACCTACGTTCTATACAGAATATGTAAGTTCAAATTTATTTAATTAGGAAAAAAAATGCAAACAACGGCAATTGTAGTCTTAATGAGAAGTTTCGTGTCAAAGTGAAAATATTGAATTTATGAGTACAATATTTGTTTACTTGTGTTTACAGGTATGGATTCGTGCAAAAAAAATCTTACAATCGAACACGACATTACGATGATAGAAAAGTCCAAAAAAGTGGGTCGTGCATTTTAGTAAATTTTATTCGACGATGTGACCGCACATATGAGCAAGTACGTGCGATTCAGTCGTGTAGTTTATTTAAATTCACTTATCCAAGCACTGAGAGCTGATCGGTTACTTCAACTCATGGATAGTTTTTTTTTTTTTTTTTTTTATAATTAACGCGCGCACAAGGGACTATTTGTTTCCCTTTTAATGTAACACACTGCGCGGGCATTAGGAAGATAGGGAGGGGAGAGATAGGAGGTGTCGATTAACATTTGTTTTGAATGTTTGCAAATTGAAATGGCAAGGGAAAACCTCGCCGGGTAAACCATTCCAAAGTCGTGTTGTACGGCTAAAAAAAGAATCCCTATATTTCACGGTACGTCCGAAATTGGGCTCAAGGGTGAACTGATGGGCATTCCTTGCGAGACGAGTATTACGGGAGAAACTTTTAAGGGGAGGAATGCAACTGGCTACTTCGAGTGAACATTTTTTGTAAAAGAAACGATAAAATAAGGAAAGACATGAAACATTGCGTCGGTGTTCGAGAGGGGCAATTGATTCAGTGACAGTTCTATTTCCTATCAATCTTAACGCTCCATTTTGTATTCTATCAAGCAGGTGAAGCGATGTTTGTGAAGCACCTGCCCACAGGTGGGAGTTATACTCGAGCTTAGGGCGTATAAACGCTTTATAAATTGTAGCCAGATCAGATGGGGAAAAATACTTCTTACACCGATACAGAAAACCTAAGCACTTAGCAGCATTCTTAGCGATTTCAAATATATGGTCGTTCCAACGGAGGTCGTCGTTGACACACATACCGAGTACTGAGAGCTTTTCGGTTTCTTCGATGTAAGTGCCATTCATGGACAATGGCATTGGGGGAACGTTAAGCTTTAACGACAGAAGACAGCATTGAGTTTTCGAAGCATTAAACTCCACACGATTTCTATTACCCCATTTGACAATGCTGTATAAATCGGAGTTTAATGAGCTTGACATACGGCACCGTTGCAATTGTACGTCCGAAGGCGAAGGACGTGAATTATCGAACGAATATGAAAAGCTGAGGGTAGAGTCGTCAGCAAAACAGTTAAGTGGATTAGAAGTAACAGACAGAAGATCATTTATAAAAATGAGGAAAAGAGTCGGAGATAGAACAGAGCCCTGGGGCACACCAGCATTTATTTTAAAGGAATCAGACTTGAAACCGTCCAATACAACTTGTATTGAACGGTCCAGAAGATAGCTTCTAATCCAACGAACAAGAGTATTATCGATCCCAAAAGCACGCATTTTCGATAAGAGAGCTTCATGCCAAACTCTGTCAAATGCCTTGGAGATATCAAGAGCAATAATCTTACTTTCACCAAAGCGATGTAAAGATTTGTTCCATTGTTCGGTGACATATGCCATCAGATCACCAGTGGAACGGTTGCTGCGGAAGCCATACTGACGGTCATGAAGAAGCTTACGATCTTCGAGATATTCCTTAAGCTGACGGTTAATCAGTGTTTCCATGACCTTAGAAAGAAGGGATGTCAGTGCTATGGGTCGGTAGGAGGAGGGGGAGGATGGGTCACCTTTCTTAGGGACAGGCTGGACAAATGCTGTTTTCCATCTTCTAGGAAAGATTCCAGAAGAGTAGGAGCGATGGAAAAGCTTACGCAGTGGCTTTGCCAGTGTGGAAGAACTCCTCTTCAGAAGAATCGGGGGTATACCATCCGGGCCAGCGGTTTGTGTATATCGAGATCTTTGAGAACTCTTGCTACTGTACGAGTGCGGACAAAAATCTGTCCCATGGAAAAAATTACATTCTCAAGTACAGGAGGGGCAACGTTGCTATGCGGCAGCGTGGAGCTAGCAGCGAAATGGGCGGCGAGCAAGTTTGCCTTCCCTGAAGAGTAAACAATTGGTTTGTTACTGTCGATGAGCGTTGGAACCGAAGATGTTTAGGAGTTTTTAATATTTTTTACAAATGACCAAAAATTTTTACTGCCTTTGGGACACTGCAGAATTTTTTGCCGTAATTTTTGGTCATGCAAAAATTTGGTTCTTTCAATAACGGAGTTGCATGAGTTTCTTGCTTGTTTGTGCTTTTTCCGATTTTCCTCTGTAGGGTTGGCTTCGTAGGATCGGAAACTTACTTCTTTGAGCCTGATAGCTTCTTTACACTCAGAATTAAACCAAGACTTTTCTTTAGGTTTGATGCTTTTTACTCTGTTAGGAATAAAAGCACGCATCCCTAGAAGTGATCATTTCAGCACTGGCATCAATGTCACTATCGAGGAAGCATAGTGACCAGTTAAAGTTTCGGAAAAAAATATTCAGGCCGTCCCAGTTGGCTTTCTCGTATTGCCAAACGGTCCTGGTGGGAAGTTTTTCTTTAACTGGATGGGTGGAGGATGAGAAATTAGCTGAAATAACACAATGGTCTGAAGTGCCAAATGGAGAAGTTACACTAATGGTATATTTATCAGGGTGAGAAGTAAGAAACAAGTCAAGAGTATGGGCGGCTTGCCCAGCAACATCCGGTATACGCGTTGGCACATCGATCAGTTGGGTAAGGTGATGTAACCCGGCAAAGAGCTCGACATACCTTCCTTCGGGTGTTGTCTGACCAGAATAGTGGAGCCAATTGGAATTGTGTACATTGAAATCGCCCGTAATAACGATTTCAGTGCGAGGACAAAGGGAAACAATTTTCGAGATGGAATCAGACAGCGCATCAAACTCGTTACATGTGGAATTGCTGTCGAGATTTGGACTCCTGTAAATAAAACAATAATGAATGACATGCTTGCGGACAGTGAATTTGAGCCACAAGAAGTTAAAGTCCGTGTTGGAACATTGCCCATATTGGGGAAGGCTCTGGCAAGCAATATCATTCCTAACATAGTGGAAGTCAAACTTAGCCTTTTTTCTTTTAAAAAATTCCATAACATTTGACTTGATTTTGACTTATTTGGCATTGCTTTGGAATTTACGTTCAATGTGCGCCATATTCACTAAATTGAGAGGGTGAGCAGGCTGTTGTGTTACTGAAGTAGTAAAATTGTTTCTCAGCTTCAACCAAACGATGAAAAATGTTGACAGAGCATTTAGATGCAAATAGAGTCCTGAAGTCTTTTACGAAAACTAGATGGTCTGCACGTGCAAATGCTATTAATGCTTATCAAAATAAAAATACATATGTAAACATTTATTGGCGCGACAGCTCCTAAAGTAGCCACTCGAAGGCCTAGTAAGTTAGAGGCTCAACCGTTCCCGTGTGTTGTGAATCTGCAATAACGGAATAACGGCTACATGATATGCACTTTTTCGAGACAAATTTTACTTTTGGAGATTTCGTCAGTTCCTTGCAAGAGGCAGTACCCCGGAAAAAAACGGTAGCTCTGAAGGGGAGTGAGCCCCGACCCGTCGCTTAGCAGCCCGACACACTAACCACTAAGCCACGGGACACGCTTATCAAAATGTTTACCTAAATATATCTGAAGTATTGTCCTCAATTGCAAGTGAAATCAATTAACCAGGAGACAATATAATGGAATCCCAAGACCTAGCATTCATTTTTACTTGCGATAATAGGTACTATAGGGCAAGTTTAAGATTCGAGATTGAGATAACAATTAAACATGACATTACAAATGTCTGCCTGTCTGTTTATGTGTATAACGGGCTGAAGCTTAAACAGCTTTAGCGATTACCTTCAAATTTTGTATTTGTGTTTCTTCATTGCACAGAGGGGAAATTGGAATTTATTTGTAGGACTAAAAAGAACGGTACCTGCCATATACCCGTTTAGGAGAATCTTAATTTTCCTCGAAAACCACTCCACACTGGCTATCATTTTATCAAAACCAAATTAACCGGAAAAGTCTAGTAACTGTACCTTTCGCATAAAGGTTTTTTTTAAATTTTAGACTTTCTCAGTAACGACTCAATGGATTTCCATCAAAATTTTGTGCAATTTTTTCATTCCCATAGCCATACTTACCATGACACATTAAATTAATACACATTTGAAAAAACATTCAGCATAATAAGAAATTGGTAATCGATTTGGTTTTCTCTGTCATTTAACAACGATCGAAACTGGCGAGTTGACCAAAAAAGGCAAAGAATTTGCAGAATTTAATCATGAAGACATTAATGCATGAGCTTAAAACAGAATGTTTTCTTTTAAGCCAAAAAAAAAAAAAAAAAAACAGCAATCAGCGGATTTAAATCAACCTACCATAACCTAATAAATTAAAATTAATGAAACTTTTGCAGTCGTTGCAGTTGCTACAAAAAATAATCCCTTCCCTATAATTCTAAAGAAGCTTTATAATGTGTGCCAGGCCCCAGCATTAGTGTGAAATACAAAACTGAAAAAACCAAAAGTGGACAATTAATTATTTTCTAACTCCCAATTTAAGCTTCTCAATACAATCCTCTGGATAACTTAGTGAACATTAATAAATTTATCCGATCCACGCAATTTTTTTTTTTTTGACACAATCACAATGCACTGAATTAATTTTTTAAACGCGCACGTGATTATTATTTTACGATTGTAGGATGATGAGAATTTTTGTATATCTTATCACAATATAACTTTGGATTTGACGTTAAGTTTGTTTCATGTATACAAGATAAGGTAACGTGACTCAAAATCAAAGCGCAGAAACTGGTTAAACTTTTTCTCGCTTTGACTGAAAAAAAACCAAAACTTAAATTTGGAAAATGTCACTTAAAGCACCAATGCGTGTGATATATCAAAGCCAAATCTGAGCCGAGTATTAAACTTAGAACATAAAATAGGGTAATTTGTGTGTGAATTCCTGTGAGAAGCAGCAAATCATTGGTCATTTGTAAAAAATATTAAAAACTCCTCAACATCTTCGGTTCCAACGCTCATCGACAGTAACAAACCAATTGTTTACTCTTCAGAGAAGGCAAACTTGCTCGCCGCCCATTTCGCTGCCAGCTCCACGCTGCCTCACAGCAAGGTTGCTCCTCCTGTACTTGAGAATGTACATTTTTCCATGGGACAGATTTTTTCCGCACTCGTACAGTAGCAAGAGTTCTCAAAGATCTCGATATACACAAATCCGCTGGCCCGGATGGTATACCCCCGATTCTTCTGAAGAGGTGTTCTTCCACACTGGCAAAGCCACTGCGTAAGCTTTTCCACTACTACTCTTCTGGAATCTTTCCTAGAAGATGGAAAACAGCATTTGTCCAGCCTGTCCCTAAGAAAGGTGACCCATCCTCCCCCTCCTCCTACCGACCCATAGCACTGACATCCCTTCTTTCTAAGGTCATGGAAACACTGATTAACCGTCAGCTTAAGGAATATCTCGAAGATCGTAAGCTTCTTCATGACCGTCAGTATGGCTTCCGCAGCAACCGTTCCACTGGTGATCTGATGGCATATGTCACCGAACAATGGAACAAATCTTTACATCGCTTTGGTGAAAGTAAGATTATTGCTCTTGATATCTCCAAGGCATTTGACAGAGTTTGGCATGAAGCTCTCTTATCGAAAATGCGTGCTTTTGGGATCGATAATACTCTTGTTCGTTGGATTAGAAGCTATCTTCTGGACCGTTCAATACAAGTTGTATTGGACGGTTTCAAGTCAGATTCCTTTAAAATAAATGCTTGTGCCCCAGGGCTCTGTTCTATCTCCGACTCTTTTCCTCATTTTTATAAATGATCTTCTGTCTGTTACTTCTAATCCACTTAACTGTTTTGCTGACGACTCTACCCTCAGCTTTTCATATTCGTTCGATAATTCACGTCCTTCGCCTTCGGACGTACAATTGCAACGGTGCCGTATGTCAAGCTCATTAAACTCCGATTTATACAGCATTGTCAAATGGGGTAATAGAAATCGTGTAGAGTTTAATGCTTCGAAAACTCAATGCTGTCTTCTGTCGTTAAAGCTAAACATTCCCCCAATGCCATTGTCCATGAATGGCACTTACATCGAAGAAACCGAAAAGCTCTCAGTACTCGGTATGTGTGTCAACGACGACCTCCGTTGGAACGACCATATATTTGAGATCGCTAAGAATGCTGCAAAGTGCTTAGGTTTTCTGTATCGGTGTTAGAAGTATTTTTCCCCATCTGATCTGGCTACAATTTATAAAGCGTTTATACGCCCTAAACTCGAGTATAACTCCCACCTCTGGGCAGGTGCTTCGCAAATATCGCTTCACCTGCTTGATAGAATACAAAATCGAGCGTTAAGATTGATAGGTAATAGAACTGCCGCTGAAACAATTGCCCCTCTCGAACACCGACGCAATGTTTCATGTCTTTCCTTATTTTATCGTTTCTTTTACAAAAAATGTTCACTCGAAGTAGCCAGTTGCATTCCTCCCCTTAAAAGTTTCTCCCGTAATACTCGTCTCGCAAGGAATGCTCATCAGTTCACCCTTGAGCCTAATTTCGGACGTACCGTGAAATATAGGGATTCTTTTTTTAGCCGAACGACACGAATCTGGAATAGTTTACCCGGCGGGATTTTCCCTTGCCATTTTGATCTGCAAACATTCAAAACCAATGTTAATCGGCACCTCCTATCTCTCCCCTCCCTATCTTCGTAATGCCCGCGCAGTGTGTTCTACATTAAAAGGGAAACACATAATCCCTTGTGCGCGCGTTAATTATAAAAAAAAAAAAAAAAAAAAATCAGCAATGCGGTTCGTGCCCCCAAAAATGTAAACGTATTAGTAGTCGGCTTAGAAATGTACAGGGACCGCTATATTTCAATTTGGTTCAATTTGTCGACGAAGAGAGAATTATCCTCCCAGTTGTCGTTCTTGTTTCTTTTTTCTATGGGTGTGCTGTGTGGCTTGTGGCACCATCCTGTTGAAACCACATGTCGTCCAAGTCCATATTTTCCGATTCGGGCCAAAAATAATCGGTAATCATGGCGCGATAACGCTGGCAATTCACAGTAACGTGACGATCGTTATCGTCGACGAAAAAATATGGCCCAATAACGCCGCTGGCATGCAAACTGCACCAAACAGTTATTTTTAGTGGATGAAGTGGTGATTCATGAAGCAAATGTGTATTTTCAGCCGACCAATAACGCATATTTTATTATTGACGAACCCATTGAGCCAAAAATGAGCTTCGTCATTGAAGATGATTTTGCAATGAAAATCAACAAGTTCTACAGTTGCGGTCAAAATGTTTTTAATTTGCAGATGTTGCTCGCTAGTGTTCCTTACAATGATGAAAATGTTGAGTTTACTGAATAAATTTACAATGATAGTTTGATGAGATTAGTGAAAGGGTGCGTTCAAAAATTAAATTCAAAATTGAGTCCCTATTGGAAAACCCGATACTTACTAAAATTTAAAAAAAAATGCATCAACATCGGTGAAGCCGTTTTCGAGAAAAAATAAGCCTCTCGTTAACAGTTATATGCAGTTGCGGTCAAGATATTAGTAAGTGCTTCTACTAAATATGTTTAAGATCTCTTACTGTCGTGATTTGATACTGCTTTTATTTACCAGTTCAACGTTTTGTGGAAAGAGACTAGCATTGACATGGTACGCAGACTATTGCGAGAAAAGCACCTGCCACCTCGTAGTCCAAGAAAAGTACCGTCACAGCGTCGAAACAAATTTGATAAATAAGTTCTTATTCTATTTTTGTGACTTTTAATTGTTCGAAAAAATTACGTAAAATTGATTTCAGCGCAAAATTTAAATGCCATTTTATTTCGTTAAGAAATGTGAGGAAGTGTGATTTTTTTTCAAAATCGTAGGAACGAGCTTTGTATAAAACTTTTCTTAACGAATTAAAAAAAAATAAAAAAAATAGTTAAAGAATGCACACTTAAGCACAAAAATAACCTTTATATTAAACCATAAAAAAAAAAAATTAAAAAAAATTAAAAAAAAATCGAAAATATTTTAAATTGAAAATACTTAGGCTACCCATATCTTCCTGAATATCAATTTTGGTTGTAATCTGTTTACCCGTTGTTGAGAAAGCCGAATACAAAAAAAAAATGGCCCTAAGTGGGAGGTACCGTTTTTGACCCACCATATATTTTTGTTCGCCAAAATATAATGCTTAACTACAATAGTGCACTGATTTGAGAAAAATAAGCTTTCACATAACGGTTATATGACAGATACAGTAAATATTTGAGCTAAAATAAATAAATTTCACGACTGGATCGCACGTACTTGCTCATATGTGCGGTCAAATTGTAGAATAAAATTAAAAAAATTAAAGTGAACATCAAAGCATTTATTCGATTTTTGTGACTTTTGATTGGAGTGCCCCGTGGCTTAGTGGTTAGTGTGTCGGACTGCTAAGCGAAAGAACCTGGGTTCAAATCCAGCTCATAGCCACCTTTTTTTCTGGGGTACTGCCTCTTGCGAGGAACTGACAAAACCTCCAAGAGTAAAATTTGTCTCGAAAAAGTGCATCTCATGTAGCCGTTCGGACTCGGCGGTAAACTGTAGGTCCCTTCCATTCTTGCAGAGTAACAACACACACACAGGAATGGTTGAGAGTATAAGTCACTAGGCCTTGGCTCCTTAAGGAGCTGTCGCGCCAATAAATTTATTTTAATTTAATTTATTTATTTTGTGACTTTTGATTGTTCAAATGAAGTACGTTAAAATGTATTGGGTGAAATAATTTAAACGCCATTTTATTTCTTTAGAAAGTGTGAATTTTTTTTCAAAATTGTAGGAGCCGTTTTTAAATAAAACGGTTTTTTTAAAAAAAATAAAAAAAAAATAATTCAAGAATACAAACTTAAGCACAAAAATAACGTTAATTTAAAAACAAAATTTATAAAAGAATTCACTTACCCGTTTTCAAAATATTGATTTTTCAAAAAAAAAAAAATTTTTTTTTTAATTATTAAAAATACAAAAAAAAAAGTTTTCGAAAAAAAATTAATGCAAAATTACTCAGGCTACCTACATCTTCTTGAATATCAATTTTGATTGTAATCGGATCTCCAGTTTTCGAGAAAGTCGAAGAAAAAAAACCGGTCCTATGGGAGGTACCGTTTTAAGTCCACCATGTTAAATATTTTTTTTCACTAAAATATAATGCAAAATATAGTACACTGATTTTTTTTATAAAAATTCTTGGAGCCGTTTTCGAGAAATATAGGCTTTTACATAACGGTTTTAGGACAGGTACCGTTAATTTTTGAGTTAAAAAAAATTTTAAAAAACTCCTCTGTAGAATGTCAAAATAACCTTAAGTTAAAAATTTGAAGACGATTGGCCCAACCGTTTAGGCTGCAGTCCAATACGCATCCGTACAGACAGACAGACAGACTGACAGACTGACAAACTGACAAACTGACAGACTGACTGACTGACAGACTGACAGACTGACAGACTGACAGACTGGCAAACTGACAGACTGACAGACTGACTGACTGGCAGACAGACAGACGGACAGAATTTTGCCAGTAACTCAAATATGTTTCTCCATCATCGTAATGTCATGTTTGATTGTTATCTCAAAATTTTTAATCTGCACGAATGCATAACTTGTATTATAGTACCTATAATCGCAAGTAAAAATGAAAAAAAAATTCCTGTGTAGAATGTCAAAATAACCTTGTGTTCCAGATTTGTAGACGATTGGCAACCGTTCTGTAGTCCAAAAAACATACGTACAGAATTTTTTTCTTATTAACTTTTTTAAACTTCTCTATGATCGTAATGTCATATTTGATTGTTATATCAATTTTTTTTTAAATTCCAAAATTCTAAACTTGCCTTAAAGTCCCTATAATCGTAAGTAAAAATTACACACATTAACACATTACTTTGCCTCATAGCCGTGCTAAAAGAGTCTTTTCAAAATTGAAAAAAAAAAACAAGTTGACGAACGTACTAAGCATAGACACTTGTAAGTTATTATTCTGTGACATAAGCATTAAATTTATAAATATATTTGTATTACCTATACATTTATTTATAAATAAAATGTATTTATGTGAATGAATATGATTTACTTCATTTGTTTTTTTTTTCTATAATTAGTATTAAAAAGTTCACTTGTTTTTTTTTCCGTCTGGAGGGCCCTTTTCAGGACCCCTTTTGAAATTTGTCTGCGGTTACGCCAGTACCTACCTTTGCTAATACATATATCGCAAGTAAATAAATAGAATTAAAAATCGATTTCAGTGAATTAACATTATTTATTTGGAATGTTAACTTTATGGTTGTCAATGAGAATGAATGAACTACAATTTTTTCTTTTTTTTTTTAATGGACACCCGACGTCGACGTCTTGGGCAAAACAGTTAAGGACTTTATCTAGCTTGATATTATGGCAGTGAACTCTGAGAAAAATATCACCGAAGAATAACAGGGCGTTTGTATAACAAAACCTTTCTTTTATTCCTCAGATCATCCCATTGTTGTTGTATGTAGGCATAGACACTGTTAAGAGGGGACGAAGACGCTTCAGTCTATTTTGAGAGTAAAATACTATTTGTTCAAATCAGTTATTTGTTGATCTATCTATAACTTCTAATAACAGATACTAACCTACTAAATTTAACGGAAATCAGTTCAACACAATAGCTCTTAAAATAATATATTTTCAGATTAGCTCTGATAGTGATTTATGTATGTACTTACATATACACACATGTTAATAGGTACACCCCGTGGCTTAGTTGCTTAGTGTCTCGGACTGCTAAGCGAACAGCCTGGGTTCGAGTCCCGTTCATGAGCCACCTTCTTTTCCGAGGTACTGGCTTGCTGACAAAATCTCCAAGAATAAGAATTTGCCTCGAAAAAGTGCATCTCATGTATGTAGCCGTTCATACACAGGAATGGGTGAGAGTATAAGTCACTAGGCCTTGGCTCCTAAAGGAGCTGTCGCGCCAGTAAATTTATTTATTTTTTTTTTATAAATAAGTATCAAATGCATACGATTTCTCCTTTATCTAAATGTCATGTTTGGTTGTTATCTCAATTCAATGGTAATCATTTACCAACATAACATGTCCTAATAATACCTTCCTAACTATACATATGTATATCCAAATACAGTAAAGCAAAAAACACGCAAAACACATTGTATTGAATAAAGGTACACCGCATAGCCATACGTATATGGCAAGGCGACATTTGTTACTGATTACCCAAGTAATTACATATTATATGTTTGTGTGTATGTCTAAATTGCATTTTGTTTGGTTCTATTAAAAAAAAAAAACGATTTGTAAAAGAACGATTTGCCCTTAATCATCATTAGCAGCATTATCATCAAACAACATCGATTGGAACACTTCCTCGCGCTCCAACCCTTTTTTATTTATGTATGAAACCACACATTCCCCAAAACAAGGATTCGTCGAGGACAACAAACTGGAAAAGTGAAATAAAAAAAGATTAATTACATGTTACAACCGTTTACACGGTCAGTTACACTCATCAACGCGATGTGACATGATCCTTTTTCCTTCTTTTTATAGCGCTTTGTAAAATGAATTGGGAAGACATTTTTTTCTTGGAGAGATGTTTGACCGAAAAAAATTGTAAAAGGGTTGTTATATACATACATGAACAATTGTACATACATATGTATATGGTGAATTCGACCTATAATACAAATACCATAAGATGTGATTTGCATAGTGAAGGTAGCTTTTTTTCATTTTTCCCCGAATGACACCAGGTGCATACTTACATTGGAATAATTTAACGCAGTTCTATATGTAATGTAAGCAACGTGGCAAGCCCAATTTATTGCAATCGGCAAATATTTTACATTAGCCTTGTTTGGTACGTTTTTGTTGTAAGATGGAGCCGATGGCCTCAGTAGCCAGTGCTGATAAGTGTCTGTACTTCGTAGATTTATCTACGGAGCAGATCAATATGTAATGTAATGTTGTAAGATGTCTACTAAGTTTCAAACTATTGAAGTTAGTGTCTGGGTACTTTGTTTGGTTGAGCTTATTTGTTCAGCAGCATTTTTATTGGCAAAATAGGAAAAGAATAAATTTTTAATCTTCAATGACCCAGAATATATAAATTGATCCAAAAACCTTTATATACGTTTTTTTTAATATATAACAATAATGAACTTGATTGCACCAAGGAGGGAAAAGCTACTGACTTATACTCTCAACCATACTAGTGCGTTTTTATAATCAGGATGGAACCAAAACCGTAAACTTAGTTTATTTTTAAATCAGTATTTTTCATAATACCATGTTTGGTAGGTTAATACTTACTTGCCCACCTAGTAAACCAACAAATAAGACCGAAAGGCAAAGAAAACCGTGTAATAGAGTATGAAAAAAATTGCACCACCGGATGGCACGTACTTGCTCTTATGCATGGTCACTTCGTCGAATAGAATTTAAAGGGTATTTTAAAGTTTCTATGATTTTGGTGAGTTTTAATTGTTCGAAAATTGTACGTAGTTGTATAGTTATCAGCGAAAAAATCTAAGCACCATTTTATTTCTTTAAGAAATGAGAATAAAAAAGAATTTTTTTTTTTGAAAATCTAGGCAAAGTTAATATATTAATTAATATTGGTGGTTGGGTGCTGTATGAATAGGGTAGGCACTGAAAGGCATCAAACTGGTGATGCACAGTCGCTGCAACTATATCGTACACATCAATTATGCTTATTTTACCTCCCCGCGGTAACCACCGGGTACTGGTCTGTCCATCCGGACATTCCTGCTAAACTTATAAGCGCGAGTGTTGAACACAGAAAAAATAGCAACACTATAATGCTCTGCTTTAATGACTGTTCTGATCGATTCGCAGAAGTGTTGCACGAGCCCCTCAGAAAGAGGATGTACGGCGGATGAGCCCAACCAATTGGACCAACGGTGGCGTCAACAGTCAACGAAGCAGACGCCCTAATGAGCTACTTCGACGTATTTGAAGATAAGGTCATTAGGACAATTCAATGCAAGTCAGAGCATTGAAATAGAGATGGTGGCGGATGAACCCTTAATGGGCCAACGGCAGCGCTCATATCCCCGAAGTGGGTTACTGACTCCGGATTCTCCGGTTCCTTTTGTCCAAGGAATCCAACAAAGGACCTGGCCCTCCAGGTTGGGGGTTGTGCGTGGGGTTAACAACCCTGCCACGGAAAAAAGAAAAAGTTGCGAAGCCTCGGAAAAGGACGGATTTACTGTTGACGACCCGGAAAAACGAATCAAGGACAACGACCTTCGGATCTGCACGTAGAATGTTAGAACTCTTAACAGACCACGTGCATCCAAACAACTAGCGGAGGCCCTAGACTGCTACAGAGCGGGAATTACTGCCATCCAGGAAGTGCGATGGAATGGGCCGAATAACCCGAACTCCACAACAACGGAGTAATACTGTGAGGAAGTATGACGTCGGAAAGCTGCAATCGCAAGAAACCGCCAGAACCTATGCCGATCGAATATCCCGTAACCTCTCAAGAAATCCAGTACCGCCAGCATCAAGTGCCGAAGATCAGTGGCAACACTGCCAACAAGCCATCAGAGATGCCGCAACTGATGTGCTAGGTTTCACCAGACCACCACCACGAAACCTCTGGTTTGATGACGAATGCAGGCAGGCCCATGCAGCCAAACAAGAGGCATATAAAGCGACGCTGCAAAGAAAGACGAGAGCTGCTCGCGAGCTTTACGAGCAGAAAAGACGGGAAGAACACCGGCTTCTCCAAAAGAAAAAAAGAGAGCATGAGAAGCGCGCGATCGAAGATATTGAGAGATGCTACTCCAGGAAAAACGTGCGGAAGTTTTACCAACAGGTAAAAAGAACATGCCAAGGAAAAAAATCCCGCACAGAAGCCTGTAGAGATAGGAATGCAAACCTCGTAGTAGAGTCACAGTCGGTGCTGAGTACATGGAAGGACCATTTCTGCAGACTGTTAAACGGCGATGAAGGCCAAAATCCCGCTGTCAGGCAGAATGAACCATTCAACATGGATGATGACAGACAAAGGTGATGCGCTATCGTGCGATTTCTTCAACTTAATACTTGAAAAAATTATAAGAAGCTCGCAAGTCAATTGTAGTGGGACAATTTTCAAGTCTGTGCAATTGCTAGCATACGCTGACGACATAGACATTATTGGCAGAACTCGGCGAGCTGTCACTGGAACGTTTGCTAGCATTGAAGCTGAAGCGGCTAAGATGGGACTAGCAGTCAATGAGGCCAAAACGAAGTACCTGCTGTCCACAAAAAGGGACACACAACACCGGCGGATTGGACAAAACATCACAATAGACAGGTACAACTTTGAGGTAGTTAGGGACTTTGTGTACCTCGGATCCGCTATAACATCTGACAACATCATCCCGTCAGAAATAAAGCGAAGAATTACTCTTGCCAATCGCTGTTTCTATGGGCTAGGAAGGCAATTGAGTAGCAAAGCCCTATCTCGAAAGACAAAGGAGACTCTGTATAAGACCCTAATCATCCCAGTCCTGCTCTATGGCGCCGAGGCATGGACTCTATCTAAAGCGGATGAAGATATCCTTAGTCGTTTCGAGCGTAAGATTCTTCGGAAGATTTTTGGCCCTATCTGCGTTAACGGGCTTTGGAGGAGAAGGTTCAACCAAGAACTATACGAGCTGTACAGCGACATTGACCTGGTCAAAAAAATACGCATATCACGTTTAAGATGGCTAGGTCATGTAGAGCGAATGGACAACAATGCTCCGGCTCGCAGGATCTTCGATTCCATCCCAGAGGGTAGACGCAGTCAAGGAAGACCTCGCCTTAGGCGCCAACCAACTTGGAGTGCAAAACTGGAGGCAGCTAGCCAAAGACCGAGTTGGCTGGAGAGGCATGTTGGTTGAGGCCCAGGTTCGTCCCGAACTGTAGCGCCACCTAAGTAAGTAGTAGGCAAAGTTAAAAAAAAAAATTAAAAAAATACAAAGATGCAAGCTTAAGCATATTATTAAAAAAAAAAACATAAAAAAATCGGAAAATTGGAACCGTTAACCGGAAATAATTCAATGCGGAATATATCTTCCTGAATATCAGTTTTGATTGTTATCGGTTGAACAGTTTTCAAGAAAGTCGGAGAACGAAACGGTCCGTTTTTAGCACACTATCATAACATTTTTGCCATCATAAGTACGGACTATAATGCAAATTTTGCATTCGTGTGGATAAAACATTGAGATTAAAATTAAACATAATACAATTATTTTGCCATTCTATAGATGAATGTTTTAATTTTTTTTTAATCTCAGCTAATAATGGTACATGCAATATAACCGTAAAGGAAAAAGCTTATTTGTTCTCGGAAACCACTGCAAGAATTCTTCTGAAAAAAAACTCAGTGTTCTATTGAAAATGTGGATTACGTCTTAGCCTTAGTGAACAAAATAACGATAATACCATTTTTTTCTTCGACTTTCTCGAGAACTGACTAAACGATTACAATCAGAATTGGTGTTCGAACAATGTAGGTAGCCGAAGTAATTTCACATTAGAATATTTTCGAATTAGTTTTTGTATTTTGAATAATTAAATAATTTTTTTTTTGAAAAATCAATATTTTGAAAACGGATGGGTATGTTTTTTTAATTTTTTTTCAATGTACCTTTACCCGTTTTCTTTAACCGTTCCTAAGATTTAAAAAACAGAAATCATGCTTTTTCACATTTTCTTAAAGAAATTAAATGGCGTTTAAATTTTTCCAGTCGTTCAATGTATTTTGGAGTGCGGACAGAAAAAAAGAAAATTACCGAACGTATAAACATCGGCTGAACTTTTAAATCGTTGGACCCCTCACCATGACCAAATCCCGGATCCGCCGCTGGTAATGAATACATAGAATATGTAATGGGTGCATAGTTTATGTGTTCATTACATATTTGTGGTGAATAATTTATGTAATGGGTACATAATTTATGTATTCATTACATACTTGTGGTGACACATTTTTGTAGTGGGTACATATTTTATGTATTGATTACATATTGGTTGTGAAGAATTTATGTAGTGGGTAAATAACTTATATAAAGGGTCCGCCATCTAACGTTTTTTTTTTCAACTAGTGCTTATTTCGTGAATGGTAACACTAAGCTCATGACAGATAATTATTTGACAGATAATTATTTTTATACTTCCGCTGAACGAATATGGTTGTGTAGACGCTGGGAAATATTGCGACATTACTGCCTGCGATCGACTTAGAGAAGATGCCGATTATGCAAAAAAAAAATCATCTTTTCAGATGAAGCTCATTTTGATTTGGCGGGTATGTGAAAAAGCAAAATTGTCACATTTGGGGCACAGAAAACCCGCACGCATACATTGAAAAGCCGATACACTCAAAACGAGTCACTGTTTGGTGCGGATTTTAGTCCAGAGGTATAATTGGGCCATTTTTCGAAAATGAGCAAGGAGTGGCCGTTACAGTCAATGGCGATACAAACATTACATATTTGTGGTGAAAAAAATTATATTATGGGTACTTATATTAGTATTAATTACATATTAATGATATACACTTAGCATAGTGAGTACTACTTAATGGACAAATATACCTATTTCTCTCACCAGTTCTCAAAGTCGTTTGAAAATCGAATGCCAAACTTTTCAATTGACTGTCTATTATAAAAAAAGTTGATCGTATTAAGACCACAAGGGCTAATACTGGGTTTATAGTTTATGTATTAAATACATATAATATGTAATGAAAACACGCATTGCTTAAAATTATGTGTATCCCGCTATTTCGTTGGGCAGGCGTGTACTCAGTACATATTTTATTTATTTTTATTTATAAAACATGGTCATATTTGATAAATAAGTATTAGGGGAACTTCAAAGTTTTTACTCAATTTTTGTGACTTTTGATAGTTCAAAAAATATAAGTTAGTAAAATAGTTTTCAGCGAAAAATTTAAACGCCATTTTATTTCAATAAAAAATGTTAAAAAGTGTGATTTTCATTCAAAACCGTAGGAACGGTTTTTAAATAAAACGGTTTTTCTTACCTAACAACCTAACAACTGTTTTTTAAAAAAACTGCAAAATGCAAACTTAAGCACAAAATTACCTATATAAAAAAACAAAATAAAAAAAAATTCAATTTCAAAATATGTATTGATTAAACATAGAAAACTTAAAAAAATAAAAAAAATAAATGATTTGGAAATATTTTAATTTTAAATTACTTTGGCTTCCTACATCTTCCTGAATATCAAATTTGATTGTAATTGGTTAAGTAGTTTTTGAGAAATTCCAAGAAAAAAAAACGGTCCTATGGCGGGTACCGTTTTTAGCCCACCAACTCAAATTTTTTGTTGTTGTAAGTATGTAGGTACAAGGTTCTCTTGTCATTAGTTAACACAGTGCGACCGTCAAGTTTGAAGAATTAGATAGACAGAGAATTAGGATCCAAATCCAATACCTACTGTGATACTATATTTATAACATTATCCCAAGATATTTAATTAAATATAATAAATTATTGATATATTTATAAAAAAAAACGATATTTGTATATACAACTCAAGATTAACTTGACGTTTGTGCTAACTTTGACGGCCTACACTCAATGTTGAAAATTTGTTAATTTTCTAGAATATTCCCCTAATCTTTTAGTTTCAGAGTTGTTATCCATCTCACCTAAAAAAAAAAGTTAACAGGGCTATTGTTATTCTGCAATTGTTGTTCGTATTCATTTATCGTTTATATGACGCCGCCGTGTCAATCGCCCAGGGGTTTCGAGGTAGCTTTATCTATACCTACTATCAAAAAAAAAAAAAAAAAAAAAACAACGGTCAGTACCTAGATATTTCTTATATATACTGAAGTTGTCCTCTGCAACCAGAAAGGGTATAGGACGAGATCTTAATTCTCACAAAAAAACGAACAACGACAAAAGGGGATGTTTAATACAAAACACAATAGGAAGTGGATTTTTTTTTATCCCGCGCTCGTTGCAAGTTATATAACTGTATCAGACTTCCGCGTTATTAATGCACATGCTGTGTGAGAATAACTGTCTAACCAGGTGTTCCTTATTTAAGAAAATTATATTTCCTAACCCTTTCCCACTTCTCATTGTATATTCACTGACAACGAATAGGTATTTTTGACCTATTTTCGAACGCAGGAAAGGATTCGTTTTAGTCAAAGCGTTGGCGTAAACATGATTTGTTCATACGGTAGAATTAAGCATTTTAAAGATGAAACAAATTATTTTATTATTAATTTATGTTTTATGATAAAACATAAAACTCATTTTTGTGGTTAAAAAATACAATGTGTTCATAAATATCACCCAAGATTTTAATATTGTGAAGTTATATGTAGGTTTTAAGGTATTGGTAAGACAATTTTTTTTCAAAAATTTCAGTTAGTTACCCATTTTGATTTTGAATTTGCACGTATATTTTAAGCCCTTAAAGTAAATCAACGGCATTAATGATAGATTTGACGATATTTCGTTTTTAAATCAATTAATTTTCGGGTAAATTTTTTCTCGAACTCAAAAAAAACGTCTTCATATTTTCATACCTCTTCTGCATTTGGAATAAAGCATTTTTCAGTTCAACTTAATGTTATCCACTCTGCACAACCCCAAAACATACTTTAAAAAAATCGTTTTCTTAAAAAAAACATACAAAGATTTAAGTCCAAGAACTATTTTATTTTATTATTTTTACTTGCGATTACTATAATGCAAGTTATGGATTCGTGCAATAAAAAAATTCTAACAATTAAACATGACATTACGATAATAGAGATGTTGAAAAAGTAGGTCCGGAAATTCCGTCCGTCTGTCTGTCTGCCTGTCTGTCTATCTGTTTGCGCCTCTACAGCCTAAACGGATGGGCCGATTTGCTTCAAACTTGGTATTTAGTATTTATTAGGTAGTATCTCGGGGGATGTTTTTCATTTTTGCTCTAGGTCAAAATATTACGGTACCTGCCATACAATTTTTTTTTAAAAAAGTTTGATAATCTCGTAAACGGCTCTAACGATTTTGATAAAACTTTTAGGGTGCTATTTTTTAAAACAATACATCTTTCACTTGGAATAATTTTTTTTCGAAATTTGTTCTATAACGGTACCTGTCATAGAACCGGTTTTTTCAAGTTCATTTTTATCGTAGACTATTATTCCGATTTCAATAAAAATTTTCACACAGAAAGTCATTTATAATTCAATAAATATTGCATTTAAGAATTTTCAAAATTATTTTTTTCAATTTATCTAAATTTTCTAAAAAAATTATTTTTTTAAATATTTTGAAAACGGGTTGATTAAATTTTTTTTTTTTTAATAATTTTCCCGAAAGAAAACTACAGATTTCCTTATAATGACATATTAAAAAAAAATTAAATATTTTTTCGAAGTTTAAAAAAACAACTTTTTTAAAAAACTCGTCTAACGATTTTCAATATTTTTTTCCTTCCTTTCTTATTGCATACTTAGTTGTTCCGAGAAAACTCTTAACCTAATTAAAAAAAATTAAAGAATATTGTTTGAGTCTTTTTAATTTTTGTATTTTTCAAAAACGGTTTGTTAAAAACTTAAAAAAATTTATTTCTGCTAATAACTAGCATTTGCTAGATGTTGGCATACTCAAAAAAAATTGAAATATGTTTTCGAAAAGATTTTTCAAAAAAAAACGTTTTTTGAAAAAAAACTGGTCAAACGATTTTGAAAAAAATGTTTATTTAAAATACAAAACTGTTAAAGAAATGAAAGGGTTTACTTCATTTTTTCCAAGAAAACGTTTTTACTAGTGATT
Organism: Platycheirus rosarum; assembly: GCA_963971375.1. Lineage (NCBI taxonomy): Eukaryota > Metazoa > Arthropoda > Insecta > Diptera > Syrphidae > Platycheirus > Platycheirus rosarum. The sequence continues at coordinate 8,663,727 of OZ020511.1, read as the reverse complement.
TTTAAGATTTCAAATGATTTTTTACTACCGTTTTTCAAAAAAATCCCAAGACCAACTGTCGTAAATTAGAGCAAGTTCGTGCGACCCAGTCGTGCACTTTATTTTAATAATGCATAGACATAATTTATAGGGGATGAATATTTTTTTTTTAAAGTATTCTCCGTCTCTCTTTTTACTTGCGATTGTATGTACTGTAGTGCCAGTTATGCATTGGTGCAGATTAAAAATGTGGAAAATGTGGATATAAGAATCAAACATAACATTACGATGACTAAGAAACATATTTGAGTTACTGGCAAAATTCACATCCACAGTATTAGCTTTAAGTGCTAATGCAGTATCTGCAGCAGTTTTAGTGTCTGTCTGTATGTATGTATTTTGGACTGCAGCTTAAACGGTTGGGCCCAATCATCTTCAAATTTGGAACATAAGTTGTTTTTTCATTTATCAAAAATTAACCGTACCACCCATTTAACCGTTATGTAAAAGCTTATTTTTCTCGAAAACGGCTTCAAGAATTTTTATAAAAAAAAATCAGTATGCTTTTGTAGATAAGCTTTATATTTTAGTGAACCAAAAATTAAAATGGTGAGCTTCCATTGGACCGCTTTTTTTTATTCGACTTTCTCGTGAACCGGTAAACCAATTACATCCAAAATTGATACTCAGGAAGATGTAGGTAGCTTAAGTAGTTTCAAATTAAGAAAACTTTCAAAAACTCTTTTATTTGTATTTTTAACTTTTTTTTTGAAAAAATCGATATTTTAAAAACGCATTAGGCTGAAAACACATACTGGAGCTGCGAGGATAGCGTTGATGCGAGAGTCATGGATATAGCGGCGAAGAAGGAGAGCGTTGACCAAAGATTAGGTAGCACATAGTGAAGAGTTGATAGTCGAGGATTAGAATAAGAGCTGCAAACATGCATTCTTTGTTAACATATTTTTAAAAAATGACACGATAAAATCCTCTTCTGTGCCTTTTGACATTTGAAGGCAAGTACGTAGAAAAATAAAACGGTCTGAACTTATAAAAGGTATCAAAACCACAATACTTAACGGTTTTAAGTTAAAATTAAGTATGCCATCACACGTCTTAAATAACAAAGAATTTATGAAAAAATTATTTCGAAAATTGTAGGACCGGTTTTGATAAAATCCTGTTTTTTATTTTTAGTTTTTTTGAAAAAAATGCAGTTTTTTTTAGAGTTTATTAATATACATGTGAATATAAAATTTTAAATAATTTTTGTTGATTAGTTTTAAAAATATTGATTTTTCAAAAAAAAAAAAAATATATCAAAAATTAATTTTATAATAAATAAATAAGAATAAAGCTACTTAGGTGTTCTCAAATATAGCATTTGACAGAGATCCAAAGAGCCGTTACCGAGAAAACCCAAAATTAAAAAAACCGTTATATGAAAGGTACCGTTAATAGACTTTTCCCGTAAATTTGGTTCTAATCAAATAATAGCCAATACCAACAAAAAAATGCACAAAAAATTTCATCAAAATCGTTGGATGAAAAATCGTTTTCAAGAAAAATAAGGTTTTCCTAAACGGTCATAAGGCAGGTACCGTTGTTTTTAGGCCTAAAAATAAAATTTCAATTTCCCCTATGGAAAATGCCAAAATAATCACACACACCAAGTTTGAAGATAATCGCTTAAACGGCTTAAGGCTGCAGCTCGTTATACATACCGACAGACAGACAGACACTCGATCACTTTTTTAGACTTCTCTATGATCGTAATGTCATGTTTCATTGTTATCTCAATTTTTTTTTATATTCACGAATCCTAAACTTGCTTTATAGTCCCTTTAATCGCAAGTAAAAAAAATTACTCAAAATATTGGTATGCAGAATTAATTTGACTATCAAAATCTTTTCAAATATAAAACTTAAAAGAAATCCAACAAGCCGTTACCGAGAAAGAAAAAAAAACAATAAAAAACGTTTAATGAAAGGAACCTATTATTACAAAATACCAACTCCTACAAAAAATACTCTCACAATTTTTTATCAAATTTGTTGAAACCGTTTTCGAGAAAAATAAACTTTCCTCAAGGATTATATTGCACTTAATTAAAAAGTCGCCTCGATAAAAACAAATCTGTTTGAACGCGCCGCTCTCCTCGTTTATGACAGCGCTGTTACCTCGCCGCTAAGCGCCTCAGCATGCGATCTCTCATAAGAAAGTATGTGTTTGTTTTCGCCGCTCTCCTCGGCTCTAGCCTCACCGCTATCCTCACAGCTCCAGTATGTGTTCAGCCTAAGTGAATTTTTTTTTAATTTTGTTTTTAAATTAAGGTTATTTTTTGCTAAAGTTTGCATTCTTTAATTTTTTTTTTTTAGTTTTTAACAAAATTTGTTAAATAAAAACGATTTAAAAAATCACACTGTTTCATATTTTTTAAAGAAATAAAATAGAGTTTAAAATTTTCCGATGAAAACTTTTTACATACTTTTTTCGAACAATCAAAATACTCAAAAATCAAATAAAAACTTTGAAGTTCTTCCTTATTTTATCAAATTTTATTCGACGCTGTGACCGCACATAAGAGCAAGTATGTGCGATTCAGTCGTGCAATTTTATTTAAAATTGTTTCCACCGCTACCACTCACCTTTTAAGAGGTCCGTCCAAATTCTAAAAAACGTATACAGATAAGTAATATTACTTATCTTTTCGGGTTTATTTTTCTATTTACTTCAAAATTTAAATATAACTATGAAAAATTTATGTATTTTACAAAAGATGAAAACAATAATTCTTCAATTTGAAGAAATTTTTGTCAGAATGAGGAAAATGCTTTCATAGATTTAAATAAACTTATTCAATTTGATAAAATGTGGTGTGCGGTAGAGAACACGGAAAGCTCTTTAAGTATCTATTTTGTGCCCAAGGGCCCCAGCATAGTTTAAGACGGACTTGGTGGTCAAGCGGTATCGTTACCTACATATATGTACATAAGGAGCTATCGTTTGACTTAGTATACCTATCGTTTAATATAGGATATGTAGGTATGTGTAACCTATTATGATAATGAATAAATGATATCGGGCAGATATTCAAAGCTCTATTTATTTAAAATTTTCTTACTTGCAACAATTTACAAAGTGGAATTCAACAAAACAATTGTGTTTTTAATATTTCAGGGGGTAATCGTCCCCTTTACCCTCTCAAGCTACGCCACTGGACCGGGAGTATTGTCCTCAACCTGACCTATATATACAGAAAATCAATAACTGATTGTAGACACTAACTCTTCTTTTGTATTGCATAAGAAATACCTAATCTTCTTCAAGTAAAAAAAGATTATCTGTTGTGTCTCGCAATTAAGGAGCGAATTCTTTGGGGTTTTTTTGTTCTTGAGCGTGAGATATCGTCTGCTCTGTGTAATATCCTTTTTGGCAATTAATTGCTTAGCAGAAAAGGACTTTGATATTAAAAATCATAAGTGCCTCGAAAGATGAGTCAAAGGACTGGAGAGGACAACAGAAAAAATAGAATAAATGGACGTCGTAAGACAAATGTGATTAAATATATGAAAAATTAAATAAGAATTCATTCTGTTGATGCTCAGTGTGGGGATAGGAAGGTGGTCATGTTGTGCTTTCCAGCAGATGAATTTTAATGAACACTTTTTGCATTTCGTCCTTTCGTTTTGGGTTTTTTTTTATACATTAACAAGCTCAAACGCCTAATAGAATAAACTTGGATGCATTGACAAGTTTTTGAATTAGCATTTATTTATACTTTTTATAAAAAGGAAAAAGAAGATTCATTAAAAATAAGTCTTTTCTATCTTTGTTATAAAAAGGAATGAGTCAAAAGCAAACATTTTGTAATGCAACCGTTCAAGTTCAAATAAATTCAAAATGTTTTCTCAACTGAAAACTGTCTTATAACTGGTCCTAGTCTCTGCGTCTATGTCTGGAAACATTATCATATTTTTACTATTTTCAAGCTCATTAGCTTCATTCTTTTCAAATTTCGTATTCAATTGCGAAGTACCTACTTTGTTGCAGTTTTCATTATCACACCTGATTGAATTTGTTGTGCGAAACATTTGAAGGGTTTAAAACCTTTGGGCGTGTCGTCCTCTTTAGTTAAAAATCATAAATATAATTTTTGAGGTAGTAAAACTGGTTTAAGTGGAAAAACCAGGAAACAAAATAATTTTTTTTTTTTTTTGTTCAAAGAATTGAAAACGGAAGTGACGGAACATTCTTCGTTTTGAATAGGTACCTATCCTGATATATTTGTATTGTTGTCTGACTTCAATAAAAAGTGTTATATAAGTTATTACGCAGCATTCTAAGGCCTTCCAATTCTACCTTCTCAAGTTGTTATCGGCAATAAGGAATTACAGAAAAAATAGTAAGCCTGTCATGAGTTAGGTACTTTTGTCCTTTTTTCTGACTTAAAAATTGAATATTCCAAATTGTTAAAAATGTTATTAAAACGGACATCGAATATCGATACATTTTTTAAATTATTATCATTTTATATAAATATTTTAAAATATTTTAATAAAAACTGATCATAAAAATATTATTTTTTTATTGTTTAATGAAAAACAAATACCAGGCAGAAATCGAAGCTGAGATCAATCGAGCGAAAGGTCAATGCTTTAAAATTGAGATTGAGAAATCGAGCAGTCTACATAACATTTAAGCTCCTCTTAAGCGAATTTGCTTTAAAAGACTCAAATCATTGCTAAGGTTTTCAAAAGGAAACCGCAAACGTTCCCGAAATGGTGGTATAATAATATATTAATAAGCTATCAGGCTCAAAGAAGTAAGTTTCCGATCCTACAAAGCCAACCCTACAGAGAAAAATCGGAAAAAGCACAAACAAGCGAGGAGCTCATGCAACTCTGTTATTGAAAGAACCAAATTTTTGCATGACCAAAAATTACGGCTAAAAAATCTGCAGTAAAAATTGTTGGTCATTTGTAAAAAATATTAAAAACTCCTCGACATCTTCGGTTCCAACGCTCATCGACATTAACAGACCAATTGTTTACTCTTCAGAGAAGACAAACTTGCTCGCCGCCCATTTCGCTGCCAGCTCCACGCTGCCTCACAGCAAGGTTGCCCCTCCTGTACTTGAGAATGTAAATTTTTCCATGGGACAGATTTTTTTCCGCACTCGTACAGTAGCAAGAGTTCTCAAAGATCTCGATATACACAAATCCGCTGGCCCGGATGGTATACCCCCGATTCTTCTGAAGAGGTGTTCTTCCACACTGGCAAAGCCACTGCGTAAGCTTTTCCATCGCTCCTACTCTTCTGGAATCTTTCCTAGAAGATGGAAAACAGCATTTGTCCAGCCTGTCCCTAAGAAAGGTGACCCATCCTCCCCCTCCTCCTACCGACCCATAGCACTGACATCCCTTCTTTCTAAGGTCATGGAAACACTGATTAACCGTCAGCTTAAGGAATATCTCGAAGATCGTAAGCTTCTTCATGACCGTCAGTATGGCTTCCGCAGCAACCGTTCCACTGGTGATCTGATGGCATATCTCACCGAACAATGGAACAAATATTTACATCTCTTACGGTGAAAGTAAGATTATTGCTCTTGATATCTCCAAGGCATTTGATACAGTTTGGCATGAAGCTCTCTTATGGAAAATGCGTGCTTTTGATGATCGATCCAACTCTTGTTCGTTGGATTAGAAGCTATCTTCTGGACCGTTCAGTACAAGTTGTATTGGACGGATTCAAGTCTTATACCCACAAAATAAATGCTGGTGTGCCCCAGGGCTCTGTTCTGTCTCCGACTCTTTTCCTCATTTTCATAAATGTCTGTCTGTTACTTCTAATCCACCTAACTGTTTTGCTGACGACTCTACCCTCAGCTTTTCATATTCGTTCGTTCGTATGTCAAGCTCATTAAACTACGATTTATACAGCATTGTCAAATGGGGTAATAAGAATCGTGTGGAGTTTAATGCTTCGAAAACTCAATGCTGTCTTCTGTCGTTAAAGCTTAACATAACCCCGATCCCATTGTCTATGAATGGCACTTGCATCGAAGAAACCGAAAAGCTTTCAGTACTCGGTATGTGTGTCAACGACGACCTCCGTTGGAACGATCATATATTTGAGATCGCTAAGAATGCTGCTAAGTGCTTAGGTTTTTTGTATCGGTGTTTTTAGCCGAACAACACGAATTGGGAATAGTTTACCCGGCGAGATTTTCCCTTGCCATTTTGATCTGCAAACATTTAAAACCAATTTTAATCGACACCTCCTATCTCTCTCCTCCCTATCTTCTTAATGCCCGCACAGTGTGTTACATTAAAAGGGAAACAAATAGTCCCTTGTGCGCGCGTTAATTATAAAAAAAAGGTTTTCAAAAGGAAACCGCAAACGATCCCGAAATGGTGGGATGATGGAGCTTAAATAATAATATATTAATTAGGTATTAGAATTCCCTAAATATAAACGGCTTAATATAGTTATACAATGCATAAGGAGTTATGCCACTTGGAAACATAAATTCTTATTAAAAAAAATCCCCGTTTTCTATAACTACATAGTTTGTTCAATTAAAATTGTCCGTACAGGGCTTATGGGCGAGCTTTTTTCAAGCAGTGGCGCCTGTGTTTACTATCACGACACTGAATTGAGAAAATTTCCAGTGAAAAAAAGATACAAATCCACTGACTGACGTACATGAATTTTGTGTATTTTCTTAAAAAAACTCGTGCACTGGTGCACTCAACCATAACCGATCTCCATCAACGATGATGGAATATTGGAATAATGAATAATAATCGTTTACTCACTTCTTGCAAACAAAGTTATCTTTGCCAATTGAAAACAATACTATAGCTTTTTCATTCGTTTTTATCATAATGCTTTCGGGGTTGAAGCTTTTGAGAATAAATTTAGAAGTGTAGCCGCAAAGACAATATAACAACTTGGTAACAGGGTAGGTATTGTCGTTTTTGTGCATTTGTTTGTATTAATGTTTGGAAAATCGTTTAAATGCAGTTAATTTTTTTTGGCTTTTGTAACGAGCCTTTCATTATGCGCTTCTTAACTTTAAATTTGAATAAAACAAAGTTTATGTGAGATATGAAAAAAAAAATTGTATTCCTTTAAAAAGCCTATCGATGCCATTTAGTGTGGAATAAAATATCGTTTAAATGTCCGCCGCCGCGGCGTCTCTTGGTGGAGCGTATCCAGACATTGGTTATATTGGCTTTGAGGGCCGCTGTGGTTTGTGGTCTATTCGCATAGACCGGCGACTTAAGAAAATCCTACAAGAAAACACGTGAGATGACCATGCCCTCAAATCACTCGTGCAGAATATCCAATGCGGCATGAGCTGTGTGGCATGTGGCGCCGTCCTGTGGAAACCAGATGTCGTTGGTGTCCATATCATCCAATTCAGGCCAAAACAATTTGGTAATCATTGACCTATAGCGTACGCCGTTGACGGTAATGATATCATTCTCAAAGAAATATGCACCGATGACACCGTCACTTATCGAGATGCATTAGATGCTTTTGGATTAATGTGGATTGGTATCGTCCCAAATTCGACAATTTTGTTTGTTCACGTAACCATTCATCCAGAAATGGGCCTCATCGCTAAAGATGATTTTTCAATGAAAATTAGGGTCAATTGCCAACTGCTTCAGAGCCCATTCAGAGAACACACGTCGTTGTCTATGGCACGGAACCCTAAAATATCATCCTTTTTTAGACTAGTCAAAATAATAGTAGTGTTTGCACTTTACAGAAATCTTCCAAAAAGCAAAATTTAAATATTATATTTGCAACAAAAGTCTTCTATAAATATATTTATTTTCAATTAATTCTATTTCATTTTGTGATATAATCTTTATTTAGTGTTGGTCAATTATGGCTCGCTAAAAGCACTGTACCTCTGAAAAGCGCGATTTCAGAAGAAAAATCCCACGCAAAAGAGAATTAGCAGTAATTGGTTGCTCTGTTCTGATGATACAAAAAGCATTTAGGTTTACTTTCCAATCTGAAACCCGAGAAACTCTGTCTTTATGAGGAAAAAAGAAATAAAGACTGGCCAGATATTCGCCACAAAACCCATTGTTGTCAGCGGTTGACCTTAAGGCGGAATTTCTATTAGATACGAGCATTAAAATGGTTCGTAGACATTTGTAAGAAAAGCACCTGCCACTTTAGTCTTTTGCTCCAAAAGAACATTTGAAGTTGTCTTTTGAGACATGGAAAAATATTTTATTGTCATACGAATCTTAAATTATGTAACAAGGCAGCAAAGGCTCAAGGCTCACCAAACTCGGCTTTTAAATCTTAATACATGAACAAAATTTTACCCGGAGGTAAAATAAAATGAAATGGTCTGAACCACACCAGCAAGGTTGTGAAAGAATGAATTGAGTACAACAGCTTCAGTGTTTTAGAATGGCCTCTGCATTCACCTGATCTTAATCATATTGAGTTAATATTGTGGTGTGACGTTAAAAAAATGGCTGACCGAGCCAAACAAACAAATAACTTACACCTTTGGGTAGTTTTGGTTGATTATATCTCTATGCAACGCCTCTTAGCCGCTGATAAACAAAATGCTCGCAATACGCAACCAAATATTAATGTTAAGTAAGTTATCAGTAATCATTTTTTTTTTATAATTAACGCGCGCACAAGGGACTACTTGTTTCCCTTTTAATGTAACACACTGCGCGGGCATTCAGAAAATAGGGAGAGGAGAGATAGGAGGTGTCGATTGACATTAGTTTTGAATGTTTGCAGTTCAAAATGGCAAGGGAAAATCTCGCCGGGTTAACTATTCCAAATTCGTGTCGTTCGGCTAAAAAAGGAATCCCTATATTTCACGGTACGTCCGAAATTGGGCTCAAGGGTGAACTGATGAGCATTCCTTGCGAGACGAGTATTACGGGAGAAACTTTTAAGGGGAGGAATGCAACTGGCTACTTCGAGTGAACATTTTTTGTAAAAGAAACGATAAAATAAGGAAAGACATGAAACATTGCGTCGGTGTTCGAGAGGGGCAATTGATTCAGTGACAGTTCTATTTCCTATCAATCTTAACGCTCCATTTTGTATTCTATCAAGCAGGTGAAGCGATGTTTGTGAAGCACCTGCCCAGAGGTGGGAGTTATACTCGAGTTTAGGGCGTATAAACGCTTTATAAATTGTAGCCAGATCAGATGGGGAAAAATACTTCTTACACCGATACAGAAAACCTAAGCACTTAGCAGCATTCTTAGCGATCTCAAATATATGGTCGTTCCAACGGAGGTCGTCGTTGACACACATACCGAGTACTGAGAGCCATTCATAGACAATGGCATTGGGGGTATGTTTAGCTTTAACGACAGAAGACAGCATTGAGTTTTCGAAGCATTAAACTCCACACGATTGCTATTACCCCATTTGACAATGCTGTATAAATCGGAGTTTAATGAGCTTGACATATGGTACCGTTGCAATTGTACGTCCGAAGGCGAAGGACGTGCATTATCGAACGAATATGATAAGCTGAGGGTAGAGTCGTCAGCAAAACAGTTAAGTGGATTAGAAATAACAGACAGAAGATCATTTATAAAAATGAGGAAAAGAGTCGGAGACAGAACAGAGCCCTGGAGCACACCAGGGAGTCAGACTTGAATTCGTCCAATACAACTTGTATTGAACGGTCCAGAAGATAGCTTCTAATCCAACGAACAAGAGTATCATCGATCCCAAAAGCATGCAGTTTCGATAAGAGAGCTTCATGCCAAACTCTATCAAATGCCTTGGAGATATCAAGATCAATAATCTTACTTTCACCAAAGCGATGTAAAGATTTGTTCCATTGTTCGGTGACATATGCCATCAGATCACCATTGGAACGATTGCTGCGGAAGCCATACTGACGGTCATGGAGAAGCTTTCGATCTTCCAGATATTCCTTAAGCTGACGGTTAATCAGTGTTTCCATGACCTTAGAAAGAAGGGATGTCAGTGCTATGGGTCGGTAGGAGGTTGGTTGGTTTTTCACTCACCTAGGTTTAACAATGTTGGACATAATAGGCAGTACAATCGTAATTGAGTAGGTACCTACGCTAAGGAAAGCTGCGACGAATCATAAGGAAAGCGGCATCGCAGTACCTAGATAGAATATGAACATGTATCTAATGTGGTATACATATTAATGGATTCCATTTCCTATTTCCTAGGAAAAGAAACATATCAATAGGTGTCTACTATACTTGCTTATATTAGGTATATATTGAATCCGCCGATATACCTACATATGTAAATTCCTTCATTCAAAATAGGTTTATTTTGAGGCCTTATCATATTTGCTTTGATAATGTGTTATTTTCTCGAGATCAACCAAATCCTTCATCCTTTGTGTTCTAATTGTTTAATTTTTATTGACTAAGTATATGTAATTTTTTCTTTTCTTTTGCAGGTGAACGACCCTATAAGTGCCATTTACCTGACTGTGGGCGTGCATTCATTCAGCTTTCTAATCTCCAGCAGCATTTAAGAAACCACGACGCTCAAGTAGAGCGCGCAAAGAATCGTCCTTTTCATTGTAATATTTGTGGCAAAGGCTTCGCGACGGAATCCAGCTTACGAACGCACACCTCCAAGGTCAGTTTATTAGATTTCTAATTGCTTTTTTTTAATAATTTTCTACAGTTACTTTAATTTTTTCATGCCTATTTTAATTGAAAAAAAAAAAAAAATAATCCATACCCAGAAGTATACATAATAAACAAGTTGCTTTCAATTGATTCCTATTTAAAAGAAAAGCAATAAGGGGTGTGTCGATTGTCCGACAATTTTTTTCATTTCTTTTTTTCCAGCGAATAGAGCGAGTAGGTAGGTACATGTACAAGCATACAAAGCAATTTTAAGTAGGCAAAAAGAAGGTAGATGATGGTTTGGTGCAAGACCAAGGAAAAACTACATACATGCATGGGTAGGGCACATGGTCTTTTTGTTGTTGCTAAACACCTTTCTAACTACCTACAACTTTTCTGCAAGCGACCGTATTCGCCAGAAAGCCTTTCAAGGACCCAAGGGCACGTAAACAAAACCACCAACCAACTACTAAGTGTGTGCTAAGGAGCAATGAAATTTGGTTCCACTTGAATACATCCCTTACATATGTAGAGTTTGTTTAGTAGAAACATGGGGATGGTTGCAGATATGTATTCTCGATAATTGCCGTTCTTTGTTGTATTGGCTTGGAATAGTTCTATTGATTTTGACATTGCAAAATGGGGCAAGAGTATGATAACTCAGGCGACAAGAAATAATAACGGATTTAAGTAAAAAAAAAAATCCCCTGGGCGGTAGGGACGATTTTTTAAAAATAAAAATGAAAAAAAAAATATTAAAAACTAACGGTAATACATACTTTCGATTAAGTACCCATTGCACGGTCTTTTAAAGCTATTAAAGAAGTCTTTTCTATCATCTTGTTTCAAAATTAAGTAATATCTATAAATAACTTTTCAAAAAACTTACCCAAACCGAAATTTTGTTAAAAAAATGATGCAAAAAATAGTTTAAATTTTTTTTTTTTTTGAAAATTAATATAATTTGTTCTAAATTTGCTTCAAATATTTGTTATTTCATTATTTCTTAATCGAACACTAGAAACTAAATGTATTTGTGTTTTCTAGTTTCCGAGAAAATTAAAATTCATAAAACCGTTTTTTCTAAAAAAAAATAAAATGAAAAAAAAAACTATTTAAAAATAACGACAATATTTACAATAAAGTGCTTTAAATTTTCAAAGAAAAAAATCTGTTCTATTATATAATTTTGAAATTAAGTAATTTCTGTAAACAATTAAAAAAAAAAATATTTCTTTTATCTTTTATCTACTATTTGTTGCTCCTATTATTTTTTTTATCAAACACTGAAAATAAGATGAATACACTGCGCGTCATCAGGTTAGCACACCCCTCATAAACTTAATATAATTGATCATGTTGTTGTTTTTCTTAAAATTCAGCTACTCTTTTTTATGTTATTTTTCTCACCTTTGTATAATCTCTCATTGGCACTTAGAACATGCAGCCAAAAGACTAAGTTGCACGGTTGTTTTTTTTTTAATTTTCGATGGACAAATTTTCGCGTCATCAGGTTAGTACAGGCAAAAAAATTTAAGATTATCTTCAAAAGTAAAACGCGTTTGACAACCATTAGTTTTTTTTCTGTTCAAGTTGTGTATTAAAATTAATATGCGTAAAGGAAAATCTCTATATGTGGAAGAAAAATCAAAAATTTAAGCTTTCAAGAAAGCAGGGCGCTCTATAAGTGCAATAGCAAAAAAAAATCGGGAGAAGTCGAAAAGTTATATCCGCATTCATGTGCAATAAATCGGGGTATGGTAAAAATAATAAAAATAACTTCCAATGCTGATAAAAGAGCTACATATTTTGAGAGAAGCATCGAACTCTCATAACTCGGCAGCAAAGATCAGAGCAAATGTTGCAAAAAGCGAGTTTGTCAAATATCCAAAAAGTGATAAGGAATGCTCCACATTGAAAAAGAATGAAATTGAAGAAAAAACCCCTGCTTTACGTGGTTCGAAAAGAAAGGCGCTTGAATTTTGCACGAGTTCACATGACATGGAACTCTGAATGGCGCTACGTTGTCTTTTCGGATGAAAATAAATTTAATTTGGATGGTCCAGACGGATACAACTACTTCTTCCATGATCTTTGCAAAGATGAACTTCAGTTGGATCGTCTTCATAGTCGGGTGGGGGGTGTAATGTTGTGGGGAGCAATCTCCTACTACGGTACGTGAAGTTTTTGATATCAAATATGACCGGAAACACCTACAAAAACGTACATTTAAAAATTTGTTTGGTAACTTGCCATGGTATTTTCAACACGACCCACATTCGGGTGGCTGCTGACTTGTCCTATGAGCCAGTAGAGGTATCCTTCAAATGGAAAATCTATCCGTATCGAAGCAAGATTTTACACATACTACAAATACAACAACCAGCTGCCGAAAAAAGTAGACGTTGAATTTGGCTGCGGATTGCATGTTCGACACAACAAGATCTCATTCACAATAGACATTTTAAAAAAATTTGTTTTCTGATAATAACTACCAGCTGCTAGATGTTGGCATACAAAAAAAAATTTGGAATATGTTTTCAAAAAGTTTTTCAAAGAAAACGTTTTTGGAAAAAAACTGGTCAAACGATTTTGAAAAAATGTTTCCTTGGATGGATGGAAATGGATTTTTTTATTAATTAATTGTGGGATATTCTAAATAACACGGGGAGAAAAAAGAAAATTGTAAAATGCCAACGTGGAAAAACCTGATTCCAAAGTCTGGCATTACTGGATAAAATGTCAAAATTGAGGCTAGTGGGCTATTCATTTCGAATACAAGAGTAATGGCGATGGGAGAAGAAAGGATTCCAAGACTGGTTCCTATGCAGTTGATACAGTTTGGGGGAACTTGCGTTACTGAGTGGAACAAATTGGCCAACGAATCTTCAGCAGATTTTTCAATATCAAGCAAAGATAATCCTGATGCGCTGAAGTCAAAATTCAACAATTTGCTAAGGACAATTGGTAGTATGATGGATGATAAATTCTCTAAGGAAGCGGAATCGTCACAATACAGATCCTACTATAGCAAACTAAATCATTTTTTAAATAACAACACTTATTTCCTGTCACAAACCCCAACTTTTGCAGTGGACACCCTTAGATTGGGCGAAGTGATCACTATTTTCAATTTTGAACGGGAACTTTAAGATGGATATTTAACAAACGCTTTTCGTTACAGAAACCAAATTATGCAAGAAACTTCTTATTTTTTTTTTCTTTTTATTCGAATAATAATATTGCAGATAATGTTTTTAGAAACATTTTAATGTTTTAACAGCTTTATGTTATATATTCTTTTTTTTATTTAAATTTAGATGGTAGACGACCTTCGGCCAAACCATATAATGACTTAGTAGTATATTAAATATCACACTGAATTGTAATTTGTTTATAGGTACTTATGAGGTCAAAAAGCTAATAAGAAAAACTATGAGCCTCTTAGTACACAGGGTGAGGTACTGGTCTATAGGGATGGTTTCAGCTTCATCGTAGAGTTGTTAATTTCTGAACATTTTCCTCTCAAACAAGGCTAGCCTCCTTATGCTGGTTTTCGAAATCGTGAACCACACAGGAAAGCTGTAGGTGAGCGAGTAGTCCGCAAAGAGAAGGTTTATGCCTCCAATGACAACAGGTTAATCTGATGTAATGATGCTGTAGAGGAGGAGGAGCGGTACAAGTTTTGATCCTTGAGCGACTCCAGCTCTTATGCTCTTCACTGTGGATTTGTAGTTCTCCAATTGCACAAGGAAGTTTCTGGAAGAAAGAAAAGAAAAAATAATTGTCGTTAGTGCAAATGGGAAGCCTAATAGTTGGAGTTTATGGATGAGAGCTTCAATCCATACACTGTCAAAAGTTATCTCGAAGTCTAAAAAGCATCCGAATTCGATTTAGTTCCCTGAAGGTGTTAGCTCCAGGTTTGATTTCTTGGAGTATTTTCTGGGACTGCATGTTGTTTTCGTACTCGATTGCATTTCTGAACATTATGTTCATATATTCAAGATCACTCCTTACAGTTTGGTAGCAAATATTAACTGTGTTTAGTTCTCTCTGCTGGATCCTTTGAAGGCGTTCCCTTAGTGGCTGTCTTTGCGCGTATAGGCTCTGTACGTACTCAGGGAGGTGCTGCTATCTATCTTTAGATGATTTTTTGTTTTTGCAAAAAAAAAAATAAACTGCACGACTGGATGGCACGTACTTGCTCATAGGTGCGGTCACATTTAAATTTAAGAAAATTAAAGTTTTTAAATAAAACGGTTTATTTTTAACAATTTTTTTTAAAACATTAAAAAAAATAATTTAAGAATACAAAATAAGCACAAAATTAAAATTCATTTAAAAAACAAAATTAAAAAAAAAATCCTATACCCGTTTTCAAAATATTGATTTTTTCAAAAAAGAATTTAAAAAAAATTATTAAAAATACAAAAAAGGTCAATGCTAACTACATCATTTTGAATATCAATTTTGATAGTAATCGGATCACCCGTTATCGAGAAAGTCGAAAAAAACGTGTCAGTAGTACACTGATTTGAAGATAATACCTTAAGCCATTTAGGCTGCAGCTTGTTATACATACTGACAGACAGACAGAAGGACAGACATTTTTTGCCACTATCTTTTTCAGACTTTTTATGATCGTAATATCTTTGATTGGTATCTCAATTTTTTTATAATAACGAATTCTAAACTTGCCTTATAGTTACGGTGGCCATATTTTTAAATTCAAAATAATGAAAAAAAAAGGAAAAGAAATTAAACACATTTTTTAATATTTTTTTAATTTAAAAAAAATAACTCAATAAATAAATACAACACAAGGATTCAGTCTTTACTTACTTACTTACTTATGTTGGCTCAACTAGAGCGTGGTGCTCCTAGGCCTTGCTCAATACGCCCCTCCAGCTGGCTCGATCCCTTGCCTGCTGTCTCCAATTTCGCACTCCAAGTTGGCGGAGGTCTCCTTCTACCTGGTCGCTCCATCGAAGATTAGGTCTACCTCGGCTTCTGACTCCCTCTGGTTTGGCTTTGAAGACTTTACTCGCTGGAGCGTTGGTGTCCATTCGCTCTACATGGCCCAGCCATCTTAGTCGTTGGACTCTAATTTTTCTGGCTAAGCTTATGTCGCTGTACAGCTCGTATAGTTCGTCGTTGTATCTTCGTCGCCAAATGTTGCCTTCTCGGTTTACGCAAATAGGACCATAGATCGTACGCAGAACTTTTCTCTCGAAGACTCCAAGTGACTTTTCATCCGATTGGGAGAGGGTCCATGCTTCTGCACCATATAGCAGGACCGGGATGATGAGTGTTTTATATAGTGTCTCCTTGGTTCTTCTCGATAGGGCTTTATTCCTCAATTGCTTATTCAGCCCAAAGAAACAGCGATTAGCAAGAGTTAGTCTGCGTTTGATTTCAGCGCTGATGTTGTTGACCGAGTTTACAGCAGTACCCAGGTAGACAAATTGACTGACTACCTCGAAGTTATACATATCAATGGTCACATTTTGACCAAGCCGGTGGTGGGATTGGGCTTTTGTTGATGAAAGCATGTACTTCGTCTTGTCCTCGTTTATTTTCAGCCCCATTCTGCTTGCTGCTGACTCCATAGTAGTGAAAGCACCGGTTACTGCTCGCTTTGTTCTTCCTATCACGTCTATGTCGTCTGCAAACCCAAGTAATTGTGTCGATTTATTGAAAATGGTGCCAGATGTACTGGCATGGGTGCTCCGTATTACATTTTCAAGCACAATGTTAAAACAGCTGCATGACAGCGCGTCTCCTTGTCTAAGCCCTCTGGTGGTTTCGAAGGTTTCAGTAGAGTCTCTACCAACTTTGACGGAACAGCGAGCATTCTCCAACGTCATCCTGATAAGGCGTATCAGTTTAGCAGGGATTCCAAAGTTAGACATAGCACGATACATTTCAACTCTATTAACACTATCGTACGCTGCTTTAAAATCGACGAACAGGTGGTGGGTGTCGATGTTATATTCTTGGGTTTTCTCCAGGATCTGGCGTAATGTGAATATTTGGTCGGTGGTAGATTTTCCAGGTCTGAAGCCGCATTGGTAAGGACCTATTAGATCATCAGCAAACGGCTTGAGACGTTCACATAAAACGCTTGACAGGATCTTATAGGCGATGTTTAGAAGACTAATGCCTCTATAGTTGGCGCAGAGTAGGCGGTCTCCGTTTTTGTGGATCGGGCAGATGGTACTGAGGTTCCACTCATCGGGCATACTTTTACTCCGACCATATTTTGCAGATGAGTTGGTGTATGCTCCTGACCAGTTCATCTCCAGCGTGTTTAAAAAGCTCCGCTTGTAGACCATCGTATCCAGCTGCTTTGTTCATCTTTAGCCTGGTGATGGCTACTATGATCTAATTTTGGTCGGGCGGGTGCAGTTCGTGGTCGTCATCTAGATTAACTGGTACAAGTTGATATTGGGGGGGATCTTGGCTGTCATCGCCATTTAACAACTGGTTAAAGTAGTCTCTCCAGATGGCTAACATCGCCTGCGTTTCCACAATGGTGTTTCCATCCTGATCTTTGCAGGGCCCAGGGTGACTTGTGAAACCTGATGTAGACTGTTTCACTCTTCTGTAGAAGTTTCGCACCTCTTTTCTGCAAAAACATCTCTGCATCTCCTCGACTTCGCGTTGCTGGTGTTCTTTTTTCTTCCTCCTGAGTATGCGTTTCTCATCCTTCCTTCGCTCAACATAGAGATTTCTGGTGGCTCTCGTATCTCTCTGGAGCCACGACTTGTACGCCTCCGTTTTAGCTTTGTTTGCCTGAGCACATTCGGAGTCGAACCAAGGGTTTCTAAGGGGAGGCTGTGAGAAACCTAATACCTCTGACGCAGCATTTCTTATGGCTTGTTGACATAGCTGCCATTGGTCTTCCGTGTTCATATCATCAGTCGAAGGATTTCTCGCAAGCTCAAGGGATACGCGGTCTGCATAGGCAGCGGCGGTCTCTTCCGATTGAAGTTTTCCAACATTGAATTTCTTCGGCGTAGTTGGTGTTCGCCTGAGAGCTTCCATTGAGATCCGTACTCTAAGCTTTGCACCGACTAGGTAGTGGTCCGAATCGATGTTTGCTCTTCGGAATGTACGGACATTCAAAATGCTGGAGGAGTGCCTTCCGTCAATCGCAACATGGTCAATTTGGTTGCAGGTTCGACCATCTGGGGATCGCCATGTGCCTTTGTGGATGTCGGGACGTGGGAATCGCGTGCTACTCAGCACCATGTTTTTTCCCGCTGCAAAATCGATGAGCCTGAGTCCGTTATCGGAAGTGGTGTCGTGCAGGCTGTGTTTTCCGATCGTCATACCAAAGATGTCCTCCCTCCCAATTTTGGCATTAAAGTCTCCTAAGAGGATTTTAATGTCATTTTTGGAGCATTGCTCATAAGTTTTGGCGAGGAGCTCGTAGAAACTTTCTTTGGTAGCGTCGTCTTTCTCTTCTGTAGGGGCATGGGCGCTTATGAGACTCAGGTGGTGGAATTTGGCCTTAATGCGGATCGTTGTCACTCTCTCGCTGACTTCGCGAAAGCTCAAGACTTTTTGCCTTAGTCTTCCTCTGACAGCGAATCCACATCTAAGCAAGCGCGATCTCCCATCAAGATAGCATTTCCCATAGTAGAAGTTACAGTCTTCTGTTTTTCTCAGGCCTGGTCCATCTCATCGCATCTCCTGGGGGGCTGTTACATCAGCTTGGAACCTGGCGAGGGTCTCGGCTAGCTGCTCGGCCTTGCGCGGCCTGTTCAACGTACGCACGTTCCAAGTGCATATACGTTAATCGTTGTCCGTTTTTCGTTTGCGGGGGGGTCGTCAACATTGTTGGTTTGGTCATCCGAGGCATATCTTGCATTTTTCATCACAATAAAATTTCCCTTTCATGACCGGCTTGTGAGGCCTGTGCATGACGTGTAGATCGTGTTGGTGGTTGGATGTTCAGAGCGTATCTTTCGTCCTGCTCCTAGTTCCTGAGAAAAGAACTCAGGTATCTACAACCAATGGATCCGATGGATCCAACGCTCGTCGTTAATTCACCTTTCGGCTATCCAGCGGGCACCGCAGGGAGGTGACGATGCGATTTTGCCCACCGGATTCAGTCTTTGCTTTAGTTAATTAAGCGATCATTAAAAATCCATCATTCAAAGTTGAAACAGCTGGAAACTGGAAATGATTTTTTAATAAAAAATACTGTTTCCCGGGTTTGTTTTTTTTTTGTCAAAATAAATTATTTCAATTGATTTGCCATTTGGCATAAGTTTCATATTTTAAATCTCTTTCTAACACACAAAAATATCCAATTGAAAAATTTTAATGATGGTTTTTAATGATCGCTATAACTGGCCCCTAAAATGTTGTTTTAAATATTTTTTGAACTCGAAACAAACCATTTCATAGTTAAATTAATTAATTAAAATTAATTTAATTATTATTATTATAATTATAATAATGAACGGTTGGTTACCATACTTATAGTCCCTATAATCGCAAATGATAAAAACAAATTTGTTTCGTGTAATTTTTTTAAACATAGGTAATTACATTATTTTATTTGTATTAGCATATCTTATTAATGTTTCCGTGAAAAGTTTTGCTTAAAGGAGAATGCCCTAAAATGTATGAGCCAAAAAGACAGAGTCGTTAGCAACAAAATAAACGTTGCTTAAAAGGGCATACATTGTATATACCGAATATGTAATTACTTTCCTTCAAAGTTATCACTAAGACTAAATAATATATATCTTATGATGGATGTAAGAAACGAAAACACAAACCTCTTCTGGTTGATCCATGTTCTTATAAAGGTACTCCACAAACCCAGGACGAGTCAATAAAAAGTCTGCAGACATTATGTGTCTTCAATTCAGTGAACTTTCACACTTAAAAGATTGTTATCAATCATCATATGTGCACAATAAAAAACGAAGGTCAATCGCTAAAAATTTAACGTATGTATGGCTTTAAGAAAAGCTAGCCGGACTACGTGTGCCCTGCGTATCTATTTATTTGCTTAGGACCAAAGTCTTTCGCACATATAACGGGTGATTTTTTTGAGGTTAGGATTTTCATGCATTAGTATTTGACAGATCACGCGGGATTTTAGACATGGTTTCAAAGAGAAAGATGCTCAGTATGCTTTGACATTTCATCATGAATAGACTTACAACGTCGAATTTTCAGTGAATGGGCCCTAGAAAAGTTGGCAGAAAATCCGCTTTTTATCGACAAATTTTGTTCAGCGATGAGGCTCATTTCTGGTTGAATGGCTACGTAAATAAGCCGCATTTGGAGTGAAGAGCAACCAGAAGCCGTTCAAGAACTGCCCATGCATCCCGAAAAATGCACTGTTTGGTGTGGTTTGTACGCTGATGGAATCATTGGACCGTATTTTTTCAAAGATGCTGTTGGACGCAACGTTACGGTGAATGGCGATCGCTATCGTTCGATGCTAACAAACTTTTTGTTGCCAAAAATGGAAGAACTGAACTTGGTTGACATGTGGTTTCAACAAGATGGCGCTACATGCCACACAGCTCGCGATTCTATGGCCATTTTGAGGGAAAACTTCGGAGAACAATTCATCTCAAGAAATGGACCGGTAAGTTGGCCACCAAGATCATGCGATTTGACGCCTTTAGATTATTTTTTGTGGGGCTACGTCAAGTCTAAAGTCTACAGAAATAAGCCAGCAACTATTCCAGCTTTGGAAGACAACATTCCCGAAGAAATTCGGGCTATTCCGGCCGAAATGCTCGAAAAAGTTGCCCAAAATTGGACTTTCCGAATGGACCACCTAAGACGCAGCCGCGGTCAACATTTAAATGAAATTATCTTCAAAAAGTAAATGTCATGGACCAATCTAACGTTTCAAATAAAGAACCGATGAGATTTTGCAAATTTTATGCGTTTTTTTAAAAAAAAAGTTCTAACCTCAAAAAAATCACCCGTTAGTTGAATTTGTGTCCGTTAGAAAATGCTAGTTGGACTGCGTACATGCATTTCTCTATCTTAGGCCACCTATCTTTTTTTGGCAACAGGAAGCTTTATGACGGGTAAAATATTCGTTAATGTCGTGACAGTTATGGTGATTATTTTGTTAATAACTAATTACAAATGCACGCTTAGGACCCCTATGTATAAGTTTTTTTTTCAATCGAAGCTGGTATTTGTTTGGCATTCTCCTTTTTACAATAACTAGAATTAAGAGTTTAAATATACAATGGGTCTGCACACACGAGATGACCTCAATCTGGGGAAAAACCGGTTTCAAACCTTATTCCAAGCACAGACGGGATGAATTACTCTGGGGGAAAAAATATATGATGTATAGGTACATGAACTTCTTTCTAATTTATTAGTATAGGATCTTTTGCCTTTTATAGACACAAAATTGTGTGTGTGTGTGTGTGTATTAGTTTTCCTCTTCGTTCATCCTCTCAAAAGTTGGTTGAAGATTTTAGTTTTATTCCAATTATATATACAGCCTTCCCTTCTCTTGCCCAGGAAACCGGTCCATTAGGATGAACGGTCAACGGCATACCATATGTAACGGCCCATATACATTAAATTGTGTCGGCTTCGGCGAAATCAGTACATGAATGAAAATTAAAAAAAAAAAATAAAGCCAGAATCAGAGAAACAAAAATAATCCGGAGCACCATCACCCTTATTTATTTGAATTCCCTAAACAGCTCTAAACGGCCACCTCTATGCACACAACATTGCATAATTTCTTATTTATAAAAAAAATTCCCCGTATTTTATAACTATACCAGGTTGCCGAGTCCGGACGGCTACATGATATGGTTTGTCAGTTCCTCGCAGAGGTAGTACCCTGAAAAAAGGTGGCTTTGAGCCGGAGTCGAACCCAGGCTCTTCGCTTAGCAGTCCAACACACTAACCACTAAGCTCGTAGGAGCTCGAAATGAACTAACCGAACTCAACTCAAAGGTTTTTACTAAAGAAGGTCAGGAACAGAGCTCTGCTGAATCACTTTTACCTTCGAAATAGCATCACGCAATGGCGATCGTGTGTTGTTACTCTGCAAGAATGGAAGGGACCTACAGTTTACCGCCGAGTCCGAACGGTCAAGAAAGGATTTGCTCTTTCTGTCAAATAATTTGATCTTTTTGAATTTGGAGAGTTACATTGCAAGAACAAGAGCAAATCTAGATCAAATCTCAACACGAAAGATTTGATCTCTGATGCCCCAGAAGATTTGATCTGAATGCAGCAAACATACATGTAAATAATCTTTTCTGTCACTGACAACAGAAATTACAGAAACAACAAAATGAAATAGAGGGATGCTGCGATACAACGATGCTTTGAAAATCGATGTATCGATGAAACTAATTTAAAATCGCTCTTCGTGAACGATATTTAATAATAGTGCCATGTTTGTCAAAAGAACGTATGTCTGAAAAGAAAGAAAATAGTGATCTCAAATTCAATGTTTGTTACTTAAATTTTATGCAAAAACCAGTTTTGTGTTGGGCAATTGATTACAGCTTTTAGTCTGAAAAGAAGAGAACATCGATTCTTTTTTCAAAGCATCGAAACCACGCACACGTGGACACAGTTTAAAATTCAAATTAGTCAAATGTCATTTGTATAGCAAACTAGCTGACCCACCCGGCGTTGTTCGGTCTTATCGTAGCCCTTTTTTTTAGCCTAAACGGTTGGGCCAATCGTCTTCAAATTTAGAACTTAAGGTTATTTTGACATTCTACAGAGGAGTTTTAAGTTTTTTGTTTGCTGAAAAATTAACGGTACCTGTCATATAACCGTTATGTAAAAGCTTATTTGTCTCAAAAACGGCTCCAAGAATTTTTTGATAAGAAATCAGTGTACTACTGTAGGCAGGCATTATATTTTGGTGAAAAAAAACGGTACCTCCCATAGGAACGGTTTTTTTTCTTCGACTTTCTCGAAAACTGGTGATCCGATTACTATTAAAATTAATATTCAAGAAGATGTAGGTATCTTTAGTAATTTGGCATTGATTTTTTTTCGAAAACTTTTTTTTTGTATTTTTAATAATTTTTATAAATTTTTTTTTTTTTTTTGAAAAATCAATATCTTGAAAACGTGTGAATTTTTTTTTCAAATTTTGTTTTTAAATGTATGTTATTTTTGTGCTTAAAGTTTGTATTCTTGAATTATTTTTTTTAATTAAAAAAAAAAAGTTGTTAAAAAACCGTTTTATTTAAAAACCACTCCTACAATAAAAAAAAAAATCACACTTTCTTACATTTCTTAAAGAAATAAAATGACAATTTAAAGTACTTTATTCGAACAATCAAAATTCACAAAAATCGATTATATATGCTTTGATGTTAAATTTTATTTTCTTAAATTTTATGTGACCACACATATGAGCAAGTACGTGCGATACAGTCGTGCAATTTATTTTATTATATAAAACAACCTGAGTGAATTTATAATCGAAAAACATGTCATAATGCACATGAAAACTTAAACAAAAAACAAACATTCTCATTCTAACTTAATTTATCCGTGTTATATAAGGCCCGTCTGGACCTTTGTTGATTTCATTTAGGTTCACCGTCATTTCTTTTCCAATCAATTTTTTGTCTCTCTGTCTGCTGGTTTAATTATTTTCCGCGTTAAGTGGAGCAACAAGTTCTATTCTCCAAATTGAATGACAAAAAAAAAAAATTAAGCTCATAGTGTTATTCATTCATAAAAAGGTGTAAAAGGAAAACAATGCTGCTGAGAGGATTTTTAAGAGGTTTTCTTGTCGTTGCAAGCAATCAAAAGATATTGGTTTGGGACGAGTAACATCCATTGTGATGTCGACCCACTCTCGATCATGGCATTTCCCGTGTCCATTTTTGTTTGTTGTTATTATTAATAAACTTGGGAGGGCGAAAAAATGGCATCCTTCTAGTCAGTTCAGTTTATCAATAGAAAAGGTATTTTTTTTACTAATAAAATACCCGTTATCATGAGAAATTCAGGATAAAAAAAATACTTTCATAATAAATGGGTGAACAGGAAAGAAACATGAGTGGACGCAATCATAAAGCATACTTAATAGATACATAATGTAGAATATCTCTTGGGATTTCAACATAAAATGAAATAAGGGGGTGAATGAGCAGTAGCGAAATTAGTTAGAAATGATTGTAATCACAAAAAAAAAAAAATATAATCGTCCTGGACTCATCGTCTTTTAATTGCCTTCTTTTATGATTGTTGTTTGAATTCTTTGCTGACCTTTTTTCCTTGCGTTATTTTATTTTTTTGTATTTGGATATAAGTTGGTAAAAAGGGTTGCGCATCATAGTGACACTTGAAGTTTGTCAAAAGGCATAATTTTTACTCCCATAAGCTGATGAATTTATTAAGTACATACTTGCTCATCTTTAAGAAAGAAAAATCAAATTTTCAGAAAAGGGACACGTCAAGCTATGATAGTTTCAGCATTAAAATGGGCTATAGGCATTGTTAGGCAGGTCTTAGACGTTGGTAATACTGTTTTCTTTGATTTCAACCATCGGTCCCGTATTTCCCGGGACAGTCCCGTATTTAACTCGTCTGTTCCCGCTACATTTTGAGAAAAGCCCAGTCGTACAACTGTCCCGTATTTTATGTTTTGTCCCGACCTTGTCCCGTATATATAGAAAATATACATATTCGAATAACGTGAAGTTAGATTTTTTTTATTTTATATACAATAATAATTGTATTATGCGTTTTATATTTTTGTGTGTCAAAGTTATTGTAAATAAATTGCACGACTGGATCGCACGTACTTGCTCATAATGTGCGGTGACTTCGTCGAAAAAAATTTATATAAAATGCACGACTATACATACACAGCTCTTATGCTAGATAATTGCTTAGTGGCTGCATATGTATGTATATAAAGGGTGTTTTTTTTTTAGACGTGTGGTTTTCAAGAAGAAATAATAAAGATAAGGGTTTGAATTATGTTCTAAAAATAATTTCGGGGAAGTGGCCGCCGTGGCTGGGTCGAATAAATTCCAGCCGAGGCCCAATTTTCACAATTTTGTGAAAATCGGGATCGGTGGCCATTTCGTTTTGGGCCCAACTTATGACGCGCTTGATGGGCGTTCGGGTTTAATTCTTGAAAGAGTTAGATTTTGTAAGCCTGCAAACAAACAAATTAAAATAAAAAAATATTTTTTTTAGAAAATTCTTTATTTTTTTTCAGAGTTTTTTTGGAAAAACAAAGTATGCAATAAAATTTGAAAACTAAATGTCTATTGAAGAAAAAAAAATTTGAAAATCGTTCGACCAGTTTTTTTTTAAAAAGTAGTTTTTTTTTTGAAAAAAATTTCGAAAAAATATTTCAAATTTTTTTCTAGTATGTCATTATAAGGCAATCTGTAGTTTTCATCTGGGAAAATTATTCAAAAAAATTCAATCCACCCATTTTCAAAATATTTCGAAAACCGAAAAAAAAATCGAAAAAAAAGTTTTTGAAAATTTTGAAATGCGAAATTAATTGAATTATAAATGACTTCCTGTGTGTAAGCTTTTATTGAAATCGGGATAATAGTTTACGATAAAACCGCATTGGAAAAAACCGGTTATATGAGAGGTACCGTTATACATAGAACAAATTTCGAAAAAAACTTATTCTAACTTAAAGATCATAATCGTTAGAGCCGTTTTCGAGAAAATCTAACTTTTTGTTCAAAATTGTATGGGGGGTACCGTTATTTTTCGACCAAGAGCAAAAATGAGATACTACCTAATAAATACTAGATATCAAGTTTGAAGCAAATCGGCCCATCCGTTTAGACTGTAGAGGCGCGAACAGACAGACAGACAGACAGACGGAACTTCCGGACCCACTTTTTTCAACTTCTCTATTATCGTAATGTCATGTTTGATTGTTAGATTTTTTTTTTGCACGAATCCATAACTTGCATTTTAGTACCTAAATCGCAAGTAAAAAGGACTGTTAGGCAAATAGTTATGAATTTTAAATAGCCTGTTATGAATACTTAAATGAGTAGAATGTATAAAGAAACATGACGTTTTTAGTTCCGAAATGTTCCTATCTGACCAGAAATAGAGTCTTCGTTATCTTTTGTCAATCAAAAGCATAGATACATATATGTATAAAAAACAATGAATAAAGCTTGTTTCATGAATTTGTTTAACTAAAATCATTTTTAACCTTACGCATTACAACAAAAACAGTACAATAAATTGTGCGCAAAAAATGGAAACAAATTTTTGAGCATTTTTTGGAAAAAAAAGTATAAAATTTAAAAATCTTTTACTAATTGCCGAGTTTGGCTTTGGTCTGCCATGTTTAAATGCTCCAGTCAAAAGAGTTTTTTCCAAAATAAAGAATATTTGGACAAATGAAAAAACACAATTAAATGTGAAAGTCTCAGAGCTATGCTTAAACTATAATTTGCACTGTCAGAAATTAAAAAAAAATTAAAAATAATTAAAAAAATTGTTCAGCAAAAAAATACCAACAATGATCTCCTTGATAAAGTGTGATTTATATTTATTTTTTATAAACTTTTTTCAAGAAAGCCTGAATCTAAGAACAAATTAAATTTACAGTTTTTTTTATTGTAAGCATTTTGTGTTATAATTTTATGTTCTTTTCTATTTTAATTTTGTTTTGATTTTATACGGTATACGGTATTTTTTTAATTTTCAAATATATGTCCCGGGTTTTGCTCAGAAAAATATGGTCACCGTAGACATAAAACCATTTGTATAACACTAGATATATTATTATTAGGTCCTATTCTAACCCATCCATATTAAGTTCCATTTGGTGGTCAAGTAAATGCTCATCAATTGGCAGGAATGAAAGGTTCCGAATTACAGGAAATACAGCTTTGCTTAGTATTGGTGCAATACTACAATTTTGGAGAAGTTAATATGATTAATATCTATACCTCCCTCCCCCAAAAATATTATAAACTATAGTGTTATATTAATGTTTGATTTATCTTGTTATTGATTTATAATGTTATCCGTTACTTTAAAAAATTAAAATTAAATTTCAATTTATTCTACAATAATAAGGGACTTAAATTTAACAACTTCATAAATCTTACCCTTCTTGGATTTCATAGGTATGCTAATATTTTTGTGAACGAATGATTATTTTAGTAGTCAATTACCTATTCGTTTTAATATTTCAAGAGTTTCTAATTTTTTAATAATGAATAACTATGTTTTATATAGTTTGTTAATAGATAATTATTATACCCAAAAACTGATACTAGAGACCTAGACCACAGTTGTGTAATTTATAGTAGGTATTAATAAATTTTAAGTACCATTCCAAGTAATCTAGCTTGAAAGATACATTGTTATATCAATACCAGGAATGGTACTTAAAACGAAGCACTTTTCATTACATGTATTGCTGCTTATCAACATATGAGCGATACCAATACTTGATATTAGTATTCAACAACCACATTCCAAATATCAAATACTGCTACTTAGCAATTTAGAGAGCAATACCAGTAGATACTAGAATTATTCTTGTCGGGCATTACTTTTATTAATATTGTGATGTGGCAACAAGTTTAGATATTCGGAGGATACATTTTGTAAATTAACGACATCTGTTGGATTCATTGTGTACAACAACCAACATTCATTGTGTACAACAACCATGCGCCTAAAAGTATGCTACATATTCGCAATATGTTTTAACTGAGTACTAAATCGAACTTGAAGTACTATTTCGAGACTCGAATTCGTACCGAAAGCTTAGATTGTGCCAAAACCAGACAGAAGCTTCCAGAAGCTTGTAAACTTGTATAAATACAAGAGTAGATGGCAATGAAAGTTCAGTTTATTTTCGAAAGTGAAATTGTTAACAACTGGAAGCGTTAGTAAAAAGTGATTGAATTGAGATTAAATAAAAAGTGTTGAATTATAAAAACGAATTCGAATTGTGAATAAGTGGAATAAGTTTAACTTGGTGTTATTTAAACTGAAAGACGTTGTGTTTCATTAAATAAAGAGATTTGTTGTATTATTTTTGGAATTTTGATTGAGTTTTATTTGTCGAATCCCAGGCCAAAACTTCACAATATGTATTTCTTTGCAAGCAAAATGAATGCAGTACCAATACCAAACGCTTGGTACCTACTTAAATAAAAAAATGATTATCTGGTGTTCTTTTTCATAATAATATTGAAGTGTCTGTTTTCAAAATAACAGCTTTTTATAAGATGCATTTGAAAGAATAATATTATACAATTAAAAATAAACCACAATTTTTAATTTTTTGTCTGTCGTTCTGTCTGTTTGTTTCGGCTAATCTCAGAAACGGCTGCACCGCGGTTTTGACAGAAAGCTAATGTTCTGGGGAAGATATTTTCATTAACCGCTAGGTGGTGAACATGTCGTTTTTTTCGAATATTTATTCTTATTTATAGGCTGAATTTAAGGGGACTTTAAGGGACTTTCACAGGCAAATAGCAAACTTTGTAAAGAGTTATTTAGTCTATTTGGGATTTTTCCTTGAAACTGAATATTTCGTAAGGTACGTCTTCACAATCGCACGCCTGAAACTTAGTTGTCATTTTCTTGGTTTTCTTCGAAAGTATCCATGAATTTTGGATCACCGCATTGATCATCCACGAAAAAATCCCATAACACCATTTTTTTGTTACGTATGCTGACCCGGTAAATGTTTATATTTTGACCCATGCGATCTGTTCCACCCATTCGGGGGAGTAGCGTTTTACTGGTACTGTGGCACTGACTCCAAATTTTGTAGATCCGGCTGTCACAACACCATTATCCTTCCAACGGACATACAGAATCCCATCATTTTGCTCCAATGCACTGCCCATTGTACTTCTTGGCAATTTTTTTGACTTCAGACATGCTGGGGAAGATGATTTTTGAAATTCTGCTGTGCAATAAAAGTTGTCCTCTTTGATTTGTTTTGTGGTTTTCTTTATTTCCTTGTTAGTTAGCTTGAAGGTCATGGTCTTGGTTTTTTTCTCAGAAAAAAAAATTCTTTTGTTGCTTTGTAGATCCTCTTTTAATGGAAAGTACCCATTCATTATAATTAATTTCCCGCAAGAAAGAGAAAAGACTTGGACCACAAAACAAGCTGTCCAACAATATTTTGAATGGAAGCTCCCGAACATTATTAGGTAGTTCTGTTAACATCTAAGTAAGCAGTGCTACAGCCTTTTCATATAAGGTCGGTCGCATTTATTGGATCTAGTTTTTGCAGTTTTCCTTGGTATATATCAACATTTACCAGGTAACAATCAGGAGAATTTAGCACCAGGCTTTGAAGCCAAATCTGATAGGTTTCCCTCTAACGAATTTGCCTGCCAAAATATTTGATTATACTTTCATCGTAGTCAATATCGGGACAAAGTATATCGAGCGCATCCTGTAGGGAAAATTGTGGCCTCAAAAGAAATATTCATCATCATAAACAAATCAAAGGAGCTTTGAGTAGTACATTCACAGTAGTTAAAAAGATCCCGGTAATTGGCTAGCGATGGCGTCGGCATCACTCACATATTTACTCATTCCAATATCACAAAATTAGGTAAACTCGGTCTTTTTGTTGTGGTTATTAGAATATAACACTTTGAGATAATAAAACAGTGAAAATAGTTACTAAAGATATTAATATTGGTAACTTTCGCAAGTGATTTTCTCAGAGACTCCAGATCTACGAACTGTTCCATTTTTAAATAAACTTAGCACTTCACTCAATCATTTTCAAAGCACGACTGACCCGAATAATACTGCTCTTACACTCAAGCGATTATAAAATAACGGAAAATAAACATCAGAGTCCAATTTATTGAGAGGAATAACGGATATGTTATTGATTTCCTAGCGATGCCGTAGCGATGGGCGCTAATGGGTTTTAAACTCAAAATGAGTGACTGTGAAAAAAAGGAAGCAAAAGGAAATTTTACTCTAAGGCGAGTTTCTCACATAAATATTATTGCGCCGCCAGAAAAAAAGATTTTTTATTGGGATGTGTTTAGATATTCGGAGGATACATTTGGTTTGTAAATTAACGACATCTGTGGGATTCATTGTGTACAACAACCAACATTTATTGTGTACAACAACCATGCTCTTAAAAGTATGCTACATATCTGCAAATTAGTACAAACAACCGAAAGCTTAGATTGTTCCAAAACTAGAGGGAAGCTTACAGAAGTCAGAAAATTTGTATAAATACAAGAGTAGATGGCATTAATAGTTAGTTTATTTTAAAAAATGGAATTGTTAACAACTGAAAGCGTTAGTAAAAAGTGATTGAATTGAGATTAAATAAAAAGTGTTGAATTATAAAAACGTATTTGAATAGTGAATAAGTGAAATAAGTTAAATTTGCTGTTATTTAAACTGAAAGACTTTGTGTTTCATTAAATAAAGAGGTATGTTGTATTACTTTGGAATTTTAATTGAGTTTTATTTGTCGAACCCCATGCCAAAACTTCACATTGGTGTCAGAAATTGGGCATAAAACTAAGATTTTTCTAGAAGAGATATTAAAATAAAACTGACTGTGTGGCGATAATTTTATTGACAACAGCTGAGTTGAAAGAAGAATTAGGAAAAAAGAATCTTCAGACTTCGGGAGTAAAAAGGGAACTATTGCTCCGACTTCAGAGTGCTATCGATGTTGAAGAACAGGGGAGAGAAAAAACTCGAAGCTGCATTCCTCTCCTTAAAAGTTTCGCCTGTAATACTCGTCTTGCTAGGAATGCCCATCAGTTCACCCTTGAGCCCAATTTCGGACGTACCGTGTAGGGATTCTTTTTTTTAGCCGAACAACACGAATTTGGAATAGTTTACCCGGTAAGATATTCCCTTGCCATTTTTATCTGCAAACATTCAAAACCAATGTTAATCGACACCTCCTATCTCTCCCCTCCCTATCTTCCTAATGCCCGCTCAGTGTGTTCATTAAAAGGGAAACAAATAGTCCCTTGTGCGCGCGTTAATTAAAAAAAATAAAATAAATAAAGTACCGTCGATGAAATGCCTACTTTCATGAAGTTGCTTCTGTCAAAATTCGGTGCTGTTTCATTCGGATTCACTGATATTAAAATCTACGAATTTCGAAATTCGTAGCAGTTTTTATAATTCAAATTTATTAAGAATGGATTTTGTGATATATTTTTTGGGATTCGTAGCACATGTTCGATTACGATTGAATATTTGATAGGGTTGATTGAAAGACTAGCTAGCTAGCTAGCTCTCGAGACGCAGCGCCACTCCAGGTAAAAAAATGTTGGCATGGAAGCTCGCGACATCTGTTTTTAAGAATTGGAAAAGTGATACAGAGACCGTCCGTCTGTCTGTCTGTACGGGTGTATTTTGGACTGTAGCCTTAACGGTTGGACTAATCGTCTTCAAATTTAGAACTTTTGACATTCTCCAGATGATTTTTTTTAGCTCAAAAAGTAACGGTACCTGTCATATAACCGTTATGTAAAAGCTAATTTTTCTCGAAAACGGCTCCAAGAATTTTTAAGGAAAAAAAAATCAGCGCTTTACTGTAGGTAAACATTATATGTTGGTGAAAAATAAAATTAATATGATGGGCTAAGAACGGTACCTCTCATAGGACCGGTTTTTTTTTCTTCGACTTTCTCGAAAACGGGTGATCCGATTACTATCAAAATTGATATTCAAGAAGATGTAGGTAGCCTAAGTACTTTCGCATTAATTTTTTTCTAAAACTTTTTTTTTTTGTATTTTTAATAATTAAAAAAGTTTTTTTTTTTTTTTTTGAAAAATCAATATTTTGAAAACGGGCATGAATTTTTTTATAATTTTTGTGCTTTAGTTTGTATTCTTGAGTTATTTTTTTAATTTAAAAAAAAAATTGTTAAGAAAAACAGTTTTATTTAAAACCGCTCCTACGATTTTGAAACAAAAATTCACACTTTTTTACATTTCCTAAAGAAATAAAATGGCCTTTAAATTATTTCATTCAATACAATTTAACGTACTTTATTCGAACAATCAAAAGTCACAAAAATCGAATAAATGCTTTGATGTTCACTTTAATTTTCTTAAATTTTGTTCTACAATGAGTCGAGTCGTGCAATTTATTTAGATCGTGAACAACTTCCTCTTTTATTGGTTTGCACCTAAGAATAAACTATTTTTTTTAAAACTCGTAGAAAAAAAAGAGATTTTAGGTTATGTTCAAAAGTCTCTTTAAATATTGCTGACTTTATTAGGATTTCAAAAGATATTAAACAATTATGATCAAATTAATCACTACTAAGGCGTAGATAAGGTGTTTTGAAATTGTTCCTATCATTCTAACTCTTCAAACTACACACGCTCAAAATCCAGTTGCGTTCTGGAACGCAATGTTCCTTATAAAACTGACGTTTCTAATTTTTTGTTCATATCATTCATAATTATATAAGACAAAGTTAATAAAAATCCAGACAAAATGGCCAGAGGTTGAGACCTATTCCTTTGTGACGACTATAAGGTTTTTGTTAAGTTTGCAGTATGACATTCGAAAATCGCAAAACAGTTTAGGTTGCAAATGATCTGTAAAAATAACAAGCCAGTAAAAACTACATTTCAATAAATACATGAGTGTTTTTTGTATTTATTACTTGGTGGATTAATTGTGGGATATTCTAAATAACATGGTGAGAAAAAAGGAAATTAACACGCCAACATGGGAAAACCTGCAGCCAAATTCTGAGATCACTGAATGAAATGTCAAAATTGAGGTTTAACTTTTTTTCCGCTAGTTGCTATTAAGAGGGCTAGTGTCGCCAAAAACCTATAACTTAAAATGGAACCAACTTGAGGTAGGCAATTAGCAGTTCATATATAATACGTCCATATCTGTACTTATAAGTGTTGTCCTATTTTCGGTTTTAATTATTGTAACGTTGTCTATTTGAGTTAACAGTACATAATATGATTAGTTTATGTGCGTAAAATGAAAGAACTCAAGAAATTAATTTCTTAAGCACTAACTTCTATAAACTATCAAAATGTTGAGAAGGTATAGAGGAAATTAATTAAAATTTTTTCCTGTAAGGCGCTTAATACAATGGCAACCATTTTACATACTGTGTGAATTTTTTTTCATCCCTAAAATCAGTTTTCAGTGATACAAAAATAATTTAAAAATAATGCAAAAAAGTTTTGATGGTTTGTTTCCTTCTGACTGTTAACACTTTCCCCTTCTGCTTTGAAAAATAAAAATAAATTTTGAAAAATAAAAGTCTACATTGAAATGTCCACTCAAATAAAAACTTTAGGATGAGATAGCTAAACTAAATAGCGCTGGTGAAACACCCATCTTGATAGTATTTACTATAGATATCATATACAATGGAAGAACACAAAATATTTTAAAGCTAAGTGCTTATTCATTTTTTTTCTAACAATTTAAATAAAGTTTTCGTTTGTTAAATTTGCGCTTAAATTCTTGTTGTTTCGATTTCAGCAACACTGATTTAGCGGTCATTTTTTTACTCCAAAGCACAGACTAATTATGTATATTTGCTTGGGTTCGCTAAATAAAACGTATTTTCTTTCATATGAAACTCAAATAGTTTCTTTTCCCCTTTTAAACTTCATAAACTATAGGTTTGTTCCCGATAATTATTTGCAGAAAATTCGCAGCTGTCAGATTTTTAAGTAGTGGGGATATTTTCTCTCTTTGAGAGATTTCTACGAAAAAAGTACGGGAACGCTTTAAACCAAAAAATTTGCAGCATTCTTTCCTAGTGTTGCTTAACCATCGATAGTATTTATTTTCGATATCGTCGATAGTTTTGAATAAAATATCGATAGTACTGATGCTATCGATCTATACATTTATCAATTGAATAGGCCCAAATTATGAATCATCAAATTCGATGGCTTGTTCAAATTTTCAGATTTATGACCGCCTATCTATAAAACAAAAGTGAAGCTTACCACGTTTTATGAATACCCTTATGGCTAAAACACAATCACGCTTCAGCTTTGGCTTCGTCACGTTACATTTCACACGCTTTAAGTGACATTTTATAAATTTCGATTGTTGTTTTTGCTTTTTTCTGTCAAAATGAGCAAAAGTTCAACCAGTTTCTACTTCAGCTTTGTATTTGAATCACGTTACCTTATCTTGTAGACGAACCAAACGTAACGTCAAAGCCAAAGTAACATTGTGTTAAGATGTAGTGATTTCCTATGGTTTAACTTATAAACGTCAAATGAAACCGAAGCTAAAGCGTGATTGTGTTTTAGCCATTAAAGCCTTTCAATTAAATTGTAAAAAGTTTAAATCGAAAAGATAACAGCACGAGTGGCATTCTTCTGCAATAGGTTTTATTCGCTTGTTAACAGTATCAGTTAACTTTTCAAGTACATCTCTGTCTTCAACAGTTACAACCTTTACATAATAACGCTTTCGACTGCGGAAATTCCTCGTGTAAAAGGAAATTGTTGTGTTCGAAATTTCTAAGCACTCAGGAAGCTGCAAGATTTTATCTATTGCCTGTCAGTGCAGCAAGACCTTTTTGACCCTCCCTCATAGCTCACATATCTCAAGCTCATATCGAAAATCTGATAATCGTTTTAGCATATAGTATGAGCTTTTCCCACAGGTTTCAATCTCTTGAATAAGCTCAAGCTCAAAATGTGAAGGTGTTTGAATTATTTAAACTATCGATAGCCGTTCGATTGTTTTTTAAACTATCGATGTAGTCGATATTTTTTTACTATCTATACTATCGATAAACTGTAGGAAGTTCGAGCATCACTACTTTAATGTCAAAAGATTGGTGGAAACTAATTACTGCGAAACGATTTTTAAAATGTTTTTTTTTTTATTATTTCAAGGGAAATGTTTTGCCTATTTGTTGCATCAGCTCCAAAAACAAAACAATTAGTAGTTTTGTAGGTGCTTCCACGCTTCCAGCAACAATTCTTCTCTGCTCCTTACAAACAGCTGGCTTTAGAAGACTCAACTTACACGGCTCTCTAATAATTGTCTGAACCCTGAACTAAATCAGGAATCTGGACTTCGTCAACAATATTCATGGAAAAGTTCACAGAACCACCGGTTTTTTATGTTTTTTTTTTTTATAAACTTTTAAAAATAACTCTGCAATCTTTATCAAACGTGTCGTAACTTTTGATTATTTATTGTCTTTTGTTTCAATTGTCAAACTGACATTTGGCTGCTACTTTTTTCTGCCTTCAAAAATTTCTTGAGCAGAAATTCGCAGGGTGGGGAAATTATTTTCTCTCTCACGAGCTCTCTCTTCTGTGATTTTCTACGAATTTTTTGGTGTACGGGAACAAGAATTAGCAGAAATTCGTGAAAATTCGTACGAATTTGCAGATTGGGAACAAAGCTTATACTTCATTCTTATTCCTAACACATTGACAGTAGTAGGTACCATTGTCAAAATTAAACTCAGATCCGTTCGCATGCTGATGCTCGGTGTTCTATATACTGAGAACCTCTGTGTTTACTAGAGTTTATTGTTCTTATTAAATTAACGAACAAAGCTGTAAAATCCTAACAAAAACATGGTACTGATACCCATAACTTATAAGTTTTCTTAAATACCAAATTTATAGTTTACATATATTAAAAATAACACCATCTGTAATCTGTGCACGAAAATCAAAGTTTCCAATTAATATGTACATTCTCTAGGCTGTGTATAGGTGTAAAGTTTGAATGTTGAAAGCAATACAACAACCACGATGTCAAAGCTCCTTGATTCCAGCATAACCCGAAACCTTAGTCGCGTAAGCACTAAATAATAAAGATAGCGTAAATAAAAGCTTATTGGTTTTTTGAACCAAAACGAAAACCAACAAGCAGAACATGTAGCAGGTTATAAGTTAAAATGGCTTTTTTAATGGAAGACTAAGCGAATATTAATATTAGGAGCATACATATAATGGGAGTGTGAATTATAGATTTTTTTTCACGTGAATATCTAGCTACGTCTTTAAAATTGATGTGGAAGCAATTCGAAAAAAAAACCAATGATAACAAAATCGGGGCATACAGTTTGATGTTGCCAGCGCAGCGTCATATAGGTACATTCAATAAATAGTCTCCCATGAGACATCATTTTAACTTGTGATTATATGTACTATAATGCACGTTATGCATTCGTGAAAAAAAATTCTAACAATCAAAAATAACATTACGATGATAGAGAAGTCGAAAAAATGGGTCCGGAAATTCCGTCTGTCTGTCTGTTCGCGCCTCTACTGCCTAAACGGAGGGGCCGATTTGCTTCAAACTTGGTATTTAGTATTTATTAGGTAGTATCTCGGGGGATGTTTTTTATTTTTACTCTAGGTCAAAAAAATACGGTACCTGCCATACAATTTTAAACAAAAAGTTTGATAATCTCGTAAACGGCCCTAACGATTTTGATAAAACAAACCTTCAGGGTGCTATTTTTTTAAAACAATACATCTTTCCAGTTGGAATATTTTTTTTCAAAATTTGTTCTATAACAGTTTTTTTCAAATTCGGTTTTATCGTAAAGTATTATTCCGATTTCAATAAAATTTTGCAGACAGGAAGTCATTTATAATTCCATAGATATTGCATTTAATAATTTTCAAAAAAAAATCAATTTTTTTAATTTTCTAAAAAAAAATTGGTTTTTGAAATATTATGAAAACGGGTTGATAAATTTTTTTTTAAATAATTTTCCCTTATGACAACTTTTTTTAAAAAACTGTTCGAACGATTTTCAATATTTTTTTCCTCGCTTTAAAATCTTATTGCATACTTAGTTTTTTCCGAAAAAAAACTCTTAACCTACAAAATGAAAGAATTTTTTTTCTTAATTTTTTTTTGAAATTTTTGTATTTTTCAAAAACGGTTTGTTAAAAATTTTAATAAAAATTTGTTTTCTGATAATAACTACCAGCTGCTAGATGTTGGATTATGTTTTCAAAAAAAAAAAGTTTATTTTGAAAAAAAAAATGTTTCCTTAAAATTCAAAACTGTAAAAGAAATGAAATGGCTTACTTCAGTTTTTCCAAAAAAACGTTTTAACTAGTAATTTTTAAGCGATTGAGAAAATTTCAAATGATTTTTTACCTCCTTTTTTCAAAAATCTCAAGCCCCAAGACCACTGTCGTACATTAGAGCAAGTTCGTGCGACCCAGTCGTGCACTTTATTCCTTATATGTTGCAACACCCCTATTGGGTGGGTTAACATTGGCAACAATCACTTTTCACATTTGTATCCTTCGGATTGGTAAAAATCAGCAGATAGCTAGTGATTAAAGAAAATATATGGAAACAGAGAGAAAATCCGGAAGTATCCTAAAATTTATTGAATACTTTAGTGTCTGAAGTTAAATGTCATGAACAGCTGACTGTGTTTCTCTTTTGCTTAGAATTTTTCGAGGTAACCTATGTGGTTGGGTTTGTTCGGGACTCCAAAACTGCAAACCCGGTAAATATGCGAACTCAGCCATTTTATAAAAATGCCATTTCGCGAACAGTCAAATACATAAAAGCAAATTTTGCATTGATGTATTTTTCGGTTGCAATAGAGTTGGGGTACAGTAAAAGTGCTAAAGTGTTGCAAAATTATAGCCATACCTATATTATGTTGGTGGAGTGCAAGAAAATCTTCCACTTTTGCACTTTTACAAGACCAGTTGCCCCGGATCGTGAATACCCCTAACGTATATACAATGGTCATATTTATCATTTCGAACTCTTTTAATGAAAATTGTTGAGATTTTTTTTTAAATCCTATTATTTATATCCAAATTTCCAGGAAAAATTCTATTAAAGGTACCTTTCATATAACGGGTTTTTTAACTTTCCATTTTCTCGGAAACGGCTCCTTGGATTTCTATCAAATTTTATATTTGAAGAGCTTTTTTTTATTTATTATTATTTTTTGTATTTTATTTTAAATTTTATGTTCAGCTGTATATTTAAATAAATTGCACGACCGAATCGACTGACAGACTGACAGACTGACAGACAGACAGACTGACAGACAGACAGACTGACAGACGGACAGAATTTTGCCAGTAACTCAAATATGTTTCTCTATCATCGTAATGTCATGTTTGATTGTTATCTCAATATTTTTAATCTGGACGAATGCATAACTTGCATTATAGTAGGTACCTATAATCGCAAGTGAAATGTAACCGTTACACCATAAAATAAGTTGTGTCATACCATAAGACTGTAAAAGGCAATTGTTTTGGATATTACCTATAATTTATTAAAAGTCTAGGGATCTTACAATGTCGAAATTTAAGGCTAAAAATGCTACACATATCATAATCTTATGAACATTGTAAAATTGAAAATCAATTGAAAGCAACTAACTTTATACTCTTTGTAATAAGTATATTTTTTTTTTCTTTTTAATTTTTGTTTTATTATTTTCATACATGAAGTTTTGAAATTTTAAATTCACAAAACCATTTCTATTGCTTTCTATCTCGTGGCTGTTTACATAAAAAAATCAAACAAACATTTTCACCGCCCGGAAAAATAATTTAAAAAAATGCGAAATTCCAAAAAATCCGAACGCAGGAGCTACAGTTGCACCTTGGTGTCTTGCAGCAGCATGCGGCACTTATTGGTGGACCAAATGCGACATCATGTCCTATTTGCCATAAACTCTTTCTGGGTGGCGAAGCACTAATGGAGCATATGAAGAATGCACACAAGGATCCGAATGCATCAGGCGTAGCTAGTAAGTATCAACTCTAAATTTATGAAGCTTGTTCCTTGTTTTGCTCGTGTAATTAAAATAGTCCTGACTAAGGCATTTTTATTTAATCATTTTGCTTACATTTTTAATATCTTTTTTTTTTGAAAGCTTGTATTTCGATTAAAATTATTTTTGTAGTATCTTATAATTCCTCGAAATTACCTAATTCAAAATTGGTTCGCTATTGTTTTTCGTTCAAAGGCTGACAAAACTGAATAAAATAGTCATTAAACCAAGTTTTTCGTCTCCGAATTCATAAATACCTGTATTTTTTTTTTTTGGCAATAAGAACCAATTATTTGACATGATCACATAAGAACTAAAAAGCAATAATTTACTGCTTCTGTTGCTTTAAAAAAGTCTTGCAGTTCAATTAAATGTAGCTATTCCTTTAGGCAGTGACACATTTTTCACTGATGCATCCATTTTAAGGGACACTTCGTTGTGTGTTTATTAATTAAGTGTGGCCAGTTTTTTTATTTTGTATAGTTTACAAGAACTTTCGCATTAAACAAATATGTATAAATTTTTTTTTACTTTCTATTCTATTCTTTATTGAAATTTCAATTTGACTAACCTTGTTGCAACTCCATTTTCTCCCGATTTTCAATTTAAAAATGAACTCATCAATCCATCAAATTCATCACCACCGCCACAACATCAACAACAACAAAACCAACAACATCCATCATCACACCAAACAACAACAAATGTGAAAACATGCTCATTTTCTGTTAAAAAAACATACCCGTTTGCCGAGAATCTTGGTAGCACTTGCTTACAATCCACCGACCCCTATCTAGCAAAACGAAGGACAGCGAATCATCCATGCCCAGTTTGTGGTAAGCATTACGTTAATGAGGGATCCTTGCGGAAGCATCTGGCATGTCATCCGGAAACGTCTCAACTCACCACTAGCCTAAGAATGTGGCCGTGTTCAGTATGCCAAGCCGTTTTTACTCACGAAAATGGTATGCACCAAATATTAATAACCTTTTTTAAAAAAAAAAAAAAAAAAACTTTTTTTACAGGTCTTTTAACACAC
The DNA here is from genome assembly GCA_963971375.1 of Platycheirus rosarum. Lineage (NCBI taxonomy): Eukaryota > Metazoa > Arthropoda > Insecta > Diptera > Syrphidae > Platycheirus > Platycheirus rosarum. The sequence continues at coordinate 8,624,289 of OZ020511.1, read as the reverse complement.
ATGGAACATATGAGAATGGATCCTAAACATCAATTTGCTGCACAGTATGTTCTATCCAGAGCTGCTGCTGAACGCCGAGAAAGAGATTCTATCTTAGCTGCTACATTAGCGGTCTCGGCTTCTGGTTCGGGTCTCTTGCCAATGAGTGGCCCCGGCAGTGGTGACGGAGGCGGTGGATGTGGGTCAAACTCATTGTGCCCCTCACCCTCGGCAAATTCAGAGTGTTCCTCAAACGGAAGATTATCATCCGCTGGCTCGGATCCTGGCTCTAGTCTTCTCAACAACAACAATAACAATTGCAGCAGCAAGCTGAGTGATATTCTTCGATCGAATCATAGTAATCATTTGCATTCACAGTACGGCGTAGATGACTTACATACGAACAGAATGTCCCTGATGGCAGCAGCAGCGGCAGGAATTGTATCGCAATCTAGTGGTAATGCGGGAGTGCCTGGCGGTATAAGCTCGCCGGTGTCAATAGTTGATACGACAAGTGCTGGAGCGGCGGTCCAGGCAGCTGTTGTTAACTTAGCAGCTGCTATGCGCATGAACCAGCAAGTTAATAGTGCTAGCTCAGTTACAGGCAACGTTGGTGTGACGGCTACAAGCAATGGAAATCTTGGTGGAACTGGTCCGCCAGGAACAAACAATGGCACTGTGATATCGTCCTCCTCTACATCTCTAAGCAATGCTGACACTGCAGCTACAGCGGTTGCTGCAATGAATGCGATGCGTGTTTCAATGGCAGCAGATTCAATGATGCGTTCCAGCATGACGGTCGACCCAATTTCACATCAGAGTAGTCATCACCACCAACATCACCATCAACATCATCATCAGCAAAATTCCCCCGAAACAGCCTTACGCATGCAGCAAGCTGAAGCAATATTACGCTCCCAAGCTGAAGCGGCCATTCGATTAGCAGTCTCAGTAGCAGCTTCCAGCAGTAGTGGCAGTAGCAATAATGAACTAGCCGCAAATGGTCGTCTTAACAATGTTCCCGTTTCCACGTTTGGTGGATCAACAACCGTCCCTTCAATTCCACCAAACAACAATACTGGAAACAACAGCGCATTAAATAACTCCGCTAATAACAGTACGGGGAATACGCAATCACAACACCAAAACCCACCTCAGACTCATACACCAGGCAATGGAAGTGGTATTAATCAGCAGCAGCAGCAGCAGCAACAAGTACAGCAATCGGCGCATCACCAATCACAACAACAGGCGCAAGTCAGTCCTGATTTAAGTGAAGCTATTCGTCTTCAAGAGCACCGACTAGAACAAGCTTTGCGATTGCATAACGATGCAAGGGCCTTAAATTTTCTTACAGCAACTAGTAGCAATGGGGGCGCTTCTGCTGCTGCCGTTGTTAATCAGCAACAGCATCAGCACCAAAACCAACAACAAGAACAACAACAACAACAACAACAACAACCAAAAACACATACTAGCAATCAATGAAATTCTAGTCTCTTTTGAGCCCTGAGCATCAGAAGAGCAATTAAATGTGCTGGGATGTAATAGTAACAAAATTAACAATCACTAAGAAAGCTGCACATTAAAAAAAAATTTCTTTATAAGAGTTTTAAATTTTCAGAAGTGACATTTATTGTAAATAAAATATATATATATATATTAACATCAGCAGGAATAATAAATGTATATATACATACATAAATACATATATATATATATATATATACATAAAAAATAACTCATTTAAAAGTAGCTGTAAATTGTAAATAGAACAGAACGGTGAATATCCTTACAAAAGAAGTAGAGTAAGATCAGACCAGACAAAATATCAAAAGGCGAGGTTTATACAGAGCAAATTTCTCCCTAATCGATTAATTATTATATAATTCTTACGTTGCGTTCCTGCAGTTGTGATATTTTTTAACTAAGAAAAGTAACTTCTTGTGTCGTGTTTTTTGTTTAGTCCCAGTTATAGTTATTGTGTTATATTTGTGTTTATTATGATACGGGCATTTTTGTACAAAGCCTTTAAAAGTTGTCAATATTATGCGCTAAAGCATAAACTTTGCCGTCTACTCTTGCAATCGTGTCGTTTTTTAAGGTCAAAACTTAAATAAAAGTATTGGCTAAAATTAATTAAGACACCACATACCTACATATCTGGCAAGAACTTCCTCGTAGCAGATTAGTTATGGAAGTTTGTATGCTTTGTATGGAAAAAGTTTTCCATGTTCGCAAATAAAAAAATATCCAGATAACAAACTTTCATATCTGGGCCAGGACAAACGAGACTATTCAAACCGGACTGAAAACGGTTTATATTGGACTGAAATCTTCATTCAACTTTTGAGTGGATTAACGAAGAGAAAAACGATTTTTGGTTCTACAAAAGGCAAAAGAAATACTAACACATATAAAAGAAGTTGATGTATATGTACATGTACACACATATGTACCTCCAGCTTAAACTTTAGCCATAAGACGGCTTTTAGACCTTGCAATATTTTAGCTGCGATGCTCTTTTGGTTCTCCTTCCAAACTCGAATTTCTCCTTTATTTCGGACAAAGCAACAACAACAACCCTTAAATTTAGAACAAACAGCCGATCACTTCTTACAAATGACGAATAGAGATAAAAACAGATTGACACAAAATCAGAAGAATGGGTGATAAACTAGTTCGGTGATCAGCCCGAGCGATTTTATGTACCCCTGTTACCACACGTTTTAGGTAATTTCTAAAACTTGAAATCAAGTTTTCTTACTTCAAGGAATATTGGTATTGGTACCTATTCAACACACAAAAATAATATTACGAAAAAAGTGCTACAAACCTGACACAGAATTACTTGTTCTCCCTAATTATCAGCTCAATACATTTGTATCATTTTATTAACCTCATTTCTGTTTTGTATGGTTTTTTAAAAGCTCGCAATTTTAATAACGCTAAAAAAAATATAAGTGTCCCCAGATAGATATTGCCCGAAAAATGTCACCCCGTCTGATCTGGCTATACTCGAGTATAATTCTCACATTTCGGCAGGTGCTTCCATATCCCACTTGAGTTTTCTAGAAAGAATTAAAAAAAGAGCTTTGAAAATGATAGCCGACCGAACAATAATAGAAACATTTACATCTCTTGAGAAACTCCTTAATGTTTCGTGCCTTTCGCTATTTGCTCCCAATTTCTATAAAATAGCCAGCTGCATTCAAGGAAGCATCATACCAGAGATAAAATATTTCGTTACATAGATATCGCATCCAGTACAAAAAAAAGTCAGGTTCCACATCTGTTGGGATTTTCTCGTACGTCCCAGTTGGATCCAGCTTGTTTGATACATACAGCAACATGTTTTTGTTTAAAATTTTGTTAGTTCCTGAAGTTCCTTGTGGTTTTTGTTTTTCCTTGTGCCCTGTTGTTTTGTTTTTCTTTTTTTCTTCTACGGCATCGAACATGTATTATACTCACATCAAGCGTCTCATACACACGACACTCGTGTATCACACATTTCAGGAATATTTCAGATCAGTACAGTTGCATTTCGGTCGTGTTCGATTCGGATAAGGACGTAACTGTGAATTTTGGCGATCATTTAGACTTGCGACTAGAGCACTGCGACTTTCGTTGATTCTCTTTTGCTGTCTGTCCTTGTCGCAGAGATACTTTTAAACGAAGCGATTGTGTTTGCAACTCTTTACTATGTCATTTCTTGAATTCCTTTTCATTTCAAGTTTGCAGATTGAACATTTTCAGCTGCTGTACTGTGCCTACGTGCTACCTGCTACAAAAAACATCACATAACTCGTTCATGGCGAACAAGCAATGAAAGGGACTGCCAAAAATGAATGATTTCCCGAATAAGCACAAAGAAGAAAGACCGATAGTCGCGCGACTCGAGCTACTTGTGCGATTCTGTCTACCCCAGCCACCACATACATCTCTCTCCTAAAAGCTGAAGCAAAGTAACGAGTCGCAAACAAAAGTAGCAAGGTTTAAAAACAGTCTTATTGGGTCAGCACACACGAGACTATTCAATCCGGACTGAAACCGGTTTTCTGGGGAAGTGAAGGGAAACGTGTGGTATAAATTGGACTGAAATCTTCAACCAACTTTTGAGTGGATGAACGAAGACTGAAACTAATACACACACAATTTCTTACAGTTTGGAGTCTGAAAAATGTACAAACACATAGGAAAGAAGTTCATGTATACATTTTCTTCCCCCAGAGTGGTTCATCCCGTGTGTGCTTGATTTAAGGTTTTGCCCCGGGTTGAGATAGTCTCGTATGTGCAGGCCCATTGAGCTCTATAGGGATTTGCCTGAGTTGTGACAACTCATTGCTTGTCTTGTCTCGTTGATAGTAAATAAAAATAAACACCTAATGCTAATGTGTGCGGGTGATGTTCCGTGTGTTGCTGAATGCGATATTTCATCACACCGATGTAGACACTAGTATTATATGAGCGCAAGGTTTGGTGTTAGCTACTCACCTCACTATGATAGCAGCTTGTTTACTGTAAAAGTATCAGTTCCTTTTGAAGAGGATAAAAATGGTACTAAGGTTATAATTCTGTGAAATAAGAAAATGTGTATGGATTGCAATTATAACCGACTGGTTGCCTTCTTTTTGACATATCGTTTGGTATTGCATTGTTTAAAGGTAGTTGGATTGTTTTAACTCAAACAACCTCCTTTTTTATTCATTCGAAAAAGTTGACATTTTGTTCTGGTGCTGGGTGCGACATCAATGTAACTCTTCTATCTCGAATAACACTCGCACTCCTAGGAATGCCCATAAATATACCATTGAGCCTAACTTCAGACGTACAGTCAAATAAAGGGATTCTTTCTCTACCCGTACCAGAATCTGTTTTCCCATCTCAATATGACTAGCAGAACTTTAAAAGAAATGTGCATCATTTCCCATTTTCTTAACACCCTCGCTGTTTAGTACGGTAGCTTTAACCCCTTTTGCGTGGGCTAGTTATAAACAAAAAGAATATAGCCTGTATTTTCTTTAAGTCCTTTAATTTACTGATAACTAACATTGTTTTTTCTTGGTAATCCAGAATAACTCTTCGATTCGGGATGCCAAAAGTAACAAATTGCCAAAGCACTTTGAATTATGAAGTTTATGTTTCATTGAATTTGTAAAACATCAAATGCAGATTTGAAATAAATTTGTTCTAAATTTCATTTATTTGTAACCATGGTGGATACAAATCTATAGGATAGTATCCTGTTTTCATGAGAAAGGAGAAATAGTAAAATCTTAATAGTTATATTAACTTAAATAATAATAATAAGACGAAGACGATTATGAAGGGAATGATTTGATAAATCATAATCCATGTCGCTTCAGATTCAGAAGCATTCGGAATGCTTCCGCTTCCGGACTGGTCTGGTTGACCAAACAAAAATTGTTTAGGCAGGTAGCATTAAGGCTAAAATGCCACACGAGCTCCAAAATGGTCACACGCCCAGGAAAAAAATTTCGTTGCTGTCATACAAGCTGCATTTTGACCGTAAAATACAGCTCGTGTGACAACAAGGAATTTTTTCCGGGGCTTGCGGACAATTGAACCATTTTGGAGGTCGTGTGGAATTCATTTTTCATACCTTCCCATATAAAATCATGGGAATGAATGTAGTTGAAAATCATAATTTTAACTAAACAAAATCAACATTCGTCTTTTATTTAAAAAGTTCTTTTATACATTCGTCTGCTGGATGAATAGATTATTAAAAGAAGCATGTAAATAGTGCTTATTTTTCCATATTATATTACATTACATATTGATCTACTCCGCAGATAAATCTACGAAGTAGAGACAGGTAATAGAATTTAATATGGAATTCAGGAATTTCTCCGCACTAATTGCACTTGTATTATGAAACGCAATTCTTTATGTTGTGTTAAAAAATAGTCCACCATGGCTCCATGCAATTAAATAATGGACACGACTGACACGTACCTGCTCCACTTATTACATTTTGAACTAAAAAAAAAAATTAATCAAAATCGTCGGTGTCGTTTTCGAGATAAAACTTTCGATGGTAACACTTTTTCAAAACCTATAAATAAAATGTCGGTTCAGCCGCTAATGTTAAAAAGTTATACATATGTATGTATGCAGACGGACATTTCTTTTTACGGACTTTTTTAGAGTTTTTTTTTGGATTACCAGGCAGACCAAAATATCTATTTATACTTATTGCTTCTTTTTTTTCAAGTAAGTAGATCAATAAGGGCGTTGAGAAAGAAAATGCGTCAATGTTGGTTAAGATGATTTACTTACGGTACTTTTCTGCAATGCAAAGTAAGAGATATGAAGCAAATTACAAAAAAAAAACTAGTTCTAAGAAATCTATACCAACTACCTTCATACACCTTAATTAATACGACACAATAAGAGGGCTAACAATGAATTGTTTAAAATTGTACTTGCTTAAAATTTTATGTAATAATATTCATCTGTGTCAAAATTATATACATGAAAATTATTAATAATTTTCGGAACATCAATTAGGAGAGTAGCTGCTGTGATATCGTATTTAAACTAAGCCTAACAAATATTTAGCAGGAAAAGAAACAATACTTTAATTAATTAATAATATCCGCATAGGAAACTTTACTAGAACTGAATTATAAAAAACAAAAAGAAATCGTGCAGATGCGATAAAATTAGAAAAAAAGAATATGAAACAAAAATAGAATTATTAATTAATGAAACCTGAAAAATATATAAATATATATGTATATTGTATATCTATATAAATTTAATATAGTGAGTGAATGGATGCGTGTATGAATGTGTGTTTGCAACAAAACCTGTATGAAATAAATAAACAAAATGTATTGTTTTATGTATAACACCTATTAGGCGCATACAAAAAACTAAACAACAAAGTACGCATAAAAGTCATTAATACATTATGTGTATATCAACTATACAAAGATAATTTTAATTTAATGTGGTTTAAATTTTTAGGCGCGATTTTAGTATAAAAACTAAAAATAAGTCTGAAATATGTTTAACCCCTATCATTTTCTGCTATTCAAACAAGCAAATTTTCTGTGAGAAAGGAGTGCGCAGTGCGATGATGTTAAATGAACAATTGATAACTAAAACACCAACAAAATAAAAAAAATTAGCAAATTAATATAAACAAACAAAAAAAAACAATATCAAAATCAACCTCATCGCAAGTCTATTTTTGAAGGTTTAATTTTTATATAAACAGTTTAGAATGCTTCCATTTTTTTAATTTTGTAAAAAAAAACATAACAAAAATATAAACAAAATCGAAACAAAAACCCTTTACAAATAAGAAGTTCAATAATTGTATTTATTTTCAAAAACGAGTAAATATTACAAAAAAAAAACGAAAATTGATTTTTTTAGTCTTATTTAAAGTTTAAATTAAAAATAACAGACTTAAGAAAAGATAAACACCAACGATAAAAAGAAGATTTTAATAATGTCACACAAATTTAAATTAATAAAAAAAAAACCAACATATTACCTCTTCGGTTTAATATATTTTTATACTTAACTAAAATAAAGAAATGCTTTTTACAAATTTTCCATTTTCCCGGAAAATTTGCAAACAAATAAAAGCCTTCTGTTTCAAAAAACCAAAAAAAAGTGCAATATATTTCAAACGTCCTTTTGAAATATATTTATCTACGTTGTGCAATGAAAATATCTTAGTTTTTTTATGTGTAAAACGGAAAATAAATGAATCAATGTCAAAAGCGCAGACCGGTTCCAACTTAAAAGAAAAACTGATCAGTAACAAAAAAGCAATATGTTACAAAGTATCTAACATTATACATTTAAATGTTTAAGATTTCTCCCGCTATCGTTTGAAGTCGTACTGTGAGAGTGGACATTTTTTGAAGAAATTCAATGCAAACCAAATGATGTGACAAATCAAAATTGAAACTATTTGACCTAAATATCTAAATTAATAAATAATATATAAATCAAATTATACAAAAACAATATAACAAACGGAAAAGAAAGATTGAATGGATTGTTTTTGGAAATCAGATTCTTGTCTTTATATTTTTATTTTTTAATTGACGAATCATTTTTCTTACGTCTAAATTAAAGGACCAACAAGCTGGAAGATTTCAAGTTGCAATATATTTTATTTCACAGATGCAAAATAAGTCGAAAAGAATTTTTCACAGAACAATTTTATTAAGGCGAAATTAGCTTTTTTACTTGCTTTTGGTTAAAAAAATTATTCATTTTCAATTTTTTTTTCGATTCAAAGTTGAAATCAACCAGTTATTTTGCCTCAATTTAAGATAAAAAAGATAAATAAAAAAAAAAAAACTGAAACAAAACTGCATACTTAAACATTCACAGAGTAAAAACCGAATCCAAACGAATTACGAACACACTCCTGGAAATTTTATAAACATAATACAAAAATGATCCATCACGAAGATTATCCGCGATGACATTTTGACAAATGTAGGAGGACATGCATCATAGTAACATTTTTCGAAGTGCGACATATCTCCCAATTTTGTTTTTGTTTGGGGCTTATGCTGGTCTAAGTGGCTTTTATTGCCAATTTTTGTCCTCGACATAATTTCCTTCACTTTAGGAAATAATGTAGAAAACGTGTGATGGAATTTCCACTTCAAATGAAATAGTTTTTGGTTAGGTACGATTTGCAAATTTTTAAAATGTCGATTTAAAAAATCCACCGTCATAATGTCGACTATCGAAAAGTCGACTAGTAAAATACATACATAAAAATGCCGATTCTTATAAATTCGATTTTGAAAATATCGACTCATAAAAGGCCGACAGAGGCGACGCATCCCGCATGCATGTGAACATCATTCACTTTGCCACTGTCGATCAACAAGCCATTCTCCGATAACGGTTAGTTTTATTTTAAAAATATCCAACTGCAACATGAAGTGCAGTGTTACTTCAAATAAATAATTGACGGGTTTGTTTATCGTTTAGAAAAGATTAAAAACATTTTTTATATGAAATTAAAAACAAATTGTAATGTTAAAGGCGCGTAATAGAAAATATGACGTTTTGTATAGACAACTTAGATTTTTTTTCTCATTCATTCCTTTTTTTTACTGTATTTTGCATGAAAATTGACATTTTTACCGACAACTTTTCAATCGACATTTAAATAGTCTGGATTTTAAAATGTCGACTTTTTTCGTTGACAGTCAAACTTCAGTTGGGTATTTTAACAGTCGACGAAATTTATATTTTGTCGGCCATTCGTACGCCTCCCACTAATTTTGTCCAGGCAAAATAGACTAATACACTAAAAAAACAGTTTCGCCGATAACATATAAATAAATATTTATTATAGGGCCAAGGGTTGCTAATATTAGGTAAATATCGATCAAGAGGGTTCGGGTTCGAAACAAATCAGTGCATCCAAATTGTTGTATTCATTTTAATTTTATACATTTTAACATTAATTATTTTATTTTAACTTCACCTATGCAATTATAGATGCAAAAACGTGATTTCGGCAGGATTTCCACCAAATCCTTAATATAGAACTAAATATAACTAATAATATGATTTCGATTTCAGAATTTGAGAATATATTATAACAAAACTCAAATATTATAAACGTGCTCCCATAGATGTCAGTTAAATTCAAATTTTCGTGTGAGGTGTTACCAAAAATCTCTAACACTTGCTGCCAAGTCCGTTTAAAAAAAAATCTAACTCAGTTTGTTAACTCTCTGTAGAGTGAATTTATATAATAATAAGTAAATTAAGATTAGTGCACACATTAAAAAAAATTCAATAATATTAATGAAAAAGCAATTTAAAGAAATACACTCTTTGAATGAGAGTTTCTTCTGTTGGGTATGCAGCTAATACTCAGTCAAAAACCCGTACAACGCAATCTCACGAATTTAACGTGTTCTTGTCCTCGGGGCTTTGAGTTGCAAGTACTTGCTCTATGTGCCTGCCTAATCCAATTGGAAGGCTTGATCTTTCCAGGAAAAATGTGAAATTAACGTAGAAAAATAACACGGTCTGAACATATTAAAACTGTTGTGCTTAACGGGTTTCAGTAAAAATGGAGTAAGCCATCACACGTCTTACATATAATAAAAAATTTGTGAACAAAGTATTTCAAAAATTGTAGGACCGATTTTGATAAAATCCTTTTTTAATAAAAAATTTTTAATTTTTTCAAAAATATTTTTTATTAGAGTCTATTAATACGCATCTGATCATTGAATTTTGAATATTTTTTTTTTAAATATGGAATTTCCAAACAAAATTCAAAAAATAATCATAAATCAAAATGTTGATATACATAATTAATTTGGCTGCTTAGATATTCTCAAATACAAAATTTGACAGAAGTCCTAAGGGAAGTTACAAAGAAAATCGAAAATAAAAAACCGTTATATGAAAGGTACCGTTAATGGACTTTTCCGGTGTATTTGGTTTTGATAAAATAGCCAATTTTATTATTATACAAACAGACGGACAGACTGACTGACAGATTGACAAACTGACTTGTTTTTAATTTAATTTTAAATCAAAAATTTTCACTTTTGTGAAAAATTTGAAATTTTTTTCTTGCTTAAGTTGATTTTCAAGATCTTATACCAAAATATTAAAAAAAATAAGTATATATACAGTTTCTTGCAAGGACAATTCACCAAAAATAATCAGTTTTGTGAAGAATTTGATTTTTTTCTAGATTCTTGTTGATCTTCATACTCTTAAAAACAAAAGAAAATACAATTTCGTATACCACACAAAATAAAAAATAATTCATATTAGAAGCAATTTAAATTCAAGAAATTTTAATTCTAATTTTTTAAAACTGCATATAAACAAAATCGCACATACTTCAACGCCTAACTGGCTGAACACAATGAGATGGAACGAAAGACGGAGCTGGAGTCAAAAATGTTGAATATACAAAAATTCAATGCTGTGAATACTATGGGACGCAGCTGCAGACGGAGCTGCAATACGGAGACGAAAAGGTTGGTCAACTTTTAATAAAGACGTCCAGTTTTTTTTTTTTGACATTTAACAAACAAACGAATGGAATACTACAATACAGTGGTGCGTTCTTTTTGAATGATGTTTAATAAGGTACGTTCACTTTCGAATCTTTTGTTTGTTGGCGTAATTAGCATAGTGATACATGATTGCTATTTTTAGTTGTTTTTCATTCTTTTTTTTTACAAAAATGGTAAAGGGTGTAGAGAATTAACGGGAATGAAGTTACGAATGGAAGAATGAAAATTTTAAGATATTTTAGGGTTGAGCTTTGACGTATATATTTTGACATACATATAAAAAAAAATTAAGAAAAATTCACTTCTCCGTTTTCAAAATATTGATTTTTCAAAAGAAAAAAAGTTATTAAAAATACAAAAATCCTACCTACATCTTCTTGAATATCTAAGTTGGTAGTAATCAGATCACCAGTTTTCGAGAAAGTCGAAGAAAAAAAACCGGTCCTATGGGAGGTAGTGTTTTTAGTCCACCATATTATTTTTTTTTTACCAAACTGTAATGCCTACCTACAATAGCACAGATTTTTTTTATAAACAAATTTTGGAGCCGTTTTCGGGACAGGTACCGTTAATTTTTGAGCAAAAAAAAAATTGAAAAAACTTCTGTAGAAGGTCAAAATAACCTTAAGTTCTAAATTTAAAGACGATTGGCCAAACCGGATAGCCTACAGTCCAAAATACATCCGTACAGACAGACAGACAGACACAGACAGACGGACAGAATTTTGCCAGTAACTCAAATTTTGATTATTTTCTCAATTTTTTTTTAACGAATACATAACTTGCATTATAGTACATACCTATAATCGCAAGTAAAAACATGATTGGGAGTTGTTTTCAATTATAAAAATTCATGTTTTAGTCCGTGTTTTGTTTTTTCTCTCGAACGAGAAACATCAAACCTCAACCCTAAGAAATCTTTTAATTTTCATTCAATGCCAAAACTCGCCAGGAAATGTGTAAAATAATTTTAACTTTAATTTTAATTTTAAGCAGCGATAGGAATTGATTACTAATCCCAGGTTTTTTTTACATTTCCGGTAATTATCGGAAATGTATGTACTGTATCCGTCATTGAATATAAAACCAAGGAAATTTAAAAAATAAATTGCACGACATTGTTGAATAAAATTTAAGAAAATTAAAGTTAACACCAAAGCATTTATTTGATTTTGGTGACTTTTGATTCTTCGAATAAAGTACGTTGAATTGTATCGAGTGAAATATTTTAAACGCCATTTTGTTTCTTTAAAAATGTTAACAAGTGTGTTTTTTTTCAAAATCGTAGGAGAGGTTTTTAAATAAAAAGGTTTTTTTTAACAACTTTTAAAAAAAAGTAAAAAAAAATAATTTAAGAATACAAACTTAAGTACAAAAATAAATAAATAAGGTTTTTATTTTCGCGGACGATATTCATATTAAATATAGTTGGATATTTTCGGAACTTACCGCGTTATAAGAAATATTTTCTAATTTCTTTCTACCCGACGTTTCGAAGAAACGCGGTAAGTTCCGAAAATATCAAACTATATCTAATAAAAATAACATTCATTTAAAAACAAAATTTAAAAAAAAGTTCATCTACCCGTTTCCAAAATATTGATTTTCCAAAAAAAATTGTTTTAATAATTAAAAATACAAAAAATCAGTTTTCGAAAAAAATTAATGGGGAATTATTTAGGCTACCTACATCTTCTTGAATATCAATTTTGATAGTAATCGGATCACCAGTTTTCGAGAAAGTCGAAGAAAAAAAAACTGGTCCTATGGCACTATAGGATTTGGAGTAGGTACGGGGTTGAGTATATGGAAAAGTTTTTTTTGGATTTGGATAAAACCGAAATGTGAGTTTCTTTAATTTTGTTTACACATTTTTATGCAGATAATACGCCGCAATAATAATTTGTTTCTTTCTGTTTTGTAAACCCACTCAATTTTTTTTTGAAACTAATGAAATTTTAAACAACGTAACGTTCATCTTATAAAGACACTCGTTTCGAACCGACATGCAACACGGTTAAAAAAAAAAACGGTAGCTAACAAGGGCACCCTTTTTGCAAAAACACGTTGCAAAAACGGTCCGTTTTTTTCAAACGTGTAATACTGCCGATTTGAAACTAGTGTTTTAATAAGGTACACGTTACGTTGTTTAAAATGTCATTAGATTGAAATAAGAAGTGAGTGGGTGTCAACCAGAGAAAGAAAAAATTATTATTGCGGCGTGTCATTTGCATACAAATCTGCAAAAAAAATGAAAAAGATCTGGACACATCCTATCTCTTTCCAGGAGGATTTGATTGCCTTATCACAAGGCAATGGCCTATTTTCAATGAAAGCTATCAATAAGTCAATATCAACAGAGAACTCCATTTTTTATTTCACAAAAAAAAAAAAAAGTCAGATAAATCGCTTAAAAGACCGGCAAGTCGTCAACAAACTCACATTGATTAACATTGTTCCCTGCAACGGGCGCTGAGCCTTTTTTTTCGTTTTTTTCTTCGACTTTCTCGCATTGGACCTTTTGGAATAACAAATTCTGTATACGTTATTTAATTTTTGTTTTTGTAATTCTTAAAAAGGTTTAAAAAACGTTTTTTTTTCTCATTTTTTAAATAAATAAAATGGTGTTTAATTTCTTCGATGAAAACTATTTAACTTACTTTTTTCTGGCAATCCAAGCTCACAAAAATAAAATAAAAGTTTTGAAACGTCTCTAATGTATTCCAAATTTTATTCTTAATTCTAAGCCAGGGGGTCGATTCCCGATCGCGTATTACCAAACTGTATATCAGCACAGACCTCGAGCGGTCTACTAAATACAACATTCTGCTCAAATAAATGTAGAGCAGGTTATATACTGAGCGAGAGCAAACTATAGTTTGTGTGAGTCGGTATACATTTTGCTCCCAAAAACTTAGAGCAAAGTATCAGACAGTTCAATGCTACTTCCTTTGTGTGTCTATAAAGTTAATGCAGAGCGAGTAAGAAAGTGCAGATCAACTATTCTCTTATTCGCTAATGATTTTCAAAACAAGTTTCACATTGCCTAGCTATTCTATTCAGAGGCACAATAGCTATAGGTCCGTTCATTATTATAATGAACAGTTCATTATTTGAAGTAAATATTCATAATGGATTATTTTGTATTAAAAAAAATAAAAATTTTCATTATTTCAAAAGCTGTTCATTATTTGTTTAATATTTTATTTAATTTTGTTCAAATAAAAACGAAAAACTAAAGGTCGATTACTTCACAGAGTCCTAACGCTAGGACCGGTCCCAGTTATAAAGTTAGAACTCAAATCGGTATCAAGTCATTTCTTCACCGATGTCAATTTGGTCGGAATATTAGTTAGAATTTGGTCCTAGCTAGCCCCTCAAAATCGACTAGTACCTGATTATTATAGCATTTTTTAGAACTCAAAATTGGTACTAAGTGATTTCTTGACCAAAGTTCTTAGCTTCTTACTATTTTGGTGAGTTCTTTTCGGAACGTGCGTCGGTGCAATCTGTTCCTTGTTAAATAATCCAAGTAGTTATAAATTGATGAGCAAGAAGTTTTTCCGCAAACATTTGAGGTAGGTAGTAAATTGAGAATTTTGGATCAAGACTTTTTTTAAAGATAGGGTTACAATCATTATTAACCAGCAGCGTCGATTCGATATGCATTCACAATATGGCCAACTAACTCGCAGAGGCAGGGTTGACAAAGCCCAGAAACGCACAAATCAGGATCAGAAAAACTTCACTGGAGGCAGGTTCATAATTATAGACGAGGAAATGTAGGCCGCTTACAAAATGCAGAATTTGGAAAGCAAGTCTAAAAAAATCTACTAACAATGATGTGAAGAAATGCTCAGGTACTAACATTTCTTTAGGACTTGATACCAGAGCTAGGACCTGGCCCAGCTAGACCGGGTACTAGGCTGGTTTAGTTCTCATGTGAAGAAATTGAGCGTAACTGAACAACAAACTAACTGATATACAGTTTGGCAATATGCTTCCCGATCTGTCAAACTCTGAAATGATACATTTTTCAGGGCTTCACGCTTAATTCGATTCTAGAATCTAGACCTGAGAAAAATGAAAAAGAAACGTCAAAAAATGTTCACATTGATTAATAAATTAAATTTATTTTCACAACCAAATCATCTCCTCTGCACTGCAACTTGCGGGTAAAAATAATTCACATTTTTGACATTTTTGTACCAGTGATCCAGACTTTGGCAGCAAGTTTTTCCACGTCGCTTCGGCATGCTAAAATTTACATTTTATCACCATGATATTTAGAATATCCCACAATTTTGCCGCCTGACCTGGAAAGTTGGCTGGTAATTCAAAAGCTCACTAGACCTTTAGAACCTTAACAGTGTTGCAATTTTGGACTGTCAAACTGCAAACTTAACAAAACGCGTTATAGTCGTCACAAGGAATAGGTTTCAACCTCTGACCATTTTATTTGATTTTTTTATTAACTTTGTCTCATACAATTTGCTGTGTTTTATTATACCTAGGTATACGGATCTGGATCTGGATTAAGATTCTTTCTTTCTATCTGGATCTGTTTGAAGATATGAGAATTAGCTTTAATTTTGGTAAACAAATGGCACTTTTGTTATTGTAATTGAACAGAGAAAAAAAAGTCATGATCTGTAACGTTTTATATATTATCGCCAAAGATCTATATGGATCTTGGTGGATAATGAAACGCAGCTATTGTTAATGAACAAAAATTTAGAAGCTACTGCCTTTTAGAACGCGCAAATGGATTTTGGACGTGTGTATTTTGAAGAATTAGAATGACAGGAACAAATGTCAAGTGTTTTATTTGATCAGAATTGATTAGTTTCTCTTAAAATCAAAAATATATTTAGAAAAAAGGGGTTTTGGGTTATGTTCAAATCTCTTTAAATATTGCTAGTTTATATTTGAAAAGATTTGAGCATAATCTAAAATCCCTTTTTTCTAAATATATTTTGCCCAGACCAAAATAAGGAAAGTAGTCCACGATCTAAAAAATAAGAGGCAAAATACCATAGATGACGCACATTTCCATAAATGGAATTTAAAAGCGTCAGTTATGTTTTACTGGTAAGCAACTTTTGAATTTTTAAAACTTCTATGTCAAAATTTTAAGTAGTTAATTTTTTTTTTTTTACCTATGTCGCGATCTCACTTTTACTGACAATTATTGCACGAAGCTGACATTAGACTAGTAGTTCATATATAACACGTACTTTTTATCTCCATGAGATCAGGAATCGCATTAAGTGAGTTTATGAAATGATAAAATGAAAAGTTTATTTGAAAACTGAAATGACAAGTTTTAATCATTGTACAGTTTCAAAGAGCGGGAATCGCCTACATGGGCGGGGGGTCTAAAGTTGTTACCTATTTTTGATATTTCTAGATTTCTAGATTTTAGCCAAGAATTGTATAAAGAGAGGTTTTTTTCTATCTATGAATTTAGACTGTTTTATTCGGGAATATATAAATGCATTAATGCGACTTTACTTCCGATTAGGTAGTTAACCTTTGAGAAAGTTTAGAATTCGTTAATTTTACAATGACAAATCGAGGTAGGTAACAATTGGACGTGACTTTTTTCATAAAAAAATATTTTACACTTAATGAAATTTTATCAACAATTTTCCCAGAATAATGTTTTAAGCTTTGATAGATTTTTAAAATTTCCGACGGCTGATTATATTTTCTACAAAATAAATTAAATTTAACTAATGCGTATTTTTTTTTATTTAACAATCTACGTCAAAAAAGCTTTCATGGTGGTTTTGCCCTTTTTATTCAGACTGGATTACTTTTCTTTGTATTAGATATTACTTGATTAAGTTAAAGATCTTGGCCCATTTTCCTATAAAGTAGGACATTTTATTACAATCTCCTAATGAAAACCAATTTTCTTAAACCAATTAAATTTTATTTTGACATTCAGAAAACCGGACAAGCTTCAATCTTTCTTGCATAATTTGAACTTAAAGAAGTATAAACCATAAACTATAATATCAAATAATTAATACAAACCAATTAAAAATATAAATGCACAGATAAAAATATCATAAAAAACAATTAAGCATCCTATGTTTCGCTTTTGAAAAAGAAAAGAAAAAATAAATACAAAATTGATTTCTTATTTAATTGCATTTTGTTAAAAAACCTGGTCTATAACTATTAATACAAAAACTCATAATAACAAACAACAAAATATACCTACACTGTTGGCCAATATATACATAAAATTTATCTCGATTAAAATATAAAGCATTTTTTTATTTTGTTTTCAATAGATTTCCCTACAAATATCCTTCAAATGCCAAACCAGTTTGATTGACAGTATTATTGTTCATTGCATAAATCGAATTCTAATACGTAACATCAACTGGCTCCCCATCACATGTTTATATTAATATACATATACATATATAAATCAATAATTGTATTTTGTGTAGAAAAAATAACTTACTAGATATTTAAAGAATCGTCTAACCTTAACTATAAAAAAAAAATAAAGAAAAACAAAACAAAAAATAATACAAACCAGGTGAAGATTGCTTAAAGGTGATGAAACTGCATCAGTACATAAGTACATACCTTACAATTATCATTTCAAAGAACTACATTTGACGTGTGTTTAAAATAAATGATAAATAAAACAATTAGTGATAGTTGCAATAGGTTTTTTTTTTCGTTAAAAATTATATTTTAAAAGTTGTTTAGTAATGCATTTTCCTGTATTATTTCGTATACACAATGTATACAATTTATTATCCATAAAACAACTTAGCCACTAGCATATAAGAATAGAAAATTAATCAAGCAAACAATAAAAGCAAGTGAAGCAATTGTGAACAAAAATTCTATGTCACAGCAATACATTTAATGATGGTGGATATATATATAAATATATATAAAAAACAAACAAACTGAGAAACTATATAAACCAAAACAAAAGAAGAATACTTAAAAGAAATCTTAATTGCAATAGCCCAAGTACCAAGTTTCCAAACTTGTGTCGTACAAACAAACACGAAAATAAACGTATAAATAAAAAATAATACGAACAAGTAAAAAACGCATTTTCAGATAAAGGACACACTCAATTAAAAGCCATAATATTTTTTTGACATTAATTTCTTAAAAATATAAACATAAAATTAATATAAAGATAATAAATAAAACTAAGTTGCAATAGCCCAAAAACACATGCAACAAAAATGAGCATGGTGTCACACAACAATTATAAAAAAAAAATAAACAAAACTGAATCTTTTATTTTTTAAAGAATAAACCATAACATGATTAAATAGCCCAAATAAAAACAATAAATTAAATCTCAAATCAGTTGCAATAGCCCAAATCATGTTGAGAAAATACTTATAGTTGTTTTCTTGCATGAAATAAACTCACATTAATGAATATTAAACAATACGTAAACTTTAAATTCAATATTTGTTATTTTGTTGATTTCACATATTGTTTATTTTTATACTGCAATAGCCCAAATGCGTGGTTGCCAACCTCTCAGTATAAAGGGAGATTACCATGTTAAACAATATATTCTACAACAATGTTTTTTTTACTTATTATATTATTTGCAAGTTGATTTTAATATTTTTCATATCACCATATTAATGAATATATAATAACATAATAATTTTAATAAGACAAAAACATAATAAGCCATCGAAATCTGCTTTCTTCCTTTTAAATACAACATAAAGTAGATTTATCATAAAAACTCTCTAATTATAACAAACAAAAATATATGTATATTCAAATCAAAAGAATAATTTAGCACTGAATTCTTAAACAGTTCAAAATACGATTCCATTTTTGTGTTATACTAAAATATATGTTGCAGCCTCCATTTCATAACAATGTTATACATAAAAATTGTTTTTTTTTTTTTTTTTTTTTCAAAACAAAAATATCAAACAATAGTAAGCAATGCTATAGAGCAGCAAAATAAATAAAGTATTATTACAGTAAAGAGATACATTAGCAGCATATATGTACATAATGAAGTATGTATTTAATTACAAAATTTCAATTAAACTGCGCATACACTTTTTTGTCAGTTTTCCATAAAAAAATTGGCGAACTATTTAGAAAAATGGAAAACAAAATTTCGCATTTATATTAAAAAAAAAAAAAAAAAAAAACTGTATACATATATATAAAATCAGTCATTTTATATCTTTTATAACAAAAGAAAAAAATCACAATAGACTGTTTTCATGTAAAATATAAAATCTTAACCCAATATAGTTATAACGTCATTAAATGTTATTTGCTTAGTAAATATATTATAATTAAGTACACGCTAAAAAGATACACGTCAAGTAAAAACATTTTTAATTTATTAACACCAAACTTCAACCGAAAACCAACTTGGTGCACAAAAAAAAAAAACACCTGCAGAGACAGAAATATATAATGATGTGTTTACGAACATACACATGTACTGACTATGATCCACATCAAGAATTGAATTACAAAATAAAAAACTAGAGCACAGCAGTAATGCACTTAAAAAAAAAAACAAACATTAATAAATGGAAAAATCAAGGGATTTTTGTCCGGGAAAATAAAACAACAAATGTTAATTTAATTTTATTTTTTTGTGTTAAAGGCGTTAGACTTTTGTCCAACTTTTTCTTTATAATTATTGTTGAAGCAATACAATAAGCCTTTTGCTATAACCAGCTTGAATATTTAAAACAAATGTGCAATACAAATTAATTTTATTTAGTTCACTTACATATTTATTTATTTTTCTACAAACAAACAAACAAAAAAAGTACCATTTATATAAACATTAACAAGAAAACAAGTAATTATATAACAATAAACTGTATATCACAGAGGATTTTGATTGGACAAGAGATGTAGAGCGACGCGACGTTTTTCTGTTTCGTCTTAATTATTTGTTTCGCTTACTTATTGAATAACCCTTTTTTGTATAAAAGAAAACTTTGTTTCAGTTTCATGCTTCTGTGTATATAAGACAAGCGCCGAAACCTATAAGTCAGATCTTAGTGCTTAGGGAAAAATTTCACAACTTGTGGAAATACCGAACGACACGTTTTCTTTCAATAATATTTTGGTTTCTATTATTTGTATAAACATTTGTATTTAAAAAAAATACATTTAAAATTATTATTTTTATTATATCGGAAATTTTCTTTAAAAAAAAATTCCAAATTCAAAGTTATCGAATAAATTGGAAGATGATTTTATTTTAAAACGATTTTTGTCGCTAATATATTAGCAAAATAATTTTGAGTTTCAAATATTATAGTGTAAAAATAATATATTTCACTATGCCAAGAATTAATTAAGTTTGTCGTTTTAGGATGCAAAAAAAAAAAGTAAAAAGTCATTGCGAAAACTCTGTCATATTAGTTGTTAATATGTTTTACTATATGAATTTAAATCATTAAGAAGAAAGCTTTTATTAATAATATTTTTAGGGATCATAGATTCCCCTTGATACCTACATTGAAACGATCCTGAAGAGCTAAGCCCCACCTACTTCGTAGATTTTCACAACGATCTAGACACAAATCCTGTCCAATCAAATTTTCTGTTGATTATTTAGAAGAAGATTTGATTTTAAAATAAACTCCAATCAAATGGATACTTTCCTTTCATGCCAAAATTTAAACATAACGAAAAGTAACCCAAAATCATTCCCTCTTTATACATATGTCCTATGGCTTATCGACGAGCGTAGCGTGTTCTACATGTTATTTATTACCAAATTAAAAAAAAAAAAAAAAAATCTACTAAATAGCTGATTTATCTTTCATTAAACTTTATTTAATTTTTATAATATTTGTATTCATATATATTATTTTCATTGAAACCTAATGAATTTGAAAAGAAATGCAATAAATATCTATAAAAGAATTATAGTAAATGTAGAAGAAACGATATCAAATGCTATTTTATATTTTATTATAAAAAGAAAAATAAGGAAAGAAATATATAATTTAGAATTATAAAACAGATTAATATAAGTAAATCTAATGTGCAATCTTTTTTTATATTTAGTATCTTCTTTGTGAAATTTTCAAAGTTATTTTGGTTTATATTTTACACAGCATTAAGATCGGAGATATTTTGCACAGAAATTATTTTTGTCGAAGCTAAACGCACAGCGGACATAAATGAATGAATGATATAAGAATCGAATTTATGTATTTATTTCCGGTTTCATTGACAAACTTTTGTGTAATGAAAAGTCCAAAATCTAAAAAGGGGTGAAATCGCAAATAAACGATGAAAAGTAAATATAAACAAATTTAAATTTATATCTTTATAAACGAAAATATAGAAAAATCATTGAAACTCTATTCTCCAGTTTTTAACTAAAACTAAAATTTTATTTTTGAAAAAAACAAAACATCACATTATTTTAGAATAGCAAATTGATTATTGTAGATATTTTTCATATAACTATTAATTAAAACAAAGAGAAAAAAAAAATAAAAAAATTACTTTGTTAATGCGTTTATTTATTATTTATTTTAAACAAAGAACAATATGAATGACATAGAAAAAAAGAAAATTTTAGATTTTTGAAAGTTGTAAGATTCGGAAGAATTAATTATTATTTAGAAACAAAAAAAAAATATAAGAAAAATATACTATGAAAATCAGCAACACCTAAAATACAAGTTAAATGTTTTGAATTGAGTCTTTTGCCTTTTTTCTCCTTCCGTTATGTTTGTTAATTTATTTGAAAACAAAACACTATGAAATCATAAATATATAAACAAGTATGTAAAACAAGAACAACAAAAGTATTATGTATATTACAAATATATTTTGGATAAAAAAATGCAAGATAGAATATAAATTAGTATTATTGTCAACAATAATATGCACAAGACAGCATAAAACAAATTCGGCGAAATTTAAAATTTTAAAAGAAATTTATTATTGATGTTATAAAACTTAACAAATTTTGGAAAATTAAATATAGTAAGAAAAAACAAGTTTCTAACTTGCAAAAAATTGTGAAAAAATAGCATAAAACAAAAGTTTGTATGTACTATAATGTGGGGAAAACAAAAACATAACAAGAAAATAATATATTATATATTATTCTATTAAATAAGTACTTATTTATTATTTAATAAGAATTAAACTTACAATAAAAATCCTTCAGTAAAAAATTATAAATATTTTTAAGACTTGCTGTTTTTTTGTTAATAATTTGGAATATTTGTTTGAGATGAAACGGTAAGGGAAATTTTGCGAATAAGGACAACTCAAATCCGAAGCAACCACCACAGCCTATGCTGATCGCGTATCCATGGCTGGCATGTCAACAAGCCATAAGAAATGCAGCGTCAGAGGTGTTAGGCTTTTTACAACCACCTTCGAGAAGCCCCTGGTTCGGCTCCAAATGTGCTCAGGCAAAACCAAGCCAAATCGGAGGCATACAAGATCGTGGCTACGTAACGAACAAGAGCATCTTATAACCCCTACGTTGGCCGAAGGAAGGATGAAAAACGTTTACTCAGGAAAAAGAAAATTATCACGTGAATTCAAGGAGATGCAGAGGTGCTTTAACAGCAAAGAGAAACTTCTACAGAAGCATAAGAATTAATCAGTCAAGTCATACGGTTTCACTAGCCGCCCTGATACGCAGTTGATGTTAACCATCTGGAGAGATTAATTCAACCGTTCGCGGTTTAAGATAGTATTTCTTTCACGTGTACCTCTATACGGTTTAATACCGGCCAGCTGTTTTGGCATTAAGTGAAACTCAGGTTGGAGTAATAACTGATTTATCAGAATTTGCTCTGCATGGGTATAGCTTGGTGCCATTACTCTTTTCCCATTATGGTCTCGTGATCTATGTTAGGAATGATATTACTTTCCATGGGCAATGATCCAAAACGGACTTTAACTTCTTATGGCTCAAATTCACTGTCCGCAACCATGTCATTCATTATTGTTTTATTTACAGGAGTCCAAATCTCGACAGTTATTCGTCTTTTAAGGAGTTTAAAGCGCTGCCTGATTCCATCTCGCAAATTGTTTCCCTTTGTCCTCGCACTGAAATCGTTATTGCCGGCGATTTCAATGCACACAATTCCAATTGGCTCTGCTATTCTGGTCGGACAACACCCGAAGGAAGGTATGTCAAGCTCTTTGCGGGTTATATCACCTTACCCAACTTATCGATGTGCCAACGCGTATACCGCATGTTGCTGGGCATGTCGCCCATACTCTTGACTTGTCTCTTACTTCTCACCCTGATAAATATACCATTAATGTAACTTCTCCGTTTGGAACTTCGGACCTTTGTGTCATTTTAGCTAATTTCTCGTCATCCAGTTAAAGAAAACCTTCCCACTAGGATCGTTTGGCAATTCGAGAAAGCCAACTGGGACGGCTTGAATATTTTTTTCCCAAACTTAAATTGGCTTCCTCGATAGTGACATTGATGAAATGATCACAAATTTGATTCTTCTAGGGATGCGTGCTTTTATTCCTAACAGAGTAACGATCATCAAGCCTACAGAAAAGTCCTGGTTTAACTCTGAGTGTAAAGAAGCTATCAGGCTCAAAGAGGTAAGTTTCCGATCCTACAAAGCCAACCCTACAGAGGAAAATCGGAAAAAACACAAACAAACAAGGAACTCATGCTCATACTCCGTTATTGAAATAACCAAATTTTTGCACGACCAAAAATTACGGCAAAAAATTCTGCAGTGTCCCAAAAGCAGTAAAAAATGTTGGTCAATTGTAAAAAATATTAAAAACTCCTCAACATCTGCGGTTCCAAGGCTCATCGACAGTAACAAACCAATTGCTTACTCTTCAGAGAATGCAAATTTTATCGCCGCCCATTTCGCTGCCAGCTCCACGCTGCCTAACAGCAACTTTGCCCCTCCTGTACTTGAGAATGTAAATTTTTCCATGGGACATTTTTCCGCACTCGTACAGTAGCAAAAGTTCTCAAAGATCTCGATATACACAAATCCGCTGGCCCTGATGGTATACCCCTAATTCTTCTGAAGAGGTGTTCATCTACATCGCTCCTACTCTTTTGGAATCTTTCCTAGAAGATGGAAAACACCATTTATTCAGCCCGTCCCTAAGAAAGGTGACCCATCCTCCCCCTATTCCTACCGACCCATAGCACTAACATGTAAGGTCATGGAAACACTGATTAACCGTCAGCTTAAGGAATATCTCGTAGATCGAAAACTCCTCCATGACCGTCAGTATGGCTTCCGTAGCAACCGTTCCACTGGTGATCTGATGGCATATCTCACCGAACAGTGGAACAAATCTTTACATCGCTTTGGTGAAAGTAAGATTATTGCTCTTGATATCTCCAAGGCATTTGATAGTTTGGTATGAAGCTCTCTTATCGAAACTGCGTGCTTTTGGGATCGATGATACTCTTGTTCGTTGGATTAGAAGCTATCTCCTGGACCGTTCAATACAAGTTGTATTGGACGGATTCAAGTCTAATTCCTACAAAATAAATTCTGGTGTGCCCCAGGGCTCTGTTCTATATATGACTCTTTTCCTCATTTTTATAAATGATCTTCTGTCTGTTATTTCTAATCCACTTAACTGTTTTAATGACGACTCTACCCTCAGCTTTTCATATTCGTTCGATAATTCACGTCCTTCGCCTTCGGACGAACAATTGAAACGGTACCATATGTCAAGCTCATTAAACTCCGATTTATACAGCATTGTCAAATGGGGTAATAGCAATCGTGTGGAGTTTGATGCTTCGAAAACTCAATGCTGTCTTCTGTCGTTAAAGCTAAACATACCCCCAATGCCATTGTCTATGAATGGCACTTCCATCGAAGAAACCTAAAAGCTCTCAGTACTCGGTATGTGTGTCAACGACGACCTCCGTTGGAACGACCATATATTTGAAATCGCTAAGAATGCTGCTAAGTGCTTAGGTTTTCTCTATCGGTGTAAGAAGTATTTTTCCCCATCTGATCTGGCTACAATTTATAAAGCGTTTATACGCCCTAAACTCGATTATAACTCCCTCCTCTGGGCAGGTGCTTCACAAACATCGCTTCACCTGCTTGATAGAATACAAAATGGAGCGTTAAGATTAATAGGAAATAGAACTGTCACTGAATCAATTGCCCCTCTCGAACAACGACCCAATGTTTCACGTCTTTGCTTATTTTATCGTTTCTTTAATAAAAAAATGTTCACTCGAAGAGTAGCCAGCTGCATTCCTCCCCTCAAAAGTTTCTCCCGTAATACTCGTCTCGCAAGGAATGCTCATCAGTTCACCCTTGAGCCCAATTTCGGACGTACCGTGAAATATTGGAATTCTGTTTTTAGCCGAACGACACGAATTTGGAATAGTTTACCCGGCGAGATATTCCCTTGCCATTTTGATCTGCAAACATTCAAAACCAATGTTAATCGACACCTTCTATCTCTTCCCTCCCTATCTTCCTCATGCCCGCGCAGTGTTACATTAAAAGGGAAACAAATAGTCCCTTGTGCGCGCGTAAGTTATAAAAAAAATCCATAAAAAAGGTCCCAAAAACCAAGTTTTTAACTATCGGCCCATCTTTCTTTATTCCCAAACTCTTCGAAAGCATTCTGTATGAAAAACTCTTTCCAATGCAAATCTCTGATATCCTCAAATCAACACGGTTTTTGTAATGAAAGATCTACCACAACAAATCTTGTTGAGTTCGTTACATTTTCACTCTCTGCTATGGAAAAAGGTTACGAAGTAGATGTCATCACAACAGATTTCAGCATGGTATTGGACAAAATCTCTCACAGTTTAATTTTTTTTAAGCTTTCCTTTCTCGGTTTCAGTCCTAACCTTCCTAAATGGATATCCTCGTATCTTGACAACCGTCAATACAGAGTCCGTTTTCGTTCTGCTCTTTCAGGTCCTTTTGTGGCCACCACTGGGGTACCCCAAAGTTGCCATCTTGGACCTCTCTTGTTTATCCTTGCCATTAATGATGTTGAAAAGATAATTCAATCATCTTCTATCTCCCTTTATGCCGATGATGCTAAAATTTTCAAGGTGATCTCTTCTGGTCGTGATTCACTAACTGTCGGGAAAAGGCGTGTCTTTGACACTTCCAGAGCAAACCTGTCTAGAATCTATTTCCTATTCTTCGTGCTTTGCAGTTGGTCATAGGAATATTGATCATCTTTTGACATTTTCAGAGCCCTGTTGCGGTCAACATCAAGATTATCCAGGCAAATGTAGTCCTTTTTGATTTTTAGCAGCACATCGTTTCCCGAAATCTCACAATGGCAAAAACGCCATAATTTTTTTGGGCTCAAGAATATTGCTCTTTTATGGTCCAACCTGAGGGGAAACTTTTCGGAATTCCTATTATCTGATATTTCTAGATCAAGGACCATGGAGTCGTCTTCGTAGCGATGTGTTTAACGTCGAACAAAGGCACAGGGGCTTCGGAATACCTTTGATTGAGGTTCAAATCAATTATATCCTAATCGATCAAAGTTAAAGATGATCCTTCGTCATAAAAGGCAAATGTAGAAATCTTACCTCCTTTTCCATGTAATGGTATCGGTGAGACTCGAAAGAGCATTGAGGATTGCCTTATGGAATACGTGTTCATGCTTGAAGTGTAGGGTGGGGTGATGAAATGAATCGCAGCCGTTCACGCCATAAGCAGTTTAAAGAACAAGCCAATGAAGAATGCGGCTTGAGACATCTTCTGCAAAGTTGGTTCTTTCTTATCGCTTTCCATTTATCAGCTCTACTAAAATGAAAAATAAATACTTCACATTTTTTAATATTTATGCCTTTGTAGATTACACAGGGATCAGTAATTTTATGAGTGAGTGAAGTTTAGTATTTCTTGCCTTTTTTCGAGTTTGTCCTTTGTGGTTGCATCTGGTGAGACGTTACTTTTTTATCTTCTTTTCTTTTTATTTTTATTTTTTCGTGTTGCAGCCATTAATTTCAATTGCTGCAGCACGTTTTAAAAAAAAGCTTTATAATAAAGATTCTTGAGTTTTGATTGGTTGTTTGGATTTTAAATTGTGTTGCATATTTATAGGTGTGCAAATATACTGATTTTTTTGGACAGGGTGTGTCAAAGGAAACTGTTTCCTGAAATCGGTTTATTTTGTGTTGCATAATTTTAGGAGTAAATTAATAATTTTGTGTGACAAAATATATTGGGTTTTTGGACGGTGATGGGTCCGACACTTACGTCGGATTTTGAGACTGATGCTGAGGAGGCAGTTATTAAGCCTTCGAGGCCTCAGAAGGCAGTAATTACGTCTAGGATTCCGGTGGGGGTGAAGGACTTCCTCAAACTTAACTCTGTTGAGCCAGACAGCAGAGCTACGCCTTTTTGAAGAGAGCCATCTGAGCGAGCTGCATTTCGTGTTGAGACACTGGATTACGCTTTACAGCAAATAACGCGGATTGGGCTTTGTACCAGCGTTTTGTTGCAAGAAAGGTTGGGTCGACTTCACTTGATGCTTTTCAACGTTTGGGGGTTGACGGTATTATAACCTTGTTGGATGAGTGTGTGTTGGATGTCAACGACCGTCTCTTTCAGAGGAGCCGTTTGGTGAATTGAAGAAGGGTAAAGTGGTGGACATCTGGGGGTTGGTAGTTGGTCTCAAGTGTCAGCTTGCTGTTTCTGCTGTGGTAGTGGGTTCATCCCTGCAGTGCTGATGGAGCCTTTTTTTCCGTGCTTTAAACCACTTGGTGGCATCTGGTCTGGATCTGTGGCACGTGTTGTGAAGGGTTGAGGTTCTAGGCATGTGTTCCTGACCAGACAAGTTCGTGATATTAGCAATTTCATGGATGGTAGTAGTTTTTATGTTGTGTTGTTGTAGTTAGTCCATTGTGGCCTTGGTTTCTGGGCTCGATATAGTGATGGCTGCATTGCCTGATGTTAGTTGGACTCTATTTTTTACTTATTTATTTTTTTTTATCTTTTCTCTCGGAGTGATCTAGGTATTCTTGATGTATGTTGCTTGGTATGTGCACTTGATCATTGGCTTCTTCCTTGGTCAGTAGTTGGATGTACACATTTTGCGGTTTATAGGCCTCGAGTTTTGATGAGCTCATCTAGAAGTGACTTTCAAGGTTGCGAAGCTCGACCGGAAGATATATTCTGGTACAATGGGAGATAGTGGGAGGCAGAGGAGGTTTTCCGGTGTCATATGTCTCTCTGTCTCCTGCCCTCTTGTGGGAGTATCATGGTGGCTGTGGTTACCCAAAATCGTTGGAAGAAATATTATTCGGGGATATTTCCGTTCTGTTAATAGACTTGAATGCAAGAGGTGTCATAGATAGGCCTTGCTCTTCAGCAAGTTGTATGGATATGCCTCAACATGTTCACAAAATTGCTACTGGGGTGGCAATTGTTGCCTTAAGGCGTTGGTCGACGCTTAATTCTGACTCCAGGTGGGAAGGCCAACCGCCAGATTAAGCCTTAATAAGCAGGTGCTGGCGTTAAGCTTATATCGATCTGTACAATTACCCAGAGTAAGTTTGTGCATTCCCCAAAAGGGTCCTAGGAGTCCAGGGTGTTTAGAAACGAGTTCCTGTTGCAGCTCTGGATTACACAAACGACTCATCAATCCGGAGGCTTTCATGGTAGCATAGATGTTTTGTACTTCAATTGCAAAATCCACTATTTTCTCTGGATGGTTCCTTTAAGGAGCAGGCATTTCTCTTATTTGTGACAGCAGAGCATCAATTATTAGCTCTGGCCTTCCAAACTTCATACGCAATGTTGAGATTATATGTGGCACACAGGAGTCATGCAGTAACAAGTTCTTGACTGCCTTACGCGCTCTCTTTTCCAAAGATTGTCTTAAACGAAGTATCCGAAACACCGCACAGTTCCACTACCAACAACCCATCAGAGATGCCGCAACTGATGTGCTAGGTTTCACCAGACCACCTCCACGAAACCTCTGGTTCGATGACGCTCTGTTCCAATCACTGACAAATCTTGTTGGTAGCAAGAAAACTCGAACCACACCTTATCATCCACAATCCAACGGCATGGTTGAAAGAATGCAGCGGACTCTTAAAGCAGCACTCTTATGTTCAACGAAACCTTGAATCGACATACTGCCAACGATCCTACTCGTTCATTCAAAGAAGACACCCAGGCCACTCCAGCAGAAATGTTATATGGAACATGTCTAAGGATACCTGGAGAATTCTTCGTTTCCTCGGATCTACCACCAGACCCCACAGCATTTATTCTCAAACATCGAGAATACATGAGTGGAATGCGATCTACACCAACAACTCACCACACCAAATCCAGAATGTTCATTCTAAAAGATGTGACCACCCGTTGACATGTTTGGTTACGCTGCGATCATGTAAAATCTCCACTGGAACCACCGTACCAAGGTCCCTACAAGGTCGTCGAACGAACATCGAATAGGATCTAAAAGATACTTTTTAATGGCCAAGAAAAAAACATATCCATTGAAGACCAAAACCGTACTACGTTAACAAGACTGATGACAATGAAAGAAGAAGTACTGAGGATTCAGCTGCACCCACTAGTCAACAAATCCAGTCACACATTTGGGGCTCTATCATGGATCCACCCGTACGCACGTACAACCAAAACCAAAAACGAACCGTGCGTTTTCAGCATTCACACACCTGAAAATCACTTAGGGGGGAGTAACTGTGTCGACAGGTGCGCCTCTAGTACTGAAAAAGAACAGAAAACCAAAGAAGCGGAATTTTGGAACACTTACCAAACACCAAGCTCAAGCGTCTAGAACTTTCTAACAAATTTTTAGGTAACATCCATGTATAGATTATTCTGCGACGATTTTACAACCTCTCTTCGATTTTGTTCCTCAACGTGAAAACATCATCATTGACGCCACCACAAAACAATAATTTAATTTTGTGATTACAAATATCTTTTAGTTCGTGATTTTTATATTAGAAATATTGTTTGTTAATTAATTCGAGTTTGCAAATAAATATAAATACATTTATTTACCGTTGTAACTGACGTCTTTTTCTGTGGTTGCTTTGTTGCTGTCAGAGTATAGTTGGTGTCTGTGCTAGACACTACAACAAAAAGAGCCATTGTTTTTCAGAATTAGTACCAATTCTTGGGACTTGAAATAGATCCAGATAGAAAGCAGGATTTGAAATTGTAATTGTAATACGTGCTAAGTCATAATCCAGATCAAGATCCGAAGATAATAAAACACAGCTAATATTATAAAGAGAGAAATCTACTGCCTCCTTTTGACAATGCTTACAAGCTGAACTCATTGACCATTTCAGATAAGTATTAATGCTGAACTGTCCTTTTCGGATAAGGATGAATAGAGCGCGGAACAGATTGAACCAGCAACAGTACCAGCACCGTCAACACCGGACAGCACGCTGACCAGCGAAAAAAATCAAACACATTGCTACCAGCACCAGCATCGTCTTCTTAGTACAATAACACTGTCAGTTTTTGTATGCAGTATTGTGAACTTGAATATCACTTGTGTAAAGTTGGTAGCAATGGAACAGCAACAGCAAATTTAGAACTTTGGTCTAACGACGCTGTTGACGTTGCTGCTGCTGGTCTATTCTAGCTTGATCAATTGAAACACAAAGGTTCTAAAATAATGTCGGCCGCTGTTGCTGTTGCTGGTTCAATCAGTTTCGCGCATAAAATACAATGCTTGACAAAAAAACATAATGGGCCTCCGTAATCGAGACTAGTTCTTCCTGTAGTAGGAGTAGTTTTTAGAGGAGAGAAGCGGAGTGTGCAAACGGGACGGCATAAAATCTTCTACCTGGTTGTGGAGTGGAAGAACGAAGAAGAAAACTAATACACACACAACTTTTCATGTCAAATGTTCAAATGGAAATACAAATAGATTGAAATATGGTTCATGTATAAACATTTTTCTTCCAGCATAATCCATCCCGGGTGCAGTCGAACAGTGGAGTGAAACTGGTTTTCATCCCGGCAGAACAAAAGAGTGTACAAAAATTGATGGAGTTGCAGGGAGGATGGAACTTACGTAAGGCTTACCTCTTTATAATATGTCTTTTGCATGGACGTATTATATATGGACTGCTAGTTGCCTACCTCAAGTTGGCTCCATTTTAGTCTCAGTTATTTTGAGCGACACTAGCCCTCCTGAGTACACTAACGGGGAAAAAATTAAACCTCAATTTTGACATTTCATCCAGTAATCCCAGACTTTGGCAGCAGGTTTTCCCACGTTGGCATGTTAAAATTTCCTTTTTTCTCCCTGTGTTATTTAGAATATCCCACAATTAATCCACCAAGTAATAAATACAAAAAACACTCATGGATTTATTGAATTTTTTTATAGCTTGGTAAATTACAAGTTCGAAAATTTTTTAGAACCTAAACTTTGATGCGATTTTGGACTCTCATAATGCAAACTCAACAAAAGGCCTTAGGTGTGTCCACACCAAAGGAAAAACTTTTTTTTTAACATTTCATAAACATTTAAAAAACCTTTCAGAAATGTTCTTTTCTTTCTGAAATGTTTTTTAAATGTTTCTGAAATGCTTATTTAAGTCTGGACGCTTCGCGAAACATTTCTGAAATGTCTATCTGTTTCCTCTTCCGAACGGAAATCTTTCTTTATTTTCATGCATTTTAGTCTAGTTGAGAGGTTTTTTTGTTTTTATTTGTTTGTGTTTTGTTCATGATGACAAACCGCAACGCTCATCTTTTTACATCATAAAATGGAAACATACAAATTTAAGAAATGTTAAGAAAATTCTGAAATGTTTCTTAAATGGTATGTAAGTAATGGGAAACATTTCAGAAATGTTTTTTAAACAAATGTTTTTTTTTTTTTTGGTGTGGACACACCTTTATAGTCGTCACAAGGAATAGGTCTCAACCTCTGGCCATTTTATCAGGATTTTCATTGACTTTGTCTTTTATCATTATTAAAGAACAAATAGATAGAAGAAATAAATAAAAAAGAAACGTTGGGCTTAAAAGACACATTGCCTTTAAGAACGCAACTGTAATGTGGACGATTGTAGATGTAGTTTGAAGAAAAAGAATGATAAAGAAAAAATGTCGAAACACCTTATCTACTGCACGAGCTTCAATGTCAACATTTTAAGTAGTTAATTTTTTTCCTGAAGTGGGTTCAGGAGAGCTAGCATCGCATTCTCAATTTTGTCGACATTTTTTTGACAACTGTTGTATGAAGCTGACATTAGACTAGCAGTCCAAATATAATACGTCCATGGTCTTTTGTATGCCATTGGGTACGTTCACGAGCATAACTTTCGGATAGGTTACCTTGCTTGTGTTTGTTTTTTGTTTTAGTTAACGAACAAAACCTACCACTTAGGTTACCTCTCAAAATTCGAAGCAAAAGAGAAACACAGTCAGCTGTTCATCAGCGTTTCACATGTTGAGAAAAGTATCCAGCAAATTGTAGGATACCTTTGGATTTTCTCTCTGCTTCCGTATGTTCTTTAATCAGGTGGAAAATAGCTTATTATAGCAAAGTAATGTAACCTATCCGAAAGTTACGTTCGTGAACGTACCCATTGATACCCACTAAATTTTGGCGTTCAAGTATTTCGCCAACACAACCAAGCTATTGAGTCTGAAATGTCTGCATATCTGAACCAAAGCCTTGTTAGAACATTTCTTTGTAATTAATCAAAAAATTATATTGAAGTTTCGTATTGGGTGATGATTGGGTGTTTGGGTTTGAACTTTGAAATAAAATTTGAGTACAAACGGGTGTCTGATTCCAATAGGCTTTACGTTATATCGGCGGACAGTGAACAATATTTTCTTAAAGTAATATAAAAAAATAGGAAAACAAGCATGCGGGTACGAAATACACGACTGTAAAGTGCAGCAGCAAAACAAAGAAGTCTAGGAATCAACCAGGTTAAGGTGTTGTTGACGTACCAGCGGAATTTCAGATTGTAGCTGCTCAATCAATGTTCACTGACAAAATACAAAAGGTAAGTCAGCAGGTTTCTATGACAGTAATTTTTAAATGCTTCATCTCTGTGCAGTTAAATACCAAATCAAGTACAAACTTCCATCAAAGCAAAAACCAGTTTCTTATTTCATATCGTCGGAATATCATACTCGTGACAAGTGAGTGACAACTAAAGTTATGTGAAATTAATTTGGATGAGCTTAAATGTTTGTTTTGGTTTCATTTTTCATTTTTCTTCAACTTGATAGCTTACCCGCACCGTTTTTGTTTTTGTTATACTTTAAATATGCATTATTTTGTTAAAACATAATTACATTTTTGATGTTTATGCTCTATTTAATAACTCAAACTGAGTCAGCAGCCTCAAAACAATTTATAAACATTTTGGGTAACAACAGAAAACAATTACTCACAAGCATCAGTTTAATAAAACTTAATAAACCTTTTAAATGTCGCGCCGTAATATGGTTCGTGGGTAAAGGTTAAAGGCTAAGGCCGAATATAATTTATTCGTATCAGACTTACTGCACTTAGGACCGTAGTGGTTACATTGTTCATATATTTGCAAATTTGTCACGGCATACAAAAAACAACATTTTTTTAATCTAACTACCTACCAAATTTCCATCTATGTATCAAAAAACATTTTAATTCTCGTTCCACAACCTTAAATATAGGTTTTTCACTTTTGAGAAGCCTCTATATTATCTAGCAAATGCGGTGGTTGTCTAAAGAAAACAACTTTCTTAGATATGTTATGATATTGAGCGATTCATTGTATGAACCCCAAAACACAATCTTCTGAAAACACAAATTTCCAAAAACCTTAAATCTTAAAAAATCGTATATTATAAAATTCTTTTTAAGTGTGTATATGTGTATGAATGTTTATATGCTTGGTTGTTTGGATGTTTGTTCCCCAATCACGTCTCAACGGCTTGACGGATTTGCATAAAATTTGCCAGGTAGGTGGATAATGTACTGTATTGAAACATAAGCTACTTTTTATCCAGGCAAAAATTCAGGGTTCATGAGGGAGAGGGTTAAATGTGAAATACTACATTGCTGTAGGTTTGTTTCTTATGCTTCCATGCCATAACGAATGCACGAATTTGTGAAGTTTGGAAGACGAAAAAGTTACAGGATTCATTATACTATAAAGAGATATAGAGATACAAATATAGAGACATAGAGATACAGAGAGATGTAGAGCTATAGAGATATAGAGATATAAAGATATCGAGGTAATTATAATTGTAATATTTATTTGGCTTCTGAGTGCCATTTCAATTTCCATTAATTTGTTTTACAATGTGCGGTTTTATAATAAATATGTATAATAAATAAAAAATAAAATAATTAAATTTAATAATGAAACAATTTAAACAATGAAAAGGATTATAAAAACAGATTTTATGAAGCATTTAAGGTAGTCTCTTGAACATGCTTAAGCTGTTTGCATTTTGTAATGTGTTGAGGCTGTTGGTTGAGTGCTTGGAAACCGGAGATATTGATTGTTGTCTTTTCTTGTCCTCATTCTTGGTAAAATAAGGTCCTCTCTATTACGCAGAGGATAAGCTGCATTTATGTTCGTAGTGGCGTGGTCATTTAAGTACTCTGGGCACATGTTGTTTTGTTCAGAAAACTGCAAAACCATTGAAGTTCGTTCGATTCCTCTGACACAAATTTTATATAATTTTTGCAGTAAAATAGAGTTATTAACGGTTTCGAATGCGCGTTTGAGATCAATAAATACTGCGATAATTAAATTTTTACTTTCAATTTCTGATTTCCACTTGTTTATTACAAAGTAAAACAAAGGTGATTTTTTTAAATTGACATGAAATTTACTTTATTCGAAAGATAATTTTCTGGCATTACAATTTAAATATATTTCTAGCATATGACCGCCACGGCTGGTTTGGACGTAGTATAATCTGGAGGTCCAATTTTCAATGACTCCAACATTTATAGCCGTATATCAGCATCAACGCGGCGAATGTTGTCCTCCAAGTGGAGGGCTTATCGGCGTAGACTAGCGACTTCACACATCCTCACAGAAAATAGTCATGCGGCGATAAATCGCACGATCTTGGAGGCTAATTCACGGCTCCGTAACATGAAATTGTGCGGTTACCAAACGTTTCCTTCAATAAATCAATTGTGGCACGATCTGTGTGACATGTTGCGCCGTCTTGTTGAAACAACAGCTCCTGCACATCATGGTTGTTCAATTGATGAAGGAAAAAGTCAGTAATCATGGCTCTATAGCGGTCACCATTGACTGTAACATTCTGGCCAGAATCGTTTTTAAAGAAGTACGATCCAATTATTCCACCAACCCATTTTGTTTGTTTATTAACGCATCCAGTCAACCAAAAGTGAGCTTCATCGCTAAATCAAATTCGCTTATGAAAATCGGGATCAACAGCAATCTTGTTTTGAGCCCATTCACCGAATCTACGCCTTTCTAGGTGATCTTTTGGCTTCAATTCTTGCACGAGTTGGATTTTGTACGCACGCAAACCAAGATCTTTCCGCACAATCTTCCATAAAGTGGATGGACACGTATCCAATTCCTGTGCACGATGGGAGGTAGACTGATTCGGGTCTTCCTCTACGCTACGCTCTACAGCAGCAATGACTTCTTCTGAACGCACAGTACGACGTCTCTGTGAATGCGTGTTATCATTTAGAGTAAACGTGGTGCGAAAACTTTCCATAGTTAATCGAATTAATTGCTCTGATGGACGATTATGTTGACCGTAAAATGAACTTAGTGCTCGATACGTATTTTTTTTTTTTTTTATAATTTACGCGCGCACAAGGGACTATTTGTTTCCCTTTTAATGTAACACACTGCGCGGGCATTAGGAAGATAGGGAGGGGAGAGATAGGAGGTGTCGATTAACATTGGTTTTGAATGTTTGCAAATTGAAATGGCAAGGGAAAATCTCGCCGGGTAAACCATTCCAAAGTCGTGTTGTACGGCTAAAAAAAGAATCCCTATATTTCACGGTACGTCCGAAATTGGGCTCAAGGGTGAACTGATGGGCATTCCTAGCAAGACGAGTATTACGGGCGAAACTTTTAAGGGGAGGAATGCAGCTGGCTACCTCGAGTGAACATTTTTTATAAGAGAAACGATAAAATAAGGAAAGACATGAAACATTGCGTCGGTGTTCGAGAGGGGCAATTGTTTCAGCGGCAGTTCTATTTCCTATCAATCTTAACGCTCGATTTTGAATTCTATCAAGCAGGTGAAGAGATGTTTGTGATGTTTGTGTCGGTTTCTTCGATGTAAGTGCCATTCATGGACAATGGCATTGGGGGAATGTTTAGCTTTAACGACAGAAGACAGCATTGAGTTTTCGAAGCATTAAACTCCACACGATTCCTATTACCCCATTTGACAATGCTGTATAAATCGGAGTTTAATGAGCTTGACATACGGCACCGTTGCAATTGTACGTCCGAAGGCGAAGGACGTGAATTATCGAACGAATATGAAAAGCTGAGGGTAGAGTCGTCAGCAAAACAGTTAAGTGGATTAGAAGTAACAGACAGAGATCATTTATAAAAATGAGGAAAAGAGTCGGAGATAGAACAGAGCCCTGGGGCACACCAGCATTTATTTTATGGGAATCAGACTTGAATCCGTCCAATACAACTTGTATTGAACGGTCCAGAAGATAGCTTCTAATTCAACAAACAAGAGTATTATCGATCCCAAAAGCACGCATTTTCGATAAGAGAGCTTCATGCCAAACTCTATCAAATGCCGTGGAGATATCAAGAGCAATAATCTTACTTTCACCAAAGCGATGTAAAGATTTGTTCCACTGTTCGGTGAGATATGCCATCAGATCACCAGTGGAACGGTTGCTACGGAAGCCATACTGACGGTCATGGAGAAGCTTACGATCTTCGAGATATTCCTTAAGCTGACGGTTAATCAGTGTTTCCATGACCTTAGAAAGAAGGAATGTCAGTGCTATGGGTCGGTAGGAGGAGGGGGAGAATGGGTCACATTTCTTAGGGACAGGCTGGACAAATGCTGTTTTCCATCTTCTAGGAAAGATTCCAGAAGAGTAGGAGCGATGGAAAAGCTTACGCAGTGGCTTTGCCAGTGTGGAAGAACACCTCTTCAGAAGAATCGGGGGTATACCATCCGGGCCAGCGGATTTGTGTATATCGAGATCTTTGAGAACTCTTGCTACTGTACGAGTGCGGAAAAAAATGTGTCCCATGGAAAAATTTACATTCTCAAGTACAGGAGGGGCAACGTTGCTATGCGGCAGCGTGGAGCTTGCAGCGAAATGGGCGGCGAGCAAGTTTGCCTTTTCTGAAGAGTAAACAATTGGTTTGTTACTGTCGATGAGCGTTGGAACCGAAGATGTTGAGGAGTTTTTAATATTTTTTACAAATGACCAAAAATTTTTACTGAATTTTTTGCCGTAATTTTTGGTCATGCAAAAATTTGGTTCTTTTAATAACGGAGTTGCATGAGTTTCTTGCTTGTTTGTGCTTTTTCCGATTTTCCTCTGTAGGGTTGGCTTTTTAAGAACGGAAACTTACTTCAAACAGAACCATGATTTGCATAAATTTTGCATAATTTGAAAGCGTTGTTCAGGCGTCAGTCTATTCATGTTGAAATGCCAAACCAAACTAAAAAAAATCATTTCACAGCTGACAAAATGGCCGGCAGTTAAAATAGTGTTGCCAACTTAAAGTTGTATAAAAAAAAACACCTTTAGAAAGATGCTTTTAGGAAGGCACGGATCTATTCACTTTTCAAAGTATTTAATTCTTCTGTGAACCAGTCATTACTGCGCGGATATAAACGTTTGGTAACGGTTAACTCCCGAACACTGTTATCTACGCTTTTTTTTTAAATGCTCGGTTTTTAGTTTGGTCTTAATTAAAGACCCTAATTGGGTACATAAGTAGACCTGAATATATTTTTTTCATGTTGAAGCACTTGAATAGTTTTTAAGGCTTTACAAATATTCGGTTTAGTGACCGGAATTCTCACTAATATTGATTCATGATCGCTTATATTTATGGTAGGAACTGCCCATATGAGTTGGGGTTAAAATTCTGCAGGGGTCAAAATTCTTTTAACTAAATTCTGTTTTCAAAAATCCTCCTTTTAAAATTCTGCAAATAATAAAGAAAACAAAGGTTTGGAAAATGTTCAAACGCGCGCCCTTTTTAACATATTACAAACCTTTGTTTTCTTTATTATTTGCAGAGGTTTTATAATCAGAGCATACT
Source organism: Platycheirus rosarum (assembly GCA_963971375.1). Taxonomy (NCBI): domain Eukaryota; kingdom Metazoa; phylum Arthropoda; class Insecta; order Diptera; family Syrphidae; genus Platycheirus; species Platycheirus rosarum. Next base: position 8,585,962 of record OZ020511.1, on the reverse strand, counting down.
CTTACTTTCTTAATAAAATAAATAAATTTATTTAAGGAGCCAAGGCCTAGTGACTTATACTCTCAATCATTCCTGTGTGTGTGTTGTTACTCTGCAAGAATGGAAGGGACCTACAGTTTGCCGCCGATTCCGAACGGCTACATGAGATGCACTTTTTCGAGACAAATTTTACTCTTGGAGGTTTTGTCAGTTCCTCGCAAGAGGCAGTACCCCAGAAAAAAAAGGTGGCTATGAGCTGGATTTGAACCCAGGTTCTTTCGCTTAGCAGTCCGACACACTAACCACTAAGCCACGGGGCACTACTTCTTAATAGTTTACCTATTAGAAAAGTAGTTTTTTTTTTGTTTCCTATCTATATACATATATTGTCGCTCTACTTATTAAGACAATTTATTATTCCCTTCGCAAAAGTGTTCTAAGTTGTGTATTGATTTTTTTTTTTAAATTAAATCGATGTAAACATTATAATTTTTAATTTATATGTATGTACAAACAAAATGTTAACCAAAAATTAAAAAAAAAAATACACAATTTTTTTCTTTTTTAACTGACGGAAATTTGAGAAGCAAAATTTTGAAAAGCAGAAAAAATTGGGAAATCATGTCTATCAACTTAGAACTCGAGAAAGGGAGTGACCTTGAAATATGTAATTATTAGGGTCATCATGAAATAATTTCCTAAAATCTGCTTCTGCACTATATATTAAAAATATGAACCGTTTTTGAGATATCCTGGTTCAAAAATGGGATTTTTTTTGCAAAAAATTGTTTTTCACCAAACTTGTTCTAACTCCTTCTCACATTTTTTAGCACATAGTTGTGAAGGCAAAAGTTTTAAAGAAATTAATTCCCTTAAGTAAATTATATGGAAAATTGTCCCTGCCGCCTAAACGAGGCGAAATAGACCCCCTCCCATACGATTTTTTTCATGTCTTAACCGAACCTATTCGCTGTAGCTTTTTGGTACAATTTATACCGATCCCCCTGTATATAAAAATAACGACAAAGATCACAATAATGTGGCATGCCGTTTTTTAATCCAAAAGTCTGCTAAATTATATAATTTTTAAATTAATTAATTTCTACGAAAATCTTTGGAAAAAATATTTTTAAACTCCACATTTTTGAAAAAAAAAAAATCAAAAAATTTTTTTCGACACTTGAAATTCAGAAAATATGAACTTAATTTTCTTTTATTATTTACTAGCTGACCCTCTCGGCGTTGCTCGGGTATACGAGAAATGATTTATGTCATAATTGATTAACTTTTTGAATCCATGAATTGGTTTCATAATGAATAGAACGAAAGAAAAATTAAACAGTCTATTGATATTTGTATTGTTTTTTTATTGAAAAGATTAAATAGATTTATGTAAAAAAATAATAATAATTTTTTTTGTTAGTTTTTAATTATTCAAAGAACATAACGTTCTTGGTCTTGTCATTAATAAAACCGATGAGCACTTTAATTTTGAAAAAAGGACACAATAATTCACGGATTTTCTTCACTTCGACCAATTTGCTTGAGAAACTCATGAAATATCACCATCGGAAGACGACGACGACGTAGATATCGTGCCTGATGAGAATACTACAAAACTATTCAATATGTTGTAAACAAAACTTTCAAATCAATAACAAAATTCAAATGAAATGTAAACTTCAATGACATTGTGACGAGTCGTCATATAAAGCGGTGTAAATCTCGATAAAAATACAGATTTCCAAAAAGTGATATAGAGAAAAAAAAGATTAATTTTTTTTTAACGAACAAAAAGGAGATGACCCATTTTTCTATGGAGCCTGTGCTCAGGGCGTACTATGGGACTAGTAACAAATGAAATGATACGTTAAGCCCAATCTATCTGCCAAATATTTTTGAATTTGGCCTTGGGGATTTTGAGATAATTGGACTTGAAGTTGAGCGTCGGAAATGGGAAAAATCCGACATTTTTGCAAATAATTATGTATATTTCGAAAAAATATAGCACGTAGGATAATGATTCAGGTATCATATGAAAGATCATACAAATATCTTTCATTTAATTTAAAAAAAAAAACTTTTTTTCAAAATGCCTTATATTTCGAAAAAAAACAACCTAAAACATATTTGATTGATGTTCGACAGCCAATATCTCGAAAAAATCAGCGATGACCTATATTTTGTTTGCACTCCTTCATCCTTTGTAATCCTTCATCGATAACCTTTATCATATCTAAGTATATCACGTACATTATACACAATTCCTTAAAAAAAAATAAACAAAAAATATGTTCCACAGCAAATGCATTTTTTTCATATTATTTCAAAAAGTAAATTATTGTTAGACGTACCTTATAGCTTATATCTAGGTATACATATACCTAGCCTTGTTTCCCTACTGCTGATTTCTAAGAATCTTTATACCAGCTGTTCAAATTTTTTAAATTTTATTCGACGATAATTTTTAATTTAGTATGTCATTAGGAGAAAATCTGTAGTTTTCATGTGGAAAAATTATTTAAAAAAATTCAATCAACCCGTTTTCTAAGGGTGCGTATGGGAGTCCCGCTTTTTTTTTAAAATGAAACAACTAGTTTTGATTGCAAAAGCGGGATAATAAAAAGCGGGATATCGAACCCAACCCGTTTTCAAAATATTTCGAAAAACAATTTTTTTTAGAAAATTTAAAAAATTCGAAAATTATTTTTCCAAATGCAATGCAAAATTAAATGACTTCCTGTGTAAAAATTTATTGAAATCGGGAAAATGGTTTACGATAAAACCGCATTTGAAAAAAACCCGTTCTATGAGAGGTACCGTTATAGAACAAATTTCGAAAAATTCATTTCAACTGAAAGATTTAAAAAAATAGCATTTTGAAAGTTTTATTAAACTCGTTAGAGCCGTTTTCGAGAAAATTAGACTTTTTGTTAAAAATTGTTTGGCAGGTACCGTTATTTTTCGAGAAAAAAAATTAAAAAAATCCCTTTGAGATACTACCAAATAAATACTAAATACCAAGTTTGAAGCAAATCGGCCTATCCGTTTAGGCTGTAGAGGTGCGAACAGACAGACAGTCAGACAGACGGACGGAATTTTCGGACTTCCTTATCATCGTAATGTCATGTTTAATTGTTAGATTTTTTTTTTGCACGAATCCATAACTTGCCTTATAGTACCTATAAACGCAAGTAAAATGAGAAAAGAAATAAGAAACTAGAGAAGCAGTTTTGGTTGGCTTTAATTTTCACAAAAAATAGGTACAACACAGTTGGCATTGTAGGTTACTGTTTATTGAACATAAGGTGACCATCCGTCCCGTATTTAACTAGTCTATCCTGACTAATTTTTGAGAAGACGCGCGACGTACAACTCTGTCCCGTATTTAATATTTTTTCCCGAATCTGTCCCGTTCACGTTCGGATTTTTTTTTTAAATTGCATTAACAATAATTTTATTATAGGTTTGATATTCATGGCTTTCACATAACCTGTTACGAATACTTAAATCAGTGGGATGTATCTTTGAAGGAACTAGAAGTTTTTAGTTGGGTAGTTCTCCGAAACGTTCCTACCTGGCCAGAAATAGAATATTCGTTATCTTTTGTCTACCAAAAGCGGAGAGAATTCAATTATTAATGATTCCAACTTGTTTGAAGTACTTGTTTTTCTAAAATCATTCCTAATCTTACACTTTATAACAAAGACAAAACAACCGTGGCCGATAAATGGAGAGAAATTTTTGAGCATTTTTGCAAACAAAGTAGAAACTTTAAAAATCTTTTACTTATTGCCGAGTTCGGCTTGGGTTCAAATGCTCCAGTCGAAAGAGTTTTTTTCCTTAATGAACAATTTTTGGACAAATGGAAAAACACAATTAAATGTTGAAACTCTCGGAGCTATATGTTATTAGTAAAATTAACTATAAATTTGAATTGTCAGAAATTAAAAAAAAAATTAATAGAATTAGAAAAAATCATCAAACGAAATTTGTTCAACATAATCATCTCTTTGTTAAAGTGTGATTTATGTTTATTTTTCCTACTTTGTTCAAGGAAGACTGAATTTAATTAATTTATTAAATTGGATGTATTTAATTAATTTTTGTTTATTTTGTTATTTAAAAATTCTCTAACTGGCTACTCAAAATAAAATAATCTAACTGAACTAACTTCAAAAGCTTTACTAGCTAATTCATTAAAAAAAATGGATACGACTGGGTCGCACATACTTGCTCTTATGTGCTAATTACATTGGAAAGCAAGATCTTTGACAGAAACAAGTAACATTTGCGTTAAAAATAACACAGTTTGAACTTATAAAAAGTATTAAAAACCACAATACTTAACGATTTTTAATAAAAATGAAGTAAATAACAAGAAATTTATGAAAAAAGTATTTCGAAAATTGTAGGACCGGTTTTGATAAAAACCTGTTTTTTATTTTTAGTTTTTTGAAAAAAAAAATGATTTTTTAAATTTTGGTACGCAGTTTCTTAGAATTTATTAAAATACATGTGATTATAAAATTTAAAATAATTGTTATTGATTAGTTTTCAAAACATTGATTTTTCAAAAACAAAATTCAAAAATTAATTTTAATTAGAAAAAAAAGTTATTCAAAATAATTTTGATATGCAGAATTAATTCGGCTATCTAGATCTTCTTAAATATAAAATTTGATAGAAATCCAAAGAGCCGTAACCGAGAAAGCCAAAAATTAAAAAACCGTTGTATGAAAGGTCCCGTTAATAGACTTTTCCCGTATGTGTGGTTCTAATCAAATGATAGGCAATACCAACAAAAAAATTCTCAAAAAATTTCATTAAAATCGTTGGAGCCGTTTTCGAGAAACATAAGATTTTCCTAAACGGTCATATGGCAGGTACTGTTATTTTCAGGGCTAAAAATAAAATTCCAATTTCTCCTCTGGGGAATGCCAAACGAATCACACACACCAAAGGCAGTAAAAATTTTTGGTCATTTGTAAAAAATATAAAAAACTCCTCGACATCTTCGGTTCCAACGCTCATCGACAATAACAAACCAATTGTTTACTCTTCAGAGAAGGCAAACTTGCTCGCCGCCCATTTCGCTGCCAGCTCCACGCTGCCTCAAAGCAACGTTGCCCCTCCTGTACTTGAGAATTTAAATTTTTCCATGGGACACATTTTTTTCCGCACTCGTACAGTAGCAAGAGTTCTCAAAGATCTCGATATAAACAAATCCGCTGGCCCGGATGGTATACCCCCGATTCTTCTGAAGAGGTGTTCTTCCACACTGGCAAAGCCACTGCGTAAGCTTTTCCATCGCTCCTACTCTTCTGGAATCTTTCCTAGAAGATGGAAAACAGCATTTGTCCAGCCTGTCCCTAAGAAAGGTGACCCATCCTCCCCCTCCTCCTACCGACCCATAGCACTGACATCCCTTCTTTCTAAGGTCATGGAAACACTGATTAACCGTCAGCTTAAGGAATATCTCGAAGATCGTAAGCTTCTCCATGACCGTCAGTATGGCTTCCGCAGCAACCGTTCCACTGGTGATCTGATGGCATATCTCACCGAACAGTGGAACAAATCTTTACATCGCTTTGGTGAAAGTAAGATTATTGCTCTTGATATCTCCAAGGCATTTGATAGAGTTTGGCATGAAGCTCTCTTATCGAAAATGCGTGCTTTTGGGATCGATAATACTCTTGTTCGTTGGATTAGAAGCTATCTTCTGGACCGTTCAATACAAGTTGTATTGGACGGATTCAAGTCTGATTCCCATAAAATAAATGCTGGTGTGCCCCAGGGCTCTGTTCTGTCTCCGACTCTTTTCCTCATTTTTATAAATGATCTTCTGTCTGTTACTTCTAATCCACTTAACTGTTTTGCTGACGACTCTACCCTCAGCTTTTCATATTCGTTCGATAATTCACGTCCTTCGCCTTCGGACGTACAATTGCAACGGTGCCGTATGTCAAGCTCATTAAACTCCGATTTATACAGCATTGTCAAATGGGGTAATAGAAATCGTGTGGAGTTTAATGCTTCGAAAACTCAATGCTGTCTTCTGTCGTTAAAGTTAAACATTCCCCCAATGCCATTGTCCATGAATGGCACTTACATCGAAGAAACCGAAAAGCTCTCAGTACTCGGTATGTGTGTCAACGACGACCTCCGTTGGAACGACCATATATTTGAGATCGCTAAGAATGCTGCAAAGTGCTTAGGTTTTCTGTATCGGTGTAAGAAGTACTTTTCCCCATCTGATCTGGCTACAATTTATAAAGCGTTTATACGCCCTAAACTCGAGTATAACTCCCACCTCTGGGCAGGTGCTTCGCAAACATCGCTTCACCTGCTTGATAGAATACAAAATCGAGCGTTAAGATTGATAGGTAATAGAACTGCCGCTGAAACAATTGCCCCACTCGAACACCGACGCAATGTTTCATGTCTTTCCTTATTTTATCGTTTCTTTTACAAAAAATGTTCACTCGAAGTAGCCAGTTGCATTCCTCCCCTTAAAAGTTTCTCCCGCAATACTCGTCTCGCAAGGAATGCTCATCAGTTCACCCTTGAGCCTAATTTCGGACGTACCGTGAAATATAGGGATTCTTTTTTTAGCCGAACGACACGAATCTGGAATAGTTTACCCGGCGGGATTTTCCCTTGCCATTTTGATCTGCAAACATTCAAAACCAATGTTAATCGGCACCTCCTATCTCTCCCCTCCCTATCTTCGTAATGCCCGCGCAGTGTGTTCTACATTAAAAGGGAAACACATAATCCCTTGTGCGCGCGTTAATTATAAAAAAAAAAAAAAAAAAAATCGCTTAAGCCGTTTAGGCTGCAGCTCGTTATATATACTGACAGACAGACAGACAGATTCTCGATCACTTTCTTAGACTTCTCTATGATCGTAATGTCATGTTTGATTGTTATCTCAATTTTTTTAATATTCACGAATCCTAAACTTGCCTTATAGTCCAAGTAGATATAAATGTTGGTAATTTATACACTTTCGCGGTAACCTGGTTATTTGGCTGTACAAAATTCAAAACTGGGCCGATTTTCATGATTCTTTTTTTAAAATGTATATTTTGAAGGCGGATCTATTAAAAAAATGTAAGAAAATTAGAGCTAGAACACTGGTTTTATTTTGAATTTAAGTTGAACAATTTAGTTTTGTTTTTTTCTGCTAAATATAAATATAAAAAAAGTTATGAAGAATTGTTCATAAAAATTGATTTTATTTTCAGCAAAGCAAAGCTTAAAATCTATATGAAATCTGACATGGGGATAATTTAAACATTTTTATCGAAAATCCGCCGTAAACGCGAACATTAAAAAAAAGGAACCACGAAAAGCTCAATTTTTGGTCTTAAAATTGAGCTGATGGTTGAGCTGAGCTGAGCTGAGCTGTTGTTAGCTCAACTGCATTTTGAGCTATGACATGAGTTGCGCTGACATAACATTTGTTAACGTTATGAACAAATATTCCATTTGCGGCACAATTAAATATGTGTAATATGTTTACAGTTGTAGTTTGTTTAAGAAACATAGTTATTATTTTGTATTGCTTGATTAATGGTGATGTTGGTTTTGGAATATCTAAAAGTCATCATTAATAAGATGAATTTGCAGCTAAGCAGAGGAATGAGTTCGGATAGTTATAAAATGTTTAATTATTTTATTTTGCAATGAGTTGCAATGAGTGCGGATTTTGTATATATTAAGTGTTAGGTATCTGGTATAGTGAAAAGCAAAAGGGTACAGACCTGTTCTAGGATTAAAAATAAGCATCATCCCTCCGTTTAGGTGCATATGTTTGAATGATATGTTTGCGGATTTTCAATATCTGTTAGGTGTTAGCTGTTAGGTATCTCGTAGTTTATTAGTGAAAAGAGAAAGGGTACGAATTACACCAACAACTTATCACTTATCTATTATCAACTTATCATAAATTTTGAAAAGTTTTCGTTGCACCAACAAGATATTTGGTAAACATTAATTTTAGTTTGAAAAGTAAAAAGTGTTCAACTTATTAGGTAAGTGCTGCACCAAACAGAAAAGTGATTGAGTCTAAAAAAATACCGATTTTTTTGTTAATTTATAATAAAAGGCACGACTGGGTCGCTCCTACTTGCTCCCGTGTGCCAATCCTTTTTAGGTACAGGAGTCTTTTTGACAAAGATTTAATTTTAATGTTTTTTTGACGTGCAACTTCTTTAGAATTGTTGTGGTTTGAAGCTCGAACGAACATGCGTCACGATAAAGGGATAAGCACATAAATATATAGGATTGTTAGCTTTTGCAGTTTTTTAGTTTATTATCTTTCCACTTGTTGTTTGCGGTTTATAATATAATTTGCTAATAGAAAGATATAAAGATAAAAAAATTTTCAGTTTAATTTTCATTTCGGTATGGAAAAATTTGAACAACTGGCATAGAGATTCGTGGGAATCAGCAGTAGGGCAATAATGCTAGGAATAGGGACCTATATAGGTCCCAATAACAATAATTTACTTTTTGAAATCAAATTAATTAAAATAGCTTAATTATGTTTGACGTATCGATAAACGTATGATGTGGGTAGGTATTAATGGAATTTATTAAGGACATTAGGTACCTATAATAAGGTTGGTACTAAAATTAAGATACACATTCCAACTACTGTCAAGCGAGCGGGTATAGGACAATATAAAAGTTAAACAGTGGTTTTGTTTATCTAAGGGCAGGTGTAAACTTTTGTTTTCTCGATTGAAATTTTTGCATTCAGTAGTAATCGAATAGTTTTTTTTTATTTGTTAGTTGTTTTTGTGTGTTTATAAATAGGCTTCCTTATTTATTCTGTGTGCTTATATGATGATTTTAAAATACGTAGGTATGTATGTAGGTTGTCACCTTCTTTTATTTGACTAATAGCTAGGGCTTAGCCGAGCAATATGAAATAAAATTTTGGGGCAAATTTATTAAACAAATAAAATTGGTATGAAATCGAAAAAACACTATTCATAACGTTTTTTGGGAAAAATGTTGTAAGCCATCTTATTTCTTTTGTTGTTTTCTATTTTATGAATTTTTCATTTCAAAATCTCAAGTAAAAAAAGTTATTAAAATAAAATCGTTTTATTTAAAAACCGCTCCTACGATAAAAAAATGGGCACGACTGGGTCGCATGTCCTTGCTCTTATGTGCCTAATTACTTTGGACGGCGAGATCTTTGACAAAAACAAATAACATTTACGTTGAAAATAACATAGTTTGAACTTATAAAAACTATCAAAACCACAATACTTAACGGTTTTTAGTAAAAATGAAGTACGCCATCATAAGTCTTAAATAACAAAGAATTTATGAAAAAAGTATTTCGAAAATTGTAGGACGGATTTTGATAAAATCCTGTTTTTTTATTTTTGGTTTTTTTGAATTTTTCTTTTTTTGGAAATGTTGATCAGCAGTTTTTTAGAGTTTATTAATGTACATGTGATTATAAAATTAAAAATTATGTTTTTTGATCTGTTTTAAAAATATTGATTTTTCAAAAAAAAAAAATTCAAAAATTTATTTTTATTAGAAAAAAAAGTTATTGAAAATTTTGATATGCAGAATTAATTTGGCTATTTAGATCTCTTGAAATATTAAATTTGATAGAAATCCATAGAGCTGTTACCGAGAAAGCCAGAAATTTAAAAAAATCGTTACATGAAAGGTCCCGTTAATAGACTTTTCCCGTATATGTGGTTCTAATCAAATGATAGGCAATACCAACAAAAGAATTCTCAAAAATGTTCATCAAAATGGTTGAAGTGGTCGTATGGCAAGTACCGTTATTTTTAGCCCTAAAAATATAATTTCAATTTCCCCTCTGACGAATGCCAAAACATAAACAACGTACCAAATTTGAAGGCAATCGCTTTACCCTTTAGGCTGCAGCTCGATATCCACCCGGACAGACAGACAGAAAGACAGACACACGGACATTTTTTTGCCAACGACTTTTTTAGGCTTCTCTGTGATCGTTATGTCATGTTTGATTGTTATCTCAATTTTTTTTTATATTCACGAATCCCTATAATCGCAAGTAAAAACCAAACTTTCACACTTTTTTAAAGAAATAAAATGGCGTTTTAATTTTTCCGCTGAAAACTATTTTACGCACTACAATCAAAAGAAAAATCGAATAAAAACTTTGAAGTTCCCTTAATATTTTTCAAATTTTATTCCAAGCTGTGACCCCACATATAAGAGCAAGGCAGGTTCAATTTATTAACATTTCCTTAAGAAACAAAATACCGTTTAAATTATTTCACACTTTATTCGATCAATCAAAAGTCACAAAAATCAAATAAATGCTTTGAGGTTCACTTTAATTTTCTTAAATTTTATTCTACAATGTGACCGCACATATGAGCAAGTACGTGCGATCCCACCGTGCAATTTATTTATGTTATACTTGGTATCAACTGGTTGAACGGGATATCTGAGTTGAGGCATGAGATAAGAAATATGTGCACATGTGTATCAATAACGCTCGATGATGATAAGAAAATAATATTTCAAAGAACCTTAATAAAATTTTGTCTAGAAGAGAGAAGGTTTTCATAAACAGTGAATAGAATGATGAACTAATTAATAGAACAAAAAATAGACTTGAAAGTAGTTCTTATATTTTAGTTGCATACTCAAAGAAAAAAATAAACAAATACCTACCTACAGATATAAACTTTCTAAATATAAAGTTAAAGCTAAAACAAACTGCTGACGGAAACTGGTTATTTGCTTAGAAAGATATGTATGTATGTATAATATTTAAATGCTTTTAAATGTTATTTTTTGTCTAAAAATTATTTAATTGCTTAGTGCTGAAAAAGTATAGTAATACGAGCCTTTATCGGAAAACAAAAGATCAAAGGAACATGCATTTCGTTTAATGTAAGGATGTGAGGTGCGGGAGAAGCTGAGGTACAACGCAACTAAAGTTTTCCGGAAAATAGAATTAAAACGAGAGAGGTGGCTTAAAATGACATAAAACGTTCAGAGCGTAAATTGACAAAAACAGAGAACAGGCCGTGTGTTAGTTCGTGCATCTTTTGTTCGTGTTCTCGTATGCGTGACATCCGTTATTTAGGCATTCTTATAGCGAGTTTCATTAAAATTTCAAAGATTTGATCTGAAAATTAGGATTTGCTCTTTTCAATGAAACTTGTTTCATCATTTAATCCTAGTATTGGTCATTCACTAACGAGCATACACAGTATTTGATATCACACACAAAAATACCAGGCATGTACAGTATATATATTTAAAATGCCATATTTGTATTTTCTTACTTCAAAAACACCTTTATTTGTTGTTTTGTATATTTAATGGATATTTGTTAATTTTTTGACTAAGCACGGGCTAGCAAAAGTTCACAACAAACAATAAAAATAACAAAATATTTTCCATTTGACGTTTGATCGAAAGAATATTTACATGCATGTGTGCATTCAGATCAAATCTGCCAACCCATCAGAGATCAAATCTTTCGTGTTGAGATTTGATTTAGATTTGCTCTTTTTCTTGCAATGAAACTCTCGAAATTGAAAAAGATCAAATCTTTTGACAGAAAGGGCAAATCTTTTCTTGAATGAAACTCGCTATTAGATTGCCATAAAGGCAGAACAGAAGATAAATATGTTTAAAGCTTGTGCATTAAAGGATTCATATTTTTTTTGCGCAAAATGTACAAATTTAATTTTTATTGATTCCAATTGTGAGCATTTCCTGGCAGTACAGTTGCGGTCAAAATAAAAGAAGTAGATCTATAAATGTGTTGGAGGTCTTCAGGCCTTTTTTCGTTCCCTTTCTTTACCAATGAAACGTTTTGTTATTAAATAGAATTATACCGTTATGACTTCATGGAAATTTTGTTGACTTAAATTTTCTAGTAAGTTTTCATTTACACACCGTTTTGGACCAGTCAAAATAAAAGAAGTGTTTGTAGAAACCCCGCGAAAAGCAAAATTTAAGTATTATATTTGCAACAAAATACTTACATAAAGTGAATATATTTCTTTTCAAGTAATTCTCTTTCATTTTGTGATAAAATTTTTATTAAGTCTTGATTTGGGGCGCAAAGATTATCGGAGTATAAGTTGAAGCTGATCACCTATCCAGCACTTTCGAAGCTTTCATTTGATTTATTTGTTGAAACTTAGGACAGCCCCGATAAATTGCAGGGTGCCCCTCGGCTGCAACAGTACACATTTTAGCAGGGTCTTGTCTTCGACCCCGACTAACTTGAGATCTTTAGTCGCTACATTTTGGAGTTCTTTTAAGAGCGCCACCGAATCAGTGGACCTGTTTCTTTAGGAGTCAAACTGTAATAATCAGTTGTCGACTCCTCAAGAATGTTTGTAACTTTATGCTGTTCCACTGAGAAGCAGTGGATAGCATGTCTTGAGGCCAATTAACCAGCCTACAGGAACAGATAGGAAAGTAGGAGGAAAGAATAGAACGTGTCTACGTTTACCTTCCGGGCTAAGCGCAATTTAATTCGTAATGGACGCGCTGTATGAGGGACCCTTTAAAATCCTGGGGCTGATCGCAGGAATAGATCTAAGGAATGCCATTTTGGACGACGATTTCTTTGTGATCGAAGTTCCTTTGGAGAAGTTGGAGATTAGATTAGATTCTGCTTTTTAGCAAGTGTATTAAGTGAATGAGTGTATTCGCCCCAATCACAACCTGGAGAACAAAGCTCTGCTGAATCACGTTTACTTTCAAAATAGCATCCCGCAGTGGCGAACTAAGAATCTTGTTTTTACAGGTTTCAATGACGAAAACTTGGCAAACGCCACAATCGCCGAGCAAAATGAGTTCCCTGCTCATCTCGAAAGTCGATTTTTAAATGATCTTCGAATCACTAAAGAAAAATAAGACAGGAGGAGTCGATGGCATACCCAATATTGTACAACGACATCTCCCATTTTGAGTATAATCTCTTGCAGAGTGACTTCAATAAGATTTAGCAACATTGTAACGATTGTAAGTTGTAAATTAACTATCAGAAATGCGAAACTATCATGTGTAGAACGCTTTTGTCTAGGGCTTCTTGGGATATGAGAAAGAACTGGACCAAGCTAGTGATCGCTGGGCCACATGGACATCCACTGGCGAGTAAAAGTCTGATAAAATACCTTTGGTATGTGGCTACATAAGTATCTATATTTTATTCGACGTGTAGACGCTGCTCTGGTCAGGGTTGGGGGAGCTTTTGTCCTGACAAAACGGTTGTTGTATAGCAGCCGCATTGATTTTTTTTTGTAAATAGCGCGCGCTCAAGGGATTTTTTGTTTACCTTTTAATGTAGAGCACACTGCGTGAGCATTAGAAAGAAAGGGAGGGGAAGGACAAGAGATGTCGATTAACTTTGGTTTTGAATGCTTGCAAATCGAAATGGCAAGGGAAAATCTCGACGGGTAAATCATTCCAAATCCCTATATTTTACGGCAAGTCCGAATTTGGGCTCAAGGGTGAACTGATGAACATTCCTTGCGAGAAACTTTTAAGGGGAGGAATGCCCCTGACTACTTTGAGTGAAATTTTTTTTTATAAAAGAAACGATAAAATAAGGAAAGACATGAAACATTGCGTCGGTGTTCTAGGAGGGCAATTGTTTCAGATACATTTCTATGTCCTATTAATCTGTACGCTTCTTTTTTGTATTCTATCGATGCTTACGAAGCACCTGCCCAGAGGTGTGAGTTATACTTGAGTTTTTGGCGTATGAACGCTTTGTAAATTAAAGCCAGATCAGAAGGAGAAAAAACTTCATGGACAAGCTTACGCAGTGGCTTTGCCTCTTCAGAAGAATGGGGGTATACAATCCGGGCCAGCGGATTAGTGTATATCGAGATCTTTGAGAACTCTTGCTATTGAGAACTCTATTTGCTGAAGAAAATCTGTCTCATGGAAAAATTTATATTCTCAAGTACAGGAGGGGAACGCTGCTATGAGCTATCAGCGAAATGGGCTGTGAGCAAGTTTGCCTTCCCTGAAGAGTAGACAGTAGGTTTGTCGTTAGCGATGAGCATTGGAACCGAATATGTTGAGGAGTTTGGGACATTGCAAAAATGTTTGTTGTAATTGTTGGTCATGTAAAAATTTGGTTCTTTTAGTAACGGAGTTGCATGAGTTACTTGCTTGTTTGTGCTTTTTCCGATTTTCCTCTGGAGGGTTGGCTTTGTAGGATCGGTAACTTATTTCTTCGAGCCTTATAGCTTCTTTAAACTCAGAGTTAAACCAAGACTTTTCTTCGGGTTTTCGTAAAATTTCACAAAATCAGCAAACGACGTATTAAGTAGGCTCTTTTGCAAATGTGAAATCTGGAATGTGGTCATACCTTCTTATTCCAAAGATATATCGAATTATGTTATTAAAAGCAACTTTTAATTTATTTTTGCTGATGGCGTCACAGTTGTAGTATATTTCACATCCATAAGTTAGGACCGGTATCGCCAGGATCCTTGCCAGCATTGATCTGGTTTTAAGTGGTGTGAATTACTGGGCGTTCTGAGTGTTCCATAAGTTTTTCCTATCAATGAATTAATGTAGTCGTGCCAGGTCAATGTTCTATTAAATATTACACCTACATTTTTATAGGTATTCACGAATTCTAAAGGGTTCCCATTTAAATTTATAGATGGAAAATATGATAAGTCTACTTCTTTTCTTGAGATGACCAGGCATTTGCATTTGTGTGGGCTGAGAGTCAACCCATTGCAAGATGCTCAGTTAGAAACCTTTTCTAATTCCTGGTTCAACGTTAAAGCGCAGTCGTCCATCAGACCCAAAGGACAGCTTTTGTAGATTTGTATGTCATCGGCATAAAAGTGTTTCGATGCTTGGTTGATCATGAAACCGATTTCATTAATATATAAAGAAAACAAAAGGGGGGCAAAATTGATCCTAGAGGAACTCCTTGTTGAATCGGTATAAAATCTGAGAAATTACCATATAATAGAACGGCTTGCTTTCTATCATTTAGAAAAGAAGAGAACATTTTAATAGCTTCTGGTGATACGTTAAAACTTCGAGTGATTCACCATGTCGAATGCTTTTGAAAAATCTAGTAGCACTAGGAAAGTTAATTCTCATTTTCATGGGGGAACATAGTCATAGTTTTTGAAAAATGTATTTCAAATTTAAAAAAAGAAAAAAAAACAATATGTTCTCCTAAGCATATGCAAAGTTTTTTGTATTCAAAGAATCCGTGTATAACCTAACATCGCACCTACCCAAATTACATAGTGATGCCAAGCAATATGGTTGCAGGAAGGCAACATTCCTCTTTTCCACATACCTACCTACATATTTTTAGGACGTTAACTTAATATACATTTCTTCAATACCAAACAAATTATAAAAAACTGGGTTTGGTCAATTTCAATTTTCTTAAATACTAGAATACATAAAATCATCTGGTTTTCAAAGTTCATCTAAAAATTACTAGGACTAACAAATATTTAAAACAATTTAAGTACAGATATTTTATCTCAATTTAAAAAAATCCATGTAAGTAATCTATTTAATAAGTTTTTTTTCATATAAAGCTATAAATGATAGAAGAAACCCAGCAAAACTTTTTTTTTAGAAAATTGCCCCTTCGCCCAAATGAAAAGAGATAGACCTCCTTTCTCAAAGTAAAAAATGCTGATATGAAACGGTTTTAAAAAATGCGCTTTTATTTTTTTCGTGTGAATTAAATAATTCTTTTTTTTTTTAAATAATTCTTTTCATTTTGAGTAATTTTTAAGAAAATTGATCTGCCCGCCTAAACGGGGAGAGTTAAAGCGCCCCTTCCATTGTTCTAAAAATTTGTATAAGGTCCTCTAAAAGAATCTGTTATTACTTTGTTGAGGCAAAGTTATCGAACTCTCCCCGAAATGTGTAAAGAGTAAAATAACAAAAAAAAAATATAAAAAATTAGTTTTGGTAAGTTAAATTTTTCTCGAAAACTAGAACACATAAAACCATCTTTACCGTTGGATTGGGAATGAAATAAGCCTTTATTTATTATTATATTTTTTCTACGCCCCTCCTGAACGGGAAGATATAGATCCCCTCTCGTAGCTCTATTGGAATCCGTTATTGTACTCTTGCGAAAAGCTTTTACTTAATGCATATATTTTTAATGTTTCAAATAAAAGAATACTCGATGTATATTGTGTATTTAAACACTGCATTGTCATACTACCGTTTCTCGTTTTCTGTATTTTAGCAGTCGTGTTTCATTTTCATCTAAGGTTCGTTTTTTTTATCTTATAAAGCCCTGTACCTACTTTGTTATATTAATGAACAAATCTATTTTTCTATCTTTTCTTTCTCTATTTTTTTAGTTATATCCCTGCCTTTTTGGATATTTAAATAAAAGGCTTAAGCAATGTATATTTCTGGAAAACCAAAAGACTCAAAATCGGTCTTCTAACATCAGTCAGAGTTTCCAATACTCAATATTTACAAAAGAAAGCCAGGCAATATAACAATATAACAGACTAAGCAGGGCCAAAATAAAAAAAACATGGCAGTGCTATCCAAATACTACGACCAAATAGTTAACAAATATGAGCAGCTTGGCTATAACGCCCATGGTTTTAGCCAAGCTGTAGTGGGAGCTGCTATACTGGCTTATACTCTAAAAATTGCCTATCCACTAATAAAGAATGTTAGTTCCGGTTCTGTAATTGATGATAGCCCAGAGTCGGTGCTCGACAAAAAAAAGCAAATTTCCAGTGGCAAATATGATAATAGAACAGAGATTGCAATAGATCCAAAGAAAGGAAAAGAGACATCACTTCTTAAAGATGAAGAAGCAAAGTTCGCCGAGGTTGAAAAACTGCTGGTAGAATCAAATAAAAAAAACCAAGAGGTTTTACCGGGATTAAATTGGGAGTTCGTTGCGCAATTGCAGAAATTACTGAGAATTATGATTCCAAAACCTCTATGCTATGAAACCGGTTTGCTAGGAGTGCATACTGTGTGCTTGGTCTCACGGACTTTTCTTAGTATTTATGTAGCGTCGCTTGAAGGCGCAATTGTAAAGTTTATTGTGCGTAGGGATGTTAAACAGTTTGCTGTGATGCTCATGAAATGGTTCGGAATTGCAATTCCAGCGACCTTCATAAATTCGATGATAAGATATCTCGAAAACAAATTAGCGTTGGCTTTCAGGTGTGTACACAAAAAATCGTAAAAGTAATTTTTTTTATTTTTGTAATTTTTTTTTTAATTAACATGCAGAACAAGGCTCGTGAGGCATTCGTATCGGTTGTATTTCAAAAACCAGAACTACTATCGAGTGTCTAATTTGGATGGACGAATCGAAAACGCCGACCATAGGTAAACATTATTACAACATTATTAAACGTATGTAATTAGAATTGGTATTTTTGAATTAATGATGAGCTATTGAAAAAAGAAGTTTTGACTCATATTTGCATAAATGTTGGCAACAAGAGAAACTACAAAGTCTTGCTTAAACTTAGGTATGTGGTTCGAAAATATATTATTAGTAAATTAATGACCCTCATATGTTTTGAACCATTATAATATTAATTCATATTTGTATTTTATTCAGTTTATTATTAGTATTATTATTATTTTTATTATTATATATACATATATATATATGTTGTTATATATAACAATAATAATAATAATAATAATAAAACAATATATACAAGTTCGTTTACTTGAGTTCTGAGTTCGGGTTTGAGGTACACCTAGCCTTAATACTCCATATTTTCTTTGCTGATAATTTGTTCGTTTTTTACGGGAAGTTAATTAGGTGAGGTAAAAAAAGTTATGAAGGATTGTTCATAAAGTTTATATCCCGTATAAAATAATTTTTGGTAATTATTTATTACTTTGTAAACCTCCCCGATTACCTTCGAATTGGATTATGTTTTTCAAGGGATTATGCTGAACCATATTATGTAGCTATATTATGCGCGGAAAGTATGCTGACACCAGGCTCTTTTATCGAAAATGCGTGCTTTCGGTTTCCATGTTTCTTTTCTTCGCTGGATTAGAAATTACCTTTCGGACCGTTCAATACAAGTTGTATTGGATGGGTTCAAATCTGATATCTTCAAAATAAATGCTGGTGTGCCCCAGAGCTCCGTCCTGTCTCCGACTCTCTTTCTCATTTTTATAAATGATCTCCTGTCTGAAACTTCTAATCCACTAAACTGCTTCGCTGATACAGTACACTCAGCTCTTCATATTCATTTTTGGAGTCACAACCGCGGTCTTCGGATGTGGATCTTCAACGGCAACGTATGATAAACTCATTAAATTCTGATCTTGACAGCATCATTAAATGGGGAATAAGATATCGTGTAGAATTTAATGCGTCCAAAACACAATTCTGTCTTCTGTTTCTAAAGCGCAATACACTTCCCTTGCCATTCTCCATGAGTGGTACTTACATTATGGAAGCTGATCATCTTGAAATTCTCGGTATGAGCATCACCAGTCACCTCTTGTGGAATGATCATATTTATGATGTTGCCAAAATACCGCAAGATGTTTGGGCTTCCTCCGAAGATGTAAGAAATTCTTTTCCCATTTTGATCTGGCTACTATCTACAAATCATACATTCGTCTAAGACTAGAATATAATTCCCATATCTGGGTGGGTGCTCCATCAACTCACTTGAGTCTTTTGGATGGTATTCAAAGAAAAGCTTTCAAGTTGATTGGAGATGATATCATCATTAGAACATTCACGTCACTTGAACATCGACGGAATGTTTCATGTCTCTCTCTTTTTTACCGTTATTTCTACGGTCAATGTTCTAGAGAAATAGCCAGTTGCATTCCTCCCTTTCAACAGTTTCACCGTAATACTCGCGCTTCCAGGAATGCCTACCAATTTACCCTTGAGCCCAATTTCGGTCGTACAGTCAAGTACAAAGATTCGTTCTTCAGCCGTTCAACTCGAATGTGGAATCTTTTGCTCCACCGACATCAATAGAGTAGCCCAAATCCCTTAAGCGTGTGCAAATTATAAAAAAAAAATATATCAAATGCGCAAATGTTAATGCTACCCAAAATAAATTATTGTTTTATTTACAGGAGTCCAAATCTTGACAGTAATTCGTCTTGTAACGAGTTTGATGCACTGCCTGATTCCATCTCGAAAATTGTTTCCCTTTGTCCTTGCACTGAAATCGTTATTGCGGGCGATTTCAATGTACACAATTCCAACTGGCTCCGCTACTCTGGTCAGACAACACCCGAAGGAAGGTATGTCGAGCTCTTTGCCGGGTTTCATCACCTTACCCAACTGATCGATGTGCCAACGCGTATACCGGATGTTGCTGGGCAAGCCGCCCATACTCTTGACTTGTTTCTTAATTCTCACCCTGATAAATATACCATTAGTGTAACTTCTCCATTTGGCACTTCAGACCATTGTATCATTTCAGCTAATTTCTCATCCCCCACCCATCCAGTTAAAGAAAAACTTCCCACCAGGACCGTTTGGCAATACGAGAAAGCCAACTGGGACGGCCTGAATTTCTTTTTCCGAAACTTTAACTGGTCACTATGCTTCCTCGACGGCAAAAAATTCTGCAGTGTCCCAAAGGCAGTAAAAATGTTTGGTCATTTGTAAAAAAATATAAAAAACTCCTCGACATCTTCGGTTCCAATGCTCATCGACAATAACAAACCAATTGTTTACTCTTTAGAGAAGGCAAACTTGCTCGCCGCCCATTTCGCTGCCAGCTCCACGCTGCCTCAAAGCAACGTTGCCCCTCCTGTACTTGAGAATGTAAATTTTTCCATGGGACAAATTTTACCAATAACTCACCGAACAGTGGAACAAATCTTTACATCGCTTTGGTGAAAGTAAGATTATTGCTCTTGATATCTCCAAAGCATTTGGTAGAGTTTGGCATGAAGCTCTCTTATCGAAAATGCGTGCTTTTGGGATCGATAATACTCTTGTTCGTTGGATTAGAAGCTATCTCCTGGACCGTTCAATACAAGTTGTATTGGACGGATTCAAGTCTGATTCCCATAAAATAAATGCTGGTGTGCCTTAGGGCTCTGTTCTGTCTCCGACTCTTTTCCTCATTTTTATAAATGATCTTCTGTCTGTTACTTCTTATCCACTTAACTGTTTTGCTGACGACTCTACCCTCAGCTTTTCATATTCGTTCGATAATTCACGTCCTTCGCCTTCGGACGTACAATTGCAACGTTGCCGTATGTCAAGCTCATTAAACTCCGATTTATACAGCATTGTCAAATGGGGTAATAGGAATCGTGTGGAGTTTAATGCTTCGAAAACTCAATGCTGTCTTCTGTCGTTAAAGCTAAACATTCCCCCAATGCCATTGTCCATGAATGGCACTTACTACTTACTTACTTAGGTGGCGCTACAGTTCGGGACGAACCTGGGCCTCAACCAACATGCCTCTCCAGCCAACTCGGTCTTTGGCTAGCTGCCTCCAGTTTTGCACTCCAAGTTGGTTGAGGTCGTCCTCCACTTGAGCGCGCCACCTAAGGCGAGGTCTTCCTTGACTGCGTCTACCCTCTGGGATGGAATCGAAGATCCTGCGAGCCGGAGCATTGTTGTCCATTCGCTCTACATGACCTAGCCATCTTAAACGTGATATGCGTATTTTTTTGACCAGGTCAATGTCGCTGTACAGCTCGTATAGTTCTTGGTTGAACCTTCTCCTCCAAAGCCCGTTAACGCAGATAGGGCCAAAAATCTTCCGAAGAATCTTACGCTCGAAACGACTAAGGATATCTTCATCCGCTTTAGATAGAGTCCATGCCTCGGCGCCATAGAGCAGGACTGGGATGATTAGCGTCTTATACAGAGTCTCCTTTGTCTTTCGAGAGAGGGCTTTGCTACTCAATTGCCTTCCTAGCCCATAGAAACAGCGATTGGCAAGAGTAATTCTTCGCTTTATTTCTGACTAGATGTTGTTGTCAGATGTTATAGCGGATCCGAGGTACACAAAGTCCCTAACTACCTCAAAGTTGTACCTGTCTATTGTGATGTTTTGTCCAATCCGCCGGTGTTGTGTGTCCCTTTTTGTGGACAGCAGGTACTTCGTTTTGGCCTCATTGACTGCTAGTCCCATCTTAGCCGCTTCAGCTTCAATGCAAGCAACCGTTCCAGTGACAGCTCGCCGAGTTCTGCCAATGATGTCTATGTCGTCAGCGTATGCTAGCAATTGCACAGACTTGAAAAAAATTGTCCCACTACAATTGACTTGCGAGTTTCTTATAATTTTTTCAAGTATTAAGTTGAAGAAATCGCACGATAGCGCATCACCTTGTCGGAATCCTTTTTTGACGTCAAAAGCTTCTGTGAGGTCAGAACCAACCTTGACGGAGCAGCGAGAGTTCTCCATCGTCATCCTGCACAGTCGGACGAGTTTTGTGGGAATGCCAAAACCTGACATGGCTCTGTATAGCTCGTCTCTATAAATGCTATCGTACGCGGCCTTAAAATCGATAAAGAGGTGGTGGGTATCGATTTGGAATTCTTGGGTGGTTTCCAGGATCTGCCGTAGCGTGAACATTTGATCGATTGTGGACTTTCCTGGTCTGAAACCACACTGATAGGGGCCAATCAGGTTGCTGACGAAAGGTTTCAGGCGTTCACATAGTACGGCAGAGAGGATCTTGTAGGCGATATTCAGGAGACTTATTCCTCTATAGTTGGCGCAGTTTAGAGGGTCTCCTTTCTTGTGGATCGGGCAAACGATGCTGAGGTTCCATTCTTCAGGCATACTTTCTTCTGACCAAACTTTAGAGATGAGTTGGTGTATGCACTCCACCAGGTCATCTCCGGCCGCTTTAAAAAGTTCGGCGGGTAATCCGTCGGGTCCAGCAGCTTTGTTGTTTTTGAGTTTAGATATTGCTATCCTTACTTCATTTTGGTCAGGTGGACGGAAGTTTTGTCTGTCATCATCCATGTGGAATGGTTCATTCTGCCTGACAGCGGGATTTTGGCCTTCATCGCCGTTTAACAGTCTGCAGAAATGGTCCTTCCATGTACTCAGCACCGACTGTGACTCTACTACGAGGTTTCCATTCCTATCTCTACAGGCTTCTGTGCGGGATTTTTTTCCTTGGCATGTTCTTTTTACCTGTTGGTAAAACTTCCGCATGTTGTTCCTGGAGTAGCATCTCTCAATATCTTCGATCGCGCGCTTCTCGTGCTCTCTTTTTTTCTTTTGGAGAAGCCGGTGTTCTTCCCGTCTTTTCTGCTCGTAAAGCTCGCGAGCAGCTCTCGTCTTTCTTTGCAGCGTCGCTTTATATGCCTCTTGTTTGGCTGCATGGGCCTGCCTGCATTCGTCATCAAACCAGAGGTTTCGTGGTGGTGGTCTGGTAAAACCTAGCACATCAGTTGCGGCATCTCTGATGGCTTGTTGGCAGTGTTGCCACTGATCTGCGACACTTGATGCTGGCGGTACTGGATTTCTTGAGAGGTTACGGGATATTCGATCGGCATAGGTTCTGGCGGTTTCTTGCGATTGCAGCTTTCCGACGTCATACTTCCTCACAGTATTACTCCGTTGTTGTGGAGTTCGGGTTATTCGCATTCTTACCTTTGCTGCAACAAGGTAGTGATCCGAGTCGATGTTAGCTGCTCGGAAGGTGCGAACATCCAAGATACTGGAGGTGTGTCTTGCATCGATCGCAACGTGATCAATCTGATTGACGGTTCTTTGATCTGGGTGTCGCCAAGTCCCTTTGTGTATATCGAGATGAGAAAACCGTGTGCTTGCAATGGTGACGTTATGTGCCGCTGCGAAGTCAATTAGCCTAAGTCCGTTTTCAGACGTTGTGTCGTGTAGGCTATGTTTTCCGACAGTCCTACCAAAGATTTCCTCTTTACCTATTCTGGCATTAAAATCGCCTAGTACGATCTTTACGTCGTATTTAGGGCATTGCTCATAGGTTT
This sequence comes from Platycheirus rosarum, assembly GCA_963971375.1. NCBI lineage: Eukaryota > Metazoa > Arthropoda > Insecta > Diptera > Syrphidae > Platycheirus > Platycheirus rosarum. The sequence goes on along the minus strand of OZ020511.1, from coordinate 8,563,008 downwards.
TGTCGAGGAGCTCATAGAAGTCATCCTTGGTTGCGTCATCTTTGTCCTCTGTGGCGGCATGAGCGCATATTAGGCTAATGTTGGCGAATTTAGCCTTGATACGGATTGTCACAAGTCGCTCACTTACGTGTCGAAAGCCCAAGACTTCTTGCCTAAGTCTACCGCTTATGACGAATCCGCACCCAAATAAACGCTGTGGTCTTCTTGCGCAATCACCGTAGTACACATCACAGTTTTTCATCCTCCTTTTGCCCGGCCCATTCCATCGCACTTCCTGGATGGCAGTAATTCCTGCTCTGTAGCAGTCTAGGGCCTCCGCTAGTTGTTTGGATGCACGTGGTCTGTTAAGAGTTCTAACATTCCACGTGCAGATCCGAATGTCGTTGTCCTTGATTGGTTTTTCTGAGTCGTCAACAGTAAATCCGTCCTTTTCCGAGGCTATTGGTCGCTTCGCAACTTTTTCTTTTTTTCCGTGGCAGGGTTGTTAACCCCACGCACAACCCCTAACCTGGAGGGCCAGGTCCTTTGTTGGATTCCTTGGACAAAAGGAACCGGAGAATCCGGAGTCAGTAACCCACTTCGGGGATATGAGCGCTGCCGTTGGCCTATTAAGGGTTCATCCGCCACCATCTCTATTTCAATGCCCTGACTTGCATTGAATTGTCCTAATGACCTTATCTCCAAATACGTCGAAGGAGCTCATTAGGGCGTCTGCTTCGTTGACTGTTGACCCCACCGTTGGTCCAATTGGTTGGGCTCATCCGCCGTACGTCCTCTTTCTGAGGGGCTCGTGCAAGACTTCTGCGAATCGATCAGAACAGTCATTAAAGCAGAGCATTATAGTGTTGCTATTTTTTCTGTGTTCAACACTCGCGCTTATAAGTTTAGCAGGAATGTCCGGATGGACAGACCAGTACCCGGTGGTTACCGCGGGGAGGTAAAATAAGCACAATTGATGTGTACGATATAGTTGCAGCGACTGTGCATCACCAGTTTGATGCCTTTCAGTGCCTACCCTATTCATACAGCACCCAACCACCTCCATGAATGGCACTTACATCGAAGAAACCGAAAAGCTCTCAGTACTCGGTATGTGTGTCAACGACGACCTCCGTTGGAACGACCATATATTTGAAATCGCTAAGAATGCTGCTAAGTGCTTAGGTTTTCTGTATCGGTGTAACAAGTATTTTTCCCCATCTGATCTGGCTACAATTTATAAAGCGTTTATACGCCCTAAACTCGAGTATAACTCCCACCTCTGGGCAGGTGCTTCGCAAACATCGCTTCACCTGCTTGATAGAATACAAAATCGAGCGTTAAGATTGATAGGTAATAGAACTGCCGCTGAAACAATTGCCCCACTCGAACACCGACGCAATGTTTCATGTCTTTCCTTATTTTATCGTTTCTTTTACAAAAAATGTTCACTCGAAGTAGCCAGTTGCATTCCTCCCCTTAAAAGTTTCCCCCGTAATACTCGTCTCGCAAGGAATGCTCATCAGTTCACCCTTGAGCCCAATTTCGGACGTACCGTGAAATATAGGGATTCTTTTTTTAGCCGAACAACACGAATTTGGAATAGTTTACCCGGCGAGATTTTCCCTTGCCATTTTGATCTGCAAACATTCAAAACCAATGTTAATCGGCACCTCCTATCTCTCCCCTCCCTATCTTCGTAATGCCCGCGCAGTGTGTTCTACATTAAAAGGGAAACACATAATCCCTTGTGCGCGCGTTAATTATAAAAAAAAAAAAAAAAAAAAAAAATAACTAAAGAAATTTTCTTAACCTGCACTCACATTAAAAGTAGTGTGTTTTATTTTTTAGCGATTAAATAATCGCTGGAAAAAAATCACAACTGACTGCAATATATATATATGATATATGCAATATATATGATATAGTTTTTATACATTGTTGAAAATTCTAAATGAATTTTAAATCTTTTTTTAAGTCCAGATATCATTATAACATGCATAAATCTTGTAAATATCATCTTCCTTCTTACAATATTTGTTTTCTTATTTACACCTTAGCATAAGTATTATAAAAAGACACTCTATATTAAAATACTTATGGTAATAAAAATAAATACAAAATACAAATAATATCCCTCTCGTTGTGGGTCTATTGAATAAAAAGTCTGTTTATAGATTAACCGAGGACATATCAGTATTTGCAAGTTCAATTGCGCATCTATACAGCAGTTTGACAAAGCCATGTTTTGATCTTATGCTAATTGGATTCGCTTTAATGCGATCCTCGCAAAAAATGAAGGCCAATATTTTTTCCGGTACGTATTAATTATTATTATCAAAAATTATTCATTTAATTCAATCGCATTTTTCCCTCAGGTCCAGTTTTATCAATAAGTGTGATATCACTCACGGCACATATCTTGCGAATCGTATCACCGAAATTCGGACAGCTTGTGTCAGAAGAAGCAAATCGCTATGGTTACCTGAGGCACATCCATTCCAGAATTATTTCAAATGCCGAAGAAATCGCATTCTATGGTGGACATAAGGTGAAATACTTTTTTGATTTGAAATTATTTGATATTAATTTTTTTTTTGTAAAAAGGTTGAATTATCCCAACTTCGTCAAGCTTATAATCGCCTAGTAAACCAAATGAACACGATTTTTACGCAGCGTCTGTGGTTTGTAATGCTCGAACAGTTTTTTATGAAATATGTCTGGTCTGGAACAGGAATGGTGATGGTCTCATTGCCTATACTCTCTTCTTCAGCAAAACCTAAGCATGGTATGTTTTTTTTATTACATTTAAGAATTTTTTAAGTAATTGGTTTTCAGATCTTAGCGGTAATATTACCTTTATTGACAGCTCCGTAAGCGAGCGCACTCAGTATCTTACCACAGCTAGGAATCTTCTTATTTCTGCTTCCGATGCTATTGAGCGCCTGATGTCATCATATAAAGAAATAGTTGCTTTGGCAGGCTATACGTACCGTGTTGCAGGCATGCTCGAAGTTTTCGAGGATACAGCACAAGGTATCTATCGTAAGACTACCGTAACTTTAGATCCCCAAAATGTAGCCAATGGCGTTGTTGAATATCGTAATGACCGTCCCGTAGCCAAGGGTAAAATTATTTACACCGACAGCGAACGTATGTCCATTATGTTAAATGGAGTTCCTGTTGTAACACCTAATTGCGATATCGTTGTACCAAGTTTAACTCTACGCATTGATCCAGGAATGCATTTACTCATCACTGGTCCAAATGGATGTGGCAAATCTAGCTTGTTCCGAATCTTGAGTGGTTTATGGCCAATTTATGCTGGAGAATTGCATATTCCAAGGCCGATTGAAGGGAAACCGTGTATGTTCTACATACCACAGAGACCTTATATGTCTATTGGCAGTTTATGCGATCAAATTATTTATCCAGACAGCCGAGAAGATATGATTAGGAAAGGTGTAACTGAGGACCAACTTAAGGATATCTTAAAAATGGTTAGCTTGGAGCATATTGCCCAGAGGTAAAATTTATTAAATATGCGTATGCAAACAATTTGCAATAAAAAATACATTTTAGGGACAGCTTTGATAACATACGAGATTGGAAAGACATCTTGTCCGGTGGAGAAAAACAACGCATGGCAATGGCAAGACTTTTTTATCATAAGTAGTTCAACAATTGCACCTTAAATTGCATCACTTTTATAAACACTTTTTGTTAAATTGCAGACCAAAATATGCCCTTTTGGATGAGTGTACAAGCGCTGTATCAATTGACGTTGAAAGCTCCATCTATGAAATTGCAAAAACCATGGGAATCACTTTACTTACTATAACTCACCGACCTACTTTATGGTAAAGTAATAAGATTTGACATTTGAATACGGTCTTTATTTTATTTTTATAGGCGTTTCCATACACACATTCTTGAATTTAACGGACAAGGCAATTGGTCCTTTCGTTCTATGGAGTCCCAAGAAACCCAAAAGCAACACTAGTTCCTAACCCTAAATCATCAAGTTCTTATTCTTTTTTTTTTTTTAATGTCTGCTTTTGCAATTCCTTTTATTTTAAAATTCCACCTTAAAGGGCAGTTATAGCTACCACTGAAATCCTTGAGAGTATAACGTTTTCCCAAAGCACAGTTGCCCGTGTTACGTTTTCCAGCGGTTATACGTTACTATTTGTCCTTCAACATGTGCAAACAAATATTTTCGACAAGCTGCGTTTTCCCGGCGGAATAATCTTCTCCTTTTGGTGGCAGAGGGATCCCGCTACAGCATTATTTGGTAAAAATAATATTTTCTGGTATATTATATGAAACTTGACGATTATTGGGATAATTTTGGTAATATTTATTTTTTTTTAACATTACTTAATCGGAAATCGAATTTCATCTCTAAAAAGACAATTTTAGTCTTGAAAAGAAATCGCCTACAAAAATTATTTAGTACATTTGATTTGACGACGATATTTTTGTGAGTTTTTCGTAATTCTCGTCATTTAGACATCTAGATGTATTTATACGATAAGATGTTAAATTTGATTAAAAAATAATATTTTGTGGAGGAAAATTTGAGTTTTAAAATAAAATATTTAGAAAACTATTCTCATTTTCACTCATTCCAAATATGAGTTTACTTTAGGTTTTACTGTAAAGTTATAGTTTTTTTAGGGAGTTTATTGCAATAAAGGTGCTTGAGCGGAGCTGTTGGGTAGGCGGGACTAGCACTGAGATATGGAAAAACTTGACAAACTCGCATGGAAAATAAAATGGATCTAAACCCTCATAATTAAAAAAAAAAAATATAATTATTTATTTTATTTAACAGTAAATAAGTATTTAAGGAAGGTTTAGAAGCAAACTCAAAACTCATGTAAATGGATTTTAAAGTGTTAGTGAAAGAAAATTCTTATTTTGTAAAAAGAAAATTATTCTATTTTTCTTCGTGCTCTATTTTTTTCTATTTCTCTCAGAGTCTGAGTCAGAGCCCTAGATATACAGAGTACAGAGTTATAGCACAGATCTTATGACAAGTCAAGATGTCGCACGTAAAACATTTATGTGATCCTTTGTTGCTATCACAACAGGTCCACATCATATTTATTTATTTCAAAATCGGTTACAAAGTAGGACAAGAGTCTTATAAATTGTTGAAAGCCTTTAAATCAACTACAGAATTTGAATTTATATAATTAGTAAATCTATTTACATATTTATTTATTAAAAAAGAAAAAAAGCAAATAGTAAAAAAAATTAAAAAAAGAGAGAAAAAAATAATAAAAATGAATCAATCAATGATTTGCCAAGTAGTTGAAAAGTAAAAATTTAAATCTTCTTGTGCTTCCTACACTTCTCATACTTATAAGCAGGGAGTTCCAAAGGCGAATAACATCGACGAAGAATTGACGCTCAGTAATGAGAAAATTGTATCGAGGTAGTATAAGAGCAAATGACCTTGTTGAATGAGGGAAATTCAGCTTACCGTGTAAATAATCCGGCTGTTTTGTTTGAATGATTTCATGTGGATAGGTAAGTGAGCGAAAATTTAATAAATTGTCGAGGCTACAGCCAGAAATGCGAACAGCAAAAGAGGAAACGTGGTCAGAGCGACGTAGATTATAGACATAACGGGCAATGTTGTTATATGCGACATTTAATTTGCGGTTAGTGGCTGAGTCCAAGTTGCAAAAGATTTCACATCCATATAACACAATAGGTAGTAAAAGCGTTTTGGCAAGAAGAAGTTTGGTTTTTGAAGGAACGAAACTTCGAGTGACTTGGAGAACGTGGAGACTACCATAAACTTTTCCAATTGCTTTAATTAGGTGGTCGTTCCATGTAAGGGAACGATTGAAAACCATTCCAAGGTTTCTAGCACTGCTAACATATTCGATTGCTTCGTTTTCAAGATTCAATGGTTTTAAGACTGATAAATCAAAGATTTTGCGATAAATGGGAAGGGCTGTTTATTTAACAGGTTTAAGGCAAAGATGTTTTTTTAAGACCAACGTGAAATGACAATAAGGTCCTCATTCATTAATGAAACGGCATCATTTTTTCCCCTAAAGGTCGACTTATCAGGAGCTGCACATCATCAGCGTAAAGATGAATCAGACAGTGTTTAACAACTTTTGGAATCTCATTTATGTAGAGCGAGAAGAGAATTGGGCCAAGAATGGATCCCTGTGGTACTCCAGTTAAAACATTGAGACAAATGAACCATTAAACATGGACGATGACAGACAAAACTCCCGTCCACCAGACCAAAATGAAGTAAGGATAGCAATGGTTAAATTAAGAAACAACAAAGCTGCTCGACCCGACGGAATCCCCGCCGAACATTTTAAAGCGACCTGGTGGAGTGCTACACCAACTCATCTCTAAAGTTTGGTCAGAAGAAAGTATGCCTGATGAATCGAACCTCAGCATCGTTTGCCCGATCCACAAGAAAGGAGACCCTCTAAACTGCGCCAACTATAGAGGAATAAGTCTCCTGAATATCGCCTACAAGATCCTCTCTGCCGTACTATATGAACGCCTGAAACCTTTCGTCAGCAACCTGATTGGCCCCTATCAGTGTGGTTTCAGACCAGGAAAGTCCACAATCGATCAAATGTTCACGCTACGGCAGATCCTGGAAACCACCCAAGAATTCCAAATCGATACCCACCACCTCTTTATCGATTTTAAGGCCGCGTACGATAGCATTTATAGAGACGAGCTATACAGAGCCATGTCAGGTTTTGGCATTCCCACAAAACTCGTCCGACTGTGCAGGATGACGATGGAGAACTCTCGCTGCTCCGTCAAGGTTGGTACTGACCTCACAGAAGGTTTTGACGTCAAAAAAGTATTCCGACAAGGTGATGCACTATCGTGCGATTTCTTCAACTTAATACTTGAAAAAATTATAAGAAACTCGCAATTCAATTGTAGTGGGGCAATTTTTTTTTCAAGTCAGTGCAATTGTTAGCATACGCTGACGACATAGACATCATTGGCAGAACTCGGCGAGCTGTCACTGGAGCGTTTGCTAACATTGAAACTAAAGCGGCTAAGATGGGACTAGCAGTCAATGAGGCCAAAACGAAGTACCTGTTGTCTACAAAAAGAGACACACAACACCAGCGGATTGGACAAAACATAACAATAGACAGGTACAATTTTGAGGTAGTCAGGGACTTTGTGTACCTCGGATCCGCTATAACATCTAACAACAACATCTCGTCAGAAATAAAGCGAAGAATTACTCTTGCCAATCGCTGTTTCTATGGGCTAGGAAGGCAATTGAGTAGCAAAGCCCTCTCTCGAAAGACAAAGGAGACTCTGTATAAGACCCTAATCATCCCAGTGCTGCTCTATGCTCTATCTAAAGCGGATGAAGATATCCTTAGTCGTTCCGAGCGTAAGATTCTTCGGAGGATTTTTGGCCCTATTTGCCGTAACGGGCTTTGGAGGAGAAGGTTCAACCAAGAACTATACGAGCTGTACAGTGACATTGACCTGGTCAAAAATATACGCATATCACGTTTAAGATGGCTAGGTCATTTAAAGCGAATGGAAAACAATGCTCCGGCTCGCAGGATCTTCGATTTCATCTCAGAGGGTAGACGCAGTAAATGAAGACCTCGCCTTAGGCGGCGCGCTCAAGTGAAGGACGACCTCAACCCACTTGAAGTGCGAAACAGGAGGCAGCTAGCCAAAGATCGATGTGGCTGGAGAGGCATGTTTGTTCACCCCCAGGTTCGTGCCGAACTGTAGCACCCCCTAAGTAAGTAAGAAAGACTAAACTATACGTTGTTTGGCCAAACTCTTTCGTTAGCATTTTCTGCAATTTTTTCCAACTATGTACACCCGTTTCTGATTCTATTGCTAGCTTCACGGCACCTCTCAAGTCTTCTTGCATACAAATAGCGCTGCATATCATTCCCAACCACATACACATGAAATGTCATCAAATTCTTTTAACCAATCGGTAATATTTTTCCTGTTTCACCATTAAAAGTTTCAAGTGAATCTTCTACATCTTTAAACACAAAATTATTGTTTTGAGTCATTTCGACGGATATACTGTTGTTATTTTTTTCGGAGGATTGTTACTTTAAATCGATTTCTATTGGATTGTTGTTCCCTTTCGTCAATATCGATACAGTTTTTTTTTTCTTTCCCGTTTTCACTGCTATCGATACTATCTGTATTGGATCACGTTTCTTCAAATTTAGACATCAAAGCTTCTACATAGTTTCGCTATCTCGCTATTTCGCAATGTAGACTTTTAGTCGGGGAAATGTATTCAACACACATGTTAGAATAAGACAGAACGGGAAAGGTGTAGGTATATAAAGTGTTAGCAGTCAGAGGGAAGCAAATCAGCAAGACTTTGTCATGTTATTTTTTTGTCATTTTCTTAAGAATAACTGATAATGAGAGAATAAAAGATAGAAATTTAGACAGGTGTGTGAAGAGTTTTCATTTCTGCCTTGAAAATACACTTTGGGTGGTTTTTTTAATAGATACAGCAACAGGATGAAATTTACCGTTTTAACGATTCTTTGCTGAAATTTGATTATTGGTTTTTCTTTTTTACAATTTTGAATGGTTACCATGTTTGGTTATTATATCAATTTTTTTTAATCTGCAAAAATTTTATTTGATTTGAAGAAGGTGCCTACCAAGTTACTTATTTTACAATTAAAACACATTCTTTGCTGATGTTTGTACGTATATTATTGCTTTTGAGTATCTTTACTTATCACGTCAAAAAAATCTAGTCCTAAATCTACTACTAAGTACAAAATTTAGTACCAAAAATATTATAGTACTAAATTCTAGTACTAAGTACTGAAAATCTAGTACCAAATATACTAATGTACCAACAACCTATCAATTCATTATTTCGAAATTGAACGATATACATTAAAACTAAATATGAAATCCGAGCATGGCAATATAATTGATTTCGGTATAAGCTATAGAAATATCAAAATTTCTTGAAAAATGCAAAATCCAAAAAATAATTGAAAACACACAATCCTGGTTTGTTTAAGAAAAATCAAAGGGAAATTAACTCATACCTTTCTGAAAATATAACATACAACTCTTACATCATTATATTTCATTTTACTCTTCAAAACCCATACAAATGCATATTGTGATATTTTAGCCTGGGTTTCGACAAATAAAACTCAATCAAAATTCCAAATGAATACAACAAATCCCTTTATTTTATTCAACACAACGTCTTTCAGTTTAAATAACACCAATTTAACTTATTCCACTTATTCACAATTCAAATACGTTTTTATAATTCAACACTTTTTATCTAATCTCAATTCAATCACTTTTTACTAACGTTTCCAGTTGTTAACAATTCCACTTTCGAAAATAAACTGAACTCTCAATGCAATCTACTCTTGTATTTATACAAGTTTATAAGCTTCTGGAAGCTTCTGTCTGGTTCTGGCACAATCTAAGCTTTCGGTACTAATTCGAGTCTCGAATTAGTACTTCAAGTTCGATTTAGTACTCAGTTAAAACATGTTGCAAATATGTAGCATACTTTTAGGCGCTCACAATGAATGTTGGTTGTTGTACACAATGAATCCAATAGATGTCGTTAATTTACAAAATGTATCCTCCAAACATCTAAACTTGTTGCCACATCACATTGTCCCCCTCTTAGTTTTGTTCGTCCCGAGCAAGCACATCATCATTGTTTCCGTGGTAACGATGCAGTCGATCCAAATGGACAATTTTCATTTTTGCTCTTGGTCCTCGTTGGATTCGGAAAACGACGTCATTAATGCGCGTAACTACTTGGTAGGGACCTTCCCAGTCCTGCTGAAGCTTGGGCGATTTTCCCTTTCTGCGATGTGGGTTATAAAGCCATACCAGATCTCCCTCATTGAATTCAGGTGCTGTTGCTCTCGCATCGTATCTGGTCTTCATGCGGTCACTCGCAATTTTTATGTTGTTTCTTGTTCTCTGGTGAATGTCGTTGATCCTTTCTCTAAGATCTAACACGTAGTCCTCTTCGCATTTTGGGTCTTCAATAGGAAATCCGAATTTTAGCTCACTTTAAAGCCGGGCAGTTCGTCGAAATAGAATTTCGGATGGAGTGTATCCAGTTGTACTATGAACCGCATTCCGGTAGGCCATAAGATATAAAGGAATTGGCCGATCCCAATCCCGTTGGTTCTTGTTCACGACTTTGGACAGATGTTCCTTCAAGATCTTGTTAAATCGTTCTACCATTCCATCAGACTGTTGATGAAGAGGTGTCGTCCTTGTTTTCTTTAACCCGAGGGATGCGCATACTTCCTGGAATACCTTCGACTCGAAGTTTCGCCCTTGGTCGGAATGCAATTCCATAGGCACCCCGAACCTGCAGACCCAGTGGTCCACTATCTGCTCGACAACAGTCTTAGCTTCTTCATTGGGTATCGCAAAAGCCTCCGGCCACTTGCTGAAGTAGTCCATGATAACAAGGATGTAACGGCTACCGTTTTCAGTTTCCGGGAACGGACCTGTGATGTCAACAGCGATTCTTTCAAACGGGGCGCCCACGTTGTACTGGTGCATTTTACCTCGTGTTTTGACTTTGGGTCCCTTGCTAGCCGCGCATGTTGTGCACTTTCGACACCAGCTCTCTACATCGTTTCTTGCCAATAAAAGCGTTCCCGTACCTTTTCCAGTGTTTTGTTGATTCCCAAGTGCCCACCGGATATTCCAGCATGCATTTCTCGTAGGATCTCCTCTACTTTCGATCGTGGAACCACAAGCTGCATCTTAAAGGATCTTCCATCCGGCATTTCCCATTTTCTTCGCAAAACACCATCTTCCACATGGAGAGAGTCCCACTGCGCCCAGTATGCCTTTAAAGTAGGACTTCTGTCGGAGATGTCTCTGGCATTTGGTTTTTCCATAGATTCCTTCCATGCAAGGAGTGGCTCGATGTCAGGGTCTTCTTTTTGTGCATTACGAAGTTCTTCGGCACTCAAACCCTCTACAGGTTCGGCTCTTATTCTCTGGACAGATATACCTTCATCCTTTTCCTCTTTTCGCGCACAATGTTTGCAACTGGGCTCACATGGTCTGCGGGAAAGCGCGTCCGCATTGCAGTGCAGTCTTCCTTTGCGATGCTGTACTTCGAAGTCGTAAGTCTGCAATCGTTCGATCCATCTTGCTACTTGCCCCTCAGGATTTTTGAACTGTAGCAACCATTTTAAAGCGGCGTGATCGGTACGCAGGATGAATCTCTGTCCATACAAATATTTATGGAAATGTTTTGTCGCCAGTATCAGAGCAAGGAGTTCCCGTCTGGTTACACAGTAGTTTCTCTCTTGTCGCGACAGAACTTTGCTGAAATAGGCTACCACTTTCTCCTGCCCATCGTGTATCTGCGACAGAACTGCTCCAACACCCACGTTACTAGCATCCGCGTCCACAATAAATGTTTTGCCAGGGGTGGGGTAAGCTAGTATTGGTGCCTCACAAAGCCGCTGTTTTAGATGTTGAAAGCTTCTTTCGCACTCACCTGACCATTTAAATTGTCTACCCTTCTCAGTTAGCAGGTGCAGACACTTTGCGATTCCGGCAAAATCTTTGACGAACATCCTGTAATAAGTGGCGAGACCTAGAAAGCTCCTCAGCTGATGTTTATCTTCGGGAACTGGCCAATTTCTCACGGTTTCGATTTTCTCCGGGTCAGTGTTTACTCCATTTGATGATATCACATGTCCCAAGTATTTCACCTCAGCTTTGAACAGAGCTCATTTCTTTGGATTTAGTTTCAAATGTGCAGTTCGAAGTCGTGTAAACACCTCCCTCAAGTTGTCGCGATGTTCAGCGAACGTCTTTCCCACAACGATGACGTCATCCAAGTACACAAGGTAGGTTTTCCATGTCAGACCCTGTAACACACGTTCCATTAAACGCTCAAAGGTGGCTGGAGCGTTACACAAGCCAAATGGCATAACGGTAAACTGCCATAGTCCATTTCCCGTTGTGAAAGCGGTCTTTTCTTTGTCTTCTGGATGGATCTGTACCTGCCAGTAGCCACTTTTCAGATCGAGGGTGGAAAACTATTTCGCTCCAGAAAGGGTATCCAAGGTGTCATCTATTCGAGGCAAGGGGTAGCTGTCCTTCTTAGTGACATCGTTGAGCCTCCGGTAATCCACGCAGAATCGAGTGCTGCCGTCCTTCTTTTTCACTATTACAACGGGTGATGCCCACGGACTTTTTGAGTTTTCGATTAGACCGTCTTTTTCCATGGTTGATATCATCTCATCGACTTCCGACTGTTTTGCCAATGGAAGTCTTCTAGCAGGTTGTCGGATCGGTCTGCTATCGCCGGTGTCTATTCGGTGCTGTACTAGGTGTGTTCGACCATAGTCTCCATCCTGCGATACAAATATATCAGCAAACTCGCCAATGAGGTTTTTGGCCATGGTTTTCTGCTCCTGATTTAGCTCACAGTTTCCAAGGATAGCATTACATACCTCAGCCAATTTTGTTGCAGAAACAGGACTCGCAGATTCACTCCCAGTAGTTGTCGATATGGCTGCAATGGGTACGCATCTCCCAATCACCTCTCCTTGTCTGAGCTTGACGGAGTGTTTGTTCGGATTCATCAGCCTTACCGGAACCATGTTTTTCTTTGGTTCTACTAAAATTTTTCCAACGATATAGCTTGGAAAGTTCTCTTTATTATCTGCTTCAATGAAATAGAATCGGTGGTTCCCAGGATCACCCTCCAAACGCGTCCAAAGAACTGTCTCTGAAGAAGGTGGTAGGACTTCATCTCTGCTTATAACCGCCCGAAGATTCCCGCCTGCTGTGTATCAGAAGCTTGTCTAGCAGTGTGAGTGTTATTCCTGCCAGATGCTTCGTCATTCTGCCTCCTCCTTGCGCAATGTGGGCAGCTTACCTGTCTAGGTGGAGATCTGCATTGTCGCTGTAGGTGTCCTAGCTTGTTGCAATTCCAGCATCTCATTTGACCTCGAGCAGTGTTCGGGTTTTGTCTTTCAATGTCGACACGTTGACATGAGCACTCTAGCGTAGCCATTTCCCTGACGCGATGGCTACCTTGCGAAGCTTGGTCTCCTGCTTCCATTGTCAGGGCAAATGCTAAAGCCTCAGCGAGCGTTTTCTTACCTGCCATTCTCAGCCATTTGTAGTTTTCCATCTGCAATGGCATTAGTGAACGCATCGGTTGCCAGTTCGTTTATGATTTCCCTGCTGGTATTGGGATAAGACAAATTGGCCAAGCGCTCAATGTCAGCTTGCAATTGTTGTAGCGTTTCACCTCTTGCCTGGACCCTTCGGCGCAACTGGACTCGGTAAACTTGCTGCATGTGGTCGTCGCCAAACCTCATCTCGATTGCCTTGACCATGGCATCATAATCATGATGTTTGTCTTCAGGAATGGGCTGCAGCAATTCGGCAGCTGTTCCTCTGAGAGCAAGCGTAAGAGCAATTGATTTGTCTTCGTTGTCCCAGTTGTTTGTCAAGGCGGCAGCTTCGAACTGCCTCTTATAAATTGGCCATGATGTTTGACCATCGAAGACAGGGGGCTGCATTTCCTTTCTTCGTGGACCGTCGCTCGAATATTCCCGAACCTTCTGCTTTTTCAAAGAATCAAATTCCTTAGCCAGATGTTCGTACTGTTGCTCTACACTTTCTACTTGCTTTCCGAACTTTTCTTCTAAGTTTTCTATTTTCTGATCTACTATTTGGAGTCTTTTGTCGAAGAGAGCATTCTGTGCATCTAGCTTGTTTTCGAGAGAATCCCTTTGTTCGCTTAGTTGCTTCTGAAGAACTTCTAAAGAATTCTTCTGCTCATTCTTTTGTTCGTCGAATTTACTTTCGAGAACGTTCTTTTGTTCTTCGAGAACGTTCTTTTGTTCTTCGAATTTCGACAGAAGCAACTTCATGAAAGCAGGCATTTCATCGGCTGTACTTACTGTGCATTCTCTCCCTTGTTTTTCAACATCGAACAACATGGTATCGGGGTCTCCACCATCCTGAGTGATAGCATTCTGAAGTCGGAGCAATAGTTCCTTTTTCAGCCCCGAAGTCTGAAGATTTCGTTTTCCTAATTCTTCTTTCAACTCAGCTGTTGTCAATTGTTCTGATTTGCGACCCATTTTATGTAACTGAAACACTATTTTCACAACACAGTCAGTTTTATTTTAATGTCTCTTCTAGAAAGATCTTTTTCCAACACTATTTTTAACAAAAATACTCGCTATTCACAGTTTTATAGCACAATCAGTTCAATAGTTTCTGGAAAATTCTACTTTCACAATTAAATGAGTCACCGAAACTGTTTTAAAAAAAATGTCACTATGGAATTTTCTAGCACTTTACTGAGTTTTATCCCCAATTTCTGACACCAATGTGATATTTTAGCCTGGGTTTCGACAAATAAAACTCAATCAAAATTCCAAATTAATACAACAAATCCTTTTATTTTATTCAACACAACGTCTTTCAGTTTAAATAACACCAATTTAACTTATTCCACTTATTCACAATTCAAATACGTTTTTATCATTCAACACTTTTTATTTAATCTCAATTCAATCACTTTTTATTAACGCTTCCAGTTGTTAACAATTCCACTTTCGAAAATAAACTGAACTCTCAATGCAATCTACTCTTGTATTTATACAAGTTTACAAGCTTCTGGAAGCTTCTGTCTGGTTCTGGCACAATCTAAGCTTTCGGTACTAATTCGAGTCTCGAATTAGTACTTCAAGTTCGATTTAGTACTCAGTTAAAACATGTTGCAAATATGTAGCATACTTTTAGGCGCTCACAATGAATGTTGGTTGTTGTACACAATGAATCCAATAGATGTCTTTAATTTACAAAATGTATCCTCCAAATATCTAAACTTGTTGCCACATCACAATATCAAGAACTACTGCTGCGCTATTACGGCAGTATTTCGCTAAACAGGAAGCTGCCTCATATTACTACTATAGATTCCATATACAATGGAAAAGGCAAACAATTTTAAAATGCGCTGCTTGTTTTTTTGGCTATCGAATGTTAAATAAACGGTGAAAGGGATTAACAGTATATAATGGGGTGATTAGTATCGGCATGGTATTTTATGGCGTACGGATTAGGGGTATAAACCTAGGCACATCCTACATATGTATGTAAGTATTTTCTTTTAGATGCAGCGAGTGAGAGAGTATAAATGGTAACAGAGCGAAATAATTAAATTATTTTTTTCTTATTTTGATCGCCGAAAACATAGTTCTCGACTACGTAATTCTCAAAAATTTATAAACAAATAAAAGTAGTAGTAATAGCAGTACAGTAGTACAGCAGTACGTACTTGCTCTTATGTGCCCAGTCACATTGAAAGAAATAAATTGCACGACTGGATCGCACGTACTTGCTCATATGTGCGGTCATAGCGTCGAATAAATTTAAAAAAATACACGGCAGGGTCGCCGAAACTTGTTCTTATGTTAGATGATTTCTTAGAAAGAAGTATTGCCAGATTGAAAACCACACGTCTATTAAAATAAAAAAATAATTTTTTTTTAGAAAATTCTTTCATTTTTTTAGTTAGCTTAAAAGTTTTCTCGGAAAAACTAAGTATGAATAGAATAATAATAATAGAATAGAATAAGAATAACTTCGAAAAAATATTTTAAAATTTTTTCTAGTATGTCATTGTAAGGAAATCTGTAGTTTTCATCTGGGAAAATTATTAAAAAAAAATTCAATCAACCCATTTTCAAAATATTTCGAAAACCAAATTCTTTTTTTTAACAAATTAAAAAAAATAGAAAAAAATAAGTTTTTAAAAATTTTTAAATGCAATATTAATTGAATTATAACTGACTTCCTGTGTGCAAAATTTTATTGAAATCGGCATTATAGTTAAGATAAAACCACATTTAAAAAAAAACAGTAATATGAGAGGTACCGTTATAGAACAAATTTCAAAAAATTCGTTCTAACAGAAATATGTATTTTGTAAAAAAAAATAGCACCCTGAAAGTTTTATCAAAATCGTTAAAGCCGTTTTGGAGAAAATCAAACTTTTTGTTAAAAATTGTATGGCAGGTACCGTTATTTTTCGACATAGAGCAAAAATGAAAAACCCCGAGAGACTACCAAATAAATACTAAATACCAAGTTTGAAGCAAATCGGCCCACCCGCTTAGGCTGTAGAGCGCTAACAGACAGACAGACGGACGGAATTTCCGGACCCACTTTTTTCAACTTCTCTATTATCGTAATGTCATGTTTGATTGTTAGATTTTTTTTGCACGAATCCATAACTTGCATTTTAGTACCTAAATCGCAAGTAAAATCTCTATTGCTATCTGAGTTAGTATGTTATTTATATAGAAGCTTTATTGTCATAACCTTTGTATATAAACTAATGCTTCGCATAAGGAAGCATAACGTTCTGCATGATATCATTATACATTTTGGCATCCATAATTTCCTTAATCAAAAAAGTCCCTGTCCAGTAGTACGTGGGTCATATTAAGCGTTGTGAGGACTTCTAATGTATTGTCTTCTACCGAAAAATACAATTTTTTACTCATCTGGAGTAAATACATAAAATTAAGGAAGGCCTCACATTGTTGAATATGACCCACGCTATGTGGCAAGGGCTTTGAAGGGCACGGAAGAGTTAAAGTAACATTAGGATAATTTTTCGTACTACGGGACGGGGCCTTTTTTAGGATTAAGGAAATTATGGACGCCAACATTTATAATGATATCATG
Organism: Platycheirus rosarum; assembly: GCA_963971375.1. Lineage (NCBI taxonomy): Eukaryota > Metazoa > Arthropoda > Insecta > Diptera > Syrphidae > Platycheirus > Platycheirus rosarum. The sequence goes on along the minus strand of OZ020511.1, from coordinate 8,546,253 downwards.
CAGAACCTTATGCTTCCTTATGTGGAATAGAATATATTCCAATATCTTGAACGTTTCAAGCATACCAGCAACCTTCCAAAGAATTGGTTTGAGAAGAAAATTAACGTTCTTGAATGGCCTGCTCAGTTACAGGTCCTCAAAATAATTGAAAACTTATGAGCCAATATTAAGGAAGTTGTTTCTAAAGAAAAACCGGCAAATGTAGCAAAATTATGGAGCGCAGTTCAAGAAACATGGAATAGCATTCCGCATGAAAGGTGCATTTGTCTGATTAATTTTATGCCACATCAATGTGCTTCTGTCCTTGAAAATAAAGTTCACACAACAAAATACTAACTATTTTCTAAAGTATTTCATTTAAGTTTATGATGAACAATATCTTATAATATATTGTTTTATGAAATAATATCAGTAGCACTGCTTTAATTTTGCACACCTTTTTTACTTGCGATTATAGGTACTATAATGCAAGTTATGCATTTGTGTAGAAAAAAAAAATTCAGATAACAATCAAAAATGACATTACGATGATAGAGAAACATATTTGAGTTACTGGCGAAATTTTGTTTGTCTGTCTGTACGGATGTCTATTAAACTACAGGCTAAACGGCCTTCAAATTTAGACCTTGAGGTTATTTTGACATTCTACAGAGGACTTTATTTATTTCTTTTTTTTAGCTCAAATATTAACGGTACCTGTCATATAACCGTTAAGCCTATTTGCTCGAAAACGGCTCGACGAATTTTAATGAAAAAAAAATAAAGTTGGTGGGTTAAAAACGTTACCCCCCATAGGATCCTTTTTTTCTTAGACTTTCTCGCGAACTGGGTGCCCGATTACAATCAAGTTTGATATTCACGCTTTTTCACTTTTTTTTTAAAGAAATACAATGGCGTTTAATTTTTTTCCACTGAAAACAATTCTATCTACTTTTTTCGAACAATCAAAAGTCTGAAAATTCTAATAAAAACTTTGAAGTTCCCTTAATATTTTTCAAATTTTATTCGATGCTGTGACGCACATAAGACCCAATGCACATGAAGCAACTGGATTCAAACTAAACCAGTTGGCAACTCGGGTTACAGACCAGTTACGGACTTAGAAGTGACTTGACTCCACACACGAGAAAACTCATCACCAATCGAAATCTCTAGTTCGTTCAGTGTCGTCATGGCTACCGGCCGTGAAACCATCATGTTGAACTATTATCTCAGTAAGAGGCTATTAATCCAACCTCATAATAACTTCTCTGCACTAGCAGTGGAAATATATGACACAGTAGACTAAAACTATTAACATCCACATTCAAGTCAAAATTAAAAAAAAACATAACCCTCAATTGTTCGACATTCTCCGTTTTATATACGCCTTCTCTATTTCATTTTTATTTGAATAGCCGGAAAGGCAATAATTATATAAAATAGATGTTTTTCCACCTCCCGCACCAGCAACAGGTTGTTTTGTTGTTCGCTCATTTTCGACCAACTGGAAACTTAAATCACTTGGCAACCCGACATGAAAATCAACAGACGACTGGTTACAGACTTTTTTGTGAATCGCCAATGAGTTTTCAACCAGTAGCGTCGTGTGCCTCGTCCCATTTGATTACGCAGGTTATGTTTCAAAGCAAACTAGTTGCCAACTTGCATCGTTAATCAGTTTTTTTTGAGTTGCTGCGTGTGCATTCGGCCTAAGAGCAATTATGTGCAATCCACTCATGCAATTTATTTCTGTGTTATAAAGTTTTTTTTTTTTAATTCCGTTACCTATTAAAACAATATATTCTTAAACTTAGGAATACAACCAAATTAATATTATCGTGTTTCTTGTATTTTTGATTCAAATAAATATACATATGCAATGCTATTATTTTGACACATGTATACGTACAGGCAGATGGAATTATGTCACTAACTGAAATATGTTTCTCTATTATCGCAATGTCATGCTTGATTGTTATCTCAATTCTTTTTTTAATCTGTACGATTGTACCTATAACTTGCAGTAGAGTACTAATAATCGCATTATGAAAGCAATCTTAAAATACCTATTGATTTCTTAAAAAAAAAATATTTTTTTACAATATTATTATGTATAAGAATAATTTTTTTTTAATATTTTAATACAAAATTAGGTACTCGTTCTTCTTAAATATATTAGCATATCAATTTTAGTTATAATCGATTTTCCAGAAAAAAACAATTAAACAAGCGGCGCAGCGATTCACTCATCTTAAATATATTTTTCATAATATTCCATATATCGTTTAATATCAAAATCTGCCATTTTAGTGAAAAAGTTTTTGCTTAACAGTTATAAAACAGATACCGTGTTAATCCGCGGTTAAAAGTCTTCTGTAGAATTTCGAAATAACCTTTTGTAGATACATAATATATTTAATACTTATAATAGCAAAAGTAACAGAATGAGAATGAGTAAGTATATGCGCATGAATACATATGTAAGTATGCTCAGATCAACCACCTCGCAGAGAAGCATCCTATTCAAACAGGTGTCATTTACCTGAAGCTAAGAGGTAAGCACCGACAAGTAGTGTTATATGATTTTTTTTGTTCATTCTTATTATTTTCTTGTAAACCGTGCACGAAATATTGTTACGAAATAATGGAAACGCCAAGAACACTTACGCAATTTTACTCGGAAAGATTTTGTTATTATAACGTCATTCATTGATATTCGGCCAAGATATAAATAAAGTACAAAAAAAAAAAATGAGGATCGCATTCGCTGTGGGGCAAAGTGTTCCTTTTTTCATGTTTGGGATCGACATCAATGTTTAAATAATTAAAATATAAATCATTTGGGTAAGAAGATTGGAAAAATGGATCGGTGTTGTTTATAGTTCTGCTTTTTTGTGTTTTTTTTTTTCATTCTAATTCCTCATGAAAGTTTAAAAAGCTTCTAAACGATATTTACGGGGAGTTTGTTTTCTATGTAAAAGAAGAACGCGTATAAAACACAACAATCAAAATTAAAAATACTTTTTCGGAAATGCTTTGTAATAACATACAGTACAGTCGAATATTATACTACGCCTTCATCCTCCAATATTTCTGAATCTTAAATTAGCTCAAAGTTAATAATTAATGTTATTATAATTTCACTGATAATTTCAGTAAAAGTAATCTTAATATAAGTATGCTACCTATTTACATATGTTAATTATGGACTCCAAAACGGCATGGCTGATTTTGTGATCGGGTGATCGTGTAAGATTTTGACCCGATAGGTGGCGCTGGGGTAAAGATCATCGTGGTTTGTTCGGTTGGTTAAAACTTAAAACTGATTGGACCAAATTGGATACTTCCTTCTGCGGGTTTGTTCGTAATTACTACGTCAAGATTTAGGAAAATAAAATTTGGAAAATTATCAACAGGTGGCGCTGTAGGTGCACATTTCGCTTCAATTCATTATTCTTATTTATGTACCGATTTTGACGGACGGGACGGGACAGGCAGATAGCTAATGATGTAAGTAATTGAAGTGTTTTTAATTTCAAAATAATTTCTTTTCACAAGATGCTCATGAAAATATACATACACGGTTTAACTAAGGTCTAAGGCTATTTTTATTTCACACTAGTTGACACTGCGGTAATGTTTTTTTTTTTTAATTCGTATTTATAGACCGATTTTCATGGGACTTTCACAAGCAGATAGCTGATGATGAAGGGAGTAAATCAGTTTATTTTAAATACCGCTAGGTAGCGCCTAATTGTTTTTTTTTCCGAAAATTCATATTTATGGTCCGATTTGATTTGATTCAAAATCATTCAAATAAAAAATAATTAAAAGAAACGCCATTTTCAAAATGATGACCCGATAGGTGAGCTTAGGTGAAAATATAAACATATTTTCATAAAAACATTTATATTATATTATGTATTAACACTGAAAACATTAAAATGTAGTTTTTCCTATATATATTTTTATATCTACAATATTATTTACCTTGGTGGTGTTTGGTGACTATTCGACACGATATGTCGGCGATGTTGTTGGGATTTTGAGAACATGACATTGATGTTGAAGGATACCAAATATCACTTTATATTATTATATCTATGTATATAACTATATATTCTTATATATATTTTATATTATTTTTTTAATGAAGCATGTTCATTCAAAGGCCGCTATTGTATCTTTATTTATATTTCACAGATTAAATAGCGGTCCAAAAGAAACGGTCCGAAATATTCGGCGGGAAAATCTTTTAATTTCTGTTCTCATACATTTTCTTTTGCCTATTTTTCTGGGCTTGTCTTCATTTTGTAGCGGCTAGTTTGGGATAACTTATAAAGCGATTTGTGATAGGTATGTTATGTATATGTATACACACACATGAAATAGTCGCTCGACGTGGATTTTATTTAAAATAACTTTACTCTGTGAAAAATCGGCAGCGTAGTCTTGGAATAAAACAACAAATAAATTTAATTATTTTAAAGAAAAAAAAATATAAAATAACATACACATTTTGTTTTGCCCACACATGAATTTTAGTCGAATTTTTAGTGCAAATTTCTTAACATTAGTCTACAGTTGGCCGCTTAACGAATCAAAGCTTAAATAAACAGTTTTGTTTTTTGAACAACGTACGTATATACCGTCGCAGGTATTATCAAAATATGGTCTTACATTTAAAATGTCCATTTAACATTTTTTTTCTGTTGAAATAAAAGTAATTTTTTGTCAAATACAGTGTGTGCGTTTTTTTTTATATTTCAGTGAAAAATATCGATTAAGAAACTCATTTTGAAAATATTTTTATTAAATATTCGAAGGCCGTCTGCATTGTTTTCGTGACTCAAAACCAAAATAATTTGAATTGTTTTTTTCTTCTGACATTAAGAAAACTATCGGTAAGTAAATTGTATTGCTAGAAAATGTAAAATTTGATCGGAATTTTTGGTCCATTAGAAATATTACTTTAAGATTAATTTTTTCTTGACAGAAATTAACGGCAATAACTTTTTTTTCAAGGAAATTTTCTATATTTGAATAATTATATTATTTTTTATTTTTAGTAACAATGTAATTATTATTTGAATTTCTATTTGAGCATCAAATAAAATATAGTGTGATCCGAAGTGCAAGAAAATACAATAAGTATGAAAACGACTGAATAGGTAATTAGGAACAAACATGAAAACTCTCAAAAAATACTTTTTAAAAGTTTAAGGTTTCCTTAAAACTTTTCTTTTACCTATTTGGTTAATTAACTTCTAAGTTTTTTTTTTCCTCAAACAGTTAACATCACTAAAACACTTAAGTAATTTAAGAAAAATAAGAACAAAATTTATTCATCATTTTGTAATACATATTTTTATTTTGTCTTAAGAAGGGCTTATGGAGCAGGGGAGGTGCCATTTTGCCACCTCAAGAGAGACATAATTAATTTGAGACACAAGTAACATTCATACATCGTCTTTTTTAATCAATAATAATGTTGCTTGCAGATTGCAACTTTCGTTTCAATGTCAGTAATTTGAAGAGATTGTATGGCATTATTTCTAACACTTACAACCTTAGTCACAAAAAATAAAAAAATAAAAAAAAAGAAGATATATTCATTCCCTGTTAGTCGTACATTTAAAAGAAAACGCCAGAGAGGCTCATGAAATTTGTTTCCTCGTGTAAGAGTGATCTTCAAGCAGAAAATATTTCAAAAGCCACCGTCCGTTGTGAATAAGTGAAATAGAAGAAACACAAAATTAAGTACTACGATTAATACATGAGTTCTTGCAAGTGTAGTTAAATGGTTAAGGTAGAAAACACTCGACTTTTCATGCTTCCAGTTCCAGATCACTACTTTTACATCTTGCGATTATGCCAAAAAGCAAAAACCTGCATCACAGCTAAAAACCTTCGTCTTAATTTTCTTAGATTAATGGTTAAATTATTATTTGTTCTCGATTTGAAGAAATAGAAGTTATAAATGTTGGCGTGAAATAAGGCCACACGAAATAAACCCAAATTGGCGTTGGTCAATAAGGCCTATAAAATAATGGAAAGAAGACCAAAAATAGAGAATAACGAAAAGAACTAAAGTCATAACCTAAATGTTAAGGAACGCCATAAGTGTATTAAAGTTTAAGGTATGTATAAACAGAGAAGTAGGTATGGCTGCATATTGCCCTCTTGCAAACCTACTGCTTGGGGTTGGCTATATACAAGGTTTCCTTATACCCGAATGATTCCGTAAATACAAAAATAATTTTGCATATAGACACCCAGCCTCGAACCTATCTACTCCAAACCCTATAATTAGCTACTAGCAAGGGTGTTGCAGGAGGGCAGCATGCCTCGCCTTACCTATCTTACTGTTTACCGTAAACTTCAATACATTTGTATAAGGCGCTTTGAAATTTCAAAAGTGTTTAGTGGGAATAAGTCCCAATTATTTGTTGGTGGGACTTATAACTCAACTTGGTTGGACATTGAAATTGAAATAATGCCAAAGCGGCGCCATTTCTTTTTCCAAAACGTAATAAGAAATTCGGGTAGGTCTTCTAGTTTTAGATTGTTCCTTGTCCGAAGTTCAATATGTAGGTACATAAAGGGTCTTGCAATTGGTACTTCCGAACTTTGACAATTGATAGCGGCCATCTTGTTGAAGCTACATCTAACAAATTGGCTGTCATTTATTCACTCTGTTTTGCCAAATCACCATGGATGAATTCAACAGAACGTGCAAATGATAAAAATGTTTTATTAAAATGGGTGTTTTGTTTGCGCAACGTTCCGCGTGCTTTGCCCATTGTACGGTCGCCATAATCGTCCTACCGAGAGGACTATTCACATTGTAATGGATAAATTTGAGTCCACTGGTTCATTACTCAATCTGCCGAAAACATCTCCGCCGTCCGTAAGAGTCTGCAGGAGAATCCGAGGCAGTCGATTTCACGCCGCTCATAAGAACTCGTCCTTTCGCAGACCACATTAAGTCATAGAAAATGAGACTCTTCTGATGCGCGCCACCAAGAGAAGCCACGGCAGACATTTGCACGATGTTATATTCCATACCTAATGGGCCTGCACACACGAGACCGGTTTCAAACCTTACATCAAGCACATGGAAATGTATACATAAACTTCTTTCCTACATATGTGTTTGTACATTTCTTAGACTCCAAACTGTAAGAAATTGTGTGTGTATTAGTTTCAGTCTTCGTTCATCCACTCAAAAGTTGGTTGAAGATTTCAGTCCAATTTATACCACACGTTTCCCTTCCCTTGCCCAGAAAACCGGTTTCAGTCCTTAATTGAATAGTCTCGTGTGTGCTGGCCCAATGGCATCTATAGGCGTTTCAAACGGGTTGGGTCGAAATACTGTATTTAAACAAAAATGGTTTTGATAATCTAAAAAAATGCGCATTTTTGTTTAAATACAGAATTTTGAAAACAGAACATCAAAATTAATATGAACAAAATCAACAAAAACAAAAACAAAAACAACAGCTACATGCTCAAAACATTTTTTCAATATATATAAAATATATAAAATAATTGATTTGATCATGTATCGATATGGATACATAGACAACACCAATTTTAATAATACTATTGGTGTTTAAATATTTTTTGATTGTTTTTTATTTGTTATTAATTCTATAAGAACATCTCATGGCAACTGAGAAAGGACAACAAAAATTAATTGTCGACGGTTATTCATTTTGTTTGGAGCGAGCGAGCATAAGCAGAATTTTTACATACAGCATTTTGGATAACCAGATATTTGGGCAAACAGAATTTTCAAAAACAGAATTATTAAATACAGAATTTTGTACGTACAGTATTAAAAAAAAAAAGCAGAATTCTGGTCCTACAGGTGTTAAGGTGTCTCTAGGAGGCTCACCTCAGTGTTTCCTAATGTATAAATGTGATTTGAAATATAGTCGACTTTTACGAGAAGTAGGGAGGTGCTGCAGGAAATATTTTTCCTGTCTCTGTACATAGAAAAAATGCCAATGCCAAAATGCTAAGCCACAAATGCTAAGCCAATTTTTTAGGCTTCAGCTCGTTATACACGCAGACAGAAGGCACACGTTTTTGTCCATAACTTTACCTATAATGGCAAGTAAAAAGTGCGTTTTTTAAATATATATTTTTTTTTCGAAAAAATACACATCATCTTGTGTTCAGTGTTCAATTAAAAATTAAAAGGAGAAAAGAATTTTAAAAGCAAATGCAGTACCTACACAATATATCAATTTTGAAAAAAAAAAACAATTTCAACATTTTTTTTTAAGTAAAATGTAGCGACCGCAAATAAATTACTTTTTTACTAAATTATCTTCACTGATTCCACATTGAACCAACGCTGGAAATAAAATTGAATATCTAACACCTGTATCTACTTGAGCATCAACGAAGCGAAAGATACAAAAAAATGCCATATTTGTCTATCCTCAACGTCGTCGCATCATTCACTAAAAAAAATGTGCGATATGCCTGTATTAAGTCGTCCTTGTCAGCCTCACCCTCACCCTCAACACACCAGACCGATGACCGACCAAGTGATATTGGAATTAAGCTGAACATTTTATAAAGTAGACCATTGTGTACTTACTTCCATTGTACATAAACTGCATAACTGTAACGATACATTTATTTCCCGTGAGCAAGGCTGGGTAGGTCAGCTAGTGTTATATAAACCTCAAATATTATATTTAGCAATTCAAATAATTTGCTTGAACTATAAATTTTGTCATCTTTATATATTTTTTACTTGCGATTTAGGTACTAAAATGCAAGTTATGGATTCGTGCAAAAAAAATCTAACAATCAAACATGACATTACGATTATAGAGAAGTTGAAAAAAGTGGGTCCGGAAATTCCGTCCGTCTGTCTGTCTTTCCATCAAACTTGGTATTTAGTATTTGTTAAGTAGTATCTCGGGGGTGTTTTTCATTTTTGCTCTAGGTCGAAAAATAACGGTACCTGCCATACAATTTTGAACAAAAAGTTAGATTTTATCGAAAACGGCACTAACGATTTTGATAAAACTTTCAGGGTGCTTATTTTTTACAATAATACATCTTTCAGTTAGAATAAATTTTTCGAAATTTGTTCTATAACGGTACCTCTCATATAACCAGTTTTTTTAAATGCAGTTTTATCGTAAACTATTACGCCGATTTCAATAAATTTTGTTTACAATAATACATCTTTCAGTTAGAATAAGTTTTTCGAAATTTGTTCTATAACGGTACCTCTCATATAACCAGTTTTTTTAAATGCGGTTTTATCGTAAACTTTTACGCCGATTTCAATAAAATTTTGCACACAGGAAGTCATTTATAATTTAATGCAATATTGCATTTCAAAATTTTCACAAACTTTTTTTTTCAATTTTTCAAATTTTTCTAAAAAAAAAATTGGTTTTCGAAATATTTTGAAAATGGGTTAATTGAATTTTTTTTAAATAATTTTCTCAGATGAAAACTACAGATTTTCTTATAATGACAGACAATTTAAAATATTATTTCGAAAAGTTTTTCAAAAAAAAAACGATTTTAAAAAAAATGGTCGAACGATTTTCAATATTTTTTTTCCTCGAAAGAAATTTCGTTTTCAAATTTTATTGCATACTAAGTTTTTCCGAGAATAAATGAAAGAATTTTCTAAAAAAAAATATTTTTGTTATTTTAATAGACGTGTGGTTTTCAATCTGGCAATACTTCTTTCGGAGATGGGCTTTTTGATAGCTGTCACTTGATTTATGCTCAGTTTGGTTTGCCATTTCATAATTAATAGACTTACTCCCGAACAAGTTTGCAAATTGTACAAATTTATTACCAAAATAATGGTTCGTTTCGGTGGAGCAGAGCATCGAAGAAGACCCGAATGAGTCCATCCGCCACCGCGCCCAACACTTGGAGATGTGCCCATCCACTTTATGGAAGATTTTGCGGAAGGATCTTTATTTGCAGGCTTACAAAATCCAACTCGTTCAAGAATTGACGCTGAACGACCATCAAGCGCATCACACATTCGGCGAATGGGCCCAAAACGAGATGGCCACCGATCACGATTTTCACAAAATTCGGCCTCGGCTGGAACTTATTCAAGCCAGCCGCGGCGGCCACTTCCCCGAAATCATTTTTAAAACATAATGCAAACCATTATCTTTATAATCAAGCTAAGTTCTTGGCCATAACATTAAACTATATGCGTTTTATTTCTTCTTGAAAACCACACGTCTAAAAAAACACCCTTTATATACATACATATGCAGCCACTAAACAATTCTCTAACACAAGAACAAGTACGTGCGATCCAGTCGTGCAATTTTTTTTTTATTTGTTAGTTGTTTTTGCGTGTTTATGTGTTTATCATAGGCGTCCTTATTATTTATTCTGTATGTTGTATGCTGTTATGATCATGAAATGCTTTAAAATAAATAACGATAAATAAATAATAATACAAATAACGAAGTTTGCTTTCATTAGACTAGGGGCTAGGGCTTTTTTTTAATGTTTATTTATTTCACCTACAAAATAACATAAACTCAAAAGCTTTTACATATTTGTATATATTTTTTTAAGTAAATTACCTTTGTGGTTCTCATTACATATGATTTCTATTTTTTTTTTATTCTTAGATCTTTTCTTTTATATTTTATTTTTATATTAAGTAGATTTAAAAATTTATGTCTTGATAGTTTTCTTCATATTAGGAAAATGTGAGAAAAAACCTAAATACTTACTACTTTAACCTATCTTAACCCATTTATTACCAAACACATTTAAAACTAAAATTTCAAATTTTTGGTAACATAACTTTATTAAATAGTGTCGAAGGAATACAAAAATATTTTTTTTAATTTAAAAAAAAAGTAGGAAGTGTGGTTTTTAAGCTGTACCCAAGCAGGTACAATGGGAAAATATGGTTGCTAATTCTGTACATGAAATTTTTTAAAGCATTCTCTTTCAACACAGAGAACTCACAAACCCATCTTACTCGCATGTGGCATACTTTGCATCTAAGAGGTTTTTCAATTCTCTTTGGAAAATGGTGACCTTCAGATAAAGCAACGCTTGCAGATATGGAGCGTTTTGATGTCGAAGGTTGGAGAATTGTATATCTTCTAAGATAATATCGGGCAATATCTCTTTGAAACGAAAGCAAGTCATCTTTGGAATCAGCTGCGACTTTATATAGTTTCCAAGCGTTCACCAATGTAGAGCTTAGCATTGATGTAAAAAGCGGCCACCACCACTTTTTGCCTCGAATTACACTGGTCGTGTAAGTCAACGCCACCCATACCATTATTATAATCCGCAATAAGGTTCGGCTGCTGAATGAAAACTTTTCTTTTTTCTACTGATGACCAACGTTTGACATAATGCATGGGCTCGATAGTATCGAAATTTGTGCCCATTGTGACAACACTATTATCACTCCATTTTACAAAAAGTATATTATTGTTTACGTCGTATTCGTGCTCAAAATGCCCTCTTTTCTCTTTTTTGAATTCTTTTTTCAGCTTCAATGGACATTTTTTTGTTCGGTTTTCTCGTGCTGTTCCTGTAGTCCTGAAACCCTTTTCTCTCAACAATCGCAAAAGATCATGAGAAGTAAAATAGTTGTCAAAATATATTATGTGGTCAGAAGGAAATGAAACCTTTTCTAGAAGCTCAAGTACAACTCGTGATCCGAGTGACATTTGTAACACATCAGCGTTCACATTTTTTGCACCACAATAAGTATCAAAGTTATATAGGTAGCCACAACTACTCGTCAGCATCCAGTTCTTGAAACCAAAACGTACAGGTTTTCATCTTATGAACTGTTTCGAAGAATGGTGGCCAAAATACTTGATCATGGCTTCATCAATGGATAATTTTTCGTGCATGAAGCCCCATTGTTGATATTTTTTGCACAATAGATTCATAAGCGGTCTAAGCTTTGCCATTTTATCTCGAGAATCTAATATATCATTATCTGCGAAATGAATGCATTTTTTTATGTCATAAAAACGATTTCGCGACATGTTTTTTGCTACCAATGCGGTTCTTGTATCCTCATCCATTTTCCAATACATGGACTCCCTGGGCATTGGGTGATAACCATTGTAGAACATAATGCCTATGAAAATTTCCAAGTCTTCTTTTTGGAAATTGAGGTTATGATGATTATGTTGAGAAGCATAAAGACTAGTTTGATTCAAGATCAATTCTATTACCTCATTATCAAAAAGGGTTTCAAATATTTCGACTGGAGACTTATTGTCTAAAGTACATTTCATATTCTTCTTATTTACATCAAAGTTATTAGAACGATGCATCGTCATATCATTACCTCTTTTAGACCAGCGTGGTTGGGTTTGGGATTGCCCAGGTATTGAGGCTCTTATCACTAATAAAGGTACATCGTCCTCGCTATCGAAATCCTCATCCCTAATGAAAAGTTCAATGTTACCTGGAACATCATTGGGTATGTAATCGTTATCCAAATTTTCTGTGTCTATTTCATTCTCGTCTGTATTGTAATCTGCATCTGGTGGTATAAATGCAATGTCAAACACAGCATTTCGATCATTTTCTTCAATTGCATTTACTGCATTTGGAAGATTATCGAATCTCCTTCCATAAAATGATGATGTAGAGAATGCTTTGAAATCCATTCTTAAAAAAAAAAAAATCAGTTTTTCCCATTGTACCCAAGCGGGTACACCTAACTTTACGCGTACTTACCTAGTGTAAAAATATATGAGCACTTGATTTTTCAATTTTATCACACTTTGTTATACGTTTTTAAACTATTTCAAAAAAACTAAAACAAATATTTGTTCTATTGCAAAATATAGGCCAACCCCAGAAAATCGTAATCGCACCTGATATGGAGTAATAACAAAAATTCCGTTTTATTTTTTTTACAATGAACTGCACGCCTACTTGTTGAAAACATCTCAACGAACAAAAAAAAATCAAATTTCATTAAAACAAATTTGAAGGAAGACAACGGTAAAACCACAAAGTTGTTCAATTTTCTCTACCCAAACGTGTACAGTGGTAGTAAATGGGTTTAAACTAGTGGCTAGGGCAATATAAAACAAATTTGGGGGAAAATATTCAACAAATAAATTTTTTATGAAATCAAAAAAACACTATTCATAACGTAAAAACACTATTCATAAGGTTTTTTTTTTGGAAAAAAATGTTGTAAGCCATCTTATTTCTTTTGCTTTTTTTTTTTTTTATAATTAGCCCGCACTAAAGGGATTTTACTACCCTTATAATGTTAATTAAACACAGCGAGGGCTTTAGGAAAATAGGGAAGGATGTGAAAGGAGGTAACGATGCACATTTATTTTAAAGTTCTGCACTTCAAAGTGGAAGGGAAAAACAGAGTCTGGCAAGGCATTCCACATTCGCGTGGTACGACTAAAGAAAGAATCCCTGTACTTGACAGTACGTCCGAAGTTGGGCTCAAGGGTATAATGATGGGCATTCCTTGCAGTGCGAGTATTACGGTTAAAGCGTTTCAGGGGAGGAATGCAACTGGCTATTTCGCTAGAGCATTGTTTATGGAAGTTGCGATAGAATAATGAAAGGCAGGAAACATTACGTCTGTGCCCCAGAGATGTAAATGTTTCTGTTATTGTTCGATCGCCTATCATTTTTAAAGCTCTTTTTTGTATTCTTTCTAGAAAACTCAAGTGGGTTACAGGAGCACCTGCCCAAATGTGGGAGTTATACTCAAGTTTAGGGCGAATATATGCTTTATATACTGTAGCCAGATCAGACGGGGTGAAGAACTTCTTGCATCTTCGAAGGAAACCTTAACATCTCGCGGCATTTTTGGCAACGTCAAATATGTGGTCATTCCACAGAAGGTGGTCTGTAATGCACATACCTAGAACTGAGAGATGGTTGGTTTCCTCTATGCAAATGCCAAGTGACAACATTGTGTTTTCGAAGCATTAAATTCTACGCGGTTTCTTATTCCCCATTGTACAATGCTGTCAAGATCAGAATTTAATGAACTTATCATACGCTGCCGTTGCAGTTCCACATCCGAAGAACGAGGATGTGAATCTGGAAACGAATACGAGAAGCTGAGAGTACTATCGTCTGCGAAACAATTGTTGTTTCAGATAATAAGTTGTTGATAAAAATAAGAAAGAGAGTCGGAGACAAAACAGAGCCCTGGGACACGCCAGCGTTTATTTTGTGAGAATCAGACTTGAATCCGTCCAATACAACTTGTATTGAGCGTTTCGAAAGGTAATTACTAATCCAACGAAGAAGAGATTTGTCGAGTCCAATTGCACGCATTTTCGATAAAAGAGCTTGATGCCAAACTCTATCAAATGCCTTAGAAATATCAAGTGCAATAATTTTGCTTTCCCCAAAACGATGGAGAGATTGGTTCCACTTTTCGGTGAGATATACCATTAAATCACCAGTGGACCTGTTGCTACGAAAGCCGTACTGCCGGTCATTAAGAAGCTTTCGGTCCTCAAGATATATCTTAAGCTGAAAATTAATCAACGTTCTCATGACCTTGGAAAGAAGGGACGTAAGTGCAATTGGTCGATAGTTTGAGGAAGAAGAAGATTCGCCTTTCTTAGGGATTGGCTGGACAAATGCTGTTTTCCATCCACTCGGAAAGAGACCAGAGGAATAGGAGAGATGGAAAAGCTTACGCAATGGTTTTGCCAGCGTTGAAGAACACCTCTTCAGAACAATAGCGGGGATTTTATCCAGGCCTGCGGATTTGTTTATGTTAAGATCTTTTAATGCTCTTGCGACTGTACGAGTGCGAAAGAAGATAGGTCCCATGAAATCATTTACGCTCTCGAGTACAGGAGGAGTACAAACAGCTGCTGGCAGCGTTGAGTTAGCAGCGAATTAGGCTGCAAGCAGATCTGCTTTTTCTTGAGAACTGACAACAGGAGTATCATTGAAGACAAGCGTAGGAACCGATGATGACGACGAGTTCTTTACGTTTTTAACAAATGACCAAACATTTTTACTGCATTTGGGACATTGCAGTATTTTTTGCCGGATTTTTTGCTCATGTAAAAATTTAGTCTTGCGAATGTGAACATTACAGGCCTTTCTAGCTTGCTGAAACTTTTTCCGGTTTTCCTCGGTTTTGTTGGCCTTATAACATCGGAAACTTACCTCTTTCAACCTGATAATCTCTTTACAGCTCGAATCATACCATGAGTTATCTTTAGTTTTGATACTTTTTGACCTATTCGGGACAAAATTTCGCATACCTAAGAGGATAACACTTGTTATCATAACTGCGCTGGAGTCTATGTCACTACCGAGGAAGCAGAGCGACCAGTTGAAGATCCTGAAGAAATTATTGAGACCGTCCCCGTTGGTTTTCTCGTATTGCCAAACGGTTCTCCTAGGGGGTTTCTCTTCAACTGAGTTTTGTTGGCACGAGAGATTTGCAGAAATGACACAATGGTCTGATGTGCCTAGAGGCGAAAAAACACGAATTTTGTGTTTATCAGGATCGGAGGTAAGAAACAAGTCTAGTGTGTTGGCGGCTTGCCCTGTAATGTCAGGAATTCGCGTTGGCTCATCAACAAGCTGAGTTAGTTGGTTTAACTCAGCAAAGATTTCAACATACCTTCCTTCGGGTGTTGTCTGGCCAGAATATCGAATCCAACTTGAATTGTGTACATTGAAATCACCCGTAATAATGATTTCAGTGTGAGGATAATGGGCAACAATACTTTGTATGGAGTCTGACAAAGCATCAAATTCGTTGGAAGTTGACACTCTATCCAAATTAGGGCTTCTATAGATAAAACAAGTATGTATAATGCGCTTATTTACCGTGAATTTTAACCACATGAAGTTTAAATCTGTATTTGAACACAGACCATATTTATTTATTTATTATTTCAAAATCGTTAGACCAGTTTTTTTTTGAAAAACTTTTCGAAAACATATTTTAATTTTTTTTTTTGAGTAATTTGAGTAAAAATTAAGAAAAAAATCCATAGGTTTTCAAATTATTCAAAAAACAAAATAATTAAAAAAAAAAAATATTAAAAATTAAAAAAAAATGGTTTTGAAAATTTTAATTGTTGTAAATATCATACTCAGTTTTGACAAATCTTTTATTTATCAAGTAGTCTGAACAACTTGTTATTTTGTGTTTTTTCATTAGTTGCTATGGTTACCTAAATTGAATTTGAATTATAGCGTAGAAACGTTTTTTGTATAAATATCTTTTTTAGTCTATCTAGTTTGCTCGTTAAATAAACATTCTTTATTTGTTCAATTAAAGTCTAGAGTTTTCTTTATTGTTGTTGTTATAAGTTCAACAGGATAACAGGAATAAGTTATATAAGAAATAACTTCAACAGGTTATGGGCCCAGTTCTACGCAGGAGAAAATATATCTGTGAATCTGCGTAATTTGTGTTTTGCAATTGAATTTTTTTGTTCGGATAATTGCTGGAGATTTTTCTAGAAGAATAAATATAACACTAAGGCGTATTTTTGCAGAATAGACAGAATGGAAAAGGAATCTTGTCAATCGAGAAATTCATTGATTCATCACAATGGATGATGTGGAAATTCCAAGTGCGTGTGAACCTTATGGCATTGGAGCTCTATGACTACGTTGATGGAACATCAATGAAACCAACAGATTTAACCTTGTTGCCTACATGGTCTAAAAAAGATGCTAAGGCACAGAAACTAATAGTGAACTCATGTGGGTCTAAAGTTCTTATTCATTTGTGCAATTACTCAACATCAAAAGAAATGTGGGATAAGCTGCATTCTATTTACGAACAAACCAACGATTCAGCGAAACATCTTTTGGAAGAGCAGTACTACGCTTACCAGAAAAACCAAGCACACGATATCGCAACTCATATTTCAACTCTAGAAAATTTGGCACAAAAATTAAAGCTAGCCGGTGTCACCATAGATGACAGCATGCTGATTACGAAGATACTGATGACTTTACCTTCGGAGTACCGACATTTTTCTACAGCATGGGATTCCACAGCAAAGGAAAATAAAACGATTACTAATTTGACGAATCGGCTGATGGTAGAAGAAAGTCGATTAGGAGTTGGCATTATGAATCAAGGCGAAATTGGAACGAGCGAAGCGCTGCTGGCAAAACGAAAAACTGGTTCTCTAAAGAGTCAGAATCAGCAAAGTTTTAAGAAAACACATAAACCGAAGAGACCTGGCAAATGTTTTAAATGCGGATTAACTGGACACTGGAAACGCGATTGCAAAGTACAGACACGATCTGATGGAGACAAGGTTTTTTTCAGCAACATTGTTCAATCTCTGGGTACGTCTGATGCTTGGTTCGTTGATTCAGGAGCCACTAATCATATGTGTAGACGCCGAGATTGGTTTACGACGTATTCTGAACTAGATACACCGGTTGAAGTTCTTCTTGGTGACGGAAAACTGATGCATGCATTCGGAAGAGGAGACTTAAAAGTTTTGTCTTACAATGGGATTCAGTGGATCGAGAAAACAATTAAAAATGTTTTATATGCACCGAAATTGTATGCAAATTTGTTCTCTTTGGCAAAGGCAATGGACAATGGTCACACAAGCTGGTCAGACAAAAATTCATTTAAGCTGCTAGATGGTGAAAGTGTTGTAGCAGTGGGAGCAAGACAAGGTGGGTTGTTTCAAATGATTTTTAAAATCATTGAGCCACCGCACGACAAATCAATGGTCGCAGTTAAGGCTGATACTCTACGCATTTGGCATGAGCGTCTAGGCCATCAAAATTTGCCTCAAGTTCGCAGTTTTTTGAAGAGAAACAACATTGATTTTGTCGACCAAAACTTTGACTGCGATGGCTGTGCATTTGGCAAACTACATCGACTCAGCTTTAGTTTGCGCCCAGATAGATCAAAAAAGTGTGGCGAAATTATCCATGCGGACGTTTGTGGACCAATGGAGGAAGATTCATTAGGAGGCTCAAGATATTTTGTACTTTTCAAAGACGATTTTTCAAAGTTTCGGTTTGTGTATTTCCTCAAAAACAAATCGGAGGTATTTGAGAAGTTTAAAATAGTTCTGAAGTTAGCTGAAAAACAATGTGGTCACCCCATTAAAATCCTACAAACAGACAATGGGTTGGAATTCGTAAATAATCGCATGAAGGTGCTACTGGAGGAAAATGGTATACATCATCGCCGATCTATTGCATACACGCCTGAACAAAATGGTTGTGTCGAACGTGAGAACCGAACCATTATGGTATCGGCACGGACAATGATTCACTCGAAGAAATTGGATCTTAAGCTTTGGGCGGAAGCAGTACAGACAGCAGTGTTTGTTTTAAATCGGACAGGAACCAGTACTGTAAAGGACAAGACGCCATACGAACTCTGGTATGGCATGCAAGCTCAATTTCACCATTTCCATATTTTTGGCTCAGAGGTTTACGTTCATATCCCTAAGCAAAAACGCAAGAAATTAGATGCTAAGTCAAGGAAATGTATATTTATTAGCTACGATGAAAACCAGAAAGGATTACGTGTCTTGGACAATGCAAATTGTGTGTCCGTAGTTCGTGATGTAAAGTTTTTGGCAGAGGAAACATCTACAGTCACTTTTATCGAGGAAGATGATGCGATCTGCAAGGAACCGGTAAGTGAAAATGTTTTCAGAGAAGAAAACGAAGACGAGGAAGAAACGAACGAACATCTTGAGGTTCAGCAAGCAGCAAAGAAGGTTCCAAGTCAACTGATTCCGGAAACAAAAATTGATGAAAGCAATATTTTGAAAACACGTTTGCGTAACCGTCAAGAAAGTGCTTCTATGGCAATGGCCTTACTGTCGATCAGCGAGGAGCCCCAGTCTTATGAAGAAGCTGTTAGTTCAAAGAAAAGCGACGAATGGTTAAAAGCGATGGAGGAAGAGTATGATTCTCTTTTGAAAAACCGGACGTGGACATTGGTTGAAAAGCCAAAGAAACAAAAGGTCATAGACAATAAATGGGTTTTTAAAATAAAGAAGAACTCTGATGATTCAATTGAACGTTTTAAAGCACGGCTAGTTTGTCGTGGATTCAATCAGGAGTATGGCATAGACTATCTGGAAACGTTCAGTCCAGTAATTCGATTTACATCATTGCGAGCGATTTTGGCCATTGCAGCTGAGAAGGGGATGCACATGAAGCAGTTCGATGTTAAAACTGCTTTCCTAAATGGTGATCTTGACGAAGTTGTTTTTATGCAGCAACCAGTTGGTTTTAATGACGACAGTGGACGTGTTTGTAGATTGCAGAAGAGTCTATATGGTTTGAAGCAAGCTTCGCGCTGTTGGAATAATAAATTCAAAGAATTCATTAGACTTTTCGGACTAAAAACTTGCGAGTCAGATCCATGTGTGTTTGTTAACCATGAGAATGGAAAATCAGTAATTGTGGCAATTTATGTGGACGATGGGATTGTGGTTGGAAATAATAAAGCCAACGTTGAAGCAGTAATTGGACATCTTCAAAAACATTTCGATATCAAAGTGATGCCAGTGGGCTGTTTTCTGGGATTTCAAATCGATCAACAGGCCGATGGTTCCATCTTCATGCACCAAACAGCATATGCCAAGAAGATTTTGAAACGATTCCACTTCGAAGGATGCAATTCAGTATCTGTTCCAGCTGATTCCAACCAAATAATGTCGAATTTTGACGAATCCGAACCGAGTGTGTTTCCATACCGACAGCTGGTTGGAAGTCTCATGTATTTGGCCATAGCAACAAGACCAGACATTGGCTATGCAATTGGGTTAGTGAGTCGATATCTAGAAAAGCCGACGGTAGTTCACGAGAATGCTCTTAAACGGATACTAAAATACATTAAAGGTACAGTCAACTACGGAATTAAGTACAACACAAATGGCGATCATCAGTTGTGCGGATTCAGTGATGCAGACTATGCTGGTGACATCGACACACGAAGATCAACGTCAGGTCTAGTTTTCAAGTACAATGCTGGAATTATCAGTTGGAGTAGCACTCGACAGAAATGTGTTTCTCTTTCTACAACGGAATCAGAGTACATAGCAGCATCTGAGGCAATCAAGGAGTTAGTGTGGTTACAACAATTGTTTGCAGAAATAGCACCAGGCAACATTAAAGACATTACAACATTTTACATGGACAACACAAGCGCGATTCGCTTGATAAAGAACCCTGAATTTCATCGTCGCAGCAAACACATTGATGTTAGATATCACTTCATTCGTGAAAAATTTGAGGATGGCTGTTTCAATTTGCAAAATGTATCAAGCAAAGATATGATAGCAGACATCTTAACCAAGGCTTTGCCAAGAGAGCGTTTCCAATTCTTACGGAAATTAATGGGAGTTTGCGAGAATTAATTATGATTAATAATTTTTGTGTAAAGAACCTGTTTTTTATAGTAATCTAGTTTAATTTAATTTTTTTTTTTTAAAGTTGTCAAAAAGTGGGAGTGTTGTAAATATCATACTCAGTTTTGACAAATCTTTTATTTATCAAGTAGTCTGAACAACTTGTTATTTTGTGTTTTTTCATTAGTTGCTATGGTTACCTAAATTGAATTTGAATTATAGCGTAGAAACGTTTTTTGTATAAATATCTTTTTTAGTCTATCTAGTTTGCTCGTTAAATAAACATTCTTTATTTGTTCAATTAAAGTCTAGAGTTTTCTTTATTGTTGTTGTTATAAGTTCAACAGGATAACAGGAATAAGTTATATAAGAAATAACTTCAACATTAATAAGCAATAATATTTAAATCATAAAACCGGTAATATGGGAGGTACCATTATAAAACTTTTTCTGAAAAATCCATTAAAATTAAAAGATAGATTTTGCATAGAAAACACTAGTCGGAAAGTTTTATCAAAATCGTAGGAGCCATTTTCGAGAAAAATAAGTTTTTCATTAAAAGTTATATGGCAGGTACCGTTAATTTTAGAGCTAGAATGTCAATTCGAAAAATAGTCGGGTAGAGTACTCTAAGAATACTATATATCAAGTTTGAATCAAATCGGCGCAATCGTTTAGGCTGTAGGAATCGAAACGGACAGACAGACGGAATTTCCACACACTTTTTTTGACTTCTCTATCATAGTAATATCATGTTTGATTGTTAGAATTTTTTTTTTTATGAATGCATAACTTGCTTTAATCCCTATAAATGCAAGTAAAATTGATGTAAGAAACAAAAATGGGAAAAGATATGCTTAAGAGCAATGCAGGAAAACGCAGAGTTATTCTGCTAGAACCAAAATATTTAAAATTCACCTAAAGAATCTGTTCTAAGAAAACTTTTTTTTTGTTTTTAATAATTTTTTTAAAAAATCAATATTTTAAAAACGGGTAGGTGATTTTATACTTGCGATTTAAGGTACTATAAGGCAAGTTTAGGATTCATGAACATACAAAGTTCGAGATAACAATCAAACATGACATTACGAGGCAAGAGTATAATAACTGTGGTGCCGCAAATTAATAACCGATTCATGTAGAAGGACAAAATACAAACAAATTTTATTTTAGTATTTGTTACTTCTATTAATTCCTAATTGACCACTGAAAACTAGATGCTATTACGTATTCTAGTTTTCGAGAAAATTAAAATTTAACAAACCCATATTTTTATAATTTTGTTGGTTCTTACGAGGTCTTTCTCTTTACATATTTCGGGTAGAGCACGATAACTTTAGCGCTGCAAAATAATAACAGATTTCTATAGAGTCTAAAGATTTTTTTGCTATGGGAGGGGAGGAGGTCAATCGACCCTTTTAGGGCCATTTTCTAAAAATGTTGGTTGTAATCGGTTACCTAACCAGTTTTCAGGAAAGTCGATTACAAAAAAAAACTCCTATGGGAGGAACCGCTCTTATAGCCCACCGTCATAATTTTTTCACCAAAATTTAATGCACATTGATTTTTTACATACCTACAAAATTCTTGGAGCCGTTTTTGAGAAAAATAAGCTTTTACTTGACGGTTTTATAGGGCAAGTACTGTTAATATTTCAGCTAAAAAAGAAATTTAAAAAAATCCTCTGTCGAATGTCAAAATAAACTTATATTCCAAATTTGAAGACGATTGGCCAAATCGTTTAGTAGACGGACAGAATTTTGCCAGTGACTCTAATATGTTTCTCTATCATTGTAATGTTATATTTGATTGTTATCTCAATTTTTTTCTGCGCGAATGCATAACTTGTACTTAGTACCTACCTATAACCGCAAGTAAATATTAAACAATTAGGTATTACAAATGTAAAAAAAACCGGGGTATTTTTAGCAATTCTATAGAAGATTAGAAAAGAAATATTTCTTTCCCGCGACCTAAGCTGGGTAGGTCAACTTCTACCTACTATATAAACCTCAAACAAACAAAAGATCTTTGTTACTATAAATCTACAATCAATTTACAAAAAATGTTTGAATGAATTTCTACACATACATAGTTCATTCAGATAGGCTGAAAACACACCGGATAAATCAAAACATGTTTTTTTGTTTCGCGAACAAGAGAATGTTGTTTCTTATGAGAGTACACAAACCAAATAAAACGAAACAAAACACATGTTTGTATTTTGATCTTTTTCGGTGGTGGTTGTCAAAAATACATGCCATTCTATACAAGCAACACACACCGAACCGAATGCAACAATACTCGTTTGAACCAACGTCGTTGACGATAATAGGCTTCTTTCTTATGGCGCAACACACACCAGTTGAAGGGAAACATAAAAACCAAAGCAAAACAGAAAAACGCGTTTGGTTGCGTTGTTTTTTGGAAAACAAAATTGTGATTCCGTTATTTTTACTTTCTTCTTTCGTTGCATTTTACAGTTTTTTTTGCTTCTATGTTTACTTTGTGCCCAAATTTAAACCAATATGGACGTGGATGCAGAAAAATAGATTTTTTCAATTGAGGCAAGGAGCCCTATTTATAGTTATTATAAAGATAAGGACCATGCCAATAAACATGTTATTGATAAGCTGCAGATAGAAATAGCAACTGAAAGGAATTATCATTGTTGTATGTAAGATTGGCAAAACTCTACGTCTGAGCCCGACCACAATATCACATATTGAACAACGCTAACTTTTAACTTAACTGGCTGAACACAATGAAGCCGCAGCCGCATACGGAGCCGCAACTGCAACACCTGTCAAATATTGAATACACACGAATTCAATATTGTGAACACAATAGGGGTTTTTATTTTTAAGCTCTGAGCAGAGCACGGAGTAGAGCCTGAGCAAATCGATTACGCTCTGAGCAGAGTATGATCAGAGCTCTCCGATCTAAAAAAGAAACGCACTTGAACACTGAATTGTCATATTTTGTTTAATGTCAAATGAAATTAATTTGCTTACTTGTTGTTGAAGTTTTAAGTGTTTTAAGAAAAGAAATTGAAAAAAAAAATGGATAAAGCAATTATTCTACGAGAAGCTTACAATTTATTTTTTGTATCCGATGAGGAAGATGATGATTTTCAAGTAAATCATTGAAGACGTATCACTAAAAATTACGCCATTTTAATGTTTGCTGTTTGTTCTTTCTTTCCAACAAAACAAGTCTTTTGTCAAAATACAAAAAACGAGTGAAGTTGGCCGCGCTCAGCCTTTTACTCCATGTGCTCGGTCATTATATTCTGAGCTCATAGAGCGCGCTCCGATCGAGCTCTGATTGAAAAAATAAACACAAAATGAGCGCTCAGAAAGCTCCGAGTTAAAAAATAAACACAGATCTTTTTTTGACAGCTCAGTGCCCTGCTCTGAGCTTAAAAATAAAAACCCCTAATGGAACGCAACTGCATACGGAACCGCAATACTGAGCCGCAATAGTTGGTTAACTTTTAACTTTGTCGTACGTGTTTATTATTTTTGGTTGTCAAAACAGAAAAAAACCTGATGGACGAAAACGAAAAAATTATTGAAGCCTTGCGCGCTAGATAAATTTTGTGGAATTTTTAATAACTCCATTTTAATAACTTTCATTAATTTTAAACAACATATATTTGCAAATTAAAATTGAACACAGACTTCAATTCACTCAGATAATATCAATAAAATATCAATTGTAAAAAAAAAATCGTACGGCTCCATTGCTCTCTGCGGCTCCGGCTGCGTATTGCGGCTGCGGCTCTCATTGTGTTCAGCCATTAAAAGCAAGTCTGTAAGTTCGATTTTATTTCATTTCAACGCACACCAAACGAAAAAAGGAAACAAAACGCTTTGTTTTGTTAAAGCCTGTTTCGCTTGGTGTGTGTTAAAATAAAAAACGTTTTTTTGACTATCGAACGAAAAACGTTTTGTTTGATCCGGTGTGTTTTCGGCCATAGGTACCTAAATATAAATACATATTGTGAAGTTTTGGCCTGGGGTTCGACAAATAAAACTCAATCAAAATTCCAAAATAATACAACAAATCTCTTTATCTTATGAAACACAACGTCTTTCAATTTAAATAACACCAAATTTAACTTATTCCACTTATTCACAATTCAAATACGTTTTTATAATTCAACACTTTTTATCTAATCTCAATTCAATCACTTTTTACTAACGTTTCCAGTTGTTAACAATTCCACTTTCGAAAATAAACTGAACTCTCAATGCAATCTACTCTTGTATTTATACAAGTTTACAAGCTTCTGGAAGCTTCTGTCTGGTTCTGGCACAATCTAAGCTTTCGGTACTAATTCGAGTCTTGAATTAGTACTTCAAGTTCGATTTAGTACTCAGTTAAAACATATTGTAAATATGTAGCATACTTTTAGGCGCATGGTCGTTGTACACAATGAATGTTGGTTGTTGTACACAATGAATCCAACAGATGGCGTTAATTTACAAAATGTATCATCCGAATATCTAAACTTGTTGCCACATCACATTATGTATGTAGATACAAATATGACAAATACGTATAGGTAAGTACAAGTGCTCGTACAAAACTTGAAAAACCTAAAGAATTCAAATGACATACGCATGTATAAATACTTATTCTGATATTACATATTTCATATAAAAAAACGTAAACAATGAAAATGTTGGATCGTGTATAAATCCTTACCTCAGCTAAGCGAAACCATTGTATATAAACTTCAAAAATGCTAGCAGTTTATATACATAATGTACAATTAACAAAATTTGTGTATTTCATGTTCTCCTTCTGTTTTTTCTCGCTTCACATTGCACATGCGCAGTAAACTAAGCACAAAGCATAAATGCTCTTGATTCTCTCTCACTCAAATAAAATGTCCCTACACTAGCGCTCCAAGCGGCTCGTGGAAGTAAGATTTTTTCGCTTCTCATGATAGTACTATAGCAGTTCATATACAATGGGATACCGCCGAAAGCGGCCCAATTATAGCTAAACAACCACAAACGTAACCGTGGTTACAAAATATTTTCAAAATCGGCCAATCCTTTCAAATAGAATGTTGGTTATATGGAAATATATAAAATTCCATAAAAAAAATCAATTTTCCTAAAAACCTTCTGGCAATTGCGAACACCTGAAAGAAAATTACAACAAAATCGGCCCAGCCGTTCTTAATTGATGAATTACTATACATTTTTCACACAATTTTTGCTTGCGTTTATAGGTACTATGGATTATTGCAAAAAAATAAAAATTCTAACAATCAAATATGACATTACGATGATAGAGAAGTCGAAAAAAGTGGGTCTGGAAATTTCGTCCGTCTGTCTGTCTGTCTGTTCACATCTCTACAGCCTAAACTAATGGGCCGATTTGCTTCAAACTTGGTATTTAGTATTATTTGGTAATATCTCGGGGGAGGGGGGGGGGGTCTATCATTTTTGCTCTAGGTAGAAAAATAACGGTACCTGCCATACAATTTTTAACAAAAAGTATGATTTTCTCGAAAACGGCTCTAACGATTTTGATAAAACTTTCAGGGTGCTAATTTCTTACAACAATACATCTTTAAGTTAGAATGATTTTTTCGAAATTCGTTCTATAACGGTACCTCTCATAGAAACGGTTTTTTCAAATGCGGTTTTATGTTAAACCACTATCCCGATTTCAATAAGATTTTGCACGCAGGAAGTCATTTATAATTCAATTAACATTGCATTTCAAATTTTTCAAGAACTTTTGTTTTCGATTTTCTTAAATTTTCAAAAACAAAAATTGGTTTTCGAAATATTTTGAAAACGGGTTGATTGAATTTTTTTAAATAATTTTCTCAGATGAAAACTACAGATTTTCTACTAAAAAAAATTTAAATATTTTTTGGAAACGTTTTTAAAAAACGACTTTTTAAAAAAACTGGTCGATAAACATTTAGTTTTCAAATTTTATTGCATACTTAGTTTTTCTGAGATAACTCTTAAACTAATTAAAAAAAATTAAAAAAATATTTTTTTTTATTTTAATATAGAAAACTAGCATAAGAAAAAGTTGGTGCGACTCAGTCGTGCATTTGATTTAAATTTTATGCGAAGCCGTGACCAGCCACACATAAGAGCAAGTACGTGCGGTCCAGTCGTGCAATTTATATATTTTCGATTTTCTCGGTAACGGCTCATTGGATTTTGGTAAAATGTTATATCATATGTAGCCAAATCAATTCTGCACGCCAATATTGTGAATATTTGTTTTTTATTTCAAAATGTCGGCTGAAGCTCCAGCACGATTTTCTTGAAAACCGAAATTAAGATTGCTAATTGCCACCCCCCCCCAAACAACCGGTAAAAGAAAAAGAAAATACAAATTAATTTCTTCCATTTCAGCCCTTTTTTTGACAATGCGACTGGACTAAGTGTTAACATTTGGTAATCGTGTTAAACATCTCACATAAAAATATTCTAACTTTATTTTGGTTGTATATAGATACATATGTATTTATTTTCAATGTACCTACATTTTTTCAGTAATACATAGCTTTTACTATTCATTTAACCACTAAATTATGTTAATTTGTTATTTAATTTTAAAGATTTTTGTCTCTTTTTGACAGTATATAATAAATAAATAAAATAAATAAATAAAATAAATAAATAAAACTTAAAACTATACATTTTCTCTTTATAGGAACGATACATAAAGGAAATAGAAAAAGCAACAATAGAATGGAAAAAGCAGAGGTTGCTTCCGAAACTGGTGAAATTACCCCATCTGTTCCCCAAAGTGGCGAGCAGGTACTGAATAGTCATTTCTAAAATCTTTCAAATTACTTACATGCATATCAAAAATGAAATGAAAAGTTCTAACACAAATTAAACATTAATTTTAAATCCATCATGTGCTTTCATCAAGCGTCCATTAAAAAAATTGTATTTCTATTTCAGAATATGAAAATTTCACATTTTCATTGATGAAGAAAAAAACCAACTGCTAAAAATGTATTATATTAGGTATTTAATTTTTTTTTATTTATCAATTAAATGTTGTAAGTTTTAAGCTAAGGGATTTTTTTATATATAGGATATAAAAAACAACATTATTTTCTTAGTTCTAAAAACAATAAGTATCTTATTTCTAAATTGATTTGCCCTGGGGTGATATATGACAAGTGATAGTCACAATCATCAAATTCGGTCTGCGTAAGGTGATTGCCATAGGTTGCAGTTACATTTTTGGGATTTTTGCGAGAAACAGATTAGCACAGCAACTTAAGCAGCAACTTTGACAGCAATGAAGCTTCGACATTAAAAGTCGTGTGAGAAAGATTAAAAGCAAAAAAATATCTAGTATCTAGTTGCTTGAAATAG
Organism: Platycheirus rosarum; assembly: GCA_963971375.1. NCBI lineage: Eukaryota > Metazoa > Arthropoda > Insecta > Diptera > Syrphidae > Platycheirus > Platycheirus rosarum. The sequence goes on along the minus strand of OZ020511.1, from coordinate 8,518,505 downwards.
TTCCTTTAATTTTTTATTTTGCTTCAAATTAATATTTTTGTAGAATTTGCGCCTCTTGTTGTATAAAAATTGATTGTTTTTCAAACATTTCGATAAGTCGCTCCTCCATTTTTGAAACAAGAAATTACTAAGCCAGTTCACGTTTCTTGATATTTCGGAGTGCTCAAGAAATGTTCTTAGTCACTTTAAACGACTCCCTTTTTCGGGAGAGGATGTACAACAGCTGCCTTCCAACTCACTGGATAATATGCATTTTTCGTGCGTTGTTGAACAGTGTTGTGTATATGTCTATTGCTTCCTCAGGGAGATGTCGTATTACAATATTGGGTATACCATCGACTCCTGTTGAGATCCACTGAGAAGCAGTGAATATCATGTCTATCATTACTTAATTTTTTAATAAGGAAATTATCGCCTATGGCATCTCTACAAATATCTATGGTATCTTTAATATCCATTCTAAATGTATTTATGGGCGGCACCTTACATTTTTTTTGTTTTTTCTGCGATGGCTGCTGCTGTTGACTTTTCTGCTGTTGTCTCTGCTGTTGGGTCTGCTGCTGCTGCTGCTCCTCCTCCTTCTGTTGTATTGTTTGAAAGTTCTTGGACGTAGATGGTTGGTTCAACATGATTGTCTGTTGTTGTTTTATCGTACCCAGCTTGGTGGACATTTGCTGTTGTGTTTGTTTTCGCTGCTGCTGTGGTTGCAGCTGCGAAAGTTGATGCTGCAGCTGTGTTTAATTTGCTGCTGGGTCTGCTGCTCAGCTGCTTGGAGGGCCTTAAGTTTGTCTGCCTACTTGAGCTTTTTGGCGAGCTTTTCTTCCCTCCTGTTTTACTCGTAAAGCTTGAATTTTCTGTTCGAGCAGACTTATTTCCTCGTCGGACTCCGATGAGGATGGTATTTTGCATGAGTATGCTATTATTGCTTGCTGCAACTTTTGTGTCGTCAGGCGTACTCGTGTATTGCCCTTTTCCTTCGTCGGACACATACGACACAGATATGTTCGACGGCACTCCAGCAATTTCCAGCTGCTGACGTATCTTCTTTGCGGCACTAGTCTTGGCTGGCCGCTCTTCTACCACTTCGGCCGGAGTTGTTCTTATCTGCCTCTTGACTTAACCTGTCGCTTTCGTCTCTTCACTGCTGACGCCACCATGACATCAGACGATTTTACTGGTGGCCCATCATCCGCTGGTACCACCTTTCCATTGTCTTTTTCCATTGGTTGGGTGTTGGTGAAGGCACCCTGGCCGGATTCGAACCTGGTTAATTCTGCTCCACGTCCGGCCACTTTACCTCCTGAGCTATTCGCTTATATGTCTTGCGAAGCGTTAAGACCTAAATAACATTAAAAAAAAAAAGAAATATTTGTTAAATGTTTTTTAAATTTATCTGAAATGTTTATGAAATATTTCTAAAATGGTTAAAAAATATTTCTTTGGTGTGGACACATTTTAACAGTTCTATAAAAACCCTTTATTATTTTTTGTCACATGAGTTATCCTACTCTTGCCATGCCTATGATTTAAAAAAGGGCACAACTTTTTAATTTTTTAAAACAAATAAAATGACGTTTAAATTATTCCGCTGAAAGCGGTACTCTTTTCGAACAATTAAAACATAAATCGATTAAAAACTTGAAATAACCTTAATATATTTCGACGCACATATGTTTTAACCATACTATTTAGTTTCTAAAAAGAACTAAAATCAATAACAATATATTAATGAAGAACATATTTCGTAAAACACAAACCTGCTTACCAATGTTCGCATTTCGCTTATAGCGCCTTCATTGATTTCACCACTACGCACATTGCTCTCCCATTTGCGACGATTTATAATGATAAGTACGGAAACCCTGTTAGAGCTTTTACATGAAACAGAAATATGCAAGCCAATGCAACCAGACTGAGAGGCAAACGTCCTATCTTCCCCGTATTGACAATTCTTGACTATAGTGGCGAGGTAGATTTGTGATGGTAGGTGCTTCTTTTTTAACAGAAAACAAAAAAATCAAGATTTCAGCGTCTAATCTTTTGACGCTGTCAAAAGCGATGACAGGCTACACATACGAGACAACATGGCTCATGCTGATAATGCTGATAAGAAAAGTGGTGTAGTTCTTTCAACCAAAATTGATCGCAAGCACCAGGCGAACATAAAAAGAACAGGCGCAAATTCCTAAAATAATTAAAAAATAGCAAGAAGAGAAAAAGAAATACAAAATAGGCGGAGTTTTGTTAAAGTAGAAACTAGGTGTAGATATTGGGGTGTGTGAGTGTGGATTTAACGAGAGGGTTTGTGGGTGTGAGTTAACGAGCTGTATGTTGGTTGTTGTGGCTGCCATCAATGTTTTCTTATGACGTTATCACGTAAAATTATCGTCCGTAAACCGACTTTACAGAGAACTAAATCTTTTTTTTTTATGTTCAAGAAGCTAGTCAAGTTGTAATATTTACTTATGTGTTCGACATTGCTATCTAATGAATAGTTTGCCACCGTAGTTCACGTTAAATCTCTTTCATACTAATCCCCCCCCCCCCACTCCATTGCTATACTACTTGTTAACAGCTCCACTGCCTCTTATCACACAACTAACGCTCCATTTCGTCAACACTTATTCAGTGATCGCTTTGCATTAGGATCACCTTGAGAGATTATTAAATTCATCTAAAGTATGTGCATAATCAGAGTAATCTGTTGTAGAATGAGTTTCAAGGTAAACCTTCCATGCTTTATTTATTTTATTACAAAGAATGTGTGGGCCATTTCTTGAACCGTAAATAGTGTTTGTATTATTCGATTTTTTTAAACTCAGATAGTTACTTAAGCAGTTGTTAAGAGTATCATAAAAGTTAGTGACTGCTTCGTCAATATTCAAAGAATTTAATACATTATTTATTCCAAAACTAATTAAATCTTCATCAACACATGGACATTTGCTTTTCTAAAGCCAAAACTATAAGAGCCATCAAAGAGTTAAATTATTACTGTTTTCAGAAATTTGATCAATCAAATCTAGCAAAATGTCCAGTGGTGGATGGCAGTTATCTAGATTAGTGGCTACAGATCTAGGCTCTAGAACGAGTGAACTTATAGCATCAGAGGAAAATGTAAAGTTAAATGTCAAGAGTTCGATGTTTGATTTTGTGACACAGCTTACTTGCTGTAAGACAGTGGAAATAATTTTATCAACAAAGAAAAGTTCCACTTGTTAAGAAGATAATGAAGGTTCTTAGTAGGACCTTTGTGCTTAACTGCCTCTTTCTTATCTACTGTAGGCATCGTATGACCATACAATGCTTGCGGTAAATAGATAAGGGCATCTGAATTTGTCCTATTGTGCTGACAGTAATTCGACTTGTAACGAGTTTGATGCACTGTCTGATTCCATCTCGAAAATTGTTTCCCTTTGTCCTCGCACTGAAATCGTTATTGCGGGCGATTTCAATGTACACAATTCCAACTGGCTCCGCTATTCTGGCCAGACAACACCCGAAGGAAGGTATGTCGAGCTCTTTGCCGGGTTACATCACCTTACCCAACTGATCGATGTGCCAACGCGTATACCGGATGTTGCTGGGCAAGCCGCCCATACTCTTGACTTGTTTCTTACTTCTCACCCAGACCATTGTATCATTTCAGCTAATTTTTCATCCCCCACCCATCCAGTTAAAGAAAAACTTCCCAACAGGACCGTTTGGCAATACGAGAAAGCCAACTGGGACGGCCTGAATATCTTTTTCCGAAACTTTAACTGGTCACTATGCTTCCTCGATAGTGATATTGATGCCAGTGCTGAAATGATCACAAATGTGATTCTTCTAGGGATGCGTGCTTTTATTCCTAACAGAGTAAAAAGCATCATGCCTAAAGAAAAGTCTTGGTTTAATTCTGAGTGTAAAGAAGCTATCAGGCTCAAAGAAGTAAGTTTCCGATCCTATAAAGCCAACCCTACAGAGGAAAATCGGAAAAAGCACAAAACAAGCAAGGAACTCATGCAACTCCGTTATTGAAAGAACCAAATTTTTGGATGACCAAAAATTACGGCAAAAAATTCTGCAGTGTCCCAAAGGCAGTAAAAATTTTTGTTCATTTGTAAAAAATATAAAAAACTCCTCGACATCTTCGGTTCCAACGCTCATCGACAATAACAAACCAATTGTTTACTCTTCAGAGAAGGCAAACTTGTCGCCGCCCATTTCGCTGCCAGCTCCACGCTGCCTCAAAGCAACGTTGCCCCTCCTGTACTTGAGAATGTAAAATTTTCCATGGGACAGATTTTTTTACGCACTCGTACAGTAGCAAGAGTTCTCAAAGATCTCGATATACACAAATCCGCTGGCCCGGATGGTATACCCCCGATTCTTCTGAAGAGGTGTTCTTCCACACTGGCAAAGCCACTGCGTAAACTTTTCCATCGCTCCTACTCTTCTGGAATCTTTCCTAGAAGATGGAAAACAGCATTTGTCCAGCCTGTCCCTAAGAAAGGTGACCCATCCTCCCCCTCCTCCTACCGACCCATAGCACTGACATCCCTTCTTTCTAAGGTCATGGAAACACTGATTAACCGTCAGCTTAAGGAATATCTCGAAGGTCGAAAGCTTCTCCATCACCGTCAGTACGGCTTCCACAGCAACCGTTCCACTGGTGATCTGATGGCATATCTCACCGAACAGTGGAACAAATCTTTACATCGCTTTGGTGAAAGTAAGATTATTGCTCTTGATATCTCCAAGGCATTTGACAGAGTTTGTCATGAAGCTCTATTATCGAAAATGCGTGCTTTTGGAATCGATAATACTCTTGTTCGTTGGATTAGAAGCTATCTTCTGGACCGTTCAATACAAGTTGTATTGGACGGATTCAAGTCTGATTCCCATAAAATAGATGCTGGTGTGCCCCAGGGCTCTGTTCTGTCTCCGACTCTTTTCCTCATTTTTATAAATGATCTTCTGTCTGTTACTTCTAACCCACTTAACTGTTTTGCTGACGATTCTATCCTCAGCTTTTCATATTCGTTCGATAATTCACGTCCTTCGCCTTCGGACGTACAATTGCAACGGTGCCGTATGTCAAGCTCATTAAACTCCGATTTATACAGCATTGTCAAATGGGGTAATAGGAATCGTGTGGAGTTTAATGCTTCGAAAACTCAATGCTGTCTTCTGTCGTTAAAGCTTAACATACCCCGAATGCCATTGTCCATGAATGGCACTTACATTGAAGAAACCGAAAAGCTCTCAGCACTCGGTATATGTGTCAACGACGACCTCCGTTGGAATGGCCATTTATTTGTGATCGCTAAGAATGCTGCAAAGTGCTTAGGTTTTCTGTATCGGTGTTAGAAGTATTTTTCCCCATCTGATCTGGCTACAATTTATAAAGCGTTTATACGCCCTAAACTCAAGTGTAACTTCCACCTCTGGGAAGGTGCTTCACAAACATCGCTTCACCTGCTTGATATAATACAACATCGAGCGTTAAGATTGATAGGAAATAGAACCGCCGCTGAAACAATTGCCCCTCTCAAACAACGACGCAATGTTTCATGTCTTTCCTTATTTAATCGTTTCTTTTACAAGAAATATTCACTCGAAGTAGTCAGTTGCATTCCTCCCCTTAAAAATTTCGCCCGTAGTACTCTTCTCGCAAGGAATGCTCATCAGTTCACCCTGGAGCCCAATTTCGGACGTACCGTGAAATATAGGGATTCTTTTTTTAGCCGAACAACACGAATTTGGAATAGTTTACCCGGCGAGATATTCCATTTTGATCTGCTAACATTCAAAACCAATGTTAATCGGCACCTCCTATCTCTCCCCTCCCTATCTTCGTAATGCCCGCGCAGTGTGTTCTTCATTAAAAGGGAAACACATAATCCCTTGTGCGCGCGTTAATTATAAAAAAAAAAAAGGATTCATCTTCAGATGGAATCCCATCAATGTTAGGTAGATAAGTAAAAATCACCTTTAAGTAAAATGTTGCTATTAGAGCAAGGACAAATCAGTAACAAAATCTATTGCCAGGGAAAGTTTACCATAAACGGACTATGGAATGTACGAACGTTTAAAATATACAAAGTTTTTGCCTGTACAGTATTAGTTTTACCCAGACTAATTTAATTAATAGTTCAAACAGGAAAGAGACTGACGAAGAAAAAATAATCTCACCGCAATCAAAACACCTCCGCCGAGTTCTTTCGCATTACCATTATGACGTTCTTTTCTATAAACTAAAAACTTACGTTTTGGTAGCAGAGGGTAAACTTTTTAAGTTTTTTTTACAATTGGAAGTTTAGATGGGTCGCGTTGTTTATTAACTAGAATGAATTACTTTATTAGGGTCTCGGGGGCAAAGATTAGTAATGCAAATAGAATAAAAATAAGTTAAGATTTGTTATTGGTTTAAATGAAGAGACGAAGCGACATAATTGGCCTTCTTATTTTTCTACACTTAACAGAAGTGTTACCAGGTATGGCTTTGCGAAATAATATCAAAAGTTGTGTGGGGGACCAAAAGGAAATGTAAATTGATTCTGGGTTTGAAACTGCTTTGATAGGAACGGAATCTATAGAATTATTTGTTTCTGTAACTTTAAGCAAATTTTTATTATTTCCCAATGTTTATTTGGATTTTAATGGATTTTGTATTTCAAGAGAGTTGAGGCTGTGGGACTACTTCTGAGAACCATTCTCAGAGAGAAGGGGACTAGTGTTTTTGCGGAGTGATGATTTTTTAAACCCATTTTATTTGTATTTTGTTTGGATACAATTACCTTGCTTATGTCAGGATGAGGCTGTATAAGAATATCCTCGTCAGCAGAACTTTTTGAAGGTATATTATTATTGAGAACTAAATCATCAGTAGTCGTTGGTTTCAGTATACGAATATAAATTGGAAACGCTACCGTTGAAAACATTCAGAAGTTCTTGAAATTCTTTTCAAAGTTTTATATCTGCTTTCTAAGGAGACATTTTGAAAGCTAGTTGGGACAAGCAAAGCTTACGGCAATCTGGGCAATACCAGTATGCACAATTAGAATTTGAATTTTTTTTCCCTTGACAAACAGGTAGTACATTTGTTGACCTGGTTACAAAAACTATTTTGATTGACCTAAACTCTTTTGTTCCTTATAGAACAAATAGCATCAGAGCAAAAGAAACAAACATTTTTTACAACCTAAGGATATAATTTGGAAACAAAAACGTTTCTCCAACTAAACTAATTAAAAAAATACCTGTATGGCTCTGATAAGAAAAAAACATGTTCCTACTCGAAAAAACAAATGAGAGAAAAATATTGGGCTGTCTTAAAAGCAGAAAGAATATTTTTTTGTACTAATCGAAGGAAAGGAATACTTTTTTTATTGTGTACCTACTATGTATATCTTTACTTCATCATCATCATCATCATCGGCGCAACAACCGGGATCCGGTCCGGGCCTCCTTCAACAAATTCTTCCATACATCCCGATTGCTTTGGCGATGCCATCCAATTGCACACCCCAAGGCTTCGGGCGTCCTAGTCTACGCCATCCTTCCAACGTAAGCAAGGTCTGCCACGTTGTCTTCTACCATAAAAAGTACCGCAAAAGACTTTCCGAGTTGGTTCCTCTTCGCTCATGCGAGCTAAGTGTCCAGCCCACCGGAGTCTACCGAGCTTTATTTTTTCAACAACATCCGCTTCTAGATAGATTTCATACAATTCATGATTGTATCTTCTTTGGAATCGTCCTTCCTCACACAAGGGGCCAACAATTCTCTGTAAGACTTTTCTCTCGAACGCGGATAAGAGATCAGAGTGCCTTTTTGTAAGCACCCAAGTCTCGGATCCATATGTGAGTACTGGTAAGACCATAGTCTTGTACAGCAGCAGTTTTGTTTTTATGGTAAGGTTTCTGGATTTAAAGAGCCTTGACAGACTATAGTAGGTTTTGTTGGATTTCAGCAGCCGCCCGCGTATTTCTTCCTCCATATTGTTATCGGCTGCTACTTTTGACCCAAGATAGTTAAAGGACTGCACTACTTCAAGTTCGTGCTCCGCTACCCTGATGGTTGTACCAACATTTCTCGCAGACGTTGCCGCCATGTACTTAGTCTTCCCTTCATTTATGTGCAGCCCCAGGTATTTTGCCGCTTGCTCGACCTGGGTAAAGGAGTCTTGTACAGCTTGTTGGCTTCTGCCGATGATGTCGATGTCGTCGGCGTAAGCTAGTATCTGGCTGGACTTGGTGACGATAGTCCCTCTTGTTGACGTGCCAGAGTCACGGATTGCTTTCTCCAACGCCAGGTTGAAGAGGATGCAAGCCAGACCATCCCCTTGTCGGAGTCCATTAAAGATGTTGATTGGTCTGGATAGCAAACCGGCTACTGTTACTTAGCTTGTGATGTTGGTCATGGTCAGCCTACATAGTCCTGTCAATTTATTTGGGATGCCGAATTCTCTCATGGCCGTATAAAGTTCTACCCTGGCTATGCTATCGTAGGTGGCTTTAAAGTCTATAAAAATATGGTATATTCAATTTCAGACTTTTTTCGATCACCTGCCTGAGGGTAAAGATCTGATCAATTGTTGATTTGCCTGTTATAAAACCACATTGGTATTTGCCGATTATGGTATTAGCGTATGGGGCTATCCGTTCTTGCAGGATAGAGGAGAATATCTTATAGGATGTACTCAATAATGTTATACCCCTATAGTTGCTTAGCGTGCCCGCGTTCTATGAGACTGTTGCATTGCCCGGTATGCAGCATTCTTACGTTCAGACGCTAGTTTGCATTCATCATCAAACCAGTCGCTCCGATCTCTGCGACTACGGCCTAAGATGGTATCAGCAGTACAAATGACTTTGTTCTTAAGGCGTGACCATTTTTCCTCTACGCCCGGCATTCTGTCCCCAGGACTTACTCTTCCCTCATCGAGCTCTCCGAGGGCGAGCCTTAGTGCGCGACTGTATTGGTTGCTTTTGCATTTATCGCGTAGGGCAGCCGTAATGATTCGAGCCTGACCAGCGGATGCAATACTTCTTCGCATAGCAATCCGCCCTCGGAACACCATACCAACGAGATAGTGGTCTGAGTCGATGGTGGCACTTCGATACGTTCGTATCGTCCTCAGGCTCGAGTAGTGGCGGCGATCTATGTGGTCAATTTGGTTACGAGGAACTCCATCAGCCGATACCCAAGTGACTTTGTGGATATCCTTACGCGGGAGGCTGGTACTCGCAACGACCAATTTTGTTGATGCTGCCATTTCTATCACTCGTAGTCCGTTGTCATTAGTGTTCTCATGCTAACTATGGGATCCCATGTACTGCCTGAATTCTGGCTCCCTACCTAATTTTGCGTTGAAGTCACCAAGGATGATTTTAACGTCATACCTTGGGCAGGCATTGAGGGTCCTCTCTATAAGTTCGTAGTAGGAATCTTTTTCTTCTTCTTCGGACTCCTCAGTAGGTGCGTGAATGTTTATGAGGCTGATGTTATTGAATTTGCCTCGCACGTGAAGGGTGCATAGCCTTTCATTTATTGCGTTAAAGCCGATGACGGTAGGCTTCATTTTTTGGCTGACTAGGAAGCCTACCCCGAACACATGGTGTTTTGAGTGACCGCTAAAATATATGTCGTATTCTTTTTTCTGCAAAACACCATTCCCTGGCCATCTCACTTCCTGAAGTGCTGTTATGTCAGCTTTATACATGGCCAGGACATCAGCTAGCTGTTGTGCAGCTCGAGCTCTATAGAGCGTCCTGACGTTCCATGAGAAATTTCTTAAATCTTTAAGCCGTTTTCGTTGCTTGGTTCGTCGTTGAGAAATCAGTATATTTCCGAGGCTTGTTGTCAGGTTCTGAGTAATATTTTTTTACGGGAGAGGTTAATAGCCCCTCGCCAACCGTTAGGAAGTGCTTGCAATTTTTGCTAATTTGTGTACAAAAATATACACAAATCATTGCCCGGGGACCACCACGTGGAGATAAAGCAAGCCGCAGGTCCCCATATCTTTACTTCACTCTCCCGCAATTTAGTTCCATGTTGCCTTTTTCATACCTTTGCCGCTTTTACATCAAGTTGTCATTCCTTAACAAACATTTTTTTTTTGTTTTTATTTAATTACCTATATATTTAAACAAAAATATTTTTTTAACACTATCTTGTTTGTTTTACCCAAAATCCTACATTCCCTATGTTTGATACCTTGATCATATAAACTACATATGTTTCTATAAACGACTTCATGAAAAAATCACAGATAGTTGTTCAAAATGGTCAAAACACAGGTGAACAGCAATCCATTATCACAAAGAATTCCCTTGATAATGTGGGTGATGAAGGTAATGATGAAAAAAGCACAGTTATAACCAAAAAAGAAAGCACCGTCACTGTCAATGATGCAAAAAAAAGCTCGCTTGAAGAAGATTATGAAGAAGAAGAAGAAATTGAGTTTTCTGAATCTGACGAAAGCGGCGAGGAAGCTGAAATAACTCAGACCGTTGTTATTCAAAAACCAGCAGCCACAAAAGAAACAACAACACAGGAAAACAAACACCAGGCAATTATCGAAACTATAGCAACCGCTAATCCGAAACCAGAGTTGGTTGAACAAGTCAATGTTGAAATGGAAAATAAATCCCCAACAGAAAATACAACCCCCATATCAAAACACACTGACACTATTGCAGAAACATCTCAACCAAACACAACCACCAATGAATTGAAATCTGAAATTGAAACAATAACCGAAGTAACTCAATCCATTAAACTATCGCCCCAGCAGGTAACAGCGAGCACTGAAGAAATTAAATCAGATACGGCATCAGTTCCGATAAAAGCCCCAGTCCCAGTTATTTCTCAGGAATCGCCCTTAGTTGCCTCCCAAAAACAGGAACTTCAGCAGAAGGAACGACAGGTAAGCTTGCAGAAATTTGCTTATAGCTTAACAAATTTAATAGCTAATAACGGCAGTACACTCAACAATAATCAGGATAATATAAACAATAAGTTAAAGGAAATAATTTCGGATATCGATCGTGTCATCGAACAGGAAGATGTCCAACAACTGCAACTACAACAGCTGCAGCAACAACAGCAACAGCAATACAACCTGCAGCAGGAACAACTAATGAAACAGCAGCGGCATCTTATTGAAGAACAGCAACGTTTGGCTCAACAAGTTCAACAGCAACAGCAACAGCAAGTACCAGTGTCAATGGTGCAATTGGAACAGGTCCCACAATTTCAAACACAACCAATGTTACAACAGCAATCTCCAATTGTAACAATGTCTTCAACTAGCGAAGAGATTCGATCTGATACCGGGTATGTGAAGAAGAACGAGAGCTATAAAGCTGAGGTAAGCGCACACTTTTATCTAACAAAAATTATATTTTTTTTTAATCCCATTGTCAATGATCAAAATCTTCCACTTGCTGGAGTGCTGGACATTATAGTCATGAATTCTCTGTTGTAAAAGTGTTACAAGTATTGCAGTGATATATAATTTTACTTACGTACATTCGTATGTATGTTTGTATTAGTTCTTTTAAATGCCTACTGACGCAAAAATTGTCTGTTAACTTATGTAGCTTGCCATTCGGCAAGTAATCAAACCATTTTTTGTTTCTGTTTTTCATGAATTTCTGAGAAATCTAGTTAATTTTACTGGACTAAATGTTGCCCATCTTTTACAGGCCGACTCCACGTGATATCTGTATTGCTAACCAGATCTCTGACATAAATGTCAGACCATTTTCTTTTTTCTTCGCTGGGCAGTTCATGTCTTGATATTTCATTAAAGCAAGAGAGGCTTATGTGTTTGTATCTCTGACAAAAGTCAATAGATAGAAATTCTTCTTCTTATATTTGTTAATTTTATCATTTTAAAACATTTATTCCATTAAAAAAATATAGATGTTGTCTCATTTACTCTTGTTAATACACATAAACTAATAAAAATACTGTATTCAGGCTTTTTCACTGCAAACTAAATTTTTAAAGCGCACAAAAAAGAGCAACTACCCGCATGAGAGACAAAAAATAATGAGATGAACCCTAAAAAATGAAAGAAAAAACACAAACGTCAAATTGTTATCAAGACATCGATGTCAAGATAGAACCGCGGAGAGAGATGTCTAACATCCCAACAGACTCCGAAACAACGCGACTCCATTGGATATTTCATCTCATGTTGAAGATCCTGAGAGAAATTATATCGTGTGGAGTCAGCCTGTTACATAAATTTACACATGTACGCACACGCTTTTTTTAAGGAGAATATCGTTCACCCGAAAGTCAAAAGCTCGGTATTATACTCTCTTCAATTTATATTTTCAGTACAGACCTTATGGTAAGAGCTTTCAAACACCCTGGTACCTGCACTGCAATTGTTTGAATCGCACTCAACTTAAGAAATTGCCCCTGAAATACATTGAAATTGTTGTTGTTATATTTCATTTCCACTGAAACCTGTCTGCTCACCGGCTGCGATGAGAGATGAGACTGATTATCAATTTGCCTCTCGCTTATTGTGTTTATTAAAAAAAAGCACTACTGCAGAGTTACCATTCGCCATTAATGAAAATTATAATACCTTTTTCTTTGGTTTTTGTTATGAAAGTTTAAGAATTGAAGCTTTCTTAGAGCGAATGAGAGCATATTTTAAGTTTAAAGAAGAAGGTGTTGTCGGTATGTTTTTTTTGCTTAAGTCTTTTCGTTTTTGTTTTTCTTTAAACAAACGGTTAAAATAAAGATACAAGTTAATGCAGCGCACTATAATAAAATGCTGACGATATGTCTAGCAAATGGTAAAATACCAAGAAAACAACACCAATCGCATTCCAGCACGTACGCTGGCGGCTCCCGTAGGTTAAGTTAGTTTTTTAAGAATTATTATGTTGTAAGTCTAGTTTTAAATCGATCATTAACAGAATAAAGAGCTAATCCAAAAAAATATTTTTTTTTGATTAATTCGGCACTAAGAATTTTATTTTACATAATGCAATTTTTATTGGCAATTTTTTTTTTTATTACATTAGGTACTTTAATGCAAGTTATGCGTTCTTACAAAGTTTTGGGTTTTTTCTGTGATTTATTATTACGTTAAAAGAAATAAGGCCTTCTGAGGAACTCTTCAAAAAACGCGCCTACTACATTTGTGTGAGAATTATACCAATTTATATTGCCCAGTGTGGCAACCATTTGAGACCTTTAAAATGGAGATAGCTTATTGAAATCCATAACAGTAAGAGTGAAAGGCAAATATCCTATCTTCCCTGTACTGAAAATATAAATTGAACAGAGTATAGCTTATTCACAAATTTTCATACCTTTTTGCATGTTTTTTTTTTTTGAAACGGCCAAACCACATACATATTTTGACTAAGGTGTAGAGTTTTTTCAGTAAGGCCTTGTAGAGTAAGGGTCTGTGGAGTAAGAAGCTTGGCTCGACATGAGATCTGACAACTGTTTGACAGTGTGAGACATATGGTCTCGTCTTGGCAACATTTTACTAGAAAATGTTTTTGGTGGGATTTCTTCTTTTTGTAAGTTGCTTACGACAATATTTTTAATATTTTTTGAGTGTTTTCTTACGTTATTATTCTAATACATTAGGGGTATTCATTCAATGAGATACATTTATACACCGTAGAAAATCCTATCCTTCCGCAAGCATTTGCATGAACGCCCCTCGAAACAAATTGCGTAGATGTGGAAACAGTCATTTAACGTCAGAGTTGAAATTGAAGTACACTTACTTACAAAAGTGTACGCACACTAATAGATCTTATTATTTAGTTATTGGTTTTTTATTAAGAGAATATAAAATTCGAAGAAAACAATTATTTTTCGCTTTCTTAAAGCTGAAAATATGAATATAAAAACAAACTTCTTAAGATAATAATAAAAAAACTAGTCAGCATCTATAGATGCAATAAAAAAGAATTACAAAAGTGCACGTACAAATGAATGATTTACATAGACTTTTGGTAACAATTGTATCTTTATTATCTCAGCTGCCACAAAAGACAAAGACAAAAAAAAGACATACGTCAGTTTTACGAGGCTCACTTTTTACTTGCGATTTATGGGGACTATAAGGCAAGTTATGCATTCGTAAAAAAAAAAAAATTCTAACAATCAAACATGCCATTACGATGATAGAGAAGTCTAAAAAAGTGGGTCCGGAAATTCCGTCCGTCTGTCTGTCTGTCTGTCTGGCTGTCCGTATCGATATCTACAGCCCAAACGGTTGGGCCGGTTTGATTCAAACTTGGTATATAGTATTTTTAGAGTGCTCTACCCGACTGTTTTTGGAATTGGCATTCTAGCTCCAAAACTAACGGTACCTGCCATATAACTTTTAATGAAAAACTTATTTTTCTCGAAAACGGCTCGTACGATTTTGATAAAACTTTCAGAATGATGTTTTCTGTGCAAAATCTATCTTTTAGTTTTAATGGATTTTTCAGAAAAAGTTTTATAACGGTACCTCCCATATGACCGGTTTTTTTAAATCAGACTTGCTCGTTAATTAATCAACGGATTTTGATGAAATTTTCAAAATATGTAGAGCTTTATGATTTAAATAATATTGCTTTTTAAAATTTTCAAAAACATTTTTTTTTAATTTTTAATAATTTTTTTAAAAAAATATTTTGTTTTTTGAATATTTTGAAAACGGTTTAATAGATTTTTTTTTTAATTTTTCTCCTTTTTAAGCTTTAGATTTCTTTGAATTGACATACTCAAAAAAAATTTAAAATATGTTTTCGAAAAGTTTTTCAAAAAAGACATTTTTTTTAAAAAAACTGGTCTAACGATTTTGAAATGAAAAATTCGTAAAATATAAAACAGCAAAAGACATAAGATGGCTTACAACATTTTTTCTAAGAAACGTTGTGAAGAGTGTTTTTTTGATTTCATACAAAATTTATTTGTTTAATATTTTTCCCAATTTTTTATTTTATATTGCTCGGCTAAGCCCTAGCCATTAGTCAAATAAAAGTAGGTGACAACCTACTTTTAAAACATTTCGTCATCATAAAAGCACACAGAATAAATAAGGAGCCTATGATAAACACACAAAAACAACTAACAAATAAAAAGAATTATTCGATTACTACTGAATGCAAAAATTTCAATCGAGAAAACAAAAGTTTACACCTTCCTATAAATAAACAAAACCACTGTGTTAACTTTTAATATTGTCGCTTTACAAACTCGCTTAACAGTAGTTGGAACGTGTATCTTATATTTAGTACCTACCTTCCTTCCAACCTTATTATAGGTAAATAATATCCTTAATGAATTCCATTAATACCTACCCACATCATACGTTTATCGATCCATCAAACATAATTCAGCTATTTTAATTAATTTGATTTCAAAAAGTAAATTATTGTTATTGGGTCCCTACCCTACTGCTGATTCCCACGAATCTTTATGCCAGTTGTTCAATTTTTTCCATACCAAAACGAAAATTAAACTGAAAAAAGTCCTTTATATCTTTCTATTAGCAAATTATATTATAAGCACTAAACAACAAGTGGAAAGATAATACACTAAAAAACTGCAAAAGCTAACAATCCTATATATTTATGTGTTTATCCCTTTATCGTGACGCATGTTCGTTCGAGCTTCAAACCACAACGATTCTAAAGAAGTTGCACGTCACAAAAACATTAAAATTAAATCTTTGTCAAAAAGACGCCTGTACATAAAAAGGATTAGCACACGGGAGCAAGTACGTGCGACCCAGTCGTGCCTTTTATTTCACTTTATCTGGCAAAGTTATGATATACATTTGTAAAGTTCGCATAAATAAATTCCCATACAAATTTTCACAGTTCATTTACGAGAAGAAAAATTCACGAGGTTTTTGAGCTTTATCAGGGTTGTGAATACCCCTATTATTTTTATTTATTATTTACAACAAGGTGGCCCTATATCAATTATGATGCTAGATACCCACGTGTTTCGTTTGTTCACTACAAACGTGGCAACTGTTGCTGCAACCACAGTTACAGTACCTAACTGTGTGTAGCTGTGATACTTAAATGACACAAGCGGGAGAAAACTAAAATAAAATTTTTGAAATGATTGACGTATTAGTTGATATCACTGCAATTATTATAATATTGTTTTATATTTTTCACTATTTACGTCCCAAAATTCTCTCAAATTTTTATATTCGTTAATAGAATTAACATAATTTTCATTATTTAAAATTTTTTTTCACTTTTTTATAAGTTCGCACGAACCTTCTTAATCCACTGAACGAGTAAATGCAGTTACCAATGGGTACGTTCACGAACGTAACTTTCGGATAGGCTGTTTTCCAGCTAATATGGAAACAGAGAGAAAATCCAACTGAACACGTGAACAGCTGATGGCTGACTGTGTTTCTCTTTTGCTTCGAATTTTGAGAGGTAACCTATCTCGTTGGAATTGTTCGTTCACAAAAAAAGCCAAACACAAGCAAGGTAACCTACCCAAAAGTTACGTTCGTGAACACACAAACAACGGTTGCAGCAACCAACCGAAAATCAATGGGCACCACAGCTACACTCGAAGCAACGGTTGCTTGCAAAGGTTTTTTTTGCAAAGCGAACCGGGTGAATTTTTATTATTAGAATAATAATTGGTAAATGTTACTGAGTATAGCAACAAAATGGCAGAATTGTAGATTTTTCCATTTTGAAAAAAAATTGTCTTTCCTTTTTACTAAAAACTTTTTCGTAAAGGACCTAATACTTAGTGGTGAGAGTACGAAATTAGTTTTATTTATTTATTTTTTTTTACCGCAAACATTATCACAAAAGGTATAGAACACATAATTTTCTGCAGAATATATCTAAGCATTTTTTTCCTATGTTCTACAATTCGCAAGCTTTGTATTTAAAGGTCCAACTGTCATTAAATATATCTTATGTGAAACTTTATTCATATATTATTTTTTTTCCGCTTACGTCTGGTCTGGACCGCTCTGTTTTACTTCTGTTGGAATTGAAAGATCAATATGTGTAAAAGTGCTAAGTGCACTTTGACGAATTTTACAGGAGATCGAAAAAACTACTTAAAACCTAAATAAGGATTGATTTTAACAAATCCAAAATCCCGTTTCTGTATGTTTCCCTCCCATGGCATTACATAAAGGAAAAATAATTATTTTTTGTTTGTTCTTCATATTATCAAGACTTTTTGGATTAGCATATTTTCTCATAGGAAACATCTTTAAATTTCATTGCATGTGTGGACTTAGCAGATTTTCAATAAATGAATTTTGTATTGTTTTGTCTTTTGGTTTTATTCATTTATTTAAAACAGTATTATTATTCATAAGGCAAACTATCGTAATAGATGTGGTAATCATCAGGCAAAATATTTTTTAAAGCTTGTAAATCTTCAAACTTTCTTTTTTTTTTATCTTCAACCGCTGGTTATGAAGTTGAACCAGGGATTCCACTGCTTGAGACGTCACTCCAGGTGTACGCCTCTGAGGCAGCAACTCCCATTCATTTGTAAATCGAAGTTTATAATAAAAAAGGCCATCTGCGTCATATACAGGGTGCGCCAGAGAAACTTACTTATTTGAAAGGTCAATAAAAAAAAAGTACTTCAGTTATTGTTTTAAATTTTTTTTTTATTTGAGAATACAATATCCCAATTTTTTTTTTGCAGTCTTAAAAAAGACATCGGATAAATGGCGACCCCCATTGCGCATACACTGATGAAGTCGATTTTTGAAATTCGTATCCACTCTTCGGAGCATATCAATCGGTATGTTGGCAATGGCGTCGCGAATGTTGTTCTTGAGGTGTGCTATGGACCGTGGTCGATCGACATAAATAGTGGTGTCAGAAATTCCCATAGCAGCTGCGTGTTTGCGAGCCGAACGCCGGGGAGAACGCACAACTGACTGCCTCACTCTTTCGATATTTTCCGGAGTTCTGATGGTCCGTTGAAGTCCATTTCTGGGTTAAGCGACACTTCCACACTCCCGAAATGAGTTAACCCACGACAGAATCGAATTACGGCCAGGAACGAGTCTGTGAGGAGGAATTTCAAAGCGAGCGCGGAAGGCACGTTGCGTAGTCACAAGTGAGCGACCGTTAGAAAAGAAGCTCTCAACTGCGAAGGCCCGCTGCTCTCTAGACCAGAGCAACTGACTGGAGGGAGAAACAAACTTGGGAACTTCCCCCTTCAGATGCGCCCCCTCTTGCCCCTCTACCCCCCCAACTCACCGCACGGGAATTTTTTCAAATAAGTAAGTTTCTCTGGCGCACCCTGTATAATAGCGCGAATGTCCAAAACCTAATAATGTAGTCACAAGATGAGTAAAATTTGAATAAGTATTTGAGACTCTAAATTACCTTTGGATCTCCCTTTTTTTTCCTGGGCGTATACTCTTAAGAAATTCAACCTCCTTAAAGTTCTTGAAGAAGGTGTGGTTGAGGTATGTAACATCATACTTTTTTGGACTTTTTCTAGCTTCTTGGCAAATTCCATAATATTCTGCAGGAACATTCACACTTTTCTCCCTTAAATTTCTTTCGATTGTTGAATGCATCGAGTCTGCTTCCATTTGAGTGTGTCCAACCTCCAAATATTTTTGTTCAATTATTACATTTTCCTTAATTGCAACATTCAAAAGAGCGTTGGAAACGGTGACATTTAGATTTTGGTAGGTACATCCGTCGCTATATAAAATGATTTTTGTCGTGTTTGTTACATATTGCCGATCAATGGTAGGAAGCACTTTTTCTACGATAAATCGAGAAATAATCGTGGCAAACTCCTCCGCATTGACCCCACCCTCAGTTTCATTCCAGATTTAGCAGAAACCATCTTTATTCACTATGTTATAAAAACATAAGTTGTGAACACATAACTTAGTCTTATAATATAAGCTAGAAACTTTTGACTTTGGAGCCATTAGAACAGCTTGCAAATCCATAGTAAAAACGAGACTTTAATTTTCCTTGTCTTTCTGCTTTTCCTTCCGTGCTTCTTGCTTTTTAATTATATGTAAAAAGTATTCGCTTTCAGATACGTGTCCAGCTTTATACGCCGAACATTTTTCACATTGATCTTTTTTTCGGATGAAACAAAGCAATGTTGTTCGCATCAATTAATTTATTGAAAGTTGACGAAGAAAGTGCTGTGACATTTCTCAGTTTGCACCAATCATCTACATAAAATCTGTAAAGACTTTGTTTAGATTGCCATTCCGGTAAAAGAATTTTTTTTTTTGAGGAAGCTCTGCAGTAATGTGATTCCATAGTCGGAAGAGACTTTATAAATTCAATCAGTGCCTGATTTTCTTTTTCGAACGGTTTCACTTTTACAGCCTCAATAGTTTTATTTTGCGACCCTTGTTTCCTTTTCCAGTTCAGCACTGTCATTCTGCCTATGCAAAAGGTATTCAGAAACATTATCCGACATACGCGTATATTGTTATCATTCAACCTTAAATAATATAGAATAGATTGAGACCTTCTAAAAAAATATCTAGTTCGTTTCGGTTCCTTGGTCTTCTCGTAGATGTTACTGCGACCGTGCTGTCGATAAGAGTTTTTTTTTCTCCCCACGTTAAATTCCAAAAATGGTCAAACATAGACTTTCTGTCTGCTTCAGAAATAACGGGTGATTTTTTAAGAGCTTGAGAACTTAACGCATAAAATTTGCAAAATCTCATCGGTTCTTTATTTGAAACGTTAGATTGGTCCATGACATTTACTTTTTGAAGATAATTTCATTTAAATGTTGACTGCGGCTGCGTCTTAGGTGGTCCATTCGGAAAGTCCAATTTTGGGCAACTTTTTCGAGCATTTCGGCCGGAATAGCCCGAATTTCTTCGGAAATGTTGTCTTCCAATAGTTGCTGGCTTATTTCTGTAGACTTTAGACTTGACGTAGCCCCACAAAAAATAATCTAAAGGCGTCAAATCGCATGATCTTGGTGGCCAACTTACCGGTCCATTTCTTGAGATGAATTGTTCTCCGAAGTTTTCCCTCAAAATGGCCATAGAATCGCGAGCTGTGTGGCATGTAGCGCCATCTTGTTGAAACCACATGTCAACCAAGTTCAGTTCTTCCATTTTTGGCAACAAAAAGTTTGTTAGCATCGAACGATAGCGATCGCCATTCACCGTAACGTTGCGTCCAACAGCATCTTTGAAAAAATACGGTCCAATGATTCCACCAGCGTACAAACCACACCAAACAGTGCATTTTTCGGGATGCATGGGCAGTTCTTGAACGGCTTCTGGTTGCTCTTCACTCCAAATGCGGCAATTTTGCTTATTTACGTAGCCATTCAACCAGAAATGAGCCTCATCGCTGAACAAAATTTGTCGATAAAAAGCGGATTTTCTGCCAACTTTTCTGGGGCCCATTCACTGAAAATTCGACGTTGTGGCAGATCGTTCGGCTTCAGTTCTTGCACGAGCTGTATTTTATACGGTTTTACACCAAGATCTTTGCGTAAAATCTTCCATGTGGTCGAATAACACAAACCCAATTGCTGCGAACGGCGACGAATCGACATTTCACGGTCTTCAGCAACACTCTCAAAAACAGACGCAATATTCTCTTCTGTACGCACTGTACGCATTCGTGTGGTTGGTTTAATGTCCAATAAAGTAAACTGAGTGCGAAACTTGGTCACAATCGCATTAATTGTTTGCTCACTTGGTCGATTATGTAGACCATAAATCGGACGTAAAGCGCGAAACACAGTCGAGTCAAAGTTTTCTTGGGTAAATCTGTGGACGTTGTCGAGATCGAATCCGAATGTTGAGAATATGGAACAAGTCCCATACCAACAATATTTTTACCACTGATAATAATATCAGTTATCTCGTTTTGTTCAAGATTATTGAATTCATTGGAAAGGTCAGTTTTATCAGCATTTTCAATTTCATGACTTCTTTCGCAACTTGTACCTCCAATATCATATTGCAAATTGTGCGAAGTCTGGTCTGAAGGATTGGGAATGTCAGTCAAATCCAATAAAATTAAATCATCCACAGTTGTGAACATTTGCGAGTCCACTATGTTGCCAATCGCCAATAAACTTGAGTTATTTTCTTGTTCCATGTGACCATTTTCATCTATATCATTTTGTTGAGTAGGATTTTTAAGTGAATCCGCTGATGAGAGGCTTGCAAGAGCTAGTTCAAGTATTTTTCTTGCCCGCGACATTATCTTAATGCTATGAAAAAATGCACTGTAGAATTACTCTAAAGTGGTACAAATTGTACAATTATTTACCTTTATCGTTTATTTTGAATTATTTGGAAAAAATAGTTTCAAAAACACTTTTTATTTAATAACCACTTCACACGTGATCGAATCAAAAAGAATAAGAATGGAAAGACCTTCGAAACTGCTTGAAATAAAACTAAAAATTCATTCAAAAGACGCTTGATTCACAAAATTTAAACGAAGAATGATAAAATAATTTAAGTCAAAGCATATCAAATTAAAGAATTCAAATACAAACTAGATTTTTTATTCTTCTACAAAGTAGATCTGAAACAAGTACCTAAAATAAATAAAATTTAGTTTGTTAATCAAATTAAAGATAAAACCCTCAACAGCATCTGTAAAATTCTGGAAAAACTTTCTTAACTGACTGTTTTACTATCAAACTAACGGTTAAACAAGGACTTAGCAAATGTTTGCTTATCATTCCCTGAAGGTTAAGATATAGCAGATATACGTGCATTGAGATTCTACAATTACCAAGTTAAATTGGACTTACGTATTTTTGTGATTTTTGAAGAATTTTTTTCTCTAAAAAACTACATCAAAATCTCGATTTCGTCCAAAAGTGGACTTAGCAGTCTTACACATTTAGACGACGATATTTGGTTTAAGCTTGTAAGTTCGGCAAACAGCGTAGCAATTTCAATTTTCGTAAGCATGAAAGAGGTAATAACTTGGAACAAATGTTTTTTCCGTCTTAATTTCAATTTGAAATTTTTTTACTTGTGTTTGTTTGTAGGTACCTTTAGGCAAGTTGTGCATTCGTGCAGATTAAACAAAAAATGGTACCTACTTGTAATAACGGGTGATTTTTTTGAGGTTAGGATTTTCATGCATTAGTATTTGACAGATCACGCGGGATTTCAGACATGGTGTCAAGGAAAAAGATGCTCAGTATGCTTTGACATTTCATCATGAATAGACTTACTAACGAGCAACGCTTGCAAATCATTGAATTTTATTACCAAAATCAGTGCCCTAGAAAAGTTGGCAGAAAATCCGCTTTTTTATCGACAGCGATGAGGCTCATTTCTGGTTGAATGGCTACGTAAATAAGCAAAATTGCCGCATTTGGAGTGAAGAGCAACCAGAAGCCGTTCAAGAACTGCCCATGCATCCCGAAAAATGCACTGTTTGTTGTTGTTTGTACGCTGGTGGAATCATTGGACCGTATTTTTTCAAAGATGCTGTTGGACGCAACGTTACGGTGAATGAACCGAACACTGATTTTGGTAATAAAATTCAATGATTTGCAAGCGTTGCTCGTTAGTAAGTCTATTCATGATGAAATGTCAAAGCATACTGAGCATCTTTCTCTTTGACACCATGTCTGAAATCCCGCGTGATCTGTCAAATACTAATGCATGAAAATCCTAACCTCAAAAAAATCACCCGTTATAACCCCAAAATTAAAATATA
Organism: Platycheirus rosarum; assembly: GCA_963971375.1. Taxonomy (NCBI): domain Eukaryota; kingdom Metazoa; phylum Arthropoda; class Insecta; order Diptera; family Syrphidae; genus Platycheirus; species Platycheirus rosarum. The sequence goes on along the minus strand of OZ020511.1, from coordinate 8,495,814 downwards.
GGGTGGGCCAAAAGAAGTCATCCATCCGATGTTGTTTGGCTCTCTTTTTTTTTAATGAAAAACTTCGACTCTGTTTTTTGATTAGGTTTATTTGAACCTTTAGAATTGTATTGGTCAATTCAAGCCAATTGGTACCGTCACAATTGATTGATTGATTTATGGCATTTTTCATCACTTCGGCGAGAACTTTGGGCGACAGATTCTCGCACTCGTGTCGAATGTTGTTCTTGAGGGCTTCCAGAGTCTCCGGCTTGTTCACATAAACATAGGACTTCAAAAATGTAGTACTTTTTGACAGCGCCTTTTTGAAACTGAATTCTTTTGTACCACCTGAAGTTTATGTATCTTTGTTGCTTGTCTCCTCCAGTGTTTGATCAGTAGGAATATGTATGTAAAAATGGGTTTTGGCAAACCATTCTCTTAAATGCTTACACATTTCAGGGTAACTGTCAGCTAGGTTAGACCTGTTGGTATAGTTAACCGACAAATATCGTGCGTAGTTAATTTTGTCCAATGGAAAACATCAGGGAATCATTAGTTGAAAACATTCCATGTAAAGAAGCCAGTTTCTTCTCTGTTGCTGTTGTTGTTAATCAAAGCAACAGCTCTACCATATCTACGGATGTCATCCAGATCAGATTGTATGAGAAGTTTTCCAACGATAGAAAGTCTGACTTGATTGCACTTTATCTAAAACTGTTCATATAAACAAAATTGGAGCACACATCTAGAGCTTGAGTTTAAAAAAAAGCGTAATGAAATACATTGATTTTTAAAAATCAAAATCCACCATCTTGGATTGGCCGCCATTTCTATTAGTCACAACTATGAGATGACAATAACTGCTGTAAAAAAGTACTTTGATAAGCCCCAAATTATACCAAAATCTTGGCTGGCCATGCCATATAGGCCAGTAGCCTTTTACATTCAAATCGGAAATAATTCACACAAAAGAATTTCTTGTTGCGATGGCTTTGTTTGTGACCCAATACAAATATCCTAAGTTTTCCCCCACGGTGGAGCTTTGCTAAAGGGACAGAGGTAGGGTAAAATGTACCCCGCAAAAAGGGGTATTTTTGCTGTTATTCGCTTGTATGTTCTAAACTTACCAATATTTTCAAAAATAGTCTGAATAAATGTTGTAGATCATTTAATTCTAAAACCATATATTTTGGACCACATACTACCAAACCGATGACTGATGACTATTAGCAATTAAAAGGGAGAGAGTCGGGGCGAATCAAGAACCTTCCATTCATTTCACTCCTGGAGGTGCAATAATTATTTTTGTTCTCACCTTATAGCTAGCATACGGATAGTTGAATTCAATAACTATCTGGAAGAACCACTCGCCTAGGACCTCAAAATAACGAAATATAGGCGCTGAAGGCTTGAGTGAATAATGTATTTTATGGCACGCGACCTTTCAACCCGCCCTATAGACGCCTTTATTTTTTTCAAAACAATTGTGGTATATGGATCAAGTAGCAAGACTCAATACCTATTTGAAAAAGTAAAACATAATCAGCTAGGAAGCTAGGACCTCTACATAACGAGATATAGGCACGTGAAGGATTCAGTGAAAAACTGTATTTTCTGACGCGCGACCCTTCAATCCACTCCTGGAAGCGCAGTAATATTTTCAAGTGGCTTGTGGTATATGGATCTGGTAGCTAGGCTAAGTACCTATCTGACAATGCAAAACGTATTCAGCTAGAATCTCTACATAACGAGTTATATGCGTGTGAAGGATTCAGTGAAAAAACTGTATTTTCTGACGCGCGACCCTTCAATCCGCTCCTGGAGGCGCAGTAATATTTTCAAGTGACCTTTGGTAAATGGATCTGGAAGCCTAGGCTCAATACCATTTGGACAATGCAAAACCTTCACCCTGTTACGATTAGCCAACATTATTATCAAAAAATCAAACTTTTAATTTTTTTCCATTTTTAATCGTTTGTGAACGTTTCTGACACAAAGAATTTTTTGTGGCTAATTAGTTAATGAGTAAATTATTTTTTTAATTTGGCTTACGATTAGCCATTTTTTTTTTTAAATTAATCATACAATAGACTTCCGGGTACTTGTTCGATAGGAAATCGTTTGTCAATTCCGAATATGGCATCGAAAATGTTTGTGACTAATTAGTTAATTAGCAAATAATTTTTTAATAATTAAAAACACACGAATAAAATTTCAAATAATATTGTCGGACATACAAAATCTCGGCCTTAACTTTTTTCCGACAAATTTAAAAAAACGTTTTTACTTGCGATTATAGGGACTATAAGGCAAGTTTCGGATTCGTGAATATAAAAAAATTTGAGAAAACATTCAAACATGACATTACGATCATAGAGAAGCCTAAAAAAGTCATTGACAAAAAATGTCCGTCTGTCTGTCTGTCTGTCCGGATGTATATCGAGCTGCAGCCTAAACGGATTAAGCGATTGCCTTCAAATTTGGTATGTGTTTATCTTTTTTTGAAATACATTTTTTATAAATTCTTTGTTATTTTAGACGTATGATGGCGTACTTCATTTTTACTAAAAAAACCGTTAAGTATTGTGGTTTTGATACTTTTCATAAGTTCAAACTGTGCTATTTTCAAGCAAATGTTACTTGTTTCTGTCAAAGATCTTGCTTTCCAATGTAATTAGGCACACAAGAGCAAGTACGTGCGACCCAGTCGTGCCCATTTTTTTTTGTGTTGGTCTACTTCATGGGGTCAATGAACAAAATGGAGTATCAAATGAAAGCTTAGACTTCTGAGACTTTCTACGTTAAGAATATGCTAGGCGGAAAATCTTTTGATGGGCCAATCAGTTAGTGAGTGGGTACAAAAGTAACAGTGAATCGGTTGTAACATTCTTATTTTTGCCTCTGCCGACTGGACTACTTTGTTTTTTTGTTTTTAGTTTGGAGAAACTTCTTTCACACTTTACCTCGGCAAAAATTTATAAATCATGAATAAGTTTTATAACATCCAATAATCCACTCGATAATGAGCTCCGTTTCGAATGTGTTAATTTACGATACCTTTCTATTGGATTGGGTTCGATATCCTAATTTTTATATTCTCGTTTTTGTTTTTTAAATCTCGTTTTTAGTATCCCGTTTTTTATAATCCTGTTTTTATAACCCCGCTTTTTTGTAATCCCGTTTCTTATTCATAATCCCGTATCTTATAATCCATTAGTATGGATTATATTACATTGCTAGCATGTGTAAGAGTGCATGCTGCACCCTGCAACCAACCTCCCTGTCCTCTGGGGTCACTCTATCATTTGAAGTAGGTGCGAGGTTGAGTTATTCACTGATGATTTTCAAAAAATCATGTGAGGCTTCATTGCCAAGTTGTAGTAGCTTAGTTTCTTAGTTTCTTTGTAGAGTATTTTTAATTTTTATGAATTTTTAAAATAATAAAGAATCGAATATAACCAACATCTCTTGTATTTACTATTTAGCTTGATAAACATATTAAAAAAAAAAAAAAAATATTAGCGGGATTTGTCTGGATTTTAAAAATTTTTAACACCCGGGATTTTAAAAAACCGGATTTTAAAATACAAGTATTTTAAAAGACGGAATTTTAAAACTTTTTTTCGGGATTTTTTAAAGAACCGGATTATAAAAAGCGGGATTCCGATACGCTCCCGTTTCTATTATACTCGATGTCTGACGCCACCTAAACGCAATATTCATACGCGATTAAATTTTCTGGTACTTAAGAATCGCTTTTAGTCGACTTTAACGACAAGCAGGGGGCGCTGCAGGAAAATTATAGCCTGTCCCTTCACAGGGAATAGGTATAAAGTAATCGGTGTTGTTCAATTTTAATCATCTGATAGGTTGTGTTCTTTTCAGTGTTAATATAATGTCTAATATACGTATATGAATAACGCTGGGTGGATCAGCCAGTACAGCAACACATGCCCCTACACTCATGTTTTGAGGGATGTACGACATGCGTCCCGAATCGAGTTTTTACTGTGCTACCAAATTGAAAAAGCAATAAATCTAAAGTGGCATATACAGTATACACTCTTCAATCACTCATCAAGCATGTGAGAATGTGTTAGTGAAAATGAGACACGGATACGTTGTGTGTCTGCTTGAAGCAAAATCAAAATGTTTTGATTTTTCTTCAATCGGGTATCAATGCTTGATATAGTGTCTATTCGTGATTGCTTGCTTGATCAAGCATGCATTCTCATTTTTGTGTTGCCAGCGACGAGACAACAGTTTATCGGGATATTTTTGTACCGGTGCGGTAAAGAAACGCACGTCCTTTCACTTTAAAATTTACATAAAAATGAATGCTTGACGAATCATGCTTGATAAGTGTATATGCGACGTGCCGTTTCTTTTGTTTTATAAGATTTTCAGCCCTACTGTACACACAATTTTGCTACCTATTTCACGATGAATTAATGTGACTCAAAAAATTTAGTTATTTTTACATACAACTGCCATTTTTGTACATAATTTGCTTTGTATCAACACATTAAAAATCAATGTCCTAAATAAAATTACACCAAAACAAACACAGGAAAATGATGGTTTTCGAATGGTACGATCCAGCAAAACAACCGTACAGGAGAGCCATACTCCTAACTATATGACACCGAAGGAGCATAGATCAATGTCGTTGCCGTCTTGGAAAGATAACAACACTGAGGTACACAAAATTATTTTCAAATACTCAACTATTCACATTTTAACATACAGCCCTATTCTGCTATTCACGTGAATCATTAATTCGATTCCCTTTCACCCTGCCTTGCCACTCTGCTATTCATCGGGTGGACTACATTATCCAAAGCTAATACCGAAACCTATTCCATACCCAAACCTTTACCTTTTACACTCAATTTGCTTGAAGGCGTTGTTTTTTGTAATATCTGGATTTGATTTAATTGCAGAAATTATTGCAGTAAATTGATCTTTATTTATTTGTCGTTCTACCCCTAATAATGTTAATAATCTATTACTTACAAATAAAAAATCTTAATTAAGCGATAAATTAGTTTTTTACAATTGGTGTGAATATAGAATAAGTACAGACAACAAATGTGTATTAAGTACTGGTAAAATATCGGTTAAGGTTCTCGTCTTCACTATTAAGAGTTAGTTTCGAATCAACCAGGAAGATGGCCAGACGAAAAATTACCACCATGAGAGTACTACAGAGAATGTATATACAATGTGCGGATCTGAATTCAATGGAATGAATGCGTTCACATGAATAATATATAGTACACCGCGCAGTATTACCGATGTTACCGACTTAAATACAGATTCACTTCGAATGAATAGCAGAACAGTGAAAAGCGAAAATTCAAGACCCCGATAAATAGCAGAATAGGGCTGATAATTATGTACATACCTATAAAAATACTAACACAATATTAACTTTTAATGTTTTTGTTATTTTCTTTTAATTTTTAAATTCTTATTGGTAAATGCTTTTTGATAAAATAGTATAATTTTAACACAAAATTCTATTGCTATATATATTGCCAGGAATTTTGTCAATACGTTAACTACACTTTGCAAGTTATATGAATCAATACCTTTGTATACACACTGCATATAGTACTGTCATGAAGCATATTTTTTAGTTTTGAATCAAGCCGCAATGAGGCGTGCTTAAATTGCCAATTGGGGTGAATATAGAATAAATACAGACAACAAAAGTGTATTAAATACTGGTAAAATATCTGTTAAGGTGCTTGTCTTCACTATTTAGAGTTAGTTTCGAATCAACCAGGAAGTGGCCAGGCGAAAAATGACCACCATGAGAGTACTATAGAAAATGTGTATACAATGTCAATGTTTATATCAGGGAACAATATTTTTCAACGGAAATGTACCCTTTACTTTTTTGATATTTTATGTATGTATTTACTTTTCTGTGCATTATGTTCTGCTTTATGTTGATGTTGATATCTGTATATACACAAAAAACTACCAAAAACTTGCAAGAAAATGAGCAAGACGTTATAGTTAAAAGAACTTAAATCGGTGAAGAAAAAAGTATCAAGATACAGAAATTGCTCAATTTGTTTTTGTATTATAAAAATACCCTCCACCTATTTAAATTTTATGTTATTCACATGCGCAATATACCTAATCTATACCTAATAACATTAAATTTATTACCAATACAATATATTAAAAAAAATATTAAACTGGTACCTGCTAGTGCTTGCGCCGCACTCAACTTAAGAAATAGCCACTAAAATATAAAACAGAACCTCTGAGATACATTGAAATAGTTTTTGTAATATTCCATAAGCCCACGTACATTCCACTATGACCTGTTTGCTCCCTGGCTGGGAAGAATAAAGAAGGCTGATCGACAATTGTCTTTATTCGCTTATTTTGTTTATTAAAAAAAAAATGATTCAGAGTTACCATTTGTCCTTCATCGAAAATATAATACCTTTTGTTTTGTTTTTACTATGGAACTTCCAGAATAGAAGCTTTCTTAGAGCTTCTTGTGAGCATTATATTTATGTAATAATGCTCACTACGACAACCATATGAGAGCTTTGAAATGGAGATAGCTTATTAAAACTTAAAATAGTTAGGGTGAAAGGCAAACATCCAATCTTCCCTGTACTGAAAATATAAATTGAATAGAGTAGTTACAGTAAGTGAAATGTCCATGGACCAAGTGACATAGTGAAAATATTAATAGGTATGCCAAATAAAAAAAATGAGAAATAAGTTTTTGCGAAATATTCGACAAAATGAGCATATCTCATAATTCGATTCATAAGTTATTATTACACGGTTATCTAAATGGGTCATCGAAATGACCCTCTAAGTTCATAATTACGCAGCTATTTGTCTTAAAGTCATGTAATCTTCATCGCAAAATGCGTTCACCACACTGACACTGACAGCAACACAAGCAAAATGGCACTCATATTTAGGTCATTGCTATGACCATTTTCGATCAGGATCAAATGGAACGAACTAAGTATGGCAAGATGTCATTGCGATGACTGTGTCCCAGCAACGACAAGGCAATAATTGCTATCGGGTCGTCGTTGTCATCGTATCTCAATGAGAGCGTTCAAGTTTGGTACACATTTTTTCTGATTCAATAGTTTCGGCGTTGTAAATTCGTATAACCGAAATCCGAGCTGATAACCAGTTGATAAATGAAAAATTTTCTGTAATAACCCAAATCAAGCTAGTGCCAGATTTCTGGTATACTTTGGCATATAGCTTACATGTTCCTTTTTTGGTTGTTTCTTCATTTGGAAGTTACGTACGTTGGTGTTTACACTGATCTTGGTTGTCCTGAAACTTCCAAAATTCCAACAAAATCAAGAAAAAAATAAACATGATCACTAAAAACATGTTTTGAATTTTAGATGCTATTATTTTTGGTTCGTTCCTAGAATTTTCTTTGTAAAACGATATCAAACGTGAAACATGAAACTCTCATTCCTCCATTGGTTACTTCAATCCCCCTTATATTCTAATCTGCATCCCTTCTTATTTTAGTAAAAAAGAAAAATAAAAAAACACAGAAAATGGGAGTATTAAAAATAAGTTTTTTAAAAGCCATTTGTAGCAATATAGTACGTTCAACAGAAATCGTAATTTACTGGGTTTCATTCGTCCACAATTGGACCAATTCCACAATCTCAGCTATTACATCAGAGAGTTCTGCAACTTCGAACGTAAGGGTCAATGCGATGACCCATTTCGATGACCTTGTAATACCTACTAGCTATAGACATGCCAATATATCAAAAAGTCAAGCAATGTTTGCTTGTAAGCTGTCCATTGCGTGTATAAGGGATCTTTCAGAATAAATCTTGTATGTATAGGTAGGTAGGTATGTTGTAGATTGGAACTCAATTTATATTTAAAAAAAATAAGTTTAAAAAGTTGGTTGTCTGTAAGCTCGGTTTACGGACGATAATTTTACGTGATAACTTCATAAGAACACATTGATGACACCAACACCAACAAACAGCCCGCTCAACTCACACCATATACAATTCCACTTGTACCTAATATATTACCAAAAAATACAACAGTTATAAATTCTAGTACTAAGTACTAAAAATCAAATCAACAATCAACAATACTATAGTACCAACAACCTAGTACCAATCGGCACCAGTTTTTTATTTAACCACCGGTACCCGGCGCGCGTTTCTATGCCCTAGAAAAAACATGTTTTAATGTGAAATGCAAATGACCAAACATTCACAAGTACGATCACTGGACAAAACTATATTAAATATAAATTTTATCCTGTAAATTGCATTAAAATCCGTTATGGCGGTTTAGGAGTATATACTCGACATACATACATCTATTTTTATTGAATATGGTGTTAAGTTACATTACATTAATCAAGCAAATGTATGTTATACCCGGACAACGCCGGGTGGGTCAGCGAAACCTTCACAGGAACCATCCCTCGACAAAAATATATTTACCCTGTAAATTTTATAAATATCCAATAGCATTCAATACACAAATAACATACTGTGCTTAGGCTTTGTATATACACTGCATATAGTACTATCATGGAGCATCATTTTTTAGTTCTGAATCAAGTCGCAATGAGGCATGCTGAAATTGCCAATTGGTGTGAATATAGAATAAGTACAGACAACAAAAGTTTATTAAATACTGGTAAAATATACGTAAAGGTTCTCATCTCCACTATTTAGAGTTAGTTCTGAATCAACCAGGAAGATGGCCAGACGAAAAATTACCACCATGAGAGTACTATAGAAAATGTATATACAATGGCTTAGGCCGTTAGGCGGTAACGCAAAAAGTAACGAAAAACGTTACGTGGAACGTTGTCAGCATGAATCGGAACCGGCACATGAGTCATGTTATTTCGTATGTGTAGCTTGTCATTGATTTAAAAGACGTTATCACGTCAAAATGTAAAGTTAAAAAAAAACTTACCGTGTACCTATAATATTACACATTACATTTTAATCTACTCCGTAGATAAATCTACGAAGTAGACACATTTACGAGCACTGGCTACTGAGGCAGGCCATCGGCTCAGACAATTACAAAGACAACACACAAGACGACATTGATACAGGACAGAAGAGAAGACAGAAGGAGAACGGAAAACAGAAAACACATAACACATGTCAACAGCACGCAGTTGGTTTTCAGACGGTCCCCCATCTTTCCACTAACCACGCGCAACGATGCTTAATTTCGCTGATCTCACGGGAAGCGATGCTTTTACTTTACTTTTAATTGATTTTTATTTTCATTTTAACTTATATCTACTTAAATGCTAGACAAAAATCTTAAAACTAGCTAAAAATATCATCTTAAATAAATTACTGGCCCTATGCGGGCGCTCTAAATTATTCTCTAACTTAATTTTAATTGCCTTTCGGCCTAAAAATAACTTAATTTTATTATATATAAAGGGTTTTATTTTTCACCCAGAAAATGAAAAAAACTGGGTATCTTATCAGTTTCCTTATCTATCTTAAACTACTTAAGAACTAACTTAAAACTAAACTAAAAATAAACTAAAAATAAACTTAAAATAACTTAAAATAAACCTAAAATACTTAACTCTAGAACAGCCACAGCAACCTTTTTTTTTTTTTTTTTTTTTTTTTTTTTTTTGGTGCCGCCGCAACTGCCCTACCTACCTTAAAGATACCAAAGATAAAAAGATAAATGAAGTCGGCCATAGGCGATATTTCGTTTTTGCCGACTGAAATATCGGTTTCTTAACTGAGCCACCAAAATTTGTGGACCTGATCCAAGGCTTCCTTCCGATCCCGGTCGGGCACAGCCCTACTGAAACGGAGGCGCTCTGCTTCGCTCCCAGCGACTATGTCTCGGTCGTAGAGGAGCCGCCTATCGACTGTTCTGCGGCCGACGTGGTAGATCAACGGAATCGCCGATCTATCCTGAATCAGCCCTCGACTATCAAGGTATAGGAAAGCCTCGGGCGGGATAAAACCACTCGAACGTGTGCTTTCAAAATATTCATCTTGGGGGTAGTAAGCCCCGAAGATTTGTCCATTAGTTGAGGTCATCGCCCTTACAATGTGTCCGCGAATGAGCTTAATTAAAAAGTTATCTATCCTGTTTGTATTGGCCCCGTTGTATAGGACCTCGTTGGAATAATGATGTTTGTACTCCGACTCTGGTGTTCTATAAAGACCGAGACAAGTGCGAAGACACTGTCTCTCGAACACCCGAATCTTTTCCATTAGAGATGGTGCAACGTTGAACCACACAGGGCATCCGTAGGCAATCATCGGCCTGATAAGGGCCATGTAGCAAATCACTTTCACCCTGCTATCAAGGCGGCTGCTATAAAACAACCGTCTTGTCAGGGCAAAAGCTCCCCTAGCCCTGGCCAGAGCAGCCTCTACATGTCGATTGAAATATAGATACTGATCCAACCAGATGCCAAGGTACTTTACTACATTTTTACTCGCCAGTGGATGTCCATGTGGCCCAGCGATCACTAGCTTGCGCCAGTTCTTTCTCGTATCCCTAGAGGCCCCAGACAAAGGGGTTCTAAACAGGATAGTTTCACATTTCTGGAAGTTAATTTTCAGCTTCCAATCATTACAGTACTTTTGAATTTTATCGAAATCACGTTGCAAGAGAATTCTGATGACTTCAACTTTTGGACCTGTTCTGTACGCAACTAAATCATCGGCATACGCAATTGCATGAGGCAGACTCCCAATGAGATCGCTGGTGTAAATACTAAAGAGAATCGGCGAGTTCACCGCTCCCTGTTGCAGACCGTTTTTAATATCAAACGTTGTGGTAGATGTTACATTGCCACTCTTGACAACAAACTTTCTACCATTAAGCATATCGTAAAGCATATATAACAGTGGTTTACTTATGCCCCATCTGGTAAACTTCAGATAAAGACCTTCTAACCATACGGTGTCAAAAGCCTTCTCCAAATCAACCAGACAGGCACCCGTGCATTGATTTTTAGCATTGTTCCATTGGACAGCAGATACTAACTTAGACGCGGCATGAATTGTGTCATGTCCCGCCTTAAAGCCGAACTGTGTGTCTGGAATTATATTTTTGTCCTCGGCCCACTTGGACAGAGCTCTATTGATAACTTTTTCGAATACCTTGCTGATACTCGGAAGAAGACTTATCGACCGGAGATTTGCCGGATTGGAATTGTCCTTTCCCTTTTTGGGGAGAGGATGTACAACTGCTGTCTTCCAACTCACTGGATAATATGCATTATTCAGCGCGTTGTTGAACAGTGTTGTGTATATGTTTATTGCTTCCTCAGGCAGATGTCGTAGTACAACATTGGGTATACCATCGACTCCTGCTGACTTCTTTTTCTTTAATGATGCGAAGATCATTTGTAGTTCGACCTTTGAGATGAGCAGGGAACTTGGCCCATTTCGCTCGGCGACGGTGGCGTTCGCCAGATTGTCTTCATTGAATCCGGTAAAACCAAGATTCTCAGATCGCCATTGCGTGATGCTATTTCGCAGGTAGAAGTGATTCAGCAGAGCTCTGTTCTCCAGGTCGTGATTTGGATGAATGGACTCATTCACCTTATACACTTGCTGAAAAGCAGAACCCACTGTCTCAACCTTCTCCAATGGATCTTCGATCACAAAGAAGTCGTCGTCCAAGACGGCGTTCCCCAGATCTACTCCTGCGGTCAGGAGTATGTTTTCGTTGTCGGTCGTTCTTTGGAGCTTAAGACACGGAAGATCATTTTGAGTGTTCTTTCTAAAGATTTTATTAATCTCGGGAAACATACTCGGGTCGCTAGAATTAACGGCTCGAATTCTGTTATCCCAGTAAGAGTTAATAGACAATCTATAGTTTTGTTTGATGAGCGAGTTGACATTTTTGATTGAAGACTTCAGTGTCCTAATCTTCAGATCGTTTACGGGAAGCGATGCTTTATCGGAGCCAAGGCCGTTGACACCTATAATATAATTTAAAACAAAATGTTTGAATGAAACAGCATTTAGTTAGATGTTTATCGCTAAAATAACATTCTGCCAGGACTCAAACTGGTAGCAAATCTCGAAACTATCCATGAATTTGGGATACATAGTACCTATCTTAATATTAAACAATCGTCTGTAAAGAATATTTTTATTGTTTTTTAAGATGGGGACTTCTGTGGTTTCTTATGTAACCTCAAAAAAGGCCGATATAAAGCCATAAACAGAGGGAAATATTCATATACCAAAATTTAGTGCATTAGTGCATTTTGAGAAAATAAATTTTTGACGTGATAACGTCTTACAAATCCATGAGACGCTACTAGACGCGCTAGAAACGTAATACTTGTGGGTTTTTCAACCCAACCCTTGCAAGCACCAGGCGAACATGAAAAAGAACAAACGCAAATTCCCAAAATAGTTCAAATTCAATAAGTACAAGAAGAGGAAAAGAAATACAAAATGGGCTTGGCTTTGTAAAGGTAGAAAATAGATGTAGATATTGGGGTGTGTGTGTGTGGATTTAACGAGAGGGTTTGTGGGTAATTTTTTGCCGATTCTGAGGCTCGGTGCACACTTGCGTCATTTTGACACAACGGTCTTACTTTGCTCACAAATGACGCGGCGGCATCTGACGAGTGTGTGCACCACTCTATTTATTTGTGAGTACTATAAGACGCAAAAGCGTCACCGCTGCTGAATTGTGACAAAAAATTATCGCAATTCGTATCGTATAACATCAGATGTACATATGTGTGTATGTATGTCGAGTATGTACTCCTTAACCGCCCAACGGATTTTAATAAAATTTATAGGGTAAATATAGTTTTGTCGAGGGATCGTTCCTGTGAATGTTTGGTCCAGCTAGAATTATTTTCGCATTTAAAATTGTTTTTTCTAGGGCGTAGTTACGCGCGCCGATTGGTACTAGGATGTTAGTACAATAGTATTTTTGGTATTAGAATTTTATTATTTAGTACCTACTATTGTATTTGTTGGTAATAAATTTGGTACTAGATTTAGTAATTGATTTATTATTCTCTACTACGATAGTATACTAGATTTTTTACCTGATAAGTAGAATTTTATATGGTGTGAGTTAACCGGCTGTACGTTGGTGTTGCTGTCATCCATGTTTTCTTATAACGTAAAATTATTGTCCGTAAGCCGACTTTACAGAAAACCAACTTTTTTAACGATTGCAATATTTTTAGAATGATAATTCAAAATTGCCGAGAAATATTAGTTTTGAGTAGGTGCGAGGTTGTGTATCTTTACCTATGCAAGGAGTCCTTACATCTATCCGAAAGATTACGGTATTGGTGCAGTAGATAAGATGTTTGCTTCTGACACGGAGTTCGTCAGTTCGATACTCAGGTTAAGAAGACATTTTTCTTACTCCTAGTGCAAGCTAGAGCCGTCCGTGGGTTTTAAGTGAGAAAATAGTCACCCAATTCTCGATCTACTGCGCCCAAAAAAAATTCTAACTAGTGTCGTGCAAAATCATGTTGCATTCTAAAAGGCAATGTGCCTTACAGACACTTAGTTAAAAATATTAATTTAGCATAAACCCAAACCTCGCACCTTCTCCTAATCCTATAGTCACCCCAAGCAGGGAGGTTTACCTATGCATCGTAAACTTTAATGTTACCATATATGTATGTATGATAACTAAGGCCACTTCCTAAAACGAACTAAACATCAATAACCATATAGCTTTAGTGCATAAACAGTGAGATATCTATCACCGAAATTCGGCTTTATTTCTCTTTCTAAAAGCTCGGCGTTATTTCAAGGCACCTAAAGAAACTTTACATATAAGTACCTACATAACTACCCAAGCTCGCACCTACTTCAACAAATTTTTCTGGTTTCCCCCCCGACTTGAATTCTCTTTTTTAAGAATTTAATAATTAACAATCCTTAAAATTGTTTTTATCAAAATTGGGCTGCAGCCCCACTAATGCACCAAAAATTAGATTAAAATAATATCATTTTTTTTTCCAAAACGAAAACATAGACATTCATACCTATTAATATGAATTTTCCCCGAGACTTATTAAGTTACGAAATAAAAAATAATCATCGCATAAATACGTATGTACATAATGTACAAATACAATTTTACAATACCAAATCGTCTCCCCAGAGACTAAAAATAGGAAGGTACCTACAATTTAAAAAAAAAAAAAAAACATACATATGCACATAGGTATACAAAAAGATGAGAGAATTCAACACCATCATCGCATCTTAACAAGAGAATCGCTATTGCTGTGAGTTTAATAATATGTAGGTTGGATAGGCACGTTTAGATAACGGACGACAAAACTATCTATTTTTTAGGTCGTAATTAAGTATAAGGGTCATGGTCAAACAAATAAAACATCCCTGTTTCATAATTTGATTTTAACTTGGCAAGAAAAACAAAGAAAGTAACAATAACATCTGAGGAAAAAACAGTACAAAATAAATTGCGCCACACTATTGCGAGGAGCTTCAACTAAAATGTATTTTCCTCCTTTTGACGTGATCACGAAAGCGACAAACAATGGCAATTTCAAATGAAAAAGATAGCAGATAACACCACACCTCTTTCTATTTTACGTTATTGTTTTCTCATTTTTATTTAAAAAAAAATCTGTATAATATTTTGCCCGTTGCCTTTATTTTTAACAAAATCTCTCATGCGCTCTAAATTCTCAAAACTTGGTGTGTCAGGCGTTTTCATAATTTCTAAAACACAAGAAAACGAACAAGTTTTATTTTTGAACTCATCGGTTCGATACTTATGTATATCGACAGGTTGCGAAAGTGTCTTATTTTTTTTTTAATCGAAAATATGTTTTCAATTCAAAAGTACGGTCGAATTTGACTATTTTTTTGTTGTTGTTGTTTTTTTGATCACGATATAGCTATTGAGAAAAACAACATAACTTATATTTCTCCATGTACATTGTAAACTACACATAAAAAAGATTTGATATGTGTATCCATGTTAATACATTGAAAACTTTGTTTTGATTATACACATACAATTTAATTCGAAAACGAACGAATATTAAGTATTTCGTACTCTAAGAGTGCCTTAAGCTTCTAGCAAACTAATATGCAGAAAAACATATCACAAGCAATGGGCAATTGTATTGTAGATAAGGAACGTGGCTTTAAGCCAAGTGATCGACATGATCCCGCCAAAAGGGAATTTCTTACAGATTTAACTAAACAAATTTGGGAGAAAACTAAGGTGTGCAAAAAATGTGTTTTTATTATTTGGAAAAAAAACTCGTATTATTTTATAAGAAATGAAAACAAATTATTTTTTTTTTTGCCTCTCTCAGGAGTCATCATCATCAATTTCAAAAAGAGTCGATTTGCAGAAAATATTTACGCCAGCTACAGATGCTGAAGAAATTTTGCCAAAGAACCGTAAGTATACATCCTCCGAAAAATGTTGTTGAGTACTTCCATTTTTTACATTATTTAAACTTTTTGCGCGCTGCTGTTCAAAAAAGGGGATTTCTTTGGTTGGGATGATGGGTGCTTTTTTTATTATGGTGTTTTTTTTTGCGTTAAATAAACTAACACATTAACCAATCATTAAACTCTTAAATTCGCGCAGTCATTTTATTTAAAAAAAAAAAAAACGAGACCAAATTGTATGCCCCTACCTATGAATTATTATTACAATTTTATTACAATTGAAATCCATTTCTTAATAAACATTATATAAACATTACATGTACGTTACAATTAGAAAAAAAGATCACACTAAACTAAAATGAAAATATGCCACAACAGTCATTTAAGGAAATCCCATTTTTTGGTTCCCAGAGCATTTTTTATAAAAAAAAAAATAAGTTTACTTATTTTTATTAAAATCCCTAGTTTGTTGACAGGAAAACTGTATGCATCGTCAGCGTTTTATTCACCAAATCTTCATCCAACTGTTGAGGATCAGGTTGCACTTGCACGAAGGATATCACATTCGTTGAGTGACATTAGCAACCAGCAATCGAAGGGTCAATCCATGTATGTGAATCGCAAGAAGCGATCTGTAAAATGGGTTCATGAAGGTTCAGGTAAAGGTTAGTGATTCGTTTTGCAGTTAGAAAATGACCTAAATTGACACAAACATGTCTATTGTAAATAGGTCAACCGGAAGTTCAGGAATATTATGAAGAGAGCAAGGAGAACGAATACAATGCCAGGAATCATTTTAATGATAAGGTTCCCTTGAAGTTGATTATGAATCCGAGGGGTCAAGTGCGGGATTTGAATTCAGTGCGTGAATCATTGAGCGAAACAGGATTGCTATCCCCTGATAGATGTGCTGAGCTTGTAACAGCACTCAATGCTCCTAATGGCCGAGGTAATCATTGTAATATGTCCACTTGTATATTTTAAGGCAGGATTAGGTTTCGATAAAATAAGAAAGTGTTTAAAAACGTAATTTTTAATGTAATAGTTTGTCCGTTCAAGTTGATAAGAAGTTTACCAAGGTTTTAATATACATATAAACGCTGTTTTTTACGGTTTTTGAAAAACATTTTGAGAGTTATGTACTATATTTCTACTTTAACTAAAGGGATACAACTTTATTGATTTTATAGGAATATCTATGTAGGTGCATTTACATTATATTTTTTTCTATCTTCTTTTCTGAAAATACATTGCAGAAAGATACTCATTCTCTCTTTCGTGGAAACCACCTTACAAGTAGGTCTCCCGCAGAAGCAAACTCAAATCTCATGTAAAAACGTTTGCATGCATTAGTGTACAAATATCCCTTTCTAAGAGATTAGTTGTGGAAAAAAAAATAAATATTCCCCATTGTTGTTATCGTGATCTCTTTGATGAGGATAAGGTTTTTTTTGTATCGCGAACAATAGTTGACCAGAATTTAAATTTCTTCAAATTTGGTCTTAATAAATTTTTGTCTACGATGGTTATTCAAGTTGGTTCAAGTAGATACAGGTACAGAGCACAGGTGGTATTCAAGTTTATTTCCAGTGTTGTTTTTATTTGGGTTGGTTTTTATTTATTATTTTTTTTTGTATAATTAACTCGCCCACAAGGGACTATTTGTTTCCCTTTTAATGTACAACACACTGCGCGGGCATTAGGAAGATAGCGAGGGGAGAGATAGGAGGTTTCGATTAACATTGGGTTTTAAGGGAAAATCTCGCTAGGTAAACTATTCCACATTCGTGTTGTTTGGCTAAGAAAAAATAATTCCTTTATTTCACGGTACGTCCGAAATTGGGCTCAAGGGTGAACTGATGAGCATTCCTTGCGAGACGAGTATTACGGGAGAAACTTTTAAGGGGAGGAATGCAACTGGCTACTTCGAGTGAACATTGTTTATAAAAGAAACGATAAAATAAGGAAAGACATGAAACATTGCGTCGTTGTTTGAGAGGGGCAATTGTTTCAGCGGCGGTTCTATTTCCTATCAATCTTAACGCTCGATGTTGTATTATATTAAGCAGGTGAAGCGATGTTTGTGAAGCACCTTCCCAGAGGTGGAAGTTACACTTGAGTTTAGGGCGTATAAACGCTTTATAAATTTTAGCCAGATGAGAAAGGGAAAAATACTTCTTAAACCGATACAGAAAACCTAAGCACTTAGCAGCAATTTTAGCGATCTCAAATAAATGGCCATTCCAACGGAGGTCGTCGTTGACACATATACCGAGTGCTGAGAGCTTTTCGGTTTCTTTAATGTAAGTGCCTTTCATGGACAATGGCATTGGGGGAATGTTTAGCTTTAACGACAGAAGACAGCATTGAGTTTTCGAAGCATTAAACTCCACACGATTCCTATTACCCCATTTGACAATGCTGTATAAATCGGAGTTTAATGAGCTTGACATACGGTACCGTTGCAAATGTAGGTACGTCCGAAGGCGAAGGTTCACGTCCTTATCGAACGAATATGAAAAGCTGAGGATAGAATCGTCAGCAAAACAGTTAAGTGGATTAGAAGTAACAGAAAGAAGATGATTTATAAATATGAACAAAAGAGTCGGAGACAGAACAGAGCCCTGGAGCACACCAGCATTTATTTTGTGGGAGTCAGACTTGAATTCGTCCAATACAACTTGTATTGAACGGTCCAGAAGATAGCTTCTAATCCAACGAACAAGAGTATCATCGATCCCAAAAGCACGCATTTTCAATAAGAGAGCTTCATGCCAAACTCTATCAAATGCCTTGGAGATATCAAGAGCAATAATCTTACTTTAAACAAAGCGATGTAGAGATTTGTTCCACTGTTCGGTGAGATATGCCATCAGATCACCAGTGAAACGGTTGCTGCGGAAGCCATACTGACGGTCATGGAAAAGCTTACGATCTTCGAGATATTCCTTAAGCTGACGGTTAATCTGCGTTTCTATTAGTTAGTTCTATGGTTCGGTAGGAGGAAGGGAGGATGGGTCACCTTGCTTAGGGACAGGCTGGAAAAATGCTGTTTTTCATCTTCTACGAGATTTCAGAAGTGTAGGAATGATGGCTTTGCCAGTGTGGAAGAACACCTCTTTAGAAGAATCGGGGTCAGCGGATTTGTGTATATTGAGATCTTTGAGAACTCTTGCTACTGTACGAGTGCGGAAAAAATCTGTCCCATGGAAAAAATTATATTCTCAAGTACAGTAGGGGCAACGTTGCTGTTAGGCTTCTCTGAAGAGTAAACAATTTGTTTGTTATTGTCGATGAGCGTGGGAACCGAAGATGTTGAGGAGTTTTTAATATTTTTTACAATTTTTTACTGCAGAATTTTTTGCCGTAATTTTTGACCATGCAAAAATTTGGTTCTTTCAATAACGGAGCTGCATGAGTTCCTTTCTTGTTTGTGCTTTTTTTTTGTCCATGGACATTATGACCAATTTAAAATAGTCATGAATGAAATAGACATAATGTCCATGGACTTAATGTCTGAATTGAAATTCTTTTTTTTTTTCATTTTCAGTATGAGGTAGAGCCCCCCTCTCCCCATACCTACCTCATACTGAAATTATTGGAGCTATATAATAATTTGATTATAAATAAAATTATAATGCTATTTTCAGGCACTTCTCGCTTCCCTAACCTCCTCCCTTGCCACATTTTTGTTTTGTTTTCTCTCTTCACTCATTTTCACATCCTTCAATTCCTTTTTATTCGCTTCTCTCCTTTTCCTCTTCTTTTCACTATCTTTAACTTCTTCTACCTTGGTCTTCTTTTCATTAATATTCTCTATCAGATACTTTTTGTAAATATTTTATGTGTTATAACTTGAAATAGTTAAATTAGTTGTCTACTTTTTTTGTATTTTTCTTTATTATAATCTTTGTCTAAACAATATCCAAACTATTACAATGAGCTGTAAAATACTTAAGTCTTATTTGTACAACCGTTATTTTAAATAAATTGAATTGAATTGAAATTGAACTAATATTTTCCATTTTTTTTTCTGAAATTTTTCGTTTGAAGTAAGTTTTTTTTTAAATTTAAATATTTAATTATTAAAGAAACTTAAAATAGAGCAAACTATTAGCTTTAAAGCAAGGTACAGCACGATATTTTAAGTGTTTCCGTTATTTTTAAATATATTTTTTTTCTAATGCAAGTGCTTTTTTAGAAAATTGCCCGTCCGTAAACGCGGGTAGATGGACCCCCTCCCATAGTAACATTATTTGTATTTAGTTGCTCTACGAGAATCCGTTATTAATTTGCGGATCCAAAATAATTGTACTTTCCCCGGTTAGAGCCCCAAAACGTAAAACTGGAAATTATGTCCCTGCGTTCTTTGGAACACCTCAGAATCTTGGTGCCTTCTTATGGTTGTTTAGTTTTATTGTATTTCTGTCAATAATTACAGTCTTGTGCAAATTAATTAGGAGAAGCACATTTTTAAACGTTTGAGATAGTAGGCTTTGATTTGTACGTTAATTTTTCAATATTTGGGTAAGCACTTTGAGAATTTATAGTAGGCTATGGTTTTTTGTTCATCTTCGAATATTTTGGTAAGTTCTTTACATTTGTTTGGCTGTTCTAATAGGTAAGTGGAATTTTTAAGTGAAATAATTGAACAATCTTATTATTAAATTTATTTGTCAAGATTGCATCATTTGAATTTAAATATGGATATTTCGGTGGAAAAGAGGGCAAAGGTCATTGCTTTACATGAGTATCCTGGAAAAAGCATTAGACAAATTTCGGTTGATGTTGGAGTTACAAAGTCAAGTTTTTCTAGAATTATTGCGTTGCACAAGGCAATTAATAGGATCGATAGAAACGTTCCGAAAGGGACATTGCGGGCGAAAACGTAAAACCACGGCTCATGATGATAAAATGTTGGTCCGAAACAGCGTCATAAACCCTGGGAAGACAAGTGGCGAGCTGCAAAGGGACTTGGAGTTGGCTAATGTGCAAGTGGGTGCGTCTACGGTTCGAAGGCGGCTCCTTGAGGTGTTGTGTAAGAGAAGCAGACCACTGAAAAAACAATTTCTGACAGACGCTATGAAGAAAAAGAGACTGCAATGGGTCAGGAACCACACAAATTGGACTTCAGAGGATTGGAAAAAAACGATTTTCTCAGATGATAGCCACTTTGAGGTCCTGGGATACAAGTTAAGTGTAGTGAAAAACTTCGACCTGGCCACATTGTTCAAACCACATTCAGCACCCACCCGAAATTATGTTTTGGCGTTGTTTCACCTCTGAAGGTCCAGGAATTCTTAAGCCTATCGAAGGCATGATGAATAGTGTTAAATATGCTGAAGTATTGACCCAGATGCTCCTTTCAACCATTGAAGCCCAAAACTCAATTTTTCAGCAAGATCTCACTCTATGCCACACATCGAAAAAAAAAATGAAGCTGTTCTTCGCGAATAATAATATTAATGTTTTGGATTGGCCTGGCAACTCACCCAACATCAATCCACTTGAGAATCTATGGGCTATTGTTAAAGAGAGGCTCAGGAAAAAGGATTGCACTACAAAAACCAAACTGATTTCTGCAATTATTGAGGTATCGTTCCATGACCAACAAATTAAAAATATACGTGAAGCCCTTGTTTCATCAATGCCCAAAAGGGTAAAAGAGGTTATTGATGCCAAAGGGGCCCATATTATCTATTAAAACGGATTATATTTATTAATCTTGTGCACAATATAAGAAAATATAACAAAATACGTACAAATTCCACCTGTCCCAATTAATTTGCATATGACTGTATTGCAATTGTTAGATTTTTTTCTTTGATAGTGTTTCTTATGTCATAAATAATTTTTTTTTTTAATTAATTAATTTATAGAATATCGCAATATACTCAAATATTTTTCCTGGTTAAATGCAATCTCAACATTTTTTCTGCAATAATGCATAACTTGTACTTATGATCATAAGTTAAAGGCTACAAAAAATTTTTTGATATCCTTTAACCTCTCCTTGGAATATATATGGCATGGGCCTTTAAATAATATAATTTTTTTTTCTTGTTATAATAACTTATTCAGAATTTCAAAACAAGGTAGTTTGTTTTTAAGAACTTATAATGTTGGAATTTTTGAAATTCGTTACCAAGTAGATATAGTATATCTTAGAAGTATATATTTATGTTTATACATATATAGCCTTTAGTTGTATAAGTTCATCAGTTCATCGGCTTAAATGCTTTCAACTAGACTGCCTTAAAAACTACAGTTAAGTCCTACAGGGATCACTTGTTTAGTCGGTTTTAATTTCTTTTATTCTTCACATACATTTTAAGATTAATAGTGAAGATTCGTGTTTTATTTTGCTAAGATAACCTACTAACTTATTGACTGAAATAATAGATATTCATGGTTAATATTTTTGCTTTTAATTAAAGATTTATTTATAATTTTTTTCAAATACTTACACATTTTTTTGATTCAAAAAAGGTGCTGAACTCTTTGCTAAACGCCGCAGGAAAGCCGAAAAATGGATTGTGGATGAAACCAATGCTGGAACTCAATCTCCGTCGGGTGCACTAGATAATCAAACTTACAAGCCAACATCACCTGCAAGCATGGTTCCTGCATACTCTGACGTTGGTATTCATCGCGTTCAATTAAACATGCAGCAGGATCAAATACAGGAAAAGTACAGTCAGCCTGTCCTGAAAATTGTCAAATCGCCATGGGAAGCTGCATTGGAAACAGGTTCAGCTAGTAATGCTTTCGAAGAGGTAAACAAACATTCTCCATATGATTCATATGGAGGACAACATCTACACTATGGACAATATGAATACCAAAATGCACCACACATCTCAATCACACCAATAGCACCTCAAGTATGGAACTTAATTCTTAATATACATAACATACATTATATTTACATATATGTACATGCATATATGTATGTAACGGGTGATTTTTTTGAGGTTAGGATTTTCATGCATTAGTATTTGACAGATCACGCGGGATTTCAGACATGGTGTCAAAGAGAAAGATGCTCAGTATGCTTTGACATTTCATCATGAATAGACTTACTAACGAGCAACGCTTGCAAATTATTGAATTTTATTACCAAAATCAGTGTTCGGTTCATTCACCGTAACGTTGCGTCCAACAGCATCTTTGAAAAAATACGGTCCAATGATTCCACCAGCGTACAAACCACACCAAACAGTGCATTTTTCGGGATGCATGGGCAGTTCTTGAACGGCTTCTGGTTGCTCTTCACTCCAAATGCGGCAATTTTGCTTATTTACGTAGCCATTCAACCAGAAATGAGCCTCGTCGCTGAACAAAATTTGTCGATAAAAAAGCGGATTATCTGCCAACTTTTCTAAGGCCCATTCACTGAAAATTCGACGTTGTGGCAGATCGTTAAAAATCGTTAGTAAGTCTATTCATGATGAAATGTCAAAGCATACTGAGCATCTTTCTCTTTGACACCATGTCTGAAATCCCGCGTGATCTGTCAAATACTAATGCATGAAAATCCTAACCTCAAAAAAATCACCCGTTACAATCACGTATACCAATTTTTCACTTTTTACTTAATAAAGAAAATGTTCAATGACGTAAAAAAGGTCGAAAATAAAAACATGGACAGAATTAAGTAACAAGTGAAAACCTGCATAACAGCTGCCAACTAGTACACTTTAAATATTTAAATGTTGTTGCCAGAGAGTGCTGTTCTTATTTTTTTTAATTCCCTTTTTCAGGACCAGATTTCTAAGAGCTCTCAGCCTAAACTACCGAGCTATAACAACCAACGTGATCTGGCTTACAAGCCCAGCATACCGCAAGGATGGAAAGCACCAGCTGTAACTCTCCCTAAAGGTAGGTTTTCTATATTTTTTTTTTTTTTAATGGTAAGCTGACATTTAACAAAGAGTAATTATTGTTGACATTGGCGCCTTTCAAAACAAATAATTTTGGAGTCTTACATATGAAAGTTTTTACAGTGGCTGGATTGATTTATACAATCTGAAAACTTTAAAAGTATATTAAACGCTTAATATTAAGGTTTGTGTTTAGGACTGCTGTGCTTAAGTCTCTGAGTGCAATGGCCTCCTCTATTGCCTAATATTTTTTTTTTCAACTCGCCTCCGCTTGCAAGGAATGGACCAATTACCCAATAGTAAACATTGTCGGAAAAAAAGATTAACGCTACTTATTCTCAATATTAGCCGTGTTTTATTGGTAAGTGCATACCCAGCGCAGTAAAATTTTATACTGCAAACAACAAAAAACAATAAGTGTCGATAATTAGGTTAGTGAAATTAGTGAATATAATAAGTTGAGATAAATCTTGGAAAGAAATGCCAACCAACTGGAATGTGGAAAAAATATGTACTTGAGGGTATTTTGACGTCATCAGTGACCCAAGTTGAGTAAATTAAATAAATTTTTTGGAGAGGATCCAAAGTGTTAGTTGACTTAAAATGTATATTAAATCAATCAAATAAGACATTAGACAAAATCTGCATCAATTGAAACTTAAATTACTGCAGTTTTTTTCTAAAACCGAATTTAATTCTGTCATCAAGGGTCACTGATGACGTGGTTGGATATTCTGTCCGGATGTTTCTGCCCAAGAAATGGAACACACCCTTCTAAATTTATTCAACAAGACGTCAGTTGTCACGTCGGGGGTTATATTAAATTATGGAGTAAATATAGCGTTTTATTGGGACTTCCAATACTGCGCTAGCTGATTACCAATAATACACGGCTATTGTTGTGCCCTTTCAGTGCATATTTGAAACGGACTGAAAAGTTGTAATAAGAGCATAAATGATTACGTCTTGCTGTTGCCAATTATTTGTTTGAAGAAAGTCCGTAAAATAGTTTCAGCGGAAAAATTTAAACGCCATTCTATTTTCGAAGCGTCATATTTCGGTACCTATAATCGCAAGTGAAAATGTTGCTGCTGTTGACTTGCTTGTAAAAAAAAATTGAAAACAAATAAGCTTACATAATTACCTAATTTTTTTAAAAAATTTTCTTAGTTTGAAAATTTATTTTTCAAAAACACCTTTATTTAAAAATAAAATAAAAGAACGAATTTCTGGGCTTACGAAAAGGTTTAATATGGCATTGTAAGTGTTACCTACCGACCATTTAAAAAAATTTTAGGCCAATTTTTTAGGCTGCAGCTCGTTGTACACGCAGACAGACAGACAGATATTTTGTCAATAACTTTATCTTTAATCGCAAGTAAGAAGTGCGTTTTTTTAATTTTTTTTTCGAAAAAATACATATCTTGTGTTCAGTATTCAATTAAAAATTAATAGGAGAAAAGAATACTGGGTGGGTAGATCAACCATTATTATATAAACCTCAAATATTGTTTTTAGCAATTCGAATATTTCGCTTTAACTATAAATTTTGTCATCCGTTTTCATCCTTATATTTCCACAAAATATCTTCGTTACTATAAACCTAAAATCAATTTACCTAAAAACAATTTTTTAGAATGAATTGCTACGCTTAGCTTGCACTTAATTTGTACCTATGTGAATGGAAAGCAAAATTTAAAACTAAAATCCATTTCTTTAAAGACGTTTGTATTTATACAACAAGAAGTAAGATTGTGTTTGTGTATGAATGCACTTTTTGCAAACGGCAATCTTCATAATAAAAGTCTGGTCATTGATGTACATACGTATGTACAAATATGTATGTAATGTATGTAGGTAAGTACCAGTGCTCGTACAAAACTTGAAAATCCTAAAGAATTCGAATCAAAAGTCTGGTCTATGACGTACGTATGTATAAATACGTATGTAAGAACAGTTCTCGTGCTCCATATAAAAAAATGTAAGCAATGAAACTGTTGGATCCTAAAGAATTCGAATCAAAAGTCTGGTCCATGACGTACGTATGTATAAATACGTATGTAAGAACAGTTCTCGTGCTCCATATAAAAAAATGTAAACAATGAAAATGTTGGATCGTGTACAAATCCCTTAAAAAATTTATTCAACTCGGTGAAGTGAAACCATTGTAATATAAACTCCCTACATACCTTAGAATATCCATACATACTTACTTCCTTATGAAGAGAAACTCTGGATCTGTACTGTGGAGCACAGCACCGAAACCTTACCACATTATTTTCCTTTTCCTTGTCCTTTTCCTTTTCTATTTCTTAACCTTTATACATTTCGTATAAATACAGAGAGTTTCTCTTCAAATTCTCTTTATTCGGCTCTCTCAACCTACCAAGAGCCGCAAGGGGCGCCACCGTCAACATATCATCATGATAGTACTATAGCAATATATATACAATGACAATGAGTTGATCCCCTGATAAAGCCAATGGATAATGCTTTAAGGGAACAGAGAAGCAAGTAAGAAGCGAATAGGTGCCTATGAGTTTTGGAAGAAGTTTCATTTTTTTCTCAACCCTGATAAAGATTTTTTAGGCAATCCTATAAATAGAAAAGAATTTTAAAATGTTGGTTTATTCCTTAAATTATTTTATAGTAAAACTACTTTATTTTTCAAACTTTATAGTTGGTTTTTTTTTTACTTACTTTCGCACTTTTAACTAAATCCATTTTTTCATGAATTCATCACTAAATGCATACAAAAAGAACTTACAGCACCTCCATCAGCTTTTGCATCATTCGATGCTGCAACCACCGTTGCAGAGCATCTCAAAATTATCACAAACTTCGAGCAGGTGTCCAAGGCAGCAGAAAAATGTCAGGACTTAACACGTAATGATGAAGATGAAATTATTAGTCTAATGGACAAGGCAAAGTTGATATTGCCAACTAAACACCACAAACATCAGCACCAATTGACAAATTGTGTTGCTCGTTCACCCGAACTTATTTTTTCCGAAGCTAAAAACAGTTTAATGAGCTACGATATTGCAATTCAAGAGCTGCAGACTGCTCTGGAAGGTGTTGAAATGTGCAAAACGCTTCAAAAACAGCAACAATCACAACAACGGTATCAAAATTTTGCTGAATACTCAAGCCAGCAAAAAGAAACTGAGTTCCAACAGCAACAGGAAGACTACCAACTTCAGAATAATCAAATGTTCCACCAACAAAAAATTTTTGTTTCCCAAAATGGCGAAACCAAGCAACATGGTGACATAACTGACAATAGTCCCACACTTTTAGAGGCGACTACAAATATAAGCCCTATTGAAGCGAGAAACAAAGAAGAAGATTACATTAAGGTCCCCGTGAAAGACCTGATATCTACATTTGAACAACAGCTGGAAGCTGAAAAAAAACAGATTTTAATCAAGCCTATTGCTAAAAAACCGAAGGTGCTAAGCTTGCACGAAGAAAATCAACAGAAACAAGGTGAGTACCAGGAGTTTGTTAGGCAGGCGAAGAGAAAAGACTCGGAAGGACAACAAAATGGGACGAATATATGTTCGGTGACTACTGAAAACGAAAAATATCATTGCGTTACAGAAGATGATGAAGATCAGGAGCAGCTACAACAAAATCAAGAGCTGTACGAAGGCAAGCCAAAAACAAAGATTGTGCCCGAAAACAAATTTGGCTAACATGTTTTTTTTTCATACGAATGCTTTGCTGGCCATTGTTGTGTGTACTAGTTGAAATTCGAGTAAATGACTTGGTGTTATATTTCACGTTATTTCTAATAAGAGTTTTTGCTTGTTTACATTTTTTAAATATTTGTGTTAATGCTAATTAGACAAAAAAAAATGTGTATTCTAACAACTTTTAACTAAGTCTGGACCTCTTCATTTCAACCAACAGTAACAAAATGAACAGTGTGTGAACATAGTTTCGTGGTGCCGTGAAATAAGGTATATGGATATAAGGTCTATACACTACAGTCTCAATCGACCATATATCCACCTAAGTGGACAAAAGACCGATTTTGATTTTGAAGGAAATTATGTCCAAGACAAAAATTTGCAATAAAAGCCATTTTGGGAGCATAACAAAATTGGAAGATATGTCCCACCTCGAAAAATATGAGTCTCAGGCAGGTATGGGGTGCATGCTGCCCCCCTGCTTGGGCTCACTATAGGATTTGGAGTAGGTAGATGCTGGGCTGGGTATATGCAAAGTTTTTTTTCGACTTAAGGAATCTTTGCATACATATCCAATCTCGAACATACTGCAAATCCTATAGTGCGGCCAAGCAGTAGGGTTGCAGGTCGGCTGCATGCCCCCATACCTACCTTATACTGAATGGCTGATAAAATCTTAATCTTTGCACACCTGATTGAAATTTTTGCAATTTTTTGTCGGAAATATAGTCGAAACCGAAATTCGCTTATTATTATTTACCTAATTTTACGGCACCGTTTTCGTGTTAAAATTAATAAAAAAAAATTTTTTCTTCAGATATATTATTAAACTTTATTCTCATTGCAGAGCTATATGTACCCAAGGAGATTCCCCTTGAAAGCTATGCACCACCACCGTTGAACACTCAAGTGAGTGCGCCAAGTTGTGGTTTTCCTATATACAAACCCCCTTCGAGCTTCCCGGTTCCTATTGAAAACAAGCCATATTCTGGATTCCCAAGTCTGGGTTATCAGTCGCAATCACCACAACCGTTATCCAGAGCAATACCAATCAAACAACAGCCAGCATTATATCAGCAGCAAACATCCTCATCGGCTCATACGACCCCGGTGAACTTCAACCCATCACCATTGCCTTACAACAAGTTAGCCAAATTCGAACATCCAGATCCTTCACCTTGTCAAGCTCCATATCAACGTCCACTTCCTGTTCAATCTATATCAAACAAACCAGGAAACGCTTCATCACTTCAATTTTCAGGTGGCAGCATGAACATCGCACACAAGTCAGATTATGAATTAGAAGCGAGATCACCAGTCAATCAGTTCTCATCGTATGGCTCAGGCTATACTACCCCAGTTTCTTCTCGACCCACATCGCAACAGTTCCCTGGTGCCTGCGGATATGGAAATGGAAGTTCGAATTGTTCTAGAGTTTCTTCAATTGGCTTGCCACATTGTCAGAATTTCAACGTTTCTGCTCGCGGTTGGGTTGGTGCCGGAAAAAATGAGCCTTACCGCCAAATTCCAGTTGTATCAAATATCACTGGAAATCTTCCTTATTCAGACTTTTAATTTGCCAAATACCTCTAACGGAAATGAGGAAAAAGCTTAAAACACGTACATATATATACAAATATTAAATATATCTATCTAGTTGTTGTTGTTACTTACAAAAATTGTTAATCTATTTTTACACAAATAAATAAATATATATATACTCATCCTTAAAATATTATGTGAAATAAGAAACTGATTCTTGTAATCTTTTTCGTTCCGTTTTATGTCGACTTTAAAGTAAACGAAAAATATCAATTTTCCTATATATATACGAGTATATTATATATACATATTCAAATCTGTATGGAGACAAAATTGTTTTGCCAGCAAAAATTTATTTACATTATGCATCTTAAAAAAACTTAACTTATTTAAATAACCATCTATATGGATTAATTATATTTGTATAGTTTTCTATTGAAACTTATGTTTTTTGTTTACCAAGCTCATATATTACATACATTAATATAAACAAAAACAATACATAAATAAACATTTTGTTCTCTTTTTTTGTTTGTTAAAATAAATCCGTATGTATTGAAATTAATTTTTTTATTTTTTTCAGCGGATATATAATTTATATATACATACATACATTTATAGAAATATGATGTTTCTTATTTTATTTCGTATAATTAATAAGTTTTAGTCTCATTATTTTATTTATTCGAATTATTTTCTATGTATGTATTTCTTTTATTTATTGTGATAAATTATATTCAAAAATGATATAACGATATAAAAATGATGGTCAGCTTGTTGTCGTCTTTTGTGGAGCGGCTAATGGATCTGCTGTATCCTTTTCACTTCTGTTTATGAATTACTCCAACAGTTTATAGTCACTTATTATGTCAATCGTGACTAACTTCACAATTTATCTTATTAAATGTGCACTGCTTTAGGGCTTTGATAATAATTATTATTATTAGTTACACTTCTTAAGGGCTCTATTAATTTTTCCGTTTGGTTGTAATATATTGTACTACTTGAGGACTGTTCACATATTATTTCCCGCACTTCACTACTGTGTCCCTGTTCGGGCGCCAGATAATTTTTCATTTATTAATTTTCCCTAAAAAAAAATTAATATTTTTTTTCCTATTTTACTTCAATTTGTGTATAAATTCTAAATACTTACATAAAATTATGAGCTTTTATACTTTTTTATTGCTTACCTTGGCAATCGAATTCCAAAAAAATTAAATGCATTTCGCAGGGTATAGACATACATACCGAGTACTGAGAGCTTTTCGGTTTCTTCGATGTAAGTGCCATCCATGGACAATGGCATTGGGGGTATTTTTAGCTTTAACGACAGAAGACAGCATTGAGTTTTCGAAGCATTAAACTCCACACGATTTCTATTACCCCATTTGACAATGCTGTATAAATCGGAGTTTAATGAGCTTGAAATACGGCACCGTTTCAATTGTACGTCCGAAGGCGAAGGACGTGAATTAACGAACGAATATGAAAAGCTGAGGGTAGAGTCGTCAGCAAAACAATTAAGTGGATTAGAAGTAACATACAGAAGATCATTTATAAAAATGAGGAAAAGAGTCGGAGACAGGCCAGAGCCCTGGGGCACACCAGCATTTATTTTGTAGGAACTTGTATTGAACGGTCAAGAAGATTGCTTCTAATCCAAAGAGCAAGAGATCCCAGAAGCACGCATTTTCGATAAGAGAGCGTCATGCCAAACTCTATCAATTGATAGTAAAATCAAATGAAAGTCAAAATAATAGGGTAGGCTGGGTACGGTTGAAACAACACAAATATTCCAGGAACAGTAGACGGTACGCGAATGATTGGAGAAGGTACACGAAGCGAAAACTTGTTAGAACAATCGTCAGTCTTGTTTAGTACGTGGCACGTGGCAGTTGTTTAAAAGAGCAATTTTTTTATATCGGTAACCAAAAGTAAGTATTTGTGTGCGGTTTTTTTTTTCTATAACTGTGCTTCTATTCATGCTAGAGTATTGAGTATGTGTTTGTGTCTGAAGCGAAGAGTGTAGAACGCATCGCAGTGACTTGTTTCAACGTGTTGTTAATGAGACAATAATTAACGGGTGATTTTTTAAGAGCTTGAGAACTTTTTTTAAAAAAAAACGCATAAAATTTGCAAAATCTCATCGGTTCTTTATTTGAAACATTAGATTGGACCATGACATTTACTTTTTGAAGATAATTTCATTTAAATGTTGACCGCGGCTGCGTCTTAGGTGGTCCATTCGGAAAGTCCAATTTTGGGCAACTTTTTCGAGCATTTCGGCCGGAATAGCCCGAATTTCTTCGGAAATGTTGTCTTCCAAAGCTGGAATAGTTGCTGGCTTATTTCTGTAGACTTTAGACTTGACGTAGCCCCACAAAAAATAATCTAAAGGCGTCAAATCGCATGATCTTGGTGGCCAACTTACCGGTCCATTTCTTGAGATGAATTGTTCTCCGAAGTTTTCCCTCAAAATGGCCATAGAATCGCGAGCTGTGTGGCATGTAGCGCCATCTTGTTGAAACCACATGTCAACCAAGTTCAGTTCTTCTATTTTTGGCAACAAAAAGTTTGTTAGCATCAAACGATAGCGATCGCCATTCACCGTAACGTTGCGTCCAACAGCATCTTTGAAAAAATACGGTCCAATGATTCCACCAGCGTACAAACCACACCAAACAGTGCATTTTTCGGGATGCATGGGCAGTTCTTGAACGGCTTCTGGTTGCTCTTCACTCCAAATGCGGCAATTTTGCTTATTTACTTAGCCATTCAACCAGAAATGAGCCTCATCGCTGAACAAAATTTGTCGATAAAAAAGCGGATTTACCGAACACTGATTTTGATAATAAAATTCAATGATTTGCAAGCGTTGCTCGTTAGTAAGTCTATTCATGTTGAAATGTCAAAGCATACTGAGCATCTTTCTCTTTGACACCATGTCTGAAATCCCGCGTGATCTGTCAAATACTAATGCATGAAAATCCTAACCTCAAAAAAATCACCCGTTATATACATTTTTGTAACTAAAGTGGGGTTGGGGACGGTTGAAACATTTCTTGTGGGTACGGTTGAAACAAAATATTTATTTAGTTTTCTTGCTTTCCAGATGCCAATAGTTCGTGCAAGAAAGACTTCTAGAGGACAGACTGACTCAACAAATTACAGCAAGGCCTATGACGATGTCAAAGCAGGCGATTCGTTGCGCAATGTGGCGGAGAAGCATGGAGTAAATCACTGTTCACTTCATAGATACATAAGAAAGCGAGATGCTTCTGGCGATGGAGAAAATCAAACCATGGGATATATAGCACACAACCGAGTTTTTACGGAGGAGCAAGAGCGGGAACTCTCAAGGTATCTTCTTCGATGTGCTGATATATATTTTGGCCTTAACAAAAAAGAGGTAAGAAAATTATCATTCGAACTTGCCCTTAAGTATAACTTGTCACGGCCTCGGACTTGGGATAACAATGAGATGGCCGGGGATGAATGGTTTCGGAATTTCATGAGGAGGAACCGTGAACTGTCCGTGCGCGCAGCACAAGCTACCAGCCTCTCAAGAGCGACTAGCTTTAACAGATTTAACGTTGATGCTTTCTATGGAAATTTGACTACCGTCATGGACCGTTATAAATTTGAACCGCAAGATATCTACAATACAGATGAAACAGGAATAACAACTGTTCAAAAGCCTGACAAAGTGGTGGCAAGGCGTGGTGCTCATCAAGTAGGTTCCATGACTTCAGCAGAAAGAGGTACTTTAGTTTCAGTAGCATGTGCTGCGAATGCCATCGGAAATGTTATTCCTCCATTCTTCGTTTTTCCGAGAGTGCGTTATCAGGACCACCTTATAAGGGATGGGCCCTTAGGATCGGCTGGAACTGCAAACCCTTCTGGCTAGATGCAAGATGAATCATTTTTGTCTTTCCTCAACCATTTCAAAAAATATTCAAATGTGACTCCTTCACATAAAGTGTTGCTTGTGCTCGACAATCATTCCTCGCACATTCATATTAACGCATTGGACTTCTGTAAGGACAATGGTATTGTCTTACTATCTTTTCCTCCCCATTGCTCACACAAACTCCAGCCGCTTGATCGATCTGCGTTCGGCCCTTTTAAGAAAGCTGTTACCTCTGCCAGCGATGCTTGGATGAGAAGTCATCCAGGAAAGACAATGTCAATATATGACATTCCCGGGATTGTGGCATCTGCTATGCCGCTTGCTCTGGCCTCATCAAACATTCAAGCCGGCTTTCGTAAGACGGGAATTTATCCATTCAATAGGCATCTATTCACAGAGCTGGATTTCGCTCCTTCTTTTGTTACGAACCAAAGCTAAGCAAGTAAAAAAAAGATTGGATGGAGAAAAAAAGAAAAGAAATACCGAAAGGAAGAAAACAAAAAGACAGCAGGATTCAACATCATCAGAAGAAGAGGAAAGCTTCTGCCTTGTTTGCATTTCTCCCTATTCGGAAAGCAGGTCTGGAGAAAAGTGGATACAGTGCACTGTCTGTAAATTGTGGGCTCACGAAGAGTGCACAGAAGGTGGAAACTCGTATGTGTGCCACAATTGCGACTCGGAATATTCGGATTAATTTACTATTTTTGTAAAAAAAATCATGTTTGAAGTAAGGTTTTCTTTCGGTCTATTTTAAAATTATTTTCGTTAAGTTTGGTTTGTTTTGTAAAGATGTGGATTATTTATATATTTTCGTTTTGTTCGTTTTTTTTTTAAATACTGTTGATTTTTTTTGTTACTTTTCTTTTCTATACATGAATTATTATTAAATAAAAAATTAAATATTACTTGGAATACTGCAATATGTGATAAACATTGTCAAACAGTGTGATATTAATACTTAGAAATAAAAACGAATGAATTTAACGTGTTTAACACTAGTATATGTTTATTATTTCCATGCGTTTCAACCGACCCCAATCGCTGTTCGTTGAGTAAAATTTAAGTCGCTTTCTCTCTCTATCGAGAGATCTATATTTTATAGAATATCATGTCATAAAAAAGAAAGAAAAATTGAATTTCGGAAAATAAGTGATGGGTATTTCATAGAATACTATTTCATTTGCAGAAATGTTGCGGATAAAAACTTGTTTTTGTGTTCTAATAGCATCAAAACCAAAAATTAAAAACTCTTAACATTCTCGATCTGAACTCCCATGTATAGGTATTCAAAACGACTCGACCTCAAAAATTAATTGCACATCTTTGGAACACATCCTTTTAAATTTATTCAACAAAACGTCAGTTGTCACTTCGTTTTGTTTTTTTTTCCAACAGTAGACTAGCAGACAGAATGGAAAAAAGGTAAACAAAACTTTATTTTTCTAACTAGAATTAGAAATACAGTAGAATCTTGAAAACATGAATGGTTCTATAACATAAACAGTTCGGAAAGATGAACGCTTTTTTTCTCACCATTACAGTGTTCCAAAAGATGAACGGGTTGAAATCTGGGTAATCGAAAAGATGAACGCTTTATTTCTTATAAGATTTTTTCTACTTCTCCCTTTTTTTCGTCGTTACATTGTTTGGTAAATGTAATAAATTTTGGTAATGGTTCTTTTGGACGTGGTTTACTCACATTTTGCGTAAATTCTTCAGTTAAAAGTGAATTTTGAAGAGGGAAGATGCCTCCCGTGAGAGAGTTAAGTTTTTAAACCTTAAACAAAAGTGTGCTGTGTTAGATGACATAAAAAATGGAATATCTTATCGAAGCATTGCAACAAAATATGGAATCGCTATATCCACGATTGTTGTAATAATAAAAAAAGGTAAGGCAATCACTTCGAGGGTTTTTAAAACATCAATTTCCGGAGCGGAAAAACGCAAAACATTGCATAAATCAGAAATGCCGTAAATGGAAGCGGCATTATATAGATGGTTTCTGTCTTCCTGAAGCTACGAGACCAACATGTTCCCGTGTCAGGGATAATGCTGAAAACCAAGGCCAAAAAATTGCACGCTAATTTCAAGGAGACAAATTTATTTAACGCGAGTGATGGATGGGTTAATAATTACAAGGCTAGATTTGGAGTTCGGCTTCTAGCAATCAGTGGAGAAAAACTGAGCTCTAATAAAGATGCTGTGAAATTAAAGAAGACTATGGCCGACTTCGGTATCAGCCGACAACAATTGTATATTGCAGATGATAGTTTTAGTTTAGATTGGTATGCACAAACAGCACTGGTGAGCACAAGTTAAAACTTCTGACCATTGGAAAGGAAAAACTCCCAGGTGCTTCAAGAATTTTAGGCCTCCAATTACATACACCAACTAAAAGACTGCATGGATGACAAAAGAAATTTACAAAAATTGGTTTCATTCAGAATTTGTTCCACAGCTAGTTATGATTTAAAAACTAAGCTTGCGTTATATGTATAGAACTCTTTTAAAGGTACGTTAGTTTATGAAGAATAATAATCTTTCAGAAAAGGCATTGCTTATTCTTGATAATGCCACAAGTCATCCACCTAAAAATGAGCTTCAAAGCGATGATGGCTGCATTCACACAATGTTCATGCCTCCAAATGCAATACCACTTATACAACCAATGGATCAGAACGTAATAAGGCTCACAAAGTTGCACTGCCCAACAAGCCTTTTGTCAGATGTTATCTCTAAAGGGCGAGATGTTGAAAAGCTGTTGAAAAAATTTAATTTGCGTGACGCTCTGACATGTCTTCACGGAGCTTGGGAAAAACTTACACCGGAAGTTATTGAAAAGTGTTGGCATGAACTATTTGCATATGAAGCTGTTTCTAGTGACGAGGAAGAAGATATCCCTCTTGCTGTACTACTACAAAGAATGCAAGTGGAGGAAATAAACCAGGTTTCAACCACAGTACTGAATATGCTACAAGAAGTTTTTCCTCACGTAAGTCAATAATTTTGTATTTATTGAAACAATTGTCAACATTTAAATTTACTTAAAGGTTCCATGTTACGATATAAGGAATGGAATGAAGATGTAGTTCAGCTGCCTGCTTCAGCTTCTGCTGAAGAAGAACTTTCCTCAGAAGATAAAGTAGTCGAGGTTATAGAAGCAATTAAACCAGAAGAGGCCATTGCAGCTATCAACACCAGCCTGAAGTTTGCAGAGCAATGCGAGGCCATTGTATCGACAATTTAAAGCTTAAGAAATTTACGAGAGAAAGCAATAACGAGACTTCTTTCTTCCGGGCGACAGACTTCTATAGAGCAGTTTTATAAGAAAAAGGTCTAAACTTTTTTTATTTTTATTGTGTTTTATGTTTTTTTAAAAATAAAATTAATTGTTATTTTGTTAGATGCAATGCTTTTATGCTTGGAAAGATGAACAATTCGAAAAGATGAACGGGGCCTGTTTCATATCTGTTCATCTTTTCGAGATTCTACTGTAATTGTTTTTTTTCTACTATAGATCTGTACATATATATATAGGATAGGAATTTATAAATGAATTTACAACAGTTTCCGAGATTCTTGCTGTGGAACAGACAATTTAGAATTATTATTTTTGTTAAAAAACAAACTTGAAGCAATCTTTTCACAGGCAAGACAGTTCCGAATGTGTTAATGAACTTGCAGAAATACAGATAAACCTTTGAAATCATGCTTGAGAGTCTCAGAAACAACGAGAAGAAGGAAATTGTTTGTTCAAATCGCACAAAAAGGGCAATGCGCTTGCAGCAAGTCGTTTCTATACAAATGCCATCTTTGCAGCTCCAGACGGAAGTGTTGAACTTGCATTTGCTCATGCCAATAGAGCTGCTGCTCTATATGAATTTGGATTTTATTTAGTAAGAACCTTTGTTTTGTTTACACAATTTCGCAGCCTTTTCAATTAGGCATTTAGTTTTTACTTAATTTCGTAAAAATCGACACAGTTTTTAATGATCTGGGTATTCCTTACTTTTAAGGAGGCCCACTCTGATTGTTGCCTCCAGAAGAAAAAAAGGACAAAATAGTTATTTTAATTATTACAATTTATGAAATAATAAAGTACTTTTACTTCATTTGTTTGTTTCATTATCCATTTTTTTTTATTTATTTCCACAATCTTGTTTTTAGTTTGTCTGTGACAGCAGATTTTGACAAAAGTATTTGACACAATGCCCCATATACCAACCTTGGAGGGTTAAATTGAAAGTGAATTATGGAGTGAATATAGCGTTTTATTGGGACTTCCAATACTGCGCTAGCTATAGATTACCAATAAAACACGGCTAATAATGTGACGACATACGTAAACATCTACAACCTAAAAAAACAACCAATGGTAATAACTATAACTATAACATAGGGTTTCCAGAACAACTCTTTTAAAGAGAACATGTTCTCTTTTTGGACTCCGATCTTTCTTATTCTTTCTTTTTCCATCAAATTCTTTTGTTGTACTCTTTTTTATTTATGTTCTCTTTTTTGTCCTCTTTTTTTTTATAAATGTTGGTGCCTGAAAAATAGTAATCTTACTCCCTTTTCATTAAAAAAAAACTTTGTAGTGTCCCTAAAATAAAGCATTGCAATAAGAACCTACCTATTCATAATCCATCACCGAACCCTGGTTCGAACATTTAACATGCAATGCATGAACACGAACAGACCGAATTAATGTGATTATTGCGAAATTCACCGCACCACATCTGTACTCTTCTAACCGTCTGCATAAACTCACCACGCAATTTTTGTTGTATTTTTTTGTGTTTCTTTTCTGTTTTTCCATTTCCATTTGACATTTCGTCAATCTAAACGCATAAAATATTGTCTAGACCTGAATTCATACAAAAATAAAAGTGACCCAATGTTTGCTGCTGTTTTTATGACAAAATATTCTAGCGGTAAATTAAATTTAACTTATTAAACTTCTTTTAGGAATTTTTTTTATCTACAAATAAAATTAAATATATGTAGTGCAGGTAGGTACCTAGATTTATTTATCAAAATTATTTTCACTTTTCAGGGTGAAACATAATATACCTAATGTAATTTCAAAGAAGATATTTCATTCCACAAGATCTAATTTCAAAAAATAAATAGGTAGATACCGAAGAATACATAATCGTAAGTTAAAAAAATAAAAATAAAAAGTAGCAGTGTGAGTATTCCTGTTTGAATTTTTTTTTAGTTCTATAAATTCAAGAAAAAAGAAGATGAGCAAGAGGAAGTGTGTTTTCAATGAAGAGCTACAAGGTAGATTCAAAGTTTTCACCACAAAGCCAGGTTACTCCAAGCATGAAGCTTTCTGTACCATATGTGAAGTTAAGGTTTCAATCGCAAACAAGGGACGTTATGACTTGGAGCAACACATAGCATCAAAAAAACATACAAATGCATTGCGAGCAGGTAAAACTTCAAATAAAATTACCTCGGCATTCATCCCGAGATTTACAAAACTAAATGACAAAATAGCCGCTGCAGAGGGTGCTCTTGCTTTTCATGCACTCCAACACCACTTCAGTTTTCGGTCTACAGATTGCTCGACTAAATTATTTAAGGAAATCTTTAACGACTCGGAAATCGCAAAACGCCTTTCGTCAGCCACATACAAAAACAAGATCAATTCAAAAGCATGTCATAGCTCCCTTTTGTATCGATATTGTTCTAACCGCCGTTAGTGAAACACCGTTTTTGTCAATATCTACCGAATGAAGTAACCATGGCAATATTAAAATATTTCCGATTTTAATACAGTATTTTAAAAAAGAAGTTGGTGTTCAGACCAAATTAATTCATTTGGACAAACTTAGTAGCGAAAATTCGGAAACTATTTCCAATTTTCTTTTGCAAACTTTAAAAAAGTTTGACATTTCATTTTCTGCAGATAACTGCAATACAAATTTTGGAGGCTTAAATAGAGCAGGCGTAAATAACGTATTTTACAGACTTAAATCCTCAATAGGGAAAGAATTAATCGGAATTGGTTGTCCTGTCCAAATAATTTCAAACGCAGCTAAATATGGCTTCGATACATTTTCTATTGACATCGAAACGACAGTTATAAAAATCTACAATTATTTTTCTATATATACAATTAGAAATGAAAATCTAAAAGACTTTTGCGCCTCGCTTGAAGCAGAGCACAAAGAGTTGCTTCGTCACTGTACCACCAGATGGCTGTCTTTGTTTCCCGCAAATAATAGAATCCTTCAAGTGTATCCTGCTTTGAAAGCTTATTTTTTATCCAACATAGACTGTCCTGTTCTTTTAAAAACATTTTTTCAATCTGATTTATCTGAAGCTTTTTTGTACTTTGTACATTCACTTGCTTTCATGTTTAATGAAAAAGCCATAGAATTAGAAAAGGAAAACAATTCCCTATTAGAAGTATCCATGGTTTTAGATTCTCTTCAAACTATTTTAAAGAACAGATATGATCAACATTTTATTCCTCTAGCTACAAAATCAATTCTTAATAATTTAATTAAAAAAGGATTTGAAGACGAAGTAGACATTTTTAAAAAAGACTGCTTTAATTGTTACAAAAAGTCCTATTAGTATTTAGAAAAGTGGGCAGTTCAATTTGAAGAATTTTTGTGTTTTCGATGGATGAATTTAGAAAAGATATTATTATGGGAAGACTTAGAAAAAAGTATCGATTACCTAATTTCTAAAGAAGTTTTGTTGGATGACTCCAAGTTGTTTGACCAATTTTGTTATTTAAACAAGTTTCTTTCGAAAAAACTTCAAAATGAAAATTTTAAAAACAAAATATCTGTTGAAAAGTGGGTCAGTTTCTTTAATTCGTCTTCAAATATTGAATTTTATTCAGAGCTTTTAAAAATGTGTCAGTTCTTTTTTTGTATTCCTGGACAAAATGTGAACGTAGAACGTGTCTTCTCGTTGATGGGTTCACAATGGACAATGAAACGGAATCGTTTAAAAGTAGGAACAATCAAATCGATTTTAGTAGTTGCCTACAACTTAAAAGATTTAAGCTGTAATAAGTTTTATGATCATTTTTTAAATGAAAAAAAGTATTTAGATCGAATTCGAGGCTCCCAAAAGTATGATACATCCTCAGATGAGGAAGAAAATTAACATATTTATGTAAAATAATCCACTTGATATATATAATAATTATCTACTTGAATTCAGCAATATTTTGAATTAATTTTTATTTAAGTTTTACTAATTATTATTATTTTATGTTATTTATTATTATTAGTTTGTAGTTAATGCTTCTTTTATAAATATATATTTTTATGAAACGAACAATTGATCATATCTTTTATTTGGATGATGTTGAGGTGAGCGGGGGGAGTATAACAGTAGAAGTTTGAATTTTTGAAAATGTTCTCTTTTTTTTCAAACACGTTATGGACACCCTACTATAACAGCATGTTTTGATAAAACTTTCCTTGACTTAGTAGGACCACTTGACGAATCAGAAAATGGTTCAAGGTATATTCGAACTCTACATGACGAACTTACAAAATTCATAGAAGCCATAGCTTGGCCAAATAACGAGGCTAGTACGGTAGGTAGGGGACTTGTAGAATGCTTTATCCTAAAGTATGGAGTCTCTGGTACCATAGGATCTAACCAAGTTACAGAGTTTATAACAAGGATATATGTAGATTGTTGAAAATAGAACAACTAAAATTAACAGCTTATCACCATGAAAGCATAGAAGCATTGGGAAATTCCCATAAAGTGTTAGGAGATTATCTTAGGAATTATGTATATATTATGTGCATAATTATATACGTAATTCTATATTCTATATTGTGGAATTATAATAAAGAAATAAACACAAATAAAAAAACATTTAAAGTTAGTAAAAATCTAATATTGAAGCAAAAAAAAAATTATTATTCAGTATTATAATTTTTGTATAATTATATTTTACTTAAGCATTTTTTTTTTTTTTTTTTTTTTTTTGGAGAGAGGGGACCTTCCGTCTTCAGCGATGCGCATCATTCCATATCCTAAGACTTAGTATTAAATATAACCATTAATAACATTTAAAAAAAAAGAATAATAAAAAAGAATTTGTATAATATTATTATTTGAAAAAAAGAGAAAAAAAAACAGTAGAAACAAATTTATATTAGAAAAAGTATCGTGGAAAAGTAGAAATCAAAAAAAGTCATGACTTCTCCTTTTTCCTCAGGAAGGGTGATGTGAAGGGGTTCGCACAAACAGACACTTGATATTATCAAAATCTCAACCTAGTTTGATACTTGAACTTCAATTCCCATTCATAACAAAGCAAGCATATGACTCCCGCAGTTCGTATTCACTGCATAGCAATGTCATGTATTAGACCAAACTACGAGATTACATTGCAGTCGTCGATTCAAATTTTTAAAAAGGATTCTTATTCTTGGATGGCATGTGCGGAGCTATGACTAGCGTTCGATTATTCAACCAAAAGTTTTACGCAGGGAAATATGCTGAGTGAGCATAATAGAAGTGTCAAGGTACGGTGGTAATATATTCCATAATTTATAATAAGCATTAAGAATCAATTCAGAACTGGCACGGACTTGGGGAATCCGACTGTCTAATTAAAACAAAGCATTGTGATGGCCCTAACGGGTGTGGACACAATGTGATTTCTGCCCGTGCTCTATATGTCAAAGTGTAAAAATTCAAGTAAGCGCGGGTAAACGGCGGGAGTAACTATGGCTCTCTTAACACAACATCGGGCAAAGATAAGAGTATCATAGAAATTCCAATTCTCCACCTCCACGTGGTTCCCGCCGGAAGCATACAGTGATAAAGGTATAGGTATTTGTTTACCTTTATATCACTGTGATGACGAAGAGAGATTGGCTTTAAAGGTTATTTGTGAGAACGAGTTGAATAAAAGAAAAAATTATTCAAGGATTTCATGTACCTGCTTCCACACCTAATTATGGCATTTAGATTTAACCTAATAACCTGAAGAGTTTAGGCTCTCTAGCCTTTCAGCCTCATATGTCTAAATACTGTTGGCCCAAAACAAATAGAGAAGACAAAAAGAAATCTCTTTCGGTATAGGCCTCGGAGCACCGAGCCAACAGAGCGTGTGGTGGAGTCAATTCCTGATTCACCACTCGGTTAAGGAGTTCCAAATATGGATCCAAACCCTAATGGCGCAAGCAACAACAATAAGGCATTTCAATGTAAATATTGTACAAGGTCTGACTTCAAAAGTCAAAGAGGTCTAGGAGTGCATATAAGGTCAGCTCACCCAGACCTTAGAAATGAAGAGATTTCTGTAGACCGAAAGAAAAAGCAATGTTCAGAAGAAGAGCTTGAGTTAATGGCCAGACCCAACAACATTTAAAAACCGAAAAACATAAAAAACAATATATCTATACAATAATAATAATAGTTTTATGCGGATGAATTTAAATAATGGAGATCTTGTATCTTGTTATAAGATATTTGATGAAACTTTTCTTCAAATTTTTGTTCTTAGCTTACCTTTCTGACGTTTAGCTTTCAAAAAATAAACTCTTGATCAAACATATTTTCTTATTAAATAACTAAGCACATATATTTTAACTATTTGTTCATAATTTATAAAAGCTAAATTGTTTCGCTGTTTATTAAATTACTACAATTTTTTAAACTTAATTTAAGGCAGCAAGCTTCAATTCACAATAAAGTATTTCTTTTTGATTTTATGCTTAGAATTTAGGAATGTGTTTAGAAAATTTACTAAGAACAAAAATATTAAATCTAAAATAAAATAAAAATTATATTAACATAATACAGATTCAGAATATTTGTGGTTTAATTTTATTGCTAGTTAAAGGAGTTGTGGATGCAAATGTTTAAATATGTATATACAAAAGGCTATTTTTTAATGAATTCAACTAAACATAATATATATATTTTTTCTAATTTACACAAATTATATAATACAATATTACTATGACGCTATTTACATTTTTTTTTAGTTTTCAAATCAAAATAAATTTTATTAAATTACATACAACCACACGATTCAATAACCATATTTGGG
Source organism: Platycheirus rosarum (assembly GCA_963971375.1). Taxonomy (NCBI): domain Eukaryota; kingdom Metazoa; phylum Arthropoda; class Insecta; order Diptera; family Syrphidae; genus Platycheirus; species Platycheirus rosarum. The sequence continues at coordinate 8,453,311 of OZ020511.1, read as the reverse complement.
AACTTCATTAGTGTGGCTGTGTTATTACTATCCCTGAAAAATATCTCCAGAGATGAGTATTGATTTGCTGTACAGCACGGGATCAATTCAAGTGGCTTTTTACCAGCAATGTCTCTATGTGAAATAACTTTCTGAAAAACAATAGTAAACAAAATGAAAAAAAATTAATTAGAATCAAATAAAGTTTAAAAAAATATAAATATAAATGAAGAACCAAGCCTCTTACTTAACACTTGATGCGTGAAAATACGAGGCTTAAAGAAATATACATATATGCAGACATGCACTGTATGAATGAAAAAAATATGTACTTGTTCTTAATAAAAGAAATAAAAGCTTTTAAATGAGGTACAATTAGTCGTCCCACATTTAAATAAAAAATAAAGTGCACGACTGGGTCGCACGAACTTGCTCTAATGTGCGACAGTGGTGGGCTGGAGATTTTTGAAAAAAGGAAGTAAATTCTGTTAATCACTTAAAAATCAATAGTTAAAACGTTTTTGGAAACAATAAAGTAAGCCATTTAATTTCTTTTAAAATTTTGAATTTTAGGAAACATTTTTTGAAAATCGTTCGATCTGTTTTTTTAAAAAAACGTTTTTTTTTTAACTTTTCGAAAACATATTTCAAATTTTTTTTTGAGTATGCCAACATCTAGCAGCTGGTAGATTAAATCAGAAAACAAAAAAAATTAAATTTTAAACAAACCGTTTTTGAAAAAACGAAAAATTAAAAAAAAACTAAAAAAAAAATTCTTTATTTTTTGTAATTAGTTTAAGAGTTTTCTCGGAAAAACTAAGTATGCAATAAAATTTGAAAACTAATAATCCGGGAGCCAGCGACAGATTTTCATGACCAAGTTCCTCTCAAACGATAATTTGTGAATAGCATCAGGGAATAGTTTTATAAAACCTCGTGAACGTCAGCTGCGGTTCCGTTGGTTTGCAATGATACTTCAAGTGTAATAGCCTCTTCGCAATTTCCACGAAAACTCAACTCCCTTAACTCAGTTGCTCAAACGCACTTCAGACATTTTTAGGTCATAGCAAATCGAATGACTGCTAAACCAATGCCTGCTATGACCCAATATGTGAGAGTAAAGCGTAGTGTCATCAAATTTATGACACAGTTTTGATTTTGATTTGTTTACTATAGAATCAAGTCTTTTTGTTGATCTCATCTACACTAGCCTACATTTAAAAATCCTATCTTGCGCTTGCCAAGCACAAAAACCAACAACAACAACAACACATTCATATCCGCCGAACCAAGAAAACGTTATTAGGTATACTTTCGCGGTCACCTGGTCTTATGGCTGTACAAAATTCAAAACAGGACCAATTTTCATGATTCTTTTTACTTGCGATTATATGTAACAATCAAACATGACATTACGGTGATAGAGAAACATATTTGAGTTACTGGCAAAATTCTGTCCGTCTGTCTGTCTGTCTGTACAGATGTATTTTGGACTGCAGCCTTTAAGGTTGGGCCAATCGTCTTCAAATTTTGAACTTAAGGTTATTTTGACATTCTTTTTTCATTTTATTTAGCTTGCCATATAACCGTTATGTAAAAGCTTATTTATTCTCGAAAACGGCTCCAAGGATTTGTATGCATTATATTTTGGTGAACAAAAAAATTTATATGTTGGGCTAAAAACGGTACCTTCCATAGGAGCGTTTTTTTCTTCGACTTTCTCGAAAACTGATGATCCGATTACAATCAAAATTGATATTCAAGAAGATGTAGGTAGCCTAAGTAATTTCGCATTAATTATTTTTTCGAAAACTTTTTTTGTATTTTTTATAATTTTTTTTTTTTTTTTTTGAAAAATCAATATTTTGAAAACGGGTAAGTGATTTTTTTTAAATTTTGTTTTTAAATGTACGTTAGTTTTGTGCTTAAATTTGTCTTGTTAAATTATTTTTTTTTATTTTCTAAAAAAAGTTGTTAAGAAAAACGATTTATTTAAAAATGGCTCCTACGATTTTGAAAAAAAAATCACACTTTTTTACATTTCCTAAAGAAATAAAATTGCGTTTAAATTATATCACCCAATACAATTTAACGTACTTTATTCGAACAATCAAAAGTCACAAAAATCGAATAAATGCCTTGATGTTCACTTTAATTTTCTTTAATTTTATTCTACAATGTTACCGCACATTTGAGCAAGTACGTGCGATCCAGTCAATTTATTTCTGAATGCGACGTCTTTATGTTATATTGTTTTTAATATAACTTTCATTAGAGCTCTCCTAGAATATGCTTCTCAAGTTTGGAGTTCATACCGAAGAAATCGTTTTTGAATGCTTTCGATTTTGGAAATATGAAGCAGGCTGCAAGCCTTCGTTAATCGTTGTCTGCGGTACATTCTGAAAATCCGGTGGCCGCAAACCATATCGAACGCTGAATTGTGGAATAGGACCGGACAGAGAAAATTGGACGCCGACATCAGACAACGGAAGTGGCGTTGGATAGGCCATACACTGAGGAAACCTAACGACAACATATCGAAGCAATCCTTCGAATGGAATCCTCAGGGTAATAGACGCGTTGGAAGACCGAAAACAACTTGGAGGTCATCTGTTTTGGGGGAAGCTCGATCTCAAGGTTTTCAATCGTGGCCACAGCTAAGGTCAGTCGCGGCGAATCGGGACAGATGGAAGGATCTTGTTGCTGCCCTATGCTCCAGAAGGAGTTGAAGCGCTGCATTGCAGCCGGATAACATATATATATATATATATTTCCAAAATCGAAAGCATTCAAAAACGAATTCTTCGTTTCGCTTCCCTGGTAAGATCATTTTATTCTACCTCCCTATCAAGACCATCTCCCACTCATCAATCTGAAAACTCTAGAAAAACGAAGAATGCATGCTGACATCCTTTTCATTCACTGATCGTTTACTGCTTCTCACTTTTTATTAAATTTTCTTCAACCCCCGCAATCTCAGACATTTTCTATCTAAAAAAAAATATTTTACGATTTTATTCGGCTTAGTAATAAAATATCCGCAATCTTGACTTTTCTGACGCCTCAAGACCTCATTATCGTAAAAAAAATGTTGTTTGTTATAATACATACATGGAAATTATTCACAAAATTCCGCACATTAAAAACAAGAAGAGATAAGCATTACCAAAAAATAAAATTACTCACCCTCATCAATGAACTGTGATGTGTAGTACTCTGAGCTATACTTGCTGCTGTCGAGCAAGACCCTCTGCAAAAATATGCATCATAGCCTCTTGGTCTAATAATCCAGTCGCCCCAACCAATCTCATCAAATGATATGTAAAGCTTTTCACGGCAGCACTCCGTAACGCCGTTTGTGCAATTCACACTGCGTTTTTGTCGAGAAACTCGTCGCCGGTTTTGCGTGTCAATCATTATAAAAGGCCGATAATCCTTTTCTGTCGATATAAGGCCATCGGCGGTTTCTATTTCGCAAGACTGGCAGGATATATGGATTAAATGGCTGAGTTCATGAATGCCAAACCAGCGTTTGATTGGCCACTCAATGTCAATTTTCATCCAGCCTTCTGTGAATGCAAAAATCAAAGCTTAAAGTCTTAAAGAATTTTTAACGTTTATATTAATATTTGATTGCATTGTGGGGGGAGCAAGGGCAACGAATTATCACTACTAATTGACACGAGCACATTTTGCTCTAGATTAATGGGGGTTTCACGATTTCGTTTAATGATTTCTTTGTATAGTGAAAAGATGAAAGCCTTGGGGTCATTCGACTGTAAGACGAAAGTCCAAGACAATTCCCGGACTTTGAGTAGAATAAATTATATGATGATTTTTTTTTTGTCGAATATATAAATACATTATTCGTTCTGAATACATAGTAAGTTTTATTAATTATGTGGCTTGCGGTTTCATTAATATTATAACTGCATGTTTCTACGAAAGACTTAAGAAAACATTTTATCAGGCTTACCTTGCACATCAACCGATTGTATTGCTATTGGCTTCACTTTGGGAAGATATTTCGAATTGTGAACTCCCTGCTCAACCTCAGACACAACAATTGTTTGTTTGAGGAGTTCCTTCGCATTTCGTTTTTTAAAAATCCAAAGTACTGCCTTACTAACATCTATACTTTCCAAATCAAGGTCGTCAATTTTGAATGAGAAGCATATCGAGGGTTGGCTTAGATGATGACATTCATGTTTTTCTGTCAAGAAGACGAGAAAAAATAGTTATTGATACGTAGTTTATTTAGTGATAATAAACACGAAATTTTAATGAAATGAAAAGAAAACACTCTAATCAATGTCTGTAAGCAAAATAATAATCAAGTTTAGAACAAAAAACACGATCTTACAATATTAATACATTATCGGATTTATCTTCGGTAACATATAAGTCCAAATTAAGTTTTTTGCTTAAACTGTTTTTAAAGCTATTTACTTATGGGCTTTTGGCCAGCGGACTATTAAACCCGCACCATTTGCTCCTAAAATCGTATACTAAGTCATTGTTGTCTTATGATTTTTGAGAAAAAAAAAACATATAAAAGGAAAAAAGTAGATGCGCCCCTCCTATATACGATATTTTTTTTTAAGGTGAGACAGGAAACATTTCGACGATGTTCTTGTGAACCAAATGTTTCTGTTATATCCTTATTCCCTAACATTTTCAATGCATTTTTCTGGATTCTATCCAGGAAACGCAAGTGAGTAACAGGGGCACCTGCCCAAATATGTCTCGACCCAAACTACAAGCTCTCGTTTTTGTCATATCCCTCGTGAATCACCCTGTATATAACAGTGAACAGTAAGTTTATTATAATAATCGATGACTATGTTCTGTTATTTTTATATAAAATTCTTAAAACTAACTAAGTTGAATAAATAGAAAATAATTTTAAATAATAAAATTTAAAAGTTGAATTCTTCCAAACATTGTACAATCAATTATAAACGTTTCGCATAAGTATACTGGTTTAGCTCATCAGTAGATGTTTATCTTAGCTTGAATAAAACTCTCAAAGGTGTCAGAACACACATATATATACTAACGAGATGTCTGTCGGTATAGGTTGGTACACTTATGACATATCTTCCCACAAAATAAAAATAATCTAAAAAGACCAATTTCAAAATCTGCCTATCGAATTCTAAACCATACTTCATTTATCCTTAACAACATAAATTTGCCAATATACCTTCCTAAAATTGCATATGAAATAAAAAATATCTCTGCGCAATCGCTAATATACTAATATAAGCCTTTCTTCTTATCCGCAAACAAAGGCCGTTCTATATGACTGTTTTTAAACGTTGCGACTTTTGTTTGCGACTCGTTACTTTACTTCAGCTTTTAGGAGAGAGACGTATGTGGTGGCCGGGGTAGATAGAATCGCACGAGTAGCTCGAGCCGCGCGATTATCGGTCTTTCTTCTTTGCGCTTATTCGGGAAATCGTTCATTTTTGCCAATCCCTTTCATTGCTTGTTCGCCATGAACGAGTAATGTTAATGTGATGTTTTTTGTAGCATGTAGCACGTAGGAACAGTACAGCAGCTGAAAATGTTCACTCTGCAAACTTGAAATGAAAAGGAATTCAAGAAATGTCACAGTGAAAAGTTGCAAACACAATCGCTTCGTTTAAAAGTATCTCTGCGACAAGGACAGGCAACAAAAGAGAATCAACGAAAGTCGCAGTGCTCTAGTCGCAAGTCTATGACTGTTTTTAAACCTTTAAGCACAAACGTAAAAGCATAAAGAAGAAAGACCGATAGTCGCGCGACTAGAGCTACTTGTGCGATTTTGTCTACCCCGGCCACCACATACGTCTCTCTCCTAAAAGCTGAAGCAAAGTAACGAGTCGCAAACAAAAGTCGCAAGGTTTAAAAACAGTCTATGACTGTTTTTAAACCTTGCAACTAGAGCACTGCGACTTTCGTTGATTCTCTTTTGTTGCATGTCCTTGTCGCAGAGATACTTTTAAACGTAGCGATTGTGTTTGCAACTCTTTACTATGTCATTTCTTAAATTCCTTTTCATTTCAAGTTTACAGAGTGAACATTTTCAGCTGCTGTACTGTTCCTGCGTGCTACCTGCTACAAGAAACATTACATTACTCGTTCATGGCGAACAAGCAATGAAAGGGATTGACAAGACTGCATGATTTCCCGAATAAGCACAAGGAAGATAGACCGATAATCGCGCAGCTCGAGCTACTCGTACGATTCTGTCTACCCCGGCCACTTTGCTGAAGCAAAGTAACGAATCGCAAGCAAAAGTCGCAAGGTTTAAAAACAGTATATGCGGTGGTCGGGGTAGGCAGGATCGTTTGAGTAGCTCGAGTCACGCGATTATCAATCTTTCTTCTTTGTGCTTATTCGGGAAATCATTCATTTTTGTCAGTCCCTTTCATTGCTGTGGTCGCCATGCACAAGTAATGTGATGTTTTTTGTAGCAGGTGCAGGTAGCAAGTAGGCACAGTACAGTAGCTGAAAATGTTCACCCTGCAAACTTGAAAGGAAAAGGAATTAAAGAAATGACATAAGGGAAGAGTTGCAAGCACAATCGCTACGTTTAAAAAAATCTCTACGACAAGTATAGAAAACAAAAGAGAATGAACGATAGTCGCAGAGCTCTAGTTGCAAGGTTTAAAAACAGTCTATCAGTGCTACCTGATTTCTCAATTCTTAACCTTTCGCATATGTTTATGTGAATGCCAGCATACCGGCTAAGTTGGTAAGACGGCCAATTTAAAGGTACCAGGTGAGAAACGTAACTAAAAATACAGTGCCATTGCATAGGCATAACCGCATCCTGCCAAAATGTATTTAATAGAAAACTGGAATTGGAAACGACACCATGCTATTTTTTCATTAAATGGAATCAGTAAACAAGTAAAATGAGCAAACAAAAAAGTCCAGACTTTTATTCTAATGCTTGGTTTCTATATATGTATGTTATTTAAGGAACTATTTTAAACATACCTATATTTACTCTGTCAGACCAATCGTAAGGTCAAAATATCCCCCAGCCACCAAAAACGTTCAGCCGTGAGTATGAACGCGACGATACTATGCTCATGGCTTGGAGCGAGTGAGATACTAAACCACTAATTGTTCTATCCCTCGCGAACAGTATTCTTTCGGGATGAAAAATGTATTATATTAAATCGGTCCCTAAGTAAGAATTTTTTGAAAAATTCGACCGCAGTGCCACCTGTAGGAGTAATTAAAATAGCCTCCGTACTCCTTAGTATTTTAGTATTTAGTATTTATTGTTATAAGTATACATTGTACAATTGAACATATAAGATATACATATTATACATCTTTTAAGTTGCACAGTACATTTAATTAATTTACAAATCAAAATTATAATTGGAATTCAATTTAAAAATGAAGGAAAGAAGAAAAAACTTAATAGAAATTTTCGGCTGAAAATTGAAAGGCCTTCTTTGCGAAAGTGTTTGTGTTAGTTATAAGCTTAATACTCAGGGGAATTTGGTTCCAAAGTTGAATGGCATGAATGAAAAATTGTCTAGAGGTTACAAGATATTTATGGCTGGGTAAAATTATTTGCAATGTTCGATTACTTCTAACAAACTTGATTTGATCAAAAAAGATACTTCGGTTCTTTTGACTGTATTATTCTTTGTAACAATATCAAGGTTCGATATTTCAAAAGGCTTGGTAATTAGCAGCCTGCTATTTGTTTGGCATAGTCGGAAATGTGTTCGTATCTTTTCAGACCATAAACATATCTTGCGCAGCTATTATATGCAACAGTCAGTTTTCTTTTGGACTCATAGTCCATATTGGAAAATAACTCACAGCGGTACGTAAAAATGGGCAAAATGAATGATTTAACTAACCTTAGCTTAACATTGGTTGGTAAATATTTTGCTGTAGGACTTAAACCTCGAAGTGCCCCATATATTTTAGCAACTGTCCTATTAATATGTACATCCCAATCTAGATTATATTTAAAGATAACTCCAAGATTCTTTATACTTTCCACTTTGGGATCAAGCTAAGAAAAAGAGTCGGAAACTGATCTTCACACCTATTTCTGCTTAAAACCATCGCTTTTGTTTTGGTTGGATTAAGGCTCAGCTGATTTTCATCTGTCCAGTTTGAGATTTAACATAATTCCTGATTCATGAGACTGGTGTTCAGTATTATATCTGATTTTGAAAACATCTTATAAATTTGATATTCACAATCTGAAAAGCATTCAATTATGTCGTTTATAAAGCAGGAAAATAAAAGCGGCCCTAACACAGAGCCTTGTGGAACACCCATAGGAACATTTAATCTACTCGAGCAATTGTTGTTGTAAAACACATATTGCGACCTATTAGAAAGGTATGATGATATAATATTGCACAAGGAGTTCTCCAAAAAAAAATTCTCTGAAGTTTATTCAATAATATGTTATGATTAACGCTGTCAAATAGAGAAATCTAAAAACACAATTAATCCCATCATTTCACTGTCGAGCTCGGCCCGTATATCTTCAGAAACCTTGATCAGAGACGTAGTGCAGTTATGTCTATCCCGGAAGCCAGATTGGTGTTCAGTAATTAATTTTGTATGATTTAGAAAAACTTTTATCCGATTACTCATTACTTTTTCAAAAACCTTGCTCAGAAATGGTAATATAGCGATTGGGCGATATTCAGTTTTGCGTCCTTGAGAAGGTTTCGGCAATGACAAAATTTTAGATCAGGAAACACAGAAGTGGTCAAAATCGTATTGAAAATAAACGTTATTTGTTGGAGCAAAACCGGTAGAAGAATCTTTATGAATTCTGGTTGGATGTTATCAGAGCCAGTAGCCTTTGAATTAATTTTTAGGATTTCAAGGCCAACTGTCGAAGTGTCAACACAAGAAAGTGAAAAGGTATGGCTTTGGTTGGTTAGAGAATTTGAAACGTGAGAAATATATGATAGATTGCGGTTGGACGAATTTTCTATTCAATTCTTCTATATTTATTTTATCTGAAACAGATTGCTTACCACGACTTAATCCAGCCTGACGAACATTTTTCCAAAATGTTGAACTAGAATCCCTTGGGTTGAATTGGTTTTTAAAAAAATTCTATTTGTTTCTCCTAATAAGATTAGTTACTGCATCTTGAATTCATCATATATAACAGAACATTTATATCTTCTCCATCTCGCATATAATTCATTTCGTGCCTTAATATTGTTTTTTTACTTCTTGTGTTATCCATGGATAGTTATATTTTTTAATTTTTTTATGTTTAACTCTCACGTGATTGTTAAAAAGGTTATGGATATTATTATTATACATCAAATGTGGCATAAATAGGTGACCAGTCAATGCTTAGACTGTCATTAAATAGATGTTTTAAATTTTTACCTAAATAGTCATAATATACTGTAAATGTCTCCAAATCATGTGTAAAAAGCGCATTAAATGTCATAAAAATTAAGTCATGATGTGAGAAAGCGGATGCCAAGTGTTGATCATAATGCAAAATTAAGTGTGGATTTGATACTAAAAAAACGTCAAGCAAAGAAGGTACACAATTTGGTTTAAAATGCGTTGGCTGTTTAGTGTTAATAGAACTTAAGCTAAAGGAATCAACCATCTCGATAACATTTTTATTTCTGTTATCTAACAAATTGAGATTAAAATCTCCGCAGATCAAAATGTCTGTGTACAGAGGCACTAACTCCTTTAGAAGACTTCTTACTAAGGTAAAGTGCACTACATCAGGTGCCATGTAACGGGTGATTTTTTTGAGGTTAGGATTTTCATGCATTAGTATTTGACAGATCGCGCGGGATTTCAGACATGGTGTCAAAGAGAAAGATGCTCAGTATGCTTTGACATTTCATCATGAATAGACTTACTAACGAGCAACGCTTGCAAATCATTGAATTTTATTACCAAAATCAGTGTTCGGTTCGAAATGTGTTTCGCGCTTTACGTCCGATTTATGGTCTACATTATCGACCAAGTGAGCAAACAATTAATGCGATTGTGACCCAGTTTAACACTCAGTTTACTTTATTGGACATTAAACCAACCACACGATTTGTGTTTGTGTTATTCGACCACATGGAAGATTTTACGCAAAGATCTTGGTGTAAAACCGTATAAAATACAGCTTGTGCAAGAACTGAAGGCGAACGATCTGCCACAACGTCGAATTTTCAGTGAATGGGCCCTAGAAAAGTTGGCAGAAAATCCGCTTTTTTATCGACAAATTTTGTTCAGCGATGAGGCTCATTTCTGGTTGAATGGCTACGTAAATAAGCAAAATTGCCGCATTTGGAGTGAAGAGCAACCAGAAGCCGTTCAAGAACTGCCCATGCATCCCGAAAAATGCACTGTTTGGTGTGGTTTGTACGCTGGTGGAATCATTGGACCGTATTTTTTCAAAGATGCTGTTGGACGCAACGTTACGGTGAATGGCGATCGCTATCGCTCGATGCTAACAAACTTTTTGTTGCCAAAAATGGAATAACTGAACTTGGTTGACATGTGGTTTCAACAAGATTGCGCTACATGCCACACAGCTCGCGATTCTATGGCCATTTTGAGGGAAAACTTCGGAGAACAATTCATCTCAAGAAATGGACCGGTAAGTTGGCCACCAAGATCATGCGATTTGACGCCTTTAGATTATTTTTTGTGGGGCTACGTCAAGTCTAAAGTCTACAGAAATAAGCCAGCAACTATTCCAGCTTTGGAGACAACATTTCCGAAGAAATTCGGGCTATTCCGGCCGAAATGCTCGAAAAAGTTGCCCAAAATTGGACTTTCCGAATGGACCACCTAAGACGCAGCCGCGGTCAAAATTTAAATGAAATTATCTTCAAAAAGTAAATGTCATGGACCAATCTAACGTTTTTTTTATTTATGCGTTTTTTAAAAAAAAAAAGTTCTCAAGCTCTTAAAAAATCACCCGTTATATGCAACAAACTAAAAAATTTTCACATTCACTATCTATTTCAATGAATAAGTATTCTATTGAATCATCATGTAAGGATTTTTTTACTAAATGAAATTTATATGAATTTCTTATGAAAATAGTTTATTACATCTATCAGCGCGAACAAGTTGAAAATTATTTAATTTGAAGAGATCATTGGCTTTAACCAAGTTTCAGAAATACATATAATATCAACCTTGCTGTTATCATCTATTTTATTTTTTATACTTTGAACATTTAAATGACAAACATTAATGCCTTTCTTTTGTTTGCATAAAATATCGATCAAGACTTTGCATTGCATTGAACTACGGAACCCCCCCCCCCCCCCTAACGCTAGAGCCAGCAAGGGCATTTAACAAAAACAACAAAACCAACACAAACACTTTCAAAAAGTTTAGATGATGTTATTTTCATTTTTTCGCTCTTTGACAAAAATGGTTGCATTCCTTGTAAATACAAAGAAAATTTTCTTTTGGCGTTTCAGTTTCACAGCATGATTTAGAAGAGAACGGTTTTTTTCGTCAGGCTCTCATTCAAGTAAATGCTTTTGTCTGAATCTATGCCACACCAAAATCGGTCCAGTCGTTTCCGAGATTAGCAGGAAACAAACACAAAAACATACAGAGAAATTGCTTTTTAGTTATAAGCCCGTATATGAATACTTTCATAAATGCATTAAGTAAAAGCTGATATTTTAAAATTACAAACAGGCACTTCAATTCCATGTATGTATTTCAGATCATTTATTTAAGTTTATTCTTTATAAATATTTAGGATATTAATATTGTATAGCAATGAATATTATTTAATGAAAATCCATGGACATTTTATTTTACAAAGGCCAATTTAATGTCAGCCTACTAGGCCAGTCGGCAGAGGTTTTTGTTTTTTTGACAAAACTAGCCGCGTGAAATTGATTTGTTGGAAATGTGTAACGAAATAGTTTCTGAGATATTAATGATTTTCGAAAACATCGAGTTTCTTTAAATCAAAATCTTCACGAACAAAATTTCAATTTTCTAACTTTTCAACGTTTTATTTTCTTTGTCTTTAATTTACTTTAATTTAACTTTAATACAAAAAAAAAGTATACACACACATACAATAAATAAATAAAATGTAGCTTCGATTATTATCGACTGTGACGATTAACAGCAAATATACTTACTCACTTACTTACTTACTTACTTACTTACTTACTTACTTAGGGGGCGCTACAGTTCGTGACGAACCTGGGCCTCAACCAACATGCCTCTCCAGCCAGCTCGGTCTTTGGCTATCTGCCTCCAGTTTCGCACTCCAAGTTGGTTGTGGTCGTCCTCCACTTGAGCGCGCCACCTAAGGCGAGGTCTTCCTTAACTGCGTCTACCCTCTGGGATGGAATCGAAGATCCTGCGAGCCGGAGCATTGTTGTCCATTCGCTCTACATGACCTAGCCATCTTAAACGTGATATGCGTATTTTTTTGACCAGGTCAATGTCGCTGTACAGCTCGTATAGTTCTTGGTTGAACCTTCTCCTCCAAAGCCCGTTAACGCAGATAGGGCCAAAAATCTTCCGAAGAATCTTACGCTCGAAACGACTAAGGATATCTTCATCCGCTTTAGATAGAGTCCATGCCTCGGCGCCATAGAGGAGGACTGGGATGATTAGGGTCTTATACAGAGTCTCCTTTGTCTTTCGAGAGAGGGCTTTGCTACTCAATTGCCTTCCTAGCCCATAGAAACAGCGATTGGCAAGAGTAATTCTTCGCTTTATTTCTGACGGGATGTTGTTGTCAGATGTTATAGCGGATCCGAGGTACACAAAGTCCCTAACTACCTCAAGGTTGTACATGTCTATTGTGATGTTTTGTCCAATCCGCCGGTGTTGTGTGTCCCTTTTTTTGGACAGCAGGTACTTCGTTTTGGCCTCATTGACTGTTGGTCCCATCTTAGCCGCTTCAGTTTCAATGCTAGCAAACTCTCCAGTGACAGCTCGCCGAGTTCTGCCAATGATGTCTATGTCGTCAGCGTATGCCAGCAATTGCACAGACTTGAAAAAAATTGTCCCACTACAATTGACTTGCGAGTTTCTTATAATTTTTTCAAGTATTAAGTTGAAGAAATCGCACGATTGCGCATCACCTTGTCGGAATCCTTTTTTGACGTCAAAAGCTTCTATGAGGTCAGTACCAACCTTGACGGAGCAGCGAGAGTTCTCCATCGTCATCCTGCACAGTGGGGATGCCAAAACCTGATATGGCTCTGTATAGCTCGTCTCTATAAATGCGAACATTTGATAGATTGTGGACTTTCCTGGCCTGAAACCACACTGATAGGGGCCAATCAGGTGGCTGACGAAAGGTTTCAGGTGTTCACATAGTACGGCAGAGAGGATCTTGTAGGCGATATTCAGGAGACTTATTCCTCTATAGCTGGCCCAGTTTAGAGGGTCTCTTTTCTTGTGGATCGGACAAACGATGCCGAGGTTCCATTCATCAGGCATACTTTCTTCTGACTATACTTTAGAGATGAGTTGGTGTATGCACCCCACCAGGTCATCTCCGGCCACTTTAAAAAGTTTGGCGGGTAGTCCGTCGGGTCCAGCAGCTTTACTGTATTTTAGTTCAGCAAATATATCAAGACAAAGCATTGACCAGAGAAAATGCGGATGTTTCTGAACCCGGACCGTCAAAAAACGAAAATCGAGAGTTCAACCTACGGCTGCAACCTCGTAAATATAAATTTCTTCGCCCAACAATCGTTTATCTGGGTTTTAACTTTACTCAAATTGGCGTACTTCCAGATAAAGACAAAGTGAGATGTATATTAGAATTTCCAACACCTCAGAACTCTAAAGATGTTCAGTCATTTCTGTGGAAGGCAAGCTTCTATAGGCGTAGCGTTCCTACCTTCTCCGCTTTAGAAAAACTTTACGTGATGTTACTCATAAAGATGTTAATTTTGTCTGGAGTAAAGATTGTGAAACGGCTTTCAATACGTTGAAAACTACCCTTTCCAGCCCAGCAATACTTATCTATCCTGACTTCGAAGAAGAATTTTTCCTCACCACGGACGCCAGTGGAACAACATTAAGAGCTGTATTTTCTCAGATGAGAAATGGTTCCGATTTGCCTATAGCATTTTCAAGAAGAATTTTTAGCCAAACAGAAGATTTGGCTATAGTTTGGGCTATTCAAAATTTCAGGTGCTACTTACTAGGAAGCAAATTTACATTACATACCGATTACGATCTCTCAAAACTCCACTAGCCTAACTTTTTTTCGACACAAACTCTCAAACTTTGATTTAGAAATAAAATACAAGCCAGAAAAGCAAAATATTGTGGCTGACGCTCTAAGCCGAATTCCCGAAAATAATTGCGACATAAGGAAAGTACGTGCAATAACTAGAGCATAACTAATTCCAAGACGATTCAAACACTTCCAATATTAAAGAAAACAACAGAAACAAAGGCCATCAGACCAAATCAGAGACAATACAATTAATCGAAAGACAGAATTGAAAGGGTTGACAGTTCAAATCAAGTAAAAGACGATAATTATCCATCTTGCTCTGAAAGTGAAATTGATAGTGATAGTGACACAAAGAGAAAGACAGTGGTCCTATTTACTTAACAAGTGAATGGCATTAAGTGAAACCAAAAAACTGATTTATCAGAGTTTGCTCTACATGGGTATAGCTTGGTGCCATTACCCTTTTCCCATCATGGTCTCGTGGTCTATGTTAGGAATGATATTGCTTGCCAGAGCCTTCCCCAATATGGGCAATGTTCCAACACGGATTTTAACTTATTGTGGCTCAAATTCACTGTCCGCAAGCATGTCATTCATTATTGTTTTATTTACAGGAGTCCAAATCTCGACAGCAATTCGACTTGTAACGAGTTTGATGCGCTGTCTGATTCCATCTCGAAAATTGTTTCCCTTTGTCCTCGCACTGAAATCGTTATTGCGGGCGATTTCAATGTACACAATTCCAATTGGCTCCGCTATTCTGGTCAGACAACACCCGAAGGAAGGTATGTCGAGCTCTTTGCCGGGTTACATCACCTTACCCAACGCGTATACCGAATGTTGCTGGGCAAGCCGCCCATACTCTTGACTTGTTTCTAACTTCTCACCCTGATTAATATACCATTAGTGTAACTTCTCCATTTGGCACTTCAGACCATTGTATCATTTCAGCTAATTTTTCATCCCCCACCCATCCAGTTAAAGAAAAACTTCCCACCAGGACCGTTTGGCAATACGAGAAAGCCAACTGGGACGGCCTGAATATTTTTTTCCGAAACTTTAACTGGTCACTATGCTTCCTCGATAGTGACATTGATGCCATTGCTGAAATCATCACAATTGTGATTCTTCTAGGGATGCGTGCTTTTATTCCTAACAGAGTAAACAGCATCAGACCTAAAGAAAAGTCTTGGTTTAATTCTGAGTGTAAAGAAGCTATCAGGCTCAAAGAAGTAAGTTTCCGATCTTACAAAGCCAACCCTACAGAGGAAAATCGGAAAAAGCACAAACAAGCAAGGAACTCATGCAACTCCGTTATTGAAAGAACCAAATTTTTGCATGACCAAAAATTACGGCAAAAAATTCTGCAGTGTCCCAAAGGCAGTAAAAATTTTTGGTCATTTGTAAAAAATATTAAAAACTCCTCGACATCTTCGGTTCCAACGCTCATTGACAATAACAAACCAATTGTTTACTCTTCAGAGAAGGCAAACTTGCTCGCCGCCCATTTCGCTGCCAGCTCCACGCTGCCTCAAAGCAACGTTGCCCCTCCTGTACTTGAGAATGTAAATTTTTCCATGGGACAAATTTTTTTCCGCACTCGTACAGTAGCAAGAGTTCTCAAAGATCTCGATATACACAAATCCGCTGGCCCGGATGGTATACCCCCGATTCTTCTGAAGAGGTGTTCTTCCACACTGGCAAAGCCACTGCGTAAGCTTTTCCATCGCTCCTACTCTTCTGGAATCTTTCCTAGAAGATGGAAAACAGCATTTGTACAGCCTGTCCCTAAGAAAGGTGACCCATCCTCCCCCTCCTCCTACCGAACCATAGCACTGACATCCCTTCTTTCTAAGGTCATGGAAACACTGATTAACCGTCAGCTTAAGGAATATCTCGAAGATCGTAAGCTTCTCCATGACCGTCAGTATGGCTTCCGCAGCAACCGTTCCACTGGTGATCTGATGGCATATCTCACCGAACAGTGGAACAAATCTTTACATCGCTTTGGTGAAAGTAAGATTATTGCTCTTGATATCTCCAAGGCATTTGATAGAGTTTGGCATGAAGCTCTCTTATCGAAAATGCGTGCTTTTGGGATCGATAATACTCTTGTTCGTTGGATTAGAAGCTATCTTCTGGACCGTTCAATACAAGTTGTATTGGACGGATTCAAGTCTGATTCCCACAAAATAAATGCTGGTGTGCCCCAGGGCTCTGTTCTGTCTCCGACTCTTTTCCTCATTTTTATAAATGATAAAATGAAATGATAAAAGAAAATCTATAGATTCGTTTTCAAAATATTCAAAATACAAAATAAGTTTTTTAAAAAAATTATTAAAAATTAAAAAACAAATGTTTTTGAAAATTTTAATAAACAATATTATTTAAATCATAAAACACTACATATTTTGAAAATTTCATCAAAATCCGTCCATTAGTTAACGAGAAAGTCTGATTTTAAAAAAACCGGTCATATGGGAGGTACCGTTATAGAACTTTTTCTGAAAAATCCATTAAAATTAAAAGATAGATTTTTCATAGAACACCATTCAGAAAGTTTTATCAAAATAAAATAAAAAAATTAAAATTAAAATTATTAAAAGTTATGTGGCAGGTACCGTTATGTTTGGAGCTACAATGCCAATTTGAAAAACTGTCGGGTAGATTACTCTAAAAATACTATATACCAAGTTTGAATCAAATCGGCCCAACCGTTTAGGCTGTAGGAATCGATACGGATAGACAGACAGACAGACAGACAGACGGACGGAATTTCCCGACCCACTTTTTTTACTTCTCTATCATTAAAATGTATTGTATTTGGTTATGATTTTGTGTACGGTAGATGGACTTTTGTTAACAATTTTAACGATCTCGCGTTCGGATTTGTTTTTCAAATTGTGTTTAGTTAATTACTTTTTTTAAATTTAAGCTAAGTTGTTACTTCTTGGAGCCATTTCCTTTTATGAAGCATTAATTAAGCGTAAACTGTGAAAAAAATATAGAAATGAGACAAAAGAAACCAAAAACCCAAAAAAGACGATATAAAGTGCAATGTTAAATATTTAATATTCAAATACTGAAGGAGCTTACTTACTTTTTTGACATAGAAAATGCGATTAACTCAGCAAACAGTGATGTTCCGCAGATAAACAAAATCTTAAACGGTAAACTTTGCTTACCACATGATGTCCACATGTAAATCATGATTTTGAATCATCGTTACCATCATCGGTGCAACAACCGGTCTCCGATCTGGTCCTCCTTCAACGAGTTCTTCCATACATCCCGATTGCTGGCCGACGCCATTCAATGCGCACCCCAAAGCTTCGGGCGTTCTGATCTACGCCATCCCCCCAACGTAAGCAAGGTCTGCTACGTTGTCTTCTAACATAAAAAAGACCTGCAAAAGACTTTCCGAGTTGGTTGCTCTTCGTTCATGCGAGCTAGGTGCCCAGCCATCCGACCTTTATTTTTTCCACAACATTTGCTTCGAGGTAGATTTCATAAAATTCATAATTGTATCCTCCCTCGCACACGGGGCCAACAATTCTCCGTAAGAGTTTACTCTCGAACGCGGTTAAGAGATCAGAGTGCGTTTTTGTAAGCATCCAAGTCTCAAATCCGTATGTAAGTACTGGTAAGACCATAGTCTTGGACAGCAGCAGTTTGGTTTTTATGGTAAGGTTTCTGGATTTCAAGAGCCTTGACAGACTTTAGTAGGTTCTTTTGGATTTTAGCAGCCGCCCCTTCACCATATTATTATCGGTTGCCACACATATTCCGCTACCCTGATCAATGGACCAACACTTCTCGCAGACGTAGTCGCCACGTACTTAGTCTTCCCTTCATTAATGTGCAGCCCCAGGTTTTGTTCCGGCTGCTCGATCTGGCTAAAGAAGTCTTGTTCAGCTGGTTGGTTTCTGGCGATGATGTCGAAGTCGTCTGCGTAAGTCAGTGTCTGGCTGGAGTTGGTGACGATAGTTCTGCCCTGACTATGCTATCTTAGGTGAATTTTAAGTTTATAAAAAGATGGTAAATTGGAATGTTAAATTCCAGACCATCCATCACCTGCCTAAGGGTAAAGATAAGACCAATAGTTGATTGGTCTGGTATACAACCGATTATGGTTTTAGCGTATAGGGCTATCCGTTCTTGCAGGATAGAGGTGACTATCTTTTTGGATGTAAACAACAATGTTACACCCCTATAATTGCTGCACTTTGTGTTATCTCCCTTTTTTGTATGGGACATATGATGCCTTTTCGTCAGTCCCCTGGCATTTGTTCGTGTTCCCATACGTGTACTATAATTTCATGAATTGCTTGATATTGTGTTGGCCCTCCATGTTTGATCAGCTCGGCAGGTATGCCGTCGGCGCCCGAGGCCTTGTTATTTTTGAGCCGATTAATCGCCTTTTGTATCTCCTCAATGCTTGGTGCTACAGCATGAGATCTTCTTGAACAAGGTGCATGCATCTAGTTTCATCGTCTAATAGCAGACTAACGGAAGAGGTTACCAGCCCCTCACCAACCCTTGAGGACTAGCGCTTGCAATTTTTGCTAATTTGTGTATAAAAGTATACACATAACGATATTACGGCAACTCTATTTAACTTTATTTATTTATTCATTCATATTATTTTGTAACAATGATTATTAATGTTTGTAAATAAAAATCTAATCTATAGCATGTGTATGCGACAGCAATGGGTGCTTACTTAGTTTTGTGATTTACTGAGTTATGTAACGGGTGATTTTTTAAGAGCTTGAGAACTTTTTTTTTAAAAAAAATTTGCAAAACCTCATCGGTTCTTTATTTGAAACGTTAGATTGGTCCATGACATTTACTTTTTGAAGATAATTTCATTTAAATTTTGACCGCGGCTGCGTCTTAGGTGGTCCATTCGGAAAGTCCAATTTTGGGCAACTTTTTCGAGCATTTCGGCCGGAATAGCCCGAATTTCTTCGGAAATGTTGTCTTCCAAAGCTGGAATAGTTGCTGGCTTATTTCTGTAGACTTTAGACTTGACGTAGCCCCACAAAAAATAATCTAAAGGCGTCAAATCGCATGATCTTGGTGGCCAACTCACCGGTCTATTTCTTGAGATGAATTGTTCTCCGAAGTTTTCCCTCAAAATGGCCATAGAATCGCGAGCTGTGTGGCATGTAGCGCCATCTTGTTGAAACCACATGTCAACCAAGTTCAGTTCTTCCATTTTTGGCAACAAAAAGTTTGTTAGCATCGAACGATAGCGATCGCCATTCACCGTAACGTTGCGTCCAACAGCATCTTTGAAAAAATACGGTCCAATGATTCCACCAGCGTACAAACCACACCAAACAGTGCATTTTTCGGGATGCATGGGCAGTTCTTGAACGGCTTCTGGTTGCTCTTCACTCCAAATGCGGCAATTTTGCTTATTTACGTAGCCATTCAACCAGAAATGAGCCTCATCGCTGAACAAAATTTGTCGATAAAAAAGCGTGAAACACATTTCGAACCGAACACTGATTTTGGTAATAAAATTCAATAATTTGCAAGCGTTGCTCGTTAGTAAGTCTATTCATGATGAAATGTCAAAGCATACTGAGCATCTTTCTCTTTGACACCATGTCTGAAATCCCGCGTGATCTGTCAAATACTAATGCATGAAAATCCTAACCTCAAAAAAATCACCCGTTATATGATTAGCATGATTACTTTTAGTCAGATTTTCTATTTTGTGCTTCTGTTAGTTTAGCACAATTTTTATTTTTATTTTTCTAACATATTCACTTATGATGAGCCTCTGATTGCAGAAAGGAGCTTGCTCTAAGCTTAATGCATCAAAAGAATCTGAACTGTAAAACAAAAAATTGGGTATGGAAATAAGGCCAATTTGTGCTTATTTTGTTTGGCCTTATACGTCAACGTGTATGTCATATATGAGACGGTTTAAAATGCTGGTAAGTGCTTAGGTTTTGTGTATTGATCCTGATTTGGCTAAAATTTATAAAGCGTTTATACTCAAAGGACTTGAGTAGGTAGAACTCCACCTCTAAGCAGATGCTTTTAAGGCATTAGTTCACCTGCTCGATAGAATACAAAACTGAGATTTAAAATTATAAGAAATATAACTGTCTCCGAAACATTTAACTGTATCGAACACCGACGTAATATTTCATGGCTTTCCTTATTTATCAAAATGCTGATTCGATTCTTTTTTTTCACCAAACAACACGAATTTGCATTTTTTATTGCCATTTCTATATAAAAGCAAAGTCAATCAACACCTTCGGTCCCACCCTCCCTAATTACCCAATGATCAAGTAATGCGTTTTGAAATTAAAAGGCCAACAAAAATCCCTTGTGTGCGCACATATTAAAAAACAAAAAATATACATAGAACAAAAAAACACAAATTTTACTTGAAAGTATGAACATATTTCACTAGATCTTTCAAAATATAAACATATTAAATCATCATTTTATACAACTCACCCCTTTCTAAAAATATAAATTTCTTGCTAGCCCTCGCATAATAGTCATCCAGATCCTTGGAGCTGGCTTGTTCATCTTGATGTATTGTTGTTTCCTCATATATAGGTTTAGGCATTCCTCTGGCCGTGACGTTTGGTTTGTCCTTCAGCCGTAGTTTTTCCAAAATCTGTCTTTTCACAAACTCGATTCGTAGTCTTGTTAGTTCCTCCTCACTAACGTGTACATTTTGTCTATTCGACTCACATTTAGGGCATTTTATGGTCGGCAATGCTTTGAATAGCCTATGATTCTTCCTCTGAGAACCATGTTGAGCTCGATGGTCATTATTAGCATTGTATATTTGGTCTCTTAACATATCAGCCTTATATTCTTCGCTTTCCCCACTGATTTCTTTGGTAGCATAGCTATCAGTGCTTAAATTAGCATCTTCAATAGAAGTCTTCTTAAATTGTTTATGTAGAGCATAATCAATTGTTGGCACATTAAAAGGATCTTTTTCTTCTGATTCTTCAGTATTATTTGAGGAAAACTCTTCAATTTCTCGATTTCCTTGACTTGCAGAATATTGTTCATTTTCCGGTTGTAGATTTTCCTGTAAATTGTGCGACTGGGGGTGCGCTGGATAGGTATTTTGCCTGTTATTGCTTTGCTGATGATCGCGATGGGCTTTTTGGTCACTTGGTTCCATAGAACCATATTTCTGGTGTCTAAGGTGGTGATGAGGATGTTTGTATGCTTCCGATCTTGCAAAGATTCGGTTATTAATATTTGTACATTCTAAGGCCACACATGCCAATAGGACTAAAGTAACAAAATATTTTACCATTTTGTTCTAAATTCATGCAGCACGTTTTTCTTAATTAGATTATGATATGTTATTAATTTGTTTTACAACTTTTTCCTCAAGCAGGATAAAAGTTTGTATTATCTTTTTGGGAGCATAGATATTCTCACTATAATCCGTAAGCTTTTCAAGGGCATAGAATAAATACCATACAAGCCGTTGCTAAAAAATGTGTGTAGAAAAATCTCGTTTTTAATTGAAAAGTGACTTTAGCTAGCACTTTTATGAATTAATTTCCAAAAGTTACCTGCAAAATATAGGAATAACTTTTATTAACTTTCGTATTTACAAAAATACCTAATAAAATTAATTAATAGCAAAGTCTTTTGAAATAAGGATGTCACTAGTAGCAAGAAAAGTTATTTTTTCAATCTCATTTTGATTAATTTCTTGCCTTTTTAATTCTTCATTATGAAACTTTAGACTTAACCATAAATAAATAAATAAATTTATTGGCGCGACAGCTCCTAAAGGAGCCAAGGCCTAATGACTTGTTGTTAATCTGCAAGAATGGAAGGGACCTACAGTTTACCGCCGAGTCCGAAAGGCTACATGAAATGCACTTTTTCGAGACAAATTTTACTTTTGGAGGTTTTGTCGGTTCCTCGCAAGAAGCAGTACCTCGGAAAAGAAGGTGGCTATGAGCGGAACTCGAACCCAGACTCTTCGCTTAGCAGTCCGACACACTAATCACTAATCTAAGGGGCACTACTTTGACGTTATTTACATGATTCCTATTTTCAATAGTTTTTCCATTAATTTTTTTGACAAAATTGTAAGAGGTGTAGACGGAATGAAGTTACGAATGGAAGAATGAAAAATTTTAAATATTATGGGTTACGTTTTGACGTTTCTCGTTTGAAAAAGAAAACGCTATTAACGGACTGAAAATAAGAACTTTTAAAATTGAAAATAATTTCCATCATACTTTTAGAAGTAATGGATAATTTTTGATTGATTTTTTAAGACCAACAAGTATTTGTCATACATTTTTTGTTCGCGGTCGTTTTTTCATTATTAAATAGTGTTTGGTTTTAAAGGCCCCTATTGTACACACCGTCATATGACGCCGCATGACGAAGTATTTAGACGAAGGAGTTGACAAGTGAAGTGGGGAACGCAATCTTCTCCAACTTCTCGTTAGTTCCAAATAGCGGTTGAAACACATTGGTTGTCAAATGTGGAAACAAAAAAATATCAATGCAGAGGCGTACATTGGTAGAGACAGAAGGGTAACTAATCTCTCCTAACCACAAAAATATATTTATAAAAAAAAAATTAAAAGTAACTTGGGTCAAACTGTTATGGCTAAAACACAATCACGCTTCAGCTTTGGCTTCGTCACGTTACATTTCACACGCTTTGTGTCCGCTTTGAATGACATTTTCTAAATTTCGGTTTTTGTTTTTGCTTTTTTTTTTGTATTTGTATTTATTGTATTTATTGACTTCATATCATAGTATATTACAACATTATGTCTTTTGCTATACTTTTACATTTTGGTTAAGGTAAATTACATTTATAATAATAAAATAAATAAAAGTAATGAAAATGAAAGAAATAAAAGTAATACATAAAACTAAAAAAAAAGGTAAATTGAAAGCAAGAAAAACAGAGTAGTAAAAATTTTGAAGACTAACTAACTTTTAACTTTTAATGATTTTGTCTTCTGAAATAAATCTTTAAGAGATTTTGAAAGGAATTTTGGTTGTTTGGTCTCCTCAGGCTGATTGGCAGGGAATTCCAGAGACCAACTATGTGCACGAAGAACTGTCGCTTAGAGATTCGAAAATTAAATAAGGGTGTGATTAAAATGTTAGTCCTTTGTGATGATGGAAACAAAAGTTTTTCAAACAGATACTCAGGAGTCTTATGTTTAATCAACTTAAATAGGAAGATGAGAGCTTGGAAATCAAGAAATTTGCTCAGGGGCATTCCGAGAATACTGTTGGCATACCCAGAGACATGATCAAACCGATTTAAGCCGTAAACGAAACGAGCAATGTTATTGAAGGCCACTTCTAGCTTCCGTTTGCTTCTACTATCCGGACAACAGAAAATAAGGCTACCGTATAATAATATAGGAAGAACAAGGGTTTTTGCCAGTATAAGCTTTGTGTTTATGGGCAGACATCTACAAGCAATATTAAGAACCCTCAATGCAGCATAGGTTTTACCCAGAGCGCAAGAAATATGGTCTTCCCACGACAAAGTTTGATTAAACCAGACACCTAAGTTCTTAACTTTTTCGACGTAATTTAATGCAGAGCCATTTATTTCAATGCTTGGAATATAGGATGTTTCGAGCGCAGTATTACTGATAACGATAGCCTGACATTTATTGGAGTTCAGTTTCAAAAGATTCCGATCAGACCATTCAACCACACGCAACAGATCTTCATTGATTCGAGCAGTTGCATCTTCAACCATGCCACTCTTATAGCTCAGGTAAATTTGAACATCATCCGCATACATATGGATCCTGCAAAATTTGAGGATCGAGGGAAGATCATTATTAAAGAGAGTAAAGAGAAGTGGGCCCAAAATCGATCCTTGTGGTACTCCAGCATGCGTAGGGAGGAAATCAGAAAGTTCATTATTTACCAGAACAGCCTGGGTTCTACCAATAAGGTAATCCTTTACGAGGGAAATGGCAGTGTTTTCAAAGTAGAAATTGTGTTTTAACTTTTTCAACAATAAACAGTGCGGAACCGTATCAAACGCCTTAGAGAAATCGAGAAGTACCAGGGTTGTAACAAGATTTTTATCCAGTTCTTGCCTTATGTCATCGACTATTTTAAGCAATGCAGTATTGCAACTGTGTTGAGATCTGAATCCAGATTGGTTGGGTGATAGTAGTCCATGGGTATTTAAAAAATAAGAAATCTGCCGGCTCATTAACTTTTCAAATGCTTTGGAAATAAAAGGTAAGATTGAAATTGGGCGGTACTCTTTCTGTTTAGTAAGGGACTTTTTAGGAACCGGAATTACTTTGGAGGCTTTCCACAGCTTAGGATAGCACGAGGATGTTAAGATGGAATTGAAGATATAGGAAATATAGGGTGAGAGAAACGGAAGAAGCAGTTTGATGAATCTGGGGCGACATTGTGACATGATGTATTGATTTCCTATGTTTGAACCTTTAAACGTCAGGCGAAACCGAAGCTAAAGCGTGATTGTGTTTTAGCCATTAATTACTGTAGTTATTGCAAAACTTCGTACTTTTGTTTATTTTATACAATTTAAAAAAAAAAAAGTTAAAAAAAATTATAGTGAACTGCAGCTACACCCCTGCTCATGGTAGATACGCTTATGAGAATGAAGTTTCTTGTAACTAAATATTTCACAACTGGTTTGTTTCAGCTGTTAGTGTATGGCGACACAATTTTCTAAGATATTGCATGGAAATGACAACCAAGAAGCAGTCCATACTTAATAGGTCTTTGGTAAGAACATAGTAAGCTTTTTCACACACTGTCACGTGACGGTGATTCAATGTGTGCAAGCTACAGGCGTGCACGAAAGGGAATTGATGGAGAATCGTCGTCATATAACGATGTGTACAAAAGGGGTCAAAGAAAATAGCATAATAGCTTTGTATATAAAATCTTTAGTACTATCATGGGGAGATTTTTTGTGTAGTCCCTCTATAGAGCTGAAGCAGAACTAATGTCCACAACTTGTGGAATGTAAGAGAATGAAGAGGCATGCTGTACCAAGAGAAAATATAAGTGAATATCACATTAAGAGGTTGAAGAAGGCGTTTAATTTATTTAGGTTAGGGGTGGAAATATGTTATATGCTTTTATTGTCTGTATGAACATTGTATATAGACTGCTATAGTACTATCATGACGACCGGTGGACGGTGGCGTTCCAAGCGGCTCTAGGGAAAATTAACTTGGTAAATTGAAAGAGGCGAACGAGTCGAACAAAGAGAATTCTAAGAGAAACTCTGTGAACATGTACTTTACTCTTTGCAGTTTGCAGTTTACATATATACAATGATGCGAGTATAGTTTTTTTTTGCACAACTGGATTGCTTCACACAAGCAGGGCGACGAGATGGCTAGTTAAAAGGATTGACAAAAAAGAAGAAAAACGACTTTTGTAAATAAATGATGTCTGGGGGGTGGGTATATGTTTAAGCTGGTTGATAAGTTTATTTTGAGTTTTATATTTTTTTCATATAAAACATTCGAGGGTAGGTAGATATTTAGGTATGTACCTACATACATCCCTACGTAACGTGTGTATTTACGTAGGTATACTTGTTATATTATCTTTGATAAAATGTTCAGCTAAATACAGGTCGATCGGTCGGTTGTCGGTGTGGTAGATGGTGTGAGCGAGGGTGAGGGAGATACTAAAAAGGAAAACTTAATAAGCACATGTGTATGTGTATTGTGTATATCCTGTTCTCGGTGACGGTGAACAACGAAGAGGATCGACAATGATTTTATTTTTTGAATTTTCATTTCATTGGCTTCGTTATCGTTGATGTTGAATTTTATGCACAAGTAGCTTTGTGATTATAGGGACTATGAGTCAAGTTTAGGATTCGTGAACATAAAAAAATTGTGATAATAATCAAACATTACATTACGATGATAGAGAAACATATTTGAGTTACTACAAAATTCTGTCCGTCTGTCTGTAGGTCTGTCTGTACGGATGTATTTTGGACTATAGCCTAAACCGATGAGCCAATCATCTTCAAATTTAGAACTTAAGGTTATTTTGACATTTTACACAGGAGTTTTTCCAATTTTTACTTGCGATTATAGGGACTATAAGGCAAGTTTAGAATTTGTGAATATAAAAAAAAATTTAGATAACAATGAAACATGACATTACGATCATAGAGAAGTCTAAAAAAGTGATCGACAAAAAATGACTGTCTGTCTGTCAGTAGGTATGTATAACGAGCTGCAGCCTAAATGGCTTAAGCGATTATCTTTAAACTTGGTGTGTGTGATTATTTTGACATTTCCAGAGGGGACATTGAAATTTAAATTGTAGGCCTAAAAGTAAAGGAAGTGCCATATGACCGTTGAGTTGAGTTGTTTTTTTGATTGAAATTTTTGCATTCAGTAGGTAATCGAGTATTTTTTTTATTTGTTAGTTGTTTTTGCTTTGTTTATGTGTTTATCATAGGCGTCCTTATTATTTATTCTGTATGCTGTATGCTGTTACGATCATGAAATGCTTTAAAATAAATAACGATAAATAAATAATAATACAAATAACGAAGTTTGCTTTCATTAGACTAGTGGTAAAATTTGAGGGAAAATATTGAACAAATAATTTTTTATGAAATCAAAAAACATTTTTTTGGAAAAAAAATGTTGTAAGCCATCTTATTTTTTTTTGCTGTTTTCTATTTTATAATTTTTTCATTTCAAAATCGTTCGACCAGTTTTTTGAAAAACTTTTCGAAAACATTTATATAATTTTTTTTGACTATGTCAATTTAAAGAAATCTATAGTTTATACTAGGAGAAAAAAATAAAAAAATCTATAGATTCGTTTTCAAAATATTCAAAAAACAAAATAAGTTTTTTTAAAAAATTATTAAATTTATTATTTAAAAAATAATAAATTAAAAAAAAATGTTTTTGAAAATTTTAATAAGCAACATTAATTAAATCATAAAACACTACATATTTTGAAAATTTTATCAAAATCCGTCAATTAGTTAACGAGAAAGTCTAATTTCAAAAAACCGGTCATATGAGTGGTACCGTTATAAAACTTTTTCTGAAAATCCATTAAAACTAAAATATAGATTTTGCATAGAAAACATCATTCTGAAAGTTTTATCAAAATCGTAGGAGTCGTTTTCGAGAAAAATAAGTTTTTCATTAAAAGTTATATGGCAGGTGCCGTTAGTTTTGGAGCTAGAATGCCAATTCCAACGGCCCAACCGTTTAGGCTGTAAATATCGATACGGACAGACAGACAGACAGACAGACAGACGGACGGAATTTTCGGACCCATTTTTTTTAAATTCTCTATCATCGTAATGTCATGTTTGATTGTTTGAATTTTTTTTACGAATGCATAACTTGGCTTTAAAAAGGTATAACACATTATTTTAAATGTTGCCGTTATTTTTAAATATACCTATATAAATATATTTTAGAGTAAGATTACTTAGGCTACTTACATTTTTCTGAATATCAATTTTGGTTATGCATTCGTAATCATCGTAATGTTATAGGTATTTGATTGTTATCTCAATTTTTTTTTCTGCACGAATGCATAACTTGTACTTAGTACCTACCTATAATAATTGCAAGTAAAAATTAAACAATTAGGTATTACAAATGTAAAAAACCCGTGGTATTTTTAGCAATTCTATAGAAGATTAGTACAAAGAAATATTTTGGTTTAACTATAAATACTTTCCCGCGAGCTAAGTTGGGTAGGTCAACTAGTACCTATTGGTACAAACAAACAAAAGATCTTTGTTACTATAAATCAATAATATATAATCAATCAATAATAATATAAATCAATTTACAAACAATTTTTGATTTAATTTCTGCACATAGTTCATTCAGATAGGTACCTACATATGTATGTACCTATATGTATATGTAGGTACCTATCTGTATGGAAAGTTAAATGCAAAACAAAAATCCATCCACTGCAAGGACGTTTGTATCTTTGTATAAATATAGCAAGAAGTAAGTTTGTGTTTAAATTTCAAGAATGAATGTGTACATTATTTGAAGACGACAACCTTCATAATAGTAAAAAAATTGAAAATCCTAAAGAATTCCAATCAAAAGTCTGGTCAATGATGTATATATGTACAAATATGACAAATATGTATGTAGGTAGTGCTTGTACAAAACTTGAAAATCCTAAAAAACTTAAACCAAAAGTCTGGTCAATGACGTACGCATGTATAAATGCTTATGTGAGAACCAGTTCTCATATTACATATTCCCTATAAAAAAAACGTAAACAATGAAAATGTTGGATCGTGTATAAATCCTTACAAAAAACTATTCGCCTCAGCTAAGCGAAACCATTGTATATTAACTTCAAAACTGCTAGCAGTTTATACACATATATACAATGAACAAAACAAGATACTGAATTATTTCATGTTCTCCTTCGGTTTTTTCTTGCCTCACATTGTCACATTGCACATGCGCAGGAAACTAAGCACAAAGCATAACACTAAAAACCATGCTCTTAATTCTCTCTCACTCAAATAAAATGTCCTACACTAGCACTCCAAGCGGCTCTAGGGAAAAAGATTTTTTCTCGTCTCATGATAGTACTATAGGCAATGTATATACAATGTGTATGAATGTATCCTTGGAACATGTTTTGCTGTCACGTTTTGAAGTGATGGTAGAAAAATAAGGTAGGGGTGGAAAAATAGTATTTGCTGATATTGCTTGAATATTTAGATGTATTGATACATTCTTGGAACAAGTATTGAGTAAGGTAAGGAAATTATCGAGACGATCGTATATGCTTATATTGCTTGGTAGGTAATATATGAATACATCCTTGGAACATGTTTTGCTGCCACGTTTTGAAGTGATGGTAGAAAAAAAGGTAAGGAAATTATCGAGACGACGAGTAAAATAACACGTTGCCACTTTTTGAAATGATAGTAGTATTGTACGATAAGGTGTATTTTCGGATATTGTATAATAAGAATACAATCTTGGAACATGTATCGTGTAAGGTAAGGAAAATAAAAAGGGACCTTGAGTAAAACAAGACGTTGTCACTTTTTGAAATAATGGTAGTAAAATAATGTCGGTAAATGCTTTTAGAAATATTTACTTGTAAAAAGATCTTGTCACTTTTAAACCTAATTTCTTTGAAATTATATTTCATGGATTATTGTGTTTAATTGTGAAGTAAGGGTAAAAATGTAAAAGTTTGTAAAGTGTTTGTAAATACATAATGTTATTTGATTTAATTGTAAAGGAAAAGGTAAAAAAAAACGATTACATATATTGCTTATGAAGTTTGAGAAAATTGTAAAGAAGAAAAAAATTAAGATCTTATTAAATTAAAAAATAATTTTAAAGCAAAAGAATTGCGAAGTAAAAAAATATATTACTTTGTTTGTAAAGTGTATGAACATTGTAAATAAGAAAATAAAAGAAATGTATTTATTAATTCAGTTCATATGTTTAGAAAATAAAAAATAAATAAAGTAAGTGTTATTATTAGTTAGATTGTGAAGTTATTTTTTTTTTATAATTAAGTGTGTGTAGAGTTTTAAAAAGGTAAATTGATATAAATACATAATGTTCATATACATAATAATAAATAAAAACGCTTTTTTACAAAAAGCTTGGAACAGTACCAGCGTTGCTACGGGGAGCTACTTGGGGGGAAATAGAGCCACCACACTACCATAAATGAAAACAATGAAAAATTATTAATGAAAAAATATTAAAGACTATATATTAAGTTTTTTTATCGGAAATTAAGAAAATTTGTACTGAATTTGCCTTCATTATTTTTTACTTCTATTCTTTCTTATGGAACTCTTAACGTTAGATATGACTACAAGTTTTTGAGAAAATTGGAAATTTCTACGCCTTTCTTCTAATAATTTGTTTGGTATTTACGTGATTAGATATGTAGATATACTTAAGTTGAGGTTGGTAAAGGGGTGCATGATGCCCCCTTTGCAACTCCCCTCCTTGTCGTTATAGGATTAGGGGTATGTGCGTATGCTTAGGAGAAATTATTGTTTTTGTGTTTTTTTTAGTTTGAAGTTATTTTTTTTCAAAAAACTGTTAATTAATTTAACCTATTTTAAAAAAAACTGAAATTGAGTGCAAATTTCTATCTCTCAGAAAAAAGTATAACTTTTAATTTTAAGTCTTACCGTTCTTTTAAAATAATTGTTTTTTTCATTAAAAGTATTTTTTTAGAAAATTACACCCCCTGCCTAAACGCGAGGAGATACACTCCTTTTCCTTAATATAAAATGTTTGTATCTAGTCCCTCTACAAGAATCCGTTTTTAATTTGCGTTGCCAAAGTTATCGATTTTCATAATTTTCCTAAATATTGCCCTTAATTCTTAACCAATCAAGATTGATTTTTTTGTATGTCTCCTACTACGAATATAACTTCTCTTTCCCCCTTTCTCTGTAGTTGCTCTTTGGATTTTTATCAAGTTTTGTATTTAATTTCTGTGTAGGTACCAACATTTTGAATACATCTATAAGTTTTAAAATAATTATTATTATATTATTCTATTAAAATAGCCATTGTTTTATTTATTTGTTATTATTATTTGTTTATTACTTTATTTAGTTTTAATTAACCTCTTGGGTGATGTGGAAAAAAATACAAAGTATTCAACTTTTTTACTTGCGATTATAGAGACTATAAGGAAAGTTATGCATTCGAAAAAAAAAATTGTAACAATCAGAAATGACATTACGATGATAGGGAAAAAATTGAGTTTTGTTTGTTTTTTGAATATTTGAAAATGAATCGATAGATTTTTAAAATTTTGTTTTCCTAGTACAAACTACAGATTTCGTCAAATTGACATACTCAAAAAAAATTTAAAATGAGATTTTGAAATAAAAAATTCATAAAATTGAAAAGAACAAGGTTTTTTGATTTCATATTAATTTCTTTGCTTAATGTTTTCCGTCAAATTTTATTTAATATTGATCGGTTGAGCTCTAGCCACTAGTCAAATAAAAGCAAACTTCGTCGTGCACCCAATAGATGCAAAAAACAACTAACAAATAAAAACTATTCGCAAGTACGTGCGACCCAGTCGTGCGTTTTATTTCCTTATTACCTTAATACACTGTACCTGCTATATAACTATTAAGAAAAAGCTTATTTTTCTCGAAAACAATTCGAATCTACCTAAATCAAATTAAAATAGGTATGCTAAGTAACCCCGAAATAGTAATTATATGCCTGTGAAAGTCCCGCCAAGATCTGTCAACAAATACGAATTTTCGAAAAACTACCCCTATCGGATCCAAATTTTACAGGATCACCCGCGGAGCTAACAATAAGATTGCATGAAAATTTCAGCGAAATCGATCACGACACGGTTTGGTTAACAAATATATATCTGACTCTTTCAAATTTTTTTCTTGCAGCAAAAACATAAGAATAAAGTCATAAGATTAAAGTCAACGTCAGCACTGAAAACTGCAATATTTATCATATCAAATTTTGATGTGACCCAAATTAAATGACCAAACAACCTAAATAAATTGAATCTATTTTTTACTTAAAACCGAATTTAATTTGGTCAATAAGTGTCCCTGACGTCAAAATGCGGGAAGGCTCGCCTTGCTTTTTTGTATCCTGATATGTATGTACCAGTGTATGTATCTGGCTATGGAAGTTTCTGTCTGGGTTCCTTTTTTTAAATCCAAACGAAAGGATTCATATCCTACATAGCATTGTGAAAATAATTTCAGCAACAGACACACATTTGTTTACCTATGTATTTAAAAAGCCTTGTAACTTACTTTATTTCCTTAAGAAAAAAATAAAACCAAAACAAGTACTGCGTAGCAACTGCGATTTTATATACAATCCTGCAGATGATCAAATGTATCTACAAATTAAAAGCCACCTCCTCCAATACTCTCTTACTCAATATTTATTTCTTGCTCATAGTTTTTACTTGCGATTATAGGGACTATAAGGCAAGTTATGCATTCGTAAAAAAAAAAAAAAAATTCTAACAATCAAACATAATATTACGATGATAGAGAAGTCAAAAAAAGTGGGTCCGGAAATTCCGTCCGTCTGTCTGTCTGTCTGTCTGTCTGTCTGTCTGTCTGTCTGTCCGTATCGATATCTACAGCCTAAACGGTTGGGCCGATTTGATTCAAACTTGGTATATAGTATTTTTTAGAGTGCTCTACCCGACAGTTTTTGGAATTGGCATTCTAGCTCCAAAACTAACGGTACCTGCCATATAACTTTTATTAAAAAACTTATTTTTCTCGAAAACGGCTCCTACGATTTTGATTAAACTTTCAGAATGATGTTTTCTGTGCAAAATCTATCTTTTAATTTTAATGGATTTTTCAGAAAAAGTTTTATAACGGTACCTCCCATATGACCGGTTTTTTAAAATCAGACTTTCTCGTTAACTAATTGACGGATTTTGATGACATTTTCAAAATATGTAGTGTTTTATGATTTAAATAATATTGCTTATCAAAATTTTCAAAAACATTTTTTTTTAAATTTTAATAATTTTTTTAAAAAAATATTTTGTTTTTTGAATATTTTGAAAACGGATCTATAGATTTTTTTTTAAATTTTTCTCCTAGTATAAACTATAGATTTCTTAAAATTGACATACTTTAAAATATGTTTTCGAAAAGTTTTTCAAAAAAAACATTTTTTTGAAAAAACTGGTCGAACGATTTTGAAATGAAAAATTCATAAAATAGAAAACAGCAAAAGAAATAAGATGGCTTACAACATTTTTTCCAAAAAACGTTATGAGTAGTGTTTTTTTGAATTCATACATTTTTTTCCCCAACATTTTATTTCATATTGCTCGGCTAAGCCCTAGACAAGCCATTAGTCAAATAAAAGAAAGTGACAACCTACATTACATACATACTTACGTATTTTAAAGTATTTTTCATCATCATAAAAGCACAGAATAAATAAGGAAGCCTTTGATAAACACAAAAAAACAACTAACAAATAAAAAAAACTATTCGATTACTACTGAATGCAAAAATTTCAATCGAGGAAACAAAAGTTTACACCTCCCTATAAATAAACAAAACCACTGTGTTAACTTTTAATATTGTCTCTATACCTACTGGCTTAACAGTAGTTGGAACACGTATCTTAATTTTAGTACCTACCTTCCTTCCAACCTTATTATAGGTACCTAAATCCTTTATAGTTAAATTCCATTGGTCCCATATTGGGACGTATAAAGGTCCCTTTACCTAGCATTATTGCCATACTGCTGATTCCGACGAATCTTTATGCCAGTTGTTCAAATTTTTCCATACCAAAATGAAAATTTAACTGAAAAAAGTCCTTTGTATCTTTCTATTAGCAAATTATATTATAAACAGTAAGCAGCAAGTGGAAAGATAATACACTAAAAAACTGCAAAAGCTAACAATCCTATATATTTATGTGTTTATCCCTTTGTCGTGACGCATGTTCGTTCGAGCTTCACCCCAAAACGATTCTAAGGAAGTTGCACGTCATACAAAAAATATTAAAATAAAATCTTTGTCAAAAAGACGCCTGCACTTAAAAAGGATTAGCACATAAGAGCAAGTACGTGCGACCCAGTCGTGCCTTTTATTTGCTTCTCTACTCATTTCCACTACAATCCACTTAGGCTACTGTAGCGCCCTCACATGAGCTGAGTTCAAATTAA
Organism: Platycheirus rosarum; assembly: GCA_963971375.1. Classification (NCBI taxonomy): domain Eukaryota; kingdom Metazoa; phylum Arthropoda; class Insecta; order Diptera; family Syrphidae; genus Platycheirus; species Platycheirus rosarum. The sequence continues at coordinate 8,419,386 of OZ020511.1, read as the reverse complement.
AAAAATCGTCTTCATGATAGTACTATAGATTTTATATACAAAGATTATGTTCAGAAAAAAAAATTTCTTTGTGAATAGAATACCATTTTCTTGTTCATACCTTACATTTCAGTGTATTTATCATTTGTTGTGGCGGTGTTTGGTGTTACAAATGTCAAATGTCAAGGAAAAAATGGGCACGACTGGGTTGCACGTACTTGCTCTTATGTGCCTAATTACATTGGAAAGCAAGATCTTTGACAGAAACAAGTAACATTAACTTTGAAAATAACACAGTTTGAACATATAAAAAGTATCAAAACCACAATACTTAACGGTTTTTAGTAAAAATGAACTACGCCATCACACGTATTAAAATAACAAAGAATTTATGAAAAATGTATTTCGAAAATTGTAGGACCGGTTTTGATAAAATTCTGTTATTTGTATTTAGTTTTTTGATTTTTTTTTTAATTTGGTATGCAGTTCTTTAGAATTTATTAATATACATGTGATTATAATATTGAAAATAATTTGTTTTTGATTCGATATCAAAATATTAATTTTTGAAAAAAAAAAATCAAAAATTAATTTTAGCTAATTAGAAAAAAAAGTTATTAATTTTTTTTTAATGCAGAATTAATTAAACTACTTAGATCTTCTCAAATATAAAATCTGACAGAAATCCAATCAGCCGTTACTGAGAAATTCCAAAATTAAAAAAACCGTTATATGAAAGGTACCGTTAATAGACTTTTCCCATAAATTTGGTTCTAAACAAATGATAGCCAAATATCAACATAAAAATTCTCAAAAATTTTCATCAAAATCGTTGGAGCCGTTTTCGAGAAAAATAAGCTTTTCATATGGCAGGTACCGTTATTTTGAGGCCTAAAAATAAAATTTCAATTTACTGCCAAAATAATAACACACACCAAATTTGAAGATATAATCGCTCAAGCCGTTTAGGCTGCAGCTCGTTATACATACTGACAGACAGACAGACATTTTTTCTCTGTCACTTTTTTAGACTTCTCTATGATCGTAATGTCATGTTTCATTGTTATCTCAATTTTTTTATAATTCACGAATCCTAAACTTGCCTATAATCGCAAGTAAAAAATGAAAACAAAAATGATTTATTGAATAAATTCTAAATCAAATCAAACGCTTTAAACTGGATGTTTCAATGTTTATTTTCTAACAAATAAATACAATTCTTATAAATAATATATTTAAATGTGTTAATAGAATCAAATCAATAATAAAAAAAAAACAATTGGCACAGCAAATTTTTCATGTCTAATACCTATGTATCTGTTATTAAATAAAAGAATTTTGTGTAAAGAGTTCTCCAAAAACTATTTACATACATATATTTACTTCTTCCACAAAAATCAATTATTATTTTGCGGCGCCAAAGATATTTTTACTCTCCCCGCCGAGTGCATGTCAATCATAATTTATATTTATGAATGATATTTTGGCGTGATTATTAGACGGAATACAGGTCAATAGGTGGCAGCCTCATACAATACACCTAATCCAACATAATTTTTTCGATAAGGTCTATTCAGCTTACGTTTAAATGAATACACTATAATCAGAGAATCACATGATAATCTTTTTGTTAGTTGAATTCAAATATTACAGCGCATTAACATAGATGTCATTCTAACGACATAATAGTAACTATATTACTGATAATGACCTTTTTTTTAATAATAATCACTTTTTCAGCAAGATTGATTAATAGATATGCATTTTATTTCCTGTTTAAATATAAAACTTTCCAAAAAAAAAGAAATACAATATCAGCGTACGAAACCGCCATTATTTGAACAATTGTATTGAAATTTCAATCCAAGTATTAATAAAAACTAATTTAAAGTATCTTTATTCTCTTATCAATTAACTTCCACGCGAGCGAGCTTAGTATTTTACAAATTGAATGCGCCCCTATAATATGTATAAATCATCAAAAAAAATTGTTGAGTCGGTTCAAATAAAGTCTGATGAAATGATTTGCGTAATAAAGATGTGCTTTAATCAGTTCATGTGTTTAGTTATTCCACTGAAAGTTGAATGGCTTCCTTTACGTTAAACGTTCAAAACCTACCTACACGAGGGTCCCGTTTCAAATGCAATCGGTTAGAAGTTTGCAATCCAAGGAATTTTTTTCCGCACTTACGCAAGTGCAAAATGTTCGACCTTTTTTTAGTTTTTTATTAATATATTCCGCGCCTGGAGGCGGAGTTTTTTTTTCGGAGATTCGCGGAATTGAATATTGTACAACTTTTATTCAGATAATTTTTGAAAATATTGATTAGTTTAGAATACACAAGCGAAAAACCACAAAAATACCCATTTTGGGGTTACATTTTACGCCTCCTCCCTTTAGAACAGCTCCGCCGAGGGGGAAAATTTGGAATTTTAATATTGGGCTACAAACAAAGCTATTGCAATAGGAAATTCTTTTGTCTGAATTATTTCCGATTTGAATGTTTAACGCTGCTGGACTAGTAACATTATTCAATTGTCAAGATATCAATTGATAATTGATATTTATAATTTCAATATTTATCAATTATCAATTAAAAATGACAATACTTTTAAGGTAGATTTTTATTACAAAATATATTGCAACAACAAAAACTATTGCTAGTTGTTTGTTGTGTGTTGAATTAAATTCAATAAAAAGGTTTTGTGTCCTTTACTCCAAAAAGTGTGCGTTTCGCCCAAGCATGAACGGTGGGCTAATCAGTTAGACCGTTCATGCTCTTCTAAGACGCACAAAATAGGTCGAAGATTATCGACTCTTCATAAAACACATTGCAGAAAGCAATAGTGAATTATATTTCTTTTAGGGAACTTTGGTTAAAGTTATGCACCTAAATCTGGGTGTTTTGCTCGTGGACCAGCAAAGTCAATACAAAATATATTGCAACAACAAAAAATGTTTTATTCAAATATTGTGAAAACTGCGTGTAGACAAAAAATTGCTCGGCGTAGATAAATAATAATAAAAAATCAAAGCGTAAGTCGACTGTCATGCGATTGCTTTCCATCATGTCTTCCGAGGCTTAACAAGTGGAACCGATTGGTAGACTTTACTCTTTGCATGACTTACATGATAAACTGTTCCGGAATAAATGTTCAGTTTTGTAGGAATATGCAAAAATGCTCATTTTCTTAACACGTTGCGGGGGCGGTAGACATGGGAACGCGAGTTTCCGGCATGGTTTTATAGCATCTATGAAAATGTTAATAAAACTATATAAAAGCTTGAATTCAAAAATTTATTAATTTGTGAAAACGACATATATGGTGTCAAAACAAATTGTAAAATTTATAATGAGTTAACTGTTTGTAACAGAAACGATATTGTAAGTCTAACTTCTAATAACTGTATTAATAAGAAGTAAACCATCAAGTTGTGATGAAATCAACAGTCAGCACTTACTAACAGTTCGATGTATCAATCGTTTTTAAAAACGAAACTATCAATATAACCGGAACATTCATTCTGCAGTATCATAACACATCAATTTTTATAAATGGTCAAGAATGCACTTCAAATGAAATACCATCTGCAAAGCCTTTGCCAGCGGTCTTACTTTCAAGTTCTTCAATAAAAACACACAAAGAACTTGCTAAATGCTAAAGGAACCTCACATAAATAATACGCAACAAACTATAGCCTTTTATCTCTCATAATACTCATAGTTGTGGTCAAAGTTAAGCAAATAATTTCTTCTAGAAGACGAATAACCATTAAAAATTAAACTCCAAATTTATCTCCTCCGGATTATTTAAGCCAAAGCAAAGAATCCGCAGCATCACAGAAACAAATTCCATTACTTTTCTTGTCGAGTTAGGACACTCGAATTTAAGGAGGGAAGAGTTAGCACTATTTATGCTGACACACAGTCACAAGCTATTAAACAATATCAAGACTATAAGAGCATAATAAAAGCATCCATCATCATTTAATTAAAACCAGGCTCATATTAGCATTATTAAAGCTAGCACCATCAACGCCGATAAACATCTTGACATGACATGAACTGAACATAAACAATATCAAAGGCATTCCTCAAGTCCATAAATAATACCAAAGCATAATATTGAACTGATCATCATTTAGGTTGCGCATAAATCGCGGAACAGATTGAACCAGCAACAGCAACAGCACCGTCAACAGCAAACAGCACGCTGACCAGCCAAAGAAATGTAAATTGCCACCAGCACCACCATCGTCTTCTTACTTCTGTTTGACACTTTGTGTCATAAAAAGAATGGGCACGACTGGGTCGTACGTACTTGCTCGTATGTGCCTTATTACATTGGAAACCAAGATCTTTCACAAAAACAAGTAACATTTAAGTAGAAAATAACAATTTGAACTTATAAAAACTATCAAAACCACAAAAAAAGAAGTACGCCATCACACGTCTTAATTAACAAAGAATTTATGAAAAATGTATTTCGAAAATTGTTGGACCGGTTTTGATAAAATCCTGTTTTTTATTTTTAGTTTTTTGAAATTTTTTTTTTTTTTTTTGAAATTTTGGTACGCAGTTTTTGGGAGTTTATTAATATACATGTGATTATAAAATTAAAAATAATTTTTTTTGATTAGTTTTAAAAATATTGATTTTTCAAAAAATAAATTTAAAAAATTAATTTTAATTAGAAGAAAAAAGTTATTAAAAATTTTGATATGCAGAATTAATTGAACTACTTAGATCTTCTCAAATATAAAATTTGATAGAAATCTAAAAAGCCGTTACCGAGAAAGCCCAAAATAAAAAAAAACCGTTATATGAAAGGTCCCGTAATAGAATTTTCCCGTATATATGGTTCTGATCAAATAATAGCCAAAACGAACAAAAAAATCCTCAAATTTTGTTATCATCGTTGAAGCCGTTTTCGAGAAAAATAAGGTTTTCGTAAACAGTCGTATGGCAAGTACCGTTTAGGCTGCAGCTCGATATACACCCGGACAGACAGACAGACGGACATTTTTAGGCTTCTCTATGATCGTAATGTCATGTTTGATTGTTACCTCAATTTTTTTTATATTCACGAATCCTAAACTTGCCTTATAGTCCCTATAATCGCAAGTAAAAATCTATCCTATGACAATCACTTTGCACAGACCGAATTTGTTGATTGTGACTATAACTTATCAGATAAATCACCTAAGCCGATTCCACCCGAGGTTTATAATTTTTTAATATCACAGTATCATGCTGTTAATTATATATATAATAATAATTTGTAAAATAACAAAATAATTTAAAAATTACAAGTACATAGCTCATTTATGTACGTCGTTTTTGACATCCAGAACCCTAGTTTGGGGTCGGAGCCTTACGAGGAGTACTATCATTCCCTAAAACAAGAAATGCTGCGCCGGATGATATCCTCCAGATTATTGGGTCTAGGAACGTCTATGGTCTAGGGGTAGGGCTGGATTTTGAGGGTGTCAAAAGTTGGTGATTTTAACCAGAATTTTTAATTGCAACAACATTTTATCATATTTCGGGTATAACGGAAGAAACAAGGTGAAATTCTGCATTTTTTTCGCTTTTTTTGCGTTTCTTGCGAAATTTAAAAAAACAATTTAAACCTTTTTTTGAATAACGAATTGGCATACAAACATGAATGAATAGTCAAAATGAAGGAAACTCGACGCTCTAAATACATAAATAAATAAATGGACACTTTTGCCGCAGGACGTGAGAAGAAAAAGTTATTGATGAAAAACCTAACTGTCGAAAATTTTGCAGTTTTCCCCCACTTTTCCCTTTTTGCACAAGGTTCTAGAGTTCAAAAACTGGAAAAAAAACGTTACGGTTAAGATCCCCACGATTTTTTTCCGCACGGACGTTGATTTTACACACGGCGGTTTTTTCCCGTGAATTTTCAATGTTTCGCTATATTTTAATTTTTAACAACAAACATTTTTAACACAACAACGGACGGCAGACGAATAAATCGTCTTTTGTGAAAGCAAATACTTAATCACAAATCACGCACGGCCGTCGTGTGTTTCAGTCATTGAAACGGCTGTTTTAAATCGTGTGAAAGCCTTAATTACTTTCACTAGTTTACCATCAACAGCTCAGTCCGGATAAAAACCGGACCGTTTTCACGAATTCGTCGTGTTTGAAACAAGGCTTTCTTTTTTTTTTTTTTATAAGAAGAAGAAGATATTGAACCGCAGGATGCACATGTAGTGTTGGCAATAATTAAAGCACAAAATAACCATAATCTTCACTTGTTTCTTACTTCTTACCCTGATTAGTATAATGTTAGTCTTGCTTCGCCATTTGGCAGTTTGGACCATTGTGTCATTTCAATTCATTTCTCGCCCTCCACTCATCCAGTTGAAGAAAAACTTCCAATGGCAATACCAGAAAGCCAACTTGGACGTCCTGAATAATTTTTTCCCTAACTTTAACTGCTCACTAATGCTTCATGGATACCATGGAAAATAGAAAAAAAAAAACTATTAATAGTATCAAACTCAAAGAAAAGTCCTAGTTTAACTCTGAGTGTCAGGAAGCTATCAGGATTCCATGACCGTCAGTATGGCTTCCGCAGCAACCGTTCCACTGGTGATCTGATGGCATATCTCACCGAACAGTGGAACAAATCCTTACATCGCTTTGGTGAAAGTAAGATTATTGCTCTTGATATCTCCAAGGCATTTGATAGAGTTTGGCATGAAGCTCTCTTATCGAAAATGCGTGCTTTTGGAATCGATAATACTCTTGTTCGTTGGATTAGAAGCTATCTTCTGGACCGTTCAATACAAGTTGTATTGGACGGATTCAAGTCTGATTCCCACAAAATAAATGCTGGTGTGCCCCAGGGCTCTGTTCTGTCTCCGACTCTTTTCCTCATTTTTATAAATGATCTTCTGTCTGTTACTTCTAATCCACTTAACTGTTTTGCTGACGACTCTACCCTCAGCTTTTCATATTCGTTCGATAATTCACGTCCTTCGCCTTCGGACGTACAATTGCAACGGTGCCGTATGTCAAGCTCATTAAACTCCGATTTATACAGCATTGTCAAATGGGGTAATAGAAATCGTGTGGAGTTTAATGCTTCGAAAACTCAATGCTGTCTTCTGTCGTTAAAGCTAAACATTCCCCCAATGCCATTGTCCATGAATGGCACTTACATCGAAGAAACCGAAAAGCTCTCAGTACTCGGTATGTGTGTCAACGACGATCTCCGTTGGAACGACCATATATTTGAGATCGCTAAGAATGCTGCAAAGTGCTTAGGTTTGCTGTATCGGTGTAAGAAGTATTTTTCCCCATCTGATCTGGCTGCAATTTATAAAGCGTTTATACGCCCTAAACTCGAGTATAACTCCCACCTCTGGGCAGGTGCTTCGCAAACATCGCTTCACCTGCTTGATAGAATACAAAATCGAGCGTTAAGATTGATAGGAAATAGAACTGCCGCTGAAACAATTGCCCCACTTGTACACCGACGCAATGTTTCATGTCTTTCCTTATTTTATCGTTTCTTTTACAAAAAATGTTCACTCGAAATAGCCAGTTGCATTCCTCCCCTTAAAAGTTTCTCCCGTAATACTCGTCTCGCAAGGAATGCCCATCAGTTCACCCTTGAGCCCAATTTCGGACGTACCGTGAAATATAGGGATTCTTTTTTTAGCCGAACGACACGAATTTGAAATAGTTTACCCGGTGGGATTTTCCCTTGCCATTTTGATCTGCAAACATTCAAAACCAATGTTAATCGGCACCTCCTATCTCTCCCCTCCCTTTCTTCGTAATGCCCGCGCAGTGTGTTCTTCATTAAAAGGGAAACACATAATCCCTTGTGCGCGCGTTAATTATAAAAAAAAAAAAAAAAAGGATGCCCAGATAGCATACCCCCTATTCTTTTGAAGAGGCAAAACCACTGCGTAAGCTTTTCTGTTCGATTCTGTTTTTTGATTATGTTTATTTGAACCTTTAGAATTGTATTGGTCAGGTTTTGATTGATTTATGGCATTTTTCATCACTTCAGCGAGAACTTCGGGCGACAGATTCTCGCACTCGTGTCGAATGTTGTCCTTGAGGGCTTTCAGAGTCTCGGGCTTGTTCACGTAAACACGGGACTTAAAAAAAACCCACAAAAACAAGTCTGAAACGGTTAAATCGGGCGATCTTGCGGGCCAGTGCAAATCGCCAAAACGAGAGATGAAGCGACCCGGGAACGCCGCCTTCAGAATATCGGTTCATGTCGGTTCATGTATCGCTCCATGGCTTTTTCACTTGTATTCTGCACCTGTCTAGTCCAAAAATGTCAAAACAGATTTGATATTGGCGGCCATTTGCAAAAATGAGATCATCTTCCAATAGGGTGATTTCTTATGGCCCACCCTGTATGTAAAACAGATGATAATACTCTTCATCTAAGACATCGTTTAATGCATACCGAAGAAGCTCAAGCTATAGCTGCTGTATAGCTCAACATCGAGGGGAAGACACGATTGAGTCCATCAGACATTCTGTACAATATTTGGATCTGTATCCACTTTGTGCAACATTTTCCAGAAAGTTCTTGGTATGCTGGCTTACAAAAGCCAACTCGTGCAAGAACCTGCGACCACTTGGCACGATGCGACGTACATTCGATGTATTGATTCAAAAAGATTTTGCTGTTGATCCAGATTTTCACGAGAAAATTTTTGGATCTACGCCAATAAGGGAATCCGCCGCATTTTTTTTAATAATTAACGCGTGCAAAAGGGACTATTTGTTTCCCTTTTAATGTATGTAAGTACACTGAAAGACAGAAGGTGTCAATTAACATCGGTTTTTAACGCTTGTTAATCGAAATCGGAAGGGAAAAAAACTTCTTGCATCGATAGAGAAAACTTAAACACTTAGCAGCATTTTTGGTGGTCTCAAATATATGGTCGTTCCGATGGAGATCTTCCTTGTCACACATACCGAGTACTGAAAGCTTTTAGGTTCGGATCGGAAACTTACTTTTTTACACTCAGAGTTAAACCAGGACTTTTCTTTAAGCTTGATACTTTTTACCCTGTGTAGATAATCCTCAAGCCACTGTTAAGACGCCGTTACACCCAGAAAAAAACTGACAATTTAGTGTGATTTATGGGCTGGTGGAATCATTGGTTTTTATTTTTTCCATAAAGGCGATGTCAGGCAGAGGGTTATAGTCAATGAAGGCCGTTAGCCATTATCAATGACTTTTTCGTTCCTGAAATGAATCATCTTGGAACTGTGGTTTTAACAAGACGGCGCAACATTTCACACATCGCGAGCCACAAATGATTTGATGAAGAAAACCTTATAATATATATAAACGCGTATAATTTCTCGTTTTGGGCATGTAAGTTTGCCTTCAAGATCGTACGATTACCACCTCTAGGCTATTTTCTGTGAGGGTATGTGAGTTCGCTGCTCTAAACTGATAATCCAGAGACAATTTACGACTTGAAAAACAACATTCGCCGTATTATTGCCGATATACGACAGCAAAGAGTGATATAAGATTGGACCTCGAAATTGGACTACATCCGAGCTATCCGCGGTAGCCGCATATGCCAGAAATCATTTTCAAACAAAAATAGCAAAGAATTATATATCAAATAAAGTCAATTTTATGGCAATGAATACATTTTACCTGTATTTTATTTCATTTTATAGTTCTACCAGCTTATCCACTTGGCGTTCCTCGGATATAACAAATATTTTGTGGATCCCAACAACAGCGCCACATATCAGGTCGAAGAGTAACTTAACGCCACCTTTCGGGTCGAAATTTTGCCAAAATCTTTCTTTTTATTATTTTTACTTCAATTCATAAATTAAGTAATATTATATGGTGTGAATTTTAGTCTAATCGGTTCGAAAAAAAAACTACCCTGCCACCACCTTTAGAAGCTTTACAGAATTTAGCGTGGAGTTTACATTAAATTGCCCGAAAATTTCAGCTAATTCGGTCCGGTGGTTTTAGAGTCCATAAGTAACATACATAACCAGTAACCACATACACACATTAATATTTATGTATAAAATAATACCCCTTAAAACCATCCCCTATTTGAAATAATTTTTTTTTTAATAATTCTACCAATTTCTGGTGGAAGACTAAGCAAGATTTGTCAAGTTTATCCCATTAGAAAATATAAAATATTTTATATGTAGCTACCACAGCACTTACGTCCCGTATCTCTAAGGTCATGGAAACGCTGATTAACCATCAGCTTAAAGAATATCTCGGAGACCACAATAATCGTTCCACTGGTGATCTGATGGCCACCGAACAATGGATCAGAGTTCGGCATGAAGTTCTCTTATAGAAAATACGTGCTTTTGGGAACGATGATACTCTTGTTCGTTACAATACAAGTTGATTCCCAAAAAATAATTACTAGTGTGCCCCAGGGCTCTGTTTGGTCTGCGACTCTTTTCCTCATTTTTAAAAATGATTTTCTGTCTGTTACTTCTAATCCACTTAACTGTTCGACTCTACCCTACCCTCTGTTTATTAAACTCCTATTTATACAGGGTAATAGAAATCCATCGAAGAAACCCAAAAGCTTTCAGTACGCCGTATGTGTGTCAACGACGACCTCACAACGACCATATATTTGAGACCGCTTAAAATGCTAAGGTTTTCTGTATCGATGCAAAAAGAGTTTTCTTCCCCTTCTGATCTGGCTACAAATAATAAATCCATTACATCCAAAACTCTGGGCAAACATCACTATACCACTACACCGTAAGAAAATTCTTGTCGGTTGGCCCACAGAGTCAGTTACTGTCAGTCTTGAGTCTAACAGTAGTAGATCTAGAAAAGCACCTTAAAAGGGCTTAATAGTGCAGTAGATGTTTTACCCTACAAAAAGGTCGGGTAGTCCTGAATTTTCGATAAAGGTAATGTTCGGAATGCCCGGTATATACCAAAAGACAAATTTCTACAACCGCGCCCCCTCCGCACCCAGAACAACAACACAAATTACTCAAAATCGGGACTTTGTTCAATATTTGGCTTATAACTGCGTTCTGGTGCATTTTAACGCAAAATCAGTTTATAATCCAACTTGTAGTAAACAAAATAACCTAACAACAGGTATGGGGTTTCAAACGTTTTGAGCAGGTTGAAAAACTTTTCTGATTCTTCATAAAAAAGATGCTATATCTACCCAGAAACACTTCTAACTACATGTTGCTTTTGAAAACTGGCTTTCACTCTCAATTTGTGCAGACACTACGACTGCATTTTGAATATATAAGAAAAATGCTTAAACTATACTCTGTTCAATTTATATTTTCAGTGTAGACCTTATGGACAAGAGCTTTCAAACACACTGGTACCTGCAAGTGTTTGCATCGCACTCAACTTAAGAAATTGCCACTTAAATATAAAAGAGAACCCTGAAATACATTGAAATTGTTGTTGTACTATTCCATTCCACCAAGACCTGCCTGTGTCTGCTCCTCAGCTGCGAGGAGACTGATTATCAATTTGCCTCTTGCTTATTGTGTTTATTTAAAAAAGCACTACTGCAGAGTTACCATTCGCCATTAATGGAAATTATAATACCTTTTTCTTTGGTTTTTGTCATTGTATATACATTGCCTATAGTACTATCATGAGACGAGAAAAAATCTTTTTCCCTAGAGCCGCTTGGAGTGCTAGTGTAGGACATTTTATTTGAGTGAGAGAGAATTAAGAGCATGGTTTTTAGTGTTATGCTTTGTGCTTAGTTTCCTGCGCATGTGCAATGTGACAATGTGAGGCAAGAAAAAACCGAAGGAGAACATGAAATAATTCAGTATCTTGTTTTGTTCATTGTATATATGTGTATAAACTGCTAGCAGTTTTGAAGTTAATATACAATGGTTTCGCTTAGCTGAGGCGAATAGTTTTTTGTAAGGATTTATACACGATCCAACATTTTCATTGTTTACGTTTTTTTTATAGGGAATATGTAATATGAGAACTGGTTCTCACATAAGCATTTATACATGCGTACGTCATTGACCAGACTTTTGGTTTAAGTTTTTTAGGATTTTCAAGTTTTGTACAAGCACTACCTACATACATATTTGTCATATTTGTACATATATACATCATTGACCAGACTTTTGATTGGAATTCTTTAGGATTTTCAATTTTTTTACTATTATGAAGGTTGTCGTCTTCAAATAATGTACACATTCATTCTTGAAATTTAAACACAAACTTACTTCTTGCTATATTTATACAAAGATACAAACGTCCTTGCAGTGGATGGATTTTTGTTTTGAATTTAACTTTCCATACAGATAGGTACCTACATATACATATAGGTACATACATATGTAGGTACCTATCTGAATGAACTATGTGCAGAAATTCAATCAAAAATTGTTTGTAAATTGATTTATATTATTATTGATTGATTATATATTATTGATTTGTAGTAACAAAGATCTTTTGTTTGTTTGAGGTTTATATAATAGGTACTAGTTGACCTACCCAGCTTAGCTCGCGGGAAAGAAATTTATAGTTAAACCAAAATATTTCTTTGTACTAATCTTCTAGAAGAAGATAGATAGAATTGCTAAAAATACCACGGGTTTTTTACATTTGTAATACCTAATTGTTTAATTTTAACTTGCAATTATTATAGGTAGGTACTAAGTACAAGTTATGCATTCGTGCAGAAAAAAAAATTGAGATAACAATCAAATACCTATAACATTACGATGATTACGAATGCATAACCAAAATTGATATTCAGAAAAATGTAAGTAGCCTAAGTATTATCTTACACTAAAATATATTTATATAGGTATATTTAAAAATAACGGCAACATTTAAAATAATGTGCTATAACTTTTTTAAAGCCAAAAGTCTGTTCAATCATATTATTTTTTAAATAAAGAATTTCAGAAAAAAATAAATATACATATAAAAGGCACGACTGGGTTGCACGTACTTGCTCCTGTGTGCTAATTTGTTTATTTAGGGGCAGGTGTAAGCTTTCGTTTTCTCGATTGAAATTTTTGCATTCACTAGTAATCGAATAGTTTTTTACTTGCGATTTATATAGTCCCTATAAATCGCAAGTAAAAAACTATTCTATAACTATATGCAAGTTATGCATTCGTAAAAAAAAATTCTAACAATCAAACATGACATTACGATGATAGAGAATTTAAATTAATTTAATTTATTTTTCTCGAAAACGGCTTCTACGATTTTGATAAAACTTTCAGAATGATGTTTTATGCAAAATCTATCTTTTAGTTTTAATGAATTTTCAGAAAAAGTTTTATAACGGCACCTCTCATATGACCGGTTTTTTGAAATTAGACTTTCTCGTTAACTAATTGACGAATTTTGATAAAATTTTCAAAATATGTAGTGATTTAAATAATATTGCTTATTAAAATTTTCAAAAAAATTTTTTTTTAATTTTTAAAAATTTGTTAAAAAAGTTATTTTGTTTTTTGAATATTTTCAAAACGAATCTATAGATTTTTTTAATTGTTTCTCCTAGTATAAACTATAGATTTCTTTAAATTGACATAGTCAAAAAAATTATATATATATTTTCGAAAAGTTTTTCAAAAAACTGATCGAACGATTTTGAAATGAAAAAAAATATAAAATAGAAAACAGCAAAAGAAATAAGATGGCTTACAACATTTTTTTCCAAAAAACGTTATGAATAGTGTTTTTTGATTTCATAAAAAAATTATTTGTTTAATATTTTCCCTCAAATTTTGCCACTAGTCTAATGAAAGCAAACTTCGTTATTTGTATTATTATTTATTTATCGTTATTTATTTTAAAGCATTTTATGATCGTAACAGCATACAGCATACAGAATAAATAATAAGGACGCCTATGATAAACACATAAACATGCAAAAACAACTAACAAATAAAAAAAATACTCGATTACCTACTGAATGCAAAAATTTCAATCAAGAAAACAACTCAACTCAACGGTCATATGGCACTTCCTTTACTTTTAGGCCTACAATTTAAATTTCAATGTCCCCTCTGGGGAATGCCAAAATAATCACACACACCAAGTTTAAAGACAATCGCTTAAGCCATTTAGGCTGCACCTCGTTATACATACCTACTGACAGACAGACAGTCATTTTTTGTCGATCACTTTTTTAGACTTCTCTATGATCGTAATGTCATGTTTCATTGTTATCTAATTTTTTTTTTATATTCACAAATTCTAAACTTTACCTTATAGTCCCTATAATCGCAAGTAAAATTTGAAAAAACTCCTGTGTAAAATGTCAAAATAACCTTAAGTTCTAAATTTGAAGTCGATTGGCTCATCGGTTTAGGCTATACCTAGTCCAAAATACATCCGTACAGACAGACGGACAGAATTTTGCCAGCAACTCAAATATGTTTCTCTATCATCGTAATGTAATGTTTGATTATTATCACAATTTTTTTATGTTCACGAATCCTAAACTTGACTCATAGTCTCTATAATCACAAAGCTACTTGTGCATAAAATTCAACATCAACGAATTTAGCTGAACATTTTATCAAAGATAATATAACAAGTATACCTACGTAAATACACACATTATGTAGGGATGTATGTAGGTACATACCTAAATATCTACCTACCCTCGAATGTTTTATATGAAAAAAATATAAAACTCAAAATAAACTTATCAACCAGCTTAAACATATACCCACCCCCCAGACACCATTCATTTACAAAAGTCGTTTTTCTTCTTTTTTGTCAATCCTTTTAACTAGCCATCTCGTCGCCCTGCTTGTGTAAAGCAATCCAGTTGTGCAAAAAAAAACTATACTCGCATCATTGTATATATGTAAACTGCAAACTGCAAAGAGTAAAGTACATGTTCACAGAGTTTCTCTTAGAATTCTCTTTGTTCGACTCGTTCGCCTCTTTCAATTTACCAAGTTAATTTTCCCTAGAGCCGCTTGGAACGCCACCGTCCACCGGTCGTCATGATAGTACTATAGCAGTCTATATACAATGGTTTTTGTTATGAAACTTAAAGAATTGAAGCTTTCTTAGAGCGAATGAGAGCATATTTTAAGTTTAAAGAAGGTGTTGTCGCTATGTTTTTTTGCTTACATCTTTTCGATTTTATTTTTCTTTAAACAAACGGTTAAAATAAAGATACAGAATGCAATATTTTTTTTAATTGCGATTATAGGTACTTTCATGCAAGTTATGCATTGGTACACAAAAATAAATTGAGATAGTAATCAAACATGACATTACGATTCAGAAACGTATTTGAGTTACTGGAAAATTATCTTTGTCTGTCTGTACGGATGTATTTTGGACTACAACCTGAACGGCTTGGTCGATCGTCTTCAAATTTGTAACATAAGATTATTTTGACATTCTACAGAGGCCTTATTTTAATTATTTTTTTTAGCTCAAATATTAACGGTACCTGTCATATAACCGTTAAGTTAAAGCTTATTTTTCTCGAAAATGGAATTCTTAAAAAAACGCGCCTACTATCTTACCTCTTTTAGATTTAGTTTACGGTCTACATGTTGCTGTTTTCATAAAATTTGAATAAACAGTTGGTAACCACACCTACATTTGTGTGAGAATTATACCAATTTATAATGCCCAGCATGGCAACCATAAGAGAGCTTTAAAATGGAGATGGCTTATTGAAATCCATAACAGTAAGAGTGAAAGGTAAATATCCTATCTTCCCTGTACTGAAAATATAAATTGAACAGAGTATAGCTAGATCTAGATTGACACGTATCCTGGCGGATGAGACAATCGCTCAAAATATTTATTGGGCCCGTGAGTGAAGTGACTTCTGTAGTGAACTTGACATATTTATTAATGCTAACGCTTTTACTTCTTCCTTGTAGGCCCTGCATGTAAATATTTTGGAAACCCTGGAAAAAATGGAAAACGCTAATAATACTAATAGTGCTAAGAAACTCACAACTCCATGATGCATACCCTAATCTAAATTACGATATTTAATACAACCATACTTTGTAGACGAACTTGGAAAGCTTGGTCCTCAAAGCTACGGGCGGGCTACTCAATATTAATGCAAAAGCTTTAAAAAAGATACGGTGGGTATTTGCACGATCAACTTGTTGGCAGATGCCCAGTTTTCAACGACTAATATGTTTCGGTAAGGTGGTTGGGTGCTGTATGAATAGGGTAGGCACTGAAAGGCATCAAACTGGTGATGCACAGTCGCTGCAACTATATCGTACACATCAATTGTGCTTATTTTACCTCCCCGCGGTAACCACCGGGTACTGGTCTGTCCATCCGGACATTCCTGCTAAACTTATAAGCGCGAGTGTTGAACACAGAAAAAATAGCAACACTATAATGCTCTGCTTTAATGACTGTTCTGATCGATTCGCAGAAGTCTTGCACGAGCCCCTCAGAAAGAGGACGTACGGCGGATGAGCCCAACCAATTGGACCAACGGTGGCGTCAACAGTCAACGAAGCAGACGCCCTAATGAGCTACTTCGACGTATTTGGAGATAAGGTCATTAGGACAATTCAATGCAAGTCAGGGCATTGAAATAGAGATGGTGGCGGATGAACCCTTAATGGGCCAACGGCAGCGCTCATATCCCCGAAGTGGGTTACTGACTCCGGATTCTCCAAGGAATCCAACAAAGGACCTGGCCCTCCAGGTTGGGGGTTGTGCGTGGGGTTAACAACCCTGCCACGGAAAAAAGAAAAAGTTGCGAAGCGACCAATAGCCTCGGAAAAGGACGGATTTACTGTTGACGACCCGGAAAAACGAATCAAGGACAACGACCTTCGGATCTGCACGTGGAATGTTAGAACTCTTAACAGACCACGTGCATCCAAACAACTAGCGGAGGCCCTAGACTGCTACAGAGCAGGAATTACTGCCATCCAGGAAGTGCGATGGAATGGGCCGGGCAAAAGGAGGATAAAAAACTGTGACGTGCACTACGGTAATTGCGCAAGAAGACCACAGCGTTTATTTGGGTGCGGATTCGTCATAAGCGGTAGACTTATGCAAGAAGTCTTGGGCTTTCGACATGTAAGTGAGCGACTTGTGACAATCCGTATCAAGGCTAAATTCGCCAACATTAGCCTAATATGCGCTCATGCCCCCACAGAGGACAAAGATGACGCCACCAAGGATGACTTCTATGAGCTCCTCGACAAAACCTATGAGCAATGCCCTAAATACGACGTTAAGATCGTACTAGGCGATTTTAATGCCAAAATAGGTAAAGAGGAAATCTTTGGTAGGACTGTCGGAAAACATAGCCTACACGACACAACGTCTGAAAACGGACTTGGGCTAATTGACTTCGCAGCGGCACATAACGTCACCATTGCAAGCACACGGTTTCCTCATCTCGATATACACAAAGGGACTTGGCGACACCCAGATCAAAGAACCGTCAATCAGATTGATCACGTTGCGATCGATGCAAGACACGCCTCCAGTATCTTGGATGTTCGCACCTTCCGAGCAGCTAACATCGACTCGGATCACTACCTTGTTGCAGCAAAGGTAAGAATGCGAATAACCCGAACTCCACAACAACGGAGTAATACTGTGAGGAAGTATGACGTCGGAAAGCTGCAATCGCAAGAAACCGCCAGAACCTATGCCGATCGAATATCCCGTAACCTCTCAAGAAATCCAGTACCGCCAGCATCAAGTGTCGAAGATCAGTGGCAACACTGCCAACAAGCCATCAGAGATGCCGCAACTGATGTGCTAGGTTTCACCAGACCACCACCACGAAACCTCTGGTTTGATGACGAATGCAGGCAGGCCCATGCAGCCAAACAAGAGGCATATAAAGCGACGCTGCAAAGAAAGACGAGAGCTGCTCGCGAGCTTTACGAGCAGAAAAGACGGGAAGAACACCGGCTTCTCCAAAAGAAAAAAAGAGAGCATGAGAAGCGCGCGATCGAAGATATTGAGAGATGCTACTCCAGGAACAACGTGCGGAAGTTTTACCAACAGGTAAAAAGAACATGCCAAGGAAAAAAATCCCGCACAGAAGCCTGTAGAGATAGGAATGGAAACCTCGTAGTAGAGTCACAGTCGGTGTTGAGTACATGGAAGGACCATTTCTGCAGACTGTTAAACGGCGATGAAGGCCAAAATCCCGCTGTCAGGCAGAATGAACCATTCAACATGGATGATGACAGACAAAACTTCCGTCCACCTGACCAAAATGAAGTAAGGATAGCAATATCTAAACTCAAAAACAACAAAGCTGCTGGACCCGACGGATTACCCGCCGAACTTTTTAAAGCGGCCGGAGATGACCTGGTGGAGTGCATACACCAACTCATCTCTAAAGTTTGGTCAGAAGAAAGTATGCCTGATGAATGGAACCTCAGCATCGTTTGCCCGATCCACAAGAAAGGAGACCCTCTAAACTGCGCCAACTATAGAGGAATAAGTCTCCTGAATATCGCCTACAAGATCCTCTCTGCCGTACTATGTGAACGCCTGAAACCTTTCGTCAGCAACCTGATTGGCCCCTATCAGTGTGGTTTCAGACCAGGAAAGTCCACAATCGATCAAATGTTCACGCTACGGCAGATCCTGGAAACCACCCAAGAACTCCAAATCGATACCCACCACCTCTTTATCGATTTTAAAGCCGCGTACGATAGAATTTATAGAGACGAGCTATACAGAGCCATGTCAGGTTTTGGCATTCCCACAAAACTCGTCCGGCTGTGCAGGATGACGATGGAGAACTCTCGCTGCTCCGTCAAGGTTGGTTCTGACCTCACAGAAGCTTTTGACGTCAAAAAAGGATTCCGACAAGGTGATTCGCAATCGTGCGATTTCTTCAACTTAATACTTGAAAAAATTATAAGAAGCTCGCAAGTCAATTGTAGTGGGACAATTTTTTTCAAGTCTGTGCAATTGCTAGCATACGCTGACGACATAGACATTATTGGCAGAACTCGGCGAGCTGTCACTGGAACGTTTGCTAGCATTGAAGCTGAAGCGGCTAAGATGGGACTAGCAGTCAATGAGGCCAAAACGAAGTACCTGCTGTCCACAAAAAGGGACACACAACACCGGCGGATTGGACAAAACATCACAATAGACAGGTACAACTTTGAGGTAGTTAGGGACTTTGTGTACCTCGGATCCGCTATAACATCTGACAACAACATCTCGTCAGAAATAAAGCGAAGAATTACTCTTGCCAATCGCTGTTTCTATGGGCTAGGAAGGCAATTGAGTAGCAAAGCCCTCTCTCGAAAGACAAAGGAGACTCTGTATAAGACCCTAATCATCCCAGTCCTGCTCTATGGCGCCGAGGCATGGACTCTATCTAAAGCGGATGAAGATATCCTTAGTCGTTTCGAGCGTAAGATTCTTCGGAAATTTTTGGCCCTATCTGCGTTAACGGGCTTTGGAGGAGAAGGTTCAACCAAGAACTATACGAGCTGTACAGCGACATTGACCTGGTCAAAAAAATACGCATATCACGTTTAAGATGGCTAGGTCATGTAGAGCGAATGGACAACAATGCTCCGGCTCGCAGGATCTTCGATTCCATCCCAGAGGGTAGACGCAGTCAAGGAAGACCTCGCCTTAGGTGGCGCGCTCAAGTGGAGGATGACCTCAACCAACTTGGAGTGCAAAACTGGAGGCAGCTAGCCAAAGACCGAGTTGGCTGGAGAGGCATGTTGGTTGAGGCCCAGGTTCGTCGCGAACTGTAGCGCCACCTAAGTAAGTAAGTAGTAATATGTTTCGGTAATAGTTTGCTTTCTATAAACGAGTTTTATGAAATTTTAATTGGTAAAAACTTATCCTCCCTATATAGTTTCTTAGCTTACTGTTATAAATATAGAGATTTAATATTAAATGAATTTCGTTAATGTGAAATAATTATGTAAGTAATGAAATCCATTAATAAATGATGTATCGCTGTAAAAATTATAATAAAATTTTATTTATATATAGCATCCCTGACAGCCAACATAAACAAAATTTGTCAATTTTCCAGTAATTATATTACGTACTATTTATTAACTATTATTGAACTTATGTTATAAACAACTATTACTTTCTAATAAAACCTATCTATTTATCTATGTAATTATGATTCCTGGATAAAACCACAAAAACTTTCGACATCCTAAGCATTTACGTCGCCCCCCCCCCCCCCTGCTAAACAAAATTAATAAAAGTAATTTTTTTTCTCTGATGAAAGCCCCCATATTCACATATGTTGGTTTTGATTTTAGTTACTTTTCGGATCGATTTCCCCCTCAATACATAATTATAACAAGCAGTTTTGTTGCAGGAGCGGCAGTTATCTAAAAGGCACTTGCAGTGGAAAACAAAATATTTAAAAACAACGGAACACTTAAAATAATTTGCTATGCATTTTTTTAAAGCGAAAAGTCTGTTCTATCATCGTTTTTTTAAATATCTATAAATTTTTTGAAAAGACTTATTTCAAACTCACAATTTCAGAAAAAAATAATAATAATAATAATAAAATAATAATGGATTCCTACAGAGAAAAAAAAACAAATATTTCTTACTACAGGAGAGGGGGTCTATCAACCCCCATTTAGGAAAGAGGGGTAATTTTCTAAAAACGGCACTCAAATTGGAATAAAATATATAAAAATAACGGAAATATCAAATATATCAAAAAAAAATTAAAACTAAGTACCAATAATTTAAAAAAACAAAAATTATTTCAAACTCAACATTTTGGAAAAAAATTAAAAAGAATTTATTTCGTATATTTTTTTAGGAAATTAGGATAATATGTACTTAATTGTCTCTTATTATTTGTTACTCCTATTAATTTTTTATCAAATACTCAACAGTAGATGATTATTTGAAGTTTTTGAGAAAATTGGAAATCACTAAACCTACTTTCTTATAATTTGTTTTGTATTTACGTGATTAGATAGTTATACTAAGTTAACGGCCATAAAAACTGAGGTAGGTAAGGGGGAATGATGACCCTCTATAATCCCCCCGAGATTGGGTTTTGTAACGATTCTTTGAATTTAATAAAACATTGCATATGCTTAGGAGAACATATTGTTTTTTTTTTGTTATTTTA
Source organism: Platycheirus rosarum (assembly GCA_963971375.1). NCBI lineage: Eukaryota > Metazoa > Arthropoda > Insecta > Diptera > Syrphidae > Platycheirus > Platycheirus rosarum. Next base: position 8,398,271 of record OZ020511.1, on the reverse strand, counting down.
AATTTGAAGATATTTTTTTTTTTTTCAAAAACTGTTAGCGGATCTAACCTGATTTAAAAACTAATATTAAGTGCGAAATTTTATCTTTAAGAAAAAGTATAGTTTTTTTTTCATTTTAAGTATTTTTTTAAGAAAATTATAACTTCCGCCTAAAAGGGGGTTTATAGACCCTACTCTCGTATTAAAAAAATACTTATATTAAGTCCCTCTACAAAAATCCCTTATTATTTTTCAGCGCCAAAATTATCGCACCCTGCCCGAAATGTGTATAGAGAAAGACCACGTAAATACCAAATAAATTATGAAATAGTGTGCTTGGTAAATTTAAATTTTCTCGGAAACTAAAATACATAATATCATCTCATTTTTAGGGTTCAATTATGAACTAATAGGAGTAACAAATATTAAAAGCAAATTTAGTAAACATTATCTCAAATTTGAAAAAAATCAATATGACCAATTTTTTTTCTCATATTTTGAGTTTGATTTAAAAAAAAACTTTATAATAGAACAGCTTTTAGCTTTTAAAAAGAAATAGCACATTTTTCTATAATGCCGTTGTTTTTAAATATTTTTTTTTAATGCAAGTGCTTTTTTGGGAATTCACCCCTTCCGCCTAAACGGGGGGAGATAGACACCCCTCCTATAGTAAAAGTTGTTTATATTTAGTCCCCCTAAAAGAATCCGTTATTTGTTTGAGGCGCCAAAGTTATCGTACTCTCCCCAAAATTTCGCGAGGAAACGTTATTTACCATTTGTTAATTTTCAAAATTTTAGAGTTTCACTAGAAAGCTACAAACTACACGAATGGTTAATTTTGGCATTTCCATTTGTTTCAGTGATGCCATTTTAGTAGGATTCGATGATCTTCGACATACAGGGGGTGTTAGGGGGCGCATGCTTCCATACCTGACAGAAATTTAAATAAAAAAAAAAACTGCATTTACCCAACCTAGCACCTACTACAAATCCAATAATATCCCTTAGGATGTCCCCCTAACTACCTGACTGTTAATCTCTTGAGAAATTCAAATTTCAAGAGAAATTTCAAACAAAAAAAAAACGATTAAAAACAAAAATATTTAATACCTCTGTGAAAAAAAAATTTTATATTTTTTTCATTTCCTCACAAAAAAGCTTATATTTATGTTTTTTAGTCTATTTGAAGCTCAAGAAAATCTAGCTCAATGCGCATAATGGAAACCTGCTCCTGGAATTGTAAAGCAAAAATAAATTATGCAATTTAAATCTACAGTTTGTACGATTTTTGAATTGTTTTAAATTTGTGCAGCATTAACACTTTCTTATTATTGACCACAAAGATATAAATTACTTAATAAACATTTTATGGTAATATTAAAAATAAACAAGGATCTTCACATAATTCTCTTCAAAGTTGGACGTTTTTTGTTTAGGGATACGTGAAAGCCCTTATATTAAATAAATGTGTAAAAAAATGATTTAATGTTACAAACCAAATGTTTCATCGGCGGTAGATGTGACAGAATATTGTTTTCATCGTTAACTAATTGAAATACACATATCTACTTCGAAAGAAAGATATTTGTGTTATTTTTAAGCACAGTTTAGAGAACTTCATAAACGTTTTTTTTTCGTAATGATAATTTAAAATATATTTGTTTTTAATACTCTGTTTATTGATTTCTATTTTATTTCAACTGATCTATTTTCATTCTTTTGTATCACTTGTTGATAATATTCCGCAAAATTTTTTATTTTAATGATACAACTTCCCCGTTGGTATTACAGACGACTGTCACGTAGAGACTAGCACTTAAAACGTGTTCGACTGACAGACTATTGGTTTAGCTGTCTTTTACCCGTGAATTAAAAAAAGAATACAATCTAGAAAAAAGCTCTTTGACTAGGACAATGTTCATGTGCACATATGTTGTTTTTTAACTGATAAGGTCGTAAATTTAAGAGAACTAGTATAAGTTGGTTTCTCTTTACAAATTTCAAATAATTATTTTTCCTAAATGATTATAAAAGTATTATCTGTTGCGGTAGGGCAAGGTTTCCTCTCAGAGTTATAGCTGACAAACAATATCTTGCTCTTGATAGAAATTCAAAGCCTCGGTGAGATATAAAATCTAACCAATTTCATGCCCAACACATACATGTATATCAAATCTTAACAGATACGACGAACGAAATACCTCTGATTGGGCGTGTGACGTCACTATCATCTGATTTTTGTTCTTAGAGAGTGTAAATAAATTTATTTATTTGCCGGCTCTTTTGTCGTTTTTTATGTTTATAGTTGTTACACTCATAACAAAAATTGTTTAAATCTTCAACATTAAAATGTTATCTTCTCTTAATAAATAAAATAATAGTAAAAGATGATTGTGACGTCATAAAATACCAAGATGGCGATTTGTATAGACGCATACAAGCATACCTAATATTTCTGTGTATCATGACTCTAATTTGTAAATATTAACTTTGGCATGAAGGAGCAGTATAGCTTGAACCAATTGACTTGGCCACTCTACTGCGCATTCCATTAATTTTGAAAAATAAACAAAATCACGTTCCAGCGATGGTCTCTTTTACGTGAGGTTTAATCATTGCTTTTTATGCAGTTTATAAAAAACTATTTCATCCCTGGCATTGTACTCATTTAATGTCTTGCGCACCATTTTTGTTCTCTTAAATCTTCTCTGCGCAACCGACCGTTGGCCAAGTAATTTGGTTCAAACTATACCCACCTATATTCTGTCCAACAGAGATTGTCAGTACAGGGAGATAGGACGTTTGCATCTCAGTTTGGCTGTAAAACTTTCCATAAGTCCATCGCATACAAGGGCTCTTGCGGCGATGCTATCGTTGTAAGAAATGTAAAAAATAAAAATTTTGGATTGTGTACAAATGCAAAAAAAAAAAGAATTATTCAGAGGGGAAAAGCGAAACAAGATACTGAATTATTTCATTCATGTTCTCCTTCTGTTTTTCCTGTCTTTTATTGCACAGTAAACTAAGCACAAAGCATAAATATAAAAAACATGCTTTTGAGTCTGTCTCTCACAAATAAAATGTCCCTACACTAGCGCTCCAAGCGGCTCGTGCGGCAAAGATTTTTTCGCGTCTCATGATAGTACTATAGAAGCAGAGAACCGGTGAACCGGCTTTAATCAAAATTGATATTCAGGTAGACGTAGGTTTCACATGATAATATATACGAATACCTTTTTTGTTTTTTAACATTTAAAAAAGCATTCTTGATTTTTTTTTCTAAAAAAATTAAAAAAAAACACTCATTTAAGAACCGTTCCTACGTTTTTGAAAAAAAACACTATTTTTCTCATTTATTAATGAAATAAAATGGCGTTTATATTAATCCGCTGAAAACCTTTTTACCTACTTTTTTTAAACAATCAAAAGTCACAAAAATCGAAAAAAAAACTTTGAAGTTCTTTTTATATTTTTTCAAAATTTAATCCACTCTGTGACCGCACAGTAGAGCAAGTACGTGCAATTCAGTCTTGCAATTTATTTATCAAAAACTAAAAAAAAACTGATGATTCTATGATTCCTAATTTTTAAGAAAAATTGAAATTATCAAACCTATTTTTACTTCCGATTGTATGAACTAAAAGGCGAGTTAAGGATTTCTGAATATAAAAAAATAGATATAACCATCCAAACACTACATTACAATCATTATTGAAAAGCTTTTATAAGTTAGTGAACAAAATTTCTGTCCGTCCGTTCGCCTGTGTGTATATATAACGAACTGCAGCTCAACCGGCTAAAGCGATTTCCTTCACAATTAATTGGTATGTGTGATTTTTTGGGCATTTGAAAAAGTAAATTAGGGCTTAAAATAACTGCATTTGTCATGTAAACGTTAAAGAAAGGCTCATATTTTTTTCAAAACTGTACCAAAATCTCAAAGAAAATGTTTTTCAAAACACTAAAAATTAAAAACTGATTTTTATTAAAATTTAAATTTTTATTAAATTAATAAATTTATAATTTTGAGTAGGGATTTTTTGGAATTGGATTTGGATGAACATTTTCTATTAAAACAATAAATTTGGTATTGTATAGAATTACATGAGCTACCATGTGTACTGACAGCTTTTTTCAAAACTACCTATTGTTTTCGAGTAATTTCGAAAAAAACTTATTTTTTCCCCTTGAAGTACACTTACTAACAAAAGTGTATGGACAAAATAAATCTTCTTAAGAACCGCCTATTTGATCACTACGCAAATAACAGCAACTAAACTTTTCTTTTATGGACCAATCTGACGTCTCTGGTTTCGGGTTTCGTTCAGTAGATAATGCTGAAGTTGTTGAAAGTATACTTTCGGACGAACTTCATCCTTAAAAATGATTCTGCCGATTGTTCTGCCATTCCTGACTTTCGTTTTCAATACTATTCCCATGTCTACTGAGTACCCGAAACTCTGGAAGTTGGCTAAAATTATCCCGCTTCCCAAAAATGCCAAAGGTGATGATTTTAGACCTTTTTCTGTCTTACCCTTTTTGTCAAAGGTTTTTGAAAGGATTCTTCAGAAGCAAATTAGTTTTTATTTTAAGGGAAATTCCATGCTCACTTCAAAGCAAACTGGTTTTCGTGAAAAGCACAGTTGTATCACCGCACTGTTATAAGGACGAGGTTACTTTTTTGTTGCTGCTTGATTTTTCAAAAGCTTTTGATACAGTCAATCACATTCATTTGTGTAGGAAGCTTTTGGAAAATTTTAATTCACTCGACTGATCTTCTCTTATTTAAACAACAGAAAACAGGCGGTTCAAATTGGTGATAAGTTGTCTGATTTTCTTCCTAATGTTACTGGTGTACCTCAGGGTTCAATACTTGGTCCTTTACTTTTCTCTATTTATGTCAATGAAATTCCATTAATTATTGAAAACTGTTCCATCCATATGTACGTGCATGACGTCTAAATGTTACGTACACCTGTTAAAACACGTTTATTGCTTGTGAAGGCCTTGATAATACCAATTAAAATTTACGGGTGCGAAATTGTTTGTAATTGCAACTTTGTAAGCAAACACAAGCTGCTTGTCGCGTTCAATAGTACAGTGCGTTATGTCTATGGCCTGCGTATATATATATATATATATATATTTTTTTTATAATTTACACGCGCGAAAGGGGTTTGTGTGTACCCTTAAAATGTTTAAACACCGCACGAGCATTAAGGAAATGAGGAGGGATAAAAGAGGAGATACCGATGCACATTAGTTTTAAAGTTCTGCATATCAAAATGGGAGGGAAAAACAGAGCCTGGCAAAGCATTCAACATTCGTGTGGTACGACTAAAGAAATAATCTCTATACTTAACAGTACGTCCGAAGTTAGGCTGAAGGGTAAACTGATGGGCATTCCTAGCAGTTCGAGTATTACGGTTGAATCGTTTCAGGGGAGGAATGCAGCTGGCTATTTCGCTAGAGCATTGTTTGTAAAAATAACGATAAAATAACGAAAGGCACGAGACATTTCGGCGGTGCTCAAGAGATGTAAACATTTATGTTATTGTTCGGTCGCCTATCATTTTCAAAGCTCTTTTTTGAATTCTATCTAGAAAACTCAAGTGGGTTATAGGAGCACCTGCCCAAATATGGGAATTATACTCGAGTTTCGGTCGAATATATGCTTTATATACTGTAGCCAGATCAGACGGGGTAAAGAACTTCTTGCATCTTGGAAGGAAACCTAAACACCTCGCAGTATTCTTTGCGATGTCAAATATGTGGTCATTCCACAGAAGGTGGTCTGTAATGCACATACCGAGAACTGAGTGGTGTTCTGTTTGTTCAATGCAAGTGCCGCTCATGGATAGTGGCATTAGAGGTTTGTTTTGCTTTAATGACAAAAGACAATATTGAGTTTAAGAAGCATTAAATTCTACGCGATTTCTTATTCCCCATTGTACAATGCTGTCAAGATCAGAATTTACTGAACTTATCATACGCTGCCGTTGCAGTTCAACATCCGAAGAACATGGATGTGAATCTGGAAACGAATATGAAAAGCTGAGAGTACTGTCGTCAGCAAAACAATTGATTGGATTAGTTGTTTCAGATAATAAGTCATTGATAAATATAAGGAAAAGAGTCGGACACAAAACAGAGCCCTGGGGTACACCAGCATTTATTTTGTGAATATCAGATTTGAAACCGTCCAATACAACTTGAATTAAGCGGTTCGAAAGGTAATTACTAATCCAACGAAGAAGAGATTCATCGTGGACAAATGTTGTTTTCCATGCACTCGGAAAGAGTCCAGAGGAATAGGACCGATGGAAAAGCTTACGCAAAGCGTTGAAGAACACCTCTTCAGAACAATAGCGGGGATGCAGTCCGGGTCAGCGGATTTATTTATGTTGAGTTCTCTCAATACTCTTGCGACTGAACGAGTGCGAAAGAAGATTGGTCCCATAAAATCATTTACGCTCTCTAGTACAGGAGAAGTTCTAACACCTGCGGCCAGCGTTGAGTTTGCCACGAAGTGGGCAGCAAGCAGATCTGTTTTTTCTTGAGAACTGACAGCAGGGGTATCGTTGAAGACGAGCGTAGGAACTGATGATGACGAAGAATTCTTTACTTTTTTTGCAAATGACCAAAAAAGTTTACTGCCTTTGGGACATTGCAGTATTTTTTGCCGAATTTTTTGTTCATGTAAAAATTTGATTTTCAAATATGAATATTGCAGGCCTTTCTAGCTTACTGAAACTTTTTCTGGTTTTCCTCTGAGATGTTGGCTTTGTAACAACGGAAACTTACATTTCTTAACCTGATAAACTCTCTACAGCTCGAATCAAACCATGAGTTTTCCTTAGGTTTGATACTCTTCGACCTATTTGGGATAAAATTTCTCATTCCTTAAAGAATTAAATTTGTGACCATGTCTGCGCTGGAATCAATGTCACTATCGAGGAAGCATAGTGACCAGTTAAAGGTCCTGAAAAAGTTATTGAGACCGTCCCAGTTGGCTTTCTCGACAGATGACAGATTGGCTGGTCTCGATTTAAGGTTGTTGGATATGTCTTTTGAAAATGATCTTAGGTTCCGCTGTTTAATCATGCTCTCTAATATATTGTTAACACACCAACCACAATACTGTTTCGATAAAATAAGTATTAGTACCTCAGATCGATCTCATCATATAATTCATCCTCGATGCACATTTTTAACATCTGAACGCCAATTTTTCGTAAACTCGGTACATCTTTGGAACTCCTTACCTCGCTTTATTAAAGAAATACGAAATACAACAAGAATGCGAAAGGATTTAAGAAAATATTATTCAGTAAATTCGTAAACTAATATTTATTGGTTAAAAATAAGTTTAACTATGTTAATTTTCGAATTATTAAAATATTAAATCATATGTACACTGTTTGCTCATTGTCTAAAATTTAGCTTATAACTAGATAATAAGATATACCTACTATCTTACTGTTATTAAGCATTTACGAAATAAATAAATAATTAAATAAACTGTCAGCGGACAAATATCACATAAAATGGGTATTCATGCAATCGCGTAAAACCCTGATAAAGCGTAAAAACCTCGTGAATTTATCTTCTCGTAAATGAACTGTCAAAATTTGTATGGGAATTTTTTTATGCGAACTTTATAAATTTTTCTCATGATTTTGCCCGGATAAAGTGAAAAACATGAACCTCGTAAAAATGAGGAATGTCTTTTTTTTTGCTGTCTTTGTCTTTTGTGACAGCTGAGGTGACAAAGATACACTTGTTAACAAAAATCTACGTACATCATTTTTGTGTACGTAACTTTTGTAATCCTTTTTTATTGCATCTATAGATGCTGACTAGTTTTTTTTTCTATTTTCTTAATAAGTTTGTTTTTATATTCATATTTTCAGCTATAATAAAGCGAAAATAATGTTTTTTTTCGAATTTTATATTCTTTTAATAAGAACCAATAACTAAATAATAAGATCTTCTAGTGAACGTATACTTTTGTTTGGAAGTGTACTTCAATCTCAACTCTGACGTTAAATGACAGTTATCACATTTACGCAATTTGTTTCTAAGGGGCGTTCATGCAAATGCTTGCGGAAGGATAGGATTTTCTATGGTGTGTGAATATATCTCGTTGCATGAATACCCCTAAAGGGTCCTTTTCCTTCTGGTATATCAGGAAGATCGGCAGTGAACAAATTATATAAGAGGGGAGCAAGAACCGATCCTTGGGGAACACCAGCTGGAACTGATCTTCTTGTTGAAAAGTCATTGCTTAAATAGACCATAAAGTATCTATTTGTTAAGAAACTTTGAATCAGTTTAATGAGATAAGGAGGGAATCTAAATTTGATAAGCTTATAGATGAGCCCATCATGCCACACTAAATCAAAGGCTTTCTCAATATCAAGTAGTACTAGCCCAGTGGACTCCTTAAAAGATAAACTACTTTGAATATGGTTACAAATACTAAGGACTTGATGTGAGGTTGAATGATCTTCCCTGAAACCAAATTGTTCCAATGGCAAAATATTTTGGATCGATATGAAATCCTGTAATTTTATTTTTATAATTTTTTCAAAAATTTTACTCCAACTGTTCAGAAGGCTGATTGGCCTGTAACTCTGGGCATTATTTGTACTTTTCCCTAATTTAAAAATGGGTATAACCTTAGCAACTTTCCAGTCGTCAGGAAAGTACTGTATCTTTAAACAAGCATTGAATATGTATGTCAGATACTTGAAACCATTTTTGGGTAATTGTTTTAGAATCTGGTTGTTTATTTTGTCAACTCCTGGAGATTTATTGTTTTTGAGACTAGCTATAAAATATTCCACATCCTCATAAACAATTAAATTATCAATTTTATTTAAATTACTTTATTTGTTTTTTTAATACATACAAATTCCTGTTTAAAACTTTAATTATACAGAGAATTATTTAAATATGCTTACTTCTTTCAAAACGAAAAGAGTCTTTTTATATTAAATATTTATGTTATTATATTATAACGGGTGATTTTTTTGAGGTTAGGATTTTCATGCATTAGTATTTGACAGATCACGCGGGATTTCAGACATGGTGTCAAAGAGAAAGATGCTCAGTATGCTTTGACATTTCATCATGAATAGACTTACTAACGAGCAACGCTTGCAAATCATTGAATTTTATTACCAAAATCAGTGTTCGGTTCGAAATGTGTTTCGCGCTTTACGTCCGATTTATGGTCTACATTATCGACCAAGTGAGCAAACAATTAATGCGATTGTGACCAAGTTTAACACTCAGTTTACTTTATTGGACACTAAACCAACCACACGATTTGTGTTTGTGTTATTCGACCACATGGAAGATTTTACGCAAAGATCTTGGTGTAAAACCATATAAAATACAGCTCGTGCAAGAACTGAAGCCGAACGATCTGCCACAACGTCGAATTTTCAGTGAATGGGCCCTAGAAAAGTTGGCAGAAAATCCGCTTTTTTATCGACAAATTTTGTTCAGCGATGAGGCTCATTTCTGGTTGAATGGCTACGTAAATAAGCAAAATTGCCGCATTTGGAGTGAAGAGCAACTAGAAGCCGTTCAAGAACTGCCAATGCATCCCGAAAAATGCACTGTTTGGTGTGGTTTGTACGCTGGTGGAATCATTGGACCGTATTTTTTCAAAGATGCTGTTGGACGCAACGTTACGGTGAATGGCGATCGCTTTCGTTCGATGCTAACAAACTTTTTGTTGCCAAAAATGGAAGAACTGAACTTGGTTGACAAGTGGTTTCAACAAGATGGCGCTACATGCCACACAGCTCGCGATTCTATGGCCATTTTGAGGGAAAACTTCGGAGAACAATTCATCTCAAGAAATGGACCGGTAAGTTGGCCACCAAGATCATGCGATTTGACGCCTTTAGATTATTTTTTGTGGGGCTACGTCAAGTCTAAAGTCTACAGAAATAAGCCAGCAACTATTCCAGCTTTGGAAGACAACATTTCCGAAGAAATTCGGGCTATTCCGGCCGAAATGCTCGAAAAAGTTGCCCAAAATTCAACATTTAAATGAAATTATCTTCAAAAAGTAAATGTCATGGACCAATCTAACGTTTCAAATAAATAACCGATGATTGCAAATTTTATGCGTTTTTTTTTTAAAAAGTTCTCAAGCTCTTAAAAAATCACCCGTTATTATCATATCATTACTTTTACAATTAACTTAGTAAAAACTTAAATGATCTTCCACAATTAAAAATGAGATCCCAAATTAAATAAAATATTTTTTTAAAACATAAATAGGTAGGAATCTTTAAAAACTGCGTAGTAGAAAAAAAATCTTTGAAAAATACAGATCTTCTTCTTCTCTGTCAACAATATTTACAGCAAAATTATTACAATACATACTTCCAAAAAACATACACATCTGTTCTCAACCTCTAAAAAATTTGCCTTTGACAAACCAGGAAACTCCTAACATTCCCGACCAAAGTCAAAAGTGTTCCTTCGAAAGTCTTAATTCCATTTGTGGTATGAGAAATAATTCGATTTGACTACCAAACACCTTCATCGCATTGCATACAATTCCAAAGTTACTTCGAAAACAAGGATATTGAAAATTTGTTTTGAAAAAAAAAATTAACGTATTTACCAAAAGAAAACAGTATAAATAAATTTAAAGTATCTAGGAGCAAACATACAGTGCATACCTAGCGCGATTTAAAAAGTTCCACTTGTGTTTTCTCTACTTTGTCTAGGATACCAGATGTGGTAGTTCCCAAGATGATTAGGAATGTAATGCCCTTTTGCGCGCAGAGTGATCAAAGCATTCCATAACAATAGGATCCAATGAGCTTAATGTGGTATAAGAATCCTTACAATGGAATGAAAGCGTTTTTTACAGTTCTAGCTACGTTGTCATCTCGTTAGATTTGAAATTGTGAGGTAAGCATGAAAATAAAGGTAAAAGTATCCAAGGTGACAACTAAGACAATAGTCGGGACTCGGGAGAACTTAAGGAATGATTTGAAAAGAGGTTTATTTGTCTGCACAAACTATTATTTGTGAATACAATTTATAATAATAATTCATTAGGTGAAAATAGGATAGCAAAATATTGTACCTTCTGCTTTTTTCCTAGTCCTAGAAAAGATTCGCCATCAAGGAATGAAAATGCAAAAGTTGTCTCAAATTTGATTTTCGATGAAGGTGAGAAGAATAGATTAAGAAATAGCAATCCCTCTATTCCAGTGCTTTATGGCTTACCAAAATTACATAAAGATGGTGTCCCGATGCGACCTGTATCCTCTTCTATAAATGCTCCTGCGCAAAAATTGGGAAAGAAACTATCTAATACTCTCCCAAACATATTAGATTTTGATCCCAAAAATTCTATCAAGAATTCGTTGGAACTTATTAACAAAACCAAAGATTTGGTTCTACCAACCAACGCTAAACTCGTCTCTTTTGATGTAAAAAATCTGTTCCCATCTATACCGACGGAAAAATTGAAATTACTTCTCATTCAACATCTTGAGGAAAAAGTTTTGGACCCTGAAAGATGTAAGCAATATATAGATGTACTATCCGTATGCTTGGATCAAAACTACTTTGAGTTCGACAGCAAGGTATATACACAACTTTCTGGGTTGGCCATGGGATCTTCTTTCTCTCCATTTGCGGGGGAATATTTTATGAATCATTTTGAAAGCGTTCTTTTCACATCAAAAAATCAAATTTTACAAAATATTTTCCTTTGGGTTCGATATGTGGATGATGTATTTTGTATTTGGACAGGAACACAACGCAACCCTGACAAGTTTCTTAAGGATTTTTTAAACAAACTTGATCCAAATATCCAGTTCACAGTGGAATATGGGCCAGGATCTTTAAATTTTTTAGACTTAACGATATCCATATCGGATAATAGATTACAGTTTGATATTTTTAGAAAAGGAACTTGTACGGATACAATAATTCCCGCATCCTCAGCCCATTCTTGGAGTACCAAAATGTCTGCGTTCCATTCTATATTAGATAGACTAATTAGAGTTCCACTTAGCCAGACCAATTTTAAAAAGGAATTTCACACAATAATACAGATTGCAATTGCAAATGGATATAAAAAGAGCACAGTGTATAGTCTATTTAGAAATAAATCTCGGCAAGAAGTGTTGAAGACTATATTTCCAAAAACTGTGGAAAAGGATGACCACGTTTGGCGAAAAATACCCTACTTACCTGGAATATCCGAAAATTTATTAGAACCCCTTTCAACCGCCAAAATAAAACCAGCATTTTTCAACAAACACACCCTCAGAAATTACCTTTGCAACAACAAAATAGGAAGATCTACGGAATGTGGGAAAAACTTCAAGAACCTTACAAAAAAGATTCACCGAACATATGAATGCCTCAGCTCACTCAGACCCTTCTTCCGGACTGTCCCAGCATATAAAAGCTACAGGACATTCTTGTTCCCCAGATAATATTCAACTACTCCATTGTCTCCCGTCCGGCCGTGTTCTGGATAAATTCGAAATCTTTGAGATCAACAAACACAAACATCAGAACATCCTTAATTGCCAAGTAGACTTAACTAATAAAAGCCCTCTGCTCAATTTTGCTTTTGAAAAATAAAAATTAAAGTCTTTAATGTATTTAATTTCACGACTTGTTTATTTTATGTAATATTTGTATTTACAGTATAAGAAACTCGCTAACTCCAACCATAAGCCCTATCCTTAAATTAGGGTGTCCGTAATGAAAGTAGAAAAAAAGAGAACATTTTCAATAATTCTAATGATACTACCCCCCCCCCCCCCAAGCTTCTTTGTATATCACTTACTCTCAGATGAACGATTATGCACACCGTAAACTTGACGAAGGGCTCTATAAGTTTGGCCAACAAAGCGTGAATTTCGGTAATAAATTTTCACGAATTGTAAGCGTTGCATGGGGATTAGTATGACAGCTAGTTTGACAGTTATCCAAATCGGAAGTTAATCTACCTATACCTCTAAAAAACACCCTTTTATTTTCAAAATAAAGCGCTGACTTTCGACTCTTCAAACTCTTTTTAAACGTGTTAATACAGCTTTATATGAACAATTATTTTGATGTTGAAATTTCAAAATTGAAGTAAGGAAGGGAACAAATTTTGTAGAAAAAGAGACTAAAAAGACGACATGTAAAAAAAGAGGACAAAAAAAGAATTTTATAAAAAAAAGAGTGTGTAAAATAGATATGAATTGATAAAGAGAACATGTTCTCTTTAAAAGAGATGCTCTGGAAACCCTACCTTAAATCCACACAACCCCAATATCTACATCTACTTTCTACTTTGACAAGACTCCGCCTATTTTGTATTTCTTTTTCTCTTCTTGTTCTTTTTGAATAAGTGGATTTATTTTTGGAATTTGCGCCTGAAAAAAATGGCCCACAAACCCTCTCGTTACATCTACAAACACCCCCAATTTATTTTTGTTAAACCCTTATTATTTCCTGTATATGATCAAAAGTCGAAAACTTATATATGTACAGAGTTGAATGAATACATAAATAAATAAAATCATGAGATACATTTACATGGTTCGCAGAAATAAATTGCCATACAATTTTTTACAGTTTATTTATGAGGATTCACGAGGTTTATAAGGTTTATAAGGGGTTTTAAGCAACTGCATGAATACCCCTAATATAAAAGAGTACGTTTGGTAAATTTCAATTTCCTCGAAAACTAGACCACATAAAATCATCTAGTTTTCAGTTATTGATTAGAAATTAATAGATGTAACAAATACTCAAACAATATTTTCTAAATTAAAAAAAAAACAATATAAACAATTTTTTTTCCAAAATGTTAGGATGATAAAAAAAACCTACAATTTTTTTTAATTTTTTTTGTTTTCCATATTAAGTGTATATTTAGAAATATTCACCTCAATTTGGGTGAGATAGACTCCCCTCCCATAGTAAAAACTACTTTGTAAATAATCTATGTTCTATGCCATTGAACTTTGTAGACCGAGTTTTCGTACTCTCCCCACTTACCCCAAAGGCAACTTGCCGCATCAAAGAAGCCAGTATGATACGAATTTTTTAAAAAGTTTTTAAAAACAACGTAAAAGTCGTTTCATCCATATAAAACCTACTCAGAAACAAACTGAAAAATTTACCATATAAATATGTAATCAATGTAATTGGGAAGTTTCTTTTGTTAAAAAATTAAAAGAGATATGCTTTTCTGCTTTTAATTCCAGGAAAACAAAATTATGGCATTTTTTAAGACTGTAAAGCCAATAATTTGATTATCTAAGCAACCTGGCATTCACATTTTGATTTCACAAACCAACCTTCGATTTCACGGCAATTTATTTGCGTATAAATAGTTTGTTCAACTTTACAAATTTTATCTGCTTTTTGGGTCTTAAAGTCCATTGGTATCTGACGTTTTATTGTGGTTAAAAGGGTTCATAAGTCCATAATATAAAAGCATGATATAGACTTTGGAGTCTTTTAATAAGTATGTGCGAGTAGAAATATGACATATTTTGTTGTATTAAAAGCTGCTTACTAATAGCAATTCTGAATTTAGTGTGGAGTAATCATCATGTTAATACGTGAAGCTTACATTGCATACAATAAATGTATATATTTGAAATAAGCTAATTAATATGTTGCAAACATTTTATTCTGCAATATTGCGATGCAGTGCAGAAGATCAGCATGTTCTATCTTTACCATTTGGGGGGGTAAGGTATAAGTATGTAGATATATGACTGAAAATTAATAAAATGGGCACTACAGATCTCAAGTACATAACGGGTGATTTTTTAAGAACTTGAGAACTTTATTTTTAAAAAAAAACGCATAAAATTTGCAAAATCTAATCGGTTCTTTATTTGAAACGTTAGATTGGTCCATGACATTTATTTATAATAATAATAATTTCATTTAAATGTTGACCGCGGCTGCGTCTTAGGTGGTCCATTCGGAAAGTCCAATTTTGGGCAACTTTTTCGAGAATTTCGGCCGGAATAGCCCGAATTTCTTCGGAAATGTTGTCTTCCAAAGCTGAAATAGTTGCTGGCTTATTTCTGTAGACTTTAGACTTGACGTAGCCCCACAAAAAATAATCTAAAGGCGTCAAATCGCATGATCTTGGTGGCCAACTTACCGGTCCATTTCTTGAGATGAATTGTTCTCCGAAGTTTTCCCTCAAAATGGCCATAGAATCGCGAGCTGTGTGGCATGTAGCGCCATCTTGTTGAAACCACATGTCAACCAAGTTCAGTTCTTCCATTTTTGGCAACAAAAAGTTTGTTAGCATCGAACGATAGCGATCGCCATTCACCGTAACGTTGCGTCCAACAGCATCTTTGAAAAAATACGGTCCAATGATTCCACCAGCGTACAAACCACACCAAACAGTGCATTTTTCGGGATGCATGGGCAGTTCTTGAACGGCTTCTGGTTGCTCTTCACTCCAAATTGCTTATTTACGTAGCCATTCAACCAGAAATGAGCCTCATCGCTGAACAAAATTTGTCGATAAAAAAGCGGATTTTCTGCCAAATTTTCTAGGGCCCATTCACTGAAAATTCGACGTTGTGGCAGTTGGTTCGGCTTCAGTTCTTGCACGAGCTGTATTTTATACGGTTTTACACCAAGATCTTTGCGTAAAATCTTCCTTGTGGTCGAATAACACAAACCCAATTGCTGCGAACGGCGACGAATCGACATTTCACGGTCTTCAGCAACACTCTCAGAAACAGACGCAATATTCTCTTCTGTACGCACTGTACGCATTCGTGTGGTTGGTTTAATGTCCAATAAAGTAAACTGAGTGCGAAACTTGGTCACAATCGCATTAATTGTTTGCTCACTTGGTCGATTATGTAGACCATAAATCGGACGTAAAGCGCGAAACACATTTCGAACCGAACACTGATTTTGGTAATAAAATTCAATGATTTGCAAGCGTTGCTCGTTAACAAGTCTATTCATGATGAAATGTCAAAGCATATTGAGCATCTTTCTCTTTGACACCATGTCTGAAATCCCGCGTGATCTGTCAAATACTAATGCATGAAAATCCTAACCTCAAAAAAATCACCCGTTACTTGCTCTTATATGCCTGATATCATAGGAAGGCAAGATCTTTAAAAGATATAAATTGCAGGACTGGATCGCACGTACTTGCTCATATGTGCGGTCACATTGTAGAATAACATTTAAGAAAATTGAAGCGAACATCAAAGCATTTATTCGATTTATATAACTTTCCATTGTTCGAATAAAGTAAGTTAAATTGTATTGAGAGAAATAATATAAACGCCATTTTATTTATTTCAGAAATGTAAAAAAATTTCAAAATCATAGCAGCGGTTTTTAAATAAGACGTTTTTTAACAACTTTTTTCTTTAATTAAAAAAAATAATTCAAGAACACAAACTTAAGCATAAAAACAACGTACATACAAAAAAAAATTTTAAAAAAATCACCAAACCGTTTTTTTTAAATATTGATTTTTCAAAAAAAAAAAATAATAATAATAAAAAAATTTTAACCAAAACAGTTTTCGAAAAAAAATTACATTTTCTTGATTATCAATGTCAATAGTAATTGGATCACCAGTTTTCGAGAAAGTCGAAGAAAAAAAACCGGTCCTAAGGGTGGTACCGTTTCTAGCCCACGATATAAATTTTTACTTGCGATTATAGGTACTACAATGCAAGTTATGGATTCGTGCAAAAAAAAATCCAACAATCAAACATGACATTACGACAATAGAGAAGTTGAAAAAAGTGGGTCCGATTCCGTCCGTCTGTCTGTCTGTCTGTTCGCGCCTCTACAGCTTAAACGGATGGGCCGATTTGCTTGAAACTTGGTATTTAGTACTTATTAGGTAGTATCTCGTTTTTCGATTTTCATTTTTGCTCTAGGTCGAAAAATAACGGTACCTGTCATACAATTTTTAACAAAAAGTTTGATTTTCTCGAAAACGGCTCCAATGATTTTGATAAAGCTTTCAGGGTACTATTTTCTTACAACAATACATATTTCAATTGGAATGAATTTTTCGAAATTTGTTCTATAACGGTACCTCTCATATAACCGGTTTTTAAATGCGGTTTTATCGTAAACTATTTTACCGATTTCAATAAAATTTTGCAAACAGGAACTCATTTATAATACAATTAATAATGCATTTCAAAATTTTCAAAAACTTTTTTTTCGATTTCCTTAAATTTTCTAGAAACAAAATTTTATTTTCAAAAATTTTCAAAAGGGTTGATTGAATTTTTTTAAATAATTTTTACAGATGAAAACTACAGATTTCCTTATGGCATACTAGAAAAAAAATTTAAAAACTTTTTCGAAAAGTTTAAAAAAAAAAACACTTTTTAAAAAAACTGGTCGAACGATTTTCAATATTTTTTTTTCCTTGATAGACATTTAGTTTTCAAATTTTATTGCAAAAAAATCAAAGAATTTTCTAAAAAAAATTTTTTTTATTTTAATAGACGTTTGGTTTTCAATCTGGCGGAGTTGGTCTTTTTCACAGCTGTCACTTGATTTATGCTCAGTTTGGCTTGCCATTTCATAATGAATATACTTACTCCTGAACAAGTTTGCAAATTGTGCAAATTTATTACCAAAATAATGGTTCGTTTCGGTGGAGCAGAGTATCGAAGAAGACCTATCCGCAATCGCGCGCAACAATTGGAGATGTGCCGTCCACTTTATGGAAAATTTTGCGGAATGATCTTGGTTTGCGGGCTTACAAAATCCAAATCGTGCAAGAATTGAAGCCGAAGGACCATCAAGCGCGTCACACGTTCGGTGAATGGGCCCAAAACAAAATGGCCACCGATCTCGATTTTCACAAAATTGGGCAAGTACGTGCGATCCAGTCGTGCAATTTATTTTTCACCAAACTATAATGCTTACCTACATTAATACACTGATTTTTGTTCATACAAATTCTTGGAGCCGTTGTCGTTTTACATAACGGTTATATGACAGATACCGTTATTTTTTGAGTTAAAAATTATTAAAGCACTCCTCTGTAGAATGTCAAAATAATCTGAAGTTCTAAATTTGAAGACGATTGGCACAACGGTTTAGGCTACAGTCCAAAATACATCCCTACAGACAGACAGACAGACGGACAGAAATTTGTCATTTTTTTTGGCACGAATCCATAACTTGCATTATACCTATAATCGCAAGTAAAAAAGTAACATTTAAATAGAAAATCACACTTATGAAAAAATTTAATAAAACTCTGTTTTTTTACTTTTATTTTTTTGAAAAAAAAAAATAATTTTTTTTCAGATTTTGGTATGCCGTTTTTTAGAGTTTATTAATAACCAGTTGATCATAGAATTTAAGATAATTTTTTGGAATAGTTTTAAAAATATTGAATTTTCAAAAAAAATATTCAAAAATTTTTACTTTAAATAAAAAATAATTTGTTATTCAAAATATTATTGGTATGCAGAAATAATTTTGCTGTAATTATACACTGTTTCTTTTTTCTGGTTTCAATAAGATGAAAGCTAATATCTAAAAAAAATTCAAAAATTAAAATCGAAATTGTTAGAGCCGTTTTCAAGAAAAAATAAGCTTTTCCTTACCGGTTATATGGCAGATACCGTTATTAAAAACAAAATATCAATATTCCCTCTGAGGAATGCCAAATTTGATGGTAATGACTTAATCCGTTTAGGCTGTAGATCAGTATACATACAGACGGACAGACAGACTGACAGACTGACAGACTAAAAGACTGACAGATTGACAAACTGACAGACTGACACATTAACAGACTGACAGTCTGTCTATTCACGAATCCTAAACTTGCTTATAGTCCCTAGAAATGTCTGTATGTCTGTATGTATAACGATCTGCAGCCTAGACGGCTTAGGTGATTGTCTTGATGTCTGGTTCTTTTGGTATTCCTCAGAGGGAAAATTTAAATTTTATTTTTAGGACTAAAAATAACGGTACCTGCCATATAACCGTTAAAGAGAAACTTATTTTTCTCGAAAACGGCTCAACCGATTTTGATGAAATTTTTGTAGACATTAGCTTTCATTTCATCAAAACCAAATTTACGGGAAAAGTCTGTTAACGGTACCTTTCATATAACGGTTTTTTTTAAATTTTCGACTATCTCGGTAACGGCTCATTTAATTTTCATTAAACTTTATATTTGAAAACATCTAAATAGCCAAATAAATTCTGCATACGAACATTTTGAATAACTTATTTTTTCTATTTATAATCGAAGAAGCAAGGTCAGTACACAAATATTTATCTTACTTTACATATCTTACTTATTATTAATCGTACAATAAATGAAGAGAATAATAATTTGTTATATTTTGGCCTAGGGTTCGATAAATAAAACTCAATCAGAAATACCAATTTTTTACTTATTTACAATCCAAAATAATCTTTTACTTCAACATTTTTATTAAATCTCAATTAAATAACTTTTTAGTGTCATTTCCGGTTGTTAACAATTTCACGTTTAAAAATCAACTGAACTGCACACCATTTATTCGTGGTATTTATACACATACATACATATTTCTAAGATGGTTCTGTCTGGTTCTGGCACAATCTACAAGCTTTTCAGTTCTAACTAGAACTCAGCCGAGACGCATTGTACTTTGGTATTTTAAAAAGTGCACTTTTAGCAAACATGGTTGTTGTGCAAAATACACAATGCATGTGAAATGGTTTTTGTACGCAATATAGTTAATTAATTAATATCGTTAAATTTGAAAAATGTATCTAGCGAGAAACTGCATTTTGTTGCTACATCACAATATTATCAGCAAGAGAATCTTGGGGTTTCTGCTGAGATCTTCGAAGAGTGAACATACATATAAATAATGTATTTCTAATAATTGTAGATTCATAGATTGTTTAACACGTTATTTATATAACATTTAATAAAAGATATTATGTGAAAGATGTTGTTTCAATTTGAACATACTGTCAAGTTTTGGCCTGGGGTTCGACAGATAAAACTCAATCAAAATTCCAAAACAATACAACAAATCTCCTTAATTTATGAAACACAACGTCTTTCAGTTTACATAACAGCAATTTTAACTTATTCCACTAATCACAATTCAAATACGTTTTTTATAAGTGAACACTTTTTTATTTAATCTCAATTCAATCACTTTTTACTAACGCTTCCAGTTGTTAACAATTCCACTTTTGAAAATAACCTAAACTCTCAATACCATCTACTCTTGTATTAATACAAATTTACAAACTTCTGGAAGCTTCCGTCTGGTTCTGTCACAATCTAAGCTTTCGGTACCAATTCGAGTCTCGAATTAGTACTTCAAGTTCGATTAAGTACTCAGTCAAAACATATTGCAAATATGTAGCATGCTTTTAGGGGCATGGTTGTTGTACACAATAAAGGTTGGTAGTTGTACACAATGAATCCCACAGATGTCGTTAATTTAGAAACAAAATTTATCCTCCGAATATCTAATCATTTTGTTGCCACATCACATTGTCCCCCTCTTAGTTTTGTTCGTCCCGAACAAGCACATCATCATTGTTTCCGTGGTAATGATGCAGGCGATCTACATGAAAAATTTTCATTTTTGCTCTGGGTCCTCGTTGGATTCGAAAAACGACGTCATTAATGCGCGTAACTATTTGGTAGGGACCTTCCCAGTCCTGCTGAAGCTTGGGCGATTTTCCCTTTCTGCGATGTGGGTTATAAAGCCATACCAGATCTCCCTCATTGAATTCAGGTGCTGTTGCTCTCGCATCGTATCTGGTCTTCATGCGGTCACTCGCAATTTTTATGTTGTTTCTTGTTCTCTGGTGAATGTCGTTGATCCTTTCTCTAAGATCTAACACGTAGTCCTCTTCGCATTTTGGGTCTTCAATAGGAAATCCGAATTTTAGCTCACTTTAAAGCCGGGCAGTTCGTCCAAATAGAATTTCGGATGGAGTGTATCCAGTTGTACTATGAACCGCATTCCGGTAGGCCATAAGATATAAAGGAATTGGCCGATCCCAATCCCGTTGGTTTTCGTTCACGACTTTGGACAGATGTTCCTTAAAGATCTTGTTAAATCGTTCTACCATTCCATCAGACTGTGGATGAAGAGGTGTCGTCCTTGTTTTCTTTAACCCGAGTGATGCGCATACTTCCTGGAATACCTTCGACTCGAAGTTTCGCCCTTGGTCGGAATGCAATTCCATAGGCACCCCGAACCTGCAGACCCAGTGGTCCAATATCTGTTCGACAACGGTCTTAGCTTCTTGATTGGGTATCGCAAAAGCCTCCGGCCACTTGCTGAAGTAGTCCATGACAACAAGGATGTAACGGCTACCGTTTTCAGTTTCCGGGAATGGGCCTGTGATGTCAACGGCGATTCTTTCAAACGGGGCGCTCACGTTGTACTGGTGCATTTTACCTCGTGTTTTGACTTTGGGTCCCTTGCTAGCTGCGCATGTTGTGCACTTTCGACACCAGCTCTCTACATCGTTTCTCGCGCTTAGTCTATAAAAGCGTTCCCGTACCTTTTCCAGTGTTTTGTTGATTCCAAAGTGCCCACCGGATACTCCATCATGCATTTCTTTCTACTTTCGATCGTGGAACCACAAGCTGCATCTTAAAGGATCTTCCATCCGGCATTTCCCATTTTCTTCGCAAAACACCATCTTCCACATGGAGAGAGTCCCACTGCGCCCAGTATGCCTTTAAAGTAGGACTTCTGTCGGAGATGGAGTTTGAGGAGCACATATTTTTTGTCAGGTTGAGTCTATCTTTCGATGATGCATTCTATGCTAGTGGTCTAAAGGTGTGCTTTATCAGCCGCCAATTGTTTTTAACTTCTAATAATGGTTGGCCCTGATGTAGTAAACAATAATGGGAACTTCATAGCTGTTGGTAATAATGACATCTCTCGCAACATGATTAACATTTTGTGTGGTCGGCGTACTGGTCTTCAGGTGTGTTGTATAAACGCACAAAGTTTACTTCCCAAAATCGATGAATTTAGGTATTTGTTTGCAGATTCAAAGGTTGATGTTGTGTATGTGACCGAAACATGGTTTCGGCCGGAAATAAATGATTCTTTATATGATCTAAGAGGCTTTGAATTGTTCAGACGAGACAGAGTAAGTAGAATTGGGGGTGGAGTGGCCATTTACGTGCGATTTGGGCTTAAGCCAGAATTTTTATGTGATTCCTTACCTAGCGATGATGTTAACTTTGTATTTGTAAAAATTATTTGCAAGGACAACAAAATTGTATTAGGGTGTGCATACAGACCTAATAAATATATTAATCCCACATCATTACTAGGAAAGATAGATGAGTTGACTAGTGTTTCACCATATATTATATTGGGAGGGGATTTCAATAGCAATCTGCTTCTTGAATCCACTTTCGCTGAAGACATGAAAGCTCTCAGTATGGACCCTGTGAACACATCAGAACCAACACACTTTACAAGGGAATCTAGTACCCTCCTTGACATATTTTTTGTAAGCCACCTAAATAAAGTTCTTCATTTTTATCAAATATCTGCATCGTGCTTCTCCCATCACGATTTGTTGCATATAACTTTTGAGTGTGAGCCTCTTGATTCTAGCAATAGTTACAGTTTTAGGGACTTTAAAAACATTAATTACAACCGCCTAGAATATGATTTACAATCCATAGATTTTTCACAAATCACAAGTATGACTTCTGTTGATGATCAGGCTGAATTTATTCAGAATAATTTAAATTTCCTTTTTAATGTTCATGTTCCTGTCAAAATAAAAATCATTAAGTGTAAGGACCAACCATGGTTTAACAACAATATAAGAATATTAATTAATCAACACAATATGGCGTATAGAACATGGAAACGTTTTAGGATAGAAGTATTTCGAAAAGCTTATACCGACTTAAGAAATAAAATTATATTGGAGATCAGAGAATCAAAAAAACGTTATTTTTCTACTCGACTAAATCCGACTTTGGCTGGTCATAAGCTTTGGAAGAATCTAAAAGATATAGGTGTCGGTAAACATACAAATAACTCAGATAATGGTATTAACTGTGACGAGCTGAATGAAAAGTTTATATCTCTCTCATCCTTCCAACAAAATGACAGCTCTAGCTTTTTAAATTTGGAAGCTAATAGCTTATCATCAAACGGTTTTAGTTTTACCAACGTCAATGAAGAGGATGTTCTCAAGTTCTGCTTATCTATAAAATCTAATTCAGTGGGTTTTGATGGTATCCATCCAGTATTTTTAAAAGCAACTCTTCCCTATACATTGAAACCCATCACGCACCTCTTCAATGCCATCTTAACGACTGGAGTTTTTTCTTCGAATTGGAAACGAGCTAAAATCATTCCTGTACCGAAAAATCGTAACGAGTATCGACCTATAGCAATTTTACCATTCTTATCAAAAGTCCTAGAAAAAATTCTGAATACGCAGATAAGAAGATACTTAAATCAGAATGACATGATATGTCCAAATCAATCTGGATTTCGTCCAGGTCATAGCTGCACCACAGCTCTTATAAATGTAGTCGAAGAAATAAGGGAGAATGTAGATAAGAAGAATGTTACTTTCCTTACACTCTTAGACTTTTCGAAGGCTTTTGACACCGTTGATCACCATATTTAATGTGCCAAATTGATGGAGAAATTTGAGTTTACCTCATCTTCAACGAAACTTATTTTTTCGTATTTATCGTCAAGATATCAAGCGGTGGTTGCTAATGGTCAAACGTCAGCATTCCTTCCACTAAGTAGAGGTGTCCCCCAAGGATCAATATTAGGATCTCTTTTATTTACTATGTATATAAATGAGCTTCCGTCCCTAGGTTTCAATTCGTCCTTCCATATGTATGCTGACGACGTCCAGCTCCGATATAGTTGTCCTCTTGGTTTTATAGAAAATGGCGCTTGCGAGATAAATGAGGATCTTACCAAGGTTCTACAATGGTCACAATCTAATGGACTGTGTCTCAATCCTACCAAAACCAAGTGTATAATTATTTCGAAAAATTCACTAGAAACGTCTTATTTTCCCTCTTTAGTGCTCAACAACACCCCGATCCAATTTGCTGACTCAGCAAAGAACCTGGGGGTAACATTCAATAGAACACTCACTTGGACTAATCACATAAATTTTACTATCGGAAGGGTGTATGGAGGCTTACGAATGCTATGGACTACTCAAAAAATCACCCCAATCAATACAAGAATGATATTAGCGAAAACACTTCTTATTCCCTTGCTACTATATGGTTGTGAAATTTTTAGTAATTGTGATTTCAGGGATAAAAGGAAGCTAAATGTTGTATATAATAGTGTGGCAAGGTATGTTTTCGGTCTGCGCAGATATGATCATATTTCCACATACTCTAAGAAAATACATGGTGTATATCTGGATAATCTATTTGCCTTAAGAACACTAATAATGTTAAATAGTATTTTGCAAACAAAAAAACCACAATATCTTTACCAGAAAATTCAATTTCCACAGTCTAACAGAACACTTAATTTGATCCCACTACGCCACACACATCCTTATTTCCAGTCGTCAATTTTTTGTATACGCGATTCGGTTGTGGAATTCCCTACCTTTGGTAATACGGATGATGGGATGCAGCACTCGATTTAAGGCGAAACTTAGACAGTATTTTGAGGCTCTTTAGTGGTAAATAACCTTCACCTTTATGTTTATTATTTCTTCTTTTTTTAATTTAACTTTATTTTCGTTTTCATTATTAAATGCAACTATTCTTCATTTTTTAATTTTTATTTTTCTCCAATTTTTTTTTCTATTCATTATTGTTTCTTTCTTTAATTTACTATTAGATTTCTTTTCCTGCTCTATTGTTTATCATTCAATTAATTTTATACAGAGTATACTTATACTGAATCTTGCATAAATTTATAAGATATTGTATCTTACTATGTAAGAAATTGTTACCAATAAATAAATGTTAAATGTTAAATGTTAAATGATGTCTCTGGCATTTGTTTTTTCCATAGATTCCTTCCATGCAAGGATTGGCTCGATGTCAGGGTCTTCTTTTTGTGCATTACGAAGTTCTTCGGCACTCCAACCCTCTACAGGTTCGGCTCTTATTCTCTGGACAGATATACCTTCGTCCTTTTCCTCTTTTCGCGCACAATGTTTCCAACTGGGCTCACATGGTCTGCGGGAAAGCGCGTCCGCATTGCAGTGCAGTCTTCCTTTGCGATGCTGTACTTCGAAGTCGTAAGTCTGCAATCGTTCGATCCATCTTGCTAGCTAGTTTCAAATGTGCTGTTCGAAGTCGTGTAAACGTCTCCCTCAAGTTTTCGCGATGTACAGCGAACGTCTTTCCCACAACGATGACGTCATCCAAGTACACAAGGCAGGTTTTCCATGTCAGACCCTGTAACACACGTTCCATTAAACGCTCAAAGGTGGCTGGAGCGTTACACAAGCCAAATGGCATAACGGTAAACTGCCATAGTCCATTTCCCGTTGTGAAAGCGGTCTTTTGTTTGTCTTCTGGATGGATCTGTACCTGCCAGTAGCCACTTTTCAAATCGAGGGTGGAAAACCATCTCCAGAAAGGGTATCCAAGGTGTCATCTATTCGAGGCAATACGTAGCTGTCCTTCTTGGTGACATCGTTGAGCCTCCGGTAATCCACGCAGAATCGAGTGCTGCCGTCCTTCTTTTTCACTAGTACAACGGGTGACGCCCACGGATTTTTGAGTTTTCGATTAAACCGTCTTTTTCCATGGTCGATATCATCTCATCGACTTCCTCCTGTTTTGCCAATGGAAGTCTTCTAGTAGGTTGACGGATTGGTCTGCTATCGCCGGTGTCTATGCGGTGCTGTACTAGGTGTGTTCGACCATAGTCTCCATCCTGCGATGCAAATATATCCGCAAACTCGCCAATAAGATTTTCGGCTATGGTTTTCTGCTCCTGATTTAGCTCACAGTTTCCGAGGATAGCATTACATACCTCGGCCAATTTCGTTGGAGAAAAAGGACTCGCAGATTCACTACCAGATGTTGTTGATATGGCTGCAATGGGTATGCATCTTCCAATCACCTCTTCTTGTCTGAGCTTGACGGAGTGTTTGTTCGGATTCATCAGCCTTACCGGAACCATGTTTTTCTTTGGTTCTACTAAAATTTTTCCAACGATATAGCTTTGAAAGTCTTCTTTATCATCTGCTTCAACGAAATAGAATCGGTGGTTCCCAAGATCACTCTCCAAACGCGTCCAAAGAACTGTCTCTGAAGAAGGTGGTAGGACTTCATCTCTGCTTATAACCGCCCGAACATTCACAGCGTTCTCGTTTCCGTATACCATAGGGATCTCATCGGTTCGATACCTTAACACTTGTAGGTGGAGATCTGCATTGTCGCTGTAGGTGTCCTAGCTTGTTGCAATTCCAGCATCTCATTTGACCTCGAGCAGGGTTCGGGTTTTGTCTTTCAATGTCGACAGGTTGACATGAGCACTCTAGCGTAGCCATTTCCCAGACACGATGGCTACCTTGCGAAGCTTGGTCTGCTGCTTCCATTGTCAGGGCAGATGCTAAAGCCTCAGCGAGCGTTTTCTTACCTGCCATTCTCACAGCCATTTGTAGTTTTCCATCTGCAATGGCATTAGTGAACGCATCGGTTGCCAGTTCGTTTATGATTTCCCTGCTGGTATTGGGATAAGACAAATTCGCCAAGCGCTCGATGTCGGCTTGCAATTGTTGTAGCGTTTCACCTCTTGTCTGGACCCTTCGGCGCAACTGGACTCGGTAAACTTGCTGCATGTGGTCGTCGCCAAACCTCATCTCGATTGCCTTCACCATGGCATCATAATCATGATGTTTGTCTTCAGGAATGGTCTGCAGCAATTCAGCAGCTGTTCCTCTGAGCGCAAGCGTAAGAGTAATTGACTTGTCTTCGTTATCCCAGTTGTTCGTCAATGCGGCAGCTTCGAAATGCCTCTTATAAATTGGTCATGATGTTGAAGACCGGGGGCTGCATTTTTTGTCGTCGTGGACCTTCGCTCGAATATTCCCGAAGTTTCTGCTTCCTCAGAGAATCAACCTCCTTAGCCAGATGTTCGTACTGTTGTTCTACACTTTATACTGGCTTTCCGAATTTTTTTTCTAAGCTTTCTATATTGGCTTCAAATTTCTGATCTACTATTTGAAGTCTTTCGCTTAGTTGCTTCTGGAGAGTTTCTAATGAATTCTTTTGTTTGTCGAATTTACTTTCGAGAACGTTCTTTTGCTCGCTTAGTTGCTTCTGCAGCATTTCTGATGAATTCTTTTGTTCTTCGAATTTCGACAGAAGCAACTTCATGAAAGCAGGCATTTCGTCGGCTGTACTTACTGCGCCTTCTCTCTCTGGTTCTTCAACATCGAACAATATGGTATCGAGGTCTCCACCATCTTGAGTGACAGAATTCTGAAGTCGGAGCAATAGTTCCTTTTTCAGCCCCGAAGTCTGAAGATTTCTTTTTCCTAATTCTTCTTTCAACTCAGCTGTTGTCAATTGTTCTAATTTGCGACCCATTTTATATAACCGAAACACAATTTTCGCGACACAGTCAGTTTTATTTTAATATCTCTTCTAGAAAAATCTTTTTCAAACACTATTTTTAACAAAAATATATTCGCTATTCACAGTTTTATAGCACAATCAGTTCCATAGTTTCTGGAAAATTCCACTTTCACAATTATATGAGTCACCGAAACTGTTTTAGAAAATGTCCCTATGGAATTTTCTAGCACTGTATTGAGTTTTATCCCACTTCTGACACCAATCTGATATTTTGGCCTGGGTTTCGACAAATAAAACTCAATCAAAATTCCAAATTAATACAACAAATCCCTTTATTTTATTAAACACAACTTCTTTCAGTTTAAATCACACCAATTTAACTTATTTCACTTATTCACAATTCAAATAAGTTTTTTATCATTCAACACTTTTTATTTAATCTCAATTCAATCACTTTTTATTAACGCTTCCAGTTGTTAACAATTCCACTTTCGAAAATAAACTGCCTTTCAATGCAATCTACTCTTGTATTTATACAAGTTTACAAGCTTCTGGAAGCTTCTGTCTGGTTCTGGCACAATCTAAGCTTTCGGTACTAATTCGAGTTTCGAATTAGTACTTGAATGAATGTTGGTTGTTGTACACAATGAATCCAACAGATGTCGTTAATTTACAAAATGTATCCTCCGAATATCTTAACTTGTTGCCACATCACAAATGCAAGGATTGGCTCGATGTGAGGATCTTCTTTTTGTGCAATGCGAAGTACTTCGGCATTCCAAACCTCTACAGGTTCGGCTCTTATTCTCTGGATAGAAATACCTTCGTCCTTTTTCTCTTTTCACGCACAATGTTTGCAACTGGGCTCACATGGTCTGCGGGAAAGCACATCCGCATTGCAGTGCAGTCTGCCTATGCGATGCTGTACTTCGAAGTCGTAAGTCTGCAATCGTTCGATCCATCTTGCTACTTGCTCCTCAGGATTTTTGCTCAAACACCCACGTTACAAGCATCCGCGTCCACAATAAATGCCTTACCAGGGTGGGGTAAGCGAGTATTGGTTGGTGCCTCACAAATTCGCTGATTTAGATGTTGAAAGCTTTTTTCGCATGCACCTGTCCATTTAAATTGTCTTCCCTTCTCAGTAAGCTGTTGCAGACACTTTGCGATTCCGGCAAAATCTTTTATAAACCTCCTGTAATATGTGGCGAGACCGAGAAAGCTTCTCAGCTGGTGTTTGTCTGCGAAATCTGGCCAATTTTTCACGGCTTCGATTTTCTCCGGGTCAGTTTTTACTCCATTTGACGATATCACATGTCCCAAATACTTCACCTCAGAACGTCTTTCCCACAACGATGATGTCATCCAAGTACACCAGGCAGGTTTTCCATGTCAGACCCTGTAACACACGTTTCATTAAATACTCAAAGGTCGAGGGTGGAAAACAATTTTGCTCGAGAAAGGGTATCCAAGATGTCATCTATTCGTGACAAGGGGTAGCTGTCCTTCTTGGTGACATCGTTGAACCTCCGGTAATCCACCCAGAATCGAGTGCTGCCGTCCTTCTTTTTTCACTAGTACAATGGGTGATGCCCAGTTAAGAAACTGTTAGGCTCTTTTTTGCAGGTGTTGATGCAGATGAAGATGAAGATACATGTAGTCTCCTTATTTGCAATCTTCCTATAACCTTGATACATGAAGATCTCTGATTTTGGTTTCTATCGCTCAAGTATGAATTTTGTATGTTGTGACCTCTTTTTTGCAGATGTCGGTGCAGATGAAGATGAAGAGATATGTAAAGCCTCCTTTATCATCCCAGGAATAGTCCTAACGAAACTTACCATACTATGGTGAATATCTGTTGTGAATATTGTGAAAAGCTGATAACGAAAAACAAAACAAAACGAATTTACAATCATGAAATGCGAGGTAAAAATTGTATATTTTTGTTAAGTTCTCTTGTAAACATATTTTTTTTTTATTACAAAATCAATTTCACCTCTTTTTAAGACTTTTTGGTATCAGTGATGATGGAGAGAATTGGTTTGCTAATCTGCATTAATGAAGATCTCTGCATTTTGGTCAGTCCTCTTCTCACTTTTAAATTAGTTTGTTTTTTACATTTCTTATCTTTCTTTTTTAAGATATTGATTTGCAGATCCATGTAAGACATTCCTTAACCACATTACACATAACTAAGGTAATATGTATATTGTGCAGGTTGTCGAAATCTGATCTGTCACTTTGTATTAAAAATGGTGGATGTTAGACACCTACATCAAAAAAATGTATGAGCAAAACTGCACACCTCACGTTTGTTTTATATTTTTCTTATTATCTTGTTTATTAAAAAGCATTTTTTTAAATTAATTAAAACAAATACTTTAAAATATAGCAACGAGATCTATTTTTCAAAACAAATAAACAAGCAAATGTCTCTAGCGGTGCCATTTTACTTTGATTTTGACAGATGCGTAGAAGATTGCAAAAATAAAACCTCTAATAATAATATTACCTGTTTACTGTGTTCCTTAACCGAGTACATAATTCGACTCGACTCAATCTTTTGACGCATTATATACGAATTTCGTAGTATTTCCATTGTATTATAATTTCCTGGAAATTCTTAAAATTGAACTATATTTAAAAAAGATAGGAGTTAACACTTTAGTTACTCTGAATTAATGTGCATCATTTCAATGTAATATTTGCATTCCGATTCTTCCCCATCGACACTGATGCCTCACAAATCACAAGAAGAGGTGAAATTGATTTTGTGACTTTTTCGAATTCTCCCCCCAAAGTCACAACTTGTGAGAGTCAAAAAAACATTCGAAATTGTGATCACAACTCACAAATTATCCAAGATTCCCCATCTAAATAGGTAAAAGTTTTATCCGAATTTAAAATGTAAGAATATTATAAAAGCACATAATATTTTTTAATATAATATTAATAGGATTGATGATAGATTTTGTAAATTACTACATAACCCACTTCAGAATATGAAAAGTAAAATGTTAACAACAGCACATAACAAAAATTTGTTGTTTTTTGATTGCTGCAAAAAATAAATGTTCACCTTTCATTTTATTGCTGTTAATTTTTTTTTTGTTTGTTTTTATTTTTCGTTATTTGCTGTTCACAATAGTCACAATAAAAATTCACCATGGTGTGGGGAGTTTTGTTGTGCTTTTCTTGTGAGGTTGAGGGGAGAATCAACCTCCAACACCTCCATTTTCAGTTGTCTCTTTTGTATTTTATTCATTGTATATTACTCATACTTATCCGAAAATGTTAATGAGATGACAGTTGAAGTTTGTTCATTGCGTTTACGAACATATCCTTCGGATTATTTACCATAGGTTTTGTTGTAATTCGAATGGTTAAAACAGCTGATTTTCGTATTTCTTCAATCATCAAATCACCTTTTTTAGCCATATTAATTACAACACAAGCAAAGGTAACCTATCCGAAGGATTAGTTCGTGAACGTACGTATTTGCTAGCTATGGCATAAGATTTCTCTCCTTAGAATATTGTTACTCTATGTACTCATTCCTCTTCTCAATCTAATTTGCTATGGTTTTGTTGGCGTCTGTTTTATCGGAATCAAAGATAGATGTTAGACTACTAGATTGTTCGCTGGCATTCGGCGTTGTTTTTAGCTTCACGTTTAAAGTATAACGAAATATTTCTTAGAAAGATTATAAATAGTTTAATAGTACCAATCTTAGAAAGTTTTCAGTGTTGCTTACGAATAATTGTGAATTTGAATTAAACGCAAGTATATCTTTACCAATAACTATTCCAAAGATGTAAGTACATATATGTGTTAACATTTAAACAAAAATCACATTACTTTATACTGAATGCTTAACTTCAAATATAATTCTGTTAAATCTTATCATCAAGTTATGTATTTGGTTTTGGGAAGACTCAAATGGTTCCATCCCCATCGTATGCCCACGTTCTCAGAATACGAAAAGAAAATCGCAATTTTAAAATTACATCTTGAAAGCAATTCAGGGTGAGATCCTCTTATGCCTTAGACTCATGAATATGAAAGCGCTAATTTATATTGTTTTCACCCGAATTCGCGCTAATATTATATAAACACATTCTCGCGTAATTTGAATGTACTCTATAATCATAATTTGGCTATGATTTTTATTACCTTTTACTTCCCTTAGAAACTCCACTTGTGGGGTTCAACTTTTTTTCTTTGACTTGGGATTCGGGAAGTTTTGCATTCGTGCACATACACACCAAACATATTGGTCCCCCACTGTTTGTCGTTTTTATTCAAGCTACAGCTTAAACCGTTCAAGCTACTTTCTTGATTTTTTTTTTGTTTTATTCCTTTAAGATGAAAATTGATTTTTTTAAGAACGTTACCTGCCAGACAATTTTATTTTTGAAAAACTGCTCTGTTTTAAAGATTTTTTTTTATTTTCCTATGTATGTATATTGGTGAAACATATTTTTCTCAAAAGGTGCCTTCCATAGAAAGATGTCCTTCTATTTGTTTTTCATATATCATTAAAGGCTCAACAAGTTTAAACCATATAACTTTTTGGGTTTTCTCGGTTGTTTACCATAGTAAGAAACAGTTTTCGGATTATTCTGCGTAATAAATAAATTCTGAGTGGAATTTTGTACTCACCCCGAACGTTTCGCAACAAAAATTGCATAGTGCGTGGTCACCGGGAAACTTTTTTCAGAAAAAATTTATGACGGTACCGGTTTTCTAAAATCAGACTTTCTCGTTAACTAATTGACGGATTTTTATGAAAATTTCAAAATATATCGTGTTTTATTAATGAATTTTAAAATATGTTTTCGAAATGTTTTCCAAAAAAAAAAAAACATTTAAAAAAAAAAAAAACTGGTCGGACGATTTTGAAATGAAAATGAAATAAGATGGCTTACAACATTATTCCCAAAAAAACGCTATGAATGGTGTTTTTGTGATTTCATAAAAATTGTATTTATTTAATATTTTCCCAAAATTTTATTTCATATTGTTCGGCTGAGCCCTAGCCATTAGTCAAATAAAAGAAGGTGACAACCTACATACATACATACCTACGTATTTTAAAGCATTTCATCATCATAAAAGCACAGAACAAATAAGAAAGCCTATGGTAAACACAAAAAACTATTCGATTACTACTGACTGCAAAAATTTCAATTAAGAAAACAAAATTTTACACCTGCCTATAAATAAACAAAACCACTGTGTTAACTTTTAATATTCTCTATACCCACTCGCTTAACAGTAGTGGGAATGTGTATCTTAATTTTAGTACCTACCTTCCTTCCAACCTTATTATAGGCACCTAATATCCTTAATAAATTCCATCAAACATAATTAAGCTATTTTAATTAATTTGATTTCAAAAAGTAAATTCTTGTTATTGGGACCTATACCTAGAATTATTGCCTTACCGCTGATTCCCAAGAATCTTTAATCAAATAATCAAATTTTTCCATACCAAAATGAAAATTAAACTGAAAAAAGTCCTTTATATGTTTCTATTAGCAAATTTATTATAAACAGTAGACAACAAGTGGAAAGATAATACACTAAATTTGCATGTGTTTATCCCTTTGTCGTGAAGCATATTCGTTCTAGCTTCAACCCACAACGATTCTAAGGAAGTTGCACGTCAAAAAAAAAAAACTTTAAAATTAAATCTTTGTCAAAAAGACGCCTGCACTTAAAAAGGATTAGCACATAGGAAAAAACCGTTATATTCAAAAACAATTTTGAAAAAAAAATGGACACTTTTTAACATTTCCTAAAGAAATAAAATGGCATATAAATTTGTTCACCCAATACAATTTAACGTACTTTATTCGAACAATCAAAAGTCACAAAAATCGAGTAAATGCTTTGATGCTCAATTTAATTTTCTTTAATTTTGTTCTACAATGTGACCGCACATATGAGCAAGTACGTGCGATCCAGTCGTGCAATTTATTTTTTATAATTGACGCATGCACAAGGGACTATTTGTTTCCCTTTTAATGTAGAACACACTGCGCGGGTATTAGGAAGATAGGGAGGGGAGAGATAGGAGGTGTCGATTAACATTGGTTTTGAATGTTTGCAGATCAAAATGGCAAGGGAAAATCCCGCCGGGTAAACTAAAGTACTGCTGAGACTAAACCAGGGTTTCATGTGGTCGCTTGATATGATGTTGCTATAACATCTTTGACTGAGTGGTTTATCCGGGAGATCTTTCACGAGATATCGGTCAAATTCCAAAACCTTCGGGATGATATAAGGACCTCTATACTCTGGATCTAGTTTGTGCGACTCCCCAGTCGTTTGAGGGGCGTCATCGCTTTCAGTCCCGATTAAATGGTCGTGCATCGCCTGCACTAAACGATTTTGACTGACCGACCTAGGATTAAAGTTAAAAATTAAATCATTAGGACAAAACCTGGTTGTCGAATTCCGTTGCGTGTTGAGACTCCATTAAAGCTTTGACAAAGCTAAATCCCGTTCTCTGTCGGACACAACTGAAAACTTGAGCATACTGAGGAGCGTCCTGTTCGTTCGTTCGGTTTGACCATTGGCTCGCGGTGTTCGTACGACATTTTTCACGTGCTTGATGCCATAACAAAGTCTCCAAAGCTGTTCTTCGGTCGTAAGTAATTCGTAACGGCTGTCCGAAAATAGAGAAAACTTCTCACATCATATCTATGAATGGCGTTGTCGTTGTACTTCTCACCGCCTTCAGTATGGTGATCTGTACATGCAGATTTTGCTGGCCCCTTTATGGGGCAATATTTTTTTATATTAGTAAATGCTTTTTCGAAGTGGCCAGAAGTGCTTATTCTACAAAATATAACTGCTGGAACGACAATTCGAAAAGGCCGAGATATTTTATATATGGACTACCAATTACATTCGTGACTGTTTGGGGTTCCCAATTCATGTCATCAGAATTCCAAGAATTTCTGAAACAAAATGGAATTCCTTACCATCCAGCGGCAAATGGTCAGGCGGAAAGGTATGTTCAGACAGTGAAAAATAAGTTAAGTGCAATCGTAATGAAATTGGAAAAGCTTTGAGCAACATTTTGATGTCGTATCGCCGAGCTATACATACAGAAATAAGTTAATCTTCAGCTATGATTATGTTTGGACGTCAAATAACATCAAAACTTGATTTAATGCTGCCAACGGAACAAGCTACAGTCGAACCTACGAGATTTGTCGCACCAAAATTCACTTTAAATCAGCGAGTGGCAGTGCGTTATTATTTATATGGAGAAAATTGGTGGATTAACTGAGATTTTCGGTAGGTTACATTATAGTATTAAACGTTACGTTAATCAAATGAGAGTGACAAAAAACCGAGAGTATTATGCAAAGGAGATTCCTTGACATATTCATTAAATAAAACTTCAAAAGGCAAACGATTTGTTCCAATTTATTGAATATTTAATGAGTGCGGGAAAAAAATTCGAAATTAAATGAAAACAAAACCTTCGTATATCTTCTCAAACTTGAAAAGGGCGTTTCTGTTCCTTTGATGGATAAAGTTCGTTAAGTCACAATCTACCAGAATTTGTACGATTTGACTTGTCTATGCGAGTAGATATAGACTTGGAACCTAGTTTCATTGAGCGTTGCTTTTAGTTGATTATTTTTGAAGAATCATTGATTATTTGATTTGAAACTCTATCCAATTGTAATGATTAAAAGATTTCCACTAAGTAAATTATTTGAATCAATAAATTAAAGTTTATAACGTTTAAATTGTTTATTCTGAATTATTTGAATTTTGAGCCAAGGAATAGTAATTCCTACTAGTTATTAAAACAATCGATGTTTTCGATAGTCCTTAACTATCGATAGACTATCGATGTTTAAGGAACACCACTTGTGATAGTGATCAATAAATATTAAGAATATATTATTCATTTATTTATTTATCAATTAGAGTACAATGCTCTTACAGACTACTTAACAAAACTTAAAATCTAATAAAATTATTAAAATAAAATAAGAACTACAATTTTGTATCTAAATTCCAGAGCTCAAAACGAATAACAAATGAGTTTTAAAAACACCTCTTTTGCAAAATTTGAAAAAATCAATGGATTCATTATTTGAAACTGCATTTGCCTGTCTTAAGCAGCGCGTGATAGGCTCATTCAATCCATAATTTACTCTGTGATATGGTATACGAAATGTATCAAAGGCTCTAAAAGCATACGACGGGCAGTTTAATCCTACCATACTCAGTAAATGCGGACAATTTATTTTATAAGCTATAAAATCTCGCAAACATTATATCAAAGTATTGTCGTCGTATTTCAAGAGTTTCAAGTCCAAAAAGCAAGCATCGACTTTCATATGAAGGACGTAAAATATAAAATAATTTTCTGGAAAGCCGTATTTAAATTCTTTCTATTCTATTTGAATGAACATAGTAGAACGGGTTCCATATTATACAGGCGTATTCCAGAATTCTTCTTACGTAGGAGAAAAATAAACATTTTAAAGTAAAAGGATCCTTAAATTCTTTCGAGTTTCTCATGATAAATCCTAACAAAGGATTTAGAGACAATATAGTCAATGTCACTATTAAAGCAAAACTTAGTGTCGAATATTACTCCTAAGTCTTTAATTGCATATATTTTAGCAAGTTTAGTATCTCCTAAGGAATAATCAAAATGAATAGGGCATGGACGGCGACAGAACGATAGACTTTGACACTTGGATACATTCAGATGTAAGTTGTTATTTGAACACCAGACAGAAAGATTAAACAAATCGTTTTGCAGCTTTAAGCAGTCAGATGGTTTTTTCACGGTAGCTTAACGTCATCAGCAAACATAAGACATTGAGAATGAATCAATGTATCAGGAATGTCGTTAACAAATAACAGAAACAGTAAAGGTCCCAGGTGACTACCTTGTGGGACACCTGATGTAACTTGTATGGTATCTGAAATGCTATCGTTAATTCTAACAAACTGTATTCGTTTACATAGATACGATTCAATCCATTTTAGTAAATTAGAATGAAAACCATATCTTCGAAGCTTTTCATGTAAGATATGGTGGTCGACCCTATCGAACGCCTTGGCAAAATCTGTATATATTACGTCGCACTGGGATCCTTTTTCAAGTGCATTCAGCACAAAATTTGAACAAATGGCGAGATTTGTGCTGGTAGATCTACCGCTTACAAAACCGTGTTGCATTGGAGATATTTCTTCTTTCAGTGAATGCATAAGCTTTTTATTCACCAATTTTTCGAAAAGTTTTAGTATAGTTGATAACTTTGCATATAGGGCGATAGTTACTTATATCATTTTTGGAACCTGCTTTGTGAATCGGAGTAATAAAAGAACTTTTCCAACAATCGAGAAATATGCCTGACTCAATAGAACGATTAAATACAATATTAAATAAAGACAAGAATTCTAATAAATAAGCGTGTATTATTATTATTATTATAATAATGATTTCCGCGGTGAATTGGAAAACATTTGCATTTGGTCAATAAGAGACCCAAATCAAGTGCTGTTGATTATCCCTTCAGCAACCCGCATCATTCACGACTTCCAAAAATGTCTCTACCGAAATTTAGCAGGAAATATTCGGAATATAAAAAATTTATAAGCCTTTTTGAGAATTAAATCGATAATGATCCGATGCTTCCAGACATAGAAAAGTTCAACCATTTCATTTCGTGTTTGTCGGGTGAAGCTTTAGGAACGGTTAAAGCTTTTCAAATTACCGAACAGAACTATGCGAAAGCACTAGCTAGTCCCAGTCGTGCCTTTTATTCTTGATAGTTATTTTTATTTTTAGAAATCGCATGTTGGTCTTTAACCGCCCCTACAACATAATTAATTATTTCACACGCATGTTTAACCAAGCTCTTATATTTGTTATTCCGACTTATTCACAAAAACGGAAGAATAACGTCT
The DNA here is from genome assembly GCA_963971375.1 of Platycheirus rosarum. Taxonomy (NCBI): domain Eukaryota; kingdom Metazoa; phylum Arthropoda; class Insecta; order Diptera; family Syrphidae; genus Platycheirus; species Platycheirus rosarum. The sequence continues at coordinate 8,360,746 of OZ020511.1, read as the reverse complement.
TCATATGTTGGAAAACGTTTTTTGGTAAGTCTCTTACAAAGCCTCATCACTCCGTAAAACCGACAGATAAAAAACCGAATTGTATGATTGCGAGGACTACTAAGTTAATTTTTTTTTTTGGCACAGATGTGGGTTTCGTTTAACTTCTAAATATTCTATTCGGTTGGCAGAAAAATGGTTTGCTTCGGGTAATTTTACGAAAGTCAAGAAACTCAAATTTCAGCTCAGCTCACTTTTGACCTAGCTCTTTTTTCGACCAAGCTCATTGTGAGCTAGTTCAATTTTTGATCAAGCCAAATTTTGAACAGCTCAGCCCTTAAATTTTGAGCCGTTCTGTAAATTGAGCTGAAATGTAGGTTGAGCTGAGCTGTAGGTTGAGCTGAGCTGTTTGTTGAGCTGAGCTGGTGTCAGCTCAACTGCATTTTGAGCTATGATATGAGTGACGTTGTTGACATAACATTTGTTGTTATGAAAAAATATTCATTTGCGGCCTAATTTAATGTATGTAATATGCTTACAGTTGTAGTTTGTTTAAGAATATATTTATTATTTTTGTACTGCTTGGTTAATGCAATGGTGATGTTGGTTTTGGAATATTTAAAAGTCATTATGATATGTAAGATGAATTTTACAGTTAAGCAGAGGAATGAGTTCGTATAGTTATAATTTTTTTAATTATTTTATTTTACAATGAGGTTGTATTCTTCGAGGTAATTGCGGATTTTGTATATGTTAGGTGTTTGTTATCTGGTAGTGAAAAGAAAAATGTATGTGCATGCGTACAGACTTGTTATAGGAAATAATTTGCGGATGATTAGTGTATATCCTTATGTATTCAATTTGTCCGCAAACACTTTAATGATAAGGCTGGAGCTGTTGAAGACTTAATTATCTCAAAGATAAATATAATTCAGTCTTCAGAAAACCACAGCACTGAACAAAATGAAGCAATAGCAGGCCTTAGTTCATCTTTTTGGGACTCAGAGGAAGAAGATAGATAAGTATCACTGAATCCTGGGATTAAGATCTTTATTGACTTCAACTACAACAAAGACAAATCACTCAAAGTTTTTGAAAACCAGCAATTTAAAGACATTAAAAACATTTTCATGGAGTATAATGTAGCACTTCAGCATTGCTAAACTAGCTTTAACTACAAATAGATGCCATCTTAAGGATGGACTTTTTGAATTTTGAAATGCAACTAATGTTACATATTAATAATAAGAAATTTAAATTATTTATTTTTAAAATTGTCGAGCTAGCTAAAAAGAGCTGAGCTGTGAGTTTTTTCAGCTTTTTTTTAAGCTTGTAGCAACCATGGTATTTTGTTTTTTTATTTTGTCCATATTTTGTAAATCTTTTAGGTCCTTGGGCATTATTTAGAATAGACATTTTTTTTTTTTAATCTTTTGGATTCCTATTGAAAGGCTCTTATGACAACTTTTATATACACCCGAAACACGATCAAACAAAAAAAAAATGTGGGCATATAATTTGTTTTATCGATCGATCCACCCCAATACATACTAACGGGTAGGCAAACAAAAAGCATATTTCCTTGGCCACATCATGTTTGAATATTATCTCGATTTTTGTTTGTATATGCACTTGCCTACATATTATTTAGTAACTATATCGAGAGTAATCAAAAGCTTTAGTGAATCTAAATGAACATAAGTAAATAAAATCCTGGTCAATTTTGTTTTTATCTTTTGTACATATAAAGGTTTACATACATACATAATCTGCTTGTATATATGAATAAACTGCTAATTCCTAAAAAAGAAACATACTGTATGCGTTAAAAAGCCTTGAATTAACCAAAAACTCCTATTTAAGCAAATGTAGTTTATTTAAATAAGACTTAAATGCAGTTAATGTTATTTATTAAAAAGATTTATGTTATATCCTCAAAGACTGAAAATTTTTCATATATTTATTGATTATCCGTCAATTTTTTTCAGACTTCAAATTTAAATTAATAAAAAGAAACATTATGAGTGCTGAATTACCTTCATGTTCTACAGGCCTAAGTGGTAAGTATCATTTTGACAAAATCAATTTCGGGGTTATTAATTAACTTTTTTTTAAATATAAGTTGAAATGAGTTACAATATTTTATTTAATACATGTTTGGCCAGTCATATAGAAACGTAGACATTAAAAAAATAATATGAACAAAGTTTAGCGTTCTGTGTGCCTCATTGAAAAAATAGTTCGTTTTTGAAGCTCACACTACTAAATACTAGAATATCCACAGCAGACATTTTAATAACTTTGTACAGAGCTTTATTGAGAACTTTTTCTACTAATGGCCTTGTATTTCTAAGAAGTTTTCGTGTCAACAATTATTTTTCATCGACGTTTACGGACTTTTTCTTCAATGATTTGAAATTAGCAGGCAAATAGGCCGGTGCCGCTCGGTGATGAAGGCATTTGCTTAATATTCCTCTTTGAACTTGGTGGAACCCACATTTTCTGATCGCCATTGCATAATGCTGAAGGTATAAAAGATTCAGCATGACTGTTTTCCATGTCGTGATAATCCTTTAAGGGGAGGTTTCCATCAAAAAATTAGCTTAGAGCTTCACGTTGAGGTTTTTAACTTCCACAGATTTTCGAATATTTCAATGAAATAAAATGTTTTCGATTGCAAATTAGTTGTGAAAATATTTTTTTAACTTTAAAAAAATTACAAAAAAATGGACCTCAAATTCACAAGAGAAACCAAACAAAATTCCACAATTTTACGTAAGATTTAAAACTCAAAAAAAAAAAGATAAGGCGAATTTACTAGACGACATGGTTACGGAATTTAATAAAACTTCTAAAGTTTTAAGGATAATTAGGTTTATTTCAAAGTCTACAATTATGCCAAGACATATCAACTATTTTTAAAATAAAAAAATATCTGTTTTTAGAACAAAAACAAAAATAACGTGTTTTTTGTGAGATATTTTAATCATGATGCTGGGGCAATGCTTTGTTATTATTATTTTTTTTATTAATAACATTTTAAAGAAACTATGTTAACGAATCTGACAACGTAACGTTTTTTTTTTCATAACGTATCTAAAAGTGTAATTTAATGACGTTATTTGTAGAATCATTGCGATGCAAGGACATCCAATACAATTCTCATATGTTTTTTTTTTTATTTTTTTTTTCTTGTATTGTGTTTATTAAATTTACAAAGCAAATTAATTTTTTCTCACGGTTTTTTAATTAAAATTTTAGAAAATTTGTCTAGTTTGCATTTTTTAACAATAAATTTCCCTGCAAACGCACACAAAGAAGCTTGCTGCTCTCAAGAATCCCGCTCCATCAGCGCGTAGGCAAAACGGCAGCCATCATAAGAAAAATTCCCTCATTTGCTCTAATGTCTCATTCATTGTTGAGTGTGGTTTGTGGAGAGCGAGACTCATAATATATTATAGTTTTTTTTTTTCTTTTTTCATGATCTTTCAACTTTCAACTCGCAAACAATAAATATAAAACAAAAATTTTTTTTTTTTACTTCATGCACTCGCAGATAATGAATACTGTTTCCGTATTTTTGAACAAACATTTTTTTGATTGAATTTTGGGTAGTTCCATTGTTATTAGAGATAAAGTGGGAAGGTAGAGGACAGGCAACTGGAGATAAATAAGTATCTGTGGACTCGTTTTGTTTTTTCTTTGAACAATTGTTAATTGGTTGAATTTTTACTAGGTTCGGTGGTTTGCACCAAAACTTTCTGGTGTGGAGGTGGGAGTTGGTAGGTTTTTCCTCAAAATCTAGTAATCATAAAATCACCTAGTTTTCAGTGTTCCGTAAAAAACCAATTGAATAATAAATAATAAAAGAAAATTAAGTTTATATTTTCTGAATTTCAAAAACAAGTATTGAACAAAATTCTGTTTTGATTTTTTTTTTTTTTTTTTCAAAAATGTGAAGTTTGAAAATATTTGTTTCCAAAGATTTTTCATAGAAATTAATTAATTTATAAATTATATAATAGAGCAGCTTTTGGCTTTTAAAAAAACGGCATAGCACATTATTGTGATTTTTGTCGTTATTTTTATAAACGGTATAAGGTGCGCCAAAAAGCTAGAGCGAGTAAGTTGGGTTAATGCATGAAAAAATTGTATAGGCGGGTGGGGGAAATTTTCTAAAAAGTTTCTTAAAACAAAAAATAAATTAAAAACAACAGTAACACTTACAACGCCATGCTTTACCTTTTTAGAAATCCAGAAATCTCTTTGATTTTAAAATTAAGTTTTGTTACTGAAAAGTTTTTGAAAAAATTAATTTTCAAGCTCAAAATTTAGAACTTTTTTTTATTTCAAACTATTTTTTCTCAAAAACTAAGGTACATTTAGCATCCGGTTTTCTGTTTTTTATTGAAAATTAATAAGAGCATTGAATTTTGAAAACAGAATTTATACTTAATTACATTTCATTTTTCAAAATTTCGAGTTTGAAAATTTATTTTTGAAAAACTATTCACTAACACAAAAAAAAAGTTCTAACGCCTTCCCACATTTTTTTAGCAGGCAAAAGTTGTATAAAGTCTAATTCCCTTTAAGAATATATATGTATGTATCTTAGTTTTTTTCAACAGTCCCATTTTTTTTTTTTTTTTTTTTTTTTTTTTTTTGAAGAAAAAAATAATTTCAAACTAATAAAACAAAATACTAAATGTTCTCCTAAGCATATATAATGTAGTTTCTTTATATTCATAGAATCTTTGTATAAACCAACCCGTAACCTTCTAAAAATCCTATAGTGATGTCAAGCAGGTAAGTTGCAGGGGACAGCACATACCACACCTCCCTTTCTTAGGCCGCTTACTTAGTATACCTACATGCATAATAAAATTTGTTTTTTGTCAAATTTCTTGTTCTAACTCCTATATTATACTTGATGGAGGGACCTCACCCGACATATCACAAAAGAAATTATTGCCAAAAATAAGTTCTGGTATTTTATGGCTTAGTTTTGACATTTATCGCAACATTTCAAATCACTGAATCTTTTGACAAGTTAAAGATAAGTAAATATTTGTGTATAGCCTTATTTTTCGTCCAAGAATTTTTTTTCTACGACGCACCGTCTTCGATATATGCTACAGCAACCGTTAGAAGGTCCCTTTAAAGCACCCTCCCACTTCGCGCGGCACCCCGATCGACATAGAACGGTACAAAACACCAACAAAAACAGATTTTTTTCTAAAGAAAAATTAGATTTTGTAAGTTTAATTTTTTTCTTTCTAAAACTGAAGTGCTTAGAGTTCTCAGTTTTCGACTAAGAATTTTATCAAAAAAAAATATATATTAGAAAGGTTTTTAATTACGCACAATTTCGGAATACATTTTTTTTTCAAAATTTATTTAAAAAAAAACAATAAGGAATAAATTACTTCCGATATTATGACATTTGAAGTCTTGCAATTTGTTTAAATAATTTGCTTTCTGGTTCCATTCATAGAAAACTTAATCGAACGAAATAGACCCCAATCGCTTAAGATTTTGTTTCTTACCCGACCAGTATGTAGTTAAAACTTCACCTATATTCCAACTAGTTAACGAGAATTCAATGTCGTTTTTATTCCGAAAACTGGCAAGCCCACTCATACTGAAAACAAAATTTCAGAGCTACAATATAAGCTTATCCTCCTTTCTTCTTAAACTTTAGAAAGAATAACTGAAACCCACATCCGCTCAAATTTAAGGGACAATTCTCTCTGGCAGGTCCAACATGCTCACATGAAGGGCAAATCTGTTGAGGCAGCACTCCATGCAGTGGTCGGTACTAATGAAAAATTAATCGAATTGAAATAATTTACTTAAGGTGCATTTCTTGACATTCCCCGTGGCTTAGTGGTGAGTGTGTCGGACTGCTAAGCAAAGGATCGGCGTTCGACTCCCCGTCAGAGCCATCTATTTTTCCGTGGGTACTTCTTGCGAGGAATTGACAAAACCTCAAAAAGTAAAATTTGTCTCGAAAAAAATGCATCTCATGTAGCAGTTAATTGTAGGTCCCTTCCATTTTTCCAGATTCACAATACACACAGGAATGCTTGAGAGTATAAGTCACTAGGCCTCGGCTACTTAAGGAACTGTTGCACCAATAAATTGCTCTACATTCCTTGACATTGAAGAGGCTTAACCACGTTGAATACAGTGTGACTCGGCAAGCCCCTGCCTCTGTCAACATTAATCCACTGCTGTCTTTTTTTACTTGCAATTATTTTATTCGTGAATATAAAAAAACTGAGAACAATGAAACATGACATTACGATAATAGAGTAGTCTAAGAAAGTGATCGACAAAAAATGTCAGTCTGTCTGTCTGTCTGTTAGTATGTATAACGTGCTGCAGCCTAAACGGCTTAAGCGATTATCTTCAAATTTGGTGTGATTCTTTTGGGATTCTCCAGAGGGGAAATTGAAATTTTATTTTTAGGCTTAAAAATGACGGTACCATATGACCCTTAAGGAAAAGCTTATTTTTCTCGAAAACGGCTCCAAATATATTTTTTGCTCCAAGCACGAATGAACAATCCAACTTATAAAATTAAGCAGCAAACAAAGAACTCAAAAAAAGAACATTTCTTCAAGAGTTTCAAACTTAATTTTATTATTATTATTATTATAACTTTATTAAACAGGTAAATATATTACACAATCAATAATAATTGTTCGGCAATAGCTACCAGGACTTTCTGCCGATAGAAGAGTTTGATTTGAACTTAGAATATATTTATACTTAATATAAGATATTAAAGTTAGATGAGTGTTTCAAATTTGATTTGAGTTAATATTTTATAAACATCAGTAATATTTTGTTTTGAAGGAATAGTTAGAAGGTTTGTCAGAGTGTTTGTTTTATTTATTGTTTTTGATATAAGTTTGACATGTTCGTAATCGAGGATGAGATGATTTATGGTGAGGGGAATGTTTCTGTTGCAGAGATGACAGAGTGGTTGTTGTTCTTTCGTTATGTAGTGGCTGTGGGTGATGTTGGAGTGACCAAGTCGGAGTCTTACATAGCATCTCATCATATTTTGAGGTAGGTTTGTTGGGTAAATAGCTTTTTCAGCTTGAGGGTTAATCATGGAATAATGATGAGTATATTCCGTCCAATTTATTTTTTTGATTTGGCAGGCTATGTTTAAAAGATTTTTGTTAAATACGCTGAATTGTATGAGTGGTTCATTGAGAGCTGCTTTGGCTATTTTGTCTGCCGACTCGTTTCCGGGAATACTGGCATGTCCGGGGACCCATATTATTTTAAGGTTTTTGTTTCCTATTATTTGATCTCGTAGTTGATCTATTATTTTCGTTTTGTTATTTATATTTTTGAGAGCGTTGATTGTTGAAAGGCCGTCGGAAAAAATTGCGGTTTTTTTCTTGTTTGCGAAGTTGGTAGCTTTGAGGATAGCGAAGGCTTCGGCAGTAAATATGGAGGTAGAACTAGGTAATAGGCCTTTGATTTTTGTGTTTCCGAATTTGTCAACAACGGCAAAAGAAACCCTTAATTTTATTTCCTATAAAATAAATAAATTTATTGGCGCGACAGCTCCTTAAGGAGCCAAGGCCTAGTGACTTATACTCTCAACCATTCCTGTGTGTGTGTTGTTACTCTGCAAGAATGGAAGGGACCTACAGTTTACCGCCGAGTCCGAACGGCACATGAGATGCACTTTTTCGAGACAAATTTTACTCTTGGAGGTTTTGTCAGTTCCTCGCAAGAGGCAGTACCCCAGAAAAAAAGGTGGCTATGAGCTGGATTTGAACCCAGGTTCTTTCGCTTAGCAGTCCGACACACTAACCACTAAGCCACGGGGCACTACTATTTCCTATAAAGAACAATATTAATTTTTTAATATAAAATAAAGGTAAATACAATTCTTACAATTGGTTTAGTTCTTAGAAAGAAAGCTAAAAATTTGCTTTGAGCAACGAGAATCCAACTTTAATTTTATAATTTTTAATTCTAAATTTAAGACTACAAAATGGCGGTGCCGAATCAACATGCCCTCTTACCAAAAGTTGAGGGTTGAGAGCCATGCGCAAATATGCAACCAATAGTTGTCTCTTTCTTTAGAAAGAAAGAAGTCTATTTTTTCTAACTTGACAGCCCATTTTGTTAAGGGCTCGATGACATTCCGGGGGCCGTCTGAGGGATAACCGAAGACTCTAAGTCTAACACAGCGAGCCTTCCAATAGATCTTTTCTTCTTTAAAGAACCGTTTGATAGCTTTACATCGGCCATTCGAACGACTCCATCTGGCCCAGGGTAAACTTGGATGACACGTCCCAAATGCCAGGCTGAGCGTATCTCGTTGGGTTCAATAACAGTAACGATGTCATCCATTTCAACTGTTTTTGTTTTCGAAATCCATTTTGATCGTCTCGTATTCTTTGTACCATCGTTTTGTAAGTTCGGCCATCAAATGTTGAGATCGGCGCTTTCTGAAAATACTCCTGGGGCTGTAACATCTCGATCTTCCTCTCTGAAAAGCATTAAATTAGGAGTTAAAGGCTTGGGATCTTCAGGGTCAACCGGGATGTAAGTGAGGGGGCGTCTATTTATTTGGCCCTGCGCCTCTGTAAGGGCATTCCTTAAAACATCCTCCGTAAGTACGAGACCCTTAAGTACGAAGTCGATGCTCCTTTTAATGGATTGGATGAGACGCTCCCAAGCTCCTCCCATCCAAGGAGAGTAAGCAGGTATAAAGCGCCTTGACGAAAATTCGCCGAGGGAGTTTTCCATCTCTTTAACATCCTTCTCCAATAATTTTTTTGTTCCAACGAAGTTAAGTCCATTGTCACTGTAGAAACATCTTGTCACCACACGATTAATTATGAAACGCCTGACACCCATAGTGCAATAGTCCAAACTTAAATCGTTCAACAGCTCTATTTGCACTGCACTGAACATTAGGCATGTAAATATCATTCCATACCGTTTTACTGTGCATCGACCAGATTTCACTATCATAGGCTCAAAAAAATCAACTCCAACATGAGTAAAAGGTCTGCAATCAAAGGCCAAGCGACATTTTGGAAGTTGACCCATTATCGGCATAATCGGTATAGCCTTGCGATATTTGCAGACAAAACAGCCTTTTCGTACTCTCTCAACAGCTCCACGTATGCTAACTATCCAGGCGGATTCACGAATGTCAGAGATTACCGTAGCGGTTCCTATGTGAGAATTCTTCTGATGATGGCAATCGATGAATAGATTCAACCAAAGGATGTTTGTTGGGCAGTATCGCTGGATTTCGGGATGAGTAGGAATAATTGGCCTTTTGTGCTCTCGAACTTAGCCGCAACGTTCCGTCTTCATCAAGGCACGGTGAAAGGCTCAGGATTGAACTCGACGAACTGAGCATACCGCTGGATCTCAAAGAAGCTATATCGGATGAAAAAGACTTCCTGAATCTTTCGAAACATCCAATCTTCGGCTTTGCTGAACTCGAAAGGTGTAATGTAAATCTCTATCAGTGGGCCTTTTCAGAAGAATGTTTTTAAATCGAAGCAAAAACGCAATAGCTCGGACAGATGAAGAGTACCTTGCTTGAAATCTGGCAGATAAGAACTCGAACGCACCATAATAACGCTTCTGCTTTTGATAGTCATGAATGTACAAGTCTTATCTTCCTTTTCTAAGACTTTAGAACTAATACAAGGAGTAACGGGCCAATCCTCAAAAGGACGTTTTAAAAATTGCGGGCCTTTGAACCAACGTGTGTCTTGATCACCCATCGATATGTCGATCGCTTTGTTCCATCATCAGCCACATTATCGAGGGAGCCAACGTGAAACCATTCACGAGGTGAAGTAGTGTCTAGAATTTCACCTATTCTTGAAGCCACGAAAGAAGGCATTTTATAATTAGAGGAGTTGATCCAAGCCAGCACTGTTTTCGAGTCCGACAAAAAACGAGAGTCATCAATCCTGATAGTTTGCGACGCCTTAATTGTAGCTGCCAATCGAACACCTAGTACAGCAGCTTGCAACTCCAAGCGGGGTATGGATAATTGCTTGACAGGCGCGACCCTAGCCTTGGCCATAACTTGCGTAACTTCAACCTCATCGTTGCCATCAAAACGAAAATACGCGACAGCAGCAAAAGCCTTTTCCGACGCATCCACAAAAACAATCAAACTTACTTTGCAGTCGTCCGGGTTTCTCAACGAATAACGGCGAGGAATTTTGATATTTTCCACTTGCAAAGTCCAGCCACGCATTACTTAAGTGAGATGATATCAGCTCATCCCAATCGTACCCTTCTCTCCATACCTCTTGCAGTATTATACGCCCACGAATAATGAACTGTGAGATCAGTCCTAGAGGATCAAAATCTTCATAATTGTTTTGAGCATCTCTCTTTTGGTAATAATTGCATCCTCGACCAACATTTCTCTTAGAACTTCATCATATGAAATCTTAAACGCAAAGTTATCAGCGATCGGGTGCCAATACATTCCTAGGATTTTTGAAACCAAACTATCGCTTTCATTAGGACTTATACATACCAGCTTAGAGTTGACATTAGCCTCCGGCATCTGATGCATAAATTCACGGCTGTTTGATTGTATTCCCACCAGATTAAAGTTCATCGAATGACAAATTTGGAGAGCATCTCGTTACCCTGACGGCGTCTTCGATTGAGTTGTGGCTGTTGAAATAGTCATCGACATAGGTCCGCTTCGTTAATCCATCTACAGCTTCAGGGCACTTATCTTTGAAGAGGTTGGCATGATGATTCTTCACGTACTGCGCCCATGATGGAGAGCACCTTGGCCCAAACATCATAACTTGCATGATGTATACCGTTGTGACTCCATCCCTCCATAGAATGCGTTGGCATTGCTGATCTTCAGCCCTAATGCGAATCCTGTGAAACATCTCTCTGACATCACCATTCACAGCTACTTGGCGCTCCCGGAACTTGAACAGACCTGCATGTAGTGGAACTAGATTGTCCGGTCCCTTCAGCAAAAAAGTATTCAAAGAGACCCCATTGACTTCCGCCGCCACATCTGTCCCCCATCTTGGTTTCGGAGGAAACTTGTTTGGGTTAACAATAATAAAGTTTGGTGCCTACCAAACCCTTGGCCAAACTCTTTCCAACTCGTCTTGCGACGCGATTCTGGCATAGCCTTTCGTGATCATATCCCGAATATAGTTGTTTTGCCACTCCAAAAGAAGAGGATTCTTCTTTAAAGACTTCTCCAAGGCAATAAGGTGTTTGAAAGCCATACTAAAACTGTCGGGAAGCTTGACGTCATCTGCAGACCACAACAGACCAATCTCATATTGTCTACCCACTAGTTGTAATGTCCGTTCCATAATGTCGAAGGAGCGACTGACTTCTCGGCTAACAAGTTCACCTCTTGGAGGCATAACACCAAGACGTCGAACTAGCTCATGGAGGCCTTGCCATGTCGTTGGTTATGGCCTAAAAGAAATTTCGCTTGATTCAATCCAAGCAGGATTTTTGGTCGAGCGTCCACCAAATCCACAAGTGGCAGACCTCGGAGATGAGGGTACAAACTTTTCAAATGCTTGACATCGACAGACTGGCTAGCCAACCCTAAATTCTTGATGGTGTATATATTCTTCAAAACATACCTGTTGCGAGTGTTTTTACCGGAAATGGAAAAGGTAGTTTTCTTGCAATCCTCGACACGAGAAACGCCTTTTGTCCATTGCAATGTGAGTTTTTCAGATTGCCCATACAATCCAAGTTCATGAAACAATTCTTCATCAATCATCGAAAGCGAAGATCCGTCGTTCAAGAAAGCATAAGTGTCCGCAAACAAGAACTATTTTAAACAGTATAGAGACGTCGACCCCGAAGTGAGAAGAGTGAATATGTGGTTGCGGCATGAACGGCACTGCTGATGACTTCGATTCCGACCTGTTGGTATTTACTGACGTGTGCAACAACGGATGATGACGTCTACTGCAACCATCGGTACCAAATGAATGTTTCTTGGCACACGCTTTCCACTGGTGTGATGGTGACGGGTCCAAACAAGTAAAACAAATAGACCTCTCTTGAGCAAACGATTGCCTTTGAACTGGTGTCAACGCCAAAAACTCGCAATTAAATAAGGCATGTCTATTTTTATTGTACTTGCAGCATAAATCGTTTGTAGAAACGGCAACAGGTTGATGTAAGAGCACTCGAGATGTTTTGTTGACACCAGCTGCTTGCTTCTTCTGTTCATAGCCAAGTTTTAACAAATCAGGCGGTAGTTCAATAACCTTCTCTGTAAGAAACTCGTCAAACTGTTGCAAACTAACTTTCGACAAACCCGACTTCCTTTTTTGCCACTCTTGGTAGAGGCCTGCACCTATTCTGGAAGTTAAATTAGTTAAAACATAACCATTTGTCAAGTCCTCTTCCTTGTTCATTGATTTTAAATCTGCTACAAATCCATTAAATTTTACCGCCCACGTACGGAGCTTCGGGTCACATTTTGAAGAGAGTTTTGGAAGGCTTAACAACTCTGAGGTCAAGTCGTGAACAAGAACGTCTGAACGCCCAAACATTATTCGAAGCGCATCCATAATCACCATATGATACGCCTCTCCCTTCAAGGCTTTTCGTAAACGGGCGACATTTTCCTTATCGCTGTACCTTCCCTCAATTGTGGTTGATTTATACACCTCTTCAAAATAAGGCCATTCCCTCTTGTTCTCGCCCGAGAAATAGGGTAATTCTTGTACGTTGTTGCGATTAAGTATCGTTAGAAGCGCTGCCATATCTTGGTATCGGAAAAAACTAACACAAGCCTCTGTATCTTTATCGGGAAACTCTCGAAATGGTGTAGACTGACTTGGACGTTGATCATTTTGTTTCAGTGTACTGCTCAAGAGTGCTTGATGATTGGCTTGAATTTTCTTTATTATTTCCAGCTTAGTTGAATTCATAGCGTTTGAAATTCGTGGCGGACCTTTTGTGCAGGAGGGAAGTGACTGTTTCATACCAATAGAAATTTTTGACAGTTTCAACTTCATCTCCGAAAGTTCAGCTCGCAGATCTATCAGCTCCTTATCTCTTACAGCAGCTTGTGCCACTGCAGCAGCTTCGATCAAAGCAAAATTCTGATCAACATTTTGATCAGCATCATCTTCTGCTGCCAACGCCGCCAAAGACCTTACTTTTCGATTGCTCACCTGGAGAAACGCTGTCTTCCCAAAAAACACAATCTGCCTCCTCACAAAACCATGGAGTTAACGTATTGTAATTTTCAGCATCAAAACTATGACAATCGTAATGCCACCAGCGTTTGCACTTGTCGCAAGCCACCATAAAATCATCATCTGGCATGGTACATTTTGACGAAGTGCAATGACGAACTTCTCCTGATTCCATGTTGATTGACAAGAAATAATTCGTAAATTAAAATGGAACAATTAAAATAAAATAATATTGCTCCAAGCACAAATGAACAATCCAACTTATAAAATTAAGCAGCAAACAAAGAACTCAAAAAAAGAACATTTCATCAAGAGTTTCAAACTTAATTTTATTTCCTATAAAGAACAATATTAAATGTTTAATATAAAATAAAGTTAAATACAATTCTTACAATTGGTTTAGTTCTTAGAAAGAAAGCTAAAAATTTGCTTTGAGCAACGAGAATCCAACTTTAATTTTATAATTTTTAATTCTAAATTGAACTGTAGCGCCACCTAAGTAAGTAAGTAATTCTAAATTTAAGACTTTACAAAATGGCGGTGCCGAATCAACATGCCCTTTCTACCAAAAGTTGAGGGATGAGAGCCATGCGCGCGCAAATATGTAACCAATAGTTGTCTCTTTCTTTAGAAAGAAAGAAGTCTTTCTAACTTGATAGCCCATTTTGTTAAGGGCTCGATGACAATATTGATGAAATTTTTTGAGAATTTTTCTGTTTGTGTTGGCTATCATTTTATTAGAACCAAATTTACGGTAAAAGTCTATTAACGCTACCTTTAATTTAATGTTTTTTTTTTAATTCGTGCCTATTTCTTATAATTAATGCGCATTCAAAGGTTATAATTTATTAATAGCGCCACGTTAGTAAGTAATTCTAAATTTAAGACTACAAAATGGCGGTGCCGAATCAACATGCCCTTTCTACCAAAAGTTGAGGGATGAGAGCCATGCGCGTGCAAATATGTAACCAATAGTTGTCTCTTTCTTTAGAAAGAAAGAAGTTTATTTTTCTAACTTGACAGCCCATTTTGTTAAAGGCTCGATGACAATATTGATGAAATTTTTTGAGAATTTTTCTGTTTGTATTGGCTATCATTTTATTAGAACCAAATTTACTGTAAAAGTCTATTAACGCTACCTTTAATTTAATGTTTTTTTTTAAGTCGTGCCTATTTCTTATAATTAATGCGCATTCAAAGGTTATAATTTATTAATAGCGCCACCTAAGTAAGTAATTCTAAATTTAAGACTTTACAAAATGGCGGTGCCGAATCAACATGCCCTTTCTACCAAAAGTTGAGGGATGAGAGCCATGCGCGCGCAAATATGTAACCAATAGTTGTCTCTTTCTTTAGAAAGAAAGAAGTTTATTTTTCTAACTTGACAGCCCATTTTGTTAAGGGCTCGATGACAATATTGATGAAATTTTTTGAGAATTTTTCTGTTTGTATTGGCTATCATTTTATTAGAACCAAATTTACGGTAAAAGTCTATTAACGCTAATTTAATGTTTTTTTTTTAAGTCGTGCCTATTTCTTATAATTAATGCGCATTCAAAGGTTATAATTTATTAACACAGTGCGAGAGTCTTTTTAATGGCTGGAAAGAATTTTTTTCCGCGCCGTAGAGCGAGAATTAACTGACTATTTCCTCACAAGCTTATACTAGGAGTTAGAAAAAAATGCTTCTCAACCTGATTATCGAACTGACGACCTCCGGGTCAGAAGCAAACATCATATGTAACTGCCGCCCAGGATAGGCTGTATGCACCAAACAAGAATTGTAAATCCAGAATTGAGTGATAAGTAACTTACGGTGAGAACTTTTAGGGTTCTATCTCCACTGCTTTGGTTACTGATCGTCAACCAGGGGGCCTATTCCTGAATACGAACCGATTAAGATGTCAATCGAGAGCTCACAGTCGAGTCGAGTAACAATCGGTATTCCACAACTCAAGTGAGAGCTAAAACATGACTGAAAATGTTGAACACACCCTTTGAATTGCAACTAACCTCACTAATGTCGAATTCGTTTTAAGAAAAACATCAATCTTTTTTTTTTTTATATGAGATCAATTTTTTTGATCTGAGAACAAATTTTATATTCGTTTTTAAAAAAAGATCAATCTTTTTTTTTTTTTTTTTGGAAATCTGGATTTTTATTGAGATTTACACCGATTTGCACACACTGCTTTAGATGACAATTCGCAAATGTCACTGAAGTTTACATTTCATTTTAATTTTGTTCTTGATTTGAAAGTTTTGTGTAAATTAAAGTGAAAAAAGCATCAAGAATTAACATAATATTGAATAATTTTGTAGTACTCTCATCAGACACGATACATGCGTCAAAGTAGTGGCTTACATTAAATAGGACACCCAAATCTGATACAACCAAATATCTTGGGACAGTAATATATCGTAAACCAGACTGGAAAAAAATATCAAAGAAAGAATTGTTGGTAACAGATGGGATCCTAGCCCAAAAGCCTTTCATTGCATGTATACCACAATCATTGTTTGAATGTGCTCCGTAACTCCGCCAAATTAAGGAATGCAGGCATTTCCATCAGCATAAACCTCATATAAAAAAAAACGTACAGCAAAGAAGGTCCAAATCGGTTTAATTATTAAAAGACTCCGAAGTGAACACCTAAAAAAGAAAATCACTGCGAGATGTCCGACTATCTGCCGAATATACAGTATCCACCTGGGATAAGACTGATGGATTAAAATGCGTTAATTCGAATGGAACTCAAATTTTATATCAAATTCTAGGGCACTTATCAACAAACGTAAAAAAATACTATATAATAACTTAAGAATAGAAACGTCAAAAGTATGCAAACCGTATGTCAGTCACCAAGCACGAATGCAGGGTTGTTCGGAGTAAACACACAACTAATAAATCAACTGCAAAGCTAAATGTAACTGAGGTCCTAAATGAGGATTAAAATGCCTAAATTCGAATGGAACTCAAATTTTATGTCAAATTCTAGGGCACTTATCAACAAATGTAAAAAAATACTATGTAATAACATGAATAGAAACGTCAAAAGTTTGCAAACCGAACAATTGTCAACATGTCAGTCACCAAGCACGAATGCAGGGTTGTACGGAGTAAACACACAACTAATAAATCAACTGAAAAGCTAAATGTAACTGAGGTCCTAAATGAGCCAATTTTATGAGAACCTGTCGTCTACACGAAATATCTGGAATTTAAAATAAGTTTATTATTTGTTGAATTTTTTAAGTTTAACAAAATTTTATAATTTTTTTTTTTTGGAACTCATTAAATTTTGAAGAAACTAAATTTAAGAACTGCTGATAAAACAAACATTTTTATATGAAACGGTGGCGAGGAAAGGGGTGGATTGTGGGTGCTTGTACACACACACACACACTTATCTACCCTTTGAACATCTGTTCATTGAAACACTTGTGCATAAAATAAGAGATATCAACACCATCAGAGAAAAACATTTTGGACATGGTTCAACGTTATCTCCCATTTAGAGTAAGCCCTTTTGCAGTGATATATCTTAAGAAGCATAATTGTGCCATTCATTATTGATTAGACATAAAAGGACTAACCAAATGACTGTCAACGCCGACTTTTAAAGCTGCTTCTGTTATACAGTTTTCAAGCACAGTGTTTCAAAATTTTGTTTGACTACAGTTTTAAATTGTATAATAAACTAACCCGACCAACGTTGTTCTGCCATATCAATTATGCCTATTTTAAGATATTGTAATAAAATTTGTTATTACTTGATTTCAAAAAGGAAGATGAGCGAGTATCATCTTTTATTATATTCACTTCCATGTATATATAAATTGATTATTTATTTAAAATTTCCAATTTTTCCACAATCGAAGTAAATTACAGAGCAAAAACACACTTATCAAACGACTATTCTAACTTCTACTGGTATTAATGAAAAGAAGGCTAAATCTGCCGAAAAATCGAGATCTGAAAAATTTACTCAGATCAAAATGTAACGCAAAAACTGTAAAAATCTGTGTTTTGACAGATACAAAATAAATTGAATTTTTTTTCAAAGAAAAGCCCTTTTATTACGTTCTTTCTGCTCTACTACATATTTCGTATGTTTGTTGCTTTATTCTTTCCATGGCACCTTGCGTCTTTCTGGTATTATTCACTGTAACAAACACAGATGAGAAACGGCATGCCGAGGGTTGGTCAAAATTCGATATGGGTCGTAATTCTGTTTTCGAAATTCTGCATGCCAAAATGTCTGTTTTGGCATAATTCTGACTGCACAAAATTCTGCATTTCAAAATTCGGTGTATGTTGTAAAAGAGGACGTTTGTTTTTTGAAAAACAATATTTCTAATGGATAATACATAATTTAATCATAATAAGAACATACATTATATGTATAAACTTGAAACGATTTAAATTTTACTACCTACCGACAGGATTATCAAATAGTACTTTACAGTTTTAATATTGCAGAATTTTGGGCAAACAGAATTTCGACCATACAGAAATATAAAACCCAGAATTTCGAACCGCTCTCGCATGCCGATAATACATTTTTGAGTATTTTAGCAACCTTTCATAATCACAAATAACGTATAACTTTCTTGTCAATAATCGTGCAAATTTGTTTTAAGGAAATTTTTAGTGATAAATAACAAATTCAGAGAAATGTCAAATTGATGCGACATCTGTCATTCAAATACAAATGATTTCGTTCTGTGAAACGAATTACAGTAAAATTATTTGTGTATTGTTTATGCTAAAATACTAAAATCACGATTAAGAAATCCGTTTTGGTGGTAGGAGGGTGAAAATTTGGTGTTATCAATATTTTTTGATACCAAATCTAAAAAAAGAAAATTAAAAATAATATGGACCTATCGGTATAATATATAATTTACGGACCTATTCTCATAACTATCAACCATATACACGAAATTTCATAAAAATATGTCAAGCCGTTTCGGAGGAGTACGACCACAAATACCGTGACACAAGATTTTTTTATATTAGATTAAGAAATCGGTTTGCAATTCCTAAGACTTTTTTGTCTTATTTGACTTGAATTGATCTTCATAAAACTATGTATAACGCCCATTTAAAGATGGATGCAATTTGGTAGAAAACTAACGTTTAACGTTCAATTGGATTAACGGCCATTGATTACTCTGTTAAAAAAAAACGAGCACCAGCAATAAAAAAAAATAATGAACAATATATGGTTTTCAAAATAAAACTAATTTGAACTTCTAAGGGCTGAAATAAATACAACTTTATTTCTATTTAATATTCCTACTTAGTTGAAAATAATAAAAAATAGCTTAATAAAACTTGACCGCTTCACACTTGCATTTTGTCATATGAAAATATAATGTCTTCAAAATATAATATATGGCTGGCCGCCAATTTTTGTTTGACAAATTGTGTAAAATTTATAAAAAAGGAAACCTTTCTTTCAGGTGTCGAACATTTTTCGTATCTATCATTAAACAATACTGCTGCCCAGGGACAACCAGACCTCGAACGCATTCCATTGTCTCAAAACCATGCTTGCATGGAAGCAGCACGTGAAAAAGAAAAAGAGGAAGAAAGAAAAATAGAACGTACAAGACAGTTCCAAAAACGAGAGAGGCAAGCAGAACGCGAACGGCAGTTGCAAGCACGTATAAGGCATCGGGAGCGCGAAATGCGTCTTCAGCGAATGCATTATGACCAGTTACAAAGACCGGCTGGACAACGTAATGCAATGCATGATCCATATGATTCATCAGAGTCAGGTTATTGGAGCATTAGAGACACTAGACCAAAAACTCATACAGAAAGAATGTGGGATAGGATGGAAGCAAGAGAGAGGAGATTGTTGGCTCAAAAGGAGAAGGAAGAGGAGGATGAAAAGAAAAGGGAAGAGGATGCCATGTTTCACGTCATGTTACACGGCTCTATTGATGATGATTGTCATTCGGATGGGGAATATGAATATAAACTTCCGGCTTTTTTGAAATTTGATGAGGTCAAGAAAGGATTCGAGGAACAAATGATCAAGGAAAACATAATGAAACAAGAAAGAGAAGAAAGAGAAAGACAGGAAAAAGAAAAACTAAGTCAAATACTAAGTCAAATTCAAACAATAAAACAAGAAACCATAATTTCAGGTAAAACGAAACGCTAATTCTCTAAACGTTATTACACTAATAGTGTTTTAGCCAGGAAACTGAATACCGGAAATAAAGTTATCGTAGTATATGGCTCAAGTGATGAAGAGGACAACTTCGCAGCAAAAGAACAGAAAGCTGTAAAGGTGAAATATTAAATAACATCAAATTCATTAATTAGAATAGTTTAAACGAGCGGCCCCATTCACGAACAGTTAATAACGATCTGAATTGGCAGATTGCCATCAAAAACAATCGATTAATCGTTATTAATTTTACATAATAAATAGAAATTATTCTATGCACAGCTTTTTCCTCTGTGCTTTTATTCAAATTGTAAAATTCTTCTTCGGCTTATTTTCGAATTTACGATTAACATTGCACTCTTGATTAACATTTGCCCAAATATTTTGAATTGCATTTATTTCTGTATTATAGGGTGGAAACCCGTTCTTTACATTCGTAAGGACACCATTATATTTGAAGTTGTGTATATAATGCAGTAGGTTTTTGCGTTTAGTTACATACATATTAAAAGACACATGCACTTGCCTTATAGTTTCCATAATTACGAAAGAAAATTTTGGGAAAACCCTCCGAAAGTCTGGAATTTTCCAATATTAAAGTAAAATGTTTCAATAAGCTTAGGTGAACAAATCAAAAGAATTTGAAGAAATGCAGGACGACTTTGCCGGGCCCGCTGGTAATATATATTTTTAACAAAAACACTACTACACAACTAGACATACAAATTAACGCAAATAATAGTCTCCACCTTTTCTTATATACAATCTACAATAATTTTACAAACAATTTTAGTTTAATGAATTTCTATGCATAGTTTGCACTTAATTTGTACCTATCTCAATGGAAAGTAAAATTAAAAACAAAAATCCACTTCATCAAGGACGTTTGTATATATCGATATCCAGCAAGAAGTAAGTTTGTATTTAAATTTCAATAATTTATGTGTATACTTTTTCAAAACGTCAACCTTCATAATAGTAAACAAAAATTGAAAATCTTAAAGAATTCGAATCAAAAGTCTGGTCAATGACGCCCGTTTGTATAAATATACGTAAGTAAGACGCAGTTTTCGTCCATATAAAAAATGGAAACAATGAAAATATTGGATCGTGTATAAATCCCATCGCCTAAGCTAAGCGAAACAAGATACTGAATTATTTCATGTTCTTATTTTGTCCTGCCTCACATTGCAGTAAACTAAACACTAAAAACCACGCTCTTTATTCATCTCTCTCAATTTACCCAGTTAGTTGCTTCACGAGCCGCTTGGGTCGCCACGGTCCACACATCGTGATGATAGTACTATAGCAGTTTAATACAATGGATAAAAGTTTTACTTGAAGTTAATTTGAAAATAAAAGAAAGAAAAGATAATAAAATTCATATTGTGAGGTGCTAAGTTCTTTTTTTTTATCCTTGCTTAAAGCTTCCCAATTTGCTACCTTTATATCACAGTTTTGAATTTTAGGTTAGATCTAACCTAATATTTGTATGTGTTAGTAAGTTTATTTATTATAATTAGAAAATGGTCACTATTGTGAAGATCTACTGTGTCATCCAAGATGTTAAAGGGTAGATCGTTAGGGAGCAGCAGGTTAAGTCAACGTGTGTTAAGTGTCAAAAAACGCGTTGGAGAGCCGTAATTCAAAATCCTGTTTAATTAAACAGGAGGTCTTCAATTACCTTCCTACGGTGATATGAAACAGGTGAGCCCAAACGAGTGTTCCAAGAGTTAACGTCTTCGGAAAGTAGTTTAGGAGTATGTATTTGACGAGGTCAGAACGTGTGACAGTCTGAAGAGGTAAAATATATTATACATATGATTTTAAATTTGATGGATTTTTTTTTTTAATTTCTGTGGGGAATATGTTTTTATTAGAATGACTTACAGATGGCAATCTTTCTTAAATTCCATTGGAGAGTTTTTATAAATTAAAATATGTTTTGGATGTGAAGGAAAGCTTAGTTCCAGTTCATACTTAGTTATATTGGTTAAAGCTGTTGTAGGTTTTGTGGTTGATGGTCATTAAGACTCCCGGAAAGATGGTGAAGAGAGGAGAAATAAAGATAAAGATGCTTGCATGGCTTCGCGTATAATTACGGTGACCATCCGTCCAGTATTTCCCGGGACAGTCCCGTATTTATCTCACCTGTCGTCTAAATTTTGAGAAAACCCCAGACGTACAATTGTCCCGTATTTAGTGTATGTATTCGAATAACAAAACGTTAATTTTTTTTAATTTTATTTACAATAATTGTATTTTTGCGTTTTGTGTGTGGTGTGTCAAAGTTAGTGTCAAAAAGAAGGTTAGGCAAATATTCATGAATTTTACATAGCCTGTTACTTATTACGTTCTTACCCGACCAGAAATAGAATCTACGTCACCTTGTGTCAACAGGGGGGTTTACACTAATCATCTTGTTCATAAACCTGGTTTCTTGCAACTCATACCTATAAATGAACCACTGTGTCTACACGAAATACAAAGGTTGTTGAATCACATAAAAATAAACATCAGTTCGCTTAAAATACTCAAAGCTAGAGGATGCCAAAAATTCCTTAATTTTTCAACCCTTAAAATGATAATGCACTACCGTGATCGATCTTTTACTAAAAATGGGTGATGGACGAAACGTTAACAGACACAAATAAATTTTAATGATCATTTAATTAGACAGGTTCAGTGGTTCGATCCAACAACCAAGTTTTCAAAAACTGCGGTTTTTCTTGCGCCTACATAGTGAAACAATAGCAATGTTGATAAACAAGTTTAATCATGTAAACCAAAAGCGGAGAAATACAATTAACAATGATTGCAACTTTTTTGACGATTTTGTTAAAGTAAAAGAATTCTTAACCTTACATATTACAACAAAAACAAAACAATTGTGGCCGATTAATGGAAAGAAATTTTTGAGCATTTTTTGGAATCTTTTACTAATTGTCGAGTTAGGCTTGGGTCTGCCAGGTTCAAATGCTCCAGTCGGAAGAGTCGGGTTTTGTCATCGTGACCAAAATACTGACAAACAAATATAAACAAAAAACCGGTCAATTGGATTAAGATGGTTGAAAAATTAAAAAAAGTTAGAAACGTTTCATAAACATTTTAGAAATGTTTCGCGAACTGTCCAGACCTAAATAAACATATCCGAAACTTTAAAAAAAAACAAGAAAAATTTTTGTGAAATGTTTTTTAAGAGCAAACAAAAAAATTACCAAAAAAATACCAACAATGATCTTAAAAATGAAACAAAGTGTAATTTATGTCTATTTTCATAGACTTGTTCAAGAAAGTCTGAATTTAAAATCAAATTAAATTTAAAGTTTTGGTTTTTAGTTAAGCATTTTTTTGATTTCATTTTATTTTCTATTTGAGATTTTTTTTCAAATTTATGTCCCGGGTTTTGCTCAGCGAAATATGGTCACCGTAATTATTTTACCAAAAACAATTGTTTTTTTTTTTTTTTTTTGTTCATGTTCGAAATGTTTGGTAACAGCTCATTGAATTAATGTTTGAACATTTTCGTGCCAAAAGCATTGTGCGGAATGATTTCAACAATTTAGCATTTGTTATTGAAAGCCGTTTATAAATAAAAACAGCAAACAGCTATTTTTATTCATTCAATAATACTATATATCCTTTCTTTCTGAAGAAAATCCATAATGCTACTAAATATAAGAGTAAATGACATGATCAATAAATTAAATTGACACTGGGTTTGAACCTAAATGATAGTTTATTTCACTGACTACTTATCAAACATTGGCTGACATTTACTTGAACATTTTTGTCAAATATATGGTGAGCAATCAGAAAATTTTACATTTTGTTTAAATAATTACTGTTTGATCAGTGTTAAAAAAGTTAATGATCCATATTGCAATCATAGTTCAAAGGAAAAAAATGTTTCTGTTTTTATGGTTCATGTGTCATTCTTATATTATATTCGACCATGTGTAACTAAATGCATGTGTGTGAAATGTCATGCAATTTGTTTAAAATGTAACTAAAGAAAAATAGTAACAGTTTTTATGTAACATTTATTTCCAGTGGACAAGCCGCGATAATACTTGCAGCAGCAGCATTACATCATCAAACTGTACAGTCCCAACAGTAAGCGGTCTAGCCACGTCAACAAAAAGTTCCATTATAACTGTCCACGACAGCGACAGCGAATAAGATCGCAGTCGTTAATATTTACAAAACTACCAACATATAAAAAGATACAGTGCTGTGTTAACCACCACCTTTAGTGCAGCACTCTTTCCCGGCATTCCAACTATCCGAGGGACACTCCTTTACAAATTACAACCATTACGACCCACCCTATTATTTTTATTAAAAGTTTTTAAAACGGATCCACACTGAATCCTCTTTAAAACAAAATCAACTATTCAAAATTTTTTTTCCGTTTCTAAGAGATCAACCATATCAAACATTAAATAATCCCAACTCAGCCTTGATGGATACGAAAAATAATGAAAAAGCTGCTGTGGTGATGGCTCCTCGAAAACGTAATACAAATAATCTGGCTTCTGCTAGTAGTTTGTTAGACTCGTATTTACAGGATTGCCATCATCAGCAGCAGCAGCCATCCTCTCCAGCATCATCTTCGACATCTTATACCACAGGCGACACAACTTTTGAACCTACTGTCGATATGATGGTTAATGATTTTGACGATGAACAAACTCTTACTGAAGAAGAAGCTTTAGCCGAACTGGAAGCACAAGACCCTGCCGATGAAATTGAAACTCTGCAAAAAGAAAGCGAAATGCCTTTGGAAAAATTGCTAGCCCATTATAGACAGCATGTCGAACGGGACTATCAACAAAGGCAAAGACACAAGCGAACAAAATCGTTTAAAAAACGAAAATCACTCTTGAAGCAAAGTAAATTAAAATCATCGGCATCTTCAAAATATACTAATGCAACAGCTACGAATAACCCGGTCGTTTTACCAACTTCACAAGATGAAGTAATTGTCATTGAAGAAAGCGATGATGAAATTGAATTATTAAAAACTGAAAAAGACGATACGGATAATAGAGAGGATCGCAGTATTCAAGATAATGAACAAGGTAGAAATGCGGATGGAGACAGAGTTTTTGATAAGGAAGACACTGAGTTTGATGAGGGTAGCTATTACAACGACGTTGGAGAATCATTTATTTTGCCTAATACTCACACAAAAATAACAGCTTTAGCTTTACTTTATCCGGAAAAGTATGCAAATATTCAGGAAAAAATTGATGACGGTAAGTTTTGCTTTGGCAGTATCTGTAATTATGCTTATAGAAAAGAGCGTTTAAGTGACATTAAAATGTTTAAATGCAGTGAAATGTTTGTTTCGAACTCGACCTCGATAATCATATGGCGCTATATCCTTACTTTTCCTAAAAATTCCGGGTCGACCCGAGCCTCGACAATAAGCTTCTCCAACTACCTCGTTCTCTTTCTGTATCTTTTGCACATGACGTTTGACGAGGTTCTCTTTTTCTTATTTTTATTTTTTTTCGGCCTTTCTTTACAGCCCTGTCCTTCCGGATTGGGGTCGAATGTCAATTTTTGGAAAGATAAAGATAAATAAACGTTATATCGAAAATGTGTAATTTCTTGGAAAAAAAATTTCTGTTTTATTCTCAAAAAGTAAAAAAAAAAAATAACTGATTCTATTAACTGAAATACGAGATTTCCAACCATATGGAAATAAAATCATTAAAGTTGCTCTAATTGTCATAAGTCCTTACACTCCAATCACCTTTTCACTCAAGCTTTTTAGATGAATCTCTTAACGGTCGAATATATAACTCAAGCTCAGATTCCCATCATAAATGCAAAAATATATTCCCTAATTTAATTAGATCTTTCCGAAGACGATGAGGAAGACGAATATGTTAAAAAGACTATTATGGTCGGAGCAGCATATCAGGCAACTATACCAAATGGCCTTTCAAGGTATGGCGACGTCTTACCTTATGAAAATGAGGACAAGCTAATTTGGGAACCTTCGCAAGTTAGCGAACAAGAAGTGGAAGACTATTTAATACGAGCTAAAGAACTAAAACCATCCCTTATAATGACACAACAACTAGAAGAGGATGTAAATTTATCATCGCCATCGGTTGCATCGGAGTCTGATCAGGGCTTTGGAAATAATACAGTTAAAGATGATGAGCAGGTATGTATTAGTCAAATTGAACATTTGTCGGTTATTAAGAGCCTTGTTTATTTTGTTGGATATAGGTCTTACATCTTTTGGTACAGTGCGGGTACGATTTTAATGAAGCACTACGCAGAAAACGGCTCAATGCTATGCCATTGACTGGATCCATGAGTCTTTGGTCTGAAGAAGAATGTCGAAACTTTGAAGAAGGTTTACAAACATTTGGAAAAGATTTTCGGAAAATACGACAAACACAAGTATGGCTGATACAGTTATAAAATTCTCTATCGAGGTATTTATAGATTTAAAGATATCCATACAATCGAAGATTTTATCAATTTTTCGGAAGCATTCTTGCCTGATAATAGGTATATCTTCTTTTTTGAAATGTCCAGTATCGATAGCAGTCAGGTCCTATTAAAAATCTGAACACCGTAAATTACTTGCATCTTATCAAATGACAAAGGATCGATATGTTTGTGTGTAATTTTTTGACACATATTGGTGGTATTATTTTTTTCCATTTCATATAATTTGTTCATAGGAACGAAACTAAAAATTCCATCCGGTGTTTCGAATCCATTGCATAAAAGAATGATTTGTAGTAACTCGCAATTTATACAAACACTATTATTTGGGCCTTAATTTTAAATTACTGCATTAATTTTTAATTTTGGTAGGGCTAACGCCCCATTTATTAGCTTAATACAAGCTTAACTTAAACTTAAAAACTAATTAAACTAAATTAACTTATAAGGAGGAAAGATGATGTAAGAGCTGGGCTTTCAGACAAGGAGATCGAATTGAGTTTACTCAACATACGGGTTAAACGTTCATTGAGACCATAGGAAGTACGATGGGGAGCAAGGTAAAAAAGACGTGATGATCTTAAGTTGCGTGGGTTAGTGTTAAACAAGATGAGATCAAAAAGTGAGGAACAGTCAGTGGCACCTGTAAGAATCCGATGAATGAAAATGATATCAAACACATTCCTACGGACTTCAAGGGGGTGTAGATTTATAATTTTGAGTCGGTCAAGGTAGGGTGGCAGAGATGAGAAGTTATTAGGGTCATAAAGACTTCGAAAAGCAAAGAGTAGAAAACGGCGTTGAACGCTCTCAATTCTGGAGATATGAACCGCGTGATAGGGGGACCATACTTGCGATGCATACTCAAGGAGAGGACGAACATAGGAAATATAGAGGGATTTGGTTACAAATGGGTTCCGAAACTCTTTGGACCACCTTTTGATAAAACCAAGGGCGGAGTTAGCTCTTGATATAGCATTATCGAAATGAGAGCGAAAATTTAATTCGCAATCACAGAGGACGCCTAAATCGCGGATAACCTGTACGCGGTTAATGGAAAGGGTTTGAAGATAATAAGATCTAAGGGAAGGCCTTTTACTTTTTCGAGAGAACGTAATTAGCTCACATTTGGCAATGTTGAGATCGAGAAAATTCTTACTGCACCAATTGACAAACGAATTAAGGTCATTTTGAAGCAGGAGAGAATCACGACCAGAGGAGATTACTTTGAAAATTTTAGCATCATCAGCATAAAGGGAGATAGAAGATGATTGGATTATCTTTTCAACATCATTAATGGCAAGGATAAATAAAAGAGGTCCAAGATGGCTACCTTGGGGTACCCCAGAGGTGGCCACAAGTGGAACTGAAAGAACAGAACAAAAACGGACTCTTTATGGGCGGTTGTCAAGATACGAGGATATCCATTTAAGAAGGTTAGGACTGAATCCAAGAAAGCTTAAAAAGAATTAAACTGTGAGAGATTTTGTCGAAAGCCTTGCTGAAATCTGTAGTGATGACGTCTACTTCGTAGCCCTTTTCCATGGCAGAGAGTGAAAATGTAACGAACTCAACAAGATTAGTTGTGGTAGATCTTCCCTTACAAAAACCATGTTAAGTTGAGGATATTAGAGATTTGCATTGGAAAGAAAGTGAGTCATGCAGAATGCTTTCGAAGAGTTTGGGGATATGAGAAAGTTCGGCGATGGGCCGATATTTACAAATTTCGTTTTTGGGACCTTTTTTTATGAATTGGTGTGATAGTGGATATTTTCCATAAATCGGGGAAAGATCCGGTGGAAAGGGACAGTTAGAACAAGTTAGTAATAGGAATGACCAAACTCGAGCAACATTTTTTAAGTAAAATTGCAGGTATACCATCGGGACCAGGAGTATACTCATCTTTAAGTTCAAGGATGCCATTTAGAACTAATGAAGTATCCATATAATTCGTATTTAAGGGGCCGGTATTAAAATGAGGAAGGTTGGAAAAATAAGATTTGTCAGGATCTAAGGTTTTTGGTGCAAAAGACTGTTTGAAGTAACTGGCGAAGAAATTGGCGATGGTAGATGGATCATTGGATGATTGGTTGTTATAGAGAAGAGAGGGAGGGAAACCATCATTTTTCTTTTTAAAGTTAATAAACTTATAAAACGATTTGGGATCCGTTATTAAATTTGCTTGGGTGTTGGAAGCAAAGTCATTGTAGAGCGTTTCATATAGAATCCAAAATTTATAAAATACTCCCAAGTAGTCAGAGTAATCGAGAATTGAACGAGAGCGAAGATATTTAACCCAAAGCTTATTTCTCCTGTTTCGTAGCTCGCGTAGTTTATGACTGTACCACGGGGGAGAAGTTGAAAAATACCTGTTACGCGAAAAGAGAACATAAAGATTTATGCAAAACTGCACTTTTTCATAAAAAAAGATTAGTTGCTTCATTAAGTGATAGATTTTTAAAATCGAATGAGGTATGGATGAGGTAGTCATTTATTTTTTTTTAAATTAGCCTTATGATAGTTGAATTAAATGAAAAATGAAAATGAACAGTTAGAAATATTAGGGAGAGGAAATGAAAAAAGAGAGAAGGAGATGGGGGTGAAATCGATCAACTACAGATAATGGGATGGTGCTTTCTGAAACAGATGAGTTAATTGGGTCAGAGGTGAAGATAAGATCGAGTTGCCGGCCCATGTAATTCAGAATTCCACTCACTTGGTAAAGGGCGGAATCAGAAAGACCGTCAACAAAAACAGATTCCTTGGATGAAACGGCATTGGCAGCGAAGGATGGTACATCATCAGAAATGTTCCACTGAAGTTGGGGAAGATTGAAGTCTCCAAAGATTAGAACTTCGTCTTGTGCTTCAGAAATAGCTAGCACAACAACTAAGCCTACATTTTCGGAAATTTTAAGGTTTTTTGTTGTAAAATTGTAGCCTGTAATATTTGTTTCAGAAACAAAATAGTTCAAGACACATTTCCAGTTCGATATTAAACCTTTAAGCGTAAAAACACAAATTTGTTTACCAATATTATTGGATCGAACGGAAGCAGTATCTTCTAAACCATCTATTAAATTAACCGCACAGTTGTATGTAAAATCTTTTCTTATAGCAATTTCATTAAAAAACTATTGCACAGCTCCTGATTTTGAGATTGAATTTTCTTTTGATAACAACATGCTACACAGAGTTTTTGCGTTTGGAGGAGTAGTTAATTTATTGATTTCTTTGAAAATTCTTTGCATATTGCCTTTTCTGTTATCGTCAGTTTTGGATAGGTAAAACATTAGTTTTTGTATAATTTTAAAGTTTTTAATTCAGCTTTTCAGCATTTAACTTTTTTCTTTAAAAAAAAATTGCATTTTTTAGAATAGCTTAAGGTCCTTTTCATATATATTTGTCAGTTTTTAATGTTGTTAATGCAGGTAAGCTAAGGTTTGTTTAACAAAATCCTGTTTAGAAATCCCACATCTCTCTCCAAATTTCAGCCAAATCCGAGTTTGAAGGAAATATAAAAGGTTTAATGTGCGGATTACGCCTGTATGACCTCCCAAATTGCTTTACCCAACACTTTCACATTTAGTAAGAAAACTGCCTGAATATTTCCAGCACCTGAAACCAAAACTTCTTTCTGCATCGAAATCCAAGAAGGAAGTACAAATTTATCATATTCGTTTCTTTCGGACCAACAAAATTAAATTATATTCCTTTTGTACTTCATTTTTATGGACTCACAAATTCTGTTTGTGATACACACACATACACAACGTTAACACAATTTTCAGTCTACTATAGAGTGTTGTTTTGGTTACCATCAACTTTGCGGATCGGATCGTCGTCGTGTACGTGTTGTTGTAGTTGTAGCACAAGGAAAGGGATATTATTTGTTGCTTGTTTTTTTTTTAGATGTATGTGGCTGACAGTGGAAAATCGAAATATAAACAAAAAGGATTGCAGTTGTTTTTTTTTGGCAGCGCATCATTGTACCTAAGTGTTACCGTTACCCTTCAAATATATTTTTTCCAATTTAAGTGCTTTTGTAGAAAATTGCCCTTCCCCATGAACGGAGGGATATAGATCACCCTCACATAGTAATTTTTTTTTTGTATTTAGTCTACAAGAATCCGCTATTATTTTGCGGGCCAAATATTATGTAATCCTACGCCCATGAAATTACCTGCTCGTCGATTAAAATTTAAAATATAGATATTAAAGGCATTTCAAGTTTGTATTTGGTAGATATTTGTGAGCTTTGAAAAAAGTTTTCTGTGGAATTTCAAAATAATTTTATGTTCTTAATTTTATTTTGAAGACGATTGGCTCAACCGTTCAGGCTGTACCTAGTTTAAATTACATCCATCCAGAGAGAAAGAACTTTGCCATAAACTCAATCATCGTAATGTCATGTTTGATTACTATCTCAATTTTCTTAATCTGAAAGAATGCATTACATACATTATACGTAGTACATATATCTATAATCACAAGAATAAAATTTAAATGGTTAAAAATGGTTCCTGCCAACATTTCTGATGTAGCAACATAATGTGAACCTGAGGAGTATCTGAAAAAAATTTTAGGACCACAAAAATGTTCTAAGTGCGACATCTGTACTTGTGATAATATTTTTGATCGTAGTTTTCATGTTCCTTTTGTCTGGCCTATTCCAATCCATCGCATTTCTTGGATATCGGTTATGTCTGCCTTAGAGCAGTTCTACCCACCCCTCGTTTGCTGCAACCAACAACCTTCCGAAGGGATGAGAACCCAATCTTCAGTTGACCAGTTGAAGTACTATGCACCCGATGTTCACCACCAATTGGGTTAAAAAGAAAATAGATGGTACAATCTTGGGGACACATGGTCACCTTTTGAACATCAACGATTAATCCACAAAAAAGCTTGTCTACTTGGGCAAGTACCTCAGCGCAGCGGTGCGAAACCCACTAGTACGAAGTGAATTCAATTCATCATTACTTTATACATTTATTGGAAAGATCCTCATGCTAAGAATAGAAAAATGATTTGTTTAGTTATCGCGTTTTTTTTCTTTCGAATCAGTACCTCAATAGAGTTCATAGAGAAGATTCTTTAAAAATCCGATATAAATATGCACACAATTTTTGTTCATAGGTTCGCACCCGTTCAATAAGAGAATTAGTTCAATTCTATTATCTTTGGAAAAAAACCGAACGACGTGATCAGGATTTTGTCGACTCAGATACAATAGATCATATGGATGCATATCTTGATTTTGATGAACGTGACACCGCATCAAATGGCGGATCCAAAAATTCGTCTTCGATTTTACAGTGCGATACTCATTTGACTGGTAAAAGAACAACATTAAAAAGAATATATATATTTTTTCATTTGATATTTTCCTTTCAGATCAGGAACATTCTAAGAAAAGGCATCATCACAATTTTTCCATTATGAACGAAGCAAATTGTTCTTTCACAACAACATGTACCAACGCTGGCCATCTTTTAACGAACAAATCTTTGACCAATAACAAATTACAACGCCGACGTAGAAGTCTACTCTCGGGTAGTAAATCCAAATATCATCAAAGCAGCAGTATCTTCCTTAGCAAACCAACCCCAGAACCATCATCTTCAAATCCAAAAAATGAGCAAAATGTCCTTAACTCTTGTACTTCCTCCGGCGTCAACATAAACAACAATTTATCTTCACCGGCACCTTGCAATACAACAGATAATCATTTTTTAAAAAAATGATTTCTATTTATATCCAAACCTATACAGAGAAAACTAATTATTTTTTCACCATTAATTTTGAAAACAAAACAAATTATAATACTTGGCTGTGTCGTAAAAAAATTATAAAAAAAAGTTATTAAATACATCTAAAAGCAAAATTATTCAAACTTTCGCACTTCTCGATTTAGATTCCAGAGCTTACGTAGATGTTAATAAAAATTGTAACTAGCGTTCCTCTGAAATGAATTTTTGAATGTATATTAATAATTTTTAATGAAAATTTATAATCTTGGTGTCTGAATATTGATTAATAATTTTGAAGAAAAAAATATTTTGTTAATGGAATATGTGTATATGATTATATGAATTATCGTTTATTATGTTACCTTTTGTTAAGTGGTTGGTCATACCAACAGTACCGCCCATTCATTCTCTACATACGTAGACGTGGATATAATTTAAAAAAAGATGTTTATTACTAGGATTATGTTCCTGTAAATTGAATTTTTGTATTTTTCTACTCTGATGAAATTTTGTTATTTTAGTTTCTGAATTACATGAATGTATGTTTATTATTTTATGTTTTATTAAGTTGGTCATACAACATCCAATCATCATACCTATTCTGGAGATAGATTTTAAAGAAAATATGTGTTACTAGGATATGTTCCTGTGCAATGAATTTTTGTATCTTTATTATCCAAGATTTTTAATGGAATTTTATAATTTTGTTTTGACTTCACATACACACAAATAGATGGAGAATAATTAATTTTAAAGAACAAAATGTTTATTAATAGGATATGTGTATGTGATATATATAATGTATGAATTTATGTTTATTTTATGTTTTGTTAAGCTATTGGTCATACCATCAGCGCATCGCTAAACCACCAACATGAAGTTGGAAAAGTAAGTTTTCCAAAAAAAAAAATATGTTTGTTACTCTAACTAGGATATGTTCCATACAATGAATTTATTTATATTATTTTATTATTTTAATTCTTTTTTTAATCAGATATAAATGTGTAATATTAATACAAAAAAGTATTAACTTTAACTCAGAATTTCCATGTATTACAAAATTTGTTGTTAAATGTGGTTTATTATGAGTAATGTAACAGTAAGTGCTTACGTTATTCTTCAGGCAATTTTAAATATAAAAAATGGTAACAAATGTCTTATTATTTATATTTCCTTGTTTTTTATTTTATTTTATAAAATAAATTTCAATGATTAAAATAAAATGGTATAATTGATTTTTTAAATATAAAACTGCTTAAAGAACAACGTAAACAATGCTGTATATTAAAAATAAAATAAAGTGTTTTAAAAATTAAATTAGGCGTTATTTACGAAAGCGATTATAAACGATCCATATTTTTAAATGCGCTTCTTCAGGGAAAACATAATGAAATTTGTTTGATTCTTAATTCTCTGTACTAGTGTATACTTACATAGAAAAAGGGCATGTACTTGCTCTTATGTGCCTATTTACATATACGTTGAAAATAACACAGTTTGAACTTACAAAAAGTACAAAAACCACAATATTTAATGGTTTTTAGTAAAAAAATTAAGTACGCCATCACACGTCTTAGATAACAAAGAATTTATGAAAAAAAGTATTTCGAAAATTGTAGGATTTCGGCCCTAAAAAAAATTTCAATTTCCCCTCCGAGGAATGCCAAACGAATTACACACACCAAATTTGAAGATGATCGCTTGAGCCGTTCAGACTGCAGCTCGTTATACATATGTACTGACAGACGGACAGACGTTTTTTGCCACTAAAAGACTTCTCTATGATCGTAATCAGCCCTCGTGAAAAAAAGTTACCTGAAGTTTTTCCCATTTTGGGAACTTTGCTTTCATGAACCATCTTCGAAAATGGAAAAAAATATTTCTTTCGCAAATAGGTATCGTGAATAATTTTTTCCGGGGAACTTTTTCCAATTTCAATCCGAAAATTTCCGCAAATAAGTTGTGAGGGAAAAAGTTGCTGCAGGAAGAAAAGTATGAATTTATATATACATAATATATATAATTTTTATAAGGTCTAAAGCAACAAACAATAAACAGCTTGAAGTCATCCCTAGCGCAATAGACAAATATACAGACATTGCTACGGGGTGCTCAAAATGAAATAAAGAAAATATCCAAAACATTTGGAAAAAAAATCGAAAATATGAAATGAAATATCAGGTCTCCAACAAAATCTAGTTTTGGTAAAGAGTAAATATTATTTAAACACCACGAATATTTACATACATACATAGTTAAATGTGTTGTTTCATGTGTGTCATAGGTTTGGAGTGACGTAAAGTAAGAAAATGTCAGAAAACGTTCAATAAGTGGTGTGGCGGCCAGACATTAGTATACATAAGTTCTCGGATTTCGAAGAAGGAATCATTCGACTTAATGCAATCAATGAATCGTTGGAAGGGCATTCTGACTTCAAACGTTTTGAACTGCTTTCCTGTTCCATAAAACCAAAGCTGACATCTCCGAGTGACAACGTGCTGGGTAAAAACATAAACACTTTCTTTTTTCTTAAGGAACAGAAACTTTATTACAAACGAGTAGCTATAAAACCACTCTCTCGTCTCTCGATAGCCGTGACAGGCACTAAGGTGGGAAGTATCCACAAATCTAATTTTAATTTGATCGCTGCAAAACTTACAAATGAAATTTTGTGTAGTTTATATACAAATAAAAACTAAACTACTCACAAGCAGAACATTTAAACTAAAGTATCCTTTTCGGTTTTAGTGCGTGTATTTATTTTCTGTAGGAGCGACGTGAGTAACATCGATGCATCCTGCTACACCAGGTACATACATATATTGTTTTTTCGGCTCAACTTTCCTCTAAGGGAGCACGAATTTTAATACGCGGATACTTTTTTTCGATAGATTAGCACTTTTTAATAACAAATATCTTAATTTTAGAGGGAGGACACACTTCTAACTATTTTTAATTCATTTTTAAAATTCTCATATAAAATACATACGAAAATGGCTTCTATTTATTTAAGTGTTACCAGTAGTATGTGCGAGATTGGGTTAGTGCAAAAGTTCTTTAACTCAAAAAGAAACGTTGCACATACCCAACCTTGCACCTTCACCAAATCCTATAGTGAGTCCAAGCAGGGAGGTTGCAGGGGGGCAGCATGCCCCCGATACCTTCATACTTTGTAAAAAAAAATTAGGTTAAAACCGAAAAAGAAAACATTTTTTTTATGATTTAACGGTGTTTCCTACCTAACTGTTAAAAAAAAACTCAAAATTATACGCGTGCTCCCTTTAAGGAAAGTCGCCCCGTTTTTTCCATAAAACTTTAATATTGTACGATGCTCGTTCATTTGTCATTTCAAAAGTCTCAAACATTTTAAGTATTTCTGAAATCAATTAAAACGCAAAAACCGATTTTTTTATCAAAACTAACAAAATTTTGGTGCTGTCAAAATTACTTCCAAAATGATATAAGCATTTATAGGTTGGTATGATTTGTTTCGTGGGAAAACAAGTTCGTTCGAGATTCACGATGGAAAACTTTTCTTCCGGGGTAAAATTTTTTTCCAAGGAAAAAAAGAGGGCTAAATGTCATGTTTGATTATTGGGCCCTATCATGGTATCCGTTCGGAGAAACCTCGGAACTTTTCTCCGATCGGAAGATTTATTTTGTTCATGATATCCGAATCGGAACAAAAATGA
The DNA here is from genome assembly GCA_963971375.1 of Platycheirus rosarum. NCBI lineage: Eukaryota > Metazoa > Arthropoda > Insecta > Diptera > Syrphidae > Platycheirus > Platycheirus rosarum. The sequence goes on along the minus strand of OZ020511.1, from coordinate 8,325,426 downwards.
AGACGCGTATTGTCTTTGTTTTGTTTTCTGTTTTCTAAAAGGAATGAAACAAAATGTAAAAATGCCATACAAATACATAAAAACTTTTACTTACAGTTCTTTTTCTTGTTCTGGAGACATCTCCGGTATATTTTTTTTTTATTTAATTTTTAGATATTTCTAATTTTTTTGCTCATCGGACAAATTTCCACAATGAATTTGCTGTCGGAGACAATCGGAAAAGATTCATAACCTCAAAATCGGTTTTTGGTTTTAATCGTCATGCATCGTTTGAGTTCGTTACGCGTTGCTGTGTTTTTGACATTTCCAACGCATACTTCAATTATTTTCGGAGGTTTGTCCGATTTAGCAATCGGAACGCTACCATGGTGCAAAATTCGTAAGATTCGTACAAATAGTAGGAATTTTTTCTTCGATCCCTTACGATGATAGGGATCTTATATTCACCAATCCTTAACTTGACTTATAGTCCCTATAACTGCAAGTACAAATTACAAATTAAATCTTTTTAAAAATTAAATTACATCGTGAAGTTATATTCTGTCATTTGGATATAGTTTTATTTGTATGTTGTTTTAAAATTGCACTACTTAAATATTGACAAAATAAATAAACAAATAACCTATTTTTGTAGAGACTAAATTTTCTAATATCACAGACTTTATTTTATGATGGCACTGTAGCTTGCACAGAAGCTGTCTTTATTTTCTTGTAGGGTCATTGTTTTTTTCAGTTGTTGGATTCGCAGACTTTCCAGCATAAATCTTTTGTTAAAGTTTTTCTCTTTATCTAGAATTCTCACTTCGTCAATGTCAGCTGTGTCCCCTTTCCATCATGTGGTTTGGGGGTTCAGTCAATTCACTCACCCTTATTCCGATAGACGTTTTACTTAAACGACAAGCTCTGGCATTCCGTAGACGAAACGACAATAATATTTCTCGCTCTTACATTACATTTTAATCTACTCCGTAAATAAATCTAGTAGACACACTTACGAGCACTGGCTACTGAGGCCATCGGCTAAGACAATTACAAGACGACATAGATACTGGACAGAAGGAGAACGGAAAAACAGAAAACACATAACACATGTCACCAGCACGTAGTTGGTTTTCGGACGGTCCTCCATCTTTCCACTAACCACGCGCAATGATGCTTGATTTCGCTGATCTCACGGGAAGCGATGCTTTATCAGAGCCAAGGCCGTTGACATTTCTCGCTCTTAGTCTTCTCATTTGGACGTTTCTTGTTATTTTAACCCAAAATAACGATTTTTTAAATGATAAAAAGAAAGTTGAATAAACAAATCTAACATCTTGCGGGTGTTTATTCTCCTGTCGTTAACAAATTTCTCGACGACTGATTCTTCGTTTTAACAGACGATTTTTCCTATGAAAACGACTTACGGAATACAGAAAAAATATCGCAAACACGTTTGTATTTGTATTTGTATTTATTTATTTGTTAAATTTGCTGTACAATAAGAAGTATGTTCTTTAAGTGTGTTTCACAAAAGAAAATCGACAAATTAACTTTTAACGTCTAACGTAATGCCGCGCTTCCACCGTCGTTTTTTGTGTGTCGTTCAACGACTTACGGATTAAGGGTGATTATACTAACTTTAAACTAAAATTTCCGTGAAGAAGTTGGGAAATAGCCAACGAAACGTCGGGAGCATGTAAAAGTATGGATTAACAATAAACTGGCTAAACACAATTGTGTAGCTGTAGCTGTAGTATGAAGCGCTGTCAAAGCTAAATACACGCGAGCCTTATAAGGCAAACACAATGAGTAGCTGTAGCTTGAAAAATTGAGCTGTAGCGCATGTTCATTCAACTTCAACTTGCGCTGCACTCTACAGTTACATTTAGATAATTCACAACAAACAAATAGGCTGGTCCAATGCGACCCGTAAATACCATGCCCTGTAAACTCTGGAATTGTATTTTGTATATGTGAATACGTGTGAGATTCTTGTGAGAAGCAGCTAATTAGCCATACATTTCCTGCCCACAAAAATTGTCTTTTGAAATCCAAATGCAACGATTGTCAGAAAACTAAAAATAAAATAAATGATATCTCCGAACCTAGAAAGATAAATACATTTCCAGACTCAGGTTTGCATCCGCTAAGAAACTGCATTCAAAGTTTTCTATTTAGAATGAAGTTTAAAAAAATTGTCAATAGTATATAATTTAATAACAAAAAATTACAATCTTTGGTTTGGCTTCAGAAATTGCTCTAAATTGTGCGGCCCTGTGCAACCGACAATCCCACATACTGCAGCAACCCAAGTAGCACCTCCTTCGTTAAAGGAGGTAGCCAACCTTATCCACCGAAACCGTTGTATTTGGAAACGTCACTGCAGTTTGCATTTCATTTGGATTTTGTTCTTGATTTGAGAGTTTTGAGTAAATTAAAGTGAAAGAATCAAGAACTAATAAAAATATTGAATAATTTTGTAGTATTCTCATCAGGCACGTCGTCGTCGTCTTCCGATGGCGGTATTTTGTGAAATTCTCACAAATTGTTCGAAGTGAAGGAACTCCGTTAGTTAATGTGTCCTTTTTACAAAATTAAACTGCTCATCCATTTTATTAATGATAATAAGCACATATTGTTCATTGTAACTACACAATATTTGTTAAGCAATTTGCTTCATTGATATATTTTAATAAAATTTTCTATCGAAACCAACTTATTTATACCTATAACTTGTTTTCTATTCTATCTAACGGGTGATTTTTTTGAGGTTAGGATTTTCATGCATTAGTATTTGACAGATCACGCGAGATTTCAGACATGGTGTCAAAGAGAAAGATGCTCAGTATGCTTTGACATTTCATCATGAATAGACTTACTAACGAGAAACGCTTGCAAATCATTGAATTTTATTACCAAAATCAGTGTTCGGTTCGAAATGAAATGAAAAAATGAAAAATGAAAATGAAAAAAATGAAAAGATGAGGCTCATTTCTGGTTGAATGGCTACGTAAATAAGCAAAATTCGGGATGCATGGGCAGTTCTTGAACGGCTTCTGGTTGCTCTTCACTCCAAATGCGGCAATTTTGCTTATTTACGTAGCCATTCAACCAGAAATGAGCCTCATCTTTTCATTTTTTTTTGTTTTGAACAATGGTTTCTACAAAAGTATAGTGTACGTTCCAAAACTCACTGAAAACTTCAAACAAGTTATCAACAAAAATGTAAAAGATGTTCGTTTAGCTTACAAATCCCGCGCAGTGTGTTACATTAAAAGGGAAACAAATAGTCCCTTGTGGACGCGTTAATTACAAAAAAAAAAATCAAACAAAATGCTGAACCATATATATAATAAACTAAAAACAAAACCAGACAAAGACGGCGGACGTTATCTACAAAATTAATTGCAACGGCAAACCGAACGAACCTTGCAACCTATGATATATAGGAACTACAAAACAATTTCTTCGACAGCGGATCTCAAACCACAAATCTGATATAAAATCCAATAGTTCTGGGAAAACAGCCCTGGCAAGTCACAGCGTGGTCATTCTCCAGACTTCGAAGATGTCAAAATCCTACAAACAGAGAAACATGTATCTAAACGATATACCTTAAAAACATTACACATACTAAACAACAATAATAACATGAATAGAAAACAAGACACACAAAACATTTCTTCCGTTTATTGTTCTTTAGTGTCTTCATCGTCATAGTGTTCTTTCTTTTGTTTTTTTAAATACAGACGAAACTTCATTCGAAGTGTCATTTTTTTGTTTAAATTTTGTTTTTTTAATTTTTTACTTAAAAAAGTAAGTGTAATATTCTCACTTATCGCTTAATGTATTGTATTGTATTTTTGTATTTTTGTTCAAATAAAGTTCCCCTGAGGAAGGCAGCAACCCCTGCCGAAACGTCGGGAAAAGCTAATGTAACATAGTTGTTTCATTGCGAAAACTACAGTGACCAAAAAGCCGACGGAAGGAACCTTTCCAAACACAAACTAATAGGTATTTAATTTAGTCAGTTTGCGTCGTAGTGCCCCGTGGCTTAGTGGTTAGTGTGTCGGACTGCTAAGCGAAAGAACCTGGGTTCAAATCCAGCTCATAGCCACCTTTTTTTTCTGGGGTACTGCCTCTTGCGAGGAACTGACAAAACCTTCAAGAGTAAAATTTGTCTCGAAAAAGTGCATCTCATGTAGCCGTTCGGACTCGGCGGTAAATTGTAGGTCCCTTCCATTCTTGCAGAGTAACAACACACACACTGGAATGGTTGAGAGTATAAGTCACTAGGCCTTGGCTCCTTAAGGAGCTGTCGCGCCAATAAATTTATTTATTTATTTATTTGCGTCACTGATGACGTCAAAATGCGGGATGGCGCTTTTTATTATAATATATCTTTCAACACACCCAATTTCGTGGTGAAAGGTGATGTATATACATTACTGACACTTAAACGAAGAGGTCAATTCTTTGACAGTTCAGCACTACTCCATACACTGAGTTCGTCAATTATTTGACAGTTCTACACCAATACTTATTTGAGCAGCTTGACCTTGTGTGCATGATTCCTTTTTTCGGTTGTTTTTTTTTTCATTCTTTTTTTGGAATATATCCAATACTTTCCTACAAACTGTGCTGTTTTATTCTAAAGAAATTTGCGAAATTCTAAAAAAATCTATTGAAAACCATTCATTACCACTAAAAAACATGATTGGGAATTGTTTTCAATTTTAAAAGTTCTTATTTTGGGTCCGTGCATAGCATTTTCTTTTTTAAACGGGAAACGTCAAAGCTCAACCACAAAAAATCTTTAAATTTTCATTCTTCCATTCGTTACTTCATTCCCCCTACTTTTCTACACCCCTTACCCATTTGTCTTTATAATAGGTTTGTTCCCGATAATTATTCGCAGAAAATTCGCAGCTGTCAGATTTTTAAGTAGTGGGGATATTTTCTCTCTTTGAGAGATTTCTACGAAAAAAGTACGGGAACGCTTTAAACCAAAAAATTTGCAGCATTATTTCCTAGTGTTGCTTAACCATCGATAGTATTTATTTTCGATATCGTCGATAGTTTTGAATAAAATATCGATAGTACTGATACTATCGATCTATACATTTATCAATTGAATAGGCCCAAATTATGAATCATCAAATTCGATGGCTTGTTCAAATTTTTAGATTTATGACCGCCTATCTATAAAACAAAAGTGAATCTTACCACGTTTTATGAATACCCTTATGGCTAAAACACAATCACGCTTCAGCTTTGGCTTCGTCAAGTTACATTTCACACGCTTTAAGTGACATTTTATAAATTTCGATTGTTTTTGCTTTTTTCTGTCAAAATGAGCAAAAAATCAACCAGTTTCTACTTCAGCTTTGTATTTGAATCACGTTACCTTATCTTGTACACGAACCAAACGTAACGTCAAAGCAAAGCGTGGAATGAAACCGAAGCAAAAGTGAGTGTTTTTTAGCCATTAAAGCCTTTCAATTAAATTGTAAAAAGTTAAAATCGAAAAGATAACAGCACGAGTGGCATTCTTCTGCAATAGGTTTTATTCGCTTATTAACAGTATCAGTTAACTTTTCAAGTACATCCCTGCCTTCAACAGTTACAACCTTTACATAATACGGCTTTCGACTGCGGAAATTCCTCGTGTAAAAGGAAATTGTTGTGTTCGAAATTTCAAAGCACTCAGGAAGCTGCAAGATTTTATCTATTGCCTGTCAGTGCAGCAAGACCTTTTTGACCCTCCCTCATAGCTCACATATCTCAAGCTCATATCGAAAATCTGATAATCGTTTTAGCATATAGTATGAGCTTTTCCCACAGGTTTCAATCTCTTGAATAAGCTCAAGCTCAAAATGTGAAGGTAAGTTTGAATTATTTAAACTATCGATAGCTGTCGATTGTTTTTTAAACTATCGATGTAGCCGATATTTTTTACTATCTATACTATCGATAAACTGTAGGAAGTTCGAGCATCACTACTTAAATGTCAAAAGATTGGTGGAAACTAATTACTGCGAAATGATTTTTAAAATGTTTTTTTTTATTATTACAAGGGAAATGTTATGCCTATTTGTTGCATCAGCTCCAAAAACAAAACAATTAGTAGTTTTGTAGGTGCTTCCACGCTTCCAGCAACAATTCTTCTCTGCTCCTTACAAACAGCTGGCTTTAGAAGACTCAACTCACACTGCTCTCTAACAATTGTCTGAACCCTGAACTAAATCAGGAATCTGGACTTCGTCAACAATATTCATGGAAAAGTTCACAGAACCACCGGTTTTTTATGTTTTTTTTTATAAACTTTTAAAAATAACTGCAATCTTTATCAAACGTGTCGTATATTTGATTATTTATTGTCTTTTTTTTCAATTGTCAAACTGACGTTTGGCTGCTACTTTTTTCTGCCTTCAAAAATTTCTTGAGCAGAAATTCGCAGGGTGGGGAAATTATTTTCTCTCTCACGAGCTCTCTCTTCTGCGATTTTCTACGAATTTTTGGTCTACGGGAACAAGAATTAGCTGAAATTCGTGAAAATTCGTACGAATTTGCAGATGGGGAACAAAGCTAATATATTTAATGCGTACGTTCGCGAACGTAACTTTTGGGTAGGTTACCTTGCTTGGGTTTTTTTGTGAATGAACAAATCTCAAAATTCGAAGCAAAAGAGAAACCTAGTCAGCTGTTCATCAGCTGTTCATGTGTTTAGAAAAGTATCCAGCAAATTTTAGGATACCTTTGGATTTTCTCTCTGTTTCCATATGTTCTCCAATCAGTTGGAAAACAGCTGTTTTTAACCATGCGAATTACAACAAAAGCAAGGTAACCTATCCGAAAGTTACGTTCGTGCACGCACCCATTGTATATAAACTGCCTATAGTACTATCATGTTACGCGAAAAAATCTTAAGCGCACGAGCCGCTTGGAGTGTAGTCTAGGGATATTTTATTTGTGAGAAAGAGAATAAGAACATTGTTTTAAGTGTTATGCGTGAAACAGATTGAACCAGCAACAGCAACAGCACCAGCAACAGCGGCCGCAATTAATATAGAACCAATGTATTTCAATGGCTCAAATTATATTGAACCACCACCAGCAACGTCACCGGCGTCGTTAGACCAAAGTCCTAAATTTGCTGTTGCTGTTCCATTGCTACCAACTTTGCGCAAGTGAAATTCAGGGGCACCATACTGCAAAAGAAAACTTCGTATACTTATTTTATGACACAAAGTGTCAAACAGAAGTAAGAAGACGATGCTGGTGCTGGTGGCAATGTGTTTCAATTTATTTTACTGGTCAGCGTGCTGTTTGCTGTTGACGGTGCTGGTTCTGTCGCTGGTTCAATCTGTTTCGCGCTTTATGCTTTCTGCTTATATTACTGCGCATGTGCAATATGAAGCAAGAAAAAAAAGACGGCGAACATGAAATAATTGAGTATCTTGTTTCGCTTAGTTGAGGCGAATATTTTTTTGTTGGGTTTTATACACGATCCAGCATTTTCATTGTTTACATTTTTTTATGGACGAGAACTGGTTCTTAAATACGTATTTTTATACTTTCGTACGTCATTTACCAGACTTTTGATTGGAATTCTTTAGGATTTTCAAGTTTTTTACGAGCACTGGTACTTACTTATGTACACTTATATACACATTTGTCATATTTGTACATATACATAAATACACACATCATTGACGAGACTTTTGATTCGAATTCTTTAGGATTCTCAATTTTTGTTTACTATTATCACTGTATATACATTCTCTATAGTACTCTCATGGTGGTCATTTTCCATATAGCCATCTTCCTGGTTGATTCGAAACTAACTCTAAATAGTGGAGACGAGAACCTTTACCGATATTTTACCAGTATTTAATACACTTTTGTTGTCCGTACTTATTCTATATTCACACCAATTGGCAATTTAAGCACGCCTCATTGCGACTTGATCCAGAACTAAAAAAATGATGATTCATGATAGTACTATAGGCAGGGTATTATACAATGCGACCAACACGAATTTAGAATACTTTACCTGGCGAGATTTTCCCTTGCCATTTGGATTCGCAAGCATTCAAGACCAATGTTAATCGACACCTCCTGTCCACCCCCTCCCTACCATCAAAATGCTCGCGCAGTGTGCTCTACGTAAAAAGAAAAACAAATATAACCTTTAGCGCGCGCTTATTATATATATATATAAATAAAAGGCACGACTGGGTCGCACGTATTCGCTCCTATGCGCTAATCCATGCGTATTTTTGACAAAGATTTAATTTTAATGTTTTTTGACTTGCAACTTGTTGTAGGTACTAAAATTATGATACACATTCCCACTACTGTTAAACGACTGGGTATAGAGAATATTAAAAGTTAACACAGTGGTTTTGTTTATTTATAGGCAGGTGTAAACTTTAGTTTTCTTGATTGAAATTTTTGCATTCAGTAGTAATCGAAAAGTTTTTTATTTGTTAGTTGTTTTTGTGTGTTTATCATAGGCTCCCTTATTAACATATTTTAAATTTTTTGAGTATGTCAATTTAAAGAAATTTGTAGTTTATGCTAGGAGAAAAATTTAAAAAAATCTATAGATTCCTTTTCAAAATATTCAAAAAACAAAATAAGTTTTTTTAAAAAATATATTAAAAATTAAAAAAAATAGTTTTTGAAAATTTTAATAAGCAATATTATTTAAATCATAAAACACTACATATTTCATCAAAATCCTTCAGTTAGTTAACGAGAAAGTCTGATTTTTAAAACCGGTCATATGGGAGGTACCGTTATAAAAAAAAATTTGAAAAATTTATTAAAACTAAAAGATAGATTTTGCATAGAAAACACCTTTCAGAAAGTTTTATCAAAATCGTAGGAGCCGTTTCCGTTTTTCATTAAAAGTTGTATGGCAGATACCGTCGGTTTTGGAGCTAGAATGCCTATTCGAAAAACAGTCGGGTTGAGTACTCTAAAAATACTATATACCCAGTTTGAATCAAAACGGCGCAACCGTTTAAGCTGTAGGAATCAATACGGACAGACAGACAGACAGACAGAGAGACAGACAGACGGACAGTATTTCCGGACCCATTTTTTTGACTTCTCTATCATCGTAATGTCATGTTTGATTGTTAGATATTTTTTTATGAATGCATAACTTGCTAAAGTCCCTATAAATAGCAAGTTAAAATACAATATTGAATAGTACACTCTTCAACTAGAAGCGCCACGATTTCGGTCGAAATTGACGACACAGAAAAGTTAAATGGAAAGGTTTTGTTACATGGTAAGAAAAATGTCCTTTTAAGAAGACGGTTTTTTTTAATATAAGCAAAACGTGCATCCAAACAACTAGCGGAGGCCCTAGACTGCTACAGAGCAGGAATAACTGCCATCCAGGAAGTGCGATGGAATGGGCCGGGCAAAAGGAGGATGAAAAACTGTGACGTGTACTACGGTGATTGCGCAAGAAGACCACAGCGTTTATTTGGGTGCGGATTCGTCATAAGCGGTAGACATAGGCAAGAAGTCTTGGGCTTTCGACACGTAAGTGAGCGACTTGTGACAATCCGTATCAAGGCTAAATTCGCCAACATTAGCCTAATATGCGCTCATGCCCCCACAGAGGACAAAGATGACGCCACCAAGGATGACTTCTATGAGCTCCTCGACAAAACTTATGGGCAATGCCCTAAATACGACGTAAAGATCGTACTAGGCGATTTTAATGCCAAAATAGGTAAAGAGGAAATCTTTGGTAGGACTGTCGGAAAACATAGCCTACACGACACAACGTCTGAAACCATTGCAAGCACACGGTTTCCTCATCTCGATATACACAAAGGGACTTGGCGACACCCAGATCAAAGAACCGTCAATCAGATTGATCACGTTGGGATCGATGCAAGACATGCCTCCAGTATCTTGGATGTTCGCACCTTCCGAGCAGCTAACATCGACTCGAATCACTACCTTGTTGCAGCAAAGGTTAGAATGCGAATAACCCGAACTCCACAACAACGGAGTAATACTGTGAGGAAGTATGACGTCGGAAAGCTGCAATCGCAAGAAACCGCCAGAACCTATGTCGATCGAATATCCCGTAAAGAAATCTAGTACCGCCAGCATCAAGTGCCGAAGATCAGTGGCAACACTGCCAACAAGCCATCAGAGATGCCGCAACTGATGTGCTAGGTTTCACCAGACCACCACCACGAAACCTCTGGTTTGATGACGAATGGCAGCCAAATAAGAGGCATATAAAGCGACGCTGCAAAGAAAGACGAGAGCTCCTCGCGAGCTTTACGAGCAGAAAAGATGGGAAGAACACCGGCTTCTCCAAAAGAAAAAGAGAGAGCATGAGAAGCGCGCGATCGAAGATATTGAGAGATGCTACTCCAGGAACAACGTGCGGAAGTTTTACCAACATGTAAAAAGAACATGCCAAGGAAAAAAAACCCGCACAGAAGCCTGTAGAGATAGGAATGGAAACCTCGTAGTAGAGTCACAGTCGGTGCTGAGTACATGGAAGGACCATTTCTGCAGACTGTTAAACGGCGATGAAGGCCAAAATCCCGCATTCAGGCAGAATGAACCATTCAACATGGATGATGACAGACAAAACTTCCGTCCACCTGACCAAAATGAAGTAAGGATAGCAATATCTAAACTAAAAAACAACGAACCTGGTGGAGTGCATACACCAACTCATCTCTACAGTTTGGTCAGAAGAAAGTATGCCTGATGAATGGAACCTCAGCATCGTTTGCCCGATCCACAAGAAAGGAGACCCTCTAAACTGCGCCAACTATAGAGGAATAAGTCTCCTGAATATCGCCTACAAGATCCTCTCTGCCGTACTATGTGAACGCCTGAAACCTTTCGTCAGCAACCTGATTGGCACCTCTCAGTGCGGTTTGAGACCAGGAAAGTCCACAATCGATCAAATGTTCACTCTACGGCAGATCCTGGAAACTGCCCAAGAATTCCAAATCGATACCCCCCACCTCTTTATCGATTTTAAGGCCGCGTACGATAGCATTTATAGAGACGAGCTATACAGAGCCATGTCAGGTTTTGGCATCCCCACAAAACTCGTCCGACTGTGCAGGATGACGATGGAAAACTCTCGCTGCTCCGTCAAGGTTGGTACTGACCTCACAGAAGCTTTTGACGTCAAAAAAGGATTCCGACAAGGTGATGCGCTATCATGCGATTTCTTCAACTTTATACTTGAAAAAATTATAAGAAACTCGCAAGTCAATTGTAGTGGGACAATTTTTTTCAAGTCTGTGCAATTGCTAGCATACGCTGACGACATAGACATCATTGGCAGAACTCGGCGAGCTGTCACTGGAACGTTTGCTAGCATTAAAGCTGAAGCGGCTAAAATGGGACTAGCAGTCAATGAAGCCAAAACGAAGTACCTGCTGTCCACAAAAAGGGACACACAACACCGGTGGATTGGACAAAACATCACAATAGACAGGTACAACCTTGAGGTAGTTAGGGACTTTGTGTACCTCGGATCCGCTATAACATCTGACAACAACATCTCGTCAGAAATATAGCGAAGAATTACTCTTGTCATTCGCTGTTTCTATGGGCTAGGAAGCCAATTGAGTAGCAAAGCCCTCTCTTGAAAGACAAATGAGACTCTGTATCAGACCCTAATCATCCCAGTCCTGCTCAATGCGCCGAGGCATGGACTCTATCTAAAGCGGATGAAGATATCCTCGTCGTTTCGAGCGTAAGATTCTTCGGAAGATTTTTGGCCCTAACTGCGTTAACGGGCTTTGGAGAGAAGGTTCAACCAAGAACTATACGAGCTGTACAGCGACATTGACCTGGTCAAAAAAATACGCATATCACGTTTAAGATGGCTAGGTCATTTAGAGCGAATGGACAACAATGCTCCGGCTCGCAGGATCTTCGATTCCATCCCAGAAGGTAGACGCAGTCAAGGAAGACCTCGCCTTAAGTGGGGCGCTCAAGTGGAGGACGACCTCAACCAACTTGGAGTGCAAAACTGGAGGCAGCTAGCCAAAGACCGAGCTGGCTGGAGAGGCATGTTGGTTGAGGCCCAGGTTCGTCCCGAACTGTACCGCCACCTAAGTAAGTAAGTAAGTAAAACGAATGCATAAGATTTTCAAGGGTTGTTTTTCTTATTTGGTTTAATTGCTCACCAAAATAACGAACTTGACTTTTTGAATTGTATATATGTAAATTCGAAGTGTATATACAAAGCTTGTTGTAAGTGTCCTTCTGGGTCATGACGTTTGTTTTTTGTTTTTTTTTTTTTGATAAGCTATTGCTGGTAATACATACATAAGTATGTAGGTAGGTAGGCATTAAATTGCATATCCACATATTTTGTTCAGGATCATCGATTGTATATTTTTTTTTTGTTGTCGATTGGACAGAGGTTTTGGTTGAAGTAAATGTAGGTTAGGTACCAAGGTGCTTTAAAAGCAAATTGATAGGGAGCGTGTAAATTATACCAACCTGGGCAGATTTTTTAATGTTAAATGAATTGCTTTGATAACAATAATGTTTTGCGATGGGCCGTGAAACAAAATGCCGATTTTGTGAATATTTAAGTATGTGTTTTAAAAAGAATTTTTTTATAACTCATCTGTAACTATTAAAGTATCGCGATATAGATTGTAAACATTAAACCTTATGTGTGTATACCCTATTGGAAGATGCTCTCATTTTTGCAAATGGCCGCCAATGTCAAATCTGTTTTGACTAGACAGATGAAGAATACAAGTGAACAAGCCATGGAGCGATACATGAACCGACTTGATATTCTGAAGGTGGCATTCCCGGGTCGCCTCATCTCTCTATTTGGCGATTTACACTGGCCCGCAAGATCACCCGATTTAACCGTTTCAGACTTGTTTTTGTGGGGTTTTTTGAAGTCCCGTGTTTACGTGAACAAGCCTGAGACTCTGGAAGCCCTCAAGGAGAACAATCTGTCGCCCGAAGTTCTCGCTGAAGTAATGAAAAATGCTATAAAACGAGCCCGTATTGCAATCAATTGTGACGGCGCCCATTTGGCCGATATCATCTTCTTGACCTGACCAATACAATTCTAAAGGTTCAAATAAACATAATCAAACAGAATCGAAGTTTTTCATTTAGAAGAAAGAGAGCCAAACAACATCGGATGGATGACTTCTTTTGGCTCACCCTGTATATAAATAAGGTCAATTTATTGCAGAACTAAACATTTTAAGTAGTGTCAAGTTGATGCATTAAAAATAGGTTGTCTATAATCTTGCGCCATTATTTTTCGCTTCAAAGTTTACATTTGTAACGCCAAATTCCACAAACCATACGAAATGATAGTGAAATGTAACAAGGTATGCTGACTTTGAAAGACGTTTGAAAAGAAAATGCTATTAACGAACTAAAAATAAGAACTTTTAAAATTGAAAACAATTATCAATCATTATTATTATTATTATAATTATTATTATTATTATTATTATTATTATTATTATTATTTTTATTATTATTATTTTTATTATTATTATTATTATTACTATTATTATTATTATTATTATTACTATTATTATTATTATTATTATTATTATTATTATTATTAATATTATTATTATTATTATTATTATTATTATTATTATTATTATTATTATTATTATAATAATAATAATTATTATTATTATTATTATTATTATTATTATAATAATAATAATAATTATTATTATTATTATTATTTTAATTATTTTTATTATATTTTTTGATAGTTTTTTTAGAATTTGACAAGTTTAATTCGAATAAAACACAGTTTATATGAAAGTATTACAAATATTCGGGGTAATACTATTCACTAACGTCTAATGAAGAAACAGACGAATAGAATAATCATGTACCTAACTAAAAAATATTTCAATTCTATCAATAATTATCAATTTTCAGAAAAAAACTAAATCTGCCAGACATTTTTTTGTTCAGCTGATAATAACGTAAGACGCAGTACATCATTTTTTTTATAAAAATAAGGAAATAAAAGAAAATATGGCATAAATTAATTTTTCTTTGAGTTTTTTTTATTATAGGACTTTGTTTATTCACTAAGTTTGATTTTCAATAAACTTATTGGTAAATATGTTAAGAAGATATTCAAAAGATTTACCACTAGAATTGTTGGCTGCCACTGCTCATTAAGGACGGTCTTGAAGGATCTACCTAACTGGCTGAACACAATAACGACGGAACTGGAATACGCATACGGAACTGCAAACATTGAATTCACGCGAAATGTATTTTGCGAACACAATGGTACGTTACTGCATACGGAACTGCAATACACATACGGAAAGGTTGGTTAACTTTTAACTTTTACGTACAGTAAATTTGACATTTTATCTGATGCAGAGAGAAATGATGAAAGAGAGAACAATCTTTCGTACGTCTGTCTCTCCCAAACCCTTGTATTTAGTATACCTGAAATAATACCAGATGATTCCATTCTTCTTAATGATATTTCAATTCGTTGTATAAGAGTTTCTTCTCTTTTTTATCATTTGTTTTTGGTGTTCCATCCATTTTTTAATTTAAATGTCAAAGTTACTGTACGTGCATTGTGTTCCGATTGAAATTGGTACGTACGACAAATTTGACAGCTGTTCCGTACTCCGTCTCTGTAATGCTGTTCCGTTTTTGCATTGTGTTCAGCCAGTTACACTGCTTTCTGCTTCCTGCTGTTAATCATTCAAAGAGAGGGTGTATGCCTTAAGTTCTTTTCAAATCGTGTCCTCTTCCAAGTACCTGAGTCTTACCAGAGTTCCTGCCATTTCCAGAAGCTGCAATTAAATTAAAGGCCATCTAAATTTTGAAACATCTTATAAGCTTCCTCTCACCTCAATGTGGCTACATGGTAAATCGCTTTTTGTAAGTACGTCGGTATCATTATATGCAGATTCGATGCATTCATTTGAAATGGTTATTTGTTTTTGGAAAGCAATATACGCATCGGACTATTTGCCAAAGATTTAACACATTGCTTTGCATCGTCACCAGCAGGGCCTCCTATGTTTTTTCAAGTGCGGTCCGATGTACTGCTATCGGGGGAACTTTTTTTTATTGGCATGTTTTTTGTATTCTGAAAGAGGTGAGGGTGTATGTGAAGGCAAGATCCTATTCTATCCCTTCTTCCCTGCCTCGTTTGATAGGAAGTCTCTTCTCTATTGACTTGTCCCAGTCATTACCTGTCTATATAACTTCCAGCTACTGCCTATTTCACATACAGTATCTCCTCTGCCAATTCCTATCCTGTTCTTTTTTTGCTATTCCCTCCACTCCTACTTCTTAACCTATCCTATCCCAATACCATCTCTCATGTTATATTTACTATCCTAATCCCTTTCAAGCTTTCCCAAATCCATTATCCTCTTCCACCACCTAATGCCTCATTTTAAATGTCAAAGTTAAGTGAAAAAATATTTAAGACTACAGAAACTTTGACGATTAATACAAAAGCACACATCACCGTATAATAAAACAATAACTTTTCTTTAAATATTGACACAATAACTAAAATAAAAACATTTTAAAGTATAACCGCTAACTAAAATCAAAACAAAGTGGCAAAGGTCACTGCCTACGTCACAGAAAAAATTCCCAACTTTCATTTGAGAGCATGGCGTAATTTTGTGAATATCATTCTTGGAAGTATATTAACTCTCGAGTTGAAAACCGAAACTGAAACTATCAACTTCGAGTGAAAAAAAGCTTATTTACAAGATGGGAATAAAAATCCTCAAGTTATGTTCAACTTTAAATGAACAAAACAAAACGGCCCTAAGGGAACTTCAAAGTTCTTATTCGATTTTTCAGACTTTTGATTGTTCGAAATAGTTTTCCGACGCCATTTTATTCCTTTAAAAATGTGAAAAAGTGTGATATTTTTTAAATCATAGGGACGGTTTTTACTTAACAACTTTTTTAAAAAACTAAAAAAATAATTGAAGATAGCAAAATTAAGCCCAAAAATAATTTTCATTTAAAAACAAAATTTGAAAAAAATCCACTTACCCGTTTTTGAAATATTGAATTTTTTTTTTTAATTATTATAAATACAAAAAAAAAATATTCGAAAAGTTTTTTATGTTGAATTACTTTGGCTACCATCATCTCCTTGAATACCTATCAAATTTGATTGTAATCGGGTACCCAGTTCTCGTGAAAGTCAAAGAAAAAAAAACCGGTCGTATTAGGGGTACTGTTTCTAGCCCACCCACTTATTTTTTCCACCAAAATAAAAACTGCACTTACAAAAGTACACTAGGGGCCGTTTTGTTCACTATTGTCTTTGTATATACACTGCATATAGTACTATCATGGAGCATCATTTTTTAGTTCTGAATCAAGTCGCAATGAGGCGTGCTGAAATTGCCAATTGGTGTGAATATAGAATAAGTACAGACAACAAAAGTTTATTAAATACTGGTAAAATATAGGTAAAGGTTCTCGTCTCCACTATTTAGAGTTAGTTCTGAATCAACCAGGAAGATGGCCAGACGAAAAATGACCACCATGAGAGTACTATAGAAAATGTATATACAATGCTATTGTTCAACTCGCTTAAAAATCCAAAGTTAGCCAGCTTGGGAGTTGATCTCAACTCGAGAGTCAAACGGCAAGTCGAAAAATGGTTTTGTTCACTATTTGAACTCCTCAGTTGGCCAACTTGCAGTTTCGAGAAATTCCCTGGGATATTTGTGACAGACAACAGATAATATGTCAAACTTAACTTTTGGATTGGTTTTTTGTTGGGCCTTGCTTTCATGATACATGATGATATTTGCAATTGTTTTTTTATTATTTCTTTGACAAAAATGGTAAGGGATGTAGAAAAGTAGCAGGAATGAAGAAACGAATGAAAGAATGAAAATTTCAGGATTTTTTTTAGCTTTGAGCTTTTATCTTTCCCAATCGAGAAAGAAAATGCTAAATACTTTTTAAAAGTGAAAACAATTCTCAATCATGTTTCAGTGGTAATTCTGGAATTCAATTCAACATAAAATTCACTTAATTAATAAAATACATTATTTTCCAAAGATTCGAGCTGCTTCTGCTAGCGCTTAAATTTTACTGTTCAGGGATATTTTATTTAATTTAAATTTCACATATCAATAACTAAATATAACCTTATTTTAGTTTAAGAATCAATGGCAATTTGATTGCTTTATAGATATACCTTACATTTTGAGATCTTTTTTCAAAACCTCCGCTTCAAAGTTTACATTTTTAATAAGTTCTAAAAGCAAAGGCAAAAGTGATATAATTGAAAAAAAGGCCCAGTACAAAAACTGGGTGATTTTACGATAGTTCGTCTCGCTTTAGTTGTCAATTACATTATTTTAATGAAGCCAAGTTTGCTTACAGTAATGACATTAGAGGTATTGCAACAAATTAAAAGGTACCTTTGGATTTTCTCTCTGTTCTCGTGTTTTTCAAGCATCTGTCTATCAGCTGTTTTTAACCTGCTAATAACAACGATAGCAAAAAATCCAATTTGAAAGATGTCAATGTGAGCGTAACCAATGTGAACGCACCCAATATCTGTAAACAAAAATAAAATGTTGATATTTTACAAGAATTGTTGCACCGGATAGTGAATTGTATATACATTCTCTATAGTACTTTCATGGATGTCATTTTGGCTCTGGCCATCTTCAAGGTTGTGCAGTAACTGGGTACTGCTTTTGTTGTAATTAGCAAGGTTAAAAACAGCAGTTTTCCAACTCATTGAAGAACATATGGAAACAGACAGAAAATCCAAAGGTATCCTAAAATTTGCTGGATACTTTTCTCCACACGTGAACAGCTGACGAACAGCTGACTGTGTTTCTCTTTTGTTTCGAATTTGGAGAGGAAACCTACCTGGTTGGATTTGTTCGTTCACAAAAAAAACCTAAACACAAGGAAGGTAACCTACCCAAAAGATACTTTCGTGAACGTACGCACTAACTTTTATGCGTGAAACAGATTGAACCAGCAACAGCAACAGCACCAGCAACAGCTAAAGCGGCCGCCATTAATTTAGAACCAATGTATTTCAATGGCTCAAATTCGATTAGACCACCACCAGCAACGTCACCAGCGTCGTAAGACCAAAGTCCTAAATTTGCTGTTGCTGTTCCATTGCTACCAACTTTGCACAAGTGAAATTCGGGGGCACCATACTGCAAAAGAAAACTTCGTATACTTTTTTTATGACACAAAGTGTCAAACAGAAGTAAGAAGACGATGCTGGTGCTGGTGGCAATGTGTTTCAATTTCTTTTGCTGGTCAGCGTACTGTTTGCTGTTGACAGTGCTGGTGCTGTTGCTGGTTCAATATGTTCCGCGCTTTAATAGTGAAGACGAGAACATTTACCGGTATTTAATACACTTGTTCTTTTTCGATTTTCACACCAACTGGCGACTTCAGCGTAACTCATTACTCATTGCGGCACAAGGATGCTGCATGTCATGAGATTATTATAGAGAATGTACAAACATACATTGGCAATGAATAGTTTTTGATTGATTTTTACTTGCGATTTATAGCGACTATAAGGCAAGTTATGCATTCGTAAAAATTCTAACAATCAAACATAACATTACGATGATAGTGAAGTACAAAAAAGTGGGTCCGGAAATTCCGTCCGTCTGTCTGTCCGTATCGATTCCTACAGCTTAAGCGGTTGAGCCGATTTGATTCAAACTTGCTATATAAATATAGTATTTATAGAGTACTCTACCAGACTATTTTTCGAATTGGCATTCTAGCTCCAAAACTAACGGTACCTGAAATATAACTTTTTATGAAAAACTTATTTTTTCTCGAAAACGGCTCCTACGATTTTGATAAAACTTTCTGAAAGGTGTTTTCTATGCAAAATCTATCTTTTAGTTTAACAAAAAAATCAGAAAATGTTTTATAACGGTACCTCCCATATGACCGGTTTTTTAAAATCAGACTTTCTCGTTAACTAATAGATGGATTTTGATGAAATTTTCAAAATATGTAGTGTTTTATGATTTAAATAATATTGCTTATTAAAATTTTCAAAAACTATTTTTTTTAATTTTTAATAATTTTTTAAGAAACCTATTTTGTTTTTTGAATATTTTGAAAAGGAATCTATAATTTTTTTTTTTAATTTTTCTCCTACAAATTTCTTTAAATTGACATACTCCAAAAAATTTTAAATATGTTTTCGAAAAGTTTTTCAAAAAAAAACATTTAAAACTGGTCGAACGATTTTGAAATGAAAATGAAATAAGATAGCTTACTCATACGTTTTTTCTATTCAAAAAAATAGTTTTTGATTTCATAAAAAAATTATTTGTTTAATATTTTTCCCAAATTTTTATTTCATATTGCTCTACTAAGCCCTGGCCAGTAGTCAAATAAAAGAAGGTGACAACCTGCATACATACATACCTACGTATTTTAAAGCATTTCATCATCATAAAAGCACACAGAATAAATAAGGAAGCAAGCCTGTGATAAACACACAAAAACAACTAACAAAATAAAAAACTATTCGATTACTACTGAATGCAGAAATTTCAATCAAGAAAACTAAAGTTTACACCTGCCTAAAAATAAACAAAACCACTGTGTTAACTTTTAATATTCTCTACACCCACTCGCTTAACAGTAAACGGAGTGTGTATCTTAATTTTAGTACCTACCTTTTTTCCAATCTTATTATAGGCACCTAATATCCTTAATAAATTCCATCAAACATAATTAAGCTATTTTAATTAATTTAATATTAAAAAGTAAATTATTGTTATTGGGACCTATACCTACGCTGATTAGCACGAATCTTTAATCAAATAATCAATTTTTTTCCATACCAAAATGAAAATTAAACTGAAAAAAGTCCTTTATATCTTTCTATTAGCAAATTATATTATAAACAGTAAACAAGAACTGCAAAAGCTAACAATCCTATATATTTATGTGTTTATCCCTTTATCGTGACGTTCGAGCTTCAAACCACGACGATTCTACAGAAGTTGCACGTCAAAAAAACATTAAAATAAAATCCTTGTCAAAAAGACGCCTGCACTTAAAAAGGATTAGCACATAGGAGCAAGTACGTGCGACCCAGTCGTGTCTTTTATTTTTGTTGTCTTTGTCTTTTGTGACAGCTGAGATGATAAAAATACATTTGTTAACAAAAGTCTACGTACATCATTCTTGTGTAGGTATACTTTTATAATTCTTATTTATTGCATCTTTTTTTTCTATTTTCTTAAGAAGTTTGTTTTTATATTCATATTTTCCGCTATAATAAAGGGAAAAATAATTGTTTTCTTTGAATTTATATTCTTTTAATAAAAACCAATAACTAAATAATAAAATCAACTAGTGTACGTAAACTTTTGTTCGTAAATGTACTTCAATCTCAACTCATACGTTACGCAATTTGTTTCTAAAGCAGCGTTCACACGCAGACAAGACAATGGGACAATACTCAATTGTCTTGCCCGAGCTTCTTGAACGGGGTTAGATGATGCGATATTGTCCTCAGAGATAGCTCGGCAGGCTAGCTCGGAGGACAATATAATGACAATTGTGTTGTCCTGGAAACAACTGTTCACATGGAACAATGTTTGTCTTGTCTCATTGTCTTTGCCTCTGCATTGTCCCATGTGAACTCCGCTTAAGAGGCGTACCTTCAAATGCTGGTGAAAGGATGGGACTATCTACGGGGTATGAATTTATCGAGTTGCATGAATACCCCTACACGAGAAAAATAAGCTTTTACATAACGGTTATATGACAGGTAGCTAAGAAAAGCTAAAAAAAATATGATGACAGTTCAGTGCTCAAGTGTGTTTCTTTAATAGAACCGAGCGCTCACATTACACTGGGTTCGGAGCAAGCTCTATTTGCTTGGGCGCCACTCGGTGCCTTGTGATTTAATTGTTTTCAAATAAGGTGTGTTTGACTTGACATCACATAATTTGCAATCTAAATTCGTCGAAATTGGGTGGAAATGAGATGATTTAAAAATGAGATTTTGTGTAGAAAATGAGGTAATATGGAATCAAATTTGTTAATTTGATACGAAATTAGCTGGAGTAGTTGACCAGGTTAAGCGTTAAGCTGGCTTTAAACGGTGAACCAGCTCGTCGAATTGATTCGTGTTCGCTTCTGTTTTTCTCGCGTAGGGGCTGTTTTGCGAACAGTTCGTGGTTGGCGAAAAAAATCAATTTTTTCGTGTTCGCCATGTAGAGCCATGTTCGCAAACAAAGCTCGTTTTTACTGTGAATGTTTGAAGAATCAACACGCATTGAATGTTCACCGAATGTGTTCGCCGATAGGGGTACTGCAAACGAACACATTCGTTGAAAAAAAAGTTTATATTATGAAAACATTAAAAACACACATTCATTGATTGTAAAGAGCTTTCTTTTTCTTGCGAGATATGATTGAAGCGCGATAGTGTCGATATTATTTTGGTATATTTGGTTTCCCTACTTTCTCCATACTGACTTTAAAAATAAGAAAGAAAATATGAAATATTATTGTGAACATATATGCTATTTTATCGAGTAGAAATCACCACATATTTCTTTTTTCACCATTTTGCACTTTTTGTTGGAATGTACATATGTAAATCCGGCTTAACCCCATAGTTCGGAGAACAACCAATTCTCACAATATGCCTAAGCTCTGTGAACAGAAACCGAAACATCAAACACGTCTTCCTAAAACTCATACAAAGAAAGAGCTGCCAATACCTAATTTAAATTCATATCATGAAGAGGAGAGTGAGGAGGCAAGAATGTTGGGCTTAACGAATCAATCTCTTGGAATAAAGAGCAAAGCTTTAAAGTTAAAGCTTGCACTTGCAGGCATAGAAGAGAGCGCCACTCAAAAAAAAAAACATTTAAAGACTCATAGTTTCTACTTTCTAGGTACGTTCGAACTTGGAAGTTTTATTTTTCGGGTCTTCTCATTGTTTTTTTTTTTTGTAACTCATCTCTCCTTGAAAGGGACATTGCGCTTGACTCCCACAACAACCTGGTATACAATTGATATCAATTCCTGAAAAATTTCGTCCAACGCAGGCCGCAGAAAGATTTCTTTTTTCTTCTTTGCTTTTTCGTGCTTTCGGGTACCGGAGTCGGGAGTAATAAATTATTTAAATTAAAAAAAAAAACTATTATTTTCCAACCTTGCCACACAAAAACATTATTAACATTTCTATATATATATAAATATAAACCACAAAAAAAAAGAAATATATTTATGTGTATATGGATATCGTGTAGTTATTAAAAAAGTAAAGTGATACGAAAAATTCTCGTAAGTGACATCACACACAAAAATGAACAAAAAATGCTACAATCAAGTATTTTACCAACAAAATACGTTTTAATGTGTATTTTAAAACAATTCAATAAATTCAACAATATTATCATTTTTTACACCTACTATATAAAGAAATTAGATAAGAGTGAAAATATTTTTTTTAGTGCTCAGTGAACTTCCGTTTGAACCCTAATCGAGTAAGCTAAATTATTACATTTTTCTTAAGTTTATTATAAAAAAAATAAAAAGTAATTGCTTAAAAAATACTTAAAAAAGTTTAATTCCCATTTTGATTACATAAATTTTGTAATAGAACGGAATGAACACAGTGGGAGCTTTACGCAAATGTGTGTGTGTATATATACTGAGTGAGGCAAAAGGATTTGGATATGGTAAAGCTTTCTCTGAAAGCTTGTGTTACTTATAAGTTTTTTTTCTCCAATATTTTACGTTTATGTTATTCAAAACCAAAAATAAATGTGTGTGAGCAAGAGAAAAGTCTGAACAGTGCCGACGTTTTAAATACCGCCGAAGAATAACCTAAAAAAATATCGATTTCATTATTCTACTACACTACTATTGTTATCTATTTGTTCGTTGTCTTTTTTTATAACCATTGTGGAAGCCGTTAAACTTATTTCTCTATCCTCGCGCTATGTTATTCTTAAAGGTGGATTTAGAGCATTATTTATAAACAAAACTATAGTTTACAACTTATGAATAAGAAATAAGTATTAAATACTGTGCAGTGTTCACTTGTGAATAATATATATACGTGTATATAATTTTAATTTTTTTACTTCTTTTTTTCAAAAATTAATATCGATAAATTTTCTTATAATTAGTGTTAAATATGTTGGCAACAAATTGATTACTAGGGAAATTTTTGATAAAAAAGGACCGCTCTGGATAAAGACCGGTGTGAAGTCGTGTGTGTGAATTGGAAAGCAGGAGTGAGCGCCTCTCTTCTCGTTGGTAAATTTCTGCTAAATAGGTGTATATGCGATTGGTTAAGCGTTTGGCTGTGGAAATCGCGTGTAAAGAAGAGTGTGTGCCACCCTATTTCTATTGAATCGTTTCCGGGTAAGTTCCACATTGTATGTTTCTATGTATTGTTGGTATTGTTTTATTTAAATTTATCATAAATTAAAGAAATTCATGCAATGGAAATTGAAGACTTTATTTTATTTATCAATTTGAATCGACCAAGAAGAATGCGGAACGTATTCCATCATACTGTGTTACATGAACAAAAATCCATCATATGTACATACCTATTCACATAAAACTATTCTTACATTTAAAACAAGGGATTTAGAATTGTTTAATATAAGAAATGCACTTTTTTTTCCTTGAAATGCTCCGATAACCACCATGTCAATGCCAAATAAATAGGTATAGTCACAATTTTCAATTTATCAATACCTACTCACAATTTGTATTTACTTTCTTACAGTAGTTTGCAAAACTAAAGCACTAGGTTAGGTACACATATTTAGACATTTTTTGTATTTAACAAACCATTTAGAAAGAATTTGAAATTTGAGAAAACGATTATTAAGTTTTGTTTGCTTTAAATTTTTAATATTTTAATAATAAGTCAATTAAAAACTATTATTTTCAGTACAGAAATTAGTTCAAGCCCCCGCCCCGTCTAAATTAAAAATTAAACATCATAAATATACCGATATCCTTATTTACTTATGTAGTTATTTGATTGTTTTGGAAAGTCTATAAAACCGGAAGTATATATCATAGTCAGATGGTTTCCAAAATCTATCACTATATGCAAAATGTAATGACGGAATTTGTAGCAATCTATCTAAGAGATGTTTTTTGTTCATGTAAAATAAGATTCTCCTCATCACCTGGTTCAGCGATCGAATACTTATTTCTTGAAATTATTAGTAGCGAATATAATATTTTATTGAGAACTGTTTACAGACCAAAAACAAACAAAAATGTGGATCTAGAGCCCTTTTACTGACTTATGGAGGAATTAACGATCAGCTCTCCGAATATAATATTGTGATGACTAACAGTAATATTTTAATCGACAATAGCTTTACAGACTATATGACTTCATTTGACTTGCATTCAGTTAACTCGTCCGTCAAGTACACTTTTAGATTTATTCCTTGTTAATAGAAATAAAAGGCACGACTGGGTCGCACGTACTTGCTCCTATGTGCTAATCCTTTTTAAGTGCAGTCGTCTTTTTGACAAAGATTACATTTTAATGTTTTTTTTTGACGTGCAACTTCTTTAGAATCGTTGTGGTTTGAAGCTAGAACGAACATGCGTCACGACAAAGGGATAAACACATAAATATATAGGATTGTTAGCTTTTGCAGTTGTTGTTTACTGTTTATAATATAATTTGCTAATAGAAAGATATAAAGGACTTTTTTCAGTTTAATTTTCGTTTTGGTATGGAAAAAATTGATTATTTGATTAAAGATTCTTGGGAATCAGCAGTAAGGCAATAATTCTAGATATAGGTCCCAATAACATTAATTTACTTTTTAATATCAAATTAATTAAAATAGCTTAATTATGTTTGATGGAATTTATTAAGGATATTAGGTGCCTATAATAAGGTTGGAAGGACGGTAGGTACTAAAATTAAGATACACATTCCCACTACTGTTAAGCGAGTGGGTATAGAGAATATTAACACAGTGGTTTTGTTTATTTATAGGCTGCAGGTGTAAACTTTAGTTTTCTTGATTGAAATTTTTGCATTCAGTAGTAATAATAGTTTTTTTGTGTGTTTATCATAGGCTTCCTTATTTATTCTGTGTTTTTTTATGATGATGAAATGCTTTAAAATACGTAGGTATGTATGTAGGTTGTCACCTTCTTTTATTTGACTAATGGCTAGGGCTTAGCCGAGCAATATGAAATAAAAATTTGGGATAAATATTAAACAAATAAATTTTTTATGAAATCAAAAAACACTATTCATAACGTTTTTTTAGAAAAAATGTTGTACGCCATCTTATTTCTTTTGCTGTTTTCTACTTTATGAATTTTTCATTTCAAAATCGTTCAACTAGTTTTTTCAAAAAAAAATAAAAAAAAAAATCTATAGACTCGTTTTCAAAATATTCAAAAAAACAAAACAAGTTTTTTAAAAAATTACTAAAAATTAAAAAAAATAGTTTTTGAAAATTTTAATAAGCAACATTATTTATATCATAAAACACTACATATTTTGAAAATTTCATCAAAATCCGTCAATTAGTTAACGAGAAAGTCTGATTTAAAAAAAAAAAACGGTGATATGGGAGGTACCGTTATAAAACTTTTTCTGTAAAATTTATTAAAACTAAAATATAGATTTCAGAAAGATTATCAAAATCATAGAAGTAGTTTTCGAGAAAAATATGTTTTTCATTAAAAGTTAAATGGCAGGTACCTACTGTTAGTTTTTTTTACGAATGCATAACTTGCTTTTTTATAGTCCCTATAAATCGCAAGTAAAAATCGGGTCTTCTTTTATGGTCACTATCTGCCCCATTGTTTCGTGCAATTACCTTATTTTCTTGACTTTCGATTTCAAAACCGAGGCCAGTTTAGGAAATCCTCTAATTCATATCAGAGATTTAAAGAATAAATATAGATCGGCTCTTGAACAGGATTCTCGCACTATACAGTGGGAAAATATTTACTTTATGAATTGATTCAATGAACAAGTAAAGTTCTTGAATGAAAACATATCAAATCTTTATGATATACACGTTTCACTAAGGACGAAAGAACTAGTCTTCGTAACCAAACCTTGGCTTATAAAAATAATTAAAAAATGTCATGCATCAACGTGATCAGACGTTGGAAGAGTTGCATGCGAAACAGGGTTGTGAAAGAAATTATAGTTGCAAAAACACTTTATTCCAACCACCTGAATATGTGCTCTAATGGTCATAAGTTATGAAGAAATCTCTGGGAGCTTAGAATCGGAAAGCAACGCCCTCTTTTAGAAAATAACATCAACGATAGTATATTCAATCGTAAGTTTTTATCTCATTCTGGCAGTGCTATCTTGATTGATTTAGAGTTTTCCACTGATTTTCCAACAGCTTTTTTTCAGATTCTACGTTCAGTTTCTCGTGTGTTAATAGTTTAGATGTCTTAGAAAGTTTTCTTTAAATAAAATCTAATGCATAAGGTGTGGATAAAATCAACCCGGTTTTTGTAAAAGCCATATTGCTATTGTTTCTACCATATATATTACTCACGTTTTCAACACTGTTATCACAACAGGAATTTTTCAAAAACAGTGCAAACATGCAAAGATTTTAACAATTCCCAAAACCTCACTGGGAACTGAGTTTCGGACAATTTCAATCTTACCCTTGTTACCTGAAGTCTGTGAACGAATCATGCAAAAACAACTTAATGATTATAATGCGTAACAACTTCTTAGTAAGCATCCAATCTGGTTTTCGCCTTAAGCACGGCTTTCGATATGTTAAACCACTCTGTTCTTTTCAGAAAGTTGCAGATTGAATCCAAACTTTCACATTGATTTCTTCGTACCTTATTATATAATCAACTATCCGAGTTCTTCCAATCAAACAAGGTGTTTCTCAGGGATTGATTTTGGCTCCCCTCTTATTCTCGCTGTATATTTACGAAATTGCTTCCATCATGCCAAATGTATCTAAGCATTTTTATGCCGATTATATACAATTATATAAGAGCAGTCCAATAGGTCTTAAAGAAATATTCGTACGTACTATTAATGAAGAACTTGAACATATTTCTACATGGACACTAAACAATGGTTTGACTCTTAACCCAACAAAATGCAAATGTCTTGTAATATATCTATAGTCGTTAGATCTATCCTGTTTCCCTGAAAAACATATGGAGTTCCTAAATCCTTATGGGCCGTTCAGCAGTTTGCCTCATCAAAAACCAGAATGGTTCTTGCTTAGACTCTAGTCATTCTAGTTCTCACGTATGGGTGAGAAATATATAGTAATTGCGATTCTGCTAGCGAGAAAAAGTTGAAAGTTGCGTTTAATAGCACTATACGGCATAAGAAAATACGATCACATTTCCGATATTTCTATGAACCTTCTCAATGTGTCGTTCGAAAATTTTATTAAGTTTCGAACTTTAAACATGCTTTTTAATATATCTTAAAGACAAAACAGCCAGCATATCTAAACAAAATACTCCGATTTACAGCATCAAACAGATCATCTGAGAAAAAAAACTAAACTAAACTAATTTCGTCAAATTTAAATATTTTGATAAACCCGAGATAAACCCCTCAATACCGACTTCCTTGTTAATAATGCAAAAGAAACCATCTGGTTAAGAAATGTCTTTTCAGTATTTTTGTGTATTTATTTATTTATGTAATTTTATTAATACCACAAATTTTATTAACTGAAAACCTCCCAGAAAGTAAAGGTAATCTGTGAGCTCAGAATCTTCGTATTATAGAATCATCAAAACTAAGACTTGTGCTCTGGACAAAGCAATATTTGTTATATAGAGTTTTCCTATAAGTGATTTCATTTTGATATAAAAAAGCGATTTTTTTCAAGGAAACCAATGGATGTTTATTTCATTGTATGGAAGATATGCTATTAACAATGACAAATGATATCATTTTAATGACGGTTGCAGCAACATGTCCTCTTCATGAAATTTTCCAAGACAAATTTGAACATTTGCGGCTGTAGATCCTCGATAACTTCACAAATTCCATCTTTAAGATCTACCGTGGTCCCAATGAAAATAGCTGGTGTTAAATCACAAGATCTCGGTGGCTAATTGTAATCACGTCTTGTTGTAAATAAACGTCGTCTAAATCAATATCTTCCAATTTGCACCATAAAAAAAAATTAATCATAGCCCGGTAGCGCAATAAATTCCTCGTAGCAGTTGTACCAACCTCATTTTCGAACAAGTAAGGTCCAATCATACCGCTAGCCCAGAAACAGCAACAAACGGGTGAAACGTTGAGAATGGAGAGGCTTTTCAACAATCATTCTTGAATTTTCCGAGCCTTAAATGCCACAATTCTGCTTATTAACGTAGCGTACGATGTAAAAATGGACCTCATCACTGAAAATGATTTTTTGACGAAAATCCGACTTTGATGCATTTCAACAACGAAATCAAAAAAGGAAAGGTAAAAAGTCCCGATAGATCAGCAAAATCAAGCATCATGCGCGTGGTAAGGAGTCGGATAGGGGAACGTTCGAAAACCAACAGCGTGTTGTTGACATGTGTTTTCTGTTTTCTGTTCATTTCTTCTGTTCTGTCCTGTATCAATGTCATCTTGTGTGTCTTGTATTGCCTGAGCATCGTTAGTGTGTCACCCTCGTAAAGATGTAACGTAATGTAAAAAAAAGAAAGGTCAACAAATCAACCTTTCCCAATAATATTTATATATTTGTATAAAAACTGTTTTCCTTCCATCATTATCTTTCGGGATAATGCTGGAGGACGTCGATATTCAGTTTCGCAACCCAAGACTTCAGACTTTCTGGGCTGCACCCTCCTTTAAATGTAAGAAAGGTCTGGCACGATGTCTTCTACAACATATAAATGTATGAGGAACTGCAAAAGGCGAGAAGAGTTCAAAACTTTGGCGCCGCAAAATAATAACGGACTCTTGTAGAGGGACCAAATACGATTTTTTTACTTGCGATTATAGGGACTATAAGGCAAGTTTAGGATTCGTAAATATAAACAAAAATAAGATAACAATCAAACATGACATTACGATCATAGAGAAGCCGTTGGAAAAAAATGTCCGTCTGTCTGTCTATCTGTCTGCCTGTCCGGGTGTATATCGAGCTGCAGCCTAAACGGGTAAAGCGATTGCCTTCAAATTTGGTATGTGTTTATGTTTTGCCCCTCAGAGGGGAAATTGAAATTTTATTTTTAGGGCTAAAAATAACGGTACTTGCCATACGACCGTTTAGGAAAAGCTTATTTTTCTCGAAAATGGCTCCAACGATTTTGACAAAATTTTTTGAGAATTTTTTTGTTGGTATTGGCTATCATTTAATTAGAACCACATTAGAAAAATCTATTAACGGGACCTTTCATATAAGGGTTTTTTAAATTTTTGGCTTTCTCGGTAACGGCTCTATGAATTTCTATCAAATTTATTATTTGAAGAGATCTAGATAGCCAAATTAATTCTGCATATCAAAATTTTCAATAACTTTTTTTTCTAATAAAATTTAAATTTTTGAATTTTATTTTTGAAAAATCAATATTTTTAAAACAGATAAAAAAAAATAATTTTTAATTTTATAATCACATGTTTATTACTAAACTCTAAAAAAAAACTACATACCAAAATTTAAAAAAAAAAATATTTTTTCATAAAACTAAAAATAAAAAACAGGATTTTATCAAAATCCGTCCTACAATTTCGAAATACTTTTTTCATAAACTGTTTGTTATTTAAGACGTATGATGGCGTACTTCATTTTTACTAAAAACCGTTAAGTATTGTGGTTTTGATAGTTTTTATAAGTTCAAACTGTGTTATTTTCAAAGTAAATGTTATTTGTTTTTATCAATCAATCACATAAGAGCAAGTACGTGGTACAATGGTAGGGGTCTATCTCCATCCGTTTAGGTGAGAGGGGAATTTTCTTAAAAAGCACTTTAATTGGAATAAATATGTTTAGAAATAACGGCAACACTTGCAATAATGCACTATGCCTTTTTCAGAGCCAAAAGTCTGCTCTATTATACAGTTTTCTAAATCTTTAATTCTATAGAAAACTTTACGTCAACTTGTAAGATGAAAATATGATTTTTTTTATTGAGATAATGTGTACCGAATTTGCTTTGAGTACTTGTTACTTCTAGTTATAAATTCTTAACTATAAACTAAAAACTAGATAATTTTGACGCCGATGAAAAAATAATAAAAAAATTTGTAGAGGGACTAAATAAAAACATTTTTTCCCATCGGATGGGGGTCTATAACCCTCTTTTAGGCTAGATGTTCTAGTATCAAACAAAAAGCAATGTGTTCTCATAAGCATATGCAAAGTATCTTAAAAAACCAAACTCGCACCTATCCCAAATCCTAAAGTGATGCCAAGCAGGGGGTTGCAATTGTTCAGCATGCCCCCCTCATTGTTTTTTAGGCCATAAACTAAGTAAGTACACTTATATAATACCGAACAAATTATAAGAAAGTATAGTTTAAGTAATTTCCAATTTTCTCGCCCCTCTTTCCTTAATGTTTTTTAGTCTACAAGAATCAGTCATTATTTTGCGGTACCAAAGATATTCGACTCTACACGAAATGTGTAAAAAGTAAGACCCTATCAATAAACCCCAAATAATTTTTAAAAAGAGGGTTTGGTAAATTTCAATTCTATCGAATACTACAATTATTTAGTTTTCAGTGTTTAGTTAAGAATTGATAGAACCAACACATACTCAAAGCGAATTAAGTACAAATTATCTTAATTTTGAAAATAAAATCAATATGAACTCATTTTTCACGCTTTTTTTTATATTTAAAGATTTAAAAAAAACTATATTATAGAACAATTTGTTGGCTTTAAAAAGGCATATCATATTATTTGAAGTGTTGCCGTTATTTGTAAATACATTTTGTCCAATACAAGTGCTTTCTTTAGAAAAATTGACACTCCTGCCTAACCGGGGGGATATAGACCCCCTCTTGTAGTAAAAAAAAATGTATTTAGTCGTTCTATTAGAATCGGTTATTATTTTGCGGTGCCAAAGTTGTCGTACTCTTGCCAAATAAGTTTTGAAAACTTTAGTTTAAATGTTAAAATTCCTAAATATAATGTTTAGTTATTGTTTCTTGGGAAAATCAAGTCTCCTCAGAATTAAAATTGATTTCTTGGTGAATATTAATGGATGCTAATCCATTCAGACGTGCTTCGAAAGTTATTCCCCTGAGCCAAGTGTTTAAACTTCTTAGGACGGAAAATGATCTCTCTGACTCTGCTGACGTAACTGGAAGTACACACAGTACTTCTAGTAGCCGTTGTTTGTTTGGGAAAGCTATGGGCAGCTTTCCAAAAAAAAAAAACCCATAGGCAACCGCCTGTTGTCTTATGTCTCAGTGCAACCCTGCAACCTTCTCAAACAATGCACCATCAAACGATCATTCACAAAAGACCTTCGACCAGTGAATCTAAAAAATATTTACACACAAGATACAACTAAAAAGCGGATCGAGGACGAACATTGGCTGCCTTGGCATTCGAATCCCAACAAATAAATGTGTATCTATAGATTCCAACACTCCCAAGTGCAACCTTACAACCTTCTCAAACAATGTAGCATAAAACGATATGGAAATATAGTATCTGTAACATGATACAAGTCTTATATCATGTCTATTGTGAATGCAATCTTGTTGTGTTAAACATGCACACCGCACCCAAATTCACCATCTACTTTTTTCGGCAGCTGCTTGTTGTATTTGTAGTGCGTGTAAAATCTTGCTTCGCTTCGGATAAATTTCCCAAAAAAACAGCTATTAATTTGAAGAAACACGATACAAAGAACTCAAAATTAAACGATTAGTTAATTTTTACTTATACGTACAAACCGAAAGAGTTTGTTATAAGATATAATTAAACAGAAAGAATAAGTTCAAATCAAAATATCAATGAAATATTAATTAAAATTATTTGAATGCAAAATGATTTATTTTTGGGGGTCTTACACAAAAAACAAAAACAGCCGTTTCGGAGCTTGGGGTGAAGGCTTGTTGGGGGCCCGGGCTTCCTGTCCCCCCTCATTACGCCACTGTGATTGAGGTACCTACATGTACATTACATAAGTACATTTATGTACAAGAATACATAAGGTAGGTAGCACATTTATGAAACTTTTTTATTGTCTTCTCTTCTTAATTAGAGGTATATCATCGTTAAACCACGAAATCTTGGTTTTTATTTATTTCACAGTCAATTAACTGAACATATTGTTTAAATCGATTCTTGCACTTTAATCATGATTTACTAAATACAAAATACACGAAACAGTATATTCATTCTATGAAGATAAAACTTGTTACAAAGTCTAAAAAAAGTATTGTTACATACTACTACAAATATAGTTATATGTAAGTATATAAGATACAATGCTTAGATATTTGGGCAAAGGTTCATGTTTTCTCCAGTATGAGATCATCTGATGATATGATGGCTACGTAATAAGCCCTGAATAAACTGCGCTCTTGCCTGTTTTTGTATGTTTATATCAAGGATGGGTGTAGTATGACTGGTATGCGTCATCGAATATCGAAATCTTGTGTTTTGATGAGATGTTGACCACGTGCTATAACTGAGTCATCATTTTTTTTTTTTGAAGAAAGAAGGATAGCTAAGTTATCTAATAAAAAACACCTACTTAGTACCTACCCTCCTGCCTACATGAATGTGTATGATAGAGATTAGGGATGCGTGTGAGTCATAATAGTTATGCCATCATACTACGGTAGTTATATACTACGTAATGTTTCAAATAACCTACTGAAAAATATACTGAATGGTGACTGAGTGAAAAGAATTGAAATGATAATATTCACTTATTACTTGAACGTGGAACCTCATGAGTAGGGTTGTACAGTTATACCTTTTTATAGGTCGCTACTTTAATACATTTTATTACTTAGTCGTTTTTACTTGCGATTTATAGGAACTATAAGCAAGTTATGCATTCGTAAAAAAAAATTCTAACAATCAAACATGACATTACGATGATAGAGAAGTCAAAAAAAAGTGGGTCCGGAAATTCCGTCCGTCTGTCTGTCTGTCTGTCCCTATCGATTCCTACAGCCTAAACGGTTGCGCCTATTTGAATCAAACTTGGTATATATTATGTATGTAGTACTTTTAGAGTAGGTACTTTACCCGACTGTTTTTCGAATTGGCATTCTAGCTCCAAAACTAACGGTGAAAGGTGTTTTCTATGCAAAATCTATCTTTTAGTTTTAATAAATTTTTAAAGTTTTATAACGGTACCTCCCATATGACCGGTTTTTTTAAAATCAGACTTTCTCGTTAACTAATAGATGGATTTTTCAAAATATGTAGTGTTCTATGATTTAAATAATATTGCTTATTAAAATTTTCAAAAATTTTTCTTTAATTTTAAATAATTTCTTTAAAAAATTATTTTGTTTTTTGAATATTTTGAAGACGAATCTATAAATTTTTTTTTTAAATTTTTCTCCTAGTATAAACTATAGATTTCTTTAAATTGACATACTCAAAAAAAAATTTAAAATATGTTTTCAAAATGTTTTCAAAAATAAACAACCATTTAAAAAAAAAACTGGTCGGACGATTTTGAAATGAAAATGAAATAAGATGGCTTACAACATTTTTTCTAAAAAACGTTATGAATAGTGTTTTTTTTGAATTCATAAAAAAATTATTTGTTTAATATTTATCCCAAATTTTTATTTCATATTGCTCGGCTAAGCCCTAGTCATTAGTCAAATAAAAGAAGGTGACAACCTACACACATACATACCTACGTATTTTAAAGCATTTCATCATCATAAAAGCACACAGAATAAATAAGGAAGCAAGCCTATGATAAACACACAAAAACAACTAACAAAATAAAAAACTATTCGATTACTACTGAATGCAGAAATTTCAATCAAGAAAACTAAAGTTTACACCTGCCTGTAAATAAACAAAACCACTGTGTTAATATTCTCTATACCCACTCGCTTAACAGTAGTGGGAATGTGTATCTTAATTTTAGTACCTACCTTCTTTCCAACCTTATTATAGGCACCTAATATCCTTAATAAATTCCATGAAACATAATTAAGCTATTTTAATTAATATGATTTCAAAAAGCAAAGTATTGTTATTGGGACCTATATAGGTCCCTATACCTAGCATTATTGCCCTTCTGCTGATTCCCACGGATCTTTAATCAAATAATCACATTTTTCCATACCAAAATGAAAATTAAACTGAAAAAAGTCGTTTACTATAAGCAAATTATATTATAACAAGTAAACAACACTAAAAAAACTGCAAAAGCTAACAGTCTATGTGTTTATCCCTTTGTCGTGACGCATGTTCGTTCGAGCTTCAAACCAGAACGATTCTAAAGAAGTTGCACGTCAAAAAAACATTAAAGTTAAATCTTTGTCAAATAGACGCCTGCACTTAAAAAGGATTTGCACACAGGAGCAAGTACGTGCGACCCAGTCGTGCGATTATAGGGACTATAAGGCAAGCTAAGGATTCGTGAATATTAAAAAAATTGAGATAACAATCAAACATGACATTACGATCATAGAGAAGTCTAAAAAGTGATCTAGAAAAAATGTCTGTCAGTATGTATATCGAGCTGCAGCTGTCTGTACCTGACGGTACCTGACATATAATCGTTAAGGAAAAGCTTATTTTTTCTCGAAAACGGCTTCAACGATTTTGATGACAATTTTTGAGAATTTTTTTGTTGTTATTAGCTATCATTTGATCAGAAGCAAATTTACTGAAAAGGTCTAACGGCTTTTTTTCATTTTTGGCTTTCTCGGTAACGAGTCTTGAGATTTCTGTCAAATTTTATATTTGAGATGATCTAGGTAGCCAAATTAATTCTGCATATCAAAATTTTTAATAACTTTTTTTTCTAATTAAAATTAGTTAATTTTTTAAAAAATATTTAAAATTTTATAATCACATGTAAATATATTAATAAACTCTAAAAAACTATATACCTACCAAAATTAAAAAAAAATTTTTCTTCAAAAATCTAAAAATAAATAAATTGCACGAACGGATAGCCCGTACTTGGTCATAATGTGCGGCTACATTGTAGAATAAAATTTAAGAAAATTAAAGTGAACATCAAAGTATTTGTTCGATTTGTGTGACTTTTGATTGTTCGAATAGAGTAGGTTAAATTGTATTGTGGGAAATAATTTAAACGCCATTTTATTTCTTTAAGAAATGTAAAAAAGTGTGATTTTTTTTCCAAAATCGTAGGAGCGGTTTTTTAATAAAATGGTTTTTTAACAACTTTGAAAAAAAAAATTAAAAATAATCAGCCCTATCACAGGTCCCGTCGTAATAGAATCGTACTACGAATGTCGAAAAAAGGTATTACTGCTCCCATCATCGTAACGAAAATTGTTCATATTCGCGGCAGAGCGTTTCTACAAAAATTTGTATTCAAGAATACAAACTTAAGCACAAAAATAACATACATTTAAAAATTAAAAAAAATACACTTACCCGTTTTCAAAATATTGATTTTTCAAAAAAAAATAAAAAAAAAATTTACAATACATAAAAAAGTTTTCGAAAGAAAAATTAATGCGAAATTACTTAGGCTGCCTACATCTTTTTGAATATCAATTTTGATAGTAATCGGATCACCAGTTTTCGAGAAAGTCGAAGAAAAAAACCGGTTCAATGGGAGGTACAGTTTTTCGCCCACCATTTTTTTTACCAAAATATAATGCTTACCTACAGTAGTACACTGATTTTTTTCCTTAAAAAATTTTAGAGCCGTTTTCGAGAAAAATAAGCGTTTACATAACGGTTATATGACAGGTAGTGTTAATTTTTGAGCTAAAAAAAATTGAATTGAAATTCTGTAGAATGTCAAAATAATCTAAAATTGAAGACGATTGGCTTAACCGTTTAGGCCACAATCCAAAATACATCCGTACAGACAGACAAACAGACGGAAGGAATTTCGCCAGTAACTCAAATATATTTCTTTATAATCGTAATGTCATGTTTGATTGTTATCTCATATTTTTTTTGCAAGAGTGCATAACTTGCATTATAGTACCAATAATCGCAAGGAAAAATTGAGACAGCAATGAAACATGACATAACGATCATAGAAAAGTGTAAAAAAGTGACCGACAAAAAATGTCTGTCTGTGTGCCTGTCTGTCTGTCTGTCTATCTGTCTGTCAGTATGTATAAGAAGCTGCAGCCTAAACGGCTCAAGCGATTAGCTTCAAAAATTAGTGTGTGTGATTCAGAGAGGAAGTTGAAATTTAATTTTAAGGCCTAAAATAACGGTACCTTCACCAACAAAATATTTGATAATAATTAATTTGAGTTTGAAAAGTAAAAGGTGCTCAACTTATTAGGTAAGTGGTGCACCAAACAAAAAGTGATTGAGTCTAAAAAAAAACAATTTGAAAAGTGGTATTATACCAAAATCATCAAATTCTGTTGCACCAAAATATAATTTCTTACACGTATCGAAGAAATTAATGATAATTTAAGCATATTTTAGCTTAGAAAAAAATTGACTTTTTCATGCATTTTAAAATTGTGTTCTTTACTAATAATGCATTTATTTGTAATAATGGATGAAACTCACGAACTTAGGTGTTTTATATGTTCTTAAATTATAATTTTGAAAGTCGTTAAGGCTTAATACCTAAGCGCAAAATTATAGTCATTTAACTCGACACTAAAACATATTTAGTGTGAGACTAGGTACAAATTTGTGTGAACATATGACCTAGTTTCACACTAAGTTTTTTATAATGTGGACTTTAATTGTCTATAATTTTGCGCCATTATATTTAAATGTCCTAAATAATATCTCCTGTTGCTATAACTATTGCAAGAAAACATAAACTTTAACTAGCCACAATAATGAATGCTAGCTTCTAAATTTTTGTCATAAAGCACAATTATGGCAGTTTGTATTAAGATAAGAAATAAAAGGCACGACTGACCCAGTCGCAAGTACGTGCGAGGTGCGACCCGCATGTACTTGCTCCTATGTGCTATCCTTTTTAAGTGCAGGCGTCTTTTTGACAAAGATTTAATTTTAATGTTTTTTTGACGTGCAACTTGTTTATAATCGTTGTGGTTTGAAGCTCGAACGAACATGCGTCACGACAAAGGGATAAACACATAAATATATAGGATTGTTAGCTTTTGAAGTTTTTTAGTGTATTATCTTACCACTTGTTGTTTACTGATACAAAGGACTTTTTTCAGTTTAATTTTCATTTTGGTATGGAAAAATTTGATTATTTGATTAAAGATTCGTGGGAATCAGCAGAAGGGCAATAATGCTGGGTAAAGGGACCTATATAGGTCCCAATAACAAGAATTTACCTTTTGAAATCAAATTAATTAAAATAGCTTAATTATGTTTCATGGAATTTATTAAGGATATTAGGTAGGGTAGAGCTAGGAGGATTCGATGAAAGGAGGATTTGTCTTTACAAATATCGCGCGACTCATAATGCGCAAAGGGAGGAAATATCAAAAAAGAATGCTTGACATATTGTGACTCTTTTGAAAACGGCACTTGTGTCTCTGCTTCGTTGGCCTACGCACGTGTGTTTTGTTTGTGGTGCATTTTTTTGATAAATTTCGGACAACAGATATTCAGTGTAACAATTTTCTTTATTTTGTATTGTATTTGGTTATTTGATTAACCAATCAAAAGGTTTTCACGATAAATAGTGTTGGCTACGTCAGAAATTCGGTAAGTTGGAAAAAATTATTTAGTGTGACAAAAGGAGGATTTCAAAAATGAGAAAAAGAAGGATGATTTGACAGAAAGTCA
Source organism: Platycheirus rosarum (assembly GCA_963971375.1). NCBI lineage: Eukaryota > Metazoa > Arthropoda > Insecta > Diptera > Syrphidae > Platycheirus > Platycheirus rosarum. The sequence goes on along the minus strand of OZ020511.1, from coordinate 8,287,501 downwards.
AATCCTCCTAAAAAAATTGATTTTAGTATATAAGTAGAAAATAAGTTTTTAGATATAATTATTTCGGAAAATATGCCGAATATTTACAAAAAGAAACATCCTGTAAGGTTATTGAAACAATCATTGGTGGACATTAAGAACAAAATTAAAACACCAACGAGTGCCGCTCCGAAATATAATTTAAAAGAAACAAGGGAGTCAACTGCTGCTGCCTCAATTATTTTTACATCGATACAACTACACCATTACCAACATTAGTTGCCATTGAATAGAATTCTACTTCAGCTTCACCACCTCTCATTGAAAAAACTCATACCACACCGGACAAATTTGAAGATATGTCCCACTTTGATAAATGTTAGTATGAAGAAGGTATGGGGGCATGCTGCTCCCCTGCAACCCCCCCTGCTTGGGCTCACTATAGGATTTGGAGAAGGTGCAAGGCTGTATATGTGCAACGTTTCTTTTTGATTTAAAGAACTTGCATAAACCCAATCTTGCACATACTCCAAATCCTATAGTAAGCACAAGCAGGGGGGTTGCAGGGGGGGAGCATGCCCCCTATACCTACCCACATAAGGTCGTGAAACGTGTGCTGAATGATTCTTTGAGTGAAACTGCGATAAGTACAGCCTCCGGGATTCGGACACGTCACAAGAATGGGAAGACAGCAACAAAGAGCAACCGGAACGAGTTAAATTCAGCAAGTATATTATCGCCATACCCGTAGATTATGTTCTTAGGTAGCCAAGCTCCCAAAACCTGAAGAAATGCCAGGCACCTCCAGATCGAAGGAAAAAATAAGATTTAATGTGGATTTTGCAGGTCTCGACATTCGTTAAAATACTTTTTAAATGTTCTTTATATTTTAACAAACTCGGAAGAAGTACGAGTCTTAAGTTTTTTTTAGAAGCTTAATTTATTTAATGTTGTTCCTATTTACTATCTAAGAACTTATTGAATAAAGTTTTTCCATTTCATTTTAATCCTGATTGGCAAATCCTCCCACCAGTTGTAAAACCTCCTTAGGATCTGTACTTTAAAAGTAGGGGGTTTTGTCACTTTTTGATTATTGGTTTTGAGCTTCATATCATAAAGACCCTTTTGAAAATAATATTGGAATATTGTTAATTTTTAAGTCAAATATCTAAGGATTATCTTGTACTATGAAGTTTTTACCAGTCGGCTAAATGTTGGTCCAAAAGTATAAAATATATATATAATATAATATAATCGCTCTACCCTACCTATAATAAGGTTGGAAGGACGGTAGGTACTAAAATTAAGATACACATTCCCACAGTGGTTTTGTTTATTTATAGGAAGGTGTAAACTTTTGTTTTCTCGATTGAAATTTTTGCATTCAGTAGTAATCGAAAAGTTTTTTATTTGTTAGTTGTTTTTGTGTGTTTATCTTAGGATTCCTTATTTATTCTGTGTGCTTTTATGATGACGAAATGTTTTAAAAGTAGGTTGTCACCTACTTTTATTTGACTAATGGCTAGGGCTTAGCCGAGCAATATGAAATAAAAAATTGGGAAAAAATATTAAACAAATAAATTTTTTATGAAATCAAAAAAACACTCTTCACAACGTTTCTCAGAAAAAATGTTGTAAGCCATCTTATTTCTTTTGCTGTTTTCTACTTTATGAATTTTTCATTTCGAAATCGTTTGTCTAGTCTAGATAGAAAGACGGACGGAATTTCCGTTTTTTTGACTTCTCTCTCATCGTAGAGTCATGTTTGATTGTTAGAAATTTTTTTCCGAATGCATAACTTGCTTTACGAATGCATAACTTGCCTTATAGTTCCTATAAATCGCAAGAAAAAAAGTGGGTCCGGAAATTCCGTCCGTCTGCCTGTTTTTTCCATACCAAAATGAAAATTAAACTGAAAAAAGTCGTTTATATCTGTCTATTAGCAAATTATATTATAAACAGTAAACAACAAGTGGAAGGATAATACACTAAAAAACTGCAAAAGCTAACAATCCTATATATTTATGTGTGACGCATGTTCGTTCGAGCTTCAAACCACAAAGATTCTAAAGATGTTGCACGTCAGAAAACCATTAAAATTAAATCTTTGTCAAAAGACGCCTGTACCTAAAAAGGATTAGCACACGGGAGCAAGTACGTGCGACCCAGTCGTGCCTTTTATTTGACTTCTCTATCATCGTAATGTCATCTTTGAGTGTTCGATTTTTTTTTACGAATGCATAACTTGCTTTATAGTTCCTATAAATCGCAAGTAAAAATGCTGCTTTATGAGAGTATTATAAGCATTGTGTACTGGCTGAACACAATGGTGAAGCTGCAGCTGCAGTACATATGAAGCGCTGCCAAAGTTAAATATACGGGAACCCTTTAAGGCGAACACAATGAGAAGCTGAAGCTAAAGCTTGAGATTTAGCTGAAACGCAAGTTCACTCAACTTTTACAAGCCCTCCACGCTTCAGCTTCATTTTGACATTTTCCAGAAACAAAATAGGCTAGTTCAATGTTTCATGAGCTATCAGGGATCTCATTTTTCTCAGATCCATTGAAAATGACTGAGAAAATTCCTTGATCACTCTTAAATCTGAAGAAACTTGAACTAGCTTAAAGAACCAGTTATAGCTATCATTGAAACAAATCATTGGATTTTTTTTGATAGATCAGTTATATCAATCATTGAAATTTTCTGTCATTGGACAAATTTTCCAGATACAAATCTATCATCGGAGCTGAACGAAATTGAAGTTCAAATCAGTGGAACGAGATGTTCGGCAATCAGCTGACACGAAAAATGAATTTGCATCAGGAAAGCACATAAATACATTATTAGTAAAAAAATATTTATGCAAATTGGTTTTTTCTTGTCGAAAAAAATTCTTCGTATCAATATTGCTATCGATTGGTATATCATATGTGTTACTAATAAAAGGAAAACATTTAAAAACACGGTTTAAAGTTTTTCAATGATGCATTTCAATGATAGCTATAACTAGCCCCTAATCAAACGAAAACAAAATGTGTGAGGGAAACACGGAATTAGTAATAGAGCTGGTTAAAAAAGAGAATATTTTATGGGATTTAACCAACCCCAACTAAAAAAATATTGAAAAGAAGACGCAAGTGTATATATATATATATTTTTAAATTCTTGGCAGCAAGATTGACATTCTGTACTTCACCATTGTATTCGAGTCAGCTTCAACACTTAGCTTCAATTTTTACGTGATTCATTTTTACACTTCATACTTCATCTTCATCTTCAGCTTCACCATTGTGTTCAGCCAATATGTAATGGAATTGACAATCAGCTGTTCAGTGAAATTAATAAATGCTTTTTTAACAAATGACACTGTTTTCCGGGATATTTTATTTGTCAGAAAAAATATTTAAATTGATTTACCATCGATTGATTGATTTCAGATTCAATTTTATTTGTCTAATTGATGGAAACTAGATAAGAACCAAAAAAATATGTGCAGTAGCAATTTTTCTTTTCCAAATTTCCAAAGCGCCAAGAACATCGAATAGATATTGCAAAAAGCAAAAAAATATTAAAACTCAAGGTTACCTTATTACCTACTCGAAATACCAAAAAATCATATTTATATTGCAACTAACTATTACCCATATAATTAGGACAAAATTTCAGTATAATTTTTGTTAGAGCTCTACTCGCTATTCAGCTTGTTGATACGGAAGAGAACTCTATGAAATGTGTTTACATTACAAAAAAATCTCGCCTAAAAACTCTACCGTAGAGTGACTGTAGAGCTCTACACTCTCGTTCTACCGAGTGTTTTTTTTATAATAACCGCGCGCACAAGGGACTATTTGTTTCCCTTTTAATGTAGAACACACTGCGCAAGCATTAGGTAGATAGAGAGGGGAGAGATAGGAGGTGTCGATTAACATTGGTTTTGAATGCTTGCAGATCAAAATGCAAAGGGAAAATCTCGTCGGGTAAACTATTTCAAATTCGTGTTGTTCGGCTAAAAAATAGAATCCCTATATTTCACAGTACGTCCGAAATTGGGCTCAAGGGTGAATTGATGAACATTCCTTGCGAGACTAGTATAACGGGAGAAAGTTTTAAAGGGAGGAATGCAGCTGGCTACTTCTAGTGAAATTTTTTTATAAAGGAAACGATAAAATAGGGAAAGACATGAAACATTGCGTCGGTGTTCGAGAGGGGCAATTGTTTCAGCGGCAGTTCTATTTCCTATCAATCTTAACGCTTGATTTTGTATTCTATCAAGCAAATGAAACGAAGTTTACGAATGTTTACCACCTGCCCAGGGGTGGGGGTTATAGTCGAATTTAGGGCGTATAAACGCTTTATAAATTGTAACCAGATCAGGTGGGTGAAAATACTTCTTAATACACCGATACAGAAAATCTAAGCACTTAGCAGCATTTTTAGCGATTTCAAATATATGGTCGTTCCAACGGAGGTCGTCATTGGCACACATACCGAGTACTGAGAGCTTTTCGGTTTCTTCGATATAAGTGCCATTCATAGACAATGGCATAGGGGGTATGTTTAGCTTTAACGACATAAGACAACATTGAGTTTTCTAAGCATTAAACTCAACACGATTCCTATTACCCCATTTGATGATGCTGTATAAATCGGAGTTTAATGAGCTTGACATACGGTACCGTTGCAATTGTACGTCCGAAGGCGAAGGACGTGAATTATCGAACGAAGCTGAGGGTAGAGTCGTCAGCAAAACAGTTAAGTGGATTAGAAGTAACAGACAAAAGATCATTTATAAAAACGAGGAAAAGAGTCGGAGACAGAACTAAGCCCTGGGGCACACCAGCATTTTCAATGAGAGTCATGCCAAACTCCAGCCAAAACCAGTTTTTGAGCTGGTGGCAGATCATAAACCACTTACATCAATGTTCAGTTCATGCAAACAACTTCCGAAAATGACAGCACACCGCCTTCAACCTTGGGCTTTCATTTTAATAGGCTATACGTATACTATAAGGTATTAAGTCAACGCATCTTCACGTAAATGCAGTGGGATTATCGCGTTTACCTTCGAGGCCGGATGTTATATTTGGTACTCAAGCATCGGGTATCAGATGGGGGACCGTCTCGAAACCAACTGCGTGCTGTTGACATGTGTTATGTGTTTTCTGTTATTCCGTCCTCTTTCTCTCTTCTGTTCTGTCCTGTATCAATGTCGTCTTGTGTGTTGTCTTTGTAATTGTCTGAGCCGATGGCCTCAGCAGCCAGTGCTCATAAGTGCCTCTGCTTCGTAGATTTATCTACGGAGCAGATCAATATGTAATGTAATGTATATTTGGTACATATGAAGAGAATTGTTTTCAAATGGCAGTTGAGCTAGAAGAAGATTGTTGATTGCCCTTTTAATGCCAACATTTTAAAAAGGTAACCGCTCTAGATCCTGTGTTAAAAGAAGTGGTACAAGGAGGATGGCCGGATGTATGCGATAAACTCAAACCAGAGTTAAAACCATTTTTTTGGTAATAACGAACGAAAGTCTTTATTAAACTTTCTTTCGTTTTGCAAAAGCTTATCAAATTCAACGAGGAAGTCTTCAGTATAGATTTTACACGTTAGAGAACCTCGTTCCTCGCACGTTGCCTTCTCGGCTTTTTCGAAGAAAAGACAAACCAATTTTGCCGGTCAATGCTTTAAAATTTCAAATAGAAGAGGGCCTAAGTGGGTGTCAGCTAAGATCATCTCTAAAGTGGAAAGGAAGATGTTTAAAGTTAAGACAGCTACCGGAACTAATAGAAGGCATCAAAATCAAATCAGAAAACTGTTTTGACGTACCGAATTTGATAAAGCTAATCGACTTTGCCCTTAGGCAGGTGATGGAAAAAAGTCTGGAATTTAATAGCCCAACATACCATCTTTTTATAGACTTTAAAGCCGCCTACGATAGCATAGCCAGGGTATAACTTTATAAGGCCATTAGAGAATTCGGCATCCCAAATAAATTGACACGACTATGTAGGCTGACCATGACCAACATCACAAGCCAAGTAAAAGTAGCCGGTTTGCTATCCAGACCAATCAACATCTTTAATGGACTCCGACAAGGGGATGGTCTGGCTTGCATCCTCTTCAACCTGGCGTTGGAGAAAGCAATCCGTGACTCTGGCACGTCAACAAGAGGGACTATCGTCACCAAGTCCAGCCAGATACTAGCTTACGCCGACGACATCGACATCATCGGCAGAAGCCAACAAGCTGTACAAGACTCCTTTACCCAGGTCGAGCAAGCGGCAAAATACCTGGGGCTGCACATAAATGAAGGGAAGACTAAGTACATGGCGGCAACGTCTGCGAGAAATGTTGGTACAACCATCAGGGTAGCGGAGCACGAACTTGAAGTAGTGCAGTCCTTTAACTATCTTGGGTCAAAAGTAGGAGCCGATAACAATATGTAGGAAGAAATACGCGGGCGGCTGCTGAAATCCAACAAAACCTACTATTGTCTGTCAAGGCTCTTTAAATCCAGAAACCTTACCACAAAAACCAAACTGCTGCTGTACAAGACTATGGTCTTACCAATACTCACATACGGATCCGAGACTTGGGTGCTTACAAAAAGGCACTCTGATCTCTTATCCGCGTTGGAGAGAAAGGTCTTACGGATAATTGTTGGCCCCTTGTGTGAGGAAGGACGATTCCAAAGAAGATACAATCATGAATTGTATGAAATCTATCTCGAAGCAGATGTTGTTGAAAAAATAAAGCTCGGTAGACTCCGGTGGGCTGGACACCTAGCTCGCATGAGCGAAGAGGAACCAACTCGGAAAGTCTTTTGCGGTACTTTTTATGGTAGAAGACAACGTGGCAGACCTTGCTTACGTTGGAAGGATGGGGTGGGGTGCGCAATTGGATGGCGTCGGCCAGCAATCGGGATGTATGGAAGAATTTGTTAAAGGAGGCCCGGACCGGATCCCGGTTGTTGCGCCGATGATGATGATGATGAATCGACTGACTAGCCTGTGCCAGAATTCTGGAGTTTCCACTTCACCAATGCCAAAACCAAATAGCATTATCAAACCTCCTAGGGATAGTGCGGTTATAACACGACGCGTCCATGGTTTACGAAAGCCAACTGTTTGATTTACATCAAATGGAAGACGTCGGCATAAAAGACCAAAAATCACCCGGAGGCGTCCTCATCTACTTTTGACAACGTTCATGCGTCTGCACCATAGAGCAGAATTGGGATGATGAGAGTCTTATAACAGGACAATGAAGTTGCCCGAGAGAGGGCTTTGCTACTTAATTGCCTTCTATGCCCGAAAAAGCATCGTTTGGCAATTTCAACGCTGACTTTGATGTCTCAGTTAATCCCTAACTACCTTAAAGTTATAGCAGTCTATCGTGATGTTTTGTCCGAAACGTCGATGTTGGGTGTCTCTTCTTGATGACAGCATATATTTGGATTTATCCTCATTGACTGCTAAAGCCATCTTTGCTGCTTCCGTCTGCTGCATTCTTCCGACTATGTCAATATCTTCGGCGTATGCGAGTAATTGGACGGTCTTTTGAAAGATCGCGCCTCTGGTTTTGGCGGGAGAGTTCTTTCAAGTTTGATGTTAAAAAAGTCGCATGGCAGCGCATCGCCTTGTCTTTATCCTTTTTTAACTTCAAAGTTGTCGGTGAGGTTTTTACCGACCTTGGCGCAACAGTGTGCGTTTGGCACGGATGTTAAAACTGCAAATTGCTCTATATAACTCGTCTCCATAAATGCTGTCCCGATGGCTTTGAAATCGATGAAAAGGTAGTGGGTATCGATTTATTTTTGGCTCGCGAAAATTATGCTGAGATTCTATCCATCGGGCATGCTTTCTTCTAATCATATCTTGCTTATAAGTTGATCCATACTAATAACCAAGTCATCAGCCGTGTTTTTTTGGGAAATCTATCCGCAGCAAAGCAAGATTTTACACACACTACAAATACAACAACCAGCTGCCGAAAAAAGTAGATGTTGAATTTGGCTGCGGATTGCATGTTCGACACAAGAAGATTTAATTCACAATAGACATGATATAAGACTTGTATCATGCTACAGATACTATATTTCCATAGATATTGCTGGGAAATGGTTTTTCCATGTTCTCAGCATCGACTGCGATTCCACTGCGATGTTTCCTAGATCGTCTTTGCAAGCTTCAGTTTGAGCTCTGTAGCTGTAGACAGTTTGTTTTTACCTTTTGGTAAAACAGGAACTTTGTTCCTGCAATAACAGCTCTCCAGCATTTCCTCGATCGCATGCTTCTCATGATGAGAGAAACAAGCTATCTATATTAAGAGCGATTGATATTTGTTTTTTTTAAATATTACAAAATATTCATTTTATGATATTTGATGGAAAACAGCATTTGTCCAGCCTGTCCCTAAGAAAGGTGACCCATCCTCCCCCTCCTCCTACCGACCCATAGCACTGACATCCCTTCTTTCTAAGGTCATGGAAACACTGATTAACCGTCAGCTTAAGGAATATCTCGAAGATCGTAAGCTTCTCCATGACCGTCAGTATGGCTTCCGCAGCAACCGTTCCACTGGTGATCTGATGGCATATCTCACCGAACAGTGGAACAAATCTTTACATCGCTTTGGTGAAAGTAAGATTATTGCTCTTGATATCTCCAAGGCATTTGATAGAGTTTGGCATGAAGCTCTCTTATCGAAAATGCGTGCTTTTGGGATCGATAATACTCTTGTTCGTTGGATTAGAAGCTATCTCCTGGACCGTTCAATACAAGTTGTATTGGACGGATTCAAGTCTGATTCCCATAAAATAAATGCTGGTGTGCCCCAGGGCTCTGTTCTGTCTCCGACTCTTTTCCTCATTTTTATAAATGATCTTCTGTCTGTCACTTCTAATCCACTTAACTGTTTTGCTGACGACTCTACCCTCAGCTTTTCATATTCGTTCGATAATTCACGTCCTTCGCCTTCGGACGTACAATTGCAACGGTGCCGTATGTCAAGCTCATTAAACTCCGATTTATACAGCATTGTCAAATGGGGTAATAGAAATCGTGTGGAGTTTAATGCTTCGAAAACTCAATGCTGTCTTCTGTCGTTAAAGCTAAACATTCCCCCAATGCCATTGTCCATGAATGGCACTTACATCGAAGAAACCGAAAAGCTCTCAGTACTCGGTATGTGTGTCAACGACGACCTCCGTTGGAACGACCATATATTTGAGATCGCTAAAAATGCTGCAAAGTGCTTAGGTTTGCTGTATCGGTGTAAGAAGTATTTTTCCCCATCTGATCTGGCTACAATTTATAAAGCGTTTATACGCCCTAAACTCGAGTACAACTCCCACCTGTGGGCAGGTGCTTCACAATCATCGCTTCACCTGCTTGATAGAATACAAAATCGAGCGTTAAGATTGATAGGAAATAGAACTGCCGCTGAAACAATTGCCCCTCTCGAACACCGACGCAATGTTTCATGTCTTTCCTTATTTTATCGGTTCTTTTATAAAAAATGTTCACTCGAGGTAGCCAGCTGCATTCCTCCCCTTAAAAGTTTCGCCCGTAATACTCGTCTTGCTAGGAATGCCCATCAGTTCACCCTTGAGCCCAATTTCGGACGTACCGTGAAATATAGAGATTCTTTTTTTAGCCGTACAACACGACTTTGGAATGGTTTACCCGGCGAGATTTTCCCTTGCCATTTCAACATGCAAACATTCAAAACCAATGTTAATCGACACCTCCTATCTCTCCCCTCCTTATCTTCCTAATGCCCGCGCAGTGTGTTACATTAAAAGGGAAACAAATAGTCCCTTGTGCGCGCGTTAATTATAAAAAAAAAAAAAAAAAAAAAAAATTATATAAAAAAAAATACTAATTATATTTGTAAATATTACAATGAACCTCCAGAACTATTCAGAAAATGCAATCAAACTTTATTCGCCAGTGGTAATGAAAAAAATCGTTTATTGGTAGAAAACAACATTAGAAATTGTTAACAAAAATGTGTAGTTTTATTCTCAAAATGAATAATAATTGCTTAAAATGATATATGCACATGTATTTTATAAATTTATAAACCTGAATTATCAAATTTGTTTTTTTTTTTACAGATTGTAAACTTGTCGCCGTATTTCTTTTTAACAAAATCACGTTGTAAATGAAACGGTGATCTCGTGAGAATAATTATTTCAAAATTGGTTTGGTAAGTTCATATAATGTTATATTATTATCTTAATTGTTTGATGTGGACAGCACTGGTTCCTAAGCATAAGCTGTGTTTCGAGTCACGTGTAGTTTATTTTGTTTGTTAATTTAGTTATTATTGCGATATAAATCGTTTCTTAAATCTTAACCAAATAAGTGTTCAAGTTTGTTTTAGTGTCAATTTTAATGTTTAAAGTTTTGATTGCTTTTTCTTTTTTTTTTACTAAAATTAGTGTGTTACTTGGTAAGAACAGTATTTCAATAGTTAACTCATTTTTATCTATATATATAAAAGAAAGTCGTGTTAGTTACACTATTTATAACTCAAGAACGGCTGAACCGATTTGGCTGAAAATTGGTGGGGAGGTAGCTCAGAACCAGGAGACGGACATAGGATACTTTTTATCCCGTTCGATTGCGTTCCCGTGTGACGTGAATTATACTCGATTTGAAATGTAAACAAAAATATATATATATAACTGTCAAATCATCTCAATGGGCAAGTTCAATGCGTACACTGACTTTTAGTAAACTAACTTTATGTCAAAGTGAAATCTTTGAACGACAAGCTGACCCATTACATTATTAAGGTCAACTGCGAGTTGAAATTTGAAAGTTTTTTGAATTACTTTTTGTTTAAAAGACAACTAAAAGTCAATTAACTTTAAGAGCCAATCGACCAATCAGAGGCAGGTTGACTGACTTTTAGTAGAAATATTGAACGCCAGAAATCATTTTCGAAAATCGCGAAAGTGTTATTTTCTTATGTTTGTGATTTGCTTAAAAAAACATATGAAGCTAACTCGGTCGATTTGTTTCTTTTCTGCGAGTATAATTAGGAAACCTTATTGTGCGAGTTTTGTTGATAAAAATGCTCAGAAGATCTAATCTTTCCCAGCAAAGATGAAATGCAATGAAGCTTCGTAACGATCCATTGAATAAGAAAGACAAATCAGATGAGAGGACCAAAAATAAAGGCCTGACTTCGGGCTTCTCAAATAATAGAGCAAACGCCAAGACCGATTTTATTGAAATATTCAGAAATTTTTAAATTGGCTCGATAGGTAGCGTTGGAGTGGGGATATTTACGAAAATTTAGTTTTCCCTCTATGAAGTATGAAAATGGTGCCTTTGGTTGTTTTAATGCATAGTTGGACCCGATAAGTGAAGCTGTTGTCGGGATCCAGAAAAGATGTTGTGTTTCAAAGTAAGGCTAGGGACACTCATTATATTCTTGATTTTGCTGAGTTTTTTAAGTAATCCTAACGTTAACTCAGCTGTTGAGTGATTCAGTGTAATTCGGCGGCAATCAATAGAACTATTTTTTTTTCAAGGCAATTTCGATTCATATTTTTAATATGAGTAAAAGGGCTTACTTGAGACATGGCCAACTACATATTATCCAGAATCTTTAGATACAAATAATATGTGCTTCTCGTCTAAAGTCCTTTGTGATCCTTTAAGATTTTGACCCGATAAGCGACGCTCGGGTGGAGTATTAACGAAAATATAGTTTTCCCTATAGGTATATATTTTATTAGCAAATTTTTTTAATTTTAAAGGATTAAACGATTTTATAAAAAAAAAGTGCGTGCGTACAAAGTACACATGTCAGAAGTGAAACTTCTTTTTTTTATTTTTTATTCATTTATAAATTTATGTCATATAACTCTACACACCGTATGCAAACCAATGACAATGTAAATAAATAAAGCAGATCTGCGTTTACTCACTCGCTTGCTCCCTACTCTCCCTCCATGGCTATGTGCTTCATGCTACGTTCGCCCGTTCTCACTCTCTCTCAATCGGTTCAAATGACGAATTGTAAATTAAAATGTCACGTGTTTTTTGTAAATACTAAAATTTCCTAACTTTCAAACGAATTAACATAAGAAATTGTATATGAACAAAAAGATAAAAAATTATATTACTTACTCTGAATAACTGTTTAGTATAGGACGATTTACAAATTAATCACAAATTATTTATTTATAAATTTAACTCACTCTACACACTGTATACTAATGATAATGCAAATAAATAAAACAGATCTGCGTTTACTCACTCGCTTGATACATGGCTATGTGCTTCATGCTACGTTCGCCCTTTCTCACTCTCTCTCAATCGTTCTCATTCGCGCTCTACCTATTCTTAGACAAAAACGTTGCACATTTCCGTGTCACTAGTTCCGTTTCATCCGTAAGAAATTTACCCTCATGCGCGTAAAGAAGTTTCACTTCAAAAAATATGGGTGCATGCTAACATTATTTCTTTTGTGGTTGTTAGCTATAATTGGACCCAATATGTGGCGCTTTCATTGACATTCAGAAAACCTATGGTAAACATGAGCAACGCCGGGTGGGTCAGCTAGTATCCTTATAAAGATATTATATACATATTATATCTTAGAGTTTTTTTTGCTACATGAGAACAAAAATACTTAAAATTGCCCTTTTCCCTCTTATACAGAGAAGGCTTTGCTACTCAATTGCCTTCCTAGCCCATAGAAACAGCGGTTGGCAAGAGTAATTCTTCGCTTTATTTCTGACGAGATGTTGTTGTCAGATGTTATAGCGGATCCGAGGTACACAAAGTCCCTAACTACCTCAAAGTTGTACCTGTCTATTGTGATATTTTGTCCAATCCGCCGGTGTTGTTTGTCCCCCTTCGTGGACAGCAGGTACTTCGTTTTGGCCTCATTGACTGCTAGTCCCATCTTAACCGCTTCAGCTTCAATGACAGCTCGCCGAGCTCTGCCAATGATGTGTGCCAATTTTCGTGATTCTTTTGTTAAATAACCAATGGTTGTTGATGAACATTTATTTCATCTTTCTACATACTTTTTCGCAAACTAAGTGTAATCATATCCCAATACTGCTGACTACAGTCCTTGCTCTTTACTATTCATTTTGGCTATAAATGATGTTAATTCATGCATACAATCAAACGAAATTCTTATATTTGCTGATGACATGAGTCTAGCGATGTCTGCAGGTTGATATTGATAGCTTTTGTATTTGGTGCAGAAAAAGTGATATTTCCCTTAACCCTGTAAAATGTCAGACGATTACCTTCTCTAAAAAACGTATTATAAATGCATTAGGTTATCATATTTCGCAACAAAAACTCTTTCGCTTCTTCAGTTTTAAAGACTTGGGTGTTTATTTTTATAATAATTATGCTTCGTCAATAGACTTAAATTTAAGTAAAGTGGGATTAAAATCTTTATTTTGATCCAGTGCTCCACTATCGTGATTGTTTTTAAATGTCTATTATGTACAAATTATTCATACTGTTGTCTTTTATTTAATTCTTGTATTTTTTGCATGTGTTAGGCTTACATCTGATTTTAGAAATAAGCTTGCTCTAAGCTTACTATTTAACTATTATTCTAATTTTTTATAATTAAAAATTATTATTATAATTATTATTAATAATAATAATCATAATAATTATTATTTTTATCACCATTATTATTTATATTATTATTATTATTATTATAATTTCTGAAATTTTGGTATGCAGTTTTGTAGAGTTTATTAATGTACCTACTTGTGATTATAAAATTTAAAATAATTAGTTTTAAAAATATTGATTTTTCAAAAAAAAAAAAAAATAATAAAAAATAAATTTTTATTAGAAAAAAAAGTTATTTAACATTTACGATATGCAAAATTAATTTAGCTACATAGATCTTCCCTTCCAAACAGCCATTACCGAGAAAACCAAACATTAAAAAAACCGTTATATTAAAGGTACCGTTAATAGATTTTTCCCGTAAATTTGGACTTATCAAATGATAACCAATGCTAACAAAAAAATTCTCAAATTTTTTTATCAAAATCGTTATCCCGTTATTTTTAGGCCTAAAAATAAAATTTCAATTTCCCCTTTGGGACTCTGGGGACTGCCTAAAGAATCACAGACACCACATTTGAAGATAATCGCTTAAACCGTTTAGGCTGCAGCTCGTTATACATACTGATAGACAGACAGACATTTTTTGTCGATCACTTTTTTAGAATTCTCTATCATCGTAATGTCCGGTTTCATTGTTATCTCAATTTTTTTATATTTACGAATCCTAAATTTGCCTTATAGTCCCTATAATTGCAAGTTAAAATACTCATACATTTATTGAAATGTAGTTTTTACAGCCCGGCTTGTTAGTTTTACGGGTAAATTACAAGTTCGTTAAATCTTTAGAACCTAAACTGTGTTGCAATTATACTGCAAACAAAACAAAACAAAATGCCTTTTATTCGTCACAAGGAATAGGTTTGAGGTTATATAATAGTTGGTTTAATAGCCTCTTCCTGTGATAATAGTACAAGATGATGGTTTCCTCATCGCTCGAGTATTCCGAAGACATTTCACGCCCGGTATCCATAACGATACTGAACGAATTAGTGATTTCGATTGATGATGAGTTTTCTCGTGTGTGGAGTCAAGTTACTGTTGAGTCTGTAACTGGTCTGTAACCCGAGTTGCCAACCGGTTTAGTTTTTATCCAGTTGCTCCGTGTGCATTGGGCCTTAATGAATGAAATAGTTAGAAGGAATAAAATGGAAAGTTGGTTTTATGAGGCACATACGACCTGGATTTTGGAAGTATGTAGTTTGAAGAATTAGATTGATAGGAATCTACTGCCTTAGTAGTGTTTTTTTTTATCATAATTGATTATTTTCTTTTAAAATCTTAATAAAATTAGCAATATTTGAAAAGACTTGAATATAATCTAAGACCTCTTTTTGCTACGAGGTTTTAAAAAACCCCTTTTTTCCTTCTAGTGCTTTTAGCTTGCCTTAGGCGCAAACTAAAAAGAAAAGGAAGTTTTCCGCGATCTAAAAAAATAAGAGGCAAGATACCATTCTTCTAGGATTGAGTTTAAAATTGTCAATAATGTTTTACTGGTAAATGCGACTTTTTGTATTTTTTTAAAACAGCCGTCGCGAGCGTCTATGTCAGACTAGCAGTCCATGACTTATGCGTTATGCCATCTGTTTAAGAGCAGAAGTACGCAATAACACTATGTATATGTATATGTGTGTATGTAACAAAAAATAAAAGGCACGACTGGGTCGCACGTACTTGCTCCTATGTGCAAGTCTCCTTGCTTTTTAAGTGCAAAGATTGACAAAGATTTAATTTTAATGTTTTTTTGACGTGCAACTTCTTTAGAATCGTTGTGGTTTGAAGCTCGAACGAACAGTTTATAATATAATTTGCTAATAGAAAGATACAAAGGACTTTTTTCAGTTTAATTTTCATTTTGGTATGGAAAAATTTGATTATTTGATTAAAGATTCGTGGGAATCAGCAGAAGGGCAATAATGCTGGGTAAAGGGACCTATATAGGTCCCAATAACAAGAATTTACCTTTTGAAATCAAATTAATTAAAATAGCTTAATTATGTTTCATGGAATTTATTAAGGATATTAGGTAGGGTAGAGCTAGGAGGATTCGATGAAAGGAGGATTTGTCTTTTCAAATATCGCGCGACTCATAATGCGCAAAGAGAGGAAATATCAAAAAAGAATGCTTAACATATTGTGACTCTTTTGAAAACGGCACTTGTGTCTCTGCTTCGTTGGCCTACGCACGTGTGTTTTGTTTGTGGTGCATTTTTTTGATAAATTTCGGACAACAGATATTCAGTGTAACAATTTTCTTTATTTTGTATTGTATTTGGTTATTTGATTAACCAATCAAAAGGTTTTCACGATAAATAGTGTTGGCTACGTCAGAAATTCGGTAAGTTGGAAAAAATTATTTAGTGTGACAAAAGGAGGATTTCAAAAATGAGAAAAAGAAGGATGATTTGACAGAAAGTCAAATCCTCCTAAAAAAATTGATTTTAGTATATAAGTAGAAAATAAGTTTTTAGATATAATTATTTCGGAAAATATGCCGAATATTTACAAAAAGAAACATCCTGTAAGGTTATTGAAACAATCATTGGTGGACATTAAGAACAAAATTAAAACACCAACGAGTGCCGCTCCGAAATATAATTTAAAAGAAACAAGGGAGTCAACTGCTGCTGCCTCAATTATTTTTACATCGATACAACTACACCATTACCAACATCAGTTGCCATTGAATAGAATTCTACTTCAGCTTCACCACCTCTCATTGAAAAAACTCATACCACACCGGACAAATTTGAAGATATGTCCCACTTTGATAAATGTTAGTATGAAGAAGGTATGGGGGCATGCTGCTCCCCTGCAACCCCCCCTGCTTGGGCTCACTATAGGATTTGGAGAAGGTGCAAGGCTGTATATGTGCAACGTTTCTTTTTGATTTAAAGAACTTTTGCATAAACCCAATCTTGCACATACTCCAAATCCTATAGTAAGCACAAGCAGGGGGGTTGCAGGGGGGGAGCATGCCCCCTATACCTACCCACATAAGGTCGTGAAACGTGTGCTGAATGATTCTTCGAGTGAAACTGCGATAAGTACAGCCTCCGGGATTCGGACACGTCACAAGAATGGGAAGACAGCAACAAAGAGCAACCGGAACGAGTTAAATTCAGCAAGTATATTATCGCCATACCCGTAGATTATGTTCTTAGGTAGCCAAGCTCCCAAAACCTGAAGAAATGCCAGGCACCTCCAGATCGAAGGAAAAAATAAGATTTAATGTGGATTTTGCAGGTCTCGACATTCGTTAAAATACTTTTTAAATTTTCTTTATATTTTAACAAACTCGGAAGAAGTACGAGTCTTAAGTTTTTTTTAGAAGCTTAATTTATTTAATGTTGTTCCTATTTACTATCTAAGAACTTATTGAATAAAGTTTTTCCATTTCATTTTAATCCTGATTGGCAAATCCTCCCACCAGTTGTAAAACCTCCTTAGGATCTGTACTTTAAAAGTAGGGGGTTTTGTCACTTTTTGATTATTGGTTTTGAGCTTCATATCATAAAGACCCTTTTGAAAATAATATTGGAATATTGTTAATTTTTAAGTCAAATATCTAAGGATTATCTTGTACTATGAAGTTTTTACCAGCCGGCTAAATGTTGGTCCAAAAGTATAAAATATTATTTTTGTGCCAAATCCTCTTCGCTCTACCCTACCTATAATAAGGTTGGACGGAAGGTAGGTAGGTACTAAAATTAAGATACACATTCCAACTACTATTAAGCGAGTGGGTATAGAGAATATTAAAAGTTAACACAGTGTCTGTCTGTCCGTATCGATTAGTACAGCCTAAACGGTTGCGCCGATTTGATTCAAACTTGGTATATAGTATTTTTAGAGTACCCTAGCCGCTATTTTTCGAATTGGCATTCTAGCTCCAAAACTAACGGTACCTGCCATATTACTTTTAATGAAAAACTTATTTTTCTCGAAAACGGCTCCTACTTTCTGAAAGGTGTTTTCTATGCAAAATCTATCTTTTAGTTTTAATAAATTTTTGAGGAAGAGTTTTATAGCGGTACCTCCCATAAGACCGTTTTTTTTTTAATCAGACTTTCTCGTTAACTAATTGACGGATTTTGATGAAATTTTCAAAATATGTATTGTTTTATGATATAAATAATATTGCTTATTAAAATTTTCAAAAACAATTTTATTTTAGTTTTTAATAATTTTTTAAAAAACTTTTTTTTGTTTTTTTGAATATTTTGAAAACGAATCTATAGATTTTTTTAATTTTTTCTCCTAGTATAAACTACAGATTTCTTTTAATTGGCATACTCAAACAAATATGTTTTCGAAAAGTTTTTTCAAAAAAAAACATATTTTTGAAAAAACTGGTCGAACGATTTTGAAATGAAAAATTCATAAAATAGAAAACAGCAAAAGAAATAAGATGGCTTACAACATTTTTTCTAAAAAACGTTGTGAATAGTGTTTTTTTGATTTCATAAAAAAATTATTTGTTTAATATTTTTCCCAATTTTTCATTTCATAGTGCTCGGCTAAGCCCTAGCCATAAGTCAAATAAAAGTAGATGACAACCTACTTTTAAAGCATTTCATCATCATAAAAGCACACAGAATAAATAAGGAAGCCTGTGATAAACACACAAAAACAACTTACAAATAAAAAACTTTTCGATTACTACTGAATGCAAAAATTTCAATCAAGAAAACAAAAGTTTACACCTGCCTACAAATAAACAAAACCACTTAACTTTAAATATTCTCTACACCCACTCGCTTAACAGTAAACGGAGTGTGTATCTTAATTTTAGTACCTACCTTCCTTCCAACCTCATTATAGGCACCTAATATCCTTAATAAATTCCATCAAACATAATTAAGCTATTTTAATTAATTTAATATTAAAAAGTAAATTATTGTTATTGGGACCTATACCTATAATTATTGCCCTACTGCTGATTCCCACGAATCTTTAATCAAATAATCAATTTTTTCCATACCAAAATGAAAATTAAACTAAAAAAGTCCTTTATATCTTTCAATTAGCAAATTATATTATAAACAGTAAACAACAAGTGGAAGGATAATGCACAAAAAAACATTAAAATTAAATCTTTGTCAAAAAGACGCCTGCACTTAAATAGGATTAGCACATAAGAGCAAGTACGTGCGACCCAGTCGTGCCTTTTATTTTCAGCTGCAGATGAATGTCGAATTAAAAGTGGTAGATCACCTTTCATTTCTTTTGTGCTCAATCGGAAGGCATCATTTAAATGGCGTAATTTGGAACGAGTGTTTGAGGCAGCGGAGATGCATTTATTCAATGATGCGGTGGTAGCCAGGGCGGCAGATTTGGTGGTTTGTCCAGTGGTGGGGTTGTAACGGCGGTGGTGTTAGCAGTGGTACATGTAGTGGTAGGCGGTATGTTTTTCATAGTGACAAAGAAATATATGTATGTTAATTATGATTTGTTGCACTTTTTTATACAAAACGAATGGAAAAGTGAAACCACAACAATTTATTTGATTTAATAATTTACTTTGATCAAGAAAAACGGATTAAAAAGGATTTAACTTTAAGAACGTTTGGAGCTGATCAAGAAACACCACTACTTCTTTGACATCTCTTTCTACCAACAAAAAAGTCCCCGTGTCAACAAAATCTCCTGTGGTACATGCACCTTCTATAAATAAAACATCTCTGCGCTCAAAAATTATCCTTGTCAAAAAGTCGATATGCTTACGAAGTGCCTGAATAACCGACCATCATATACTCTTCACTTCTTTGTTGAAATTTGATTTAAAAAGGTACACCTTTGTTAAGAGCTATTGCTGTTCATCCAAAAAAATTAAAAAGGCTAAACAGTACACCCGAAGAAGTATGGACCAGAATACTTCTTCGGGTGTACTGTTTATTTAAATATTGGTAGGACATCTATTTCGTAGGTACACTGCCGTATTAACAGATTCAGCCCAAAAACTTTCATCAAGCCCAGATTGTATAAGCATGCACCTTGCCATGCCCACAATAGTTCTGTTAGCCCTTTCAGCAACTCCATTTTGCTGTGGAGTATAGGCTAGAGTTGGTTGTTATAGTTTTAAACAGAAATTTAAGAACGTAGCAAAAATTTTAATAATACAAAAATGTTATAGACGTGAAATGTAGAAAGAATGTAGGAGGGAAGCCAATTGCATCCATTGCCCTCCCGCTGGCAGATATGAAGATACTTCGCATGACAGCAGGAGTAACAAAGATTGACCGAATAAGAAGTACGAAAATTCGAGGAAGCCTTCATGTCAATAACACCATCTTAAACAAATAGAGCGCGACCGGCTCACCTGGTATTGTCATATTTTAATAAGAGATTCTGAAAACCCCGTCAAAAAGGCAATGTGATACAACATTCCAACTCAATCGCGAAAGCTTTGTATATACACTGCATATAGTACTATCATGGAGCATCATTTTTTTTTAGTTCTGAATCAAGTCGCAATGAGGCGTGCTGAAATTGCCAATTGGTGTGAATATAGAATAAGTACAGACAGCAAAAGTTTATTAAATACTGGTAAAATATCGATAAAGGTTCTCGTCTCCACTATTTAGAGTTAGTTCTGAATCAACTAGGAAGATGGCCAGACGAAAAATTACCACCATGAGAGTACTATAGAAAATGTATATACAATGGCGAAAGAGTAAAGAGGGAGACTTGTGATCCCAGTTGAGATCACAAAGTCGTCGGGAAGATAAAAAAAAAGAAGAGAAGAATTAAAAGCACAATATCTCTTATATCTAAGAAATGTGAACCGAAAATGGGAAAAAAAGACCAGGCTTAGAGACACACAAATCTACGAAATTCTGTGAAAAAAGAATCAATTCTGTTTTCATAAATTTTTTTGGGCAAATCTGAAGATCGTGGTGGATCTTTCATATGGAGTTTTTGCTCCTTCTTTTTTATTTATTCTTGCAGCTGCAGATGCAAAGGCATTCTTACGCTATATATTTTTTCTCAATCAAGATTTAAATAAGTAAAGTCGGTTTTGAAATGTTTAATCAGTTCGTGAAGTGAAAATAATAGTGGACAATATTTTTAGGAAAACACATATAATCAATTTATCAATTCAATTTCAATTCAATTCAATTCAAATCAATTTTTTTTGCGATAATAATAATAAAATTAATTCATAATTTTTTTTTTTTCGAAACGGAGAACAATGGCAATTTGTATGATTCTGCAATGCTTTATAAAAAAAGATCATTTAACTTTACTTTTACTTTTAATTGATTTTTATTTTTTCTTTTACTTATATCTACTTAAATGCTAGACAAAAATCTTAAAACTAGCTAAAAATATCATCTTAATTAACTTACTGGCCCTATGCAGGCGCTCTAAATTATTCTCTAACTTAATTTTAATTGCCTTTCGGCCTAAAAATAGCTTAAGTTTATCTTATCTATTACGGGTTTTATTTTTCACCCAGAAAATGAAAAAAAAACTAGGTATCTTATCAATTTCTTAATCTACTACTTAAGAACTAACTTAAAATAAACTAAAAATAAACTTAAAATAACTTAAAATAAACCTAAAATACTTAAATCTAGAACAGCCACAGCAGACTTTTTTTTTTTTTTTTGGTGCCGCTAGGGCTTCCTTCCGATTCCGGTCGGGCACGGCCCTACTGAAACGGAGGCGCTCTGCTTCGCTCCTAACGACTATGTCTCGGTCGTAGAGGAGCCGCCTATCGACTGTTCTGCGGCCGACATGGTAGATCAACGGAATCGCCGATCTATCCTGAATCAGCCCTCGACTATCAAGGTATAGGAAAGCCTCGGGCGGGATAAAACCCGAGCGTGTGCTTTCAAACTATTCATCTTGGGGGTAGTAAGCCCCGAAGATTTGTCCATTAGTTGAGGCCATCGCTCTTGCAATGTGTCCGCGAATAAGCTTAATTAAAAAGTTATCTATCCTGCTTGTATTGGCCCCGTTGTATAGGACCTCGTTGGAATAATAGTGTTTGTACTCCGACTCTGGTGTTCTATAAAGTCCGAGACAAGTGCGAAGGCACTGTCTCTCGAACACCCGAATCTTTTCCATTAGATATGGTGCAACGTTGAACCACACAGGGCATCCATAGGCAATCATCGGTTTTTTTGAGGTTAGGATTTTCATGCATTAGTATTTGACAGATCACGCGGGATTTCAGACATGGTGTCAAAGAGAAAGATGCTCAGTATGCTTTGACATTTCATCATGAATAGACTTACTAACGAGCAACGCTTGCAAATCATTGAATTTTATTACCAAAATCAGTGTTCGGTTCGAAATGTGTTTCGCGCTTTACGTCCGATTTATGGTCTACATAATCGACCAAGTGAGCAAACAATTAATGCGATTGTGACCAAGTTTCGCACTCAGTTTACTTTATTGGACATTAAACCAACCACACGAATGCGTACAGTGCGTACAGAATGGAATATTGCGTCTGTTTCTGAGAGTGTTGCTGAAGACCGTGAAATGTCGATTCGTCGCCGTTCGCAGCAATTGGGTTTGTGTTATTCGACCACATGGAAGATTTTACGCAAAGATCTTGGTGTAAAACCGTATAAAATACAGCTCGTGCAAGAATTGAAGCCGAACGATCTGCCACAACGTCGAATTTTCAGTGAATGGGCCCTAGAAAAGTTGGCAGAAAATCCGCTTTTTTATCGACAAATTTTGTTCAGCGATGAGGCTCATTTCTGGTTAAATGGCTACGTAAATAAGCAAAATTGCCGCATTTGGAGTGAAGAGCAACCAGAAGCCGTTCAAGAACTGCCCATGCATCCCGAAAAATGCACTGTTTGGTTTGGTTTGTACGCTGGTGGAATCATTGGACCGTATTTTTTCAAAGATGCTGTTGGACGCAACGTTACGGTGAATGGCGATCGCTATCGTTCGATGCTAACAAACTTTTTGTTGCCAAAAATGGAAGAACTGAACTTGGTTGACATGTGGTTTCAACAAGATGGCGCTACATGCCACACAGCTCGCGATTCTATGGCCATTTTGAGGGAAAACTTCGGAGAACAATTCATCTCAAGAAATAGACCGGTAAGTTGGCCACCAAGATCATGCGATTTGACGCCTTTAGATTATTTTTTGTGGGGCTACGTCAAGTCTAAAGTCTACAGAAATAAGCCAGCAACTATTCCAGCTTTGGAAGACAACATTTCCGAAGAAATTCGGGCTATTCCGGCCGAAATGCTCGAAAAAGTTGCCCAAAATTGGACTTTCCGAATGGACCACCTAAGACGCAGCCGCGGTCAACATTTAAATGAAATTATCTTCAAATATTTTGCAAATTTTATGCGTTCTTTTTAAAAAAAAAGTTCTCAAGCTCTTAAAAAATCACCCGTTATAAGCTCTTGTGAACAACTATTTTCCTGAAGGATTTCTGAGTCATAAACAAATCATAAAAAAAGTTCAAAAAGGTGTTTGGCTGCCCAGGAAAATGGATAAGAATCGGATATAAAATGAATTCAGTTTCGGACGTTTTCTTCATTTTGGTGAATTATTTTTAATTAATTTATGAAGAAAAATATGTTTGCTATGGGTAGTTATTACAGATACACTTAAGGCACTCACACCACGTAGGAATCAGTGCAAAAACGTGCACACATTAATGTATATTTTCAGAGCACATTTAGTTAAAAATACGTATTGCTAATAAGAATTTA
This sequence comes from Platycheirus rosarum, assembly GCA_963971375.1. Lineage (NCBI taxonomy): Eukaryota > Metazoa > Arthropoda > Insecta > Diptera > Syrphidae > Platycheirus > Platycheirus rosarum. Next base: position 8,264,192 of record OZ020511.1, on the reverse strand, counting down.
ATTTAAATAAAGATAATAATATTAATTAGCTATCAGTTATGACATTTAAATACCAGAAACTGCAAATATTTTGATAAGACACTTCAATAGCAAGAAATCAGTGATAGATATTTGACAATATGTTTAATAACACCGTTCACAACGACAATATCCCTGAAAGCTGTCAAATATTAGATAGTATCTACTGTTAAATTTTATGGAAAATGTACGTCATTCAATACAAATAAATGTAAAAATCAATTACGAAACAGAAGATAAGATCGCGTTCAAGAGGTAATTTGGCACAAAATTTAGAGGCCTACATACTTGAAAACTGTGATGGAAAAAAATCTTCTTTGAGGTTATGCTCGAAATCATTTCACGGTGACGTCAACACACTTAATCTATATTAATTTGTAAATAAAGATTATATTGTCATGGCAATAATCAAACAGAAAATAAAAAGATTTTGGAAAGGAGCCAAGACGACATTTGTTGTTGAAAATATTTAAAAATACCTACAAGCCGTATTTCTTTTAAATAAAAGTATCACAACTTTAAAACAAAAAACTGTTTCGTTTAATACGAAACCTCAATGCATTATATCGCCAAATTAACTTGGAAACAACACGTATTCCCAATGTTTTTTGGAATGCAAAGCGAGATTTTATGAATTCTTTATTACACATTATGTAGCTCTATGAAATAAAATATAATATGCTTAAATGCTAAATTCTCCAAAAAAAGTTTTGTCTACATTACATTTTCTTGATAAATTCATTGTGTATGAATCCCATAGTACTACAGGGTGGCGCACCAATTGTGCTACAATAAGAAATTCAAATAACTTTTTTTTCAATCGATGTATTTCATTTATTTTTTTTTATTGGTTAGAAAATTAAATTTTATTTTAAATAGTTAGTTGTTTTTAAAGATTATAGACCGCAAATGACCTCCACGCTCTCCCACGCACATGCGGCACCTAGTCAAAAACTTATTCATTGCGGCCTGAAGAGTTGAAGTTGGGATCGCCTCAATTATTGTCGTTATGGACTGCTTTAATTCAGTTAAATTCCTGGGCTTCGTTTTATACACCTCTTGCTTGACATAACCCCATAAAAAGAAGTCTGGTGCAGTCAGGTCAGGTGACCTTGGGGGCCAGCGAAGAGTGGAGTTCCTAGAAATTAATTTGTTTGCGAATTTTTTGTTTAGCTCCGCCATAACTGGTCTGGTTATGTGTAGTTGCTCCATCTTGCTGAAACCAAACGCTGTTGAATGGTTTACGTCTTCGGCACAGTTCTGGGTAAAAAACTCCTTCAACATCTTTAAATAACGGTCCCCATTGACAGTAACGGTTACACCGTTTTCTTCAAAGAAGTACGGCCCGACAATACACCTTGATGAAACTGCGCACCACACAGTGACTCGTTCTGGGTGCAGTTCCGTCTCATGGAGCATTTCTGGATTAGACTCATTCCATATACGGCAATTTTGCTTGTTTACATTGCCGTTAAGATCAAAATGGGCCTCATCAGACATGAACAAACAATTGATCAATGTGTTGTCTTCTTCGGCCATTGATATCATTTTTTGGCAAAATTCCAGGCGAACAGGCAAATCCTGAGGGTTTAACTTGCTAGTAATTTGGACTTTGTACGGAAACAACAATGACCGTCTACTAATTCCAATTTGCCCCGATAAGTTTCGGGTCGAAACGCTCGGATTGGCCTGTATTGCAGATGCTACTGCTGCGATTGTATCCTGAACCCGAACATTGGCATCTCGATGGTACGGCCTTCGTGCGATGCTTCCAGATTCGGCAAACATGTTTACAAACCTCATAATGGTCCATCTACTCGGGGGATTACCGCCAAACTCCCGCCTAAATTCCCTTTAGACGGAAATGACGGACTGCAAAGCATGGTACCGTTGCACTATCCAAATTCTTTTCTCCGTATCCCAAGCATCCATTTTTATAAATCTAAATAGTAACCTACAAAATAAAAAAAAAAATAAGCCGATTACTCACACAGAAAAAAAGTTATTACGTTTTATTTTTGTAGCACGATTCGTATCAGGAAGCAGCAATTTTTAATTGCGGAACAGTCCGCAATGAGTGGCGCTAAAATCGCCCCTAGGTGTGAATGTAGAATAAGCACAAAGCACGAAAGTATATTACATGTTGCAAAGTTATTGTTTCCACTATTAAGAATTAGTTAGTAATAGGCCGCAAAAATGGCCAGAAGAAGCCAAATGGCAATTATTATGAAAATGCTATGCAGGGTGTCCCCTAATTAGTTTTCAGAATTTTAGGGTATGATTCTTGAGTATATTCTAAGAAAAAAATCGTTCTACATTAAGGCCCTATCTCCAATTTTGTTATCATTTATCTGGGATTCAAGAAAATGCTCATTTTGGTGTACCTTGACCCTTGTTAACGATAATTGCGCTGTTATTACCAATGATAGAAACTTTGTTTAGGAGTTTATTTTTAGAAGGAATACTAGCTAATAATAATACTAGCTATTCTTAACCATTGGAAAATCACTCTTATTGTCAACTGTTGTTAGAAACGTAGGTACAAAATCAGAAAACCTGTTTTCTACCTGGTGCTGATTTTCCGAAGAATCATAAAATTTATGTTTTTTTCCTGTTTTAGTACACACAGAATAGTCCAATCGACAGTGAAAAAAACAACGGGTTTAGGAACTTAATAAAACTTTGGGATAATGTTAAAGGATGATAACGTCAAATTTTCTCAAGTTTTGGACCTCGTGGACTCTGTGCAAAAAATTAAGGGGGGGGGGGGGGGGGGGTGGAATGCAAAATGTTCGACCTTTTTTGGTTTTTTATTAATAACTTTTTTCGCTTACGCCCTTCATTAAAACCGTTCAGATAAATTTTGCAGAGCATAAAGTTTTCTACAATACAATACAATGACTCAAATATGTTTGTATATCAATTTGTTATTAAGATATGACGCTTCGAAAAAATGGTATTTTTTTCAAATTTCTCTAAGAAATGTCCAAAACTGCAGATTTTTTTCTCATATCTCCTGTTATACTTGAATTATGATCAAATGTTGCTGTAGTTATGATTCCTGGATAAAACCACAAACTTTTGACAAACTTTTAATTTACCCGGCAAACCTTCCTTCCGCAACAAACCAAAATTAAAATAAACTAATTTTCCTCTATGATGAATGCCATCCTTATTCACATCATGTTGGCATTAATTTTAGTTACTTTTCTGATAGATTTCCCCCTCCGCCACTACATAATTATCACAGGCGGTTTGAGGGAAATATTAACGTTATTAACAATGCAAAAACAAGAAAAAGTAAAAAAAAATAATGAGACAAATCTATTTTCTGACCTTACCTTACCTTAAGTGGCGCTACAGTCCTACAACCCGGAGTGGACCAGGGCCTAAACCAACCGCGACCATTAAATCCGCTGATGTTAGGAAACTTATGGTTTATAATAAGGTAACTGGACTCAATACCTATCTGACAGGGAAAAAAGCAGTGAGCTACGATTTCTACATAACGAGATATAGGCATGTGAAGGCCTGAGTGAAATTTTTTTTTTGACACGCAACCCTGCTCCGCTCCTGGAGACTTGGCAGTTATTTTGCGGGAGATTTTCGGTATATGAAACAGGTAGCTGAACTCAATACCTTTCTGACAATGCAAAACATACTCAGCTCGAGATAGAGGCGTGTGAAAGCTTGAGCGAAAAAAATATTTTCTGACTTGCGACCGACCCTTCAATCCGCTCCTGGAGATGCAGTTATTTTTTGGGCAGATTTTTCTTTTCAAATTTAAATCTAATAAAGCACACAGTAGGATTGAAATTGCTAAATATTGTTTTAAAGTTGAAGGACATTGATTTTACCATAATCCCATCTTAAATGAAAAGAAAACATGCTTAAATCAATTAAGAAAACTTTTCGTTTTCAAAAATGAAAATAATTTTAATTAAAGATGTTCCACTTTAATTCTAAAATTATCGGCTTTGACCGAAATCTTGTTGAATTGAAGTGGTTTTCTTTGATTTTACGTTATTTTTTTCTCTGGGTGTACGAACATCAGTTATAGACATGTGAAAGTCCCGTCAAAATCGATCCATAAATAAGAATTTTCGAAAAAAAAAACAACACAGCGCCACCTGTCGGGTGCAAACTATACAGGATCTTCCACGGAGATAGCGTTAGCCACATACACACATTCACTTTAATATATAAAAAAACAATGATAGTATTTAAGTTTTAAATAATTAAAATATTTCAATTAAAAATTAAGTATTTGTTTTTAATTTTATTTCATTATTATTTTATGAAAAAAAAATCTATATAGGTTTGGATTATGTTTTGGTGCAAACAAAATTTAAGATGTTAATACGGACCAAAATAGGACTGTCTTAATCTTCTTTAGGAATATTCACGAAAGTGTATTAACCAAAGTAATTTCACATTGAAATATTTTCGATTTTTTTTTTTATTTTTAATAATCTTGTTTTTTTGAAACATCAATATTGTTGAAAAGGGTAGGTGAATTTTTGTTAAATTTGTTTTTTAAATGAAGCTTATTTTTGTGCTTAAGTTTTCATTCTTGAATAATTTCTTTAATAAACAATTTTTTTTAAACCGTTTTATTTATAAACCGTTCACACTTTTTTCACGTTTTTTAATGAAATAAAGTGTCGGGTAAATTAATGCGTTGAAAATTAATTTACGTAATTTTTTCGAAAAATAAAAAATCACAAGAACGGAATAAAAACTTAGAAGTTCCCTTAATATTTTTTAAATTTTATTCGGCGTTATGACGTCACAAAAGAAGAAGGGGATCAATTCGTTTTATGAAAATCCCGTTTTCAATAATCACGCTTTTATCCCGCCTCAGCAAAGCCGGCTTTTTAAAGTCTCGTTTAATCCAGCTAAGCCCGTTTCGTAATTAGATAAATATAATACTGAAGCATATGGTATCGAGGATTGAAAGCATTAGCTGGACGCAAAAGTGTAAGTTTATATAAATTCATTGAAATCTAAGCAAAGAAAATATATAGTCCGGGAGCCAGGTGAAAATTTGGTCAATCATTTCCTCTCAAGCGATAATTGGTGAAACGCATCAGGGAATAGTACTATAAAACCTCGTAAATGTCAGCTGCGGTTCCGTTGGTGGGACGAGTCGAAAGCGTATATAACATTCAAAATATCAGCTGACATTTACATTTATTTATAGTTGCGTATAAGCCATCAGTCTAAATATTAGCTGAGAAGAAATAACTTCTTAATTTTTTTTTTAATTCTTAAAAAAAAAAATTAATAATCAAACGTGACATTACGATGATAGAGAAGTCAAAAAAAGTGGGTCCGGAAATTCCGTCCGTCTGTCTGTCTGTCTGTCCGTATCGATTCATACAGCCTAAACGGTTGGCCCGATTTGATTCAAACTTGGTATGTAATATTTTTAGAGTACTCTTCCCGACTGTTTTTCGAATTGGCATTCTAGCTCCAAAGCTAACGGTAGCTGCCATATAATTTTTAATGAAAAACTTATTTTTCTCGAAAACGGCTCCTACGATTTTGATAAAACTTTCTGAAAAATCTATTTTTTAGTTTTAATGGATTTTTCAGGACAAATTTTATAACGGTACCTCCCATATGACCGGTTTTTTTTAAATCAGACTTTCTCGTTAACTAATTGACGGATTTTGATGAAATTTTCAAAATATGTAGTGTTTTATGATATAAATAATATTGCTTATTAAATTTTTTTTTAATGTTTAATATTTAAAATAAAGGAAATGTTTTGTTTTTCGAATATTTTGAAAACGAATCTATATATTTTTTTTTTTATTTTTCTACAAATGTAAACTATAGATTTCTTTAAACATATTCAAACAAAATTTAAATATGTTTTCGATTTTTTTCGACTACGATTTTGAAATGAAAAATTAATAAAATAGAAAACAAAAGAGAAATAAGATGTCTTACAACATTTTTTTCCAAAAAACGTTATGAATAGTGTTTTTTTGATTTCATAAAAAAATTATTTGTGTAATATTTTTCCCAAATTTTTATTTCATATTGCTCGGCTAAGCCCTAACCATTAGGCACTACGTACTTTAAAGCATTTCATCATCGTAAAAGTACACAGAATAAATAAGGAAGCCTATGATAAACACATAAAAACAACAAAAAAAAAACTTATCGATTACTAAAGAATGCAAAAATTTCAATTAAGAAAACTAAAGTTTACACCTTACTATAAATAAACAAAACCACTGTGTTCACTTTTAATATTCTCTATACCCACTCGCTTAACAGTAGTGGGAATGTGTATCTTAATTTTAGTACCTACCTTCCTTCCAACCTTATTATAGGTACCTAATATCCTTAATAAATTCCATCAAACATAATTAAGATATTTTAATTAATTTGATTTTAACAAGTAAATTATTGTTATTGGGACCTATACCTAGAATTGTTGTCCTACTGCTGAGTCCCACGAATCTTTAATCAAATAATCAATTTTTTCCATACCAAAATGAATTAAACTGAAAAAAGTCCTTTATGTCTTTCAATTAGCAAATTATATTATAAACAGTAAACAACAAGTGGAAGGATAATACACTAAAAAACTGCAAAAGCTAACAATCCTATATATTTATGTGTGACGCATGTTCGTTCGAGCTTCAAACCACAAAGATTCTAAAGAAGTTGCGCGTCAAAAAACAATTAAAATTAAATCTTTGTCAAAAAGACGCCTGCACTCTAAAAGGATTATCACATAGGAGCAAGTACGTGCGACCCAGTCGTGCCTTTTATTTGTTATGTTCATATTTTTTGTGCTTAACTCCCGCGGAAGCAAATTCCAAAGGCGAGACGCACGAAAAACTGACGCTCTGTTGTGAGACAGGTAACACGAGGAATTGAGATGTGTTTGGTGGTTCTATATATTAGACGAAAGAAACGTTGTTTTTTTATAATTAACGCGCGCACAAGGGATTATGTGTTTCCCTTTTAATGTAGAACACACTGCGCGGGCATTACGAAGAAAGGGAGGGGAGAGATAGGAGGTGCCGATTAACATTGGTTTTGAATGTTTGCAGATCAAAATGGCAAGAGAAAATCTCGCCTGGTAAATTATTCTAAATTCGTGTTGTTCGGCTAAAAAAGGAATCCCTATATTTTACGAGACGAGTATTACGGTAGAAACTTTTAAGGGGAGGAATGCAGCTGGCTACTTCGAGTGAACATTTTTTATAAAAGAAACGATAAAATAAGGAAAGACATGAAACATTGCGTCGGTGTTCGAGAGGGGCAATTGTTTCAGCGGCAGTTCATTGTCCTATCAATCTTAACGCTCGATTTTGTATTCTATCAAGCAGGGGAAGCGATGTTTGTGAAGCACCTGCCCAGAGGTGGGAATTATACTCGAGTTTAGGGCGTATAAACGCTTTATAAATTGTAGCCAGATGGGGAAAAATACTTCTTACACCGATACAGAAAACCTAAGCACTTAGCAGCATTGTTATCGACCTCAAATATATGGTCAAACGGAGGTCATCGTTGACACACATACTGAGTACTGAGAATGGCATTCATGGACAGTGGCATGGAGGGAATGTTTAGCTTTAATGACAGAAGTCAGCATTGAGTTTTCCAAGCATTAAACTCCACACGATTTCTATTACCCCATTTGCAAATGCAATGTTAATCAGAGTTTAATGAGCTTATCATACTTGAATCTAATACAACTTGTTTTGAACGGTCCAAAAGAAAGCTTCTAATTCAACGAACAAGAGTATCATCGATCCCAAAAGCACGCATTTTCGATAAGCGAGCTTCATGCCAAACTCTATCAAATGCCTTGAAGATATTAAGAGCAATAATCATACACTTTCAGCCAAGCGATTTGTTCCACTGTTCGGTGAGATATGCCATCAGATCACCAGTGGAACGGTTGCTGCGGAAGCCATACTGACGGTCATGGAGAATCTTTCGATCCTCGAGATATTCCTTAAGCTGACGGTTAATCAGCGTTTCCATGACCTTAGAAAGAAGGGATGTTAGTGCTATGGGTCGGTAGGAGGAGGGGGAGGATAGGTCACCTTTCTTAGGGACAGGCTGGACAAATGCTGTTTTCCATCTTCTAGGAAAGATTCCAGAAAAGTAGGATCGATAGAAAAGCTTACGCAGTGGCGTTGCATGAGCCCGATTTTCCTCTGTAGGGTTGGCTATATAAGATCGGGAACTTACTTCTTTGAGCCTGATAGCTTCTTTACACTCAGAATTAAACCAGGACTTTTATTTAGGTTTGATGCTTTTTACTCTGTTAGAAATAAAAGCACGCATCCCTAGAAGAATCACATTTGTGATCATTTCAGCACTGGCATCAATGCCACTATTGTTGTAGATATCGGGAGGTTGCTTGTTATGAATAATTTTAAACATCAGTCAGTCAGTGTTTTAAATTTCAACAAATTGATAAAACCTATGCCATAAAAAACTGTTAGAATAAATTGATACATGGTCATATCTTCGTAGTCCAAAGACATAACGAGCTATATTGTTAAGCACAACGTTTAGCTTTCGAAGGCATACAGAATGAAAATCGCAATAAATTTCACATCCATAAGTCAGAATTGGAAGTACTAAAGTTTTGGCTTCAATGGGTGAGAATGGGTGAGAACTTTCTTGTGATGCACAATGTTCTTAAGGCACCATATGCCTTGCCTATTATACGGTTTATATGATTTTTCCAAGTGAGAGTTAGAGTTAGCTTGCTCGGTAACGGCTCTATGGATTTCTGTCAAATTTTATATTTGAGAAGATCTAGATAGCCAAATTAATTCTGCATATCAACATTTTGCATAACTTTTTTTTCTAATAAAAATTAATTTTTGAAATAAGTTTTTTGAAAAATCAATATTTTTAAAACTAATCAAAAAAAATATTTTTTAATTTTATAGTCACATGTATATAAATATATTCTAAAAAACTGCATTTTTTTTTTCAAAAAACTAAAAAGAAAAAACAGGATTTTATCAAAATCCGTCCTACAATTTTCGAAATACTTTTTTTCGTAAATTCTTTGTTATTTAAGACGTGTGATGGCGTACTTCATTTTTACTAAAAACCGTTAACTTTTGTGGTTTTGATAGTTTTTATAAGTTCAAACTGTGTTATTTTCAACGTAAATGTTATTTGTTTTTGTCAAAGATCTTGCTGTCCAATGTAATGAGGCACATAAGAGCAAGTACGTGCGACCCAGTCGTGTCCATTTTTTCATCAATGCATCAAAAGCATGAATTATAATTTTGATGATACAGCAAGAAAAATGCCAACCAAAGTCTGTTAATGTTTTAGTGTAGAGTAAGTAGTATTTTTGATACTAGACATTAAAAATCATATTTGTATAGCATATGTGTGTAGATTGAAGATCATAGTATGTAAGAATTAATTTTGTATAAATAGTCGAAGAATTATTAAATAAACTCACTTTTAATTCAGATAGCAAACATGACAATTCGGCTATCTAGCCTGTCTTTCCAGTTGAATTAATTGGCAACAGATCAGCTCTTTAGCCATCATTATAGTTATTTCGGCTTGGGAAAGTCTTTACAATATCCCAAGTAGACATTTCTAGGCCAGGTAGGACATTACATAATCTTATCTAATTAACTAACGGAATTCACAAACGATTTCCTATCGAATAAGTACCCGGATGTCTATTTTATTATTAATAAAAAATGCTCTTAATTAAAAAATTAATTTACTTATTAACTAATTAGTCAAAAAAGTCTTTGTGTCACAAAAGTTCACAAGCGATTCACAAACGATTTAAAATGTAAAAAAAAAATAAAAATTAGATTTTTTGAATATAATGTTGGCTAATCGTAACAGGGTGTCCTATTCTATAATGTATTATTTATTCAATTCTTATAGTACGCAGAATTTATTGTTCTGCGGGAAAATGACATAATTTATTTTGTTTGTTATTTTATCCTTCTTCTAGTATTAAGTCTACTGTTTGCGGTGGTATTTGTTTAATTTTAAACATTTCAGAAATTTGACTATCTGTTTAATGTTTCTTTTGTATAATTCCTATCGCTGTGCGCAAACGTGAGTATTATACACGCGCTGCTGCCGGCTAAATGTTTTTTTCAAACATTGCATTATAATTCGAAAGATTTTTTAATGAAGGCGTATTTTTAGCTGTCTTGTGCGTCACTGTCTGAAGTGAATCTTTTTTATGTTATCAAACTAAAGTTTTATTTTTAAATATCACCTTTGGGGTTTAGACTGTTGGCTAATAAGTGTCTCATCTGAACGCTTACTCGTAGCATATGATAATGAATATTTCGTAAAAATGTGTTTATAACATTAGAGAGTTCGTCTGGGTCTGGAATTAAAATTTATGAGTTAAGTATCATCTGGTTGAAAATAAATTATATAATCCTGTCAAAAAAAAAAGAATATTTGGTGTTCATTTTTTCTAGACAAGGCCATCACAAACTAGCCATATGTGTATATATTTATTTATTTGTTTTTGTTTACAATATTTTCATAATATACTGTATTAAAAAAATGTTTTAACAATTTTTTCGTTATTTGTCACTAGAATTTTGTTCCTTGCTATGTATTGCAGGCAATTCATTTTTGAATATAAATATATATCTACCAATTTAATACGACATATTTTAGTTAACGTAGTGATAAATGTCTTTTTATCTGTTTGTCTAGCCTTAAAAATTAATCATTAACAGTATTAACAACATTATGGAAACAAGCAAACAAACAATTTTCGAAACAAAGTGTAATTTTTTTTCACAAATGTGAACAATTCAGTAAAAAAAAATAAATAAAATTAAATGATTACATTTACCTGTGAAACGCAGTAAAGCCTTTATAATGGCTAAAACACAATCCCGTTACATTTCATACGCTTTGTGTTCGCTTTATGTGTTTTTGTTTTTGCTTTTTTTCTGTCAAAGCGAGCAAAAGTTCAACCAGTTTCTACTTCAGCTTTGAGTTTGAGTCACGTTACCTTATATCTTGTACACGAACCAAACGTAACGTCAAAGCCAAAGCGACATTGTGATAAGATGTATTGATTTCCATTGGTTGAACTTGTAAACGTCAGGAGAAACCGAAGCAAAAGTGCGATTGTGTTTAAGCCATTAAACCTCATAAGCTTCGTGAATTTATATCTCCGTCAATGAACTGTCAAAGTTTGTATAGCAATTTAAGTAGGCTTTACATGCATCTTCATCTTCATCTGCATCGACATCTGCAAAAAAAAGAGGATACACAATACACAAATCATACTTGTGCGATAGAGAGGGGAGTCCAAAATGCAGATCATATTCATCATGGACGTATTATATATGGACTGCTAGTTGCCTACCTCAAGTTGGTTCCATTTTAGTTTCCTGAGCGGGAAAAAAAATTAAACCTCAATTTTGACATTTCATCCAGTAATCCCAGACGTTCGCAGCAGGTTTTCCCACGTTGGAATGTTAAAATTTCCTTTTTTCTTCCTGTGTTATTTAGAATATCCCACAATTAATTAATAAAAAATTCCTTTTTTTCCTTTTTTAGTGCTTTTAGCTTGTCTAAGGCACAAACCAATAAAAAAGAAACTGTCCACGATCTAAAAAAACCAGAGGCAAAATACCAAAGATGTCGCACACTTCTATGGATGGAATTCAAAAGTGTCAGTTATGTTTTACCGGTAAATGCGACTTTTTTAATTTTTTTTAAAACAGATGTCGCGAGCTTCTATGTCAACATTTTAAGTAGTTATTTTTTTTCCTGAAGTGGGTTCAGGAGAGCTAGCATCGCATTCTCAATTTTGGCGACATTTTTTTGACAATTGTTGTATGAAGCTGACATTAGACTAGCAGTTCATATATAATACGTCCATGATATTCATATCTGAATATTATAGGAAGTATGAATCTTAAGATTGCAGATTATAGTGAAGATGAACATGTTCATCTGCAACATTGTTTTATTTGTTCGGGTGACTTTGTTTGTTGTAATTTTCAATCAATGTTTAACATCGCATTTAAAAAATACTTAATACACAATACACAAATAATTATTTTCGTTTGTTAAGTTTTTATTGTGATCCATGCATTTTATCTATATATTTGTTTTAAATTAAATTCGGAATATTTTTTGATTAATTTGCACTTTTCGACTAACTATGCATTTCATATTTTTCCATGTGCGCTGACAATTTGTCAGAATCGTTAGCTTGCTTTGAAAATGCCACAATAAAATAATTGTATAATTTCGGCCGTCAAATGTATTTTTTGAGAATACATAAAATATTTGCGGGAAAAATGGACAGATTACAAATTTATTGCATCATAATGAAGATTTACATATATCTTCGTTTTCTAGTAAATGACACAGAATATTTTCCTTATTTTATTTATTTTATGTATTGATAATAATTTGTATCTTTTGGTTTTTGTCTATGGTTAATGTATTTCGAGTAGGTATTGAATTGGAGCACTCGAATGTGCCGAAAAACATGTCAAAAAGTTATAGTAAATTTATGGGAAGACTTTAGTGTGTACTCTTTCTATCTTATTTTTTAGTGATTTATATTGCTCCAAGATGCAGATCCATGTAAAGCCTCCTTTTATTTCTGCGAACCTTATAAATTTATCTCATGATTTTGCCGTGTACAGTGAAAAATGAACCTCTTAAAACTGAGGAATGTCTTTTTTTTTTTGTTGTCTTTGTCTTTTGTGACAGCTGAAGCTGATAAAGATACACTTGTTAACAAATGTCATTCTTGTGTACATAGACTTTTGTAATTCTTTTTTATTGCGTCTATGGATGCTGAGTACTCTTTTTCTATTTTCTTAAGAAGTTTCTTTTTATATTTATATTTTCAGCTATAATTAAGCGAAAAAAAATTGTTTTCTTCGAATTTTATATTCTTTTAATAAAAACCAATAACTTATTGATAAGATCTAATAGTGTAGGTACACTTTTGTTAGTAAGTGTACTTCAATCTTAACTCTGCTGTTAAATGACTGTATACACATTTACGCAATTTGGTACTAAGGAGCGTACATGCAAATGCTTGCGCAAGAATATGATTTTCTACATTGTATAAATACCCCTATTAGGGGTATTAATGCAACGAGGTAAATTTCGTCGCTGTAGAAAATTATGACTGTCCGCAATAATTTGCATGAATGCTCTATAGAAATAATTGCGTAAATGTGGGAATGGTAAACAGAGCGTTACCCGAACAGTAATAACCAGTCTCTAATTGTCAATGGCTGAATTCTCATTGAAGATAAGCAAATTGGAAACTGAACAGAGGTCAATTCCCGATCTGTAAAAATTTGAAATGATAAAAAACTTATCATTTCAGTTTTCGTAGAGACTTTTCATTTTATCATTTCATAAACTTGCTTTATGCGATTCTTGAGCACTTAGCAGCATTTTTAGCAATCTCAAATGTATGATCATTCCAACGGAGCTTCTTCGTTGATACACATACCGAATACTGACAGCTTTTCGGTGTCTTCGATGAAAGTTTCATTCATGGACAATGACATGGAGGGAATGTTTAGCTTGAACGACAGAAGGCAGCATTGAGTTTTCGAAGCATTAAAGTCCTCACGATTTCTATTACCCCATTTGAAAATGCTATGTAAATCGGAGTTGGCGAAGGACGTGAATCTTCGACCGAATATGAAAAGCTAAGGGTATAGTCGTCACCAAAACAGTTTAGTGGATTAGAAGTAACAGACAGAAGATCATTGATAAAAATGAGGAAAAGGTTTTGAATTGTTCATGTAAATTTTTTTTAAAAGCATCCTTGCGTATGCAGCTTGGTAAATAATTACAGCACCGTCCTGCCTTCGAGAAATTTTTGTGTGTTACTTCAAATTCTTGTCGTAGACATTTGAGTTAGTCATCTTTACATCTTCTTTGTTCGGCGCCACCAAACCGTCATCGATATAAATCGCAAATTTAATCCTTTTCTTCTTGAAATTGTTAATAAAAACACAAGGATTATAAAGACCTACTTTGAAGTCGAAACGTTGAAGAAATGCAAAGAACTTCTTGTTACAGCACCTGGAAAATTGCTTTAGTCCGTAGAGACTTTTCTTCAACTTACAGACTTTTCCGCTTCCATCATCGTACCCTTCAGGTTGTCGCCATTCAAAAAGACGGGTTTTCCAAGAATGGTATTTTGGCTTTGAAATCTCTGAAACCTTTTTTTAATTTTTGATTTTGTTTTCGTTTTATTTCTATATTTCCGTGACTTGTTTCATAAAAAATTCTCAAAACCGATCTACAGAAGTCATGTGTAAGTGAGACAAAACCATGTAATGTTGTTTTAAAGGTAATGAACCGATCTTTTAAAAGTCTGGAGAAGATTTTTTATTTTTCTTATAATTTTTTTGAATAATCCGGCCTTGAAATTTTTTTTTTTTATTATTTTCTAATGTTTTTTTTTAAATACCACATAACTTTTCCAATATGTAAAATTTGTTTTCTTGAAGGATTTGAAAAAAAAAAATGTTTTAAAAAGTCACACGTTTTTGAAATACAGTACATTTTATAAACATCTTTTTTTTGTTCAAAATAACGTTATGCCGCTTGGACGAGGGAAACAAGCACAACAAGTGAATGTGTAGGTTTGTATACCACATTCTTATGCCCAATTAGCGTTATCACTTTCCTGTTTTTCGGTGAGTGAGTATTATTTTCATAACCGGTTTTAGGTAGCTAGAAAAGAAGTGATGAACTAGATGAAAGAGATGAAGGGTTAGATGGCTCAAACCATCTTCATTTTCCGATTCTTCGGAAAGAGGAAGAAAGAAGTATTGTTTACACGACCAGTTTTATGGAAAAAAAAAAACAAAAACAAAAACAAAAGTACTACCTCCAGCACAGATCCCGCACTGCAGGTCTAGGTGTATGGGTGTGTAGGCAATGTGTATGCTGTAGACCTGTAGAGCGCTTTCCAATTCCTGTTCTTATGAGAAGAGGAAGGTAGTGGGTATTGTTTGCATGACCGGTTGTAGGGTTGTACTTTTTACTATATACCGTGACACCAATTTATTACAATGAGTTAGAAAATCACATAAAGCGAGATCATACGTTAATAAAATGAGGATTCTCTGTGAAAACTGAAATAATAAATTTTTGTATCACTTTATAGCTTCAAAGACCGGGAATTGACCCCCTGGTACAAGAAACTCTTTTTCCTTCATAAGTAGAAGGATAAACGGATACCTCAGTTTATGTTGGTATGGTGAAAAAGATAATTTGTCCAACTTGCTTTGCTTATGAATATACAAAAAAAAAACACATACATCCAAATAACCAGTTTTGCTATGGTCTTGTATTTTGTTAGATAACTCTTGCTTTGTCTTCTATGAATGAAAAAAGAAATACTATACAAAATATCCAGCCCCTGCATAGCTAAGCAACTATCGTTCTCTAACCACCGATTCAAACGAAACAAGAGATGTATATGACAACAAAGGAAATGAAAGGACGCTGTGTAGGTATTTCTTTCGAACTTTGATGATGACCAGATTTTTTTGTTTGCCTAGTTTTGAAAATGCTGGTCTTCGGATTTGAGTTCAACGTTTTGTACGGAGTCCTCTTAAATGCGTTAATTTTGCAAACGTAAAATATCTGTGGTTATCTAAAGACACTTTTTTCACAGGTGCTTTATACACCGCCAATAGAAAACGGATACCATTGGGAGAAATCATGTCAGGAGAACATTCTGTTGTTCGTTTCTTCACTGCAAAAAATAAAAATATCCTTGAATGAGAAGCGCGGTTCGCTGGAACGCATTTTGCTGGGAGGTGGACTCGTAGAATCTCAATATCTTTTTGATGCCAATATGCTAGACTTTGTTCTATATTCCATACCGCACTGCACTCGAATTTTTACAGAACTAAAGTTTTGTAAATACTCGTCTTTTCCGTCTTCTCTTTCAACACTTGACGGTCTCCACATCTAAGTCCTCGTTCTACGATAACAGTTTTGCCTTACAATAAAGATTTATCACATATAAAACAAACTTCTGCCATGTTTGGATACTTTTTTTTAATTTATTCGATAAAACTTAAATATAATTTTTAAGTAAGCATACCCGTTCACATCACGCGATAAACCGTTTTTCATGACCTTTGACCCCGAGTTACTTAAGCGGCGCACAGATGAATGGAGACTTTTGGAATTTTGTTTATAACCACAAAAGGAACGTTCATGCAAAAATCCAGCTTTCCTCTAATTTTTCCGAAGTTCGGTCTTTTTTGTCTTTACTGCCTTTTGTAGACCTAAAATCGTTCAAGATTGTGTGTGTGTGTGTATTAGTTTTCCTCTTCCTTGATCTAAAATTGTTGACATTAAGCGCCTTAAGGAACAAAAACTTTGATTTATTTTGCCAAAAGAAAAAAAGTCAAATAAAATTCTTATATATCTTCTCAAAATTTTGCAAATTTGTAGAATGCGGTAATTGCAAAATAAATTTCTTGAGTTTTTTCATTTTACGCAATAAACTGAACTTAATGTACCATTAACTCAACTAAATAACGATATAATTAAAACCGACAAACAAGACACCACTTATATAGTCTTTCAATATTGAATTAAAATAAATTGCACGATTGGATCGCACGTACTTGCTCATATGTGCGGTCACATTGTAGAATAAAATTAAAGAAAATTAAAGTGAACATCAAAGCATTTATTCGATTTTTGTGACTTATGATTGTTCGAATAAAGTACGGTAAATTGTATTGAGTAAAATAATTTAAATACCATTTTATTTCTTTAAATCATAGGAACGGTTTTTAAATAAAACTGTTTTTTTAACAACTTTTTCTTATATTAAAAAAAAATATATAATAATAAACAAAATTAAGTACAAAAATAACATACATTTTAAAACAAAATTTAAAAAAAAATCACTTACCGGCTTTCAAAATATTGATATTAAAAAAAAAATTAATTATTATACAAAAAAAAGTTTTCGAAAAAATATTATTGCGAAATTACTTAGGCTATCTATATCTTCTTGAATATTAATTTTTGATAGTAATCGGATCCCCAGTTTTCGAGAAAGTCAAAGAAAAAAAACAGGCCGAGATTAAAGATGTTAAATTTAAATTTATATAATTTATTATATATTTATAACGGTACTAGGGACAATCAAGTATTGCAAGTTTCTTAAAGCCATACGTCTCTTCTATTATGTTTTTTTTTAAATAAAGTAGACATTTTGAGAAAAAAATCATAAAAAAATTGTTTATTTTCATTTTTTCCAAATAGGGATAATTTTAATTAAATTTGATTTAAGTATTTGCTATCCCAATTAATTCTTAATCAAACACTGAAAACCAGATGATATAAAATTTACCAAACCTAGTTTCTTATATTTTTTGTTGGTATATACTGTAATGTAGCAACAAAATGATTAGATATTCGGAGGATACATCTTTGTAAATTAACGACATCTATGGGATTCATTGTGTACAACTACCAACATTTATTGTGTACAAAAACCATACTCCTAAAAGTATGCTACATATTTGCAATATGTTTTGACTGAGCACTAAATCGAACTTGAAGTACTAATTCCAGACTCGAATTAGTACTGAAAGCTTAGATTGTGCCAGAACCAGACGGAATCTTCCAGAAGCTTGTAAATTTGTATAAATACAAGAGTAGATTGAATTGAGATTATATAAAAAAGTGTTGAATATAAAAACAAATTTGAATTGTGAATAAGTGGAACAAGTTAAATTGTGTTAGTTAAACTGAAAGACGTTGTGTTTCATAAAATAAAGAGATTTGTTGTATTATTTTGGAATTTTGATGGAGTTTTATTTGTCGAACCCCAGGCCAAAATATCACAATACTCTTTACACATTTCGGGAATAGTGCGATAATTTTACCGCAACCCTACAGAGGAAAATCGGAAAAAGCACAAACAAGCAAGGAACTCATGCAACTCCGTTATAGAAAGAACCAAATTTTTGCATGACCAAAAATTACGGCAAAAAATTCTGCAGTGTCCCAAAGGCAGTAAAAATTTTTGGTCATTTGTAAAAAATATTAAAAACTCCTCAACATCTTCGGTTCCAACGCTCATCGACAATAACAAACCAATTGTTTACTCTTCAGAGAAGGCAAACTTGTTCGCCGCCCATTTCGCTGCTAGCTCCACGCTGCCGCATAGCAACGTTGCCCCTCCTGTACTTGAGAATGTAAATTTTTCCATGGGACAGATTTTTTTCCGCACTCGTACAGTAGCAAGAGTTCTCAAAGATCTCGATATACACAAATCCGCTGGCCCGGATGGTATACCCCCGATTCTTCTGAAGAGGTGTTCTTCCACACTGGCAAAGCCACTGCGTAAGCTTTTCCATCGCTCCTACTCTTCTGGAATCTTTCCTAGAAGATGGAAAACAGCATTTGTCCAGCCTGTCCCTAAGAAAGGTGACCCATCCTCCCCCTCCTCCTACCGACCCATAGCACTGACATCCCTTCTTTCTAAGGTCATGGAAACACTGATTAACCGTCAGCTTAAGGAATATCTCGAAGATCGTAAGCTTCTCCATGACCGTCAGTATGGCTTCCGCAGCAACCGTTCCACTGGTGATCTGATGGCATATCTCACCGAACAGTGGAACAAATCTTTACATCGCTTTGGTGAAAGTAAGATTATTGCTCTTGATATCTCCAAGGCATTTGATAGAGTTTGGCATGAAGCTCTCTTATCGAAAATGCGTGCTCTTGGGATCGATAATACTCTTGTTCGTTGGATTAGAAGCTATCTTCTGGACCGTTCAATACAAGTTGTATTGGACGGATTCAAGTCTGATTCCCATAAAATAAATGCTGGTGTGCCCCAGGGCTCTGTTCTATCTCCGACTCTTTTCCTCATTTTTATAAATGATCTTCTGTCTGTTACTTCTAATCCACTTAACTGTTTTGCTGACGACTCTACCCTCAGCTTTTCATATTCGTACGATAATTCACGTCCTTCGCCTTCGGACGTACAATTGCAACGGTGCCGTATGTCAAGCTCATTAAACTCCGATTTATACAGCATTGTCAAATGGGGTAATAGAAATCGTTTAGAGTTTAATGCTTCGAAAACTCAATGCTGTCTTCTGTCGTTAAAGCTTAACATTCCCCCAATGCCATTGTCCATGAATGGCACTTACATCGAAGAAACCGAAAAGCTCTCAGTACTCGGTATGTGTGTCAACGACGACCTCCGTTGGAACGACCATATA
This sequence comes from Platycheirus rosarum, assembly GCA_963971375.1. Classification (NCBI taxonomy): domain Eukaryota; kingdom Metazoa; phylum Arthropoda; class Insecta; order Diptera; family Syrphidae; genus Platycheirus; species Platycheirus rosarum. The sequence goes on along the minus strand of OZ020511.1, from coordinate 8,244,897 downwards.
TTTGAAATCGCTAAGAATGCTGCTAAGTGCTTAGGTTTTCTGTATAGGTGTAAGAAGTATTTTTCCCCATCTGATCTGGCTACAATTTATAAAGCATTTATACGCCCTAAACTCGAGTATAACTCCCACCTCTGGGCAGGAGCTTCACAAACATCGCTTCACCTGCTTGATAGAATACGAAATCGAGCGTTAAGATTGATAGGAAATAGAACTGCCGCTGAAACAATTGCCCCTCTCGAACACCGACGCAATGTTTCATGTCTTTCCTTATTTTATCGTTTCTTTTATAAAAAATGTTCACTCGAGGTAGCCAGCTGCATTCCTCCCCTTAAAAGTTTCGCCCGTAATACTCGTCTTGCTAGGAATGCCCATCAGTTCACCCTTGAGCCCGATTTCGGACGTACCGTGATATATAGGGATTCTTTTTTTAGCCGTACAACACGACTTTGGAATGGTTTACCCGGCGAGATTTTCCCTTGCCATTTCAATTTGCAAACATTCAAAACCAATGTTAATCGACACCTCCTATCTCTCCCCTCCCTATCTTCCTAATGCCCGCGCAGTGTGTTACATTAAAAGGGAAACAAATAGTCCCTTGTGCGCGCGTTAATTATAAAAAAAAAAAAAAAAAAAAACAAGGTTATAACAGATTTTTGTAGAGCGACTAAATACATTTTTTTACAATGGGAGGAACGCTCTAACTCTAACTGCCCCAGTTTAGGCGGTAAGGTCAATTTTCTTAAAAATTACTCAAATGAAAAAAAAATTATTTAAAATAAAATGGCGCATATTCATAGATGTATGATAAGTTGTTATTGTGTTGTTGCTAAATAAAACCCGAGTTAATGTTATTCATAAACATTTTAAATGCATTTGTAAATTAAAAACTCGAGTCTTACGTACAATAATCTTTACTCTACCTACACATCACCGTGACATATTTTCTAAAACACCTTGCATATAACACGTGTTTGTTCTTACGACAAAAAAGATTTATATGCAGTCATATCTATCATTTTTGAAACAAAGTAATAAACAAATATTTTCTTTTTTATAAATGATAAAAACAAATTTAATCCCTCTCAGGTATTATTCATGTGTAACAAAAAAACTGAAAACTTTGTTTATTATGTATGCAATACTGTCACTCTTGTTTCTTATCTATTCCCAAATGTCTTACAACGTTACTTCCCTTGAACTCCCAAAAGTATGTCATCCTGCGATTGCCCTATGAGAATAAGGTATACGTATACCGTGTACCGACCTGATGTTTTTAGGCAAAGCGTTTTTCAGACTTTTCTTTTTAGGGTGTGTACTGCGTAATGGATTTTTTCAGTACAGGAATATTTTTGTATATCTTTAAGTACGTCATGTTTTAATTTATTTGATTACGTTTCTTTAACCAACGTAATTAAACTATTTAGGCCATTAATATTAAAGTACTCTTTCGCCCTTTTTTACAAGTGATTATCTGTTTCCGTTTTAATGTAAGCACACTGCTCGAGCATTGAGAAGATGGGGAGGGGACAGAAAGTGTCGAATTCTAGTAAATTGAAATTGCAAGGGGAAATCTCACCGAGAAAACTATTCCAAATTCGTGTTGTTCGGCTAAAAAAACGATTTTTTGTACTTCGCTGTACGTCCGAAATTGGGCTCAAGGGTGAACTGATGGGCATTCCTTGCGAGACGAGTATTACGGGAGAAACTTTAAAGGGGTGTTATGCAGCTGGCTATTTCGAGTAAACATTTTTTCACCGTGCCGGTGTTCGAGAGGGGAAATTATTTCAGAGGCAGTTCTTTTTATTGCTGTATTTTGTATTCTATCAAGCAGGTGAAGCGATGTTTGCGAAGCACCCGCCCAGAGGTGGGAATTATACTCGAGTTTTGGGCGTTTTAACGCTTTGTTAATTGTAGCCAAATCAGAAGGGAAAAAAAACTTCTTGTATCGATACAGAAAACCTAAGGATTTAGCAGAATTTTTAGCGATATCAAATATATGGTCGTTCCAACGGAGGTCGTCGTTGACACACATACCGAGTACTGAGACAATGGAATTGGGGGTATGTTTAGCTTTAACGAAAGAAGTCAGCATTGAGTTTTCGAAGGATTAAACTCCACATGATTCCATTTGACATTGCTGTATAAATAAGAGTTTAATGTTGCAATTGCACGTCCGAAAGTGAAGGACGTGAATCATCGAACGAATATGAAAAGCTAAGGTAGAGTCGTCATCAAAACCGTTAACTTGTATTGAACGGTTCAGAAGACAGCTTCTAATATAACGAACCATAGTATCATCGTCGGTTGAAAATAGGTTGAAAATACTACTGCGCCTCCAGGAGCGGATTGAAAGGTCAACTGTCAGAAAATACACTTTTCACTCAATCTTTCACACACCTTTATCTCGTTATGGAGAGGTCTTAGCTGAATACGTTTAACATTGTCAAATAGGTAATAAGGCTAGCTACCAGATCCCTATACCACAAGTCACTTGAAAATATAACTGCGCCTCCAGGAGCGGATCAGGAGGTCGCGAGTCAGAAAATATTTTTTTTCGCTCAATCCTTCACCAGAAATAAGAAGATTTAAAAAAATATGTTTTTGTTCTTTGGACTTATGCCAAAAGAATAGGTGTATTGATGATCAACTTTTGTGAGCGGTTAATCTTAATCTTTCTATTTTTTTCCAAATTTACGTCAAGGAAGTACATATTTAGAAACTGACATAAAGCTCATAGGTATAGAAGGGTTTACTATGTATTTGAACGTAGTTTTTTTTTGAATAACTGATATTAAACCTTAAAGGTAACATATGGAAGAATTATGTATCAAGTACATGCAGTAAACTATTTTTCTTTTAAAAATATGGCTCAGAAATATTTGCCGAAAAGATGAAGACGATGTATTCACCGTGATCATTGATGAAACCACCGACGCGACATTTCCAATGAAAAGTGCTTGCTGATGGAAGGACGAACGACTGCCTTTCCTGCATGGTTGATTCTTCAGACGGGGTTTAGGGAATGTGCCATCAGATTGGGGAAACACGCAGTGCTGAAGATATTTGTCTTAAAAATCTTATTGGAGTTCCATCATGGCCTTTAAAAAAAGAAGAAAAGAATCCTCAAATATTTGCCACATTGGTTGCGTAAAGCGCGGAACAGATTGAACCAGCAAAAGCACCAGCCCAGCACCGTCAACAGCGAACAGCACGCTGACTAGCAAAACAAAATTCAAACACACTGCCACCAGCACCAGCATCGTCTTCTTAGAACTCTTAGAACTCAGTTTTTTTTTTGCAGTATGGTGCCCCTGAATATCTCTTGTGTTAAGTTGGTAGCAATGGAACAGCAAAAAAAATTTAGGCCTTTGGTCAAACGACGCTGTTGACGTTGCTGTTGCTTCTAGCTTGAGCAATTGAAACACATAGGTTCTAAAATAATGGCGGAGGCTGTTGCTGGTGCTGTTATTGAAAATGGTTAATAAAAAATGTATCTTATCCGAATTTAATTTGGCTGGTGACCATTTTTAAATTTTCCAGCGGCAACACTGCCTACCTTCCTCGGAATCTGTTTTGTAAAACATGAGCGAAAAAACACACTCCTTTATTTTTCTCTTAGCTTATATTTCATCTCTAATTTCCGTATTACGGAATTTCAAACAACTCCTAGTCTCATTTGCACGCCACGCCGGTCAATCTTTTTCAAATTAACTGGTTAACGAGTGAAAACTAAGAACACTCGAAAAATACTCAACCATACTTGTTCTGTTTCCCACTACTACGTACTGGTACTACGTACCACGTACTTGTAGTACATAACAAATAGCATATCTACCAGCGCTGCCAAAAGCGGTCTGTCGGGTCATTTGGCCCTACGTTTTACTTGTTGGCCCTTTGCTTCGTGCCACCGAAAAATGGCCCTCAAATCGAAATTTCTTTAATGTTTGACATAAGTGATATTTTTGTTTAATTAAATTTAAAAAAAATGCAATAGAAACAACAGTTCAAATATTTCAATTTTAAAGACAGTGATGCATACTTACTTTACTTAGTGTGACTTTAGTTATTTTGTATGAAAATAAGAGCTAGTGTTACACCAAATTTTAGATGGTGTTAAATTGTCACTAATTTTGCTCCATTCATTCATGCATTTTTACTTGCGATTATTGTATATTTTGGGTCGCACGTTCCTGCTTCCATCATATTGGAGGGCATTAATTTTGACAGAAACAAGTAAAACTGACGTAGAAAAATAACACGGTCTAAACTTATAAAAAGTGTCAAAATCTTAACGGTTTTTATTAAAATGAAGTACTCCATCACACGTCTTAAATTAATGACTTTATGAAAAAAAGTGTTTCTTAAATTGTAAGACCGATTTTTGATTATAACCTGTTGAGAGTTTAGTATGCAGTTTTTTCGAGTTTATTAATACACAGCTAATTTAAATTAACATTTAGTTTTGAAAATATTGTAAATTACAAAAAAAAAATAATTAAAAAAGGAAAAGAAATATTTAAAGTCTTGGTATCCATGCAGAGTTAATTTGCCTAATTAGATTTTTTTAAATAGTTTGATAAAAATCCAGTCGTTTCCAAGAAAAGGCAAAAATTAAAAAAAAAAACGTTACATGACATGCACCGTTAATAGACTTTTTTGTCGATACAATTTTTGTTCTTGATAAAATGATCGCCAATTTACCTATCAAAATACTCTCAAAAATGTTCATCAAAGTCTTTGGAGCCATTTTCGAAAAAAATATGCCTTCCTTTAACGGATATGACATGTACCTACCGTTATTTTTAGCCGAAAAAATTAAATTTTCAAAAATAGAGAAAGCTATTTTAGTTATGGGAAAAATTCTGTCTGTCCGGATGTAGTTTCCCCTGTGGGTGCGGGGATGAAAGAATAGGCCCACGGTACGGATATGCCTGCAGTAAGAGTCTGCTAAAATATGCTCCCCTATAGGTGCGGGCAGAATTGGCCTATGGTTGTGCGTGCCTGAGGTAAGAGCCCTCTAATCTCACCGCCCTATAGAATAGGTGTAAGAATTATTCTATGGCCGGGTTGCCGGAAGTAAGTCTTCCAATACCAAGTCTAGTTAAGCTACTACTTCACGATCCGTATGGAATAGCTGTAGGAACACTTGCTTCTAGGCGGGCTGCAGAGAGAGTCCGCATCTTCACCGTGGTTGATAGGATTATCTTAGATCTGTTGCTTTATTGGATGGTGCGCCATCGACTTTATGGGTTCGATCCACAAGTGCGTCTTGAGAGAGACGGGCGCGGCCTTACCTAGGGCCTAAAATTAAGGACCATGGGTTAACAGGAGCCCCGGCTGATTACACGCGCCTAGCTCGGTAGCAGCTGCCTGTTAAAACTCCGGTAGCCCCTTTGTAGAAGTTCATGATGGGAGTTCATGGGGGCCTTGATACTAGGGGTGCTGATAGACCCTTAGCAAGGAGAATGGATTTACCATAATGAATTCATTATTTGCAACTAGAGTGGTTTGGCAGCCCACTGTAGTAATAGTGTGGTTGGCGTACCACTCTAGGGGTTTTGTTGCGCCCCAAGGTGACTCCAATGTGGGTAGGCCGGCCGTGAGATTCAGCCTTAATAGGCAGGTGCTCACGATCTTTTCACGATCTCTACGGGTGTATTATTTTGAACTACAACTTGAACTGACGTCTAAAAATGTAGAACATAAGTTTATTTGGCATTCTACAGAGGAAATTTTTCATTTTTTCAGCTCAAATATGAACGCTGCAAAAATCACCAAAATTTAAAAAAATTGAAATTGCATTAATATGTAACTAGGTAAATATATTTTAAATTTTATTCGACGGTGTGACTGCACCTAACCGCAATAACGTTCGATCCAGTTTTCGTATTTAAAAATATCGAAAACGAATATTTCTGTTTATTTACAGCGCTTCAAAATGTTTGTAGAGCCAGAACGTTTTTGGTGTAACAAATATTCTATTGCAGCAAAATTATTTTGACGCGAACAGATGTGAAACTATTTCTTCAGAAAAGAATACCTGGCCTTAACGCACATGTTAACAGAATTTGGTAGAGCTGGTATACGAATTAAAACGACTTCATAATGATAACAATCTCCTTTATGTACTTTAGATTGTAATCCCACTCGGGCGCACCCTTGATTTGGCCCCCAAAGTGGCTCCCAATATTTTTTTATTTTTTCCCTCACGGCAACGCTGACATCTACCGATCCACATGAACGATGAACATGATACATACATACATCGCATCTTCGTGCTTTCTCGATCAGCACTCAAATTTCATGTGAGTGACATCATTTAGTACAAAGCGGCATAAGATAAGCGTAATCTCCTCTCCATGATTTCATTCACATAATATCACACTTTTCATACAACTCATACAACAAAGCTGAAAACTGAAACTTGGAAATGAAAAAACCGTTTAATTTATGTTATACCTATTTTTTTTAAGGCCAAATTATGTTCCCCAACTCAGAAACAATGCTTGGCTAGACTAGACGTCAGTCAGTAGTGTTTTCTTTTTATGTTTTATATTCCCCAGCTGAGTAACAAACAATTTTTCGCCTGACCGCCTGAGGCCTTTGCTGTTTGCTCGTACGAGATGCGAGTCGAGTACGATCGAAATCGAACTGAAATCGAAACAGAAAACCCAGAGAAACCTAACTTAACTTAGTAAATCAGTATTGTTTGGTGTGTGTGTTTGCCGGACACGAATGCGAATGCGAATGCCATCGCCATCGCCATCGCCATCTGCCAAGCCATTATTATAACTCAGCGCTCAGCGGGCAGCGGTAGCGCGACATATATAAGATAAAATCAATTTCAATTTCAAGGTGTGAATTCGTTCGAAAGTATTTCTAACACTGAAAACAAATAGTTTGGCGAAAATAGTGTGTTGGTGCGGTCGTGCGGTACGCATAGTATAAGCCCCAAATTTTAAGTGTTTTGAGTGCTGTGAAGAGTAGTGTCAAAGTGCTTTTGTGCCCATGCTAACCTAAGGGCAATGCTGCACTAAACTTATTCGTTAGCTATAATAGCTTCTATAATAATACATGCACACTCTTTTGTCTTTTCGATTTTCAAGCGGTACGACAATCGTCATTGGTTCCACACTTAATTTTGTAGTGAAAAGACGGCACGGAAACAAAAAAAGAATAAAAAAATACAAAAAAATTCAAACTGTTTCTTTTCGCAGTCAATATAGTTTGGTATGTAGGAAAATAATACAAGAAAAAATAGAAAACATGTTCAGATATTTTTAATTCCTTCCGTTTATGTATGTATATGTATTTTTTCTTGTTTCTTATTTTAAATCTCGTTATTCTTTTTCTTATAGCTACGTCATTGACTTGTATGTTTTTTTTTTTTTTTTTCATTCCGTCGCGGTTTTTTTTTGACCGTGATTCTTATATGTTGGAAAGCAACAATAGCTAAAAATACGGACAAAAATACAAATTTGGTGCAACAGTTTCTTTTTTTTTTGTTGTTGTTGTTGTTGTTTAAAAATGCCAACCTACCTTGCCTACAGGAAATCAAAATACTTGCTGCTTATAAGTTATGTGTTTCGTTTTTGGAACTTGAAGTTCCGAACGATTCTGCTTTCAAGAATGTAAAGGCATCTTTGTCATAAAACCGTTTTGTAAGGCTATACTCTAAATTCTATAAATACAAAAGAGCCTTCGTTGGTTTTTTGGAATTTTCTCAGGATTTCTTCCCTTAAGTATAGGTAAGGATTTCACCAATTCATCAAACGTATGTAAATGTATACCTAAGTATGTGTATACTTACTGCCGGTTTGAATCAGTACGAACGAGAATTTCGTACTGCGAAAATGGGATAAACGTGGGTATTATAATGGATTGATTAATGGGATCTTTCTCGGTTTTATCTGGTTTAGTTTAAATCATTGAAACTATTTTGATGTAACCAAGTTCGGAGTTTGAATGGCCTTAGTTTATAGTAGGGGCGTTCATGCGTACACTGACTTTTAGTGGAAAGTGAATCCATTGGAAGACAAGCTGACACCAAGTGAAGTTAGTGACTTTTTGACTAAATGTCAACTAAAAGTCAACTAACTTTTAGGGCCAATTGACCAATCAGAGGCGAAGTGACTGATTTTGATTGCCACCAGTGATATTTTAAAATTTTGTACCTGAAGCCTAAAGGATTGTGGTGAAGATTGTGTTTTATATAATGTAAATGTTTTTTGCTGTAAAAAAAAATAGGTAAATGTGGCAACAGCTTTCAGCCAGAAATCTGATAAATAATATTACACAAAATCATTCAAGGGCTAGGCTACATACATATACGATCTATTTTAAAGTAAATTCAGAAAAATAAGCCTACCTGCTTTGCATGCAAACTCTTGACTTTAAGTGATTGTTGTTAGGTACCTACTCCAGTTTAGGAAAACCCTACCGACCGTTTGTTTTCGCTATTAAAAGTGATATCATAGATAGGTGCTCTTGTCATAGTAAACAATAAATAAAGCTGTTTTGTTATTCGTTGTTCTGCGATGAAGAAAAAACGTAGGTACCTACAGGAAACCATAATTTTATACGAATGTGTTTATAAAAGTATACATAGGTACTTTCAAGAAAATTCACTATTAACGTGAACTAATGCCATTATGGCGTTAATTCACTTCAGCGTTTTGGTATACATACCACTTACTAAAAGAAAAAATCTTCATCATCGTATGGTGCGACTAAATACAAATCTCTGTATAAAACAGTAGATTCGTGCGAAGTTGGACTTAACAGTCATCTTATTATTATCATAGAATTAATTAAGGGAATGAATGGGTACACCTTGTTTCTTACGGGAGCAATACTCAACGCACATCCCAAAACTGGGAGTTATTTTCCATTCAACGCATTTACCACTCATGGAAATGGATATTCGCTTTGGGGGTATGTTCGAACGAAAATATTGTGTTATGGAAACTTCAAGTCCTGATTGAATTCAGTGTTGTTTATTCCATTATTCCAGAAGTGCTTCAAACTATCTTTTTATTTTAGTGACTAAGAGAACATTCAAATTTAAATTTTATTATTATTTCATCGAATCTACTATGCCTTATAACGGCTGATTTTTTAAGAGCTTGAGAACTTTTTTAAAAAAAAAAAACGCATAAAATTTGCAAAATCTCATCGGTTCTTTATTTGAAACGTTAGATTGGTCCATGACATTTACTTTTTGAAGATAATTTCATTTAAATGTTGACCGCGGCTGCGTCTTAGGTGGTCCATTCAAAAAGTCCAATTTTGGGCAACTTTTTCGAGCATTTCGGCCGGAATAGCCCGAATTTCTTCAGAAATGTTGTCTTCCAAAGCTGGAATAGTTGCTGGCTTATTTCTGTAGACTTTAGACTTGACGTAGCCCCACAAAAAATAATCTAAAGGCGTCAAATCGCATGATCTTGGTGGCCAACTTACCGGTCCATTTCTTGAGATGAATTGTTCTCCGAAGTTTTCCCTCAAAATGGCCATAGAATCGCGAGCTGTGTGGCATGTAGCGCCATCTTGTTGAAACCACATGTCAACCAAGTTCAGTTCTTCCATTTTTGGCAACAAAAAGTTTGTTAGCATTGAACGATAGCGATCGCCATTCACCGTAACGTTGCGTCCAACAGCATCTTTGAAAAAATACGGTCCAATGATTCCACCAGCGTACAAACCACACCAAACAGTGCATTTTTCAGGATGCATGGGCAGTTCTTGAACGGCTTCTGGTTGCTCTTTACTCCAAATGCGGCAATTTTGCTTATTTACGTAGCCATTCAACCAGAAATGAGCCTCATCGCTGAACAAAATTTGTCGATAAAAAAGCGGATTTTCACATTTCGAACCGAACACTGATTTTGGTCATAAAATTCAATGATTTGCAAGCGTTGCTCGTTAGTAAGTCTATTCGTGATGAAATGTCAAAGCATACTGAGCATCTTTCTCTTTGACACCATGTCTGAAATCCCGCGTGATCTGTCAAATACTAATGCATGAAAATCCTAACCTCAAAAAAATCACCCGTTATATATACATAGGTATGCTTGTACATACCTGCCACAAATGTAGCTTTTTCGTAATTAACATTACCTTTATAGTTTAACTAACATAGCTCCTGTTTCAGAACTAAAACGAAACAAAATTTACGTATATACATTATGTCCGAGCCCTATCATTGTTAATAACTGAAAAACGCATTTTGACATGGAATATTATTATGAAAATGCTTAAGTATCAACGATGTAAAAATCTAGCTAGCAAATAAAGAGTATTTCAATAAGGCAATGTTACCCTTTAGGCTTTAGCATTTTAAATCAACATTATCGCATAGAATTCTTTACAATTATTATTTTGTCACTGACAAGAAACGTGATGAAAAAAAGGAATGTATTTTATCTCAAACTTATCTCCAAAAAGACATTTGTTGATTTATGGGTTATAAACAAGTTCTATTAACTTTGTACCTATCTCTTCTCTAAATAATCTCTAGCGAATTTATTATTGCGTTTAATGTTAATATTTTCTTATTTAGAAAAATACACAATGTGCTGATCTGTATCTTGACAAGCCTGTCCAATCAAGAATATTATTTGAATTATTATGATAAGATAACGGTAAGGTGTTTGCATAAAAATAAAGATGACAAAACATACTATACATGTATATACTTATTTTTGATGATTAAACAATAATCCAGTTGTCCTAAAAGAAAAGAATTAAGTACAAAAAAAAATTTGTGCGGCAGGAGTACGATAACTTTGGCGCCGCAAAATATTAACGGATTCTAATAGAATAATAGGAGGTTATCTCTCCCCATTTAGAATTTACTAAAAAAGCATATTTAAAAATCCCGGCAATATGTACAATAATGTGCTTTACCTTTTTTAAAAGCCAAAAACTCTGCTCTATCATATAATTTTTAAATTAAGTTCTACAAAAATTATTTAAAGCTCGACATTTTGGAAAAAAAATAAAAAGAATTTATTTAAAATTTTACCGGAAATTAGGATACTGAATTCTGTTTTATTATTTGCTACTCCTATTAATTTTTTATCAAACACTGAACAGTAGATGGTTCTATGACTACAAGTTTTTTAGAAAATCGGAAATTACTAAACCTACTTTCTTGTAATTTGTAGGTAAGGGGGAGCATGCTTCCCCCTGCCCCTTGCAACACCACTCTTTGGCATCACTATAGAATATAGAAGATTCTTTGAATTTAAAGAAACATTGCATATGCTTAGGAGAACAAATTGTTTTTTTTTTTTTTTTTTGGTATTTTGAGTTTTGAAGTTAATTTTATCAAAAACTTAGTCTGATTTGAAAACTAAAATTAAGTCAGAAAAAAGTATAACCTTAAATTTTAAATGTTGCCGTTGTTATTAAATAATATAATTTTTTTTAAGTTTAAGTCATTTTTAAGAAAACTGTACCAGCCGCCTAAAATAGGGGAGTTAAAGACCTCCCTGTCATAGTAAAAAAAATACTTATATTTAGTCCGTCTAAAAGAATTTCTTATAATTTTACAGCGCCAAAGTTATCATACTCTACCCGAAAGCCGAAATGTGTAGATAGAAAGACCAAATACTAAACAAATTATAATAGTGGGTTTGGTAAACTTAAATTTTCTCAAAACCTAGAACACATTATATCGTTTTTAGTGTTCAATTAAAAATTAATACGAGTTTCGATTTGCATCCTATTCGTTACGGATGTGCAAAGGACCATGGGAGTGACAAGTGTCGGGCTGTCGATCCTGTGTTCCTTAAAAAAAAATCCCTAAAAATTTGCTCCTCCTTGCCTAAAAACATTGTATATACCTATACCTACATTCTCTATAGTACTCTCTTAGTGTCATTTTTCGTCTGGCCATCTTCCTGGTTGATTCGTAACTAATTCTAAATAGTGGAGACGAGAAAATTTACCAATATTTTACCAGTATTTCATACGACTTGACTCGCAACTTAAAAATGATGCTTCATGATAGTACTATATGCAGTGTTATGTATATACAAAGCTCAAAATCAACACATCTTAAAATACATCAACAAATTGGATAATTCCCCAAATTTGAAATAAATTCTCGCCCATAAAAACTCCATAAAAACATTTAGTGTTGTGCTGTGCTGTGAAAAAAATATATATATAAATTGTGTTATCTTTAGATACATGCATATACATATGTATATGCAAACGCATTGCATATGCCGACAACAGAACAGAATGCAATGATCCGAATAAAAAAGCAAACACAGTGACCTAATTCTTTCACTTGTTTTTCCTTGTCCTCTCCTCACAGGCGATATAGTTTAATCATTGCGGTAAATCCTTATTGTTAAGCTAGATCGTTATTAGATATATTAATTAATATTCTCTGAGTTACCAGGAGCTGATCAACTCAGTTATTATTAAGAAGTCTGATCATTCGGAATTTGACCTTCATGGGTACAACTTGGTGCTATTATTCTTTGCCCATCACGGTCTCACCGTATATATTAGAATAGATGTTGCATATCAGCTTTAACCACAATACAGTCTGTGTTCAAATACAGACTTTAACTGCATGTGTTTAAAATTCACGGTAAACAAGCGCATCATACATACTCGTTTCATCTATAGGAGCCCTAATTTGGACAGAGTGTCAACTACCAAGGAATTTGATGCTTTGTCAGACTCCGTACAAAGTATTGCTGCTCATTATCTTCACACTTAAATCATTCTGTCCAGAATAGACTTGTTTCTTACCTTCGATCCTGAAAAATACAAAATTCGTGTTTTTTCTCCTCTAGGCACATTCGACCATTGATTTATTTCTACGAATCTCTCTTGCCAACAAAACTCACTTAAAAAGTAACCCCCGCTGGCCCGGACAGTATCCCCGCTATAGTTCTGCTTTCAATCTGTCCTACTCCTCTGGTCTTTTTCCGAGTAGATGGAAAACAGCATTTATCCAGCCTATCCCTAAAAAAGGCGAATCTTTTTCTCCCCCAAACTATCGACCAGTTGCACTTGCATCCCTTCTTTCCAAGGTAATGGAAACGCTGATCAACAAGATCAAAATCTTCTTAATGACCGGCAGTACGGCCTTCGCAGCAATAGATCCACTGGTGATTTGATGGTATATCGTTTTGGTGAAAGTAAGATTATTGTACTTGAAATTTCTAAGGCATTTGATAGACTTTGACATCAAATGCGTGCATTTGGACTCGACGAATCTCTACTTCGTTGGCTTAGTAATTACCTTTTGGACCGCTCAATTCCAGTTGTGTTGACGGATTCAAGCCTCCAACTCTCTTCCTTATATTTATTAATGACTTATTATCTGAAACAACTAATCCAATAAATTGTTTCGCTGACGACTCTCAGCTTTTCATATTCTTTTCCAGATTTACATCCAAGTTCTTCGGATGTGGAACTGCAACGGCAGCGTATGATTAGTTCATTAAATTCTGATCTTGACAGCTATTTACAATGGGGAATAAGGAATCGTGTAGAATTTAATGCTTCAAAAACTCAATGTTGTGTTTTGTAGTTAAAGCGGTATATACCCCCAATATCCATGAGTGGCACTTGCATCGAAGGAACTGATCACCTTTCTGTTCTCAGTATGTGCACTACAGACCATCTTCTGTGGAATGACCACATATTTGACGTCGCCGAGAATGCTGCGAGATATTTAAGTTTCCTTCGAATATGCAAGAAGTTTTTCATCCTGCCTACATATATTCAACTAATTCCCATATTTGGCAGGTGCTCCTATAAACCACTTAAGTTTTCTGGATAGCATATAAAAAAAGAGCTCTAAAAATGAAGGCGACCGAACAATAACAGAAACATTTACATCTCTTGAGCACAGACGTAATTTTTCTTGCCTTTCATTATTTTATCGCTACTTCCATAAACAATGCTCTATCGAAAAAGCCAACTGCATTCCTCGCCTGAAACGATTCAACCGTAATACTCGCACTGCAAGGAATGCCCATCAGTATACCCTTGATCCCAACTTCAGGCGTACTGTCACCACACGAATGTGGAATGCCGTGCCAAACTCTGTTTTTCCCATCCCATTTTGACTTTGCAGAACCTTAAAAAAAAGTGAATCGTTAGCTCCTTTTACATCCTTCCCCATTTTCCTAACGCCCTCACTGTGTTAAATAAACATTATAAGGGACTAGTTATAAAAAAAAATATTTAAAAGTCACAATAATTTCTTGAGGCATAAGAGGCCCTGCACGTTTCAGAATTAGATGCTATAACAGAACTGGAAACAACTCTTCTGTTGATGAAGAACAACAAAGCCCCTGGCAGTGATGACCCGCTGAACCCGGTCAACTCAAAACTACGTTTTTATTTTTTTTAATAACATTTATGACACTGCGAGTGTGCAAGGGTTTAAAGCAAGCTCTTATTTTTGTCCATGTTTAGAAGAGGAAATTTGAGGCAGCCTGAAAACTATAAAGAATAGAGAAATCTCCATTCTAAATTAACTGAGAAAGATTTTTGCTAGGATTATGTATGTATGGAAGACGTATCCTCCTGGACTGAAAGCATAATTGTCTCATTGTTTTTCAGGCTCGTTTTCGCCCTGGATTTTCGACAGTAGATCACATTTTTGCTTTGAGCTGCATACCAGAAAATATTTTAGAAACAATAAGAAATTATGTACGTGAATCCTTTATTTCAGAAACATAAATCAAAAAAAAAAAACTGTTTTATATTTATTAAAAAAAATTCACAACACTGCAAATTTTAAGTATGCCAAATTATAATTTGGCTTGAGGCGCATTTAAAAACTTGTTAGCCTTAAAGAAGAAAAAAATGTTAACAAAAATATAGAGAACATACCTACTATTGATCTTTATCGATTGTATTAGAATCCTTTTCACAAGTTGGCCAAGCAAACATTTTATCACAGTACTCTTGAATGCTACTGGCTCCTGGAAGATACGGTTTTAGTTAGGCACCTTTACAGAAGGATAAGCCAGGGTTTGCGGCAGAACTTACCTTTCATGTCTTAGAAGGTTTCCCAGGTTTAATGTTTGACTTGTAAAAGCACTCTGGCACCAACAGTTTTGTCAGAACAATGCGAGTGGGAAAAATGAGAAAATTTGCTAATAGTAAACGTAGACTTATTTTTCTATAGCCACGTGTCTTCCAATAGCAATTTTTTGATACTGAAGAAGTTAGTATCAAATCGGCATATTCTTGAACATTTTAAACTTGAAGTCTCTATCAAATGGTTAAAAAAGATTGTCCTCGTATAGGAAAATACTGTTCGATAGTCTTGAACTTTTTTAAATATACTGACAAAAAATTTATCATTTTTATCCACAGCCATCTGCAACTCTTGGACGCCCTTAATGTGAATTTCAAAAAAATTATTTAAAAAACAACTAAAGAACACACTTCATTTGGGCCCTTCACATCAATCTCTTCATGGTGAACGAAAAATTTTGCGGTGTTGTCTCGAAGATCGTGTATACAAAAAACGCAAACAGTTGTCTCAAGGAGAACGTTCCCATGGGATTTGATCATTTCGCATGTAGTTAATACATATCCCGCCCAATAGTGATTTTTCCTGAATTGAGGACGTCCAAAGCAGAGCAAGAACTGTTCTTTTAAATCTTGTATTAAAAGTTGTACTTAATATCTGGATAAACCATGTAAAGGGTTATTGGAACATTTTAAATAGCTTTCTTCATTTATCATTTAATGGTTAAGGTTGCTGTAGAATCTTTTGGAAGCTGATGGTGAAGCTCTTGTTAGGTGTTTGTCACATAGTTTATAATCTGCTGTTGCAATAATGTTGGAAAATAAAACCTGCCACTCATGGATAAGGATGTCTCGTGCGACAAGGCCAGCTGGTTCCATTGTCTAAAAGGATAAGCAACTGATTTATGTAGACTGCTTTCACTCTCCTCTAGATGGGTGGTAGACCAGATTCCACATTTATAGCATAGGTTGGTACTGTATTGGGAAACCGAAATATTCTTTTGATGAAGTGTCTTTGTATATAGCTTCGAATTCGTCAAAGAAGTTCACTTCAAATGCCTGCACTCATACCACATACTTTTTAGCTTCACTACTTTAATCCTTCGCGTGCTTTTTAAAGTTGAACGTTTTTTTCGTTTTTTTTCGGGATTTTCACGGACATATAGCTGATATTGTAATATTTGGTGGCTTAATACAAGCTATTTCTTATTCTAAGCTTACTAGCTATTTTAATTACCCTAGGTGCCGCTGCAGTCTTTTTTTGAAAATTCTTGTTTATACCCCGACTTTGACGGGTCTTTCACTGGCAGATAGCTAATGCTGTAAAGAGTACCTAAGGCTATTTTAATCACCCCTTGGTGCCGCTAGGGCCGTTTCACAAGTAGATATCTAATTTTGTAAAGAGTAACTAAGTCTATTTTAATTACAAGGTGGCGCCAGACCGGGTTCTATTTTTTCGAAAATGTATTGTATACATACCCGGGAAGCCAGTATTTAATATTTTAACTATGTGTCTGTAAGGCACAATTAGAATGCAAGTTTTAGAGAAATAGGCAAGATTTTTTTTTTCGACGCAATAGATCGAGAACTAGACCCATGGACGGCTCTAGCTTGCACTAGTACTAGGAGTTAGAAAAATTGCTTTCCAAACTCAGAGTCGAACTTTCGGTCCATCGTTTAGCAAGCACAAGCAAACATCTTTTCTACTCACCACTGCCGCTCTCATTTAAGCAATGTTGACCATTTTCATTTTTTTACACAAAAAGTACACGAACGAAGCTTGTACAAGAAGTACTAAATAAATGTGCTGCATTTTAATAACTCACCAAGAATAATGAAATGTGTCAAATGTGTTGAGCCCAATGATCTTTGGAAAAGTGTTCCTTGAGAGTGCTATCCAAAAGTTAAAGACAATGGCCCGTACCTATTCATACTCAAGTCTAGATGAACTGAAGACTAAACTTATCGCACAACTACTTTGTATATACACTGCATATAGTACTATCATGGAGCATCATTTATTAGTTCTCAATCAAGTCGCAATGAGGCGTGCTGAAATTGCCAATTGGTGTGAATATAGAATAAGTACAGACAACAAAAGTTTATTAAATACTGGTAAAATATCGACAAAGGTTCTCGTCTCCACTATTTAGAGTTAGTTCTGAATCAACCAGGAAGATGGCCAGACGAAAAATGACCACCATGAGAGTACTATAGAAAATGTATTTACAATGACAACTACTATTCATAGAGAATTTGGTAGCTCTATTAAGTAAGACCCGACCCTAACATGGATTCTACTACAACTCTGCTACAATTTTATTTCAATCTATCACAAAAACAGCGACACCTATGTCAAAACAACAGGCATAAAAAAAAGAATTTTTTATTTTATTTTGCGCTTACATGTGCTTTCCACATGTTCCACAGCAACTAGGTTGCTGTCTATACTGTTACACAGTAGAAGCTCTTTGAATGATGAACAACAACTTATGTGTACTACCACCAAGTTCATAGGCCGAAGTTATAGCTATTTCACGGAGGCCAACCCGATCATCTGATTTCTTTAGTGGTACTTTATCGCTTTTATGTTCAATTAATTCGAAAAACATGGGTTTGAACCTTGAACAAGCGATCCAACGTACTACACATCGCATCATCGCAGCCACATGATAAGTATATTCTCAGAACAGGTTTTGCATCAAATTACATTGAAGTTTTGTTATTGTTTATTCGATTTTCTTTCTTTTTCCCCCACTCAATTTTGTCTTAAAATAACTTTGACGTCTTTTATGAAGTTTTAGTAAAATATTTAATAGTTCGTTTTTGTTTTAATCAAATATCTATTCAGAAAATCAATTATAATTTTTGCAGTGTCTTTGTCAAATCAATACGTTTCCAAAATTCGTCGTAGTCAGTTCAAAAGAGTCCATTGTTGCTCATAGCGCTTTTGTCTTCATGTTGGGGGTACCATTTACAAATCTACCAAGATATCAAAATCTTCGTCAATGTTTTCATCAATTGGCTTTTTCTTTATTTTAACCAGTTAACCAGTTTTTGGATGTAAACAAATATTCAATTCAAATTAAAAACAACGTAAAAAAAGCCTGGATTTCCATTTTAGAAATGAATTTAAAATGTTTATGAATGACAAAAACTCGGGTTTCGTCTAGCAACAACATAATAATAATTTATCCAACATCTATGAAAATCCGCTAATGAGAACTGTCACTGTTTTCGCTTTACGTTTTTGTGCTTTAGGATCGCAATATGATTTCTAAGCGCAACTTGAGATTTCCTTAAAACTTTATTCAAAACACAACAATTTTATTCCATATAATATCGTTTTCTCTTTTGAAGCACAGTAAACACGGATTGTTCATTTGAATATTTACATGTGTTAGAAAAAGATGTAAAATATGAAACTTATACGAATCGATGGCAAATCACTTGAAATAATTTTTTCTCACAAGAAATATAACCGGAAAACAGTATTATTTGTTAAAAAAAAATTTACGTGATAACATTATAAGAAAACATTGATGGCAGCAACACCAACATACCCCAACATCTACATCTTCTTTCTACTTAAACAAAACTCCGCCTTTTTGAATTTGAGTGAAATTATTTTGGGAATTTGCGCCTGTGTTTTTTTTCATGTTCGCCTGGTGCTTGAGATAGATTTTGGTTCAAAGAACGACAGCAACATCAGCATGACATCAGCATGAGTCATGTTATTTCGTATGTATCATCGATCACGTCAAAAAGCATTTATTTATTTTACTGATGAATATGAGTTTTACTGAACAGCTGTTTGTCAATTCACAAAATAATGGAACATTTCGTTCCAGTGTTTTGTGATCCATTTTGTTACTGTTCCACTTATTAGAAAAAATTAACAGAAGCATTTTGCATCATTAAACAAAATTGAGGTTATGGCTGGTGTGGTTGGCATTTGATTACTGACATAACTTTATACTGATTGCTATAACCACGCGTACAAAATTGCAGTTTTCAGCTGTTTCAACTTTTTTTACTGATCGCTATAACTGGCGCCTTACTTGATACCTCATTGGAATTCCTTTTCATTCCGATCTTGAAATTTTTAGTAGTAGTAGGTCTGAAATCTAGCAATTCAAATTTTAACTTGTGCTTTCGCTCCATTGTCTTTTCGAAGACGAATTTTCTGTCCATAGGCGAATTAATTGAAGTGTTTCATTGCCATTAAATTATAATTCAATTAATATCGCATTTCAAAATTTTCAAAAACTTTTTTTTTGATTTTTTTAAAATCGAAATATTTTGAAAATGGGTGGATTGAATTTTTTTTAAATAATCTTCCCAGATGAAAACTACAGATTGCCTTAAAAAAAAACGACTTTTTAAAAAAACTGGTCGAACGATTTTCAAATTTTTTTTTTCTTCGATAGACATTTAGTTTTCAAATTTTATTGCATACTTAGTTTTTCCAAGAAAACTGTGAAACTAGTTAAAAAAAATAAAGAATTTTCTAAAAAAAAAATATTTTTTTATTTTAATAGACGTGTGGTTTTCAATCTGGCAATACTTTTTTCGGATTTGGTCGTTTTGACAGCTGTCTCTGGGCTTATGCTCAGTAGTCAGTTTGGTTTGCGATTTTATAATGAATAGACTTACATACTCCTGAACAAAGTTTGCAAATTGTGCAAATTTATTACCAAAATAATGGTTCGTTTCGGTGGAGCAGAGTATCGAAGAAGACCCAAATGAGTCCATCCGCCATCGCGCGCGGAAGGATCTTGGTTTGTAGGCTTACAAAATCCAACTCGTTTATGAATTGAAGCCGAATGCCCATCAAGGGCGTCACACGTTCGGTGAATAGGCCCAAAACGAAATGGCCACCGATCCCGGTTTTCACAAAATTGGGAAAATTGGGCCTGGGCTGGAATTCATTCACTTCCCCGAAATCATTTTTAAAACATAATGCAAACCTTTATTTTTATAATAAAGCTAAATTCTTGGCTATAACATTAAACTAGGTATATGCGTTTTATTTCTTCTTCAAAACCACACGCCACTAAGCAATTATCTAACATAATAACAAGTTCGAACAAGTTATTTTCTACGTAAATGTTACTTTTTTCTCTTAAAGATCTTGTCTTCCAATGTGATTAGGCAAATAAGAGAAAGTACGTGCGACCCAGCCGTGTCTATTTTTACTTCCGATTATAGGTACTAAAATGCAAGTTATGCATTCGTGCAGATTAAAAATTTTGAGATAACAATCAAAAATGACATTACGATGATAGAGAAACATATTTGAGTTACTGGCGAAATTCTGTTCGTCTGTCTGTCTGTACGTATGTATTTTGAACTACAGCCAAGCGTCTTTAAATTTGAAACATTTTTGACATCCTACAGAGGGGTTTTTCGAATTTTTATTTTAGCTCAAAGGTACCGTTACCTTTCTTATAACGGTTATGTAAAAGCTTATTTTCCCGAAAACGGCTTCAAGAATTTTTATGACAAAAAAATCAGTGTTCTATTATTGGATAGCATTATGTTTTGGTAAAAAAAAAAGTAAAGATGGTGGGTACGGTACCTCCCATAGGACCGTTTTTTTTTTATCCGATTTTCTCGTGAACTGGTTAACCGATTACAACCAAAATTGATATTCAGCAAGATGTAGGTAGCCTTAGTAATTTCAATTTAAAATATTTTCGAAAACTTTTTTTCTATTTTTAATAATTAATTTTTTTTTTGAAAAATCAATATTTTGAAAAAATTTAAGTGAATTTTTGTTTAAATTGATTTTTAATGATGATTATTTTTGTGCTAAAGTTTGCATTCTTTAATTATTTTTTTTTTTAATTTTTAAGAAAAGTTGTTAAATAAAAACCGTTTTATTTAAAAACCGTTCCTACGATTTTGAAAAAAAAAATCATACTGTTTTAAATTTTATTTTAGAAATAAAATGGCGTTTAAATTTTTCCGCTGAAAAACTCTTTTACGTACTTTTTTCGAACAATCAAAAGTCACAAAAATCGAAAAAAGTTTTTCTTATTTTATCAAATTTTATTCGACGCTGTGACCACACATAGTAGCAAGTACGTGCGATCCAGTCATGCAACTTATTTTCTCCTAGTTTGATTTCCTGTCCACTCTACTTATAAGAATAATTGTGAAAACCAAACACAAAACTAAGCATTCAGAGAAGGTGAGAAGGTATAAGTGTGTTGTACGCACTTTTTTGCGTCTTTTATCGTCTGAAATCTGCTAAATGAAACGTGCTCTGGCTCATGAGTCGTGAATAACATAAATTATATTTTAACATTTATGTACATACAACATATACAATACATACCTACATGTAGCTCTAAGAAAAGTCACAAGCTTTTCTCTTTCAAACTCATAGAATGCACTTTCAACACTGTCAGACCTAAAATACATACAGTACCAGAATATATT
Organism: Platycheirus rosarum; assembly: GCA_963971375.1. Classification (NCBI taxonomy): domain Eukaryota; kingdom Metazoa; phylum Arthropoda; class Insecta; order Diptera; family Syrphidae; genus Platycheirus; species Platycheirus rosarum. Next base: position 8,223,432 of record OZ020511.1, on the reverse strand, counting down.
ATAAACATTGAAAAGAACTCTATTCAATTATTCAAGAATTTTCCCAATAGCTTGTTCATCGAAGATTTTTTTGGTAAAAATTATTTATATTTAGTGACATCAAACTTGAAATCTAAAAAATTCCTGTGGCATACATGGTTTTGCTTATTTACTTTTACTTTTTTTGTCAACTATGTACATATTTATGTGTCTCGCATATGCATGCTTTCTAAGGGGTGTATTTTAGGAATAATTAAAATATGTAATAATAATTCCTATATGCATATAAAAAAGTTACCAAATGCAATCCAACAAAAAATTACAGTTCGATCGGCCTACATTTAAAAACTAAATCACTTTCTAAAAAAAAAATTACTTGATATTTTGAAAAATATAATATTCTTAGCAATTCATAAAATAGCTTCGTTGCCTGCAGTGGAACATCTAGATCTGAAGTAGATACAATAACAAAGTCTGATCTGTTATTAAATCTTCTAAAAGTTTTCGATTTAGTTGTTCACAAACTTATTCAAGATACTTACAATTGGGATTGCTGACAGAAGCATGCTTCCAAATTTGAAGATAATCACCTTCTTCCCAGAACACTTGAAATACAGGTACACAAACGGAGAGAAATGTTCTACATATTTCTTTACTGTCCTGATACAGTACAATTAGTGATTAATACTCTTAATATATGAATCAAAAATTTAATCATATAATATCACAAGAAATTTAAAAGGAACTATAAAAACAAAACTTAAATCTATTGCATGTTTTAAATTATTTAATTATTTTGTTGGTCTTTCAATAAAATGAAAAACAAACTATAGATCAAAATAGTGTATTTGACAAATGTCCTAAAACTAGGACACCCTTGATTCATAGCTTCACAATATTTTTTATTTGCTACAATAATGGGAGGTGAGTATTATTGCATGCGAAATTTTTAAAAATAGATGTATAATTAAATAAAACAAAACTTGTTTGTTTGATTAATTCACGACATTATTTACAGTGAAAATTTGATAATATTATATATATTTGTGAGAATATATTATATAACTAAATAATTTGTTAGCATTTTGATAAATATAATTTTATTCGATATTTTTTGAGCAAGGTGCTTACCAGAGATTTTTATCTTGAATACTGGTTAAGCCGACAAATTTGTTCATAAGACCGTTACAATATTGAGAAAAAAATTCATGTACAATGTTGTAGGCATGGTCTATATATTATATCCGAAAAAAGGTTCCTTTTGATGTTGCATGTGAAATTTGTTGTAATATTTTTTTTTTTAATTTAAATAAAGCGATTTCAAGCGAGGTCCAATAATAAGAAAATTAGCTTTTGTTAATTTTGGTTAGTGGCGGAAAAGAAGGGGGGCGAAGTTAATTATTTTTAGGGCGTCAAAAGTTTGTGATTTCATCCACGAATCATAATTACAATAACATTTGATCATAATTCAAGTATAACAGGAGAAATGAGGTAAAAATATGCATTTTATGGCATTTTTTAAGTAGATTTGAAAAATTCCTTTTTTTTCGAAGTGCCACATCTTGATACAATCAATATTGTAGGAAAGTGCCGATTTTCAGTATTTTTTTTTCTTTGCTGTGCAGTGGGCGGAGGTGGCGTGGTTGTAGAAATGTTATATGAAAGTACCCGTTAATAGACTTTTCCCGTATATGTGGCTCTAATCAAATGATAGCCAATACCAACAAAAAAAAAAAAAAAAAAAACTCAAAAATTTTCATCAAAATCGTTGGAGCCGTTTTCGAGAAAAATAAGCTTTTCCTAAACGGTCGTATGGCAAGTACCGTTATTTTTAGCCCTAAAACTAAAATTTCAATTTCCCCTCTGAGGAATGCTAAGAGATAAACACATACCAAATTTGAAGGCAATCGCTTAACCCATTTAGGCTGCAGCTGGATATGCACCCGGACAGACAGACAGACAGACGGACATTTTGTGCCAATTTTTGTAGGCTTCTCTATGATCGTAATATCATGTTTGATTGTCATCTCATTTTTTTTTATTCATGAATCCTAAATTTGCCTTATAGTCCCCTATAATCGCAAGTAAAAAGAGAGCATTTTGAAAATTCATTTTGAATCACTTTTTCGGGCATACCAGGTCTAATTTCGTCAAAAGTTCGTGGAATGTTGGCTTCTTAATGATCAAACGTTGCTGGTTTACCAGCAAAAACCAGAGATTTGACGTACCTACCCCCAAAAAAAGTAGTCGAAAGGTGTCGAGTCACACGAACGAGGAACGAGTAACAGATCCATTTCTTGAGATGATTCGGTTATCAAACTTTTGGATCAACAAAGTGAGGGTTTGCCTGTAGCGTTCGCCATTCACGGTACAGTTTTCGGATTTAAAAACCAATGGGTCCTGATGACGCCTTCGGCATATAAAACCGCACCAATCACAGATTTTTTTGGGGATGTAATAGAGTCCCAAGAGTCTCATGATGATCTCACTAAAAAAAAAAAACATAATTTAATGCTAAGCCAGAAATGAGCCTCATCATGATTTGACGATAAAAATCTGGTTCCACTTCTAGTTGATTCTCAGCCTATGCACTCAACACAAGACGCAATTGATGGTCTACTGGCTTTAATTGTGTCACCACTTGAACTTTATATGGATGTAGGCCAAGATTTTTCCTCAAGCTTGTCCATGTAGTGGACTGGCAGATACCGAGTTGCAGAAAACGGCGTCGGATCGATAAATTCGGGTCCTCTATCACACACACGTCTACAGAAGCGAAGGCTTCGTCTGTACGTACGTAGCGTAGCTTCTCAAATGGACGATTATGAGCACCGTAAACTTAACTTATAAATTTGGCCAACAAAGCGCCGAAATAAATTTTCACGATTTGTAAACGTAATTATGGTGTAAGTTTTTGCATAGTGATTTGCCATATAGTATACCGAAAAAACAAGTCAAAAACACTTCCTTAGTATAACAGTTAGTTAGACAGTTATCATTATCAGAAGTTATGTACCTCTTAAAAAAACACCCTTTTATTTTCAACATAAGGGCTTGACTTTCAATTTTTGAAATTCTTTTTAAACGTGTTGATGTAATTTTATTTGACAAATTATTGGTTTTGATGTTGAAATTTAAAAATTGAAGTAAGGGACAAATTTTTGTTAGATTCTGGAAATTATGTAGAGTATGATAGAAAAAGACACTAAAAAGAGGACATACACATAGAAAAAAGAGGATACAAAAAGAATTTTATAAAAAAAGAGTGTAAAATAGATCTGATTTGAAAAAGAGAATTTGTTCTCTTTAAAAGATGTTCTGGAAACCCTAGGTTAGGTTGAGAAGAATAGATGATGAACATTAGTTTTGGATGCTTTCACATTGAAAATGGAAAGGAAAACCTCTCCGGACAAACTATTCAAAATTCGTGTTGTTCGGTTAAAAAAGTATCTATATTTCACGGTACGTCCGAATTGAACTTAAAGGTGAACTGATGAGCATTCCTTGCGAGACAAATATTACGGGAGAAACTTTTAAGGGCAGAAATGCAGAGGGCTACTACAAGTGAATATTTTTTGCTTGCCATTATAGGGACTATAAGGAAAGTTTAGGATTCAGGAATATAAAAAAAATTAGATAACAATCAAACTTGACATTACGATCATAGAGAAATCTAAAAAAGTTAATGGCAAAAAATGTCTGTCTGTCTTTAGCGATTATCTTCAAATTTGGTATGTGTGATTCATTTGGCATTCCCCAGAGGGCAAATTGTTTATTTGTAGGCCTAAAAATAACGGTACTTACCATATGACCGTTTAGGAAAAGCTGATATTTCTCGAAAACGGTTCCAACAATTTTCATGAACATTCTTGAGAATTTTTTTTGTTAGCTTGGCTATCATTTGATTAGAACCAAATTTACGGGAAAGAACTATTAACGGTTTTTTTAATTGTTGTCTTTCTCGGTAACGCCTCTTTGGATTTGTGTCGAATTTTATATTTGAGAAGATCTATGTAGCCGAATTAATTCTGCATATCAAAATTTTGAATAACTTTTTTCTTCTAATTAAAATTAATTTTTCGAAATTTTTTTTTTTTTTGAAAAATCTGCATTTTTAAAACTAATCAAAAAAAATTCTTTAAAATTTTATAATCATTATTAATAAACTCTAAAATTAAAAAAAAAATTAAAAAAAAACTGAATTTTATCAAAATCCGTCTTACAATTTTCGAAATACTTTTTTTTTTATAAATTCGTTATTATACAAAACGTGTGATAGCATACTCCATTTTTACTAAAAACCGTAAAGTATTGTGGTCTTCATACTTTTCTTTTTATAAGTTCAAACTTTGTTATTTTCAACGTAAATGTTAATTGATTCTGTCAAGGATCTTGCTTTCCAATGTAATTAGACACATAAGAGCAAGTACGTGCCACCCAGTAGTCGTGCCCATTTTTTACTTGCGATAGTATAGTATGGACATAGTACCTATGCATAATGCAAGTTATGGATTCGTGCAAAAAAAAATCTAACAAATCAAACATGACATTACGATAATAGAGAAGTTAAAAAAGTGGGTCCGGAAATTTCATCCGTCTGTCTGTCTGTTCGCGCCTCTACAGCGTAAACGGATAGGCCGATTTGCTTCAAACTTGGTATTTAGTATTTGTGAGGTAGTATCTCGGGGGTGTTTTTCATTTTTGCTCTAGGCCGAAAAATAACGGTACCTGACATACAATTTTTAACAAAAGGTTTGATTTTCCCGAAAACGGCTCTAACGATTTTGATAAAACTTTCAGGGTGCTATTTTTTTACAACAATACATATGTATTTCAGTAAGAATGAATTTTTCGAAATTTGTTCTATAACGGTACCTCTCATATAAGCGGTTTTTTCAAATGCAGTTTTATTGTAAACTATTATCCCGATTTCAATAAAATTTTGCACACAGAAAGTCATTTATAATTCAATTAATATTGGATTTAAAAATTTTCAAAATCTTTTTTTCGATTTTTTTAAAATGTTCTAAAAAATAAATTTGGTTTTCGAAATCTTTTGAAAATGGGTGGATTGAATTTATTTAAATAATTTTCCCAGATGAAAACTACAGATTTCCTTATAATGACATACTAGAAACAAATTTAAAATATTTTTTCGAAAAGTTTTTTAAAAAAACGACTTTTTAAAAAAAACTGGTCGAACGATTTTCAATTTTTTTTTTCTTCGATAGACATTTAGTTTTCAAATTTTATTGCATACTTAGTTTTTCCAAGAAAACTCTGAAATTTAATTTAAAAAAAAATAAAGAATTTTCTAAAAAAAAATATTTTTTTATTTTAATAGACGTGTGGTTTTCAATCTGGCAATACTTTTTTCGGAGGTGGTCTTTTTGACAGCTGTCTCTTGATTTATGCTCAGTACTCAGTTTGGTTTGCGATTTCAAAATGAATAGACTTACATACTCCTGAACAAAGTTTGCAAATTGTGCAAATTTATTACCAAAATAATGGTTCGTTTCGGTGGAGCAAAGTGTCGAAGAAGACTCCAATGAGTCCATCCGCCATCGCGCGCAACAATTGGAGATGTGCCCATCCACCTGGTTTGCAAGCTTACAAAATCCAACTCGTGCAAGAATTGAAGCCGAACGACCATCAAGCGCGTCACACGTTCGATGAATGGGCCCAAAACGAGATGGCCACCGATCCCGATTTTCACAAAATTGGGCCTCGGCTGGATTTTATTCGAGCCAGCTGCGGCGGCTACTTCCCCTCATCAGTTTTAAAACATAATGCAAACCCTTATCTTCATAATCAAGATAAATTCTTGGCCGTAACATTAAACTATATGCGTTTTATTTCTTCTTGAAAACCACACGTCTAAAAAACACCCTTTATATACATACATATGCAGCCACTAAGCAATTATCTAACATAAAAACAAGTTCTTGCTATCCAGTTGTGCAATTTATTTTTCACCAAAACACCCACAATATCACTGATTTTTTTTAGTAAAAATTCTTGGAGCCGTTTCCGTGAAAAATAAGTTTTTACTTAACGGTTATATGACAGGTACAGTTAATATTTGAGATAAAAAAAAATTTAAAAAAGTCCTCTGTAGAATATCAAAATAACCTAATGTTCCAAATTCGTAGAGGATTGGCCAAACCGTTTAGGATGTAGTTCAATATATGTACATCCGTACAGACAGACAGAATTTTGCCAGTAACTCAAATATGTTTCTCTATCATCGTCTGAGTGTTAGAATTTTTTTTCTTACGAATGCATAACTAGTCCCTATAAATTGCAAGTAAACTAATCATCTATCGACTCATTTTTAAAATATTCAAAAACAAAAAAAAAAGTTAAAAAAAAATGTTTTTTGAAAATTTTTAATAGGCAATAATATTTGAATCTGATTTAAAAAAAAACCGTCATATGGAAGGTACCGTTATTAGACTTTTCCTGAAAAAAATCCGTTCAAACTAAAAGATAGATTTTGCATAGAAAACACTATTCAGAAAGTTTTATCAAAATCGTTAGAGTCGTTTTCGAGATTACCATTAGTTTTGGAGCTGAATGCCAATTCGACAAACAGTCGGGTAGAGTACTCTAAAAATACTATATATCAAGTTGGAAGCAAATCGGCCCAACGGTTTAGGTTGTAGGAATCGATGAGGGCAGACAAACAGACAGAATTTTTCGACATCTCTATCATCGTAATGTTATGTTTGATTGTTATCTATTTTTTTTACGAATGCATAACTTGCCGCAAGTAGAAAATTAAAATAAAATGGAATCACATGTTTAAAGATTTCGTCGTTATGAATTTCGAAATTCGATATAAAAACAATATTTTTTGGAGATTTTTGTATTTTGTTTGTATTGTTGTTGAAAATGTGTGTATTAAAATATCCTTACCCTAAACAAGTGGTATAGAGCTCGTTTTCAGTTTTATTTAAGTTTGCAAATCAAAGGCTTTATTAAAACCAGTGTACTCAGTATCAGTGTCTTCCCATATTTGTTATTACTTTTATAAGTAATATTTTTTTTTTTTTTTGAATAAAACAATGCTGACTATTTAGTTATTCTTCAAAAAAAAATACTATTTTCAAATGTCAAAAGGATAATCTTGAATCTATAAATGACTTAAAAAATCTTTTCTTCTCTTATTTCAAATTGAGGAATTTTTTTTGAACAATCATGCTTAAACTCAAACTATAAAAAAACAAGAAAAAATATAAAATTCACTCAATATGTTTGACAATGTGTCATTGTTAAAAATAAGCAACAACAATAGAAAAAAAAACGCTCTTGTCCGGCATAGTTAAGTCATACATTATTGCTCCAAAAATAGACATGTATATGTATAATGTACTATACATACATATATGCAAAACACTCCATTGAAGAGAAATATTTTACAATGCGTTGTCGAAAGTTCACTCGTGTCACATCACATTCATATTCAATTAAAATAACGTGGCAACATTTTGTCAACAAATTAGCATGATGTGGGTGGTTATGATTGTCAGAGTTCATAGATAACCGCCATTAACGCCATGTCTGCTAAAAATATGATGACATCGTTGTTGAATTTCTAGTTGCGATTTAAAATTCTATGCAAGTCAAACCAACACCATAATAAAATTTTGAGTTCTGACGTCATACGTTTACACCATTTGAATGAATGATCATATATTTTGACGTTAGTCATAGTCATTGATAAGTCATGATGACTCGAAGACGAATGATTTGCTCAGCGACTACATCCAGCGTGTCAATATACATAAGAAATGGAATAGAATGATGTTATTAGTTTTTGTATTGATATAAGTAGATAGATTTCATAAAACTTTGTATGCATTTTTTTTAATCCTTGGTTGTTTTGATTGGATGAAGTTAAATATTTGCAAATAAATGGCGGCGTGTCTGATAGAGGAATAGTTAAAAATAAAAATATTAGGATGAGCTAAAAGAAATTTAGCACACACGTATTATTTCGGTTTTCATAAATGCTTCGCGTAACTTTGAACAGCCAGCGTTACAAAGCGAAGCGGACAGTTACCAGATTTCTCTTTCTATTTCAGCCTCAAATGTTTTATGGAGGAAAATACGTGACATGATGTGTGATTTATAAATAAAAATAAAATGCTTGACTAGGTATAGCATCAAAAATACATTAGTTAGTTCCATAGATATCTGAGGCAGAGGACAATGGTCAAATCTCTGGCTGGTATTTACTCGTAACATGTTCCCAGTTCGACCATTCTAGGGGTTAATAATAGCCTTTAACTTTTAAGATCAACGAGTTATTAGCTGATTTTTTTGCTTGTTCTTATATTTTATAAACATGTGACAGTGTTCTCTTTCCGATTATTGGGTAATTATACACTTTCGCGGTCACCTGGTTTTTTGGCTGTAAAAAATTCAAAGCTGGACCGATTTGTATGATTCTTTTTTTTTTAAATGTCCATTTAGACGACAAAATTCATTAATATTTACCTATTTGTGGTTTGTGATTGTTTTTATTTTAAGCTGGAAAAGTTGAAACAAAATTTATTGCTTTTTTTGCTAATTCATTTGTTTTTTTTTTCGATTAGATTACGATTAAAAAAAAAATCTCGAATTCAATTTGGTGACAGAAAAAAAGTTATTAAGAATTGTTCATAAAAATTGATTTCTTTTCAGCATTCAAAGCTAAAAAAAACTTTTTGAAATCTGAAATGGGGAAAATTTAATTTTTTTTTTTCGAAAATCAGCCGTAAACATGAACATTTTAAAAAAGAATCATAAAAAATCGGTGCAGTTTTGAATTTTTTACAGCCAAAAAACCGCGAAAGTGTATAGTTACCAAATTTTTTTTCGAAAATCTTACTATCGAACTCACGATCTCTGGCTTTTGCAAGCGAATATCTTATCTGCTGCACCATTGCCTTCCACATTGGTTATTTTTAACGGCCAATAATACTTGTCATTTTTGCATCTCCTATATAACACAAAATAACAAGTCAACACAACAAAAAACGTAACAATTGTCAACAGAAAAAAATTCCCTCGACTTGTTGAATCAGTTGAACAAGCCTTACAGGATGAAGGAAAAAGATATGCATCTTGTCTTAAATCATAGAAAATAAAAATTGTTTTTGTTTAGAGCTTGCAAGTAATAAATAGTTTTTGGATATATATGTATTGGCACATTTTTTTTCAATTTCTAAAGAATAATTTAATTTAAAAATTTATTTTAATTTTATAAATTGTATATAATCATTTAATATAGTAAAGTATGATTCGTACAAAATAAATGCAGGGCTCCGTTCTGTCTCCGAATCTTTTCCTCATTTCAACGACGACCTCCGTTGGAACGACCATACACATATGTACTTGGGCTCGCTAAAAATGCTGCTAAGTGATTAGGTTTTCTGTGTCGATGCAGGAATTTTGTTTCCCCTTCTGATCTGGCTACAATTTATAAAGCGTTTGTGTGTAACTTACACCTCTGGGCAGGTGCTTCTCAAGCATCGCTACACCTGCTCGATAGAATACAAAACAGAGCGCTAAGATCAATAGGAAATAGAACTGCCACTGAAACAATTGCCCCTCTCGAACACCGAAGTAATGTTTCATGTCTTTCCTTATTTTATGAGCCTAATTTCCGACATACCGTGAAATATAGAGATTCTTTTTTTAACCAAAAAAAAACACGACTTTGGAATAACCCGGCGAGATTTTTCATTGCCAATATAATTTGAAAGCATTCAAAACAATTGTCAATCGACAACTTCTGTCCCTCCTTTCCTAACTACCAATGCTCGCGTAGTGCGTTAATCATTATACGGGCAGCACAAATGCCAGTGAACAGTGAATTTTTCTAAATTATTTTATTTGTAAGTTATTATTTTTTTTTTTCATTTGATTTGTGAAGTTATGACCCCATGCATTACATTTACAGATAACGTTGACGAAATATGACTGTAAGCAGTTTAAAATGGAAAAATGTTTCTAACTTGTTGACTAAGAACATGTTTTAAATCCTTCGTTACAATTTATGAATTATTCAACAAGTTAATCTATTTTGTTTTAACACTTGTTGTTTCCAGTTACAGAACCCTTAGATTTCTGAAATTTCCCACTTGTTGAAATTTGTCAAAACAATTGTTGATTTTCCATAAAACTTGTTGTTCTGAGTTACACAAATTTGAAAAAGTTGCTTAGCAAGTACTTTATATTTCGTGTTATAGGCCCCTGGCATCTGGTGTTGATAATTCTTGATCCTAATGATCTACATTTCTCAATAAATTTATTCTAATCAACCTCCTAAACTTATAATAGTTTTGTTCTGTATTTATTTTCGGAATGTGTTTTGGTTCCCAAAAAATGTTAGATTGCCAAAACATAACCTACATCTACAACACCCGTACAGGGTTTTTGAAGCCATTTGCGAGAAAATGAGTATCAACAGTACTTTTGAAAAACTGAACTTTGTCTTCTTTAGAATGTTCTAAATTTGAAAGCGATTGGCTTAACTATTCAGGCTGTATTTCAATTTTGCCATTAACTCAAATATTTGTCTCTATAATCGTAATGTCTTGTTTGGTTGTTACTTGTAGCACATAATCACAACAAGTAGAAATGCATTAATTAACAAGTATGCGGAAAAAACGCAGGATGTTATCGTAATTGGAAAAACTCGTAGCATTTAAAAAAGGGAAAAATATGATTTTTTTACCCGTTAAAGAGCGTATGAAATAATAGTAATATTATAGATTAACATCAGTACACTTTCTTAACACATTTTTTTGACATACAAAACCCTTTGTTGTTTGATAAGAAGATATTGAACACCAGTATATTTTACTATTAGTAAAATAATTTAACACATTAAAAATCAAGTGAACAAACCTAATATGGTATGAAGAAAAAAAAAACGGTCCTATGGGAGGTACCGTTTTTAGCCCACCATATTACATTTTTCCACCAAAATATAATGCTTACCTACAGTAGTACAAATGATTATTTTTCCATAAAAATTCTTAGAGCCGTTTTCGAGAAAAATAAAGCTTTTACATAATGATTACATGACAGGTACCGGTATTTTTTGAGCTAAAACAAATTGAAAAAAACTCCTCTGTAGAATGTCAAAATAACCCTTAGTTCTAAATTTGAAGGCGATTGGCCCAACCGTTTAGGCTACAGTCCAAAATAAATCCGTATAGACGGACAGAATTTTGCCAGTAACTCAAATATGTTTCTCTATCATCGTAATGTCATGTTTGATTGTTATCTTAAAATATTTAATCTGCACGAATGCATAACTTGCATTACAGTACCTATAATCGCAAGTAATAATCCTGTAAAATATTGCCAATAAATTAGGTATGAGCCATTCGCTAATTGTAATTTCACGTTCAATAGCCGTGTTTTTTTTTTGGGAAAGCTATGGGCAGTGAAGTTGGATTTCCCAAAAAAATGTATCGGCAACCGCCTGTTACATCACGACCACTTAAGACAACGGAGTTTGTTCGTAGACCTAGGTATTTGCCATAAACGTTTATGAATGATGCAATGGCAATTGTGCTTAGTGATTGGGATTGGTTACAAAAATCCATTTAAAAAAAATATCATCATGCCGACAAAATGCTATTTTATCAAAATAAACATCATCATGATTTCTCATACTTCCTATAATCTTGATTGATTGAATAGCTATAATCAAATAATCTATTCTAAGAACGAAGGCTTCCAGATACACAGAAATGCAAGAATTGTGTATTGAAATCTTTTTATGTCAAACATATCAAGAAGAGAAATAACTTCGAATTCGAAAATCTATCCGCAATCAGATTGCACATCTACTTTTATCGGCAACTGTGTGTTTTTTATCGGCCCTGGTTGTTGTATTTGTAATGTGTGAAAAATCCAACTGCGCTACGGATAGCTTTGCCAAAAAAACCGGGCTAATATGCTCGTGGTAATGACCAAACAGGGCATAATGGCGGAGACCCCAGAAAACCAACAGTTGCGACTCTTTTATATCATCATCATATTCAAAGGGGACTAGGGCTTAAAATCTCAAATAGGACGATCTGGCGAAAAGCGGTGGATAGTGAGTAGAAATCTTATCGATCTATAAAAAAAAGTCATTTATTCTCCAAAAAAATCGACGTGCAAAACATGAGTTTGCCAAAAGGCCCACTTTAACTGATCTCTGGTAAAATGGAAAACGGTTCTCTTTTTTATGAATCGAAATTCAAATTGAAGGGATCTGACTGGTTTTGTACCGTATGGGCGACAAAAGGGCGAAAGCTGAAATCCTCGATTCACCCAAAAGCACGGTTTAGCACGTTGGAGGTAATACTATTGTCTCGGGATGATTGTCCATTCATAGGATTAACGGTATTATGGATCGTTTCATGTATCGGGAAATCCTTCAAAACGTCGCGATGGGTTTTTCAACACGCTAAACTTTTGGCTTAACGAAAACGATACAATCATTATGAAGCCGTTAGTACAATCCCCAGATCTCAACTTCATTGCAAGTATATTAACTTTAATTCAAATTTCTTTTATAATTTCAAAATTGTGCTTTAGTTTGTCCACTTGTTTTTTTCATTGTTTCTTTCTTTCTTTTCTACTTGCGATTGTAGGTACTAACTATAATACAAGTTATACATTCGTGCAGATTAAAAAATTTATTTTGACACTCTACAGAGGAGTTTTTTCAATTTTTTTTAGCTCAAAAATTAACGGTACCTGTCATATAACCGTTATGTAAAAGCTTATTTTTCTCGAAAACGGCCAAGAAATTTTATAAAAAAAATCAGTGTACTACTGTAGGTATGAATTATATTTTGGTGAACAAAAAATTTAATATGGTTTGGTAAAAACGGTACCTCCCATAGGACCGGTTTTTTTTTTCTTCGACTTTTTCGAAAACTGGTGATCCGATTACAATCAAAATTGATATTCAAGAAGATGTAGGTAGCTTGAGTAATTTTGCATTAATTTTTTTCCAAAACTTTTTTTTGTATTATTAATATTTAAAATTTTTTTTTTTTTTGAAAAGCAATATTTTGAAAACGGGTAAGTGAATTCTTTTTTTTTAATTTTTTTTATTTTTGTGCTTAAGTTTGTATTCTTGAATTATTTTTTTTTAATTTTTTAAAAAAGTTGTTAAAAAAACCGTTTACCGTGTAAGAAGTACTTTTCCCCATCTGATCTGGCTACAATTTATATAGCGTTTATACGCCCTAAACTCGAGTATAACTCCCACCTCTGGGCAGGTGCTTCACAAACATCGCTTCACCTGCTTGATAGAAAACAAAATCGAGCGTTAAGATTGATAGGAAATAGAACTGCCGCTGAAACAATTGCCCCTCTCGAACACCGACGCAATGTTTCATGTCTTTCCTTATTTTATCGTTTCTTTTATAAAAAATGTTCACTCGAGGTAGCCAGCTGCATTCCTCCCCTTAAAAGTTTCGCCCGTAATACTCGTCTTGCTAGGAATGCCCATCAGTTCACCCTTGAGCCCAATTTCGGACGTACCGTAAAATATAGGGATTCCTTTTTTAGCCGAACAACACGAATTTAGAATAATTTACCCGGCGAGATTTTCCCTTGCCATTTTGATCTGCAAACATTCAAAACCAATGTTAATCGACACCTCCTATCTCTCCCCTTCCTATCTTCCTAATGCCCGCGCAGTGTGTTACATTAAAAGGGAAACAAATAGTCCCTTGTGCGCGCGTTGATTATAAAAAAAAAAAAAAAAAAAAAAAAAAAAAAAAAAAAAAAAAATTAAAAACGGCTCTAACGATTTTGAAATAAAATTCACACTTTTTCACATTTTTTTAAAGAAATAAAATGGCGTTTACATTTTTCCGCTGAAAACTATTTTACGTACTTTTTTCCAACAATCAAAAGTCAGAAAAATCGAATATAATCTTTGAAGTTCCCTTAATATTTTTTTCAAATTTTATTCCAAGCTGTGACCGCACATAAGAGCAAGTACGTGCGATCCAGTCATGCAATTGATTTTTCTTTCTTTCTAACATTGAACATTTAATTTCACACCATGTGATTCACAATAAACTCTTCTGAAACCCATTAAAAAATGGACACGATTAGGTCGCACGTAGTTGCTTGTACGTATATGTTTAATTGAGTAAGAAGCCAAGATCTTTGACAGAAAAAAGAAATATGTAACGAAATTGTCGAAAATTAAATAGATAAACAAAAAAACATTGTTTAGAAAGTATTGTAAATAAACTTTTTATGGTGAAATTGAATTTGATAACATATACCATCCCTGCTAAAATCCTTTTAAAATTTTCATCAAAATCGTTGAAGAATGCTGAAGAAACCACGCATATCAAATTTGAAAATAATCACAGCAGTTGGTACAGACCAACAGGCATTTCTTTGAATTTTTGAAATAATTGTATTATTTCTTTTAAAAATTCTAGAATTCTTAACTATTTTGCAAGTAAGTATAAAAGCGGTCTAATTAAGTAAGGTTGTTCGTTTACTTCATTACCATTATCCCTTAAAAATCATTTGGAATTTCTTTTTATATTAAAAACATATATATTAATGTAACTAATAAGTCATTTTGCTTGTAAATAAAAAAAATCTAAGAACAAGCAATTTTTTATTGTTTTTTATTTGATGTATTATTTGTTTCAATTCCTTGATAATTTAGAAGGAGTAACAAATTTAATTTTGAAAAGAAATAATAGCTTTTATAATAGCGTTTTAGAAAATTTGTGTATCTTGTTTGAGTCTTTAGATTTTTAATCCCTAAGTTTGTTCGGTTTTGATTTCAAGGTCACTTTAAACATATAGTTTAACTATTTTTGTTCTTATGCTAGATATAAGCATACGAGGCAACCGTTGCAGCAACGTGTTTCCTTTGTTCACTACAAACGAGGCAACCGTTGCCGCAACCACAGTTCTGTGTGTAGCTGTGATAGAGTAAAGATAAAGTTAAAGTTGAAGTTGAATTGAAGAAGACGTCCCATAACTCTCTCAAATTTTTATATTCATTAATAAAATTAATAAAATTTTCATTGGCATTTTCTTTTTGTTATTTTTTTCACTCCACACGAACCTTCTTATACGCTTGTTTCTGACGAACTGAACGAGTAAATGCAGTAAACAATGATACACACGAAACAACGGTTGCAGCAACCGACCGAAAATATCAAATTTTTTTGATATTTCAGGCAACGGTTGCAGCAACACGAAAATTAATCGGCAACACACCTACACACGAAGCAACGGTTGCTTCAACATGGCTGTGTTGCTCCAACGGTTGCCTCGTGTTTATGAACGGTCATACTGTGGAATAACTTGTTAAAGATCCCACCATACAACGATCTGCCCCCAGCTGTTTAATGGATGAAAATTATTTTATATCAAACTCGTAGTAGTTCAAGTAATACAGTGCAAATAGGTTGCCTGAAAAATACCTTGTCAAGGATAAAAACAAATTTTTTTTTGTTTATTAATTTGTCTACCAATACCAATTAAAAGTCTATAGAATAGGAAAACGTTGATTTTTTCCCATCATACCTATTGGGTTGACAGCTATAAAAAAATATTAATAAAACTAATAAATAAAATTAAAAAAAAAAATAGAACAAAATTGTCCATAGTTAAGCCCCTGGGTGCAGATCGTTGTATGGTGGGATGTCCTACTATTAGAGATGCAAAGAGCTTTTTGAGAATTTTATTTAATTTTCGTGAACTTAAATTTGATTTGTGTGAAAAACTAGGCACAAAATATTGTTTTGAAAAAATTAATAAAAATACATGAAACCATTTTTTCTCAAAAATAATTGGTAACTATACACATTCGTGAACATCTGGTTTTTTGGCTGTAAAACATTCAAAACTTTCAGAAATGTTTAAATTATCCCCATGTCAGTCTTCAGATAATTTTTTAGCTTTGAATGCTAAAAAAATCAATTTTATGAAAAATCCTTCATAACTTTTTTTTACATCACCCAATTAAATTCACGAATTTTTTATCGTAATCTACGCAAAAAAGCAAACAAATTAGCAGAAAAAAAGCAAAAAGTTGGTTTTTCAACTTTTCCCGCTTAAAATAAAATCAGTATCAATTTTAATTTAACGTTTATATGATGGTTACCGTTTTAAGATTTGAGCTAAACAAATAATTGAAATGTGTTACTTATTATTTAAATTTGAAGACGTTTTGTTTTTCTGTATCATTTAATTTGTTGACATTTATAATGTAAACAATTTTGATATCAAGGCTGAAGGTTCTCTCGAGTAGTTGTTTTCTTATTTATTCATTGCGGAACATAACTATCCGGGTCTGGTGTTTAACGAGCAGATAATAATCTGTCAAGTTTGACATGAAACCTTTTATCTTCCATGATTTGTATGCGTCAACCTTCATTCAATGCAGAAACAAGCAAACTTTTTTGTCTGAAAAAAAAAAAAAACAAATTTCCGACTGTCGACAACGCAACCTGGTTTTCTGTTTTGTGCTTTTTCAGATCGATGATGGTTTGAAACATATTTGTTTCATTCGTTGTGTATTGGCCATGCAGTTGGGGAGCCCACGACCCCTGTTCTGTAACTTTGTCGATAACTTCTCGCATCGATAAAATATGAAACAAAAAATTCCATACTTATCGCATCTGGAAATATTCGGTGTTCTGTAAATCCTTGCGATAACCTTAAATTTCATTCTTCACTTGACTGGAATTTCCAATGGAAGTCGATAAGTCGAGCTGCCATTGACATTTCAAAATTTAAATATTAAGGTATGTCCACACCAAAGGAACATTGAATTGCTTAAGAAACTTTTCACGAATATTTCTATCATAGCGTCGTGTTTTATTATCACGAAAAAAATAAAAAAAAACTTATCGACTAGACTAAATTGAATGATATAGACATTTTCCCAAAATCACATCTTTTTTACCTTTTTGTTCTTTATTTTACAGACGCGTTTCGGGAACGCAAATTCATACACTGTAAAAAGTCCTATACTTTTGCAAGCACTCGCTTGAACGCCCTTTAGAAACAAATTGCTTAAATGTGAAAACAGTCATTTATTAATTAGTAATTGGTTTTTATTAAAAGAATATAAAAGTCAAAGAAAATAATTATTTTATTATAAGAGAAAATATGAATGTAAAAACAAACTTCTTAAGAAATAGAAACAAATAGTCAGCATCTATAGGCGCAATAAAAAGAATTACAAAAGTCTACGTACACAACAATGATGTACGCTGCCACAAAAGATAAAGACATCCTTAGTTTTACGAGGTTTATTTTTTCACATTACACGGCAAAGTCATGAGATAAATTTACAAGGTTCTCATAAATAAACTCCCATACAAATTTTGACGGTTCATTTACGAGAATATAAATTCACGTTTTTACCGTTTGTGAGTGTTTTCCGCGATTGCATGAAATCAACAGGCGTATTGGTACTACTTTTCCTAGCATCTATTTTCTATCTACATCTATTTATTTTGTTTCCCTTGGTTTTCGTTGTTTTCTTTGTTTCTTTTGTTTTCTTTTATTTATGTGGTTGTCTCTTTTTCTCTTATGCTGGAAGTGAGTAGTGTGTGATTCTTGAGTAAAATAAAATATAAGTACAATAAAATACATTGTTCATTTTTTTATTAACTATTTATTTCATAAGTATAATCACACAAATTGCAGGCCTAAAAACAACAATTATGATTTCAGAAATGTTTCGCGAAGCGTCGAGACCTTAATAAACATTTCAGAACCATTTAAATAAAATTTCTGAATATTTAAGAAATGTTTCCTTCGTGTAGACACACCTTCAAAGCCAATTAGGTAGAGATACATATTGTTTTTACGAATCCCTTTGATTTGATTTTTGGGCCTTTGAAGACTTAAAAATTACAATTAATATAAATTACATACAAAAAGATATTTGTCTGCTCTTATTTTCGTTACCTTTTTATTTAATTCCATTTTTTCAATCTTATCGCCTGCTCACAAACAAATGATAAAATTTGACGTTTCCAAGGAAAAACTTATCGCATTTGAGAGATACAGAACACTGTTTTATCGCATTCTTCCAGTATTTCATTCCGATACATTCCAAGCGATAAAATTATCGCCTGTCAATGTTGCAGAACCAGAATGATGCGATAAAATTAATTTTGTTCCAATTTTCAACGTTTCTCGATCAATTTTATCGATGCGATAGTTACAGAACAGGGGTCCACGATGCTAAATGGGGATTTACTCGAGCCTCGTTGGGACCTATTGGATTTTAAAGATTAGGTGGTAGGAAGAAAAAGTTTATGTGATGTATACTTATTCAACGCTGAGGGGAGCGTCTACGGGCTTGGAAAAATATAAAAAAACAGCCACATGGAAATACTCGAGCGTGTCAAAAATAGATATACTCTGGCCAACAAAGATTGTCAGTACAGGGAAGATAGGACGTTTGCATTTCAGTTTGGGTGTAACCCTTTCCATAAGTCTATCGCATGCAAAAGCTCTTGCATCGATGCCGCTGTATGCTTAGTAACTTGAGTGAAAGAACACTGGCGTTGCCACATGGTAGGTTCTGGTAATAAAAAAATTTAAAAATAATAAAAGAATGATTTATCTTTTTCCACACCACCATGATGTAAGAAGTAAGATAATAAGTGTGTTTTTTAGGGGTATCCCCAGGAGGCCTAATCCCTTTTTTAATACAAAAACAACAACAAAAAATATCACTTCATTTATTTATAAATAAATTATTTAAAAATATAAAATAACGAAAAATGTATATGTATATATGTAGATAATACTTAACAAAATAATATTTAAAAAATTAATTTTAACAATGTAAAATAACAAGACAAATGTACGTTCATAAATAAAAAATCAATTTTCAATATTAAATATACTTAACCTAAGACAGAATCCGAGTAGTAGTTGGAAGTGCTACTTTCATGATTTAGATCAATCAACAAAAAACACTTCACGTTTCACTTATAATTAAAGACTTAACACGAATAAACAATTTTCCCGCAAATTCCAATTGTGACAACCCTTGATCCTTTTTCGATTCTTTTAGCACATAAAAAAACTTGAATTATGAATGACAACTATACAAAAAGTAGCATGAATCTAGGTAAAATTTAGAAAGGCTAACTCCGAACGTATGTACTTTTCGTAATACTTACTTAGGTGGCGCTACAGTTCGGGACGAACCTGGGCCTCAACCAACATGCCTCTCCAGCCAACTCGGTCTTTGGCTAGCTGCCTCCAGTTTTGCACTCCAAGTTGGTTGAGGCCGTCCTCCACTTGAGCGCGCCACCTAAGGCGAGGTCTTCCTTGACTGCGTCTACCCTCTGGGATGGAATCGAAGATCCTGCGAGCCGGAGCATTGTTGTCCATTCGCTCTACATGACCTAGCCACCTTAAACGTGATATGCGTATTTTTTTGACCAGGTCAATGTCGCTGTACAGCTCGTATAGTTCTTGGTTGAACCTTCTCCTCCAAAGCCCGTTAACGCAGATAGGGCCAAAAATCTTCCGAAGAATCTTACGCTCGAAACGACTAAGGATATCTTCATCCGCTTTAGATAGAGTCCATGCCTCGGCGCCATAGAGCAGGACTGGGATGATTAGGGTCTTATAAAGAGTCTCCTTTGTCTTTCGAGAGAGGGCTTTGCTACTCAATTGCCTTCCTAGCCCATAGAAACAGCGATTGGCAAGAGTAATTCTTCGCTTTATTTCTGACGAGATGTTGTTGTCAGATGTTATAGCGGATCCGAGGTACACAAAGTCCCTAACTACCTCAAGGTTGTACCTGTCTATTGTGATGTTTTTTCCAATCCGCCGGTGTTGTGTGTCCCTTTTTGTGGACAGCAGGTACTTCGTTTTGGCCTCATTGACTGCTAGTCCCATCTTAGCCGCTTCAGCTTCAATGCTAGCAAACGTTCCAGTGACAGCTCGCCGAGTTCTGCCAATGATGTCTATGTCGTCAGCGTATGCTAGCAATTGCACAGACTTGAAAAAAATTGTCCCACTACAATTGACTTGCGAGTTTCTTATAATTTTTTCAAGTATTAAGTTGAAGAAATCGCACGATAGCGCATTACCTTGTCGGAATCCTTTTTTGACGTCAAAAGCTTCTGTGAGGTCGGAACCAACCTTGACGGAGCAGCGAGAGTTCTCCATCGTCATCCTGCACAGTCGGACGAGTTTTGTGGGAATGCCAAAACCTGACATGGCTCTGTATAGCTCGTCTCTATAAATGCTATCGTACGCGGCCTTAAAATCGATAAAGAGGTGGTGGGTATCGATTTGGAATTCTTGGGTGGTTTCCAGGATCTGCCGTAGCGTGAACATTTGATCGATTGTGGACTTTCCTGGTCTGAAACCACACTGATAGGGGCCAATCAGGTTGCTGACGAAAGGTTTCAGGCGTTCACATAGTACGGCAGAGAGGATCTTGTAGGCGATATTCAGGAGACTTATTCCTCTATAGTTGGCGCAGTTTAGAGGGTCTCCTTTCTTGTGAATCGGGCAAACGATGCTGAGGTTCCATTCATCAGGCATACTTTCTTCTGACCAAACTTTAGAGATGAGTTGGTGTAGCACTCCACCAGGTCGCTTTAAAATGTTCGGCGGGGATTCCGTCGGGTCGAGCAGCTTTGTTGTTTCTTAATTTAACCATTGCTATCCTTACTTCATTTTGGTCTGGTGGACGGAAGTTTTGTCTGTCATCATCCATGTTGAATGGTTCATTCTGCCTGACAGCGGGATTTTGACCTTCATCGCCGTTTAACAGTCTGCAGAAATGGTCCTTCCATGTACTCAGCACCGACTGTGACTCTACTACGAGGTTTCCATTCCTATCTCTACAGGCTTCTGTGCGGGATTTTTTTCCTTGGCATGTTCTTTTTACCTGTTGGTAAAACTTCCGCACGTTGTTCCTGGAGTAGCATCTCTCAATATCTTCGATCGCGCGCTTCTCATGCTCTCTCTTTTTCTTTTGGAGAAGCCGGTGTTCTTCCCGTCTTTTCTGCTCGTAGAGCTCGCGAGCAGCTCTCGTCTTTCTTTGCAGCGTCGCTTTATATGCCTCTTGTTTGGCTGCCATTCGTCATCAAACCAGAGGTTTCGTGGTGGTGTTCTGGTGAAACCTAGCACATCAGTTGCGGCATCTCTGATGGCTTGTTGGCAGTGTTGCCACTGATCTTCGGCCCTTGATGCTGGCGGTACTGGATTTCTTGAAAGGTTACGGGATATTCGATCGGCATAGGTTCTGGCGGTTTCTTGCGATTGCAGCTTTCCGACGTCATACTTCCTCACAGTATTACTCCGTTGTTGTGGAGTTCGGGTTGTTCGCATTCTTACCTTTGCTGCAACAAGGTAGTGATCCGAGTCGATGTTAGCTGCTCGGAAGGTGCGAACATCCAAGATACTGGAGGCGTGTCTTGCATCGATCGCAACGTGATCAATCTGATTGACGGTTCTTTGATCTGGGCCAAGTCCCTTTGTGTATATCGAGATGAGGAAACCGTGTGCTTGCAATGGTGACGTTATGTGCCGCTGCGAAGTCAATTAGCCTAAGTCCGTTTTCAGACGTTGTGTCGTGTAGGCTATGTTTTCCGACAGTCCTACCAAAGATTTCCTCTTTACCTATTTTGGCATTAAAATCGCCTAGTACGATCTTAACGTCGTATTTAGGGCATTGCTCATAGGTTTTTTCGAGGAGCTCATAGAAGTCATCCTTGGTGGCGTCATCCTTGTCCTCTGTGGGGGCATGAGCGCATATTAGGCTAATGTTGGCGAATTTAGCCTTGATACGGATTGTCACAAGTCGCTCACTTACGTGTCGAAAGCCCAAGACTTCTTGCCTAAGTCTACCGCTTATGACGAATCCGCACCCAAATAAACGCTGTGGTCTTCTTGCGCAATCACCGTAGTACACGTCACAGTTTTTCATCCTCCTTTTGCCCGGCCCATTCCATCGCACTTCCTGGATGGCAGTAATTCCTGCTCTGTAGCAGTCTAGGGCCTCCGCTAGTTGTTTGGATGCACGTGGTCTGTTAAGAGTTCTAACATTCCACGTGCAGATCCGAAGGTCGTTGTCCTTGATTCGTTTTTCCGGGTCGTCAACAGTAAATCCGTCCTTTTCCGAGGCTATTGGTCGGTTCGCAACTTTTTCTTTTTTCCGTGGCAGGGTTGTTAACCCCACGCACAACCCCCAACCTGGAGGGCCAGGTCCTTTGTTGGATTCCTTGGACAAAAGGAGCCGGAGAATCCGGAGTCAGTAACCCACTGCGGGGATATGAGCGCTGCCGTTGGCCCATTAAGGGTTCATCCGCCACCATCTCTATTTCAATGCCCAGACTTGCATTGAATTGTCCTAATGACCTTATCTCCAAATACGTCGAAGTAGCTCATTAGGGCGTCTGCTTCGTTGACTGTTGACGCCACCGTTGGTCCAATTGGTTGGGCTCATCCGCCGTACGTCCTCTTTCTGAGGGGCTCGTGCAAGACTTCTGCGAATCGATCAGAACAGTCATTAAAGCAGAGCATTATAGTGTTGCTATTTTTTCTGTGTTCAACACTCGCGCTTATAAGTTTAGCAGGAATGTCCGGATGGACAGACCAGTACCCGGTGGTTACCGCGGGGAGGTAAAATAAGCACAATTGATGTGTACGATATAGTTGCAGCGACTGTGCATCACCAGTTTGATGCCTTTCAGTGCCTACCCTATTCATACAGCACCCAACCACCAACTTTTCGTAATAACAAGGATGAAATATTGTGAAATTTGTGCGATTGGCTATCAGTTTTCCTTCGATTTCGAAGATAGCTGGAAGCATTGATGTGCGCCGCTTAAACATGAAATTACAAAAACAGTGTTGTAGTAAGTCTGTGATTTTATTGTAAACAAACCGCGACTTCGTCCGCTCCCTGCCTGTGAAAGTCCCATCAAAATCGGTCTATAAATAAGATTTTGTTGAAAAAAAACTACACCGGCGCCACCTAGTGAGTAATTAACATAGCCTTAGTTACTCCTTAGGATACCAGCTACCTGCCAGTTTTTTTTTTTTTTTTTTTTTTTTATAATTAGCCCGCACTAAAGGGATTTTGACTACCCTTATAATGTTAATTAAACACAGCGAGGGCTTCAGGCAAATAGGGAAGGATGTGAAAGGAGGTAACGATGCACATTTGTTTTAAAGTTCTGCACTTCAAAGTGGGAGGGAAAAACAGAGTCTGGCAAGGCATTCCACATTCGCGGGGTACGACTAAAGAAAGAATCCCTGTACTTGACAGTACGTCCGAAGTTGGGCTCAAGGGTATAATGATGGGCATTCCTTGCAGTGCGAGTATTACGGTTAAAGCGTTTCAGGGGAGGAATGCAACTGGCTATTTTGCTAGAGCATTGTTTATGGAAGTAGCGATAGAATAATGAAAGGCAGGAAACATTACGTCTGTGCCCCAGAGATGTAAATGTTTCTGTTATTGTTCGATCGCCTATCATTTTTAAAGCTCTTTTTTGTATTCTATCAAGAAAACTCAAGTGGGTTACTGGAGCACCTGCCCAAATGTGGGAGTTATACTCAAGTTTAGGGCGAATATATGCTTTGTATACTGTAGCCAGATCAGACGGGGTGAAGAACTTCTTGCATCTTCGAAGGAAACCTAAACATCTCGCGGCATTTTTGGCAACGTCAAATATGTGGTCATTCCACAGAAGGTGGTCTGTAATGCACATACCGAGAACTGAGAGGTGGTTGGTTTCCTCTATGCAAGTGCCACTCATGGATAGTGGCATTAGGGGTATATTTCGCTTTAACGACAAAAGACAACATTGTGTTTTCGAAGCATTAAATTCTACGCGGTTTCTTATTCCCCATTGTACAATGCTGTCAAGATCAGAATTTAATGAACTTATCATACGCTGCCGTTGCAGTTCCACATCCGAAGAACGAGGATGTGAATCTGGAAACGAATATGAGAAGCTGAGAGTACTGTCGTCTGCGAAACAATTGATAGGATTAGTTGTTTCAGATAATAAGTCTATGATAAAAATAAGAAAGAGAGTCGGAGACAAAACAGAGCCCTGGGACACGCCAGCGTTTATTTTGTGAGAATCAGACTTGAATCCGTCCAATACAACTTGTATTGAGCGTTTCGAAAGGTAATTACTAATCCAACGAAGAAGAGATTTGTCGAGTCCAAATGCACGCATTTTCGATAAAAGAGCTTGATGCCAAACTCTATCGAATGCCTTAGAAATATCAAGTGCAATAATTTTGCTTTCCCCAAAACGATGGAGAGATTGGTTCCACTTTTCGGTGAGATATACCATCAAATCACCAGTGGACCTGTTGCTACGAAAGCCGTACTGCCGGTCATTGAGAAGCTTTCGTTCTTCAAGATATTTCTTAAGCTGAAAATTAATCAACGTTTCCATGACCTTGGAAAGAAGGGACGTAAGTGCAATTGGTCGATAGTTTGAGGGAGAAGAAGATTCGCCTTTCTTAGGGATTTGCTGGACAAATGCTGTTTTCTATCCACTCGGAAAGAGACCAGAGGAATAAGACAGATGGAAAAGCTTACGCAATGGTTTTGCCAGCGTAGAAGAACACCTCTTCAGAACAATAGCGGGGATTTTATCCGGGCCAGCGGATTTGTTTATGTTAAGATCTTTTAATACTCTTGCGACTGTACGAGTACGAAAGAAGATAGGTCCCATGAAATCATTTACGCTCTCGAGTACAGGAGGAATACTAACACCTGCTGGCAGCGTTGAGTTAGCAGCGAATTGGGCTGCAAGCAGATCTGCTTTTTCAGTGAAAGTCCCGTCAAAATCGGTGCAGCTGTTCCCGAGATTACCCTAACAAACAGACAGAAAGACAGACAGACAGACAAAAAAATTTTAAATGCTGTTTTTGTTATAAGTACTGTATATCCTTTCGTATACATCAAGTGAAAAGCTGTTATTTTGGTTTTAAAAACAGACACTTCATTATTATTATTATTAGTATAGATTTCAGAGCAATCGTTTTGGTAAACAGATTGGCAGCCGCCACTGTGTTGGAAAAAGCTCTCCCATTAGGCCCAGCTACGGTGACGGAAAGTGGTTTAGGACGGTAGGATAGATATGATTAAGAGATTGTGAAAAAGTGTAAGGAAAAGGGAGGGGGAAGAGGGACTGAGTGGGAAATACACGCTTCAGTGCAGCTGCACTCACTGAACTTTATTGATGATTTTTGCTACTTCGGCTTGTTTAAATCGGCAGATTATATATTTTCCGTTATTTTTGAACTATTTCGTTTAAAATAAAAAAAATCGACGATGCTCAAGAATTTCAAGCTGACGATTTTTTTTGCAAGTTTGTGAGCCTCGCAATACCTTCCGTTACGCTCAAATTGTCAGATCATTGAAATTCACACTTAAGCGCGTAAGATTAAGGTAAGGTGGGTTATAACCTTAATCTTACGCGGTCGAGTATTTCGAACGATCAATTCTCTAAATAATCTGATCGGCTACCCTACACGCACGTTCCTGTATAAAGTGCTTATGGTGGGCGTATTCAATGTGTGCAAGGTATCCGCCTTTATGTTAATCTGCCGCGCTCGAGTAAATCCCGAAATCCTCTACTGGGCACCCCTACTAATGTTTTGACGACAGCAAAGTAATGGAGCTTAACGATACAAAAACTGATTTTTTTGGTGGTTTGCCTAATAAGAGTCAATGTAATGTTGTTTAATAACAAGTCAAGAAAAACGTTTTGATTATGAGCCGGTGTGTTTTCAACCTAACAATGAATATGAAATATGAAAAGAAAGTAAGTTTATTTATTGTTAACACATAAGTTTACTATTCGTGTGTTAGAAAAAAAGATAAAACTTTATTCGAACAATCAAAAGTCACAAAAATCGAATAAATGCTTTGAAGTTCACTTTAATTTTCTTAAATTTTCTTCTACAATGTGACCGCACATATGAGCAAGTACGTGCGACCCAGTCGTGCAATTTATTTTATATTTTACGACTTTTATGTAATACCTAAGTCATTTTGCTTGTAATTGAAAACAATCCTGGAACAAGCAAATTTGATTGTTTTTTTTACTTGGTGTAAATAACTTATTTTCATAGAGAAATATCATTTGCTTGTATGCTTTTCTAAAAGAAATATTAGATTTTGTAACTGCTTTAATTTTCGAGTCTAGATTTTATCTTGCCTGTGCTAATTTTTGTCTTTCAGGTATCTTTTCTATTAAATTTGCTTAATGAAAATATTGTTTATCAATTTTCTTTCGTATGAACGTTACATGTCGTATACCAAGTTAAATAAGATGTTAAAAACTTAATCACCCAATAAATATTATAAAATAATCAAAGATTTTTTTAACGGTTATATGGCAGGTACCGTTATTTTTAGGCCTAAAAATAAAATTTCAATTCCCCCTCTGAAGAATGTCAAAAGAACCACACATACCAAATTTTAAAGTAATCACTTCAGCCGTTTAGTTTGTAGATCAATATACACACACACACACAGACAGACTGACAGACAGACATTTTTTCTAACTAACTTTTCAAAGCTTCCCTATGATCATAATGTCATGTTTGACATCTTTTTATATTCACGAATCCTAAACTTGCCTTATACGAGTAGTACCTATAATCGCAAGTAAAAATGAGGAAGAGAGTCGGGGACAGATTAAAGCCCTGGGGTACACTAGCATTAATTTGCTGGGTATCAGACTTGAAATCGTCCAGTAAAACTTGTATTGAACGGTCCAGAAGATAACTTCTAACCAACAAACATGTTTGCGTTATAAGTTTGAAAATCACTAACTACCTTCTGGGCAAAGAATACATGTCTAAAGTCACCCCCAAAAATTCGTACGTATAAGTATACGGTTAAGTATAGGGACTCATCCACTCACGAATTCGTAACGATTTACCCGACTCGTTTTTCCCTCCAATTATAATTCACAGACATTCACAACCAATATAAACACCTTGATGCTTCATTTAGTGTTAGTCTATCCTCTAAACGATCTTGCTGTGGTCACTAAAGTCAACATTTTCAAACCACTCTTCATCGACATTCTAATCAAAAACCTATTGATAAAAATGGCCACGACTGGGTCGTACGTAGTTGCTCTTGTGTGCCAAGCCACATTGGAAGACAGGATCTTTTGAATTTGGAAAAAAAAAGTTTCATTATAAATAATTTTTTTTTCAAAATTTAAATAAAAAGTCTTCCGAAATTTAAAATTTGACAGAAATCAAATGAGGCGTTACCTAGAAAATCGAAAATTAAAAAAACAGTTATAGGAAAGGTACCGTTAATATAATTTTCCTGGAATAATATAATGATAGCCTATACTTTAAAAAAATCTCAAACATTTTCATTAAATTCGTTCGAGCCTTTTCCTTATCGGTTATATGGCAGGTACTGTTATTTTTCGCCATAAAAATAAAGTTTCAATTTCCCCTCTGAGGAATGTCAAAAAAATACAAACATATCAAATTTGAAGGCAACCGCTTAACCCGGTTAGGCTGCAGCTCGTTATACACCCAGACAGACAGACATTTTTTGTTAATACCTGATTTAGACTTCTGACTTCTAATTGCAGAGGCGCCCGCAGGGAAGCAAGTGCCCCCCGGACAAACGGCCAGGTCATGTGTAACGAATGGATGCATTTACATTATTATCAGATTTGCAATTTCCGATACTCAAAAATCCGTTTGTTTTATGTACAAACATACCCAACTTGATGGTTACATTTCAAAATCCGAAATGAAAAAAAGACGATCAACTCTAGATATAAGTAGATACTAGACATACATAATCACCAACGACGAATAAAAAAAATGATAGGCGACCGAACAATAACAGAAACGTTTACATCTCTTGAGCATCGCCGAAATGTTTCGTGCCTTTCGTTATTTTATCGTTATTTTTACAAACAATGCTCTAGCGAAATAGCCAGCTGCATTCCTCCCCTGAAACGATTCAACCGTAATACTCGAACTGCTGGGAATGCCCATCAGTTTACCCTTGAGCCTAACTTCGGACGTACTGTTAAGTATAGAGATTCTTTCTTTAGTCGTACCACACGAATGTGGAATGCTTTGCCAGGCTCTGTTTTTCCCTCCCATTTTGATATGCAGAACTTTAAAACTAATGTGAATCGGTATCTCCTCTTTTATCCCTCCTCATTTCCCTAATGCTCGTGCGGTGTTTAAACATTTTAAAGGTACACACAAACCCCTTTCGCGTGTGTAAATTATAAAAAAAAAAAAAAAAAAGGGGTGAATAATATTTCGTACGCCTTACTTTCCAAAATCCAAAATCTGGTATCTCGCACTTCAAGGGTTGGCCACATTCCCTAATTGTGGATACAATACGGTTAAAGTTTCCCTCGGGAAAGTTTATAAAAATACAGAATAAAAATCCATTTGCTATTTTTAACTTGACATATAAGTTTTTTTAAATCAAGTTTAGGATTCTTGAATATACAAAAATTTAGATAACATCAAAAATGACATAACGTTACGATCATAGAAAAACCTAAAAAATCGTTACAAAAAATGTCTGTCCGTCTATATGTGATTACCTTTGAATTTGGTCTAATAAGCATTCCTCAGAGGGTTTTTTTTTAATTAAACGGCATCCACCACTGCCATATTACCGTTAAGTAAAAATTTCTCGACAACAACGTGGCAATGAAGTTGATAAACATTTAAGAGTATATTGGTAGGTAATGGCTTTCATTTGATCAAAAGCAATTTTAGCAGAAAAGTCTATTAAAGATACCTTTCATATAGTTTTTTTTTTAAATTGCCAGCTTCCGGTAACGGCTCATTGGATTTATATCAAATTTAATATTTGAAATGAAATAGATAGCCTAATTAATTCTGAATACTAGCATTTTGAATATATTTTTCTATTTATAGTTAACTTATGATTTTGTTGTTTTACATTTTCAATATTTTTTTAAATAAAAAAAATTTTAAAAAAAAAACTAAAACTTAAAAACAGGATTTTGTCAAAATCGGTCCTACAATTTTCGAAATGCTTTTTTTATAAATTCATTATTATTTGAAACGTGTGAAACGTACTCCATATTTACAAAAAAAAACCGTTAAGTGTTTTAGTTTTGACACTATTAGTTCAAGACCATGCTATTTTT
The DNA here is from genome assembly GCA_963971375.1 of Platycheirus rosarum. Lineage (NCBI taxonomy): Eukaryota > Metazoa > Arthropoda > Insecta > Diptera > Syrphidae > Platycheirus > Platycheirus rosarum. Next base: position 8,194,255 of record OZ020511.1, on the reverse strand, counting down.
ACTTGCGATTTATAGGGACTATAAGGCAAGTTATGCATTCGTAAAAAAAAAAAAAAAATTCTAACAATCAAACATGATATTACGATGATAGAGAAGTCAAAAAAAGTGGGTCCGGAAATTCCGTCCGTCTGTCTGTCTTTCTGTATGTCTGTCTGTCCGTATCGATATCTACAGCCTAAACGGTTGGGCCCATTTGATTCAAACTTAGTATATAGTATTTTTAGAGTGCTCTACCCGACAGTTTTTGGAATTGGCATTCTAGCTCCAAAACCGACGATATCTGCCATATAACTTTTATTAAAAAACTTATTTTTCTCGAAAACGGCTCCTACGATTTTGATTAAACTTTCAGAATGATATTTTCTGTGCAAAATCTATCTTTTAGTTTTAATGGATTTTTCAGAAAAAGTTTTATAACCGTACCTCCCATATGACCGGTTTTTTAAAATCAGACTTTCTCGTTAACTAATTGACGGATTTTGATGAAATTTTCAAAATATGTAGCGTTTTATGATGTAAATAATATTGCTTATCAAAATTTTCAAAAATATTTTCTTTTAAATTTTAATAATTTTTTTAAAAAAATATTTTGTTTTTTGAATATTTTGAAAACGGATCTATAGATTTTTTTTTAAATTTTTCTCCTAGTATAAACTACAGATTTCTTAAAATTGACATACTAAAAAAAATTTTAAAATATGTTTTCGAAAAGTTTTTCAAAAAAAACATTTTTTTGAAAAAACTGGTCGAACGATTTTGAAATGAAAAATTCATAAAATAGAAAACAGCAAAAGAAATAAGATGGCTTACAACATTTTGTCCAAAAAACGTTATGAATAGTGTTTTTTTGATTTCATAAATTTTTTTCCCCAAAATTTTATTTCATATTGCTCGGCTAGGGCTTAGCCATTAGTCAATTAAAATAAAGTGACAACCTCCATTACATACATACTTACGTATTTTAAAGTATTTTTCATCATCATAAAAGCACAGACTAAATAAGGAAGCCTTTGATAAACACACAAAAACAACTAACAAATAAAAAAAAACTATTCGATTACTACTGAATGCAAAAATTTCAATCGAGAAAACAAAAGTTTACACCTTCCTATAAATAAACAAAACCACTGTGTTAACTTTTAATATTCTCTCTACCTACTCGCTTACCAGTAGTTGGAACGCGTATTTTAATTTTAGTACCTACCTTCCTTCCAACCTTATTATAGGTACCTAAATCCTTTATAAATTCCATTGGTCCCATATTGGGACGTATAAAGGTCCCTTTACCTAGCATTATTGCCATACTGCTGATTCCGACGAATCTTTATGCCAGTTGTTCAAATTTTTCCATACCAAAATGAAAATTTAACTGAAAAAAGTCCTTTGTATCTTTCTATTAGCAAATTATATTATAAACAGTAAACAACAAGTGGAAAGATAATACACTAAAAAACTGCAAAAGCTAACAATCCTATATATTTATGTGTTTATCCCTTTGTCGTGACGTTGTTCGTTCGAGCTTCACCCCAAAACGATTCTAAAGAAGTTGCACGTCATACAAAAAATATTAAAATAAAATCTTTGTCAAAAAGACGCCTGCACTTAAAAAGGATTAGCACATAGGAGCAAGTACGTGCGACCCAGTCGAGCCTTTTATTTTACTAGCTGTCACTTGTTTCTCTCAAAGATCTTGCCTTCCAATGTGATAAGTCAAATAAGAGCAAGTACATGCAACCCAGGCGTGTTAATTTTTTTCCTGTTTTGATTTCGTGTCCACTTATAATAATTCTGAAAACCAAAAACAAAACAAGGCTTGGCATTCAGATAAGGTGTTAGGGTATTAGTGTGTTTTTTTCGCGCCTATTCTCAATTTAAGTTTGTGGGAACATTTTAATACAAACAAAAATCTCCCCCCCCCCCCCCGGGAAATTTCCGGCGGCCACCTATAAAAGATCGTAATGTAATGTTTGATTGTTATCTGAATTTTTTTTTCATATTCACGAATCCTAAACTTGCCTTATAGTCTGTATAATCGCAAGTAAAAAAGGCGGTTCTCACTCGTAACAATATAATGTATTTTATTTTAGGTTTTTCGGTGTCTTATATTAGCTACTTACTGATCGCGAATTAATATTAGATGTCGTAATCAGCAGTTGAGTGTGGCTGCCCAATAATGTCGTTTGAGATAAAGCAATTTCTTCTTCATAAAAATCCTTGAACGCTTTTTGCAGTGCCATTTGTGATTACAATTATGTGTTTTAGATTATTAAACATGTATATGATTTTGTGTTCCTATGAAATATATATTTGAAATCGGTGTCTTCAATTAGGCGACCATTATCGTAACCGCCACAGTCTAGGTCCTAAAATAGATTTATTGCATGATTTGTATATTTTTTTCGTATGTAATTTTATTCGCACTTTTTCTTATTTTTTAATTTGTTTTGTTATTAGGAAGTGGGTACTTGTCTACATTATTGACTTTACTATCAGCTAAGTTTACAAAATTTCTCAGAACGTGTTTTTTTTTTTTAATATTCTGTAAGTTTTGATTTTCCTGTAGTACATATAATACATAATGTTTGTAGATACATTTATATCGCTGCTGTTGCAGGAAACTCGCTCTTATAAACGTATGAATATAAATAATGTATCTTCCTACACAAGCTTTTTTGGTGTTTCTATTTTTATAAGACACATGCCTGGGATGTTTTAAGTGTGTAAAAATTTTTTTTTTTGTAAGAAAAATCCCTCAATCATTGTTGTTAAACCCATCCAACGGCGCGAGAAAATCTTTTGTTGGAAGTAGGTGTAGGTAGGTATATGATTAAGATTTTATAAAAATAAAGTAAAAAGAAAAAGATGTTAAACAAAATTTTATTTTCTGTTATTAAGTGTAGATATATCAGTGTATTTTCGATTTTATATATATTTTAACTTTTATTGTTTTTACCCAATTTTAACATTTTTCCCATAGGTTATTTATTGGAAATCTCTTCAAATAATAATCATTATAAACTTATAGTTTCAATTTCAGTTAACTGTTTATTTATTTTGTATTAGTGATTTTCATGCTAACACGGGAGGGGCAATTTTCTAAGAAAGCACTTATTGGAAAAAAATATATTTAAAAACAACGCAACACTTAAAATAATGTGCTATGCCTTTTTAAAGCCAAAAGTCTGCTCTATCATATAGTTTCTTAAATCCTTGAATATCAATAAAAAAACTTTTGAAAAAACTTATTTCAAACTCAAAATTTTCTTGATTTTCTTTAAAATTGAGGTAATTTGTACTAAATTTGCTTTTTATATTTGTTGCTCCTACTAATTCTTAATTGAAAACTGAAAATAAGATACTTGTTTTTAATCTCTTTACAAGGATCGGTTATTACTTTGTAGCGCCAAAGTTATCGTGCTATACCGAAATGTGTGAAGAGAAAGATCCAAATCCCACAAGAAAGATCCCCCCACAAATTGAATTATTCGATCCGCCACTGTTCACAAGTATAGACTCTCTGTTACGAAGGCAAATCAAGAAGCACATCGAAACAATCCAAAACAATGGGTGGTATCTTTGTATATAGAACCTATAGTACTACAATCAGTGTTCGAAAACTAGCGCCATCTAGTGCGTCTACATCTCCCTAAAGATTTTCTCTGAGTGGAGACCGCAACGTAGACTTTTAGTCGGGGAAATGTACTCAACACATATGCAATGTTAGAAAAAGACAGAACGACAAAAAGTAATAGCAGTCAGAAGGAAACAAACCATGAACACTTTTTCATGTTATTTCATTACCATTTTCTTAAAATAAGCGATAATGAGAGAATGAAAGATAGTTATTTAGACAGGTATGTGAGGAGTTTTCATTTCTGCCTTGAAAATACACTGTTTTTGGGTAGGTTTTTTATAGATACGGCAACAGGATGAAATTTACCTTTTTAACGATTTTTGTTGAAATTTGATATTTGGTTTGGTTTTTTTGTGTACAATTTTGAATGGTTACCATGTTTGATTATTATATCAATTTTTTTAAGTCTGCAAAAAATTAATTTAAGTTGAAGTACCTACCTAGTTACTTATTTTACAAATAAAACACATTGTTTGCATATGTTTGTAACTATGTTATTGCTTTAGAGTATATTCACTTATCACGTCAAAAAATCTAGTATTAAATATACTACTAACTACCAAATATAGTACTAAATCTACTACTTACTACAAAATATAGTACTATATATAATACTAAGTACTAAATCTAGTACCAAATATACTACCATAGTACTGAATTCTAGTACTAAGTACTAAAAATCTAGTACCAAAATACTATTTACCAAGAACATAGTACCAACTGGCACCAGGTTTTATATTTAACTAACGTTCGAGATTGAACAATATTTATATTAAAACTTTAAACAGTCAAATCCGAATATGGCAACATTGGTAATTGATTTCGGTATAAGAAATACAGAAATAACAAAATTTCTTGAAAAATGCAAAATCCAAAAAATAATTGAAGACGCACAATCTTGGTTTGTTTACGAAAAATCAAAGGGAAATCCACTAATTTTTGTTTCCCTTACTCAACCATACCATATGGTCTAGTGTCACTTTTTGAACCTTTCACTCGTACTTATTATTCATTATTTCTGCCTATTCTTGTACTCGTTCTAACTAAAGACTTTTTTCAAACAAACCATACAACCTACTCTTTCATCATTATATTTCTTTCTACTCTCCAAAACCCATACAAATGAATATCGTGTTGACAGAAAAAGCTATTGCAGCGACGTTGCGGCTCTACCTCGCTTAACTAGAAGCTGCCTCATGATACTACTATAGGTTTCATATACAAGGGTGGTATGCATAAAACCGAAGTACTTACTTAAAGTAAAAAGTTCAAATAAATACTGAAATTTAAGTAGAAGCTTCGATTTCAGCATAAAAAAAGTTTTTACTTGATTGCAAATACTTTAAGTAAATACTAAATTCATATATAATATAAATAATATAAATAATCCACATCTTTACAAAACAAAACAAACTTAACGAAAATAATTTTAAAATAGACCGAAAGAAAACCTTACTTCAAACATGATTTTTTTTACAAAAATAGTAAATTAATCCGAATATTCCGAGTCACAATTGTGGCACACATACGAGTTTCCACCTTCTGTGCACTCTTCGTGAGCCCACAATTTACAGACAGTGCACTGTATCCACTTTTCTCCAGACCTTCTTTCCGAATAGGAACAAACAAGGCAGAAGCTTTCCTCTTCTTCTGATGATGTTGAATCCTGCTGTCTTTTTGTTTTCTTACTTTCGGTATTTCTTTTCTTTTTTTCTCCATCCAATCTTTTTTTTTACTTGCTTAGCTTAGCTTTGGTTCGTTTTCTTGCTTCATACTCCTCTCTTATCTGTTCTTTCTCCGGAGTGTCAATGTAGATGGTAGACTTCCTGGTTTTTCGCCCTTAGTTAGATTTTTTTGGAAGAGCTTTCGGGAATGGTCGCAATGATTCTGGTGTGAAAACAATGGGAACTATAGGAGTTAGATGTTGGCCACTTGTGGAGGGTTTGCTGCTATCACGTTAAGGTGGTGTTTTGAAAGTTTCTGAGCTCTCAATATTATTTTCTTCTTCGGTTCTACTGATTATAGAATTATCCAAAGCCTCTTCTTGAACCGAAATCTCTATTGATGGTTCATTTGTTAAAATAGGAAGTGAAAGTGGCAGCGTTTCATTTTCTAGTGGTATGGGAACAACCTCTACATCGGTTGCATATTCAGGTGATGGCCTATCCGTAACAAAAGAAGGAGCGACATCCAGCTCTGTGAACAGATGCCTATTGAATGGATAAATTCCCGTCTTACGAAAGCCGGCTTGAATGTTGGATGAGGTCAGAGCAAGCGGCATAGCAGATGCCACAATGTCCCGGGAATGTCATATATTGACATTGTCTTTCCTGGATGACTTCTCATCCAAACATCGCTGGCAGAGTTAACAGCTTTCTTAAAAGGGCCGAACGCAGATCGATCAAGCGGCTGGAGTTTGTGTGAGCAATGGGGAGGAAAAGATAGTAAGACAATACCATTGTCCTTACAGAAGTCCAATGCGTTAATATGAATGTGCGAGGAATGATTGTCGAGCACAAGCAACACTTTATGTGAAGGAGTCACATTTGAATATTTTTTGAAATGGTTGAGGAAACACAAAAATGATTCATCTTGCATCCAGCCAGAAGGGTTTGCAGTTCCAGCCGATCCTAAGGGCCCATCCCTTATAAAGTGGTCCTGATAACGCATTCTCGGAAAAACGAAGAATGGAGGAATAACATTTCCGATGGCATTCGCAGCACATGCTACTGAAACTAAAGTACCTCTTTCTGCTGAAGTCATGGAACCTACTTGATGAGCACCACGTCTAGCCACCACTTTTTCAGGCTTTTGAACAGTTGTTACTCCTGTTTCATCTGTTTGTAGATATCTTGCGGTTCAAATTTATAACGGTCCATGACGGTAGTCAAATTTTCATAGAAAGCATCAACGTTAAATCTGTTAAAGCTAGTCGCTCTTGAGAGGCTGGTAGCTTGTGCTGCGCGCACGGACAGTTCACGGTTCCTCCTCATGTAATTCCGAAACCATTCCTCCCCGGCCATCTCATTGTTATCCCAAGTCCGAGGCCGTGACAAGTTATACTTAAGGGCAAGTTTGAATGATAATTTTCTTACCTCTTTTTTGTTAAGGCCAAAATATATATCAGCACATCGAAGAAGATACCTTGAGAGTTCCCGTTCTTGCTCCTCCGTAAAAACTCGGTTGTGTGCTATATATCCCATGGTTTGATTTTCTCCATCGCCAGAAGTCACTGCGATGCGTTCTACACTCTTCACTTCAGACACAAACACATACTCAATACTCTAGCATGAATAGAAGCACAGTTATAGAAAAAAAAACCGCACACAAATACTTACTTTTGGTTACCGATATAAAAAATTGCTCTTTTAAACAACTGCCACGTGCCACGTACTAAACAAGACTGACGATTGTTCTAACAAGTTTTCGCTTCGTGTACCTTCTCCAATCATTCGCGTACCGTCTACTGTTCCTGGAATATTTGTGTTGTTTCAACCGTCCTTTGTTTCAACCGCACCCAGCCTACCCTACTCTGGTGCACGCCTATATCTTCAGCAACACCAGTTTGAAATCCAGGATCTCCAATGTACCGCAAAATATCCGTATCTTTTCGAGATGGATAGTTGCACCTCCTCTTGTTTCCGTTTGAACACCTTTGAAAGTAAAAATAATAATAATAATAATAATAAAAATAATAATAATAATAATAATAATAAATCAAGACTTACCAATTAAATATTCAATTAACCACTCCACATTTTCTCGTTCAAAGCGATATAGTTGCTTGAAATTTGTATCAACCCCCGATCTTCGTTCCTTATATATTTTTGTGGAGTCAAAACTTATAACCTCTGCCATTCTGATTAGAATATAAACTTTTATTTTACAGATTTAAGTTATTTTACGAACTTATTCGCTTAAAACTCGATCTATGACTAAAATCTCTTCGTAATGCACCTTAAAAAAACTACCAAATTTAAGGAAAAGTAGATGCTATGGAATTTCAAGTTGGTCGAAAGCAAACTGAACAATTTACAAAATTTATTTTTGCTGCAAAAATAAAGAACTTACTAGTTTTTATGCATTCCAAAAAAAAATATTTAGTACAAAAATTTATCAGAAAAAAGTATATGCTTCTACTTGAAGTAAATACTTATTTTTTAGTAGTTTAGTTTAGTTTTAATGACTTTTTATTACAATTTATAATAATACAATATTTTACAATATTTTATAAGCATAAAGTCTTTAGGTTTGGCTATAAGCCGTCTACCAGATTGACATTTTTGTATTGGTTAACATAGTTTAAAATAAGTTCAATTTAAAAGAAAAAAAGATATTTAATTATTAATGTATGATATTAATTTTGTTTTTTCCAAATAATGTATACATTTTCAAAAGTCACCTTCTCTGACTCGTTTTCTATAATTTAGAGCACTTGTAGTGTATCTATATAGACTAATCCAGCCACAGTCACCATTCAAAACTGCCATGAGATCCTCCTTTCCAAGTGTTCTCACTCCAAAGTACATCATTCGAAAATCATTTAAAATAGGGCACACCGCAATAAAATGAAAGACATCCTCCCTCTCTTCACGGTTGCAGAGATCACACAGTATTGGGTGGTCAGGACGATGTGGCACGTAGTTTAAGTTGATTAATTCACCTCTTAACATAAAAATAGTTCTTATCATCTCCGTTTTGTTCCCATCCAGAAAGTAAGTGTTACTATTAAGATCATCAAAAAAAATCAGTGTTCGGTTCATTCACCGTAACGTTGCGTCCAACAGCATCTTTGAAAAAATACGGTCCAATGATTCCACCAGCGTACAAACCACACCAAACAGTGCATTTTTCGGGATGCATGGGCAGTTCTTGAACGGCTTCTGGTTGCTCTTCACTCCAAATGCGGCAATTTTGCTTATTTACGTAGCCATTCAACCAGAAATGAGCCTCATCGCTGAACAAAATTTGTCGATAAAAAAGCGGATTTTCTGCCAACTTTTCTAGGGCACTGATTTTGGTAATAAAATTCAATGATTTGCAAGCGTTGCTCGTTAGTAAGTCTATTCATGATGAAATGTCAAAGCATACTGAGCATCTTTCTCTTTGACACCATGTCTAAAATCCCGCGTGATCTGTCAAATACTAATGCATGAAAATCCTAACCTCAAAAAAATCACCCGTTATAATACATCCTGTGTAGTGACGATTTAGCTTCATTTAGATACTTGTTGTATAAAAACGGTGCTGTTTTTTCCAATATGTTCACAAATTTTCTTCTTAGAGTTAGAAACTTATGACACATCCGCAGCAACTTGCCAATTCTTGCCATTCTTTGACGCAATGCGCGTTTTTTTTTCAGCATATGCTTCAGGACAATTTTCGGCAGACGTTTCTCTTCCATTTGCATGACTTTAACTACATAATCAAAATGTATCTTTAGTGTTTCCAATCTAAGGGGTGGACAACCTGTTTCCAGATGGATCATGTAGTTTGGGGTAATATTAGGTAGCCTAAAGATGCGTTTTATGCAGTAACGTTGGAACTTTTCCACAGATTCAGAGTTACCATACTTGGGCTGCATATAGAAGTATAGTCTGAGCAGTCGCTCGGATAATTTTTTGCTTTGAGCTATGCGTTAAAAATTTACTTTGGATGCAGGTACTCCAAACTGAATTTATGGCTCGTTTTGCTTCTGCTAACTTAATTTTTAGGTGTTTTTCCACATTGAGATTAGACGTTATCAGAAAACCAAGGTACTTATACTCTCTAACAACTTCAATGGGTTCTGTTTGATAAGTCCATTTTTCGTTTCTCGAGAATCGCCCTCCTCCGTTTCTAAATACAAGAATTTTCGTCTTTTCTAAATTCAAAGATAAATTCCAAGTTTTGCAGTATTTTTCGAGTCTGTTGATTTTAAGCTGCATACTATTTACTGTATCGGAGAGATAAACAATATCGTCAGCATACATAAGGCCCGGTATTAATACCCTATTGATTTCCACCTCGCCTCCGATATCGTCTGTTATGTCATTAATAAACAAGATAAATAACAACGTGCTCAAAATGCAGCCTTGTTCCACACCCATCGTCGTTGCAAATTCTTCAGACAAGAAGTTTTCCATCCCACACCGCCGCTATATTATTCTCATACAGAGCCCTTATGACGTTTACTATTTTACTGCTTATGCCCATCCTAAATAGCTTGTAATAGAGTGCTTCACGTGGGATGGAGTCGAACGCTGCTTTGAAATCTACAGTTTTTTGGGCTTTTGCTGGTATATTTGTGCAATGTTTAACAAGGTGAAAATCTGGTCTACCGTCGAATAATTTTCTCTGAAGCCTGCTTGGAATTCATGCAGAATGTTTTTGTTTTTAATCCATTATTTTTTAGTATTTGCTCCAATTTTATGCATGCCAAAATTAGTATTTACTTAAAAAATCCCCAGTAAAAGCATTTACTACCTTTTATGCATACGTTTTGGGGAATTGATGCTCCTTATTGTATTTTGTTATGAAATCATGCAGGAGCTCACCACTTGACTCTTTCCTTAAACAAACTAAATATTGTTAATGGGAACATGACTCCCACAACGAAAACCATAGTTTGACTATGATTGTCAACACATTACAAGCACACAAGGCCGCCCTGAATAAAACGATCACAAATGGGTTCTACGAGCTTAAGTGAACAATACAAAATCTACTTCAAAGAGAAATAAATTGCACGACTGGATCGCACGTACTTGCTCTTATGTGCGGTCACAGCGTCGAATAAAATCTGCTAAACATAAAGAAGAACTACCAAGTTTTTATTCGATTTGTGATTGAAAAAAGTACGCAAGAGTTTTCAGCGGAAAAATTTAAACGCCATTTTTATTTCTTTAAAAAAATATGAAGCAGTGTGATTATTTGTTTTTTCAAAATCTTACGAACGGGTTTTTAATAAAACGGATTTTATTTAACAAATTTTGTTAAAAAATTAAAAAATAATAATTAAAGAATGCAAACTTTAGCACAAAAGTAACTTTAATTTAAAATCAAAATTAAAAATTCACTAACGTGTTTTCAAAATATCCTATTGAAGGTACCGTTTTTTAGCCCACCATTAAAATTTTTTTCACCAAAATTATCTACAAAAGCACACTGATTTTTGTTCATAAGAATTCTTGGAGTCGTTTTGGAGATAAATAAGCTTTTACATAACGGTTATATGACAGGCCCCGTTAATTTTTGAGGAAATTCGGCAATCAACCATAGAGAAAGGATTTCCTGTTTTTTTTATGAAAATACAGACTTTATGTACCCAACAGATAGATACATATAACATCAGCAGAAATTTAAAAAAAACGTCAACAGCATTTGATGTTCTCCTTGGATGGTGGCCTCTTGGTCAAAAAAGAATAAGCTCATGTTAAACTCCAATAAAAGTCAAGCCATATTAATTGGTCGCTCGAACATTGATGCTCAGAGCTTACCACAGCTTTTCTTAGAAGGATTAGTGCTACCCTACGTCTTACCTGGGGAAATCATATTGTCAAAACAGTTTCCAAGATCTACGGATCCCTTCGAGCTTTGTATCAAATTGGAAACTGTCTTCCTTTTAAGACTAAGGTAATGCTGGTTAAGTTACTTTTATTGCCAATTATTTTTTATGCCTACCCTGTTTTTTGTGACTTAGATAGTTACTCCTTACGTAAGCTGAAAGTTGCTATCAATAGCACAGTAAGGTTCGCATATAATCTTGGTAGAAGAGAACACATTTCTGGCTATATTAAAGCCTTCCATGGAATGGAATTACAAAAATATCTCGAATTTAAAACATTAACTTATCTATTCACTCTAAAAGACAATAAAGTACCTGAATACCTTTTTCAAAGAATTCAATTTTCATCTTCTAATAGAAGCAGAAGTTTTGTTACGCCGACTTCAAACTACACTGTTACTCAAAAACAGTTCTTTGTATACGCCATAAGACTTTGGAATTCCCTTCCAGTCTATATCAGAAGATCTTCAAGCATTATATTATTGCACATAAGCGCTGTTAAGCACAACTAAATAATTGAATTTTAAAATTAATAAAATAGTACTTAAGATCATAATTATGTTTCAAGTAAATAATAAGTAAATAAATAGTATAAATAAATAATTAAAATAAGTAAATGTCTACTAATATTTAAACCTGAATTTAATTTAAATTTAACCTTGTTTATATTGTTTCACAACTAAAAGATATTATTTTATCTACGTGTAAACAAGATCCATATGAAATAAATACAAATACAAATACAAGCTCGCAAAACTTATACGAACGGTACCAGCTTCAACCGCTTTGTAGAACGCTATTTTTCTGCGCTGAAGTGGATAAGAACTCAAGGTCAGAAGAAACTGAGGTATTTGTTTAAGAGCTTAAAGAAAGTTAAATTTTGTATGATTTAGTAATCGAAACTATTCCAAAGCCCGTAGCTAACCAAAAGTTTAAAACCAAGAATCGCCACTGGCTTTTATCCGCCATTTTCTTGCTTGTTTCAAGTGAGTCCCTTGCCTCTCACATCTGGGTGCTTGTTATAAGTGGAAATTTTCTTTGTACAATTCTTTCTCTGTGATACAACCCATTGTTGTTGACGTTGAACGAAGATCTTCTGTGAATTTTCATAACGATAACATATTATCTAGAATCAATACATGAAAGAAAATCAATAAATCAATAAAATGGTTTTGACACTTTCTACAAGGTTCAGATCCGCTAGATGAAATTTGGTCCAATTAAAAATCGACCCAATCTAAAAATAAAAAAAATTGGCCCACTAATTTTGTATCAAAATCAAAGACATAAAAAATTGTTAAAATTTCGTTGAAACTTCCGACAAATCGGGATTTCTTTAAGGCTAAAATATGTACAAATGTTCTAAAGCTTAGGTGTAAACATTTGTTTGACAAAAAAAAAGAGAAAAATCGAAAAAAAACGTTTTTTGTCTATTAGTTATTTGTTCCAGCCAGCTAATCTCAGAAATGGCTAGACCTACTTAGCAGATATGTAGCTGGCGTAAATAAGGTTAATGTAATTACCCCTTAGGTAGGTTTGGGGTCTTTAACGAAACTTCTTATTTTTAGAAGGATTTGGCAAAATTTTTATCTGAAAGGTGGCGCTATGGTTGAGATATATCTACGAAAATGTAGTCTTCCCTGTATACCTTCATAATTTTCATTTCAACAATATTATACTTAAATGGCTTGGCCAATTTAAAAAAAAGGGTGTTGTATTAACATGTTTAGCTTGGTAGGTTTAAGATATACTTGGATGTGATAGGAAGCACGGTTATTGGGATCCAGAAAACGATGGTACACCTGAGCGACACCGCAAGGGGCAGCTAGTATTAAATAAGATGAGTATAAATTAGTTTTTTTCATAGTTTTTCTTTTCATTATCTGCTACATACCCTGCCTTATACCCCCCCCCCCAGCTATTCTAATCGACACCCAAATAGAACATTGACGTAAATTAAAAATAAAAGCGACGATGCTATATACGTCTGTAAGACGTTTACTTTACTACATATGTACATCTTACAGACGTCAACGGCGCCATCGTATTAACGTATATTTGACATATTAAAGATAAAACATTGACGTATATTAAACATAAAAACGACGTCGCCATATACGTTTGTAAGACGTATGTACAAAGGTGAAAAATAAAAAATAAATTTTTGTTGGTTTATACTTTTTTTATTTTACATTTTCTTTTTTCTTTCTGCAATCTATAATTGATTTGCGATTTATTATTTTTGTTGATTATTTATTATTTATATTTATATCAAATAAAAGTACTTACCTCATATCGGAATCGAACCCGGGTCCGTGGGCGCCTATAGTCTGGATATCTGACCGCTCGGCCAATCTGGTTATGGAATTCGTAGCAAAAAATCGGCAATAGTTTCATCTAATACATGAAATTTTTGATGTTTAATATACGTATCATATACGTTCATTGAATAACTTCCGATCTAAGAATCGAAGTTGTTTTTTCTTTATCGTTTAGTACATGTTTCGTATATATACAATAAATGTATATAATTCGATGTCAAATGCATTTGTAGTACATGGAATCTTTGATATTTAATATACGAATATTATACGTTCATTGAATAAATTCAGATCTGAAAATCGAAATCGTAAGATAATTAACAAATATACGTATATGAGATGTAAAACTTATATTCCACTGAGATATGAAGAAAGAAGCACGTACAATTAAGGTTTGAAAATACGTCATGTTGACAACAATGCAATTGTATTTATATTTATCGTTTAGTACATCATTCGTTTACATATAATAAATGTATATAATTTGATGCCAAATGTTATTGTATAGTTACGTAAATTATACATATATAATTTTTTTTCTGTGTATCATGAGAAAGACTATTGCACTAACTCTCCCTTCCGGACTTATGTATTCATTTTGAGAAGGACGATCTTTTTTATATAAATATTTGTTTCATAGGTTAACATTGTCTAACAACAAATCGTTCCAAAACGAAATTCTAATAATCCCAACAAAGGAAGTACAGTACGGAAAATTAATACATTTATTTACACTCTCTAAAACAAAAATCAGAAGAATGTGACGTCACACGCATAAATCCGCCAAAGTAAGCATACCTTGTATTTCTGTGTATCATGCGTCAAAGCCAAAGCGACATTGTGATAAGATGTATTGATTTCCTATGGTTGAACTTGTAAGCGTCAGGCTAAACCTTACAATGATAGAACACATAATAATAACAAATTAAATCATCATCATGGTAACTAGAATTGTTGGCTCCCACTGCTCTTTTAGGGCGGTCTTGAAGATCTACATTACGCTGCTTCCTGCTTCCTGCTGTTAATCATTCAAAGAGAGGTTGTATGACTTAAGTTCTTTTCAAATCGTGTCTTCTTCCAAGTGTCTGAGACTTACCAGAGTTCCTGCCATTTCCAGAAGCTATAATTAAATTAAAGGTCATCTACATTTTCAAACATCTTATAAGCTTCTGCTCACCTTAATGTTGCTTCCTGGTAAATTGCTTTATACGTCGGTCTCATTATATACAGAGTCGAAGAATTCATTTTAAATGGTTTATTTTTTGGAAAGCAATATACGCATCAGACTATTTGCTAAACATTTAACCAGCGCCGGTCCTAGCCGAATAAGCGCCCTGTGCAAGCTCTGCTTTTAGCGCCCAAAATCAATACATATTAAAATATATATATATGTATTAAAATGAAACGAAAACATGCCCAGAGAAAAAACGTCAACTCAGGAAACGAACCTATCTGGCGTAGCTTTAGACTTTAAGAACTCCCTTTCTATTGGCATTTAGCGTTAAAAAGAAGACAAACCTACCAATCTTTAATATGCCCTGGTTGTACTTATATTTTTTAAATTATTTTTGAGCTTAGCTTCACTTTATTCAAACTAGTTTCTCGTGTAATTGTGTGAACAGATAAAATCACTTAATTTGAATTATTGGAAGATAAAAAATGCGTTCAGATAACTTTTAAAAATTTGAATTTAAATTTGAAGAATGAAAGCAGGTGTATCCATTTTTTTTTGTATTAAAGCTTGACAATGTGCAACCAAAGCTTAGCGCACTGTATACTTGCACATCCTGCACATATGGTGGGTTCGGCCCTGCATTTTACACATTACCTTTCTTCATCACCAGCAGGGCCTCCTATGTTTTTCAGGTGCGGTATTACCACCCGAGCTACTGCCATCAGAGGAACTTTTTTATTGGTCTAGATAAGGCATATTTTTTGAATTTTGAAAGAGGTGATGTCTGTATGTGAAGGTAATCCCCAATATGCCAGCGAGCTAAGCCGTGCCCGCAAAATTCCAATGCTCCCACAGCGGACATTCTATCTCTTCCTGTCCCCTCCTACATCTTTCCTGTATCCATGTTTACCTCCTGCCACAGTATCCGTTTCCCTCGTTTGATAGGAAGGCTCTTCTCTATTGACTAGTCCGTCATTACATGCCTGTCTAACTTCCAGCTCCTACCTACTTTTCATACAGTATCTCCTCTGATGTTCGCTATTCGCTCCACTCCTTCTTCTTAACCTATTCTATCATAATCCCATCTCTAATGTTATAAATATATACTATTCTTATCCTTTTCAAGCTTTAATTTCCCAAATTCACTATCCTATTCCACCACCTAATGCCTCGTTTTAAATGGCAAAATTAAGTGAACAAATTGTTAGGACCATAGAAACTTTGACGATTAATACATATCTCCGTTTAATAAAACAATAACTTTTCGTTAAATATTGACGCAAGAACTAAAATAAAAACATCTTAAAGCACAACCGAGAACTAAAATCAAAACAAACAAAATGGCAAAGGTCACTGCCTACGTCACAAAAAAAAATTCCAATTTTCCTTTAACAGCACGGCGTAATCTTGTTTATATCATTCTTGGGCTAAACCGGAGCTAAAGCGTGATTTTGTTTTAGCCATAACAAACAGCTGTTTTGAAGAACATTTAGAAATAGAGGGAAAATCCAGAGGTATCTTAAAATTTGTTGAATACTTTTCTGTTTGAACGAACATGTGTTGAGCAGCTAACTGTGTCTCTCTTTTGCTTCATATTTTGAAAGATAACTTATGTGCATGATACACAGAAAAACAAGGTATGCTCACTTCGGCTGATTTAGCGCGTGACGTCACATACTTCTGATTTTTGTTCTTAGAGAGTGTAAATAAATGTGTTAATTTGCCGATTTTGTTATTGTTTTTTATGTTTATTATTCTTATAATCATAAAAATCGTTTAAACCTTCAGTTTAAAAAAAATAATCTTCACTTAATAAATAAAATAATAATAAAAGAAGAATGTGACGTCATAAAATATCAATTGTATGCGTCTAGTGGGCATACCTTGTATTTCTGTGTATCATGACTTATGTGGTTGTGTTTTGTCGTTCACCAAAATATCGGATTTTCGGCGTCCG
Source organism: Platycheirus rosarum (assembly GCA_963971375.1). Classification (NCBI taxonomy): domain Eukaryota; kingdom Metazoa; phylum Arthropoda; class Insecta; order Diptera; family Syrphidae; genus Platycheirus; species Platycheirus rosarum. Next base: position 8,177,623 of record OZ020511.1, on the reverse strand, counting down.
ATATCGCAAATCTGGCAAAAATTCGAACTCGTCCAATGGCGAGAAAAAAAGGCGAGCAAAAAATGTTGCGATGCAAATCCTATTTTCAACTCTCAAAGAAATACTATTTAAAATATTTTTTATTGCACTTCTCTCTTCCGCACTTATGTATTCATTTTGAGAAGTACGACCTTTTTTATATAAATATTTGTTTGATAGATTAACAATGTCTAACAACATTGCCACCAGCACCAGCATCGTCTTCTTACTTCTGTTTGACACTTTGTGTCATAAAAAAGTATACGTGTCAGTATCAGTATAGTACATGGCGAATCTCCAATCTCTTTATATTGTTTTTCTTTTGAGTCGATGATTTTATAAGATTTCCTTCTCCTTATCAAAAAGAAATGTATTTTCTATTACCATTTCGATGTTTTTCTTCCATTGTTAAAAAAAATATAAATTAATAAATAGCCTCTGAAAGCACAACAATGGAGACGAGCGCAAAATAAAATTGTCAATATTTGTGTTTTGTTCTGCAATATGGTGCCCTTGAATTTACTTGCGCAAAGTTGGTAGCAATGGAACAGCAACAGCAAATTTAGAACTTTGGTCTAACGACGCTGTTGACGTTGCGTGTGCTGGTCTAATCTAACTTGAACAATTGAAATACTTTGGTTCTAAAATATTGGCGGCCGCTTTGTTGCTGGTGCTGTTGCTGTTGCTGGTTCAATCTGTCTGCGCATAAGGCGTAGTGACTTAATGGCTGAACACAATGGTGTAGAGGTAGCTTTAGTAAGCAGCACTTTCAAAGTTAAAACTACGTCAACACCATAGAAAAAAGAAAAAAGAACTGCGACTCTTACCTACCATGCTCTCCTAACCCTGAAATTTTATTTTTTGTATGTGAATACACGTGAGAAGCAGCTAATCAGCCGTACGTTTCGTGGCCACCATAATGCAAACGTATTAATAGTCCCATAAGAAATGTATAGGGACCGGTACATATATGTCGCTGAACGGGGCATTTTCAGTTTTTAAGTGAAGAGAGAATTATCCTCTCAGTTGTCGTTCTTGTTTCTTTTTTATATGGCCTGCAACAAAAATTTTATGGAGCTTTTTTCCAATTTGCTTTTGTTGGAATTCGGCTCTCTCACAATAAAGTCTTCTTTAGTTTTGATCTAAAAGACATAGGATATATAGGTTCATAAATATGATGAATTATGGTGATAATAAGAAAAAAAAACAGGAACAAATAAATAAAATTATAATAAATATAAATTCCGGCAAAGGCTCTGCGGGTACTTCCAGCAATAATACAATAGTTTTATTGTTTTTTTTATGAAATTCGCTCGGGACGGCTTGTTGAATGATATACATCATTAGAAGGTTTGCAACAAAATTTATACATATTTCCTTTAGGAAATTTGTTGAAACTGGTTTTTTGTCAAGATAAAATTCATTAAACACTTTCACAGGCTTAACATCTTTTTCCGGTAAAACAGGAAACGAATAAAAGGGCTAACTATAATGGTCGGAAGCAAACGGAAGCTAGTGTCAAAACCGACCGAAGCGTACGTATCTTTTGGATAGGTTACCTTGTTGGTGTTTGTTTTTTTTTTTTTGAACGAACAAATCCAACCAGCTAGGTTACCTCTCAAAATTCGAAGCAAAAGAGAAACAGTTGTTCATCAGCTGTTCACGTGTTGAAAAAAGTATCCATCAAATTTTAGGATACCTTCAGATTTTCTGTCTGTCCAAATGTTCTTCAATCAGCTGGAAAACATCTCGTTTTAACCATGCTAATTACAACAAAAGCAAAAAAACCTATCCGAATGTTACGTTCGTGAACGTGCCCAAAAGCTTGTCTCCTCTCTACTATCATGTTTACAAATTACAAGCAAAGCAATGAAACTGTAATAGAAAATGCTAGGTTATATCAATAACAAAAATAAAAAGATAATGGTGTTTTACTTATTAAACTAAATTGAAAAGTCAATGTATGATTTTTTTAAATTTAAGTCAGTAAATAATTTGTTTATTCTATTGATTAAAACATTAAACCATTTTTCATACTTTTTAAGGCGGAATTCATAACAAATTATACTTTTAAGTCATTAGGCAGGTGAATAAAAAATAAATATGAAAGTGATGCCGGAATGTAATTGAGTTAAGAGTTAAGTTAAAGTATTCAGAAACTGGTAAGCGTAGGATCATTTTCCGTTTACGGTGCGTGCGGTGAATGATTCCGAAACTGTTCCATTCAACTTAAGAAGAGAATTTTGCTTCTGGTTTTGAAGGCAGAACTCAGAATCCCCTCTAGCAGCACAAACCATGTAACTGAAATGTCAAAACGAAGTGGGCCAAAAAAATTTTTCTTTTTCTTCTAACTGGTGTCAATTGCGTTAATATGCTGGCTAAATATTATACATGGATAAAATTTGACAGGTTAAATTGGGATATTATTTAACCTGCTCCAGAGCAGGCTAAGTTTTAGACAGTCGGCAAATTTTGTACGCGTTCCATTACTTTTATTGGTGTGAAAGATGAATATGAACTTGTTGTTCGTGTCATTCTCATTCGTCGTCAATCTAGTGTTCGTAGACTAGTAAATAAATAACATGGGCTCAACTTTCCCTAAAGGGAGCACGAATTTTAATACGCAGATAGTTTTATTCGATAGATTAGCACTTTTTAATAACAAATATCACAATCTTAGAGGGAGGAAACACTTCTAACTATTTTTAATTAATTTTTGAAATTCTTAAATTCCCATATAAAATGCATACGAAAATGGCATCTCTTTATTTAAGTGTTACCAGTAGTATGTGCGAGATTGGGTTTATGCAAAAGTTCTTTAAATCAAAAAGAAACGTTGCACATACCCAACCTAGCACCTTCTCTAAATCCTATAGTGAGCCCAAGCAGGGCGGTTGCAGGGGGGGGGGGCAGCATGCCCACCATACCTTCTTCATACTTTGTAAAAAAAATTAGGTTAAAACCGAAAAATAAAACATTTTTTTTATGATTTAACGGTGTTTCCTAACTAATATTTTAATCCTGTTCTATTGAGACCCTTACCTAACTGTAAAAAGAATTTCAAAATTATACGCGTGCTCCCTTAAAGGAAAGTCGCCCCATTACATGTGCTGGGAATTATTTTACAGAGATTTGGGATTGTTGTTTGAAAAAAATTAAATAAGCGAAAATTCATTTAAAAAAACAAGTAAAGATTGAACTATGTGAGTTAATTTTTTTCTTTGTATTTCTTTAAGCTGTTATTCGTATAAAAAAGTAATAAATTTAATCAAGATAAATTTTGTTCTCCAGGAAAAATGAGAAAATAAAGACCAATAATGGGTTAACAATATTCAATAATTCAATTGACACAGCAGAATGCTAAAATCGATACAAACGTCAAAAATTTCCCAAGGAATCAAATTTAGCCAGCATTTTAACGCAATTGGCACGGCCTAAAAGTCGTTGTACCTTACAGGCACTTAGTACCAAATATAAGACATCAAAAACTTAAACCTCATTCTAATATATGGCAACCTATAGTTGTCACTACTCTGAATCAAAGACAAACATTTTAAAACGGCAAAGCGCCACATTTAAAATGTTTCTGAATTGTAAGGTTAATTTTACCATACCGTAAAATATCTTAATATCTTGTCCTCTCCTTATATCTTTTTTTAATATATTTTTTTATTTAATATGTTGCAGATTTCATCGTAACAAATGGCCACAATAGATGGAAGACCGGCGCAATATGGGATCTCTCTTAAGCAATTACGGGAGCTCATGGAAGTCAGAGGCCGAGAAGGCGTAGCAAAAGTACATGAGTTTGGGGGTGTGCAAGAAGTTTGTAAAAAGTTGTACACATCACCAAATGACGGTAAGTGTCTACAATTAATGCTGCCTATAATTCATTTTTTACTGTCTATCCGTCTGTCTAAAGATTATTTTCTTCATGCTTCAAACTAAAAATCTCCTTAAACTCCTAAAACTTGACTTGGAAACTTGAAACTTGACTTTGTTTTCATTCGTAAAGGAAAAGCTTATTTTTATAAGAACGCCTCTGATAATTTTGACATTTTGTATTCTGTGTTCTATTCTTTTTAAGCAACACATTTTATTGAATGTAGCTCCAATAGAGCAAGTTTTTAGTTATAGATTTTCTTATTAACGGTTTATAAAACTTGAACCATTTTGTTCAACTGAAGTGGTATAGTGGTTGGTAAATATAAATAAAATCTCATGGTAACATGACTTTTATTGAACAAATTGGCTAAAGAGTATTTCTTTTGCGTTGCCCTTTAAATCTTGACGTTAAAACTACGTAGAATACAGCGCAGCTATGATCACTAATTCAATTCAAATAGGAATGAGAAATTTCATTCCGAATAAGTTAAAAAATATTAAACTCAAAGTTATTTCACGGTTCGATTCGAGATGTAAAGAAGTTATCAGGTTAAGATGGGTAAACATTGAAAAGCATATCCAGCTTGAAAAGTAAACTTAACCCTGCCCTTTAAATTCTTCTAAAGTAGAGCACTGGCAACTGAGGCTGAGCAAGCAGATCTGCTATTTATTGAGAACTAATGATGACGAGGAGTTCTTTACGTTTTTTTACAAATGACCAAACATTTTTGCCTTGACATTGCAGTATTTTTGCCGGATTTTTTGATGATGCAAAAATTTAGTTTTACGAATGTGAGCATTAGACCCCTTTCTTGCTGAAACTTTTTCCGGTTTTCCTCGGTTTTGTTGGCTTTATAACAACGGAAACTTACCTCTTTCAACCTGATAACCTATTTCCACCTCGAATCAAACCATGAGTTATCTTTTTGAACTATTCGGTACAAAATATTTCATTCCTAACAGACTAAATTTTTTTTTTTTTTTTGTATAATTAACGCGCGCACAATTGACTATTTGTTCCCCTGTTAATGTAGAATACACTGCGAGGGCATTATGAAGATAGGGAGGGGAGAGATAAGAGGTGTCGATTAACATTGGTTTTGAATGTTTGCAGATCAAAATGGCAAGGGAAAATCTCGCCGGGAAAACTATTCCAAATTCGTGTAGTTCGGCTAAAAAAAGAATCCCTATATTTTACGGTACGTCTAAATTGGGCTCAAGGGTGAACTGATGAGCATTCCTTGCGAGACAATCATTACGGGAGAAACTTTTAAGGGGAGGAATGCACCTGGCTACTTCGAGTGAGCATTTTTTATAAAAAAACGATAGAATAAGGAAAGACATGAAACATTGCGTCGGTGTTCGAGAGGTTCTATTTCCTATCAATCTTAACGCTCGATTTTGTATTCTATCAAGCAGGTGAAGCGATGTTTGTTAAGCACCTGCCCACCGGTGGGAGTTATACTCGAGTTTAGGGCGTATAAAAGCTTTATAAATTGTAGCCAGATCAGATGGGGAAAAATACTTCTTACACCGATACAGAAAACCTAAGCACTTAGGAGCATTTTTAGCAATCTCAAATATATGGTCGTTCCAACGGAGGTCGTCGTTGACACACATACTGAGTACTGAGAATGGCATTCATGGACAGTGGCATGGAGGGAATGTTTAGCTTTAATGACAGAAGTCAGCATTGAGTTTTCCAAGCATTAAACTCCAAACGATTCCTATTACCCCAATTGACAATGCTGAATAAATCGGAGTTTAATGAGCTTGACATACGGTACCGTTGCAATTGTACGTCCGAAGGCGAAGGACGTGAATTTTCGAACGAATATGAAAAGCTGAGGGTAGAGTCGTCAGCAAAACAGTTAAGTGGATTAAAAGTAACAGACAGAAGATCATTTATAAAAATGAGGAAAAGAGTCGGAGAGATAACAGACCCCTGGGGCACACCAGCATTTATTTTGTGGAAATCAGACTTGAATCCGTTAAATACAACTTGTACTGAACGCTCCAGAAGATAGCTTCTAATCCAAAGAACAAGAGTATCATCGATGCCAAAAGCACGCAGTTTCGATAAGAGAGCTTCATACCAAACTATGAAATGCCTTGGAGATATCAAGAGCAATAATCTTACTTTCACCAAAGCGATGTAAAGATTTGTTCCACTGTTTGGTGAGATATGCCATCAGATCCCCAGTGGAACTGTTGCTGCGGAAGCCGTACTGACGGTCATGGAGAAGCTTTCGATCTTCGAGATATTCCTTAAGCTGACGGTTAATCAGTGTTTCCATGACCTTAGAAAGAAGGGATGTCAGTGCTATGGGTCGGTAGGGGGGAGGATGGGTCACCTTTCTTAGGGACAGGCTGGACAAATGCTGTTTTTCATCTTCTACGAGATTCCAGAAAAGTTGGAGCGATGGAAAAGCTTACGCAAAGGCATTGCCAGTGTGGAAAAACACCTCTTCAGGAGAATCGGGGGTATAGCATCCGGGCCAGCGGATTTGTGTATATCGAGAACTCTTGCTACTGTACGAGTACGACGTTGCTGTAAGGCAGCATAGAACTGGCAACGAAATTGGCTGGGAGCAAGTTTGCCTTTTCTGAAGAGTAGACAATAGGTTTGTCATTAGCGATCAGCATTGGAACTGAAGATGTTGGGGAGTTTTTAATATTTTTAAGACTGACCAAATGCTTTTGGGACATTGCAAAATTTTTTGCCGTTATATTTGGTCATGCAAAAATTTGGTTCTTTCAATAACGGGGTTGCATGAGTACCTTGATTGTTTGTGCTTTTTCCGATTTTCCTCTGTAAGATCGGAAACTTTCTTCTTTGAACCTGATAGCTTATTTACACTCAGAGTTAAACCAGGACTATTCTTTAGGCTTGATGCTTTTTACTCTGTTAGGAATAAAAGCACGCATCCCTAGAAGAATCACATTTGTGATCATTTCAGCACTGGCATCAATGTCACTATCGAGGAAGCATAGTGACCAGTTAAAGTTTCGGACAAAAATATTCAGGCCGTCCCAGTTGGCTTTCTCGTATTGCCAAATGTTCCTAGCGAGTTTTTCTTTAACTGGATGAGTGGGAAACGAGAAATTTGCTAAAATGACACAATGGTCCGAAGTGCCAAATGGAGAAGTTACACTAATGGTATACTTATCAGAAAGAAGTAAGAAACAAGTCAAGAGTATGGGCGGCTTGCTCAGCAACATCCGATATACACGTTGGCCCATCGATCAGTTGCGTAAGGTGATGTAAACCGGCAAAGAGCTTGACATACCTTCTTTCGGGTTTTGTCTGACCAGAATAGCGAGCCAATTGGAATTGTGTACATTGAAATCGCCCGCAATAACGATTCGAATCAGACAGCGCATCAAACTTGTTACAAGTCGAATAACTGTCGAGATTTGGACTCATGTAAACAAAACAATAAGATTTAAATCCGTGGAAGGTAGCAATGGTGAATGATTAATCGCAGGATTACAGGTGGCAATTGATTTGTTATAAGCTTACTTGCATTTTTTATTTGAGATTTCTTCCTTAGAGATTTGGTTTTCTTAGCTTTGGTGGTTTGGCGGTTGTGAATTTATCATCCTTGTTTGGTGGAGTTGTATCAGAAGGCATTTGGGGTTTCTTCTTATTCTCAGAGCGAGCGAGTAAAAGCGTCAATATTGTCCAGCTGTAATAATTCGTCATACATTGTGTTGCACTTTGTGTGATCCATTATAGAGGATAAATAATTTATTTCGGTTTCAATTTTAGAACTGGCTAGCCCCTATCTTATCTATAGCGTCATTCACAAGGGATTTAGTTGCACATATTTCGTCTGTAATACATTTTAAGCTGTCATAGAATAAATCACTCCGATCAACGTTTGCAATTGCAGAAGATTAAATATTACTTACTTATCTTGTTAGTATTTAATTCTAAGGCGTAAGTTATTTTCTGTGAATTTTTTATTTGTTCGAGTTCAGGTATTTTCACATTATCTTTACGGGTATTTAATTTTTGCATCAATGTTGATATTTGGTTGTTAACAATATTTATTTCGTCTGAGCAAATTTTTGCATTTCCAGTCAAAAAAGTATCAAAATTATGAATAGATTTTGTCAATTTGTCGTCTTTAGAAATATTTTGATTTTCGAGACGAATAACCATACTAGAAAGTTCGTCAATATATTGCATTAAATGATGATTTAGTCTGTCTTCTTTTACTTTTTTCTTAATCACTCATCTTTCCAGGAGTTAGACAAATCACCAAATAAATTGGAGTTTGAGCAGAAATATTTTGTTTTGACTTTTGCTTAAATATTCATTTAAATATTTCGAGGCTTGGTCAGCCCAATGCAACATGGGTGAAAGCTTTTAGTACACAATTTGCCATTGCTTTTAATTTATTCACTTTGGTTTGTGTATGAAATTGAGCTTTCTAAGCAGCTATTGTGATCGCAATTATCAATGACACCAACCCCATTGTCAAAATATTTTGATTTATTGTGAATTCGCCCAATTATAGCACAAGGAATCAGCTGTTTCGTTGACAGATGCCTTGCCTGTCCAGAATCCAAAAACAAGTTTACACACATATTTAGACAAAATTCAACTCACCAGCAAAATATTTGTTGGTTTAAAACACTCCCAGGTACGATGTAAATGAATTGACACCAAAGAAACCAAACGTAATTAAATGCAACGACGTATAACAACCATTAGAACAAAAAGCAAACTTTGCCACGACCAATTTTGATTATGCCAAAGTGTTTTATTTGTGTTTTGTTGGATAAGAAAAAATTTCTAAATATTTTTGTCTTACCGTCTATACGCATATATTTTTTTAATGATTAATGTTTCAATTTTCCATCACGGCGATAAAATGCAAATGTCGAAAGTGAAAAGATATTTGAATGAACTTGAGTCACTGCATAGAGTTTTCTAATAAATTATGAGATCCGTGCCGATTTTGGATTCTTTAGCCCATCTCTTTCCTTCAAATCATTCGTTCTCTTTTACATATTCATTCAAGTTGTATGAGCGCTGTGTCCATACACAAACACGTTCAATTGGTGAAAGAATTAAACTTAAAAAAGCTCAAGTCTATAATGCTCATAGAAAAGTCATGACTACAATGACGTTCATTAACTTCTTTAATAGATTTAAATTTTGGTGTCATATTTCTCATTTTATTTTAGGTTTGAGCGGATCAAGATCTGACATAGAACATAGACGTGAGACATTTGGTTCGAATGTTATACCACCGAAACCACCAAAAACATTTCTGACATTGGTCTGGGAAGCTCTCCAGGACGTGACACTTATTATATTAGAAGTAGCCTCATTAGTATCACTTGGTCTATCATTTTATAAACCCGCCGATGAAGATGCTCGTAAGTTATTTTAGGATTTTTTTTACTAACAACACAACTAAATTCCTCATTTTTCTTTTATCAGCTGTTCTGGCAGAAGAAGACGATCACCATGGCTGGATAGAAGGATTAGCTATCCTTATTTCTGTTATCGTTGTTGTTATAGTAACTGCGTTCAATGATTACTCAAAAGAAAGACAGTTTCGTGGCTTGCAAAATCGTATTGAGGGTGAACATAAATTCTCAGTTATACGAGGCGGCCAAGTGTGCCAAATATCTGTTGGGGACATTGTTGTCGGCGATATTTGCCAAGTCAAATATGGCGATTTATTACCGGCTGATGGTGTTCTCATTCAGAGCAACGATTTAAAAGTAAGTTTAAAGTTATCATTTAAATTATCCCTTTTTTATTATAAAACTAGATCATGGGAAAGGCTTTGATAATCCTTGTTGTGCATTTTTCAGAAGATCAAGTTTTTGATATATTAATTGAGTACGCATGATGGTCATAGCTATTTTATTTATACGCCTACACAAAAAAAGTAACTATTCAAAGAAATAATACCCGCGTGTTTATTTCATTCGATCTGAAATGAAACACTTCGTTACTAAACAAAAATCACTTACTTTTCTATCGTTGGTATCAAACATATACGAAATCAAAAATATTCAACTGCGTACCGTTGCAATTTCAAATTATTTGTATTTTTTTTTTCTAATAAAAATCCTTGACTCCATTAGTAAAATATCCTTTAGACTCTATTATGATCCGTGATTTGCAAGAAAAATACTGGCGCTTAACTTTTTTCGCTTAAGACTTCTATTATTATATTTTTCTCTTTAAAACATTTAGGTTGACGAATCCTCGTTAACTGGCGAATCTGATCATGTTAAGAAGGGTCCAGATTCAGACCCGATGGTATTATCGGGCACTCATGTTATGGAAGGGAGCGGTAAAATGATCGTTACCGCCGTGGGTGTTAACTCCCAAGCCGGTATTATATTTACTCTCCTTGGTGCTGCAGTTGATCAACAAGAACAAGAAATCAAAAAACTGAAAAAGGGTGAGTATTTAAACATTTTATGCTAAGATTTGTATGGTTAAGATTTGCTTTTTTATTTTATTTTCCTTGACTTAGAAATGTTTTTTTATATCTACAAAATATTAACAGTGTATTCTCACTTACATGACCTGCTGGTGTATGAATTTTACGACTAGTATTCGGTTGTATGAACACAAATCTTATATACGTACTTCGACTTCGACTTCTGAATAACGCAATATCATAGAAAATGTATAGAAGTGGAACCTATTACAGATCATATTAACGTTATTTTTTCTTCATTAGAAGCTGATCTGAACCAAAAAATATTAGTTCATTTAAGTGAGAATTCCCTGGACATATATTTACAGTGGTGGATATAGCAATCGATGAGAAGTCTCCTCCTCCTTGATTATAAATTTTCCATAATTGACACCTATTGTCACATTCACCAGGATAATATTTCCATAATTTTCGCTGGCCAAGTGCTTTTCTCTAAGCTTGCAGTTTCTTCTCCCATGTCACTACTACAGCAACGATAAGCAGTTAAGACATTTTTTGCTTTTTTGTTCTTATTCCATTTATACTACCCTATAACCACTACCACAATGACAAACAATGATGAAACAGTTCATCATGAAACGATCTCCTGTCAAGAGATTTACCCTTACTCCGATTTTCATGTTCAGTGCACACAAATATAAGTTATAATTCAAACCTGAAAAAGCGCTCTCAATACTTTGATCTTATTATTACTGAACAGCTTTCGGATTGCCAATTTGGCTTTCTTTTTCTTTCAATTGAATTAGAAATGTGTAAATTGTTATGTCCACCACTGTGTATATGAAATTAATATATAAATTAATGTTGGCTAAAGCTGAATATGCGAAGAAATTAAAAAAGAAAAAAAAGTTTAATACATTTTCTTTTGATAGTTATGTCCTTTTGGAATGTCTGAGCCCTGCTTTTTTGGAAGTTTATTTCGAACCAATTAAAAAAATACCCTGTATTTAATTTCAGCTTGAATAATTAAAAAACATATTTCCTCCTTTCCCGTCTTGTTTTATAGTTTAACTGTAGTTTAGTTAATATTTTTGTTGTATTATTTTTTGAGGCAGATTTACAGTCAGTTCTTTAATGTAGCGGTAAGTTATAACCATCCTTTTGATTTAAATTTAGAGAGAAATCTCACCCACAAAACAACCAAAGTAAGCTCTATTCCTCCAATTAATAAAAAATCTCACCGAAAAATATATTAAAATCAAATCTGTTTTCTCAAATAAATACATAGTTAATATTCATGAAAGTTTCTTAAGAAAAGCAGCTAGACCAGATGGTAATTATGTTGTTTTGGCTATTTTTGTATTGTACACATGAATCATGCTTGCTGGGAATTTTTCATTCAGAAATTTTCTATAAACAAAAAATTCCTTAGAAAAGGGAACTCAAAAGCCATTTGAGTGCCTTCTATTTTTCAGGGTCCTTGTTCAATGGTTGAATTTGAATTTTTAGGACAAAATTGTGAAAAACAATCCATAAAGTATCTTCCATGTTTAGAGTCTAGCATTTGTATCCTAATCTATGCTAGGAGCGTTTCAAATGCTTAATGATCGGCTTAGACAATGTGTTATACACCACTATACTTTTATTAATGTAGTGCCCCGTGGCTTAGTGGTTAGTGTGTCGGACTGCTAAGCGAATGAGTGTGGGTTCGAATCCAGCTCATCACCACCTTTTTTCTGGGGTACTGCCTCTTGCGAGGAACTGACAAAAAACCTCCAAGAGTAAAATTTGTCTCGAAAAAGTGCATCTCATGTAGCCGTTCGGACTCGGTGGTAAACTGTAGGTCCCTTTCATTCTTGCAGATTAACAACACACACACAGGAATGGTTGAGAGTTTAAGTCACTAGGCCTTGGCTCCTTAAGGAGCTGTCGTGCCAATAAATTTTCAAATGATTTAATGAACTTAAAAATAAGTGTAAATAAATGCCACGTATTTCCCGTGAGAAGAGTCTTTAAATATCTTATATTAATTTCAAAAAATCTAATGTTTCGTTTGAGTTTTTCACTCAGACAACTAGATGGCCAAACGATTGTTTGAAATTTCTAAATAAAATATGCTTACATATTTTACAGACAAGTCATTTATTCTTATTCGTAGTCTTTATACGTATTTTCTATATGGTGGCTAGAAAAATTGGAATATATTTAATATAAAGGTCTTCACCTCTCAAATACATAAATTTAATTTTCTTGGTTTTGTTTTCTATGCTGACAAAATCAAATTAGTTTTTTTTATCAAACCAAAATTCAAGAAAGTAATTATTTTGTTATAGTTAGAAACTTAAAAAGACTACCTACGAAAAGAAAAAAGTGAAGTCATATATCAGAATAAAAGCAGGCGGTAATAAATTTAGAAATGTCTTATGGCCACTCACTGCGCTTGTCTGGTTTTAATAAAATCGATTAATTAATTTTTTAATGGATGCTTTTCACTAATTCTCCAAAATCGCAAAAACCGAACTTTTTCCAAAATATAAAAAAAAATTGCTTTCCTTATGTTTGAGTTAATTTGCTTTTGTTGCCTAGTGTTCTCTAAAATTTGTAAGTATTTTATTTCGAAACCAATAAAAATAATTGTTTTATTCAATAAATTTAAAAAAATCTATAAAAATGGAAGATAAAAGTAATTTGACAATTTTTTTTATCACAATGAAATTATTTTTTTTATACAAAATTAAATTTACTATCAGTATTTTTTATTCTAAATGTATTTTTAAATTTTTTATCAAATTAAAATGAATCAAATTTTCTCTTTCTTTCTTTGTGGAAAATGACATGTATATTTAATGTATATGCATTTGTTATACAAATATATATATATTTTAACAAAAAAAAAAAAAAAAAAAATTAAACCAAAATATTTCGTGTTGCATGATGTGATTGATTGATCGTCCCTCTCCTCTTCATCCACACTGTGGTATTCATCATCAAAAACAATGAATATTCTGTTAAATGAAAATAAATAAATTGTTCGTAAAAAAAAACAATTAATAAATAAAAATTAAAAAAAAACATTGGCAGAAGCTAAAAAGGCGAGGAAGAGCAAGAGTTTAACAGGTGATTTCCTCATATTTGTTTTTTTTTTATTCTATTTATGTCGCTTTTTAATTTTATAATTTTGATTTTGTTATATTTTATTTATATTTTCACTATGCATATGGTTTTTGTATATTTTTTTCTTAAATAATCCTGCATTTTTCTTTTCTTGTTTTTTATATGTTTTTTATTTAGAGCATGTTTATTTTATTTTTTAAATTAATTTACGTACCTACATAATTAGTTCCTTTTAGAGCTTGTAAGCACTTGCGCTTTTTGCAGAATATATGAAGTTTAAGAAATATAAACAAAGAATAATAAATTGCTTAGATTAAATGTGTTGCTTATCGAAAGAAAAGAAAAATCCATGTGAATTAAACATACCTCACAATAAATTTTTATTAAATTGAAAAATATATATCAATTTTAAATTCTTTTGTTATGTCCAAATTTTCGCAGTAAAGAGTATACATATTTAAAAAAAAAAATTATTTTATATGTTTTCTTTAAAATATATATATGTATTTCAAAGACGATGGTACGACGCCAATCAGCAATAGTCACATGAGTTCACCAATGCCCGTTGATGTTGTAAAATCAGAATCAGATGGCAATCATGTTCAACCAGCAGCATCGAGTTCTGAAGGTTCCGGACACAAAAAAGAGAAATCCGTACTCCAAGCTAAACTAACGAAGTTGGCAATACAAATTGGTTATGCTGGTTCAACTATCGCTGTTCTCACCGTTATCATACTTATTATACAATTCTGTATACAAACCTTTGTCATAGAAGAAAAACCATGGAAAAACATATACGCCAATAATTTAGTTAAGCATTTGATTATCGGTGTAACAGTATTAGTTGTAGCTGTACCTGAAGGTCTACCTTTAGCTGTTACATTATCATTAGCTTATTCGGTAAAGGTAAGTTGTATTATGGTATTTGATATACTTAGCAGTGTTACCTCTAATGGAAGCCAAGATCTTTTGGAAGTATTGAGCTAATTAATATACATCCGCCCCGACATTTAAAGAGAATTGTAATTTATTTAAAACTATTGAAGAGAATTTTTTTTTTTTGAAGTTGGTATATAGAATTTATTCGACGACGCAGGTCTTTTAAAACGCAATATTTTAATTGAAACATCCAATAAGTCGAATTTCGAGAAAGTAAAAAAAACTGTTATGTAAAACCTAGTGCCAAAAGACCTGCCATATAACCAATAACAATTAGCTTAGTTTTTGCTATCAAAGAACTTTAACCAAGAAATCTATTATTGTTACCTTTCATAGTAAGTTTTTTTTTTATTTTTCCACTTCTCGGTAACGACTTATTAAAAAAGTTCCGGGTTGCCAAATAAGAACATTGTTTTTAAACTTAATGATAAACTGTACTTCTTGGTCGACTACTATTACTGTATTTCTTTTTTTACTTTGTCTATAAACCGAAATTATACCAGAAAAAAAGTAACATTTCTTAATGTTCTGACGGTCCCGAATAACGTTAGTTAACCGAACTAAGGATGTATAGAACTATTACCTTACTAATATTATTCAAATCCATAAAGCGTCATCCAGTGGCCAGTTTTAACAAAGCTTAAGTAAAAATATGTAGTATGTATCAACTTTCGTGATCGAACAAGTTCTTTTAGAATTTTGCTGGTTGAATTCTTATATAAAAGGTTAAAATTTCTTAATTTTTTAAGGAAATACATATCCTTCCATATTTTTTTAATTTCTTTTGAAGTGTCACCTATAGAGCATTATGCTATAACGTTTCTTCTATTATGGGGTAGATTCACATTCCCCTATTTCTTATAGCAATCAATTGTTTGTTAATTTTCTATTGCTCTTTCAAATATATTTCCCGGTACGACATGTGCTCCACCTATATGAAGTAAATGCAGTCAATAAGCTGAAACAGTTTCTTTGCAATCGTATGAACGGGTATGGCAACGAATTGAATACGAAAAAATAAATACACTAACTTTTTACTAGAAACCGTACAGTAGTTTTCATGATTTATACATTCAGGTCGTTATTCTCCTTCATATTACTTAATTTTATCATAGATCTTGGTTTTGAATGTGGTAAGGTAAACAACAGCAACTACGCTGACCCAACCATCCATTTTGTTTAGATTGACCAAACAAAATCTTGAAACTTAATAAACATTCCAAAATGGTTTTTTTTTTCAGAAAATGATGAAAGATAACAATTTGGTGCGACATTTAGATGCTTGTGAAACAATGGGCAATGCCACTGCCATTTGTTCTGATAAGACTGGAACATTGACTACAAATCGTATGACTGTCGTTCAGTCGTATATCTGTGAAAAACTATGTAAAGTCTTACCAAAATTCACCGATCTACCACCAAATGTAGGAAATTTCATTATCCAAGGTATTGCTGTTAATTCAGCATATACTTCAAATATTATCGTGAGTTTACATGTGAAATAAAAAAAAATTCTTTTGTTTGTTCTAATTAAAGTATTTTGTTCCTTGTTTTTTTAGCCCGGAGTCCAACCTACGGATCTGCCAATGCAAGTTGGTAATAAAACTGAATGTGCTCTATTGGGTTTCGTACAAGCTCTAGGTTGTAAATATCAAACCATTCGTGATGAAATAACAGAAGACAAATTTACTCGTGTATATACATTTAATTCGGTGCGCAAATCAATGAGTACAGTTATTCCCAGGCCAAATGGTGGTTTCAGATTATATACAAAGGGTGCCTCAGAAATCGTACTTAAAAAGTAAGAAACCCGGCGACAATGTGTCCAACTATTTTTTTTTAATAATCCTTACTGCCTTATTAGGTGCGCGTTCATTTATGGCCATGATGGTGCTCTAGAAAAATTTACACGAGACATGCAAGATCGCCTAATTCGTGAAGTTATTGAGCCAATGGCATGTGATGGCCTACGAACTATTTCGATTGCTTATAGAGATTTCGTGCCTGGCAAAGCTGCCATTAACGAAGTGCATATAGATAATGAGCCAAACTGGGATGATGAAGAAAATATCTGCAGCAATCTAACATGCCTATGTGTGGTGGGTATTGAAGATCCAGTCCGTCCCGAAGTACCAGAAGCTATTAAAAAATGTCAAAGGGCTGGAATTACTGTTCGTATGGTGACTGGTGATAATATCAATACAGCCAGATCAATTGCCAGTAAATGCGGTATACTTCGGCCAAATGAAGAATTTCTTATTTTAGAAGGTAAAGAATTTAACCGACGAATTCGAGATACTAATGGAGATGTAAGTACTTTTGTTAATATATTTTCGTTTTCACATAACATCCTTTTTCATATTTTGTTTAGATTCAGCAACATCTTATTGACAAAGTTTGGCCAAAACTGCGAGTACTTGCTCGATCATCACCAACAGACAAGTATACTTTAGTTAAAGGTATGTTTGATATTAGCTATATTACGAGGTTGACCTGCTTTATTTGTTTTATTCATTAACTTATAGGTATTATTGACAGTGCAATCAGTGAAAATCGTGAAGTCGTTGCTGTTACCGGTGACGGTACAAATGATGGACCTGCATTGAAAAAAGCCGATGTTGGATTTGCAATGGGTATTGCCGGTACAGATGTCGCTAAAGAAGCTTCCGACATTATTCTTACCGATGACAACTTTAGTAGTATCGTAAAAGCTGTTATGTGGGGACGTAATGTTTACGATTCGATAGCGAAATTCTTACAATTTCAACTGACAGTAAATGTCGTTGCTGTTATTGTTGCATTTATTGGTGCCTGTGCTATTCAGGATTCACCACTCAAAGTAAGCTTCTAACTCAAGAATGTTCATACACATTTTGTATTTTTTTTTTTTTTACATTTAGGCCGTTCAAATGCTTTGGGTTAATCTTATTATGGACACACTTGCATCCTTAGCCTTAGCTACTGAACTTCCAACGCCCGACTTACTACTTCGTAAACCATACGGTCGTACGAAACCACTTATTTCACGCACAATGATGAAGAATATTTTAGGCCAAGGCATCTATCAATTAACAGTTATTTTCGCTCTATTGTTTGTTGGTAAGTTAAATACTAATTTATGTTTCCGATACTAAATTTTCCCACTACTTGTCTGATTTTATATTGTCACTTAGATATAGTGATTGATTTCTCAGGTTACTTGAGGCAGTATATTTTCGTTCTCAATAATACAGTTCGTATAATAAAATTTATTAGTACAAGTGAAAGTTATAGAAAAGTTAACGATTGCTATCAGAATTTTTAAAGAAATTAATTTTAATTTTAAATCCTTATATTTTGCTTTAACTGAAATTAATATATCGATCAGAAAGAACAATAAATGGTTAAAAAAAAATCTGTCTACCCGTTTTAACCTTGAGCTAAAGCTTAAACCGATGAAGTGATTATTTTGAATCTTTGGACTAAGATTTTTAAGTGATTTCCTTCATGGAAAATTGAATAACTTTACTTTACCTGCTCATACAACCGTTAAGGACAAGTTATTTTATTTTACAAAAACGGCTTAAACGGTTTTGATATTTTGTATTCTATTGTAGGTATGGTCTACATCGTGGTAAAAAATATTTTTGAATTGATCCCAAAATTTCATTTAATTTAAGCTTTTTAAGTACTTTTTTAGAAGACCAGTTGAAAAAATGTAGCTGAAAGCATAACGGTAGCATCCATACAAGGATCAAAATTAAGCAATTTTTTCTTAAAACCGACTCAAACCGACTTTTCATAAAAGCCATACATTAATATTGTTCTTATTGTTCTTGTTTAAATATAAGATTACAATATTTATTTCACTACCGACTTTTCAATAGTTTTCTATGTCATACGGGTTAAACATTTCTTCTTTTCCTCTAACCGATGGTTGTTATGGTCTTGGCTAACACCACGACTCCCATTTGTTGAGTTGGCGTCAGAAAACGTCTGCAGGCATCCCGGTGTTGAATTGCCATATGCCAACTTTTTGCGCCTGTCTAAATTCCAAAAATTGTGACGCCTTTTATCTGTGATAAAATTCAAATGGTTTTTATAATGGGGTCCTAACGGCATCTTCCTTATATATGGCAGTATCAACTAAGTTGATTGTATACTGAAAATAACACATTAAAACCTTCAATTGTGTATAACATTTATATAAAAAAAACAAAAAAAAAGGATAACAAAATGTTTAACACGATTTTCTTTCAAGGTGATATTTTGCTTGATATCGAATCTGGACGTGGTCAAGAACTTGGAGCTGGCCCAACGCAACATTTTACTATTATTTTTAATACTTTTGTTATGATGACATTATTTAATGAAATGAATGCTAGAAAAATCCATGGCCAAAGAAATGTTTTCGGAGGCTTATTCACAAATCCTATTTTTTATACAATATGGATATTCACAACCATTTCTCAGGTATTCTAATAAATTTTGTTGTTGAATACTAATAAATATAACATAAATATTGTATAATTTGTATTTTTTTCAGGTTGTCATTATTCAATACGGTAAAATGGCTTTCTCAACAAAAGCCCTTTCACTAGACCAATGGCTATGGTGTATATTCTTTGGTCTAGGAACTTTAGTCTGGGGACAAATAATCACTTCAGTGCCTACTAGAAAGCTACCTAAAATATTATCGTAAGTAAAATAACTCTTAAATATCAGCAAATGTTTTTTTTTGTTAATGTTATATTTTTAATTTAATATAATTTTACACTCTTTTGGTACAAAAAAAGAGCACATATGTATGCAAAAGTTCTAAATGTATATATTTTAATACGTAAATAATAAAATACATATTTTACGTATATTATGAAAAATTCATGCGAAGGCAAAGGAGCATTGCTTAAGTACGTAAAGTATTTTTATAATTATTCTTTTTAAGTGAATAAAATATGAACACTTGCTAGATATTAAAATAATACTTAATTTTATCAGTAAGATGCAAAACCCTAATAACTAAAATTGAAATTGAAAAAAAAAACTTCGCTATCATATCATTCTGTCGTTAAAGCTAAACATACCTCCAATGCCATTGTCCATTATTGGCACTTGCAAAGAAGAAACTGAAAAGTTTTCAGTACTCGGTATGTGTGTCAACGACGACCTCCGTTGGAACGGCCTTATATTTGAGACCGCCAAAAATGCTGCTAAATGCTTAGGTTTGCTTTATACAGAACAAGTTTTTCCCCCTCTGATCTGTCTACAATTTACAAAGCGTTTATAGGCCCAAAACTCTAGTATAACTCACACCTCTGGGCAGACGATTCGAAAACATCGCTACACCTGCTCGATAGAATTAAAAAAAAAAAAACAGCATTAAGATTAATAGGAAATAGAAATGTCTCTGAAACAATTGCCCCTCTAAAACACCAACGCAATGTTTCATGTTTTTCCTTATTTTATCGTTTTTTTTTTTTATAAAAAATGTCCACTCGAAGTAGCCATTCCTGCCCTTAAAAGTTTCCCCCGTAATACTCGTCTCGCAAGGAATGCTCATCAGTTCACCCTTGAGCCCAATTTTGGACGTAGCGTGAAATATGGAGATTCTTTTTTTAGCCGAACAACACGAATTTGAATTAATTTACCCGGCGAGATTTTCCTTTGCCATTTCGATTTACAAGCATTCAAAACCAAAGTTAATCGACACCTTCCGTCCTTCCCCTCCCAATCATCCTAATGCAGTGTACTTATCAGTGGCGTGGCGTGGATATTTTCAAATGGTAAGTCCGACAAAAAATTGCGTATATTAGAAAGATCTACCTGGAAATGTATCGTATATTGCCGATCTGCTTCTTATGCCATATTGGTAAAGCAATTCAAGCCAATTTCTTATACTTCAAGTCATTAATATTTTAATGTACAATTAGGCTAAGCCATAATGAAAGTGGCATCGAAAAAAAAAACAGTTTTTAGCAGATACAAATGCAATACTTTATTGAAAATTTTAAGTAAAAATAAAGGAAGTTCATAAATATTTTGTTCGTATAAATAAATATTTAAGTAAAATCAAAGAAAATCTAAATCTAGATAAAACAGATTTATATTTCCATTAAAAACAGTAAAAGGTTAGCGTTAAAAAAACACTGAGAAGTTTTGCTAAATTGGCTTTTTTCTTATTTGTATTCTAGAGCTATTATTCGACACTCCGCTTGAATTGAATTTTACTTCACTATTTTCGTACTGAAAAATAACCCACATGAAATAAAATGACAGCTTTTGAATTTCCATCAATCCCAATTTTCATACTCTCCCTTAACTCGATTTTCAATTTCAACTATAAATTTCTTGTTCTAACTATAAGATATTAAAGTAAGAATGGAATATGGAAATTACCTATGTGATTTTTTTATGTTTTTTATTGCTTAAATAAATGTTTGTTGTAGATACTGTTTTTAATAACTCGATTCTTCAAATCTATTTCGCAAGCTCTCGATTTACTTCACTTTTTTACAATTCTGCTCCGAAATTTTACTTCTGAGGTTTCCATTTTAACTGAGGAAGACTAAAGTCACCAAAAAGAAGGATTTCATCTTGTGGTTCATTCACTAAGGGTTATGAGTTCATCAACTGCATTAGTAGCTAGTTCGTATGACGTAGGATGTAGAAGCATATGACATATGCAGGGTGATCAAGAGCGAAGTGTGTCTTTATATTGCTCATAACTGTTTGTTTTGACTTTAATTATGGTAACGAGGAGTGGGAGAAGTTTGGGAAAATGTTAGTTTTAAAACTAGAATTATTTTTATTTATGGATCTATGTTTAACATTTACATTAATTTTTTTTTTAAATAAGGTTATCTATTCTAAGTTGGAAAGAAATAATGCATATTTTGAATTTAGTCGGCCTAGATTTTTTAGTGTTTCACATTTTAATATTTTGTAGGAGTTTTAACACATAATGTTCGTTTACTGCACCAGAGGATCGTTTGACCTGGAAGGTAGTGTTTTTGCATTAATACTATTCAGTTTATAAATCCGTTCTTTCTACTCCCCAAAACCCATACAAATGTATATCATGTTCATGTGAGACTCGCGCTTCTACACTGTTGACTTTTTCGCTTGACTGGCTTGACTCAAATTTGGCATTCCTCCTTGCTCTTTTTTCTGCTTGAAAAGGGGGTATTTTTTACATGAAGCAATCGCTCACATCGAAAACGACTCTTAAAGCACCGAAAACATAATGAAGCAACACAATGATAAAAAGAAGAAGAGAAAAGAAAAACGCCAAAGAAGTCAATGAAAAAATTACCCTCGACGGGGTAAAGTGATTTTTCTTCTCAACTTTCGAATTTGCTACCTCTTTTGCACTTATGTGAGTCATTACTTAACAGTCAACGTGTAGAAGTACTCTAAACTAGATGCTGCCTAATACTACTATAGATTTCATATACAATGGTATCAGGGAAAAAACTATTTGTTAGATATTCTAATTGGATCTTCAAGGTTATTGTGTCGAAAGAAATTGATTTTAGATTTTAGTAAATTTAAATAGGATCTTGGACACAGCAAATCACTTACATTTTTTGAAATATATCTACCTAGCCAAAATGAGTGAAATCTTGGTTTGTTGTGCACTAAAATATATGAAACTTTTAAAGTTGTCATTTTAATGAACTCCTGCATATAAAAAAATATTTCCATTACAGGGTGTCTCGAAAAAAATTCTTTTTGCGATTTCATGTTTAAAATGAAGATGTTTATTTAATTTAAATGAATTGAAAACCAATGATTGGGTTGCATGTAACAGCTGCAATGTACCTTATCACATTGAAAGATAAGATCTTTGACAAAAACAAGTAGGGATTTTGTACTACAAAAAATGTTGTGCACAGAAAATTGAAGACTGTCAAACTGTACCAAAAAACATTTCACATTTCACTATGTCAGTTCTGCCTGTATATCTGTTTGTATTAAATTGGAAAGAGAACTTAAAAGGAAACATCTTTGCTACGTTAACTAAATAAAAACAGAAATAAATATCTGATTCCTGTGTAACAATAAGATTAAATATAAGTTCAAATATTGACATTTATTATTAATTTCTATGCTTTGTTTTTCTTGTTTTAATTTATTTCTAATTGTAGGTGGGGTCGTGGACATCCCGAAGAATACACAGAAGCGATGAATTTAGGTGAGGAACGTTTCGATTCAATTGATTCCGATAAGAAACCACGAGCGGGTCAAATTCTATGGATTCGAGGCTTGACACGTTTACAGACACAAGTAAGTTTTTGTATTTGTTTCAATTGATAGTCTTTATTCCTTAAAAAAAAAAATCTCCTCAAAAATCTTTTTCATAGAGTTTCGAAATACTTTTATTACTCTCATAAAAAAAAAACTTTTTACTCCATTACAAATATGCATTTAAAATCAGTAAAGGTAACACATGACTTTAGATAAACATATAAAAAACGGTTTAGGAAAAGTATTGAAACTAAAGGAAATAAGAATGACATTAAATTAAAAGACAAACCTTTTGCAAATGAACTAAATCTTAAATGAATTAATAAAAAAACATGAGATTTCCCAGACAAAAGTTAGTTTTATTTCTCAATATTTAAGCAAGTTAATTACTTAACTTCTTTTGTCTGTGGATAGATTTGTTTGTATTTTTATTAATAAGTTATTTTATTTATCTTCGTTTCCTGTATTTTTTAATTAATATAATTTTCTTGAGTTTTATAGTGTGGTGGTGAAAATCTAACACTTATCTATTTAAAAAGTTAGGAAAAAATTTTAGATATTTAATGTAAATAGAAATAAACAGATCTCAAGAGACTGTTTTTTTTTTTATTATTTCGCAATATATCAGGCTTCATTGGTTAAATTTGTAGCAATACATTTATAGTTTACTCTAACAATCGCTATATTCTCCTAAATTATATTCTTGGCTTTTCTCGCCATATGTTTTCGATCGGCTAACACTCGTGCTTGTTTGTGCCATCTAATTCCATAGCACTCGTAAATATCAGGTTTTACAAGTTGAATAACTGATTTTCATTTGACATGAAATTTTAAAGTTGTTTAATGCAAACAAATCTTCCTATAACAAGAAAACATTTTTTGGCCTATTTTACTTTAGAGTGCCAGTTGCTACAATTATTTTAAAATCAAAATCTTCAATGCTCTTTGTTAAAAAAAAAATTAATCGAAATGTCCTCCCAAAATAAGGGTTTCGCGTTTCAAAAAAAAAAATTAAACACTATTCTTGAAGAGTATTTTGAGAACCTCCGATTTTCCCCCAGAAACTGATCGTTTATTGTGGTATAGAGCTAGATTATTTTTTTCTAACCCTTATGTATTTTAACTAGGTTATAAACGTTTAAAGTGAATACGCATTTAAGATTTTTTCAGTAATTCAGATAAAAATAACAACCTGCTGGATTTGAAAAAAAAAAGAATGTTTTCTAGTAGAATACATTTATAATGCAATTATGCTTCCTTGTACACTCCAAAACACTTTTTTGATAGACAACCATTTGCATTTGAGCATTTATCTGATAAATAAATAATATATTTCTTGAAAATTATACATTTCAAAATATAAATACACAATACAACAGTCACAAAACACATCCAACACACCTCGCGAGTCCCATATTTAGTTATATTTGATATTTTGTTTTCTTATTGTAGTTTTAGTGTATATAAATATTCTAATTGTTTCACACATTTATATCATCTTCAAAACTCTGCTTCATTGACTTATCACACAAATATTATAGCAAAAAATAAATAAATTACTAATTTCATATATATAAATTTATATAAATCGATTTAAATGAAAGAAATACGCGTTTTTATAGACAAAAAAAATATTAGCAGAAAGGGAGCTAAGAATTTTTTTTTTTTTTATTTATTTCCACCACTTTTATTTATTACAACTTTTGTCTTTGCTATACAATTCTTCCTACTCTTTATTATTTCTTCTAACTTAATGTTCTACGTTTTGTTGTGATTTATTTTCAAATTTATTAGTAAAAACCCAAAAAGTATATATTTTTAAGGAAAAAAATATGAGATTGAGATTGAAAGTGCGTTAATATTCACAACTTTTTATATATGTATATATCCATTATCCATTTTTAATTTTTATTTTATTTATAAATTAAGACAATACTTTTAATAATAATTTTGACAGTGCCTGACCAAAACAAAGTAAAATAGTTTTAATTTCACACAATCTGTGATCAAAACCTAACTTTCAAATAAAAATAAAACGTTAAACCGAGTTGCATGTACATATTAATATTAACTTTGAGTTTGTTATATTAAAATGTAGCCCTTTCTAATTATTTATGTGGAACCTTATGAATTATTTTAACTATTTACTCTATGTATTTACCAAATATTTTATATATATGCGACAAAATATAAGAGCAAGTAGGCTAGGTAAACCCCTGCAAAAAATGAAATATTTGGGTGAGTCTATCTCCCCCGTTTAGGCAGTAGGGGTAGTTATTTAAATCGAATTCAATTTAGTTTTTTTTTATGCCACAATTGTATTTTTTTAATTTACTGTTTAAGTTTAGGTTCTTTTAATGAAAATGATTGTTGAGAAATAAAATATCAAAATTCAAATTTTATAAACAAAATTTTTCAAATGTAGTTATGCAAAATGTTGCTTCCAATATTCGATAATCTTATTAATTTTTAGTAAGATCCAAATATCTTAAATCCAAAATAATGGTTGAGATATTTTACAATAAAAAAGATAATAAGAAGTATTTTTTCCCAGAAATAGACATTTTGGGGTTTTTCTAAGTTTGAACTAATAGATTAGTTTTTAAATGAGTGGAATATCCCTTTTATTATAAACTTTCATTCTACGCACACAAATATATATTTATAATAAGTTTCTGTTTAGAAGCCAAACCCTGTACATATAATGAGATGTTAAGTCTATCTTTTCGCAAGCGTTTTTCATGTTAAGTAGATAAAGTTTTTTCGCAATTTCACGCGTTTGAGAAATATTTACAATGTCTTTTTCCCGACGTTTCGAACAAGTTGGAAGGATGATACTGACGTTGTTTGATGGATGTTATAGTTGTTGTTGTTCCTTGGTTCTCGCACTTTTGTGATGCTTTATAATTCTTGGCACATAAAATCTTTCAACTGAGATGGATTTGGCCTGATTAAAACGAATAAAATGATCTTCGTTGTAAGTGAGTACGGTTTTGTGACGGCATTGTTGTTTATGGCTTTAGAATGTTTATTCTACCGGTTTTCTATGCAAGGAAACGGGTACACTTCAGGATTTAAGAGTGACATTCTGTATGATCTAAGAAGTTGGCAAACTTTAGTTGTTGGTTTGGGAACGGTCTCTCTAAAGTTTCATTCATTCCACCCCATATGATTTTAATGTTAGGGCAAATACCTTTCTTCTGAGTCTTGAGATGAAGAATTTTGCATTGAATGCGGTTAGATTGCCTGGAGCAATAGCCATTCTTCTCAAGTGTCATGTCTAAATGCTTATACTCCTGCTGCAAATGTTCAGAATCACAAATTCTGTGAGCCCGGTTTCAATGAGCCGACGTGATGATATTATGAAGCTTGCAGATATTTGTCTGTATGAGTGTCTTTTTGGAACACCGTGAGGACGATGGAGCCATCTCGCTTTCTTATGACTTTAACCTTCTCAATGCTAATGAGTTACTCTTTTCCATTTCGATTGTGAACTTAACTTTTTCATAAATAGAATTGAGGTAAATGAATAAAATTATTGATATGATCCTTTTTAAGCAAACTGAAAGTGTCATCCACATACCTTTTCCAAATCGATGGTTTTATTGGTGATGTTTCAATCCCAGTGTTTCAAAATGATGCATCCATATGTCCGCAACGAAGAGTTCATTCAGTTTGTAAATAATATTTACCTTTGTAAACAAAATACCCTGATGTATATATGTCGATTAACTCTAAAAGTTACAAATTACTGTCAAAATCTGAGAGTTTCGATCTTACCATACTTCTTTCTATAAGAAATTGGTGAATATGGAAATCACATCTTAGCTAACCATAATTTTATGTTTTTAATGTGTATGTGTTTAAACATGTACACAAAGTGTTCCGAGTTCTTTACCATTGAGTTTGAATTTGCAACTAGTGCTTAAGCTTCAAATTTAATTCTTTAGCTGGAAGGTACGAGAGTCTTAATGGTACCTGCAGTAGTCCATATATTTTCGGTGCTTTTGGGCATGAAGGTACTACATATATTAGGATTATGTAAAGTAGTTTGTTTTCGCTGACACCTTGCTGAATTTTCCCTAGAATTTTCAAAGTTCTAATTTATATGTGTGTGTTGATCATAAAAACTTCAAGAGATTTTCAAGCTTCAAATAATTATTATCAACAACCTGGCTTCCTTTAATAAAACAATTGAAAATACAGTAATCAACTACAACTACGCACCGGTACTATACTTAAAAACAAATTCAAAAACCAAAAAACAACGTTAACATCCATCAAACGTCAGTATAATTTAGTCAGCACGAATGATGAAGCTTGTTCGAAATGTTGGGAAAAAGAAATTATAAATATTTCTTAAATGTGGCATATATATTTAATCTATTTAACTCGTATATATTTTCTTTTCATGGCTACAAATAAATTTATATAAGTTGTTCCAAAGATTATTCATTATGAAACCCCAACCGTACAAACCTTAAAGGTTAGTTATTTTAATACCCCATCAGTGGAAGTTCTCCTTTAGATCAATTGTTTGTTGAAGCCATTATCTTACTGCCATGCTGCCATATGCTGAGGCCGTCTTTCTGGTATATTACATAATCTGCTATAACAGAGACCGTGTTTTTTTGCAGTGTAGTAGGATTTTTCCCACGATACAAATAAATTATCCCACTCTATATAAATATATAGATAAGATGTTTGCTGGCTAATCGAGGAATCGTAAGTTCGACTCGGAGTTTGGGAAGCAATTCTCTAACCCCTAGTGCAAGCTAGAGCCGTTCGTGGCTTTTAAGTGAGAAAATAGTCACCTAATTCTCGATCTACTGCGCCAAAAAATCTTTCCTATTTCTCTAATTATTGTAACTAGTGTCTTGCAACATCTAGTTGCATTCTAAAAGGCATTGTGCCTTACCAGACATATAGTTAAAATATTATTATTATATTCTCTTGTAAATTTTCCATTTTATTTAATTGTATTTGTCACAAGATTAATTTCTGTACCTTTCCTTTCTCGCTGTTTTTGTTTTCAGATCAACTATTAGACAGCTATGTTGTCAAGAGTGACAGCTTTGAAATATAAAAAGCTGCTGCAGATGTTTTGTTGTTTTTTTTTTTTGGGAAACCCCACTGCACTATCGATAGCTCTCCCAAAAAAGGCACGGCTAATATCTTGTCAATGTATGTAATCGCTTGCACTAAAAAGAATTTCAATTTATTGAAATTAATTACTGCCTGTACTGTAAACTGGGACACTCGAAGCAAAGTCCCTCTCCTCTTGATAACGGTTTGTTGCAAAAATATAAGATTTTTCTTCAGTTTTGTGGCAGGTATGGTTATTCTTCAAGCTACAGAAAAAAACAATTTACAATCAAGGGAATTATCTAAAATCTTCAAGTCCAAAGTTTGAAAAAAAATCACTTTAGGGGCTTAGCTCGAGGTACAATTGCTAACTACTTTTTTAGGCTTCACTATCATCGTAATGTATTTCTTTTTTAATCTGCACGAATGCTAAATTCAATCGCAAGTAAAAGGGATGATTCGCTCATTTATAATATATTTTTAAATCTAAACAATTCAAAAAATTCTATTGCGTATGTATCTCAGAAACAAATACATCTTTTCAAATTGTTAACTTAACTTTTATTTCTCAAAAAATCATTAAATCAAAGCAGGGAATTGTAGTTTTAAAATAAGTATTATTTTGTTCCTTTGATAATTTTTAATCTTCTTTTCCATTTTCAAAAAAGTCCCTTTGCCTTCCCCACCTATACTGTTTTTGACTTAGCTTTTCGTAGCATAACCATGTTCTCTTTTGTGACTTCTTGTAGAATTTATACATATTATACATTTGCTGAGTTTTTTGTTTTGTCCAAAAATTTCCTTAGTAAGGATATATTTTTTTTTTTTATAAATAATTCTTTGCTTATTTTAAATGTTTTTTGTCCTAAATCTTAGTCCGTGGTTAACTTTTATAATCAAAAATGGCTTGGCTCATAAAGAAATCCAAATCAATTAATTAAATTATAATGTACGTCTGGTGCATTGTTTGGCTCTTTTTCATCTCAAAGATAACAGCCTAAGCAGTTTCTAATTGATGGACTTGTTCAAAATTTGGAAAACTAGAAAAACCTAAGACCTGCATGAACAAAAATTACGGCAAATGCAGTAAAGTGTTTAGTTATCTTCGTCGGCTTTAATAAAATTTGGTGTCAAGCGGCTTTACCGAAAAATGCGGCATTTGTCATTGATTAATACCTTCTTTTTGTTGGATAATATTTAAATCTAAAATTAACGAAATAAATGCAGCCGGTGTCCAAGGGATCAAATAAGTTAATATTCCCAGTTTTTCATATTAATTACCAGATTCGCAAACTATTTTCTTCGAATGATTACCTGCAATAGGAGTGAACAAAGCAGCTGAGAGGGGGCGGGGGTTGATTACCGCCGGTCCCGTAATGTTTCGAAGTGACACGTAAGTTACTATAAATACTTTAATTTTTTCTGGGACAACTGCAATTAATTTATTTTTCTCGGTGGCCCTGGGAATGAAGTATTGTTTTGATCCAGGCACTTCTCCAGTGAGAAACAGTTGCCAGAAGGATTTGGGTCAAATTGACCACGGCAAGTTTGATTTTACAAGAAAACGACTAGGTGTAATTTACCTTGTTTTATGATACTTGATGGCATTTAAACCAAATTCTAACTAGTTCTTTTGATAAAAATTTAAGGACAATTATTGATTAATTTCAAAAGTCTTCTGTCAAGTAGATATCATGCGTGCTTTTATTCCTAACAGGGTAAAAAGCATCAAGCCTAAAGAAAAGTCCTGGTTTAACTCTGAGTGTAAATAAGCTATCAGGCTCAAAGAAGAAAGTTTCCAATCCTACAAAGCCAACCCTACAGAGGAAAATCGGAAAAAGCACAAACAAGCAAGGAACTCATGCAACTCCGTTATAGAAAGAACCAAATTTTTGCATGACCAAAAATTACGGCAAAAAATTCTGCAGTGTCCCAAAGGCAGTAAAAATTTTTGGTCATTTGTACAAAATATAAAAAACTCCTCGACATCTTCGGTTCCAACGCTCATCGACAATAACAAACCAATTGTTTCCTCTTCAGAGAAGGCGAACTTGCTCGCCGCCCATTTCGCTGCCAGCTCCACGCTGCCTCAAAGCAACGTTGCCCCTCCTGTACTTGAGAATGTAATTTTTTCCATGGGACAAATTTTTTTCCGCACTCGTACAGTAGCAGGAGTTCTCAAAGATCTCGATATACACAAGTCCGCTGGCCCGGATGGTATACCCCCGATTCTTCTGAAGAGGTGTTCTTCCACACAGGCAAAGCCACTGCGTAAGCTTTTCCATCGCTCCTACTCTTCTGGAATCTTTCCTAGAAGATGGAAAACAGCATTTGTCCAGCCTGTCCCTAAGAAAGGTGACCCATCCTCCCCCTCCTCCTACCGACCCATAGCACTGACATCCCTTCTTTCTAAGGTCATGGAAACACTGATTAACCGTCAGCTTAAGGAATATCTCGAAGATCGTAAGCTTCTCCATGACCGTCAGTATGGCTTCCGCAGCAACCGTCCCACTGGTGATCTGATGGCATATTTCACCGAACAGTGGAACAAATCTTTACATCGCTTTGGTGAAAATAAGATTATTGCTCTTGATATCTCCAAGGCATTTGATAGAGTTTGGCATTAAGCTCTCTTATCGAAAATGCGTGCTTTTGGGATCGATAATACTCTTGTTCGTTGGATTAGAAGCTATCTCCTGGACCGTTCAATACAAGTTGTATTGGACGGATTCAAGTCTGATTCGCACAAAATAAATGCTGGTGTGCCCCAGGGCTCTGTTCTGTCTCCGACTCTTTTCTTGATTTTTATAAACGATCTTCTGTCTGTTACTTCTAATCCACTTAACTGTTTTGCTGACGACTCTACCCTCAGCTTTTCATATTCGTTCGATAATTCACGTCCTTCGCCTTCGGACGTACAATTGCAACGGTGCCGTATGTCAAGCTCATTAAACTCCTATTTATACAGCATTGTCAAATGGGGTAATAGAAATCGTGTGGAGTTTAATGCTTCGAAAACTCAATGCTGTCTTCTGTCGTTAAAGCTAAACATTCCCCCAATGCCATTGTCCATGAATGGCACTTACATCGAAGAAACCGAAAAGCTCTCAGTACTCGGTATGTGTGTCAACGACGACCTCCGTTGGAACGACCATATATTTGAGATCGCTAAAAATGCTGCAAAGTGCTTAGGTTTGCTGTATCGATGTAAGAAGTATTTTTCCCCATCCGATCTGGCTGCAATTTATAAAGCCCTATACTCGAGTATAACTCCCACCTCTGGGCAGGTGCTTCACAAACATCGCTTCACCTGCTTGATAGAATACAAAATCGAGCGTTAAGATTGATAGGTAATAGAACTGCCGCTGAAACAATTGCCCCACTCGAACACCGACGCAATGTTTCATGTCTTTCCTTATTTTATCGTTTCTTTTACAAAAAATGTTCACTCGAAGTAGCCAGTTGCATTCCTCCCCTTAAAAGTTTCGCCCGTAATACTCGTCTCGCAAGGAATGCTCATCAGTTCATCCTTGAGCCCAATTTCGGACGTACCGTGAAATATAGGGATTCTTTTTTTAGCCGAACGACACGAATTTGGAATAGTTTACCCGGCGGGATTTTCCCTTGCCATTTTGATCTGCAAACATTCAAAACCAATGTTAATCGGCACCTCCTATCTCTCCCCTCCCTATCTTCGTAATGCCCGCGCAGTGTGTTCTACATTAAAAGGGAAACACATAATCCCTTGTGCGCGCGTTAATTATAAAAAAAAAAAAAAAAAAATATATCTACTTATTAAATTGTTTAATTATTTCGTCACTTACATAGTACAGGTGACCAAGGACTCAATCAACCGTGCATAGATTTTAAATTGAAATTGTTACTACTTTTTAGTATTTTTTTGGACTGCTTTTAAACAGTTCATGAATTTTAAATTTACCGCAATAATCATTAAGCAGTTTGTTTTATAATATCACCTCGAGATATTACTTGGGCACTTGTCAAATTAAAAATACTGTTTTAATTTGCCTTTTTTGTAAAGATACTTGACAACTGTTTACTTATGATTCCATATAAATTGATTGTGAAGTACTTGCGTGTTATGTTTTATCCAACAGCAGTTTATAGTGTACAAATTAAGTGTTTTAAAGATATTTTTGTTTCAAATGGTATAATATTAAGCCCTATTATGTTGTTTTTAGATTCTGGATCCTTAATACACTAAACTTTTAGCCTGCTATTAGTCAAGTAAAGAGAACTGCGTTATCTGATTTCAATTTGACTTTTACATTAAGTTTATTTATTTCAAATTATTAACTCTTTTATAAATAAAACATTCGTTGATATTTTTAAATTTTTCTGTCCAACAAATTCTGCCGTTGTGTTGGATAGCCAAATAAAGTATACTATGCCAGTTAACTATGTTTTGTTAAGTTATTTATTTTACACCTTTTTTTTCAATTCCGTATGATTTGATTGTAATGTATTTATTCTTTTTTTCAATCCGGTTTTATAGAGGTGGTGGATATTGTTGTTAAAATGTATTGAATATGTTCTTTAAAAAGTAAATTTGAATTCAAAAGAGAAGAAAGAAACAAAGCACAAATATATACCTAAGAAGTCGTTTTAAAGCAAGGGACATTAATCCAAACTTATAAATTAAAGAAGAATTTCCATTCAGTAGTCTTGGCGTATCGTTTTGTTAACTTTTTTGTAAATATTTTTTTATTTATTTTTGAACACTTCATTTTCAAAACATCCCAAAAACCTGCTAAAAACTTTCAAAAATTGAACGTTAAACGAATAAAACTAAATTTAAAAAAGAAGTATTATATACCTTTTCTTTTTCCCCTTCAAGTTACTTTTTTATATTTATCTATTCAATATTTGTTATATATTCTCAATATCAGCCGGCGGAACCAATGCGAGAGACTGAAGTGTAATATGGGGCAACTTTACTTAAACAAATTAGTTAAATAAAAAAAGATACACTAACAAATGATTAGAATTCAATTAAAATCAAGAACAATTAAAATTATTAATTAAGAACTTGTAGAAAAAAATAATGTAGGTATTACAAAATTAAAATCCTAAATATTAATAGTAACAATTAAAATAAAAAAAAGAACTAGAAACCAAAGAACTTTTTTCGATAGATTAGAAAAACGGTGTTAAATACAATTTATTCATAGTAAAATATACTGCACTTGAATACATACATATATATGTGTATGTATATGCGAAAGTATTGTAGAGTTTATTTAACGTTTTATTTAGTTAAATTCAATTTATTTCTTGTTTTATTTATAACATAATCTTATGTAAATATTCAAGTGTTATAAAAGTTAAATAGTATTTTAACATACATATATTAGTTCAATTTTAACGACAAAATATAAATACAAAAAACCGTTATACTTTAATACTCAACGTTCTTAAAAAAAAATTGTTTTTAATGTAAATAAGAAAAAAATATATTAATAAATCGTAAAAAAAATTTACTCAGTTTAACCATATTTGATTCTAAAATTTTCAAAGCCACATATGAGTCTATAGAATAAAAGAGCAGACTTTGTGAATTTTTACATTTCTGCTTAAAACAATGTTAGTTATTAAAATAAGTCAACTAGCCAATAAAACAATTCATCAAAATTAAACCAAACTAAAAAAGATATAAGCGCCCGATAACGTGAGAGAAAAAAAGATCAAAAGGTGCTTCCACTTCAAGAAATTTGTGCCGATAACCAAACTTGCCACTTCAACTTTCTACAGTTTTTGAAATATTCTTGTTTCCACAAATCAAAAACATCATTCAACATTTAAAAATTAGAAGTATTAGGTAAATGCCTTAAACAGAAAAAAAAGACTAAAAAATCATTTTCCAAAGTACGTAGGATTTGTTTGTTATATTATTTGTTATTTTTTTTTTTTATATTTTTATATTTTGCAAGAAACATTATATGCACATTTTAATGAGAAAGCTCTTGTTACTAAATTGGTTATATTTTTTAATGTGTCGTTTGAGTTTTTATCTTGTTTTGTTTGAACATTTTCTCAACACAAAATTGTTTTTTTGTGATTTAAGCAAAAAAAAAAAAATACATATTTTATAACTAGTGTAATATATATGTATATATATATATATGTATAATGTTTATACATGCATATATATATATATAATACAATTTTTATGTTTGTTTAAGCGAGAATACTTTTAGTAACCCCTACAATATCTATGTATCTATGCGTAGTTTGTAGATTTATATTTTTTTGTTAATGCGATTCAATTAATAAAAATTAAAATAGAACCTATCGTATTGTCTCCATCTTTCTTATCCAAGCGTATGCTTACCCTTAATTTAGAAAATAGCCTTCTTGTTAGAGTCTTGTTAAAGTTTTCGTGTCTCATATCTCCACCCGAGTATATTTATGTGCTTTGTAAAAATAATTAAGTAAACATGTTTTTGTGTACCTTTCCTCGTGTAAAACACCCTCCACCCATCAAAAACGGACATAGTATTCTTTATATATGATTTGAAATAACAATAAATAATTGTGTTTTGTTATATTATATAAATTTGGCTTCTTTCTCCTATAAGTTATTATTTAAAATAATTTAACTATACAAATCTGTAACTGAATATAATAAAAATGAAACCGCATCTTATTTCCTTTCATGAATTATTAATTTAGAAAATAAAAATAAATTCATATAAAACAAATAATTTAATCATAAAAAAACTTTCACTCATTCTCATATTTCGTTTAATAATAAAATATAAAATAAAATTTTGTTTTTGCTTATATGATAAATAGACATTTCTCTCACTGTGTATAATAATTTGTATCTTATTGTTGGTAATTTTTTTTTTTAAATCACTTTATTAATTTGCTTTTGTCATTCTTACATATCATCTTTTATTTGGTAAAAAACTTATTTGGATTTTATATAAAATTCTTTCTTCTCATCTCATAATAACATTAGATTCACTGAAGTATTTTTAAGAGTAAAAACCTCTTATACGAACAAAATATTACTATTTGCCTCAAGTTTTCGCTGGAACCTGTGCTATACTTTTTGTATTCTACCTCTTTCTTTGTCCTTTTTCTTTTTCTTAACAGATAAATAGTAAAGTTTATTATTGAATATTGTGTCTTTTGAATGTTCTATTTTCATTCTAATTATTTAATAAACAAAAGTTTGAGTATAATAATATATAGATAGATCGGTTGTATTTTTAAACTATCAACCTCTAACTCACAAACAATAAGCGAGTTTTTCGCAAAGCTATCCGCAGTGCTGTAAGATTTTACACAAACTACAAATACAACAGAAGTTCAAATCCAGCTGCGAATAATAACATAATTATTTTCTTGTTAACTTTTCATATTTTTAAGTTGATTTTACTTTTTTTTTTTTACCTATCTGATCTCGCTGTTTCTGTTTTTAGATCAATTATTTGTCAACTTTGACATATAAGGGCCAGACTTCTGCGGATGTGTTTTTATGTGAAAACCCACTGCACTACGGATAGTAAATTGAACAAAATTTTAAACCGTACATTTTTTACCGTAAATACTTTCATATGCATTTTGTATAAAGCTGATGTTACAAACAGACAATTCAATTTTGTTTATTTATATAGATGTATAGATTTATTAAATTTAAATCGACAAAGAATTCAAAGACCACGCGGGATTTCAGACATGGTGTCAAAGAGAAAGATGCTCAGTATGCTTTGACATTTCATCATGAATAGACTTACTGAAGAGCAACGCTTGCAAATCATTGAATTTTATTACCAAAATCAGTGCCCTAGAAAAGTTGGCAGAAAATCCGCTTTTTTATCGACAAATTTTGTTCAGCGATGAGGCTCATTTCTGGTTGAATGGCTACGTAAATAAGCAAAATTGCCGCATTTGGAGTGAAGAGCAACCAGAAGCCGTTCAAGAACTGCCCATGCATCCCGAAAAATGCACTGTTTGGTGTGGTTTGTACGCTGGTGGAATCATTGGACCGTATTTTTTTCAAAGATGCTGTTGGACGCAATGTTACGGTGAATGAACCGAACACTGATTTTGGTAATAAAATTCAATGATTTGCAAGCGTTGCTCGTTAGTAATTCTATTCATGATGAAATGTCAAAGCATACTGAGCATCTTTCTCTTTAACACCATGTCTGAAATCCCGCGTGATCTGTCAAATACTAATGCATGAAAATCCTAACCTCAAACAAATCACCCGTTAGTTATTATCTGCTCTTCTTCTTCAGCACAATTACCTTGTTTTGAAACATTTTTGTGTATTTTTCCCTTCAACTTTCTTAAGAATAGTGGTCTGTGTCCTAAACGGCAGTAACGAATTTGATAAACATTTTTGAGAGATTTTGTTATGTCAAAAGCAATTTTTTCAAGAAAGTCTATTAACGGTCAATTTTTTTAAATTTTCGAATTTCTAGGAGTTCTACAACAAGTTATATTCAAAAAGACTTAAGTGGCCCAAATGTGAACTCTGCTTAGGAACATCTAGAATAAAAATGTTCTTCTCTATTTATAATACGTTTTGGAAAAAAACTTGTGTACTTTTCATACTTTGAACATTAATCACAATTTTTTTGTTTTCAAGTATGATCAGTTGATAAATTCTACGAAACTCCTTTTCAAATCTTAAAATCAAAATCAACAAAATGAAAAGAGACAACAACTTTCAAATAATGCTTAACATTTGTTTGCTTAGTTACATGTTGGTGGACCCAAGGCGTAGGAAGTTTTTCTGACTCACAATTTTGTTTTATGTGCATCATCTTTACTTTTTACATACATTGGGCCGTATGCATAAAACTGAAGTAGCTATTTACTAGTAGTGAAAGATTCTAGTAAGTACTATTACTACAAGTAGAAACTAAAACTTAAAGGCGCAAAATTACAGGCGTTTTAATACCCAACTAAATAAATAAAATTTGGGACTAACATTAAAAGTGTAGTTCTTCAATTATAGACGACTAAAAAAATGTATTTTATCTTAGTGGGAAACTATATTTTTAAAAACGAAACGTGTGAAACTAAAAGTTCTCGGAGCGAATGGCAGCTCGCTCTTCTTATCAGCCAACTGAACCCCTCATAACGGAAAACAACATTTGTAAAGCATTCCCTTGCATTACATGTTACGTGAATATCGATGTATGCATATCCTTAACAATTTGTATTCCTCAGAATGAAAGGGAAGTGTTTTTACTTGCGATTATAAGGATTATAAAGCAAGTTTAAGATTCGTGAATATAAAAAAATTGAGATAACCAAATTAGTGTCAAAAAATATCTGTCTGTCTGTCTGTCTGCCTGTCTGTCAGTATGTATAACGAGCTTCAGCCTAAACGGCTTTAGCGATTATCTTCAAATTTGGTGTGTGTGTATCTTTTAGCATTCCCCAGAGGGAAAATTGAAATTTTATTTTTAGGCCTAAAAATAACGGTACCTGCAGTACGGTTATTTAACCGTTTAGGAAAAGCTTATTTTTCTTGAAAACGGCTCCATCGAGTTTGATGAACAATTTTGATAATTTTTTTGTTGGTATTGGCTATCATCTGACCAGAACCAAATTTACGGGAAAAGTCTATTAACGATAACTTAGATATAACGGTTTTTTTTAATTTTGAGCTTTCTCGGTAACGGCTCTTTGGATTTCTGTGAAAGTTTATATTTGAGAAGATATAAGTAGCCAAATTAATTCTGCATATCAAAATTTTGAATAACTGTTTTTGTCTAGTTAAAACTAATTTTTGATTTTTTTTAAACC
Organism: Platycheirus rosarum; assembly: GCA_963971375.1. Classification (NCBI taxonomy): domain Eukaryota; kingdom Metazoa; phylum Arthropoda; class Insecta; order Diptera; family Syrphidae; genus Platycheirus; species Platycheirus rosarum. Next base: position 8,140,142 of record OZ020511.1, on the reverse strand, counting down.
ATCAAAAAAATTATTTAAAATTTTATAATCACATTTATAAACTCTAAAAAACTGCATACCAAAATCTCAAACAAGATTTTTCTTTAAAAAAAAAACCAAAAATAAAAAACACGATTTTATCAAAACCGGTCCTACAATTGTCGAAATACTTTTTTTCATAAATTCTTTGATATTTAAGACATGTGGGGCATACTTCATTTTTACTTTATCAAAATAAGTATATGCTACCCAAATTTACTAGTAAAAGCATTCACTTCCTTTTATGCATATGTCCCATTGTGAGTGCGGAGTGCGATGCTCAAGTTGGGCGTGAAAAAGAAACTATAACGTGTTCAACAAAAATTCGCAAGATAGGACGTTCACCTCGCACTGACGGCAGTCAGTTGTTGGGGTTTTAATTCCAGTAGGTATTCATTATTCTCCGTTCAAGAGCATTTATCTAAGAAATTATGGGCGCCACTGAATTTTAAACATTAGTAATGAGTTACTTCAGGAAAAGCGGGGACTATGCAAAAAATTCATTGTCTATTAATGTTTTTTTTTTATTAGTTTTACCAACACAGTTTTTTTGACTGGGCTCTTTATGTACCACCTATGTATGTGTGTATGTATGTCGAGTATATACTCCTAAACCGCCCAACGGATTTTAATGATATTTGCAGGGTTTTTAGTACTTAGTAGTAGAATTTAGTACTATTGTATTTTGGTACTAGACTTGGTACTAGATTTAGTACTTAGTAGTATATTTAGAACAGGATTTTTTATTTACGTGATAAGTGGAATTGTATATGGTGTGAGATAACTGTATGTTGGTGTAAAATTTAAATTAAAAAAAATATCGTCCCTAAAGCGACTTTACAGACAACCAACATTTTATAATATTAATCTTTGAACGAAATATAGGTAAAGACATTAAGGCACCAATAAAAGCAATCAGAAATAAAAATCAAATGGATAATTAACTGCTTTCATTTGACTTCAAAGCTACATTTTTCACTAACCGAAGGCTGGCTCGGATGAACTTCAATCTCGATCACTCTTTCCAGCATTTGGGGTTGTATATTTTATTATATTATTTGTGAAATTTTTTACTAACTGCTATTAATGATCATTAATAAAAAAAAAACTCCTGTTTCCATTTTTTTTTCAAGTTTTCCTGTCGGTTTCCCTGATCGCTGTAACTGGCGCATAAGTAAAGCAATTTATTGCCATATTCTGCTAATCAATTGCAATCATTAATTAATGTAATATATTAATTAATTTATGTAATTCTCTTTCATTCTTTCTTAGAATTATAATGGAATAAATAAAATAGTATATGAACTGTATCATAAAAGCTAAAGATGTTCTTATGTCGAAAATGGGAAAATACATTTAATAGATGCCTATTAGTGATTAATTGTTAATAACTAATTTGTACGAAGAAACGATTGGTAGCATTGTAATTTATTGGGTCTTGGCCCTAACGACAGTCTTGCAAGCAAACACTGCAAACAACCATTTAAATAAAACTACATAGAGTGATTCACGAGACATGTGAAAAAAGCTAGAGCGTGTATGTTGGGTCGAGACAAGAAAAAATTCGTTTAGGATGGGGGTCTACTCCTTAGCTTAGACAGGAGGAGCAGTTTAAAAAAAATTACTTAAAACAGAAAATGAAATATTAAAAAATAACGGTTACACTCACAGTGCCATGATATTATACCTTTTTGTAAATCCAGAAATGTTTTTTTATTGTTTTTAAATAAAGTTGTTTTGCGGAATAGTTTTAGAAAAAATTATTTTCAAACTCAAAATTTTGAAAAAAAAAATAAACAAGATTATAACTATTTTTTTGTATTTTACGTAACTAAATACTATTTTTGTTTTTCCATATTCAATGCTCTTGATAGTTTTTAGTCAAAAACAGAAAAGTGTATGCTGAAGTGTCTTGTACTTTTTACTCCTATGTTTAAAAACTAGAAGTAAAACTAGTTTTTACGTAAAACTAGTTTTGTTTTCAGTTCTATCAAAATGAATCAAAAAATCGGAATTATTTATTTCTGAAGATAAAACTAGTTTGAGTTTTCAAACAAGTTTCTAGTTTTTACCATAAAACTAGTTTTGTCGAAATAGCAAATTAAAGGTCAAACGGTTTTTGGTTATTTTGAATAGATTGACACCAAAACGAAAAGCAATAATACCAAATGACGTAGACTTACCTTCAACTTCGCTGCTTACGCCTGTCATGTTCACGTAAACTTACGCTTTGGTCTATCATCTCGTTTGTAATGCTTCATGTCAAGTTCGCGAAATTTCGTATTTCATGCAATCTTTAGAATTTGTATGTGACAAATTGTTTGTTTGACGTTTCGTAATTGATTTTTTTTATTTTGTGATGAATAATAGTTAAAGGCTTGAATACTAGTTATGTCCTTAAAACTAGTTATTTCTGGTTTTATGAATTTTTAGTTTTATCCAAAACTTGTTTTTCGATTTTAGGTGTTAATTTTTGATTGCATAATACCGATTTGTTCAAAACTCGAAACTGGAACCCCCATAGAACTATTTTTACCTTAAAACTAGTTTTGAATGTTGTGAATAATATGGCTGCAAGAAATGTAAAAATAACGAAAACTACTTTTTTCAAAAAGAAAAAAAAAACTATTTAGTTTTTATGTGAATGTAGGCGAATTAATGTATGATGGATTAACCTTTCCTTTACTGTTTTTCAAATACTCTTTGCCGGGTTACATCACCTTACCCAACTGATCGATGTGCCAACGCGTATACCGGATGTTGCTGGGCAAACCGTCCATACTCTTGACTTGTTTCTTACTTCTCACCCTGATAAATGATACCATTAGTGTAACTTCTCCATTTGGCAATTCGGACCATTGTGTTATTTCAGCTAATTTCTCATCCTCCACCCATCCAGTTAAAGAAAAACTTCCCACCAGGACCGTTTGGCAATACGAGAAAGCCAACTGGGACGGCCTGAATATTTTTTTCCGAAACTTTAACTGGTCACTATGCTTCCTCGATAGTGACATTGATGCCAGTGCTGAAATGATCACAAATGTGATTCTTCTAGGGATGCGTGCTTTTATTCGTAACAGAGTAAAAAGCATCAAACCTAAAGAAAAGTCTTGGTTTAATTCTGAGTGTAAAGAAGCTATCAGGCTCAAAGAAGTAAGTTTCCGATCCTACAAAGCTAACCCTACAGAGGAAAATCGGAAAAAGCACAAACAAGCAAGGAACTCATGCAACTCCGTTATTGAAAGAACCAAATTTTTAGCATGACCAAAAATTACGGCAAAAAATTCTGCAGTGTCCCAAAGGCAGTAAACATTTTTGGTCATTTGTAAAAAATATTAAAAAAATTCCTCAACATCTTCGGTTCCAACGCTCATCGACAATAACAAACCAATTGTTTACTCTTCAGAGAAGGCAAACTTGCTCGCCGCCAATTTCGCTACCAGCTCCACGCTGCCGCATAGCAACGTTGCCCCTCCTGTACTTGAGAATGTAATTTTTTCCATGGGACAAATTTTTTTCCGCACTCGTACAGTAGCAGGAGTTCTCAAAGATCTCGATATACACAAGTCCGCTGGCCCGGATGGTATACCCCCGATTCTTCTGAAGAGGTGTTCTTCCACACTGGCAAAGCCACTGCGTAAGCTTTTCCATCGCTCCTACTCTTCTGGAATCATTCCTAGAAGATGGAAAACAGCATTTGTCCAGCTTGTCCCTAAGAAAGGTGACCCATCCTCCCCCTCCTCCTACCGACCCATAGCACTGACATCCCTTCTTTCTAAGGTCATGGAAACACTGATTAACCGTCAGCTTAAGGAATATCTCGAAGATCGTAAGCTTCTCCATGACCGTCAGTATGGCTTCCGCAGCAACCGTTCCACTGGTGATCTGATGGCATATCTCGCCGAACAGTGGAACAAATCTTTACATCGCTTTGGTGAAAGTAAGATTATTGCTCTTGATATCTCCAAGGCATTTGATAGAGTTTGGCATGAAGCTCTCTTATCGAAAATGCGTGCTTTTGGGATCGATAATACTCTTGTTCGTTGGATTAGAAACTATCTCCTGGACCGTTCAATACAAGTTGTATTGGACGGATTCAAGTCTGATTCCCATAAAATAAATGCTGGTGTGCCCCAGGGCTCTGTTCTGTCTCCGACACTTTTCCTCATTTTTATAAATGATCTTCTGTCTGTTACTTCTAATCCACTTAACTGTTTTGCTGACGACTCTACCCTCAGCTTTTCATATTCGTTCGATAATTCACGTCCTTCGCCTTCGGACGTACAATTGCAACGGTGCCGTATGTCAAGCTCATTAAACTCCTATTTATACAGCATTGTCAAATGGGGTAATAGAAATCGTGTGGAGTTTAATGCTTCGAAAACTCAATGCTGTCTTCTGTCGTTAAAGCTAAACATTCCCCCAATGCCATTGTCCATGAATGGCACTTACATCGAAGAAACCGAAAAGCTCTCAGTACTCGGTATGTGTGTCAACGACGACCTCCGTTGGAACGACCATATATTTGAGATCGCTAAAAATGCTGCAAAGTGCTTAGGTTTGCTGTATCGGTGTAAGAAGTATTTTTCCCCATCTGATCTGGCTGCAATTTATAAAGCGTTTATACGCCCTAAACTCGAGTATAACTCCCACCTCTGGGCAGGTGCTTCGTAAACATCGCTTCTCCTGCTTGATAGAATACAAAATCGAGCGTTAAGATTGATAGGAAAGAGAACTGCCGCTGAAACAATTGCCCCACTCGAACACCGACGCAATGTTTCTTTCTTTCCTTATTTTATCATTTCTTTTACAAAAAATGTTCACTCGAAGTAGGCAGTTGCATTCCTCCCCTTAAAAGTTTCTCCCGTAATACTCGTCTCGCAAGGAATGCTCATCAGTTCATACTGGAGCCCAATTTCGGACGTACCGTGAAATGTAGGGATTCTTTTTTTAGCCGAACGACACGAATTTGGAATAGTTTACCCGGCGGGATTTTCCCTTGCCATTTTGATCTACAAACATTCAAAACCAATGTTAATCGGCACCTCCTATCTCTCCCCTCCCTATCTTCGTAATGCCCGCGCAGTGTGTTCTACATTAAAAGGGAAACACATAATCCCTTGTGCGCGCGTTAATTATAAAAAAAAAAAAAAAAAATGCACCAACTTTCCCAACTTGAATCGAATATATATAAAAAAAATTAATATTTTCTCGGACAAAAATAAATGAAACTGTAGATGTATTAAAACGTTAAGGAACATAACATTTTAAGCACTAATGAATGGGTATGGTGTCCTTCTAAACTTGGTAAACAAATTTAAAATTATTGCGAAGAAAAATTTTAAGATCTTTTTATTTCCTACTGGGTTATTAAAAAAAAAAAACATCAACAATATTTTCCCATAGCCGGTTAGAGTCAATAAGTCAAGAACTATAGAGTCAAGTTTCTATACAATTTACGTTTTCAGTACACCGAAATTATGATATTTGTCTCACATTCCATTTATATTTCTTTCAGGGTAGCCATAGTGAGAAATACAAATTACCGAAAATCTTGAAAAGGGGTAGAGTAAATGATTTTTAAGTTTTCCAAGTCAAGAATATGTTGACCGAAACAAATCTCTCACGACTCCAAGTAGACATGTCCACTTAAAAAAAAAAAAAAAAAAATTGATTAAATTTAGCAATAACAAACAGTCAAAAACATAAACCTAAAAATTTCTATTAAATAAGATAACTTAAATGAGTACAAACATTTTACGCGATGCATAAATCCAAATCTGATTAGTTGTTAATTGCAACTGCTCACTATTTTGTTGCTCCTTAGTTGAAACTATCCATCGCTGATACTTTTGGCGTTTGTCGTCAACATTTTAATTCCGCTGTCAATAGTTGTTGGCTTCTGACATCATAATAGTTCCATTTTGCTTGGTACGGATCTTATCGCATGATCCCAAACATATGCTATTGGATTAAGTCCACAATGACAAGGCGGTATATGAAGCAATATGAGCCCTGCGTCTTGATATAGATGGTCATAAGCATTGCTTTGATCTTTACTTTTTTCCTTTTTTACAATTCCCAGCAACTGTGGTATCTTCAAAATGTATGAAGCTACTTCTCAACCAATTTCGTCCTCTATTTGCGATGAAGCTAATGCCAATGCCTTGTTTTGTTTTCTAGAATACATAATATTATTACAGAAATCTATGAATCTATCCAAATATGACAAAATCATCTTAAACCATTTTTTATAAGCGTCACTAACCTTTTGTCTTTTTTTACTTCATTTCTAATTATTTTTTTATAATTTTTTTTTTTTTTTGCAATTCACTTTTTTTGGCATTAAAGCCCAGATATCGAATTTATCGAAACAATCTAAAATTCACGCAATAAAGTCTTTTTTCCAAAAACCAATGAAAAACCAAACAAATTGATACCATGGCTAAATGTTCTTTTTTAATACTTAAAGAAAAGCTTCGCAATGGGAATACTCATTTTGTTTTACCATAAAAAACAAAGGGAGATATCGGGCATACGAGATAATTTGAACTAGTACCCTTAAAGAAATCCGGTTTCAGACCTTATTCCTAGCGTACACGGAATAAATTACTATTTGAGAGAAATTGTATGGATAAACCTCTTCTTATTAACTAAGTTAAGTTTTAGCCACAAGTCTGTGTTTGTGATAGTAAAATGTAAAAATTGTTTGTATTTAGTTTTCATTTTCTTCGTGAAATAAAAATTTGGCCAGATTTTGGTCTATTTCGGACCATACCCTGCGCTTCCCTAGCCAAAAAAAACTTAGTTTCAGATAGGGTTTGGAGGGTGCACATGTAACATACTTGTTATATACAAAAACAATTTCATAAAAAGTCGGAGGATTTAATATGTATTAAAGGAATCTTTTTTTCATGCATGTCTTGGGAAGTGGGCAGGGCTCTACTAATTTATTCAAAAACTGTTTTCTGATAAGGAGTGTATCAACAATATAAATTGGCAGAATAATGCGATTTAGGATTATTTTCCTATCAAAACGTAGAAGCTATGTAAACCTATGTAAATCGTATAGATAATTTAAAAAAAATAATCCACGTCCATCCTATAAAAGATTTTCAATTAATAGATACACAATATATACATATGCACAATAATTATGTTAGCAGGGCTATAAACAAAATTTTATGAAACAATCTTGGAATTGTGCTTAAAAAATAGTTTTCGAATATACAAACCAGGTATGAAGGGTGTTCTCAGAAATATCCAGAAAAAACCAGGCTACCTTTGTTTACATATTATAAATAACGTATCTGTATTTTTAAAATTCAACTTTGCATAAAACTTCGACGATTAAATAAATTTCAAAAAAAAAAAAAAAATTAAGCCAACGCAAACCTTTTCGTAAATTTTTAATTTATACTTAGGAAAATGTAGTTGTAAAAACTCAATGTTAACATTTTGTACTTGTTTTTGTGCAGCGTTTCAGTCAATATTTGCAACCTGAACACACAAAATGTAACCAAATGTGCATTCAAACATATACATACATAACATAAAATGGGGTTTGGTTTTAATAAATAAAATTCATTGATCTCATAATATAAATATTATCTAGACAAAAAAAAAAATCATAAAATATATCTTCTTACATAAACATCAATATATACAAAACTTTTTCCTTTTCTTTTGGTAAGTCGCAAAATAAATGTTTACGGTTTTGTCAAACTAAAAAAAAAATGCAACAAATTCGATATAAATAATACCTATGTATTTTTAAGTCTATATTTTGTTAAGCCACATTAATTCGCTTATTAAAGTTATTGTGAACAAAACTACATATAAAAGTTAATGTTAAATAAGATCAAACAATAAAATGGATTCTCTCCTGGTATGTTTAATGTATGTTTTATTATATTTTTTTTATTTTTGTTGACCAAAGAAAAGTTTCAGTTGCTTATGCATTTTGTTTTAAATTTCTGTGTGTACTTTAATTTAAATGCATTTTGGTATCTGTTGTTTTATTTATGTTTTGTTGCCTTTGTTTGTTTCATTTGCAGTAATGTTTTGCTTATAATTTACGCTTATTGCTGCTTTTCCTTTTTAATAGAGCATTCTTCAAATACTGATCTGATCCTTAACTGCTTTCCTGCATCATACATGTGTGTGTGTATTTCATTTACTTCTTTAATCTATGTACATACAATATGACAGTTATTACTTGAATGCATAGCTCCTGCCTTTCTATGTTCAAAAAAATATTTTTTTTTCGTAAATAATTTTAATATTAGTAATGTGTTCAAATAATTATGTTTTTGTTTAGGCCAAATATTCTTAAATGTGTAGTGAAATCTTCGGAGGTGCAAATTTTGTAGAATATTTATGTGAAAAGAAAACTATTATAAAATTAAGCAGAGAGCCGTGTATAAAGTTAAAAACCAGACCGACTTCAGCTCAAAGCTCAAAGGCCTAGTAACGGTCTTCCAAATCCAAACAAAACTACAGTTTGTAGAGATCAAACACAGTTCGAGGGATACTTATAGAAGCAATTAGACAGATGAAAGGAAAGAAACAATAAAAAAATTGATTTTCGATTCCAATCTGAACATTAAAATAGAAAATCAATAAATCTGGCTTCTTCCAGAATTTCCCCCAGTTCGAATAATGTTAGCTACACAATTGATATTTCCTGAATATAAAATATTTGAGATCTTACTTTCCAGATAGTTCGGCCGTTCTTATTTCAAAAGTTCACTTAAAAGAGCTGTCCACATCAGGAGATTTCACTTTATTTAAAATTAGCAACAATCTTCTATACAAAAATGTATGATTTAGTTATTTGAACACATACGAATTAAAAACAAAAAAATATCCACGCCTTAATGTGTTGAAATATAATATGTATTTTTGAACTACAGATTGCTTTTATTATTAGAAAACAACTCTTTGACTTTATTTGTTAATTAAATGTATTTTTTATGGAAATTTGTGAACCTTTCACAACTTCCAAAAAAGCTCTCGTTTCTGTTCAGATAGTTAATACAAATGATGATGATTTTTAAATAATACAAAATAAGTGCCTTTGAATTAACCCTAACTCTCGAACTTTCCAACTCTTTTTCAAAAATGATACAAATGTTTTTGTATTTTTTTTTTTGACATTTTTCACAAATAAGATTAAAAAAAAAAAACATTAAAATAAACAAAAAAATAAGACCGGAAGTCAATTGCTCTTATGCATTTAAAAATTTTAAATATTCCACAAAAAAATTTAACCAAACGTATTTTAAGGAATATGTTATGGAAATTTATTTTAGAATCACAGGGGAAGTATTTGTGAAAATTTTCTCCCAATTGCTTACGAAAAGCTCCGTTAAGTCTACAAGTTTTACTTGCTTGCTTGCTTGTCTTCAAAGAAATCTAGTTTACTTGTTATTTTTAGGATAAAAGGCCAAAGTCAAAGAGTGTCATTACTGTTTTTTGTGTAGTTAAAACAACAACTCTTTCTATGCACTAAGTAAAAAAGACGTGGACTATAAACCCGCCTCTTATATAAAGTTTAGATTCTCCGAAAATCACAAACAGGTTATTTAACAAAATTTTCTTTAATTATAATAAGATAGTTTTACGTATTAAATTTTACTTTTGTTTGAAAGATAGTATTTTAAACAGAAAACTAGATTATTAGTTCTTGCTCAAAAATTCCCCACGTCATACTTACAAGCTAATCCTATATGCAAAACATTTTATAATGGCTGTTAATTGCTTAAATGCATAAAAATAAATATTTTATTGATTTGTATAAAACAAAAATTACTTTAAAAAAATGGCTAAATTGAACTAGCAGCTAGCTTCGTTTTAAATAATATATATTAATACTCCTATGTATTTACAAAAGTATATATATATACATATACTTAAATATATATTATATATAATACGGTGTTGACCAAAATAATAAGAATGAAATTTGTATACCCATTTTCTGTTAAATAAAACTCTATTTATTTATTTATATCATGTTTATTTAAATACCGTTAACAAATTAGACTGCATTAAATTAAATAGTTTTGCAACATAATTGAGAAGTTTTTTCTCGCATATTATTTACTATTTACATACATGCTTTCAAAAGGCCTCGTTTCGTGAAAAAAATAAGAATGTGAAACTCCATAGTCGAAGCCTTAGTCGCAGCAGTGAAATGGGATAGTTGTACATAGATGCCAGTCGGGATAATGGCCCTGCACTAACTAACGGGTGATTTTTTTGAGGTTAGGATTTTCATGCATTAGTATTTGACAGATCACGCGGGATTTCAGACATGGTGTCAAAGAGAAAGATGCTCAGTATGCTTTGACATTTCATCATGAATAGACTTACTGACGAGCAACGCTTGCAAATCATTGAATTTTATTACCAAAATCAGTGCCCTAGAAAAGTTGGCAGAAAATCCGCTTTTTTATCGACAAATTTTGTTCAGCGATGAGGCTCATTTCTGGTTGAATGGCTACGTAAATAAGCAAAATTGCCGCATTTGGAGTGAAGAGCAACCAGAAGCCGTTCAAGAACTGCCCATGCATCCCGAAAAATGCACTGTTTGGTGTGGTTTGTACGCTGGTGGAATCATTGGACCGTATTTTTTCAAAGATGCTGTTGGACGCAACGTTACGGTGAATGAACCGAACACTGATTTTGGTAATAAAATTCAATGATTTGCAAGCGTTGCTCGTTAGTAAGTCTATTCATGATGAAATGTCAAAGCATACTGAGCATCTTTCTCTTTGACACCATCTCTGAAATCCCGCGTGATCTGTCAAATACTAATGCATGAAAATCCTAACCTCAAAAAAATCAACCGTTAGATGATCTCAACCTGGGGGAATACAGTTCACGTTCGAGCGCAGCGATAGACTTTCTTTACATGAGGTATGATCATGTTTTATTACCCAGTTTTCAAGAAAATTATTTCATGTTTGATGATTCATGTGATGCGATTGTATAATTTAAGAAAAAGATTCCACTCATCAAATCTCTTGTGCACCATTTCTGTTCTCTTGAATTCTCCTTCTGCGCAACCGGAAGTTGATCAAATGATTTGCTTCAAGCTATATAGCTTGTGTTCGTCTGTTTGAGCCAGCTCACATGAGTATATAATATGCTGTGAATTTAGGGGTTGCTCTACTGGTCGCTCCTTTTGACTTAACCAAACACATTTCGTATGAAAGATGAAGGCAAAATTTGTTTGAAACCGCTGCATTCAAAAGTGACTTGGGTTTGGAATGAAAACAAAAGAGAATCGCCGCGAAAATATCGCAACGTTTAAAAGTAGTAAAAGTTTCTTTTCCGGACCGTTTAAGAGTTTACACTCAAAGGTAAATTGCACTTGTTGGAGATAGATTTTGTGGAATCAATAAATGGAAAACAGTTACCCCTGGCTGCAATATAATCGTCCGTTTCACCTCTAGTTCCTTGTTGAAGGATCAAACGCTTTCTTCATTTAAGGAACGATTCATATTCTCCATACTTTCCTTAATTCAGGAGTAGAGTTTTAACGTACTATTATATATGTCTGTCAAAAATTAGCTGGAATTTTAGCTACCGCTTGGAGAGAAACGTGTGAGCTAAATTTTAACTTGAGCTGCGTACTATGCTTAACATCAAAAATAAATATTAATGACATATTTTTTTATTGAATTTTCTTATTTTTTTCTTAAATAAATGCGGTCTTGTTTTGAATTTTTTACAGCCAAAAAAACCAGGTGACCGCGAAAGTGTATAAATTACCAAATCACTGTTCCACAGATTTATTAATAAAACCTAAAAGAAAATACGCACTCTTATTTATTTTGTGCATTGCAAAACTCAGTTCCATTAACAAAAGTAAAAGTTTTTTGATTCATGCATGTCGAAATCTATTACAGTGAAGTCCATTCTAATTTGTACACTTTTCAATAAAAATTGTTGCAAGAGTATTTTTTTTTTTTAATATTCAAAATAAAGTATTTCACTCTTGTTATATTGGTCAACACTGTATGTATATGTATGTATGTGTAAATATATATAAATGTTTTTTTTTTTACCATAGTGTGAACGATTTTTTTTAATGTAACACCAAATTGCTTTTTTTATAAAAAAAAAAAAAAAAAAATAAACAAAAAATACCATTGATTTATTTTTTTTTAACTGATTTTGTTTGTTTTCCTATTTTTGTGTTTTGTTTTGTTTGTTGTCTAATTTTGTATGTTTCAGTTACGCGTTATTCGTGCGTTTCGATCAACTTTGGAAGATTTAACAGAACGCCGTTCTGTACATAGTCTGCACAGTTTACGTAGTCCACGAACAGCAGTTTCAGCTGGCGGATATCAACTCGTGCAATCACCTGGATCGGCAAATTTTTATAATGCAGCTCTCATGAATACTGGACGTAAGACTTTACCAACGGCCCCTCAGCATTCACGGACTGCACAAAATCTAGCTACCACACCAACAACATCTGCTATTTTATCCGAAATGTCATATATCGATGAAGACCCACAACAATTGACTAAAAATGGCAATGACCAAAATAATAGTAGTGCATGTATCAGGTCAAACAGTCCGCAACAAGAGACCAAGATGTAAAATGTTATTTAAGCAGACTGTCCACAAAAAAAAAAAAAAAATAACAAGAAAACCTTTATTAATATTATTCTTTTATTTTTATATATATTATATATATATATATATATATATATATATGTATTATATATATATATATATTATACTTTTTTCTTTATCCACTATTCATGAATTTGTAACACAGCCAGCCCCTATACACACTTCGTTACATAAAAAAAACAACACTGGATCGAGCCTCATTATTTCTAACGCTTCTTTAATTAATTATTTCCCTTCTTTTATTATTTGTACCACATTTTTGTCGACTAATTTTACAAAATTATATTAAAGCAAATACTTCATTTATTAATGTTTATTTAAGTTTTAAAGCTAAATTATTTTTTTAAATTTTGATATCTTTTTTATTTCTTTTAAAAGTAATAATAATGGCACTGTTAATGAACGTATAGGAAAGTTATCCACTGAATAAAGTGTCTTAAAAGCGTGCATATTTTCAGTGGTTAACCTAAAACACGTATATTAATAAGGATAAATAAGTTTAAGTCACTGTAAATACATATATACTTAAGTAGCACAAAACTTCTAATCAATTTTATGGGAAAAAAATGTTTAACGATGGGAAATATTTATCATAACTGTTATTAAAATCTATATATTCTTAGATATCATTTTATTTGCAATAAGATTTTCCTTAATTTTAATTAGAAGTTTGCTGTTATTATTATTTTTGATTTTTCAAATCGTGCTTCGATAACAAAACATTTATGTCAACAACGTTGAAAGCAACAAATCGCTAACGAGCTTTTCCAATTAGAAAATGTTTGATCTAACCTTGCAGGTTTCTCACGCGAAAGCATTTATACTTAATCACCGAATTAAACACTGCCACACATTTTAACACAACTTTCTTGTAATATAATTAAAATCTATAAACAACCAACAAAATATCTTTTTAAATAATTGTTATTAATACAAAAAAAAAAAAAACACTTTTTAGACGAATATAGATGTGCTATAAGCATTATATATCTTTGTACCTATGAGAAAAAAAAACAATATAGAGCTTATACCAACAAAAGTATTATAAAAGAAAAAAAAAACATTTTATTAATTTGTACTTACAATGTAAAAGATACCTTAAATATTATCATACAACAAATATGTTACTTATGTATCTACTATTTTGAATTCATTTAAATAATTTATACGTCTTTATTTTTTTTTATATATTACTATAATTAATATAATAATTTAAATTTAAATCTAACGAATCAACATAATGTAAAAAACGACATAAATAAATAATAATTAATCCGTCTCTTTCCAAAAAATAGTGTAAAATGAATTTAAATATGTGTGTTTATATGTTAATAGGTGCATGAAAGGAACTAGCAACGGTTTAAAAACAAACAAAAATAAATATAATTCTTAATTGTAATTGTTAACTTTTTGAAATTATTTTTCTATTTAACTCTTGTTAGCGTCGTGAATGCTGTGAATCTTTGCTTACCCCTGGTAAATAATTACACAATATAGTAATTGCAAAAAAATAATACAAATATACCCAATGTATATACATATATACTAAATGTTTACGTTATGGTGATCAGGAAAAACCATCAGTACAAAGTTGAAACAAATAAAAACAGTTTTTTCCCTTATGGGCGTTTATAGTAATCAGCAAAACAAAATTTCAGTTAACGTCACAAAAAACAACACCAACCAACACCATCTTTTTTTTTTAGAATAGTAAAAAAGTGGAACGCAAAAAATTGGATCGAAAGATCCATTTCAATGTTTCCTGATACGTTTTTCTGATCGCTTTAACTGACACCTAGCCTAACACCTTTTAATTTTCGCACAATTGAGCAGGGGATCCATGGTTTGACACGACTGGAGATCTTCGTTGTCATTAAAGAAAGATCTAGAACATAAACGGAACATGTATGTGTCGAAAATTATAAAAAAAAAAAACGTGAACCCCACAGTGGAACCTTGAGGTGAAGCAGTGACGTTTGAGCTGTCGATTTTTAAATATATAATATATATTATATACATATATATATAGATTTATGTGTGTACTATATAACATGTTATCTAAAGTTATATATATATATATATATATATATATGTAATGTTATTATTTCATGTCTAAACTATTAACGAAGTAATACATTTTTGAGTGAAATATTACCGACATTTCTCAATATAAAAAAATTCTGAAAACTAGGTTACAAAGAATAAAGTTTAAATAATTCCAAGAAAAAATAACAAGTAAATATTCCCAGTATTCTTAAAAAATTTTTTCATTGTAATACATGCACTCTTTGTCTTAATATAACATTATAATGAATTTTGTAAAAATATGTACCTAATGAAAGCACTGCTTTTAACTAATACACTATATAATTTGTTTACTGAACTTGTAGTTTTTAGTTTTTTTTTTTTTTAGCTTTATATTTTCTCTATATTTATATCGAAATTGCTGCATTTTTAAACTATTCGAAAAAAATAGTAAGACTTATTGAAATTACTATTTAAGTTGTTTTTCTTATGTTAAATGTGTCTTTCATTTATAAACTGAACAAATGTCTGTTAAAATGTTGGTGATTAAAAAAAAATTGTTTTAAAATATTTTGTGGATCGCTTCAAGTAGTTTGAAAATATTGACAAAAATCAGTGCCAAGCAGGAACGTAAGTAACAACTTGTATAATCTACGTCACTTTAAGAGTATTATGTGTTTCACCCGTATAAAAGACTTAAAACAAACCTACCTGTGTTTTCGAGGCACATTTGACATTAGGTACTATTGAACGGGGGACGGTCAAACGTGGTTAATATTCCTTACTTTTTTTTTTTTATTTATAAGATAAACAAAGCTAGAATAAATTTGAATCTTCATTTAAATTGAAATTAGTTCCTCCATTTATTGTGCTTACTTTAATTGTTTAAATTTATCACTTGGAAAAAAAATATTACTCTTATTGTTCCATTACAAAATTAATTATTCTTTTAATTGAAAATAAAATGTTCGTTGTCGTATTTAATTTGTGTAAGTCGAATTAAGTAACACATAATTTTTTGACAATTTGTATGTGAAAAAAGACAGAGAAACCTTTGTCCCCTTTTAAGAACAGTTGCGTTTTTTTTCGAGAACTGGTTAACCGATTACAATCAAATTTAAATTCAGGAACATGTAGGTAGCCAAATTTATTTCACATTAAACTATTTTCGATTTTTATAGTTTTAACCATTAATTAATTAAAATAAATTCCAAAGAAAAAGCTAATTGCCGATTTCAGTTTTATTCGGCCCTATCAAGTTATCCGTCGGAATTGAAAACTCCGATTTCCTACGAATCGAAACATTTTTGGTTTGAGGTATTCTTCCGAACAGAGTTTCGGAACATTGTTCCGACATTTTTTAACGTACAGCAGGATGCTGCTTTGCAGTGCGATCAAGTACTTTTTTTTCAAATATTTTTTCTCCGAAATTGGTTTCGGAATTTGTGCAAAAAATCGATATTTTACTATTCGATATATTTCCAGTGCGGATGGTACATTGAAAAAAAGTATCTAGCCAGCCCCTGAGTATACTTTTCGCGGGCAAATTTATATTTTTCTTTGTTATAAGATTTAAAACTTCTCCGTTAATAAATTTAAAGTACGAATCGTGTTGTATAGACAAATTTCGAACAAATATATCGATTTTTCGATATCTATTTCTTACATCTCTAAAATTCGTCGCATATCAAATCATTGCGTCGTCGTCGAATTTAAGTTTTTTTTTGCTCCGAAAACAGACACCTCGATTGTAATTTGAGTCTCCGTTGCGGAGAATGTTCTGTTCCGAACGAATACCTCGATAGTGCCGTTTATTGGAAATTAATTTGTCCATTCAAAAAGTATTGCTGATACCAATTATTCGAACCAGAGAAATATTTCTAGGGAAGCAGCCAAAGGGCAGGTTATTATTCTCGACACCCAGACGCCACCAGTACTTAGGGAACATATATCATAAGTCATTTCATTACCACAAGTAATGTATTGGTACGTTCTTGCGCCCGATTACTTTTTAATGTTGGCTCCTCCTAGGTGTCACGTCGATGAAACTATTGGAACCAATCGATTGGGTGCACGGTACAACTTTCCGTTTTGTAGTCTTTACATCAACAGAGAACCTTTGCTTTTCGTCAGGATAACAGTCAATAGGGGCATTCACGATCCTGTGCAACTGGTCTTGTAAAAGTGCAAAAGTGAAAGATTTTCTTGCACTCCAATAACAACATATATGGCTATAATTTTGCTACACTTTTGCTTTTTTACTATACCCAACATTTTTACCGAGTTTGCAGTTTTGGATACCCGAACATGTACCTTCAGGCATAAAAGTATCCAACAAATTTTAGGACACCTTCGGATTTTCTCTCTGTATGGACAATGCAGTTGGATATCACAAAAAAAAAACGTATCCGCAGACGCCTCATATTTTATGTCAAAATTGACAGCTTAGACAACGGGGTTTGTTCGTAGACTTAGGTATTTGTCATACAAGTTTATGGATGATGAAATGGCAATTGTGCTTGGTGGTTGGGAGTAATTACAAAAAAATATAAATTTATTGCACAGCTATGTACGTTCAAAACTACAAAATTTTTTTAAACGATATTTAAAAAAAATTTTAAAACGTACTCCTCATTTTCATTAAATAATTTCAACATTGCTAAAAGAACTTCAGCAACATTTTTGATTTAGAAATTACAAATACCTTATTGATGATGCTTCAATTTTTAAATTTAAAAACTTAAAAGTTTCACTTCTGCATTATTTGCAATGGAATTTTGGTTTTTTATTCTTATAAGACTTAACAGTTCCATTTTTTCAGTTGTTTTGGTTGAGCATTTTTTCGTAGTGGTTATGACTATTTTTTATTTATTAGTTTACTCTGTCTTAAATATTCTCTCTTGACTATAATTTGCATGTCCACATCTACAAAAAAAGGATATAAAATATAAAAATCATACTTGTTCGATAGAGAGGGATAGATATTTATAGATGAAAACTATGAAAAACAAGTCACGAAGATTGCAGATTATAGTAAAGACAACCATGTTCATCTGCCTTATAACATTTCAATTGCGGAATTGTTTGATTCAGTCGCGATTCGGTTTTCTGTTTTTTTTTTCAATCAAATCAAACATCTAATATATAACAATTTGCAATTAAAAATTTGTCAGCTTAGTGTCCTCACTTATGGGATGGTTATAGGCATAGTAAAATAAACGTCAAGTAGATGGCGCGCATTGTGTATTTCAGAGAGCAAAAGAAAATTACAAATTCCATAAGGAATGTTTTTAGTATGGTTCAAATAGTTTCCTACCGGTGGCGTTACACAAGAAATTTTAAAATATCGAAAGGCATGTATTTTCTTACGAAATTAAGAGATTTCAATCATTTTTTAGAAGAATTCAATCAGTTATGTTGCCGTTTACACACATGTACGATTTCATTTAAAGAGGTTAAAATTCTATGAGCTTTGTTAAACCTCAGCACTGGATGAAGATGCATCATATCAACTTAATGGATTTAAGTGATTTAAACGCGATTATAGTTTTTTTTATAATCATTAAATAACTTAAGTCTTTTATATGTAAAGTAGTCAGAATTGACAAAACTCCGGAAACGAGCCAACCGAACGAATGAAACTGTAATGCAGACGAAATGCTATTTACTCAAAATGAACATCATGATTTCTCCAACTTCCTATAATCTTGATTGATTGAGTAACTTAAATCACATAATCTACTCTACGAACGAAGCCTTCGGTATACACACACAGAAATGACATTGTAACTATATACATACATTCTCTATAGTACTCTCATGGTGTCATTTCTCGTCTGACCATCTTCCTGGTTGATTCGTAACTAACTCTAAATAGTGGAGATAAGAACATTTACCCATATTTTACCAGTATTTAATACACTTTTGTTGTTTGTTCTTAACTTATATACTTATATTGGCGATTTCATGGAAAAGTCGACTTCACTACAAATAGAGTTTTACAAAGACGATGAGTGGGGACATATAACAAATCATTACGATTCCTTGGATTTCTTTCTGTAACGTACTATGAAACTTGTGAAACAAGTTCTTCAGACTTCATAAAATTAATTTATTATGCCCTTAATAAAAGAGCACATTGAGCTTCTCTGCAGCTTTTAAGAGTTTTGAAAACTAATAGCGGCCATCTTGATAAGTAAATATGCATTTCGTCGGACCATCTTATATTTCTTGATGCAAATCGCCTGCATATTTTTTGAATTAATTCTATTCTTATAATAGCATTTCCATTAAATGGTGACCAAACTACACAACAATATTCTAAGATGGGCTATACTAGTAACAAAAAGATTGCCTTTAAAGTATATACATCCTTAAAAACCCCAGAAGTTCATTTTAAGAAACCTAACATAGAATTCGCTTTCGATACAATAAAATCCAAGTTCTTCCAAAAACCTGAGTTTGGAATCAAAGATAACACCAAGATCTTTTACATCACTGATCCTTGAGTTCGATTTCAAATTTGTAACTAAACCTAATGGGGGTTAACGTTCCGTAAGAGGTGAAAATTGCACATATTGATGTAAAGCTCGAGATGTACATAATCAGTATGTGAAGAAGTTACACTATGCAATTTTGCGTCATCTGCAAAAATCAGACAATCATAGAAAATGAGAGCTCCAGGAATATTATTAACAAACAAATGAACAAATTTCTTATGTGGAAATTTTTTTAAAATCCAAAATAAAAAAAAAAAAAAAATCAGAATTGGCTAAGCTTAGAAAACGAGTCACCCGAACGAATCAAACTATCATGCAGACGAAATACTATTTAATCAAAATGAAAATCTTCTTCTACTTCCTACTTCCTATAATATTGATTGATTGAGTAAATATAATCACAGGTAATAGAGTTACATAGATATCGCATCTAGGCCAAGAAAAAATTACACATTTTTCGATTGAATAAAAAACAGGGTTGGTTGAGCTCGAACAATTCAAGCACCTTCAAACAATGCAACACAAAACAATATATGAATGAGCAGGCTAACCGGTGGGTTGCAACGCAAAAATAATTTTTTTTTTAATTTCATATGTGAGTGAGTGAGAAAATTATAGAGTTTAAATTATTTTTGATCCCTTCGACACGGGTACACAGGCGTGGAGGGCAATCGGGGGTTATATGTATTTTTGGTTTCAAATTGGTTAATTCAAATTTAAAATTTAACACTTTATTGATTCAAATTATTATATTTTACCTGTTTATTTAAATTGCAATAACTGGGAGCAGTTTTCAGTTCAAACTCTTAACTTATCAAGTAGTTTAATCTTCATTTGTATTAATCACGTATGGAAGGGGACCTGCAATACCGGTTTAGCACACGGTTATATGTGTGGCTACGCTTTGTCGAACGGTCTCGTTGACAGAGTACAAAATTTGTCTCTTCAAGGGCTTGCTGTAATGCTTCTATTACAATGACTTGTAAACGTGTGTTTTAAACTTGAGGGACATTTTTTAATTTCTTCGTTGACAGTTTCCATATACAGGTCTCTGTGTAAATCGCTGTTTCGTATGTACCATGGAACACCAACAATTGCTCTGAGGGCTTTGTTTTGAAATGTTTGCAGTGTTTGTATATGGCTTGATTTGGCACAACCCCAAAGTTGTATCCCGTAAGTCCACACAGGTTTTAGCACTTGCTTGTAGATAAGCAGTTTCTTATAAATACTTAGATTGGAGTATTTTCCATTAAGCCAGTTTAGTTCTCGTAGTTTAATATCGATTTCGTTTCGTTTCTTTTTATGTACGTCTTCCATTTAAGCTTAGCATCAAGAGTCATGTCTATAGATACTTTGCTTCGTTAGCAGACCGTATTTGAACCGAGTTAATGGGTAGATTGTTAACATTCTTGTAAGTAAAGTTAAGAAAAATGCGCCATTTCTTCGTCCAGTTTGTTATTTTATCAAGCTGCAGTTTTCGTTTGCTCTTTCGATTGAGCTGGATGATGCAAGTATGGCCGTATCATCAGCAAATGTTGCTATCATGACGTCTTCTAATACTGGGACAAAAGAACGCTTCCTTGTGGAACATCAGCATTTATTTCTTTAAATCCTGAATATTTCGTACCTTGTTTCACTCGGAAAAGTCTATTTTCCAGATAGATAGGATTTTTTGCTTTCTTATATCATCGGAAATTTCTGAAAATGTGACATCTCGAACTTGCAAGTTTTCAAAGGTCCAATGAGTATCACCGGGTTCATCAACAACTCCTCACCGGTTTGAAGGTTTCCTCGAGGTGATCGGCAAACAGATATGCCTTTTCTTTGTCTGTTTTAGCCCAGTCTCCATTGTTTGTTCGAATTGGTGCTGATTATAACTAGGTTTTAGCTCGAAAATTAACGGTATGTGTCATATCGGTTATGTAAAAGCTTATTTTTATTGAAAACGGCTCCAAGAATTTTTATGAAAAAAAATCAGTGTTACTATTGTATGTAATCATTATATTTGGGTGCACAAAAATTAGGTGGGCTAAAAACGGTACCTCCCATAGGAGCAGTTTTTTTTTTTTGTATTTTTAATATTTTTTTAATTTTCTTTTAGAAAAATCATTATTTTGATTTTTTTTTAATTTTGTTTTTAAATATTTATTATTTTTGAGCTTAAGTTTGCATTGTTGAATTATTTTTTATAATTTTTTAAAAAAAGTTGTTAAAAAAACCTGATCTGTATATAAGGGTCTGCTATTATACTAAGTATACTTTTAATTAATACGAGATGGAATGGTTTCTCTTATCGAAAATGCGTGCTTTTGGGATGGATGATATTTTTGTTCGGTGGAAGCTATCTTCTGGACTATATACATATTGTATTGCAAGGTTTCAAGTCTGCTTTCATGCTTAGGTGTTTGTTTCGATGCAAAAAGGTTTTTCCCCATTCGTAAGAAGAATTAGATACATAGGTTAGTTTTTTTTCGGTGTAGTCTATCGAGAATTAGGTGAATAAAGAATAAGAAAATTTGCTTTTCAAGCTTAGTATCGAACTTACGAAATTTAAGGGAACACTTTGGTTAGTTTCACGAACGTAACTTTCGAATAGGATACCTTGCTTTTATTGTAATTAGCATGGTTGAAAACAGCCGTTTTCCGGCTGATTGAAGAACATACGGAAATAGAGAGAAAATCCAAACGTATCCTAAAATTTGCTTGATACTTTTCTTAACACGTAAACAGCTGATGGAAAAGACTTTGTTTTTCTTTTGCTTCGAATTTTGAGAGGTAACCTATCTGGTTGGGTTTGTTCGTTCACAAAAAAAAAACCAAACAAACAAGCTAACCTATCCAAAAGGTACGTACGTGAACGTACGCATTGTCTACTGATCCACACCGCCCACTTCTAATGTCAAGAACTCGAGTATAAGGGAAGTGTCACACGAGATTCTTGACTATAGAGGGAACCAATGCAATAGTACACACGAACGCCCGCGACCACAAAGGAGTCGGTATGGTCGCGCGAACAATTTTTACAAGGGAATTCCTTTCATGACGCGCGAACCGAATAGCGTCATGAGGGGTACTGAATATATCGGTGTATCCGAATGAATACACCAGCTTTCAAATGGGAGCGCGTCATTTAATTTTGCAAAGGGGAGGTGATTCTTATGCATTTTGAATTTTTGTTTTGTATAATAAATTAAATGAACGAACGAACGATTTAGCATAATATGCTGACAAGCGGCCAAAATACAGCTTGTGTAACAGCAACGAAATGTTTTTCGGAGCGAGCAACAATTTTGGAGCTCGTGTGGCATTAGTCTCCAGGAAGGCGCTTCTTGATGTTATACATACAACACAGAGCGTTAAAATTGATAGGAAATAAAATAGTTTCTGAAATATTTCCTCTAGAAAGACGCAATGTTTAATGTCTTTCCTTATTTTATCATTTCTTTTATAAAAAAAATACTCGAAATATCCAGCCCGCCCCCTTAGAACTTTTAACCTTAATACTGGCCTTGCTCAAAATGCTCCTCAATTTACCCTTGAGCCCAATTTCCAAAAGTACCGTGAAACAGAGATTCTTTTGAAGCCGAACAACACACACTTGAAATGGTTTATCCGGCGAGATTTTTCCTTGCCAATTTAATTTGAAAATATTAAAAACCAATTTATTTTAATATACACTTTTTGCCAAACCTCCCTACTTTCCTTATGCACAAGCATTGTATAAAACAATAAAATAGGCCAGTCGGCAGAGGCCTTTTCTTTTTGCAAAACTAATCGGGTGAAATTTTATGATTGGAATTGGTAAATGACGCGTTTTTTAATATAGCACACAAAAGGCAAAATTCTAGATGTTGTGTGTTAGCCACCATTTTGAAAAACGCCTTTTAGTCAATATCTCGAAAAAACGAGTAGTCATATATAATTGTCTTTCTTTTTTATCAGTAATATTTTTCCGTAGGACGTATACTTTAGTAGTAAAAGTACTAATTTAAAAAAATTGATATTTCAACGGCTCATTATCTTCATCTTGAATTTAGCTTTAAGTCAAAAAAAGTATCCTTACATATAAATACCCTTTCAAAAATAATAAAACTAATAATGATGATGCCTGATTTTTTTTTTTTTTTTTGTTGAAGTTTCTTATAATTATAAACCATGCAATATTTGTATTATTTTTGAAAGGGTATTTTTATTTGTAAGGATTCTTTTTTTTTTGCCTTAAAGGTAAATTTAAGACAAAGAAAATGAGCAATTAAAAAGTAAAATAATGAAAATTGTTTCGTAAAAGTTTTTGATTTGATTTTTTTCGAGAATCGTGAATATCTCAGAAATTTTTTAGGTTAAAAACGTCCTATATATCAGGATTTTTTAAAGACTGAAATATGTACAAATGCTCAAAATTTTAAGGATTAAAATTAAACGAAAACCCGGTTTTTTGACGATATCTCATAAAATTTGAGGTTATGTTGAAAACACTTTGAAGCAAAATTCTAGGATTTTTTTTTTATAATCTATAAAGCGCGAAACAGATTGAACCAGCGACAGCACCAGCACCGTCAACAGAAAACAGCACGGTGACCAGCAAAATAAATTGAAACACATTGCTACCAGCACCAGCATCGTCTTCTTACTTCTGTTTGACACTTTGTGTCATAAAAAAGTATACGAAGTTTTCTTTTGCCCCTGAATTTCACTTGCTCAAAGTTGGTAGCAATGGAACAGCAACAGCAAATTTAGGAATTTGGTCTAACGACGCTGGTGACGTTGCTGGTGCTGGTCTAGTCTAATTTGATCGATTGAAATACATTGGTTCTAAATTAATGGCGGCCGCTGTTGCTGTTGCTGGTTCAATCTGTTTCACGCATTACTTTTCTGTAGAGCATTTTCCGATCAGAAGTTAAACCTCACCGGAAATCATGAAAAAACTTTCAACCCCAAAAACCAAACCCTCACCCACCCAGCAAATCAAATTGACTTGGATATATTTTTACCCTTTTTCTAATCACTGGCGATTCCGACTATTGCCCTCCTATAACAATTTAAAAAAAAAAAAAGGTATTCAGATTCACCCTTTGCTATAAGGGAATAAGCTTACCTTCTCATAAGACATAAGAATGCTTGGACACATAGCTTAAGAACAGTACATCGTACAAAAAAAATGTTAAGATAAATCTAACAGAAAACTATTGTTTCTACAACTTTGTCGTTATTATTTTTGTTTCATATTGACAACTGTTACGGACGTAAAAACAAAAAAAACCTTAAGTCCTACAAAAAAATGTTACAGATAAAAAAGAAAGAAAATTAAATTTTCTACAAAAAAGTTCCTAGTAAATTTTTTATACGACCACTCGTTCTCGACATACTGACCAAAAAGCATTTTTCAAAATGGCGGGGCGGCTAACACACAACATCCAGAATCTCGCCCTTTTCGCCCTGTACTCAGAAACGCGTTACATACCAATTCCAATCATAAAATTTCACTTGGTTAGTTTTGCATTGGGAAAATTCATTTGTACCTCTGCCGACTGTCTTGCGTTAATGGGGGAAAAGGGTGCCGTGACGTAACGGCCATTTTTTCAAAATATGTTTATGTCACTTTTATTTTCTCTGTGAAACTTTTGTTGCCGTGAACGCTGCCATCTGCCACCCCCCGGCTTTAAGGATTAAAAATAGGTGCGAGATTGGGTATATACAAAATGACTTTGCATATACCCAACCTCGCACCTACTCCAAATTCTACAGTAACACCATGCAGGAGGGGTTCCAGGGGGGCAGAAACTTTTCTACACCAACTTATACGTTCTAGCTTTTTGTTACGCAATTTATCCAAATCACCCTGTATAGCTGTGAAGCTCAGGTGTTTTTTCTTAAGTTTCATATGCTCCCATATTTTAGATTTCATAGAAAACAGTCATTGATATTTGACAATTGCACATATGTAGCAATACCTATAAAAACCTATTGCTTATCTCAATGCATGCTGTAAATTTATATAATACATATAGTAATCCCAATTGAATTTAGACTGAACCATAAATAGTATGCTATATAAAATTTGTTTTGGTCCGTCTTTTTTTACGAAAATTGGTGGATTTATGATCGTAGAAATATCAGGTAGCAAAACTGGTTGTTGGTAATTAAAAAAGAACGACTGAGTTTGAAAAAAAAAAACGGTATTTAAAAATGTATTATATGTATTTGAAAAACATAACATTTACCATATTGATTACTTTTATAAAATTTGAATGATTGGGTATGTTACTTCCACACATAATTTTGTATTCTCCTTTATTTAATTTATTTTAATTTTTTTTATTTTTATTTCCATATTTTTAGTCCTTAACCACCCCCGTACTTTATTCTCCCAGAGTAAGTCATACTTTAAAACTACTAGACTTATGAAAAAAAAATATTTACAAAACTAAAAACAGCTAAATATTTTTTTTCTTAACAAATAGATTGAGATTTTCATATTTATGCACTCGTATGATGTTTCAACAATATATATATGCAGATCTCATTTTTAAACCAACATTGTGTATACTTAAAAATCTAACATTTTTTGTTATTGTGTTTCTTAACCAATATTTTTTTTTTTTTTATTTATTTTTCGTTTGTATTGCATTTTGCCTCATAAACATAAATTTAAGCAAAAAAGGTACAAAAGTATTTACAGTAAAAAGTATTCTAATGATAAAAAAAAATCTCATCGAAATCAGACAAAAAACCGATTTTCTCCAACATTTCTTTTATATTTTTTCCATTGAAGGTAATAGGTGGTGAATTGCAAGAGCGTTTGATTCCGGTACCCTACAGCAAGAGCTCAACTGATCAAGCTGTAAGCTTTCCTTCTTTCGTTTACGTTGATCGTTATCATTTTTTTTATTTATTTTTTTTTTTCCTAAAGTAACTAATTTACTTCATGAATTATTTGTGTAACATAGTTGAAGATTTTTTAAGATACTTCCGTTTCGTTTTGTATTGAATTAGTTGTGCAAATACCTTAAAAGTTATTATTTTTTTTTGTGTTTTTGGTGTTTAAACATTACTTTTTTAACTTGAAATTTAACTTTTTCTACTCCTCGTTTTTTTTAAATTCCTTTAAAAATAGAATAAAATTATGCTATCGCTTTGATTTTATGCCAACATTTCGTTGATAAAGTGTGTATAAGATTAATGTTTTTAAATAATTGTTTTTTTAAAGGAATAAATTAAAATAAAATATAAATTTATTTTAGCTTAGACATTTTTTGGCCCAAATCACATTCACAAAAAAAAAAAAAATAGAAAACTAGGCAGGATAGTTCTTATATTAAATACTGGTTTAAATTGTAAAATCAAACTAGGTTCATTAATTAGCTGAAATGAAGTCGAAATTAAAAGTGATCGAGTTCGCTTTGAACTTCATTTCATCGTAAATTTTGTTGATAACATTTTTAAATAAAAATAAAAAAAGGGAAATATATATATACACATATATGTACATATATATTTAATTATTTATGTATTATTAATTGGTTTTCATTCCTTTAATATTGGTTTAAAACTAATTTGTTCCCTAAAATTTTTACGGTATTTAAATTTGAAAAGAGATAACACACATGCAGAAGAAAATGTAGGGGATCATTTCACAATCCCGAAGATCGAAATCCTGATTAATGAAATCCTGCCAATTTAACGGTCTTTTTCTCCTATGCGGCTTCTATCATGAAAAGAGGAAATTACAAAATCCCGCCGTTTTACTATTTGGCGGAAATTTAATAATTTTTTTTTAAAAGAGCACCATTTCTTCCTGGAATCTTTTTGATTCTCAGGAATTAAAATACATACATGCCACAATACAATAGTTATTATCATGAAGTAGAATAATGTCGAGAAAAATATCAATTTTATGAGAAGTATAGAATTTTCCTGGATTTTTTTTTATTAGGTGAATAAAATGTAAAATAAAAAAAACACTTGGTTAAAATAAAGAATATATTTCAATTCTCCGAGAAGAAATTGGTTGTTTTTAAATTACTAAAAAAGTTTAATTTAAAGCCAAAAAATACATTATCGCTAGAAGCTTTTTGATTTTCATGTTTGTTATACCAACATTTAAACACTATCTTTTCCTACAATCTTTATGATAATCATTTGAACACTACTAAAGCTTGTTTCAGTGTTGTCTTTTATATAAGAGCTTGAGAACTTTTTAAAAAAAAAAAAACGCATAAAATTTGCAAAATCTCATCGGTTCTTTATTGAATTGGATTTAGATTGGTCCATGACATTTACTTTTTGAAGATAATTTCATTTAAATGTTGACCGCGGCTGCGTCTTAGGTGGTCCATTCGGAAAGTCCAATTTTGGGCAACTTTTTCGAGCATTTCGGCCGGAATAGCCCGAATTTCTTCGGAAATGTTGTCTTCCAAAGCTGGAATAGTTGCTGGCTTATTTTTGTAGACTTTAGACTTGACGTAGCCCCACAAAAAATAATCTAAAGGCGTCAAATCGCATGATCTTGGTGGCCAACTTACCGGTCCATTTCTTGAGATGAATTGTTCTCCGAAGTTTTCCCTCAAAATGGCCATAGAATCGCGAGCTGTGTGGCATGTAGCGCCATCTTGTTGAAACCACATGTCAACCAAGTTCAGTTCTTCCATTTTTGGCAACAAAAAGTTTGTTAGCATCGAACGATAGCGATCGCCATTCACCGTAACGTTGCGTCCAACAGCATCTTTGAAAAAATACGGTCCAATGATTCCACCAGCGTACAAACCACACCACACAGTGCATTTTTCGGGATGCATGGGCAGTTCTTGAACGGCTTCTGGTTGCTCTTCACTCCAAATGCGGCAATTTTGCTTATTTACGTAGCCATTCAACCAGAAATGAGCCTCATCGCTGAACAAAATTTGTCGATAAAAAAGCGGATTTTCACATTTCGAACCGAACACTGATTTTGGTCATAAAATTCAATGATTTGCAAGCGTTGCTCGTTAGTAAGTCTATTCATGATGAAATGTCAAAGCATACTGAGCATCTTTCTCTTTGACACCATCTCTGAAATCCCGCGTGATCTGTCAAATACTAATGCATGAAAATCCTAACCTCAAAAAAATCACCCGTGATTTCGACAAAATATGATTATGCGAGCTAGGTGCCCAGCCGGAGTCTACCGAGCTTTATTTTTTCCTAAGTATTTGCTTCGAGGTCGATTTCATGCAAGCCATGATTGTATTTTTACGAAATCGTCCTCCCTCGCACACGGGGCCAACAATTCTCCGTAAGACTTTCCTCTCAAACGCGGATCAGAGAAAGCACCCAAGTCTCGGATCCGTATGTGAGCACTGGTAAGACTAGTCTTGTACATCAGCAAAAATAACAATTCATTTAACTTGGAAAATACGTGGTCTCATTTTCTTCTTTTAACAGTTCTAACGTTTTTATGTGCGCTAATTTGTAGTGCCCGTTGCTTAGTGGTTAGAGTGTCGGACTGCTTAGCGAAGGGTCTGGGTTCGACTCCCCGTCAGTGTCATCGTTTTTTGCCGGTGAATTGCCTCTTGCGAGGAACTAACAATACCTTCAAGTTAAAATTTGCCTCGAAAAAAGCCGTTCGGACTTCTACGGACTACTGACATTTTTAAAAACGTCGTTGTAGGAAAAGGAGCATTTATGGCTGCGGGACAAAGACCTCAAAAACAGGACCGCTCCTTAAAGCGGGACGTATGTTCATATGCACTATTCACACCATGTTGATAGAATTATGTTGCTAACAAAATTATTGCGATTATTTATTTGTCCCCGAAAAGATACGAAGAATAAATTAGGCAAAACAATTATTCATGTAGAAAAAAAATAAACTAGAACAAAACGACTACAAAGGCAATATGTCACCGAAGGTAATAAATGTAATGTGTTGCTTTTCCATATAATTTATCAAAAGACTAGTATGCCATGTTATCAACTCCAACCTTTACGTGGAAAGTCATGATAACTATATAATATGAACCGGAAGTTGGCAACTTTAAATATGTTCCAACATATTTTCCGCATCCCGGAGCCTATATTGTTGCGTGCGAGTTGCGAACAATATTTATTTAGGGATTTTAACCAACAACCTATTTATATTATTTACTGCCATTAACACACACAAACATTAGCCGTGTTTTATTGAGAAATTTATCCGTAGCAAGGCAAGATTTTACGCACACTACAAATACAACAACCAGCTGCCGAAAAAAGTAGATGTCGAATTTGGCTGCGGTATTTTGGTAATTTTATTTTGCTCTGCGTGAATATCTATGGAAATTTAGTATCTGTAGCATGATACAAGTCTATATCATGTCTATTGTGAATGAAATCTTGTTGTGTCGAACATGCAATCCGCAGCCAAATTCAACATCTACTTTTTTCGGCAGCTGGTTGTTGTATTTGTAGTGTGCGTAAAATCTTGCTTCGCTACGGATAAATTTCCCTCCGTAAACACACTTGGAAGGAAGATAATGTAGAAAGCATACCAACCGCAATCTAAGCTTTCATGTTGCAACGTGGAAAAGGGTGAATCCTCCAATACATATTCGTTGAAAAATCGAAAAAGTTTTCTTTTCGTTTTTGTAAATGTAGTAGTTTAGGGTTGAAGCTCCTTGAATTATTCTCTGTTGCTACTGAAATCTGGCACCATTTTCCTTCCGATTTATCTCTTTATCTCTTTTATCTCTTTTTAGAAACCTTTATATCCGATACTTTCTTCTGCAATATGTTAAGACTACCAGGATTCTAATAATAATAAACAGTATACAATTTTTTTAAATATTAATTTAAATTTTTCTTTGTTCAACTACACGTCAAATAAAAACATACATACTTACTTAGTTATGCCCCTCTCATGCTTCTCGTAACAAACTTATTAATTTATGTTTTTTTTCTTCTAATTTTGATAAAAATGTGGAATATTTTTACATTATTTTATTTTATTTATTTTACAATTTCTGATTTCACTATTTACTGTTTTTTCTTTATATAATAAAATGTATCTATGAATACAATATTATTTCATTTATCCACAGTTGATAGAAATAAATTGTATCAATTTATCTAGTAGCTTACAAAAGATCTATGCTTCTCTAGTTTGTATGTACCTATCTAACTGATACAAAAAAATTAAATCAAGGAAACGTGCGCTTACAAAAGAATCAAATGGCAAAATGTTGTTTCCTATTACATCCAATGGAATCTATCCATCGATGATAAAATTTTTGAATAAAGAAAAATTTTGAAATCGATGTATACAAGTTTTTATACTTTGTTACATAACCATAATATGTATTATTTACTTAGTTATTTTTTTTAATAATGTAAATTAAATTTACACTACATATACATACATAGAAAATAAACTTATGTTTTTATAACTTTGTCTGAATCCGATTTCTATAAAAACTTAAATATTTATACGGGAAACATCACTTTCGTATTTTTTTTTTGGGTTTTTAATTTTTTCTAAGAAAACTGCATACTGTACCTACAATTTTTACAATTTTTATTTTAACGGAAAATCGTTTTTTTTTTGTGCACTTGCTGAACTGTAAAATTTGTTTATATAATTTAAATTTTGTTTGTGTGTATCTAAATATTGTATATATGTACATACATTAATATCAGATGCTTTATTGTGCTAATTTTAGTGGGCCTTGTTTTTGTTTTTGTTTGGCTATTGAGCGGCCGTTTGTCGAAGGATACAGTTCTAAGCAATTACAATTCGTTTAATATTTTGTTCATATGTGAGCAAGATTATAGATAATTTAACGCGATATTGTGCGTAAAATGTTATCGTTTTTTGCGACATATTTCATATTTTAATAAAAGTTTTATCAAATAATTGTATGTATAAATATATTATTGGGGTAAGTTAGAACTTAAAAATATCATTAAACATCGCAGCTTGAACTAAGATAGCTGTTAGTGCGAGTTAAAACTTTTTTGTTTCATGTTGCTTGAAATAAAATTAAGTTGTCATTGGTTTTATCTTGTTTTCTTCCTCTTCTTCTTAACATCGACGATTGTTATAATTTAAAAAGACAATTACGTTTTTTTTTAAACGGTTTTCAATTTTTCGGTTTTTTTTCCTAGCAGTTTTAACCGCTCCTAGAAACCGGTTTAAAAAAAACCTTTTTTTCTAAGAAAAACCAAAGAATAACCAAATTTTAGGTTGTCCAATATTTCCCTTCTAATCTATTAAAAAAAAAAACTTAAGGCGATTTGTCGATCTGTGAGATGATTTTTCTCCCCCCAAACAATGTCAATCAGATTCCGCACTAACCTCTCTGAAGCCATAGAACTCCCATTTAGGGACAAATATTTTTTGGCAATATATACGTAACCAGCCATACATTTTTCTGGAAAATTCGAAAGCGTTTCGGATTAAGTTATATTTATAAAAAAAACACATAGAAATAAGTTTTTTTTTTAATTTTAAATAGAAGATCTAAAAAAACATCCAAGTGTAAGCACGCGCGATGGACGGGACAAGTGTTCAAAAGAAAATAAACGAAGCACGTTGACTGCAGAACGTCCACTTCACACTTTACTGCTTGACCTTAACAGGCCGACTCCACATTATATCTGTATCGCGAACGAAATCTCTGATATACACTCACCGGCAAAAATAACCGCCCACAAAGTTTTTTACGATTTTGGTAAATATTGCCTTTTTTCTGGTAAGATTTATTGTAAGTAGTGGTCAGATAATAAAAACATCATTCACAGTTAAATTGACATGCATTTAATCATCCTAATCATTAATATCTTTGTTTCTCTGCCTCCAACAGATTCACGTCCACCCCCCTGCTTTGATCCTCTCATTCCACCTAATGTAAAACTAACTCAACAGACCCTTGTTGATTCCACTGAGTCCCGTTATGCCCTTTCCAAACTAAGAGATAACAAACTGTTAGACAACATTCGCCTGTACCTAGCCTATCTCCACGATAAACCTGACGATTTGTGCATAGACGGTAAAACGAAAAGTTATGTGTCAGCGTCAATTAAAAAGGAAGGTCTGCCTACTGATATGGTACCATTAAGGCAGATATACGACAAATATCACGAGCTTCTGAACATATCCTCAAAATGAATCTCCAAAGATCTCTCCGCCTTTTCTTCGTTTCTTCATTCTAAAAGAATTTCCTACCTTCAAAGAGTACGTTCCGACTCTGATAAATTTTATCGCTCCTAACACTTTCTCTCCCCAACTACTCCACAATCACCACCCTCTTTCCCTTTATTACCAAAATGTAAGAGGTCTTCGCTCTAAAACACACTCAAGTGGTCCAAAGAGTTTCGGAACCCATTTGTAACCAAATCCCTCTATATTTCCTATGTTCGTCCTCTCCTTGAGTATGCATCGCAAGTATGGTCCCCCTATCACGCGGTTCATATCTCCAGAATTGAGAGCGTTCAACGCCGTTTTCTACTCTTTGCTTTTCGAAGTCTTTATGACCCTAATAACTTCTCATCTCTGCCACCCTACCTTGACCGACTCAAAATTATAAATCTACACCCCCTTGAAGTCCGTAGGAATGTGTTTGATATCATTTTCATTCATCGGATTCTTACAGGTGCCACTGACTGTTCCTCACTTTTTGATCTCATCTTGTTTAACACTAACCCACGCAACTTAAGATCATCACGTCTTTTTTACCTTCCTCCCCATCGTACTTCCTATGGTCTCAATGAACCTTTAACCCGCATGTTGAGTAAAATCAATTCGATCTCTCCTCTTTTCGATTTCAGCATTCCAAGTCCTTGTCTGAAAGCCCAGCTCTTACATCATCTTTCCTCCTTATAAGTTAATTTAGTTTAATTAGTTTTTAAGTTTAGTTAAGTTTAAGTTAAGCTTGTATTAAGCTAATAAATGGGGCGTTAGCCCCACCAAAATTAAAATTAAATTAAATTTTCCATTGTTTGATAAAATTAACACATTTTACTAGTTTTAAAATTTTGTTGTTTACTTTATCAAATTTTTATGTTCAATAACGGTTGTTTCCTCCTCGAGCTCTAATGACTTCTTTGAGCCTTTTTAGAAGTCCATGCCTTTTCTCTATACTACATCTGTCTTGAGTTCCGTTATGGTGGTTGATGCAGGTATCCTTGCCCAAACCCATCGTTTAAGATTGTCCCAAATGTGCTCTATAAGGATTCAGATCTGGGCTGCGGGCTGGCCATGGTAAAGTTTGAATACTGACTTATTCAAGATGTTCTGTGACCAATCTTGCGACAGGATAGCGTGCGTTATCTTGCATAAGGATGAAATTGTCTCTAATAAATGCCGCACAAACTATATGACGTAGTCATATAGATACCTCCTTAACGTATCTCTGAGCATTCACACTTCCTCTATCGAAGACCACGAACTCGGTACGAACTTCATAAATCATAACCTATGCCTTCCCATACTTTTATCGAGCCTGCCTTATATCCCATTATCGCGGCTAAGGCACGTGGAGGAAGCCTCTCCAAGCCTCTTACAATAAAGTGGTCGTCTTGAGCGGATGCGAAACGGTGTCTGCCTTGGCCTGGCCTCCTAGTGTATTATCCAGTTTCCCAAAATCGTCTGATGGACACTCCAAGTGTCCGAGTAATCCCAAGTTGGCTGCACCCACTATCCGCCGAAGTCACAGCCCTCGCTATGCCAGTCGGGTCTAACGATATTTTTTTGTGTTTTTCAATAGTAAAAGTTAACAAACACTAATTTTTCACCGTCCAATATCTACAAATACGAAATTAAAGAATAAAAACCGACTTCTCAAGTCGTTAAGGATGTCAAATTCCAATTGACTCACAAAAATGCATACGATACATAATTAAGAACAAAAGTAAAATTAGTAACTGTTTAATTCATGGTAAAAGAACCCAATTGAATTGAAAGACAATCATTATGATAACCGTTACTTATCACAAACACCCATAATGAAACTAAATAGAGTTGGGCGATTAATTGTGCCGGTGAGTGTAAATATCAGACCTTCTTCGTTCTTCGCTGGGTAGTTCAGTTCATGTCTTGACATTTCATTAAAGCAAGAGAGGTTAAGGCGTATGTATCTCTGACAAAAGTGGAATGATTGAAATTCTTTATAATTATTTTGTTATTTTTGTAAAACATTTATTCAATTAAAACAAATGTATTGTCTCGTTTACTTCTGTTAATGCACATAAACTGATGAAAATAATGTATTCAGAATCTTTCATTGCAAAAACACAGAAAATAATGAGACGAAACGTCATCATCACAAAAAAAGGAAAAAAAACACACACACACGTCAAATTTGATGTCAGACATCCATCTCCAAACAGAATCGAAGTGAAAGATCGCTCACATCCCAACACAACTCGAAAAAACGCGGCTCCATTAGATATTTCATATCATGATGAGTATTCTACGAGAAATTATGTCTAGTGGAGTCGGCCTATAAAAGAGGCTTTACGTGGATCTGCATCTGCAAATTTGAAGAAAAGTAAAACAGGACCAATATAAATCACTTATATATAAGATAGAAAGAGTACACACTAAAGGCTTCCCATAAATTTACTATAACTTTTTGATATTGTTACTGGGCACATTCGAGGGCTCCAATTCAATATACTTCGGGAAGATTAAAAGATACCAATTTTTTATCAAAATATAAAATAACAAAAATATGAAAAACAACTAGGAAAATGAAGATACATATATGTTAATCCAAATGCGAATGTAAAAAAATTTGCGCTTTCCCTTTTTCGCCCAAATAATTATGTAAACTGAAAAAAATAAATGTGACGGCTGCAAAAATACAATTAGTTAGTTGTGCCATATTCATATATATATTCAAAGCACGCTTTACGATTCACACAAATTGTTAGCGTACATGAAAAAAATTGAGATGCACAGGTATTTAAAGTGCAAACTAATCAAAAAATATTCGGAATTAAATTTAAAACAAAAAATTAAGTAAAATGCATGGATCACAATAAAAACTTAACAAACGAAAATGATAGTTTGTATTGCTAAAGTATTTATTTTAAATAATTGATGGTTCAACATTGATTGAAAAATACTTAACAAAGAGAGTCCCCCGAACAAATAAAACAATGTTGCAGATGAAATGCTATATTAAATATGAACATGTTCATCTTCACTATAATCTGCAATCTACAGACTCATACTTTCTAACGGGTAAGCAAAATAAAATTTTTTTTTTTTTTGAAAATGCTTCATCAACATCGTAGCTTCGGCTGTGTGGCACGTAAACCAAATGTTGCCAATATCCTCTTCTTCAATTTTTGTGAACAAAAATTCGTTCAACATGGCCCGATAACGATCGCCATTGACTGTAACGGCCACTCCTTGCTCATTTTCGAAAAATGGCCCAACGCACCAAACAGTGACTCGTTTTGGGTGTATCGGCTTTTCAATGTATGCGTGCGGGTTTTTTGTGCCCCAAATGTGACAATTTTGCTTGTTTAAATACCCGCCAAGATCAAAATGAGCTTCATCTGAAAATATGATTTTTTTGGCAAAATCGGCATCTTCTCTGAGTCGATCGCAGGCAGTAATGTCGCAATATTTCCCAGCGTATACACAACCATATTCGTTCAGCAGCGGAAGGATAAAACTAATTGTCTGTCAAATCAGACATGAGCTAAGTGTTACCATTCACGAAATAAGCACTAGTTGAAAAAAAAAAACGTTAGATGCCGGACCCTTTATAATCTTCATACATGAAGATTATCTGCATTTTCTCTCCCTTCTCTATCGCACAAGTTAGATTTTTTTATGTTGTGTCCTCCTTTTTTGCAGATGAAGATGAAGATGCATGTAAAGCCTCCTTTAGTCACCTTTTGTGTTACGAGGGAGACGCTGCTGGAATATTCTAATGCCAACTTTTTTATAGTTAACTAAATAAGAATATTAAATTAATTATTTCCATTCCAACAGATTCACAACACACATACAGAAATAGTTGATATTTATGCTTTACATACATAAATATTATATATTTTAAAGAAATAAAGTTTAAGTAACTAACATTTTCTTATTTACTTAAATTAGTTAGATATTTTAAACGCTAAGTGAAATAATATTTTAATAAAATTACTTAAAGAATTTAAAGTTTTATTAATAAATCCCAATCACTCCAGTTTTTAGTTGGTCGTGAAATAGGCCATATAATTTTGATGGAACCTTTTTTTTCAATTGAAAAGGTGTTCTAAGAGCATTTTGAATAGAAATGTTCATATTGACTTAAATTTATGCATCTATTGACTTTTTATATAAACTATAAATATTTTTGCATATCTAAAATAATTGCAGTATAAAATTATGTGTTTATAAGGCGATTGTCTTTTATAACTCTTTTCGAAAAGTTTTTCATAATTAAAAACCTTTCTGTTATATACAGTAGCGCGAATAATTTGTAAATATCTACAACGATTAAGAAATAAGTAAAAATGTTGTGAGGTTCTTATTTTATTTTTAAAGAGGTATTTTCAATGCAAACAATGTCAAATGTTTTCCTTATTTAGATACTTTAATCACATTATCTTTCTGTTTTCTTTTTCATATTTTTTTTTTCTATTAAGACTACTTTTTTTCATATTTTAATTAACCATTTTAAAATAAAACAGAACTTGATTCGAGTTATCCCTCAATCCAACTCAAGGTTCCATTTACTCCTCTACTTCCGTTACGTTTTCGAATATCAGGAAAGTAAGTAAAGGTAGGTTTTAGTCAATTTTATTCACGTTCATAAGCTCAGAAAATAGCAGAAATATCTCTAAAATTCTATACCGACTTCAAATATTTGGATTTAATGCAAATCTTCTTGACAAAGTCTGCCAATTAAAAAAAATAAATGTATGATTCTTATGATTGAATGAGAAGGCAAACAAATATATTTATTTTAAATTAATAAGTTTTTATATTTATTTAAGTGTTATAACTTATAGTATTTAATTACTTAATCTTTACTTTTTCATGGAAGAAATAGTTGTATTTTCCGGTGTAATTTTACAAATTTCAAAGTAGATGATATTTTTTCCATTCAAGTAAAAGAAAATCAACCTATTCTGGCAACACTGGTGTGACAATTACTTTTGAAGCTCTATAAGTTTGGCAAACCTGACTTGTCAAGTTGAAAATTAACCTAGAAGGTGATATATTCTGGCAACACTGATGTTATACGTTGAAGCACCATACGTTTTGCAAACATGACTTGTCAAGTTGCCGTCAAGTTCATACCGCCTATCATTTTCCAGCTTCAAATCTCGTGAGTTACTCTCGGGTGGCTGTTCATTTTTCCATTTAAATCAAGACTCTATGCTCTTTCCACTTAGGAGTTTGCTCTCGAGAGTCAAGAGTCACTTGACAGCTGCTCACAATCTTTTTACTCCCAAATGGACACGCACCTTTAGAGTAGTAATGACTAGCTCTCCAATTTTTCCAAAATTTAGTTTAAAAGTCAGCATTTTTTCCTACATAAAAAAATAAAAGTAAATTTACCAGAAGATTTTTGTAAGTTTGGCCCACATAATTTTTTTAAGCGAAATAAAATTTTTTTAATAATTATTTGTTTAACTACAGCATAAGATTGCGCCGATCACTTTTGATCTTGTTGTTCTAAATAATTATTTTCTACGATTTATTTTGTTGTTTAAAAGGTCCCAAACCCATAGAATCCGTTGCTGTTGCCGGATTAGGGGTCCCAATAAATACGTTGTTTCAAATACATATTTCAACCCTTAGTGCTCAGGCAGAAGGGATTTTTCTTGAGGAAAAAAATAAAGTTCAAAATTGTACACCTCCAACTAAATTTTATTCAGTGGTACTTCGAAAAAAATTGTATAATTTTCATATCTTTCATTTCTTTGAACATTTACCTCGATTTATATATCAATTATTTACCCTAAATAAAATATTTGTTTTATTTATTAAAAGGATATTTTTGTAGAATATCCCATAGAATACTGAATTCGGGGGGACCTACAGTTAATTTTTTAATCAAATCGGCTACGTGAGATGCAGAAGGATTTGTCTCTTCCTCCCAGTAGTTAATGACATGTCAAAAAAGGTTATTCTGGGGGAGAATCGAGAAGGGACCCTTTTAGGTTGAAAACAGACACACACCACAACCTCCCTGAACCACGGACGCAAAATCGAAGAGAAAGGAAGAGAAAGAGTACACACTAAACGCTTCCAATAATAGGACTTTCTATTGAGATTTCAGATTTTGATCTGAAAAATCGATTTTCTTTGGTCCGAATTAAACATGATCTAGATTGATTTGTTTTTTTTATTGTCTTAGTGGATGTGTCATGTTAGTACTCAGTTTTGCCGC
This sequence comes from Platycheirus rosarum, assembly GCA_963971375.1. Lineage (NCBI taxonomy): Eukaryota > Metazoa > Arthropoda > Insecta > Diptera > Syrphidae > Platycheirus > Platycheirus rosarum. The sequence goes on along the minus strand of OZ020511.1, from coordinate 8,101,588 downwards.
AAAACAAAAAAATTTGTGTCTGTCTTGGGAAGTCTTTGTTTTGACAGATCTAGATAAAAAATAAAAAGATTTTTTTCCCAATGGAAAGTCCTATAAATTTATTATAACCTGTTGACATTGTTCATGGGCACATTCGAGTGCCCCAATTCCATATCTACCCGAAGTGCATTTAACATATTCAAGAACCTAACGTTAGCATTTACAATAAATATATAAAATTACCATACAAAAAGTTAATTGTTCCATATTCAAATCATGCTATACGATTCTGACCAATTGTCAGCACACATGGAAAAATTTGATATACACGGGTATTTTAAAGTGCAAATTAGTCAAAAAATATTTCGAATTAAATTTAAAACAAATAAGTGAAAGCATGGATCACAATAACCTTACCTTACCTGACCTTAGGTTGCGCTACTGTCTGGGGTGGACCTGGGCCTCCAACAAGCTTCTCCAGCTAGCTCGGTCCCTAGCTAGCTGCCTTCAGTTTCGCATGTGAAGTCGGTTGAGGTCCTCTTCCTTTTTTGTGTGCCACCTGAGTCTCGGTCTTCCTCTATTCCTCTGGGGTAAATTCGAAGATTTTCCGGGCCAGAGTTTTGATGTCCATCCGCTCTATATGACCCAGCCATCTGAGACGTTGAATTTTTACTCTTTTGGCTAAGTCTGCATCGCTCTACAGCCGGTAAAGTTCTTCATTGTAACTTCTTCTCCACTCTCCGTTAATCCATACGGTACCAGAAGCAGCATAAAGCGTCCTCATCCGCTTTTGACAGCGTCCATGCTTTTGTACCATAAAGCGGGACTGGGATGATGAGGGTCTTATAAAGGGAAAATTTAGTTGCCCGAAAGAGGGCTTTGCTACTCAATTGCCTTCTAAGCTCCAAGAAGCTGCGATTGGCAAGAGTTATTCTTCGTTTGATTGCAGCGCTGGTATTGTTGTCTGAGTTAATAGCGGAGCCCAGAATACCTCAAACTTATAGCTGTCTAGGGTTATGTTTTGTCCAAGACGCCGATGTTGGGTGTCTCTTCTTGATGACAGCATATACTTGGTTTTGCCCTCATTGACCGCTAAGCACATCTTCGCTGCTTCTGTCTCAATACTCACAAAAGCGCTACTGACATCACGCTGTCTTCTTCCGATTATGTCAACATCGTCAGCGTATGCGAGTAATTGGACGGACTTTTGAAAGTGTGGTGTTGGCGTGAGAGTTCAGCACTATTCTTTTAAGCATGATGTTAAAAATGTCATGACAACGCATCGCCTTCTCTAAATCCTTTTTTGACTTCAAAGGGATTGGTGAGGTCTTTACCGACGTTGACGGAACAGCGTGCGTTTTGGCAGGGATGTTAAAACTGCACATTGCTGTATTTTATTCGTCTCTATAAATGCTGTCGTACGCGGCTATGAAATCGGTGAAAAGATGATGGTTATCGATTTAAAGTTCTTGGGGTTTTTAAAAGATCCGCCGCAATGTGAACATTTGATGGACTTTCCTGGCCTAAGACCGCACAACCTTTCAGGTTGTTGCCGAATAGCCTTAGGCGTTCACATAATACAGGAGAAAAGATCTTTCAGGCGATGTTGATGAGACTCATACCCCTGGAGTTGCTGCAGTTCAGAGGGTCTTCTTTTTTTAAGGTTCGGGCAAATTATGCTGAGATTCCATTCATAGGGCATGCTTTCTTCATATCTTGCTTATGAGTTGGTGCATACTTATAGCCAAGTCATCGCCTGCAGCTATGAAGAGCTCGGCAGCTAAGCCATCATCTCCAGCGGCTTTGTTGCTCTTAAGCTTAGAAATAGCCAGCTTTACTTCATCCAGATGTGGTGGGTGGAACTGTTGGTCTACTTTACCCAGATAAGATGGATCACAATTAACAAACGAAAATAAGAATTTGTTATTTGAGTATTTTTTTTAAATAGATTGTTAAACATTAGCCGTGTTTTATTGGGAAATTTATCCGTAGCGAAGCAAGATTTTACACACACTACAAATACAACAACCAGCTGCCGAAAAAAGTAGATGTTGAATTTGGCTGCGGATTGCATGTTCGACACAACAAAATTTCATTCACAATAGACATGATATGACGCAGAGCAAAATAAAATTACCAATTTTCAAACGCCTGGGAATAATCGCTTTATGCTACAATATTTGAGAAGGTTGCAAGGTTGCACTTGGGCGTGTTGAAATCTGTAGATTTAGATAAAAATTTATTTGTTGGGATTCGAATGCCAATGCAACCAACGTTCGTGCTCGATCCTCTTTTTGGTTGTATCTTGTGTGTAAATATTTTTTAGACTCATTAGTCGACGGTCTTTTGTGAATTATCTTTTTATGCTGCATTGTTTGAGAAGGTTGCAAGGTTTCACTGGGACATAAGACAACAGGCGGCTGCCTATGCGCGGCTGCCTATGCGCTTTTTGGAAAGCTGCCCATAGCTTTCCCAAAAATAAATAACACGGCTATTGATTAAAAAATACTAACAAAAAAATCTCCAACAAATAAAGCAATGTTGCAGGTGAAATACTATAATGTTGCAGATGAAACGCTGTAATAAACCACTAAAATCTGTTATCTTCAGACTCATATTTCCTATAATTTTCATACATGAAGATGATCTGCATTTCGGTCTCTATCGCACAAGCATGATCTTTAAATTTATTTATATACCTAGATAGGATAAATCTGTTTTGTTTCTTTTTTCTTTATCGTTCACTGTGTTTAGTCCTCTCTTTCAGAAACAGCAAATAAATAATAATAAAAATTAAATAAATAAAAAATGAGTAATATACATATACATATGATATGTACGTATTCATTAGAAATTATTTACTTACTTTTTAAACTTTTCGTGGCGCTAAATAGCGTGGTGCTCCTGGCCCTGGCTCATTCTTTCCCTCCAGCTGGCTCGATCACTAGCCTGCCGACCTTAGTTCTGCACACCAAGCAGTCGTAGTTGTCCTTCTACCAAGTCGCTCCATCGAAGAAGAGGTCTCCCCTTGCTTCTGACACCCTCAGGTACGGCGTCGAAGAACTTGCGCGTTGGAGCTTCGATACTACCTATTACTCGTTACTGTACCTTCTTCGCCACTCGTTCGTAACTTGATCGGAAACAGGAGCATAAGTCTCGAGTAGTACTTTTCTCACGAATACCCCAAGGAAGCTTTCATCCGAACTGGGATGATGAGTGTTTTATGTATAGTCTCCTTGGTTCTTCTCGATAGGGCTTAATTCCTCATTTGCCTACTCAGCCCAAAGTAACAGCGCTGATGTTGCCCGAGTTCACAGCAGAGCCCAGGTAGATAAATTCACTGACTACCTCGAAGTTAAATCTACCAATCGGTGATGCGATTGGGCTTTTGTTGATGAAAGCATATACTTCGCTTTTGTCCTCGTTTATAATTTGTCCCATTCTGCTTGCAACTAACTCCATGGAAGTTAAAGCACTGCTTTCTGATCGCCGAAACAGCTGTATGACAGTGCGTCAGCGTGTCGTAACCCTCTGGTGGTTTCGAAGGTCTCAGTATTATCTCTGCCAATTTTGACGGAGCAGCGAGCATTCCCATCGTCATCTTGATAAGACGTGTCAGTTTAGCAGGAATTCCAAAACTAGACACGGTTCGCTACAGTTCGTCCCTGCTTACACAGTCATAGGCTGCTTTCAAATTGATAGACAGATGGTGGGTCTCGATGTTAAATTCTTAAGTTTTCTCTAGGATCTGGCGTAATGTGAAAAATTGGTCGATCGTAGATTTTCCAAGTCTAATGCCGGCTTGGTCAGGACTTCTTATTCCATCAGAAAACGGCTTCAGACGTTCACATAAAACGCTTGACAGGATCTTATAAACGATGTTTAAAAGGCTAATACCTCCTGTTACAGAGAAGTCTATCTCGGGCATACTTTCCTCCGACTATATTTTGCAGATAAGTTGGTGTATGCACCAGCGTGTATAAAAAGTTCGGCTTGTAGCCAATCGGCACCAGCTGCTTTCTTCGTTTTTTGTCTGGCAATGTGTGTATCTTTTGGTTAACATCGATTGCGTTTCTACTACAATGTTTCCTTCCGTAACTTTACAGGGCCCAGGACGGCTAAACCTGATGTTGACTGTTTCACTCTTCTGCAGAAGTTTCGCACCTCTTTCCTATTAAAGCACCTCTGCATCTCCTCGACTTTACTTTGCTGTTTTTTTTTTTTTCTCCTGAGTAAGCTTTATTCATCCTAATAAGAAATAGTTTTCGGATTATTCCGCGTTATAAATAAACTCTGAGTGCAATTTTGTACTCACATCGAACGTTTCGCAACAAATTGCATTGTGTGTGATCCTTCCTTCACTCAACGTAGAGATTATAAAGGAATTTAGCTCTTTTTCGGAGCCACGATCTATATGTCTCCGTTTTGGCGGACGCTGCATTTCTGCACCAACTAGACAGTGATCCGAGTCCATGTTTGCTCCTCGGAACGTACGGGCCTTCAGAATGCTGAAGGAATGTCTTCCTTCAATCGCAACATGATTGATTTGGTAGCATGTTGGACCATCCGGTGACCGCCATGTGCCCTTGTAAATGTCAAGACGGGGAAATCGCGTGCTGCTTAACACCATATTTTTTCCCGGTCCAAAATCGATAAGACTGAGCCCGCTTCCAGAGGGGGTTTTGTGCAGGCTGTGCTTTCCAATGGTATTCCCAAAGATGTTTTCCCTTCCAATTTTTGCGTTAAAATCCCCCAACAGGATTTTAATGTCATGCTTGGCGCACTGCGCACTGCTCATACGTTTATGAAAGGAGCTCGTAGAAACTTTCTTTGGTAACGTCGTGTTTCTCTTCTGTAAGGGCATCGGCGCTAATAAGACTTATATGATGGAATTTGGTCTTGATAAGGTCTTGATAATTCTCTCGCTGACTTCGAAAAATGTATTATGTAGTTTAAAATCAAGTGTTCATCGACTTAATGGTCATTTCGTTACACAGAAATCAGAGGTGCTCGAATTTCGAGAATGGGTGATTTTAGTATCTATGTATTATTCCGTTTACATCTTCTAAACGATTGTCACTCACACTGACCATAGCTTAAGCTGTCAAACCAGTTGCAGACAGCTGGCCTATGAACATGATTTTTTTTTAGCCAGGAGAAATGACGTTTGCCTGGTATGTTTTGCTATAAGTAAAAGCGAGAGCTTTAAAATAAACAAACGTTTAGACATCTTTATCTTTTTCACACACTGTCAATTGACGCTGATTGAACGCGTGGAATCTACAGGCGTGCTCAAAAAGAAATTGATGGAGAAACGGCATCATATTACGATGTGTATAGAAAGGGACAAAATCACAGTTTCTCCATTTGGTTGTAAATCCGTTAATTTCCGCAAGGCTAAGAAGTTTTAAAGTCTACAGAATGTAGTAATAAAACGCCATTTAGTCTACAGTGTACTGGCTGAACACAATGGTGAATCTGAAGTATGAAGCGCTGTCAAAGTTAAATATACGCGAAACCCTTAAGCCGAACACAATGAAAAGCTGAAGCTGAAGCTTGAAATTTTGCTGAAGCGCAAGTTCACTCAACTTCAACTTGCACTACACGCTTCAGCTTCAGCTTCAGCTTGACATTTCAAAAGAACAAAATAGGCTAATTCAATGTTTCTATACTATCCGAGATCTCTTTTTTTCTCAGATCCATTGAAAATGACTGAGAAATTCCTGGATCACCCCGAAATCTCAAGAAACTCTTGAACTAGCTTAATGAAACGAATGAAACACGGAATTATTTATAGAGCTGGTTAAAAAAGAGAATATTTTATGGGATTTAACTAGCCCCAACTATACAAATATTGGGAAGAAGCCACAAGTGTGGAGTGATATTTCGATAGCATTTAAGATACATAATAGCCGTGTTTTATTATTTTCGGATCTGGATCTGGATTATGTCTTAGCACGTATTACAATAACAATTTGAAATTCTACTTCCTATCTGATTCTATCTCAAGGTCCAAGAATTAGTACTAATTTTGAAAAACAGATGGCCCTTTTGCAGTATGGTAATGGGAATTGAACACAAAATAATGCATGGATCTGGATAATAAAACGCAGCTAATATATATATTTTATATTCAGCAAAATTCTTCACAATTGTGTTCGAGTCAGTTTCATCACTAAGCTTCAATTTTTACGGGCTTCATTTTTGCGCTTTATGTGGGCGCACAGGACGAAATAGAAATACACGTTGTCATAACCTACACCGCGTGCATGGCCTATGCTCCTCTTTCATTAACTTATTACTGTATGATTCAACAAGGAAATATTAATTTAATTAATAATGTAAATCAATAAATCTGTTTATCCCAAAAACAGGAAGCAACAGATAAAATACCGTGCTTCAATGCTCCTAACATACTTACATGCTTTTCAACATTTGCATTACTCAAACATTTTTTTCCAAAATATATATTCTCTATTATTATCTATTTGTATAATATTATAATATAGCTTTCGTCTATTTTTACATTTATAATTAAGGAATTCGTAGTTTGCACTTCCAGTATATTGGCGATAAAAAAGATACAAATACTTTTCTTTTTTCCTTTGTAAATATTATCATTTTCGACAGGATTACTCCTTCTTTGTGGATTATCACCCTTCCGTTGGCAGTAATGTTGATCACAAAATTCTTGACAGTATTCCATGCTTTCGAAAAGCTTAGTAAAATATTTTGTAAACGTTGCATATCTATGCAACTGCTTGAAGATAGTTCATCGAAATCTAAAACTAAACAAAAACTTCATGTTTTTTGGTTAAATAAAATGTGTAACTCGTAGGTAATTGCCCCGTAGTTTCATGAGGATTTGATGCCTTCTACAAACAAGAACCGAAAACTAAGTATCAGTGGCATAATTGCCTACAGTCTTAGCAGTTGTATTGTCCCAGGCTCTGAGAATCAGAGGCCCCAAAAGTAGTGAAGGAACAAATTATATAAAAATATGAGAAAGCATCAGTACAACATAGTGGCTGTCCAAACTGTGATTTTTCAATAATAAAAAAATAAAAAAAATTAAATAATTGAAAAACTAGGTTCTGTTTTAAAAAGCTTGCACAGCTATTATTGTGCTTCCAGCTATTAACTATTTAATTTGAAAGGTTTTTTTCTTTGGAACCAAACATCAACCAAGTTGATACGACCATATAATTTCTTCGGTAATTATAATGACACAAAATAATAATTAATAATAACAGTACTGTTTTTTTTTAATACCACTTATTAAAAGCATGATCTATTATGCTTTCTGGTGCCCCTTGGCTTAGTGGTCGGACTGCCTGGGTTCGAATACCGCTCAAAGCCACCTTCTTTTCTGGGGTACTGCCTATTGCGAGGAACTGACAAAACCTCCAAGAGTAAAATTTGTCTCGATAAATTGCATCTCATGTAGCCGTTCAGACTCAGCGGTAAACTGTAATTCTCTTCCATTCTTGGCTCCTTAAGGAGCTGTCGCGCCAATAAATTTATTTTATTATACTTTCTTCCATGGACGGGACGTATTATATAAACTGCTAATTGCTTACCTCAAGTTGGTTCCATTTTAGGCTATGTAATTTTTTGACGACACTAGCCGTCTTGATTTCAACTAGCGGAAAAAAATTAAACCTCAATTTTGACTCTTCCGCAACTAGCGGAAAAGAATTATACCTCAATTTTGACATTTCATCCAGTGATCCCACCCTTTGGCAGCAGGTTTTACCACGTTGGCATGTTGAAATTTACTTTTTTCCACCATGTTATTTAGAATATCCCACAATTAATCCACCAAGTAATAAATACACTCATGTATTTATAGAAATGTCTTATTTTCCTTGTTGCGATCTTAGACTGTCATATAGCAAACTTCACAAAAAGCCTTATAGTCGTATTTGTATCATTATTATTAATGAAAAAATAGTTAGAAGGAATAAAAAGGAACGTTGGCTTTATAAGGCACATTGCCTTTTAGAACGCAACTGGATTTCGGACGTATCTAGTTTGAAGAATTAGAATGATAGGAACAAATGTCAAAACACCTTATCTACCGCCTTAGTACCTAGTGTTTTATTGATCATAATCGAAATCGATTAGTTTCTTTTAAATTCTTAATAAAATCAGCAATATTTGAAAAGATTTCAGCATAACCTAAAACCCCTTTTTTTGTACGAGGTTTTAAAAATCCCTTTTTTTCCTTCTAGTGCTTTTAGCTTGTCTTATGCGTGAAACAGATTGAACCAGCAACAGCGGCCGCCATTAATTTAGAATTAATGTATTTCAATGGCTCAAATTAGATTAGACCAGCACCAGCAACGTCACCAGCGTCGTTAGACCAAAGTCCTAAATTTGCTGTTGCTGTTCCATTGCTACCAACTTTGAGCGAGTGAAATTCAGGGGCAAAAGAAAACTTCGTATACGTTTTTATGACACAAAGTGTCAAACAGAAGTAAGAAGACGATGCTGGTGCTGGTAGCAATGTGTTTCGATTTATTTTGCTGGTCAGCGTGCTGTTTGCTGTTGACGCTGCTGGTGCTGTCGCTGGTTCAATCTGTTTCGCGCTTTAAGTGCAAACCAATAAAAAAGGAAGTTGTCTGCGATCTAAAAAAAAATATACCATAGATGTCGCACACTTCTATGGATGTTATGTTTTACTGTTCAATGCGACTTTTTGAATTTTTTTAAAAACAAACGTCGCGAGCTTCTATGTCAAAATTTTGAGGAGTTAATTTTTTTTCCTGAACTGGCGTCTCGAGAGCTAGTATCTCAATCTCAATTTTAGCGACATTTTACAGTCATATATATAATACGTCCATGTTTTCTTCATACAAACGACAAAACCAAAATTTAGAGAAAAGTGTTAAACATTTTATTTCATCAATATTGGGTAAAATGTTTTTTTTGTTTTTGTTTTTGAACTGCGTACTTTCGTCGGACCATTGCGACAATATTGTTGTCAACGGTGATAATTGCTAAAATTGGACGGTTTGAGTCCTTTTACAAGATTTGTCTTATTGTTTTGTCCCAAATTGTATATATTTGTACTCAGCCCGAGGTTTTATTTTTTGCGCTCTGATCTTAGCAGCAATTTGAATGTCAACAGTAATATATATATGTATAAATAAGTTTCTTTGGTATAAAACTACACACATACATATAAATTGAATTCATATCAACTAGTTTTGATAAACAAATAGTGAACAAAAATGGAGCTGTTGTGAATAGTTTTCTAACCCAAATACTTAATTTCCTTGACGAAGAATTTCGTTTAAAATACCTACAAATGATAAAAATAATAATATTCCCTACAGGTAAGGCTGTCATTTTTAAGCAAAAACAGTTATGAAGCTCCTTATTATGAGGTATTTCAACCAAATGGATACGGTTGAATATTCGATAAAAGAAATAATATAATGCAGATACTCTATCTAAACACTCTTTGTGTTGGCTTAAGAAATGTTTATATATATTAATACATAAAAATGTGAATGCGCTGATATAACATAATAAAATATAAATAAATTTTTATATAAATAAAGAAGTGTTGCTTGCTCATTGTGTCTGCGTGGCTTGTTTTTAATAATTTTTTTTTGCGAATGTGTATATATAATTAATTATTTTAATTTGGGATCTTAAGTTAACATTTGTATATAACTTAAAAACAATAAAGTTTCACATAGTTTGATAACTTGTTGCTGTGCCGAATTGAAAATTTTAATTTTATTAAGTTTTATTTTGATTTAGTTGAATACATACCTATGTATGTTAACATGTGTGATATTTTTTTCTTTTGTCTAAATCTTTTTTGATACAAAAAATCAAAACAAATAATTATTTACAAATTTATTAATAATTGTTTTCTTTTTTTTTTTATTTTTTCTCCATATAACCAAAACAAAAATATCAAATTCCCTCCGAAACATTTATGTTTCTTTTTCTCTATCACTTGGACACTCAAAAATCATAATTATTTAACAAACAAAAATAAAATTAGATACGAGTTGTTAACGCATTTCGACAAGGCCTCGATGCACGCTATGGTGAACACACGAATGCATCTTTAGCCGAAGTTCTTCGCAAACAGACTTCGCTTAGCAAACGTCTCTCTCAAACATCGTCTCTTGAGTATGCGGACAATATTCCAGACGAACTGACGATACCAGAAATCGACGTCGAAAGATTATCATCCCATAGTCATACTGAAACAGCTGTTTAGATCTATTTAAATATTATGTGGTAATTTATTTATTTATTTATTTATTTAAATATCATTTCGTTCTCTATAAAAATCAATAAAAACATATATGTATGTGTATATACATTCAATTGTATTTATATGTATGTTTCATAAGTCAAACTTTTTAAAAGGAATAATTTATCGCTAATTAAAACAAAATACTCCAAAATGCAAATAAATCAAGAAATACAACAAACACCAATCACCCAACATTATATGCAAAACCCGCATTTCTATCATCCCAAATGCAATACAGATATTTATACATACATAATAATTGCCAGATAACAAAATAGCTTATCCTGGGCAAAAATTTGTGAAAGCGGAAAAATACGAAACGAAATTAAGTAAATATTTCAATATACAACAGCAAAACATGAAAATCATTCAATTAAAAAAAAAATAATATTATATAGATATATGTATATATTTATATATATATACATATGCGTTATTTGTGTACGTACTTAAAATTAAATTAAAGTTTTGAAAAGCCAACAATAAATATTTACATAAACCAAAAGTTTTAATTCCGAATAGGTACAACTCAAAAAATGTACTCACAATTGAATAAGAAATTTAAAATCCCTTAATATAAGTTTAAAAAAAAGAAACTTGTGTAATAATTCAGAGCAAAGCAAATAAAATGCATTAACTAATTAAATTATATATACAAAAAAACTTATACGATATATATCTATATATATGTAAATAAACATATATATATATATATCCATATATAAATAACATACAGTATATACATATGCATATATATATATGAATTCTTTATATGCATGTGTATATATGTATAAAAACATATGCATTAAATTGTTATAAATAACTTTGTTAAATATATATATAAAGAATAAAAAAATAGTTTATACATTAAGAAAGCGTAATAATAATTCGTTCAAAACAAAATAAAACTTAAAACAATTTAAATAAATTAAATAATAAAAATAAAACAACTAAATAAAAGAAATTGTATAAAAGAGTCAAAATTAAAAAAAAAAAAAAGGAGTTTAGAAGCCGTTAGACGATAACACAAAAGATTTTAATTTTTTTAAATAAAAAATGCTTAAAACAAAAAATTCTTTTCAAAAATTAAATAAAAAACAAAAACAACAAAAATAATAAACGAGGAAAACGTTTAAGAATGTACTATGTTGTTATTTTAAGATGCTCTCCTTTTGCCTTCTCCCATTTACGCCACAAACATGTCAAAAAATTCATCATATACTTGTATTTAAGAACCATATTTGTTTTTCTAAAATGTATAAGCTCACACTTATATAAATAAAAAACTTACAATAAAATATGAGTATGAAAGGTTGGTATATAAACATATATGTACACGTATGTATGTTTTATAATGAAGAAAAGAGTTATACCCTTCTAGCGCTACACATAACATGACAATTGTTTTTTTTTTTTGTGTTTTCTAGCTCTGTGCTTATTTTAATATACATAGTTTGTTGCTTTTATTATGATGCTATTTTTACTTTCTACATATACTATTTCTAACTAAGTAAGCGCAATTTATTCTTTTTGAACTAGGACAAATGTCTAAAAAAAAAAAAAAAACAGAATTCATAAATAATTTTTTTCTTTCGTTAAAATAAACTGTATTTCGTTTAAACAAAACCAAAAATAAGAACTAATAAAACAAAAAATACTTAATAATTCGTTTTCTTGAATATAATATTCTTACATGTATACACACACAGCTCTTGCAACAAATAATAAAAAAAACTATGTAACCATAATATTTAGTTCACCTTTTTTAATAATTTCTCTTTTATTCGTTTTGTGAGACATTTTCTTGTTCGTCTTTCAGTATGAGTAATAACCGAAATTATAATAAATTTTTAAGATCCTTTTATTTTTTTTTATTTAAACTCCTTTTTTTTACAAGATACATATTTTTTGTATCTCGTATGCTATTTATTCATCAATATGAAAGTAAGGTAAGTTAATGTAAATAGTATTATTTTTACTTGCGATTATAGGTATCTACTATAATGCAAGTTATGGATTCGTGCAAAAAAAATTTTTTTTCTAACAATCAAACATGACATTACGATGATAAAGAAGTCGAAAAAAGTGGTTCCGGAAATTCCGTCCGTCTGTTTGTCTACCTACCTCTACAGCCTAAGCGGATGGGCCGATTTGCTTCAAACTTGGTATTTAGTATTTATTAGGTAGTATCCCCTCGAGATACATCATACATCATTAAAATGATGCTCCATGATAGTACTATATACAAAGAAAATACCACATTCACATGCATTGATGAAAAGATCAAGATCTCTTAATTTTGACGAAAATCCAAAGTTCTTATGAATCGATGAGTTGTCTGGACTTCTTTTATTTTTATTTAGGTTTAAACCATCAGATACTAGCTTTGTTCGATGTCTGCCCTGGGGCGCACTGGTGTACACTGGATTCGCACTGAGGTGTTTTATGTGACACTTTTTTCGCCCCAGTGTTTTTGCACTGTGTTGGATGTCAACCCCGAGCACGCACTGAGTGCACACTCTCACGCCCCAGATTTTTGGTCGGTGTAAGAAATCAGTGCTGTCAAAATTCAAATCAGCTGTTGGTGCTTGGTGGTAGAAGTTTAAAACAAATTTTATTTTACAAATTTGGAGTGCAATATCTGATAAATATAAGATATTTTGTAGGTTATTTTGCAATTATTAAGTTATTTTTGTGATTTTAGATAAAATGCCGAGATATACTCTATCTGATGGAAATGGAAAAACTGTAGACTTTGTAAAGAAAATTAATACATAAATGAAATGTCAAAAAACTAAAACTGTTGCACTGAGCTGTTCGATGTTAAATCAAACCCCGAGCAGAAACACAGTTTTTTGACAGCTAAACGAAATGCACTGACATTCCCCAGTGCGCACTGGGGCGGGGAACATCGAACAAACCTACTATTTTCTTGCTGACTTCAGGATCAGGCTGTAAAGGAAAATCTTCATCAGCAGAGGCGATTGTAGATGCATTGTTATCTAGAACAAAATCATTAGTACAAGTGGATATATCTACTCTGTCATTGGTTAAGGTATACGAATTTAGGTTTGATACTGTAGAATTATTAAAAACATTTTACAATGTCTGCTTTAAAAGAAAAGACATTTTAAAAAGCAAATTGGGACAGCAAAACTTACGGCAATCAGGGCAATATAATTAGGCAAAAGTAGAATTAAAATTTATTTCTATAAATGCATTTGTTGAGCCAATGCGTTTTGAAAGGTAAATATTACCAAAGGGTCCATAATTGCGAGAAGAAACCATTGTTACAAAGGAATGTTAATAACACAGACTAAAAATTATATTATAAAAAAATAAAATAACAGAAAAAAAGGAAGAACAAAAAATAATAAAGACAAATATTTGAAGGAAAAAAAATATAAAAATATTGGTGTGTCAACACTCACCAGTGGGATTCGAAATGACCACAACGTGCTGACACTTGAGCTATAGTGCATATAGAATTTTAAAAAGATATATTACTAAAGATAAATAAAGTTGTTGAACTAAGAAATGGGAAAAAGGTAAGTACTAAGAATATAATGTAACAATTGTATATACATTTTCTATAGTACTCTCATTTGGTGGTAATTTTTCGTCTGGCCATCTTCCTGGTTGATTCAGAACTAACTTTTAATAGTGGAGACGAGAACCTTTACCGTTATTTTACTAGTTTTTAATAAACTTTTGTTATCTGTACTTATTCTGTATTCACACCAATTGGCAATTTCAGCACGCCTCATTGCGACTTGATTCAGAACTAAAAAATGATGCTCCATGATAGTACTATATGCAGTGTATATACAAAGATGTAACTATATAACAAAAACACTCACAGTGGAGGGACGTTACGGAAAAAAAAAACAAAAAGCAATCAGGGTTTTAAATAATAAAATTGACACTAGAACGAACTTATACACTTGTTCGATTATAATAATAATATTTTAATATTTTAACTAAGTGTCTATAAGGCAGAATGCAATATGACGTTGCACGACACTAGTTAGAAGAATTAGAAAGATATAGGAAAGAATTTTTTTTCGGTGCAGTAGATCGAGAAAAAAAACTCACAGGCGGCTCTAGCTTGCACTAGGAGTTAGACAAATTTCTTCTTAACCTGAGTATCGAACTGACGACCTCCGATTCAGAAGCAAACATCTTTATTTTTGTTTTTTCTTTTACTTATATCTACTTAAATGCTAGACAAAAATCTTAAAACTAGCTAAAAATATCATCTTAATTAACTTACTGGCCCTATGCGGGCGCGCTCTAAATTATTCTCTAACTTAATTTTAATTGCCTTTCGGCCTAAAAATAGCTTAAGTTTATCTTATATATAAAGGGTTTTATTTTTTTCACCCAGAAAATGAAAAAAACTAGGTATCTTATCAATTTCTTTATCTACTACTTAAAAACTAACTTAAAATAAACTAAAAAATAAACTTAAAATAACTTAAAATAAACCTAAAATACTTAAATCTAGAACAGCCACAGCCAGCTTTTTTTTTTCTTTTTTTTTTTTTTTTTTTTTTGGTGCCGCCGCAACTGCCCTACCTAACTTAAAGATACTTAAGATATCTGTAAGTCGGCCATAGGCGATATTTCGTCTTTGTCGACTGAGAGTGGTCGGGTTTTAGCTAAGCCACCAAAATTGGTGGACCTGATCTAGGGCTTCCTTCCGATCCCGGTCGGGCACGGCCCTACTGAAACGGAGGCGCTCTGCTTCGCTCCCAGCCACTATGTCTCGGTCGTAGAGGAGCCGCCTATCGACTGTTCTCCGGCCGACGTGGTAGATCAACGGAATCGCCGATCTATCCTGAATCAGCCCTCGACTATCAAGGTATAGGAAAGCCTCGGGCGGGATAAAACCACTCGAACGTGTGCTTTCAAAATATTCTTCCTGCTATCAAGGCGGCTGCGATAAAACAACCGTCTTGTCAGGGCAAAAGCTCCCCTAGCCCTGGCCAGAGCAGCCTCTACATGTCGATTGAAATATAGATACTGATCCAACCAGATGCCAAGGTACTTTACTACACTTTTGCTCGCCAGTGGATGTCCATGTGGCCCAGCGATCACTAGCTTGCGCCAGTTCTTTCTCGTATCCCTAGAGGCCCCAGACAAAGGGGTTCTAAACAGGATAGTTTCACATTTCTGGAAGTTAATTTTCAGCTTCCAATCATTACAATAGTTTTGAATTTTATCGAAATCACGTTGCAAGAGAATTCTGATGACTTCAACTTTTGGACCTGTTCTGTACGCAACTAAATCATCGGCATAGGCAATTGCATGAGGTAGACTCCCAATGAGATCGCTGGTGTAAATACTAAAGAGAATCGGCGAGTTCACCGCTCCCTGTTGCAGACCGTTTTTAATATCAAACGTTGTGGTAGATGTTAAATTGCCACTCTTGACAGTAAACTTTCTACCATTAAGCATGTCGTAAAGCATATATAGCAGTTGTATACTTATGCCCCATCTGGTTAGCTTCAGATAAAGACCTTCTAGCCATACGGTGTCAAAAGCCTTCTCCAAATCAACCAGACAGGCGCCCGTGCATTGATTTCTAGCATTGTTCCATTGGACAGCAGATACTAACTTAGACGCGGCATGAATTGTGTCATGTCCCGCCTTAAAGCCGAACTGGGTGTCTGGAATTATATTTTTGTCCTCGGCCCACTTGGGCAGAGCTCTATTGATAACTTTTTCGAATACCTTGCTGATACTCGGAAGAAGACTTATCGACCGGAGATTTGCCGGATTGGAATTGTCCTTTCCCTTTTTGGGGAGAGGATGTACAACAGCTGTCTGCCAACTAACTGGATAATATGCATTATTCAGCGCGTTGTTGAAAAGTGTTGTGTATATGCTTATTGCTTCCTCAGGGAGATGTCGTAGTACAACATTGGGTATACCATCGACTCCTGCTGACTTCTTTTTTTAATGATGCGAAGATCATTTGTAGTTCGACCTTCGTGATGAGCAGGGACCTTGGCCCATTCCAACCAAGATTCTCAGATCGCCACTGCGTGATGCTATTTCGCAGGTAGAAGTTATTCAGTATGCTCTGTTCTCCAGGTCGTGATTTGGATGAATGGACTCATTCACCTTATACACTTGCTGAAAAGCAGAACCCACTGTCTCAACCTTCTCCAATGGATCTTCGATCACAAAGAAGTCGTCCTCCAAGACGGCGTCCCCCAGATCTACTCCTGCGGTCAGGAGTATGTTTTCGTTGTCTGTCGTTCTTTGGAGCTTAAGACACGGAAGATCATTTTGAGTGTTCTTTCTAAAGATATTAATCTCGGGAAACATACTCGGGTCGCTAGAAGTAACAGCTCGAATTCTGTTATCCCAGTAAGAGTTAATAGACAATCGATAGTTTTGTTTAATGAGCGAGTTGACATTTTTGATTGAAGACTTCAGTGTCCTAATCTCCAGATCTTTTCTGTCAGTAAACCACCTGTACAAGAACTTTAATCTTGTCAGGAGGCCACTTTTTTGTCTAAGTAGTGCGTCTATTGTCGCGTTCTTGTACATTTCAGTTGCATTATGTTCTTTGTATCGTGGGATCGTTCTGTCCACCGTTTGTTTTATGACACCATCCATCTGAAGCAGGTATCCATCGATCTCTACGTTTGATAGATTCCTGTCGTTTGAAGGCACAATGTCGTTAGGAGTTCTCTTGTCAGGATGTTGGAGAAACGTGGCCAGCGTGCCTTACTAAAATTGTAAGAGCGCGCAGGCACAAATTCATCCAACACCACAAGTTCATTTGGTAGCTGTATGACGGCGGAAAGTCCGCAGTGGTCACTGTCGTATTCTACCGTCTGTAAACAGTTTCTTGTCTGTTGGCCCACAGAGTCAGTTACTGTCAGTCTTGAGTCTAACAGTAGTAGATCTAGAAAAGCACCGCTCCTTGGGAACGATGGTCTATCTGTAGCAAGAAGGTCGATTTTATACTCAATATGGTTTCGACCCATCCAATCAAAAAGATGGTATCCCCTTGGATTTTGGATTTGATTTCCCCAATCTTGATGTTTGGCATTGAAATCCCCAGCGATAATAAAGTAATTTTCATCCGAGTGCAGGCTAAGGCACTCGAAAAGTTTTTCGAGCTCTGCAATAAAGTTTGCAGGTTGAGGTGCTTCTTGTGCGTACACTGCGATCACATACATTCGCTTCCCATGTTGGAGAGGAATGCATATGATGCAAGCTTCTAGCAACTCGAATCTTCGCACTTCACTATTATATATGACCTTATGATCAATACCTTTTCGTAAAAAGATAGCGACCCCGCTCCCACGAGTGGAGTTGGGCCGGTCCCTTCTTACGATATTGTAATTATTATGAGTCAGTTTGTGTTTCTGGTTTAGCTTGGTTTCGCTAGCCAAAAAGACATCTGGACTGTGATCATGCAACAATTGAAACAAATTTGCTCTACGTTCGGTCGTGATTAGTGAATTTACATTCACAGCCAGGATTTTAAAGGGGTTCTCGTACAGCGCGCCCATTATGGTTTAAATTGCCCTAAGCTGGGAAGGTAAGCGTACACACGGTCTAGTCTTTCCTGGGCCTGCATGGCCGGCAACACAGTCATTATATCGGCCTGTCCCGCAGGTGCCGTAGGCACGGGGACCTCTTTGGCAACCTTTGGTTGTGGCTGTACCGTTGTTGTTGCCCTCCCTGTCGCCATTTGGGCGTAAGAGATTTGTGGCACAACGGCTGTCGTTGCAGGAGCAAAAATAGGTCGCCTCTCCACCACCTTCGGAGCCTTTGTTTGCTTTATCTGCTGAAACTTAGGACAGCCCCGATAACTAGCAGTGTGCCCCTCGCAAAGCACACATTTAAGTAGAGTCTTATCTTCGACCCTTTCCTGTCCGAGTTTACACTCACCTAAATTGTGGTTCTCACTGCATTTCACGCAGCGAGACTGCATACCGCAGTTCGCCGCGGCATGCCCGAACCTTTGGCAGCGCATGCATTGAAGCATGTCGCCGCGTCTCTTTAATTTGTCCCAGGTTACAACCTGGTAGTCTACGTTGGTAATTTTCCGTAGACTATCCAGTTTGCTTTTGGGCGACAGCTAAACCAGGAAGAACGGTAATTTCCGTTGCTCCCGTTTGGCTCTGACAGTCGTGAAAGGCTTGACCCCCACGAACTCGAGATCCTTCGTCGCTACCCGACGGAGTTCGTTTAAAAGCGCCACTGTGTCAGTGGAGCTATCAAGGCCCTTTAGGAGAACCGTTTGGATTTTTTCCTCTTTCGGCGTGAAACTGTAGTGTTCAGTGGCCGTTTTTTGGAGGATATTTTTAACTGTTTTGTGCTGATCCACTGAAAAGCAGTGGATAGCATGCCTATTATTGCCTAATCTCTTTATCAAAAAGTTATCGCCTATGGCGTCTCTACATATATCTATAATTTCTTTAATGTCCATCTTAAAGGTATTAATTGGCGGCACCTTACCTGTTTTTTGTTTTTGCTGCGGTGGCTGCTTCTGTTGACTCTGCTGCTGTTGTCTCAGCTGCTGTTGTCTCTGCTGCTGTTGGCTTTGCTGCTGGTGCTGTTGGTTTTGCTGCTTCTGTTGGTTCTGCTGCTGCTGTTGGTTCTGCTGCTGCTGTTGTGCCTTTTTAGAGATCGATGGTTGATCCATCTCTATTTGCTGTTGTTGCTGTTGTTGTTTAGCAGGCTGTTGTTTTTGCTGCTGCTGTAGTTGTTGTTTCTGCAGCTGTGCTTGCTGCTGTTGTTGTAGTTGCTGCTGTTGCTGCTCAGCCGTCTGGAGGGCCTTGAGCTTGGCTGCCTCCTTTTGCTCTTTGGCGAGCCTTTCCGCTTTGCTTCTGTTTTCCTGTTTTATTCTGACCGCCAGGATTTTCCGCTCGAACTCACTAATTATTTCCTCCATTCGTCGGATTCCGATAAGGAAGGGATTAGCTCCACGGTCATGTGGTCTTCGGCAACTTGGGTGTCGTCTGGGGTACTGGTGTAGTGCCCCTCCCCTTCGTCGGACACATACGACACAGATATGTCCGACGTCACACCAGCAACTTCCAGCTCCTGTCGTATTTTTGCTGCGGCACTCTTCTTGGCTGGCCGCTCTGGTTCCATCTCTACGGCTTGAACTTGGGCAGGAGCTGCTCTTATTTGCCTCTTGACAAGATTAGGTTTTGGCTTCACCTGTCACTTTTTCCCTTTCATTGCTGCATCAGCCGTTGCCCATCATCCGATGGCACCACCTTATCTTTCTCCTCTTCCATTGGTTGGGAGATTTTCTTCACGCCTTCTAGGCTTTCACTATTTCCCAACACTTTTTCCCAAAAAGTGTTGGTGAAGTCACCCAGGCCGGATTCGAACCTGGGTTCCTCTACGCCGCGATCGGCCACTCTACCACCTGAGCTAATAGCTTATATGGTAAATCTAAATCTTGGGTTTTTCGTACATATAACTTTGGACTGGCTTGTCCAAAGTTCGAGGACGGTAGCTTTTAAAAAAGCTTTTTTTTTTTTTTTTGCCGCCCGTGTTCTTTTTTTTTTGGCAACACTATTTTAACTGGCTTCCATTTTGCCAGTTGTCAAATGATTTATTTTTAGTTTGGTTTTGGTTTGGCATTTCAACATGAATTGACTGACGCCTGAACAACACTTTCAAATTGTGCAAATTTAGTTTGAAAATCATGGTTCTGTTCGAAATACGAAAATAGAGCAATTATTTCAACTAACTATGGAACGTTTTCGCACCACGTTTACTCTCAATAACAATATGCATCCACAGAGATGTCGTACAGTGCGTATAGAAGAAGTCATTGCTATTGTAGAGCATAGCGTTGAGGAAGGAGCACCAGAATCAGTCTATCCGCCATCGTGCACAGGGATTGGATATGGAAGATTTTGCGGAAAATCTTGGTAATAAAAAAATAAAAAAAATGATAAACCTCAAGTGTATGTTGAGACACCGTTACATCCACAAAAACTGACTGTTTGGTGTCCGTACTTCTTTAAAAAAACGATGTTGGCCAGAACCTTACAGTCAATTGTGACCGCTATAGAGCCATGATTTCTGACTTTTTCGTTCATCAATTTAACAACCATGATGTGCAGAAGCTGTGGTTTCAACAAGACAGCGCAACATGTCACACACCTCGTGCCACAATTGATTTATTGAATGAAACGTTGTGTAACCGCATATTTTCAGGTAATGGACCCGTGACTTGGCCTCCAAGATCGTGCTATTTGACTATTTTCTGTGGGAATATGTGAAGTCGCTAGTCTAGCCCGAAACGATTAAGACTTGGAGTACAACATTCGCCGTGTTATTGCCGATATACGGCCACATATGTTGGAAAGTCATCGAATATTGGACCTCCAGATTAGACTACGCATCATATTTAGATTATAAAGCCAGAAGACTGTCTTTCGAATAAAGTAAATTTCATGTCAATTTAAAAAAAAATCATTTTTGTTTTATTCATTCCATTTCAAAGTTCACACCCCTTAAGAAACACTTTTTGTAAAACACAATAAACGAATTAATTGACAAATTAATTAATTTTTATTGCACTTTTTTTTTTTTTAATTTAAACAATATTGCACTTTTCCTCATTTACACCAGCTGACAAGAGTATGTATGTAGAAATGCTTGTAAAAAAGTCCATCGATTTCGCTATTGATATTACAACATAGCTTAAGGTCATCGGCATACAAAAGGTATCTGCATCTTGTAAATAACAAAGACATGCCGTTGATAAAAAGTAAAAATAGGAGAGGACCAAGATGACTACCTTGAGGCACTCCAGATGTTACATTTATTCTACGACAATTGACTTCACAAAACCTAATACACTGTGTTCTATTGCCTAAATAAGACTCTATCCTTTCAATAAATTACCAGATATTCCATATTTTTCTAATATAAATACAAGAAGGTTACAGTCAACTTTGTCAAAAGCCTTGCTAAAACCTGTATATATCTTGTCAAACTGGTTCTTTTTCTCCATTTCTAATAGAATGTAGGCGGTGTAATCTGCAAGATTTGTAGTAGAAGATCTACCCTTAAGGAAGCCATGTTGATGCTCACTTATTATTGGCTTGAGTACTGTACTTAACTAATCAGTGACAAGTTTTTCAAAATGATTCGGTATAGCCGATTTTTATCGGTAGTTTTTTAATATTCATCACCACTTTTAAATATGGGAGTCAAAAAAGAACTTCGCCAGCTATTAGGAAAAATACCACAAGCAAGCAATTGATTAAATCGTTCAAGCAGGAGCTTGACCGGATGCTATCCATTTGCGATGAGCCTTGTACCTACTTATGTATTCCCAGTAACATATAAAACTAACAATGAAAATAGTTTATTTTTATTGAATCAATGTATTATAATACAAAAGAATCTACAATCTAGCTTTAGCGGCTCTTAGCAAAGGATATCTATCACCGGTGCATGTGCCACGAAAATCATCATTAGACAAATCGATGAGGGCCAATCCACCGAGTCCTTTAGCACGAACATAACTTGCCTTATTGCCGGCAGTATCAGCATCTTCATAGCCAACCCACATGCCATGCTCACCATTGCCATCGGGAATGCGGTAGGCATAGCTGCCAAAACGTTTAGTTGGGTCACCAACACGACGCAAGGGAGCATCTGCTCCTTTCAGATGTGTATTAGAGGGGTTGGGCAACTTAGAACAAACCTCTGGCCAGCTTAGGAATCCTGGTGAAAGTGTTTGGAGACCAGCTGGAGCTTCACCATCAGCTTCTGGGATAGGTGGTACTCCGGTAATTCCAGAGTCTGATGTCATCTTCCATGCCCTACCATACGCCGGAACACCAACATTAATCTTGGTGGCTGGACAATGTCCATTTAACCAATATTGGACTTGATAGTTGATATTGTGTTCAGGGTTTCGTTCATTTAGTTCATAAAGAGGGGCAGGGAAGTCAGCTTCCTTAGGATTACGGGTAGGTGTTTGAAAATCAAATGCAGCCAGGGTGACAAAGTCTAAATAGTTAATAATAGCATTGACATCGATAAATACTGTAAAGAATATATATATTAGCATTTTTAAAAACATCAACTTTTTGGCATTCTTACTTGACGTATTTACATTTGGCAAAACAGTCAACGATAGAGTGTATCCTTCTGGACGGAAAGCATTTTTCAGCTCGCGCACCAGTGCTGTAAACTCTTCTTTGTGCTCCTCAGCCTTCTCGTCCAGGACTGAATCACCGCTAAAAATTTTCTTGAATCCTTTCCAGAACTTACCAATGCTTCCGCGAATCTTTTTAGGTTTGTTCGGGGGAAATTGCCAGCCCAAGTCGAGGCCATCAAAGTTATACGTTTTGACTAGAGCATGAGCACTATTAATGAAGGCCATACGGTTGACACTGGCTTCTAACATCGACAGGTACTTTTCTGGATTCTCATCGCGACCGCCGCCAACACTGAGGAGGACCTTCAAATGTGGATATTTCTTTTTCAGATTTGTAATAACACGAAAATGCCCTTTTCCGACGTCCAAGTCCAAGTTTTCGTTCAAACTGATCAATTTGCTGTTATCATTGTGAAGGCCAGCATATCCATAAATAAGATGAGAACAGAACTGTAGAGCAGGTTCCAAGTCACTTATTATAAGTTTGCCAAGTCCTGAAAATGTCAAAATGTGAATTTTTTAAATTAAAAATTTTAAATTCGTAACAATCAGATTGTAATTCGCGACGACCAATTTGTTTTCTTAAATTTATCTTATTTTAGTATCTAAACATTAATCTAAATTATCTTTCCATCATTTGGTGTGGGTTTTGTTCTGCGGAACATTTTACAATTTACAAAGCTTTTACGAGCCCAAAACTCGACACACCTGCATCGCTACACCTGCTCGATAGAAAACAAAAAAGAGCGTTAAGATTAACAGGAAATAGAAATGTCTGTGAAACAATTTCCCCTCTAGAACACAGAAGCAATGTTTAATGTCTTTCCTTATTTTATCATTTCTTTTATAAAAAATGTTCACTCGAAGTAGCTTGCTGAATCCAACTCCTTCAACGTTTCTCCCATAATACTCATCTCTCAAGGAATGCTCATCAGTTCACCTTTGAGCCCAATTTCGGACGTACCGTGAAATATAGGGATTCTGTTTTTAGTCGACCAACAGGAGAGATTTTCCCTCGCCATATCGATTGACAAAGATGTAACGTTTACTTTTGGCTTCTTCATAGATTTCTTTCATTCAAGGAATGGCTCGATGTCAGGATCTTCTTTTTGTGCATAACGAAGTTCTTTGACACGCCAATATTCAACAGGTTTGGGTCTTAGTGCCTGGGATAGAAATATCTTCGTCCTCTTTTTGCGCACAATGTTTGCAACTGGGCTCAAATGGTCTCCGGCAAAACGCATCCGCGTTTCAGTGCAGTCTTCCTTTGCGCTGTACTTTGAAGTCGTAAGCCTGCTATCGTTCGATCCATCTTGGTACTTTCCCCTCAGGGTTTTTAAACTCTAGCAACCATTTTAGAGCTGCGTGATCTGGTACGCAGGATGAATCTCTGTCAATTTCAGGTAGGAGCAAGGAGTTCCTGTCTGGTTACACAGTAGTTTCTCTCTGTTCGCCATAGAACTTTGCTAAAATCTGCTACCACTTTCTCCTTTCCATCATGTATCTGCGACAACATTTCTCCAACACCCACATTACTATAGCGTCCGCGTCCACAATAAATGTGTTGCCAGGGATGGGGTAAGCTAGTATCGGTGCCTCACAAAGTCGTTGTTTTGGATGTTGACAACTTCTTTCACCCTCGCCTGACCATTCAAATTGTCTACCCTTCTCAGCCAGCTTGTGCAGATTCCGGCAAAATCCTTCACGAATTTACTGTAATAATAAGGGCGCGGTAAGTCTAACTTTCCGAAATCCATTTGCCATTTTTGAGACATGTTTAGGATTCTTGAATATAAAAAAAAACCTTAGTTACTCCTTACAAAATAAGCTATCTGCTTGGGAAAGGACCCCAGTTGCACAACGTGTGATTAAAATAGCCTTAGTTACTTAGCTATCCACCTGTGAAAGTCCCGTCAAAATCGGGGCATAAATAAGAATTTTCAAAAAAACTCCAGCGCCACCTAGAGGTAATTAAACTAGTCTTACTTAATCCTTACAGTATCAGCTTTTTGCTATTGAAAATCCCGGCAAAATCTGTCAATAAATAAGAATTTTCCAAAAAAAAAAAATACCACCCCAGCGCCAACTAGTTGGTAATTTAGTTACTCCCTAGAATATCAGAAATATGCCAGTGAAAGTCTCGTCAAAATTGGGGCAGCCGTTCATGAGATTGGCTGGAACTAACAGACAGACAGACAAAAACTTTAAAATTTGTGTTTTTGTTATTAGTACTGCATATACTTTTATATGCATCTTGTAAACAGCTGTTATTTCGATATTAAAAAAAAACAGAAACTTAATATTTTATTTATGGGTATAGATTTTGTATTTGAAACGAATTAGGTTTCCTAATTAGTTCTTCAAATTAGGCACTTCGAATATTTTTTTTTTATATTTATAATTAATTCATAATTTTGTTCTATTTGAATTTTCATTTTTTGTTAAAAAATAAAACTAAAAAACAGGATTTTATCAAAATCGGTCTTCCAATAGTTAGAACGAAAGACAAAACAGGGCTAAGCATTCAGATAAGGTGAGAGATTGTAAGTGAGTTTTACGCCCACTTTCACGCCCATTCTCAATTATAGCTTGTGGGAAAAGCTTAGCACAAATGAAAAGTTTAGTACAAATGAACAAATCTGCCACGCCTTGGATTGGATCCTATGTTTTGCTCTTCATCTCATACCTAGGAAATTAAATTAAAGTTCCTCTCTCGTAGGTAGTTGAACGTTTATAAGGATGTTGCTTTTAAATGTTGCTAGCACATTAATGGCGATGATGGCTTCATTTTTGCCGAACAAAAAGTAATGACGGCTGTAGTAGCTATGTATATGTCACAGTTTTTGTTCTGCATAACATCATCAAGTAAAGTAAATCAAATCTGTATTTTTTCTTATAATTTAACCTATTTTTTTTATTTTAGTTTTTGATATTAGTTTATTTCAATTGAGTTTTAATTATTTATATTTAACTTAACGTGGCGCTACAGTCCAGGGTGGACCTGGGCCTCAACCAACAATCTTATCCAGCCAGCAATATCATAATCTTTATTAATTGAATTGAACTTAATTTAATTGATGCCATTTTAATTTAGTATACTTTTCTTTTATTTTATTAAATTTTGATTCATTTAATTGCATCTAATTTCTATTCAACATAATTTAAATATATTTAATTTTGTTTAATTTCATACAATTCATTTTAATATAATTTATCTTTCAATTGTTATAATGTTAAAAATTTCGGTTTATTTAAGTTAAATTTAATTTATGTTGGATGAATTTTATTTCATTTGCCATATGATATAAATTAATTTAATTTAACTGAAGAAATTTATATTCATTAGGTATAATTTATTTAATTGCATATATTATTTAATTTAACCAAATTTAATTTAATTTAAATGAATTGTATTTATTGAATTAAGTTTTATTTTATTCAGTACAATTTGTTTTAGTTATAATAAATCTAATTTTATTTTATTTAGTTTAATACAAAATAATTTGATTTTAATACGGTTCTTTTAAAAATTAATTTAATTAACTTCTTTTATTATAATTTTTGTTTAATTTAAATTTCTTTAAGTTAAATTTAATTTATGTTGGATGAATTTTATTTCATTTGCCATAGATTCATATGATATAAATTAATTTAATTTAACTGAAGAAATTTATATTCATTAGGTATAATTTATTTAATTGCATATATTATTTTATTTAACCAAATTTAATTTAATTTAAATGAATTGTATTTATTGAATTAAGTTTTATTTTATTCAGTACAATTTGTTTTAGTTATAATAAATCTAATTTTATTTTATTTAGTTTAATACAAAATAATTTGATTTTAATACGGTTCTTTTAAAAATTAATTTAATTAACTTCTTTTATTATAATTTTTGTTTAATTTAAATTTCTTTAAGTTAAATTTAATTTATGTTGGATGAATTTTATTTCATTTGCCATAGATTCATATGATATAAATTAATTTAATTTAACTGAAGAAATTTATATTCATTAGGTATAATTTATTTAATTGCATATATTATTTTATTTAACCAAATTTAATTTAATTTAAATGAATTGTATTTATTGAATTAAGTTTTATTTTATTCAGTACAATTTGTTTTAGTTATAATAAATCTAATTTTATTTTATTTAGTTTAATACAAAATAATTTCATTTTAATACGGTTCTTTTAAAAATTAATTTAATTAACTTCTTTTATTATAATTTTTGTTTAATTTAAATTTCTTGGAAGT
The DNA here is from genome assembly GCA_963971375.1 of Platycheirus rosarum. Taxonomy (NCBI): domain Eukaryota; kingdom Metazoa; phylum Arthropoda; class Insecta; order Diptera; family Syrphidae; genus Platycheirus; species Platycheirus rosarum. The sequence goes on along the minus strand of OZ020511.1, from coordinate 8,074,894 downwards.
TAATGTAATTTAGAAAAAATATTCAATATGATGTACAAATTAATTTATTACTATCTTCCCACCGACCTGTTTCAGTCAAATTATTTATTTCGGTGTTTTAGTGAAAAATTCAAAGTTTAGTAAAAAAAAAAATATACGGGCTTGCATCTTTCTTAAATGTTTTTTGTTTTAACTTTTAACTATAAATAATCAATAAAAATACCTAAAAGTTCTTTAGCAACAATATTTTCAACTATTGTTTTGACACTTTGATTGTCTTGTTTTTGCTGAATAAAGTGCTGAACTCTAAAACAGATTTCAGATATAAATAAAACGTAAATGTTTGGTAAATCACATTAATTATTTTATTTAGCTAAGTCAACATATATCACGCTGGTGGGAACATAATATAACGTTATTATTTGAATTAAATTAAATAAAACTTCATTTCATACAAGGTAATTAAATATAATTCAATTAAACAGAATTTAATGTAATAATTTAAAAAAATAAAAATTAAGTAAGAACTAAATAATTATTAATTTAACACTATTAATTGATTTTATTTAAATTTATTTTTATTTCATTTATTTTAGTATAATTTAATTTAATTTATATTAATTCAATTTAATTCAATTAAGTTTAATTCAATTATATTTATTTCATATTTACTTTATCTTATCAATATTAAATGTTTTTTTATTTTAATTTAATTCAAACCCTTTTAATGAAATTTAGTTAAGTTGACATTTAAAACAACTTAGATTTAAACTTGGTGACTTTTTTGGCTACAGAAATTTATTTGTACCTACATAAATTGCGTATGAAACAGTATTCAAATATTAACGCTAAATACAAAGCCTTACTTATACAAACTTCTTTCTCAGAAATACATTTTTAATTTCAAAAGTTTTGTGTCTTGTCAATACTGAATGTAAGAAAAAAAGATTGTTGCTGCTATTAAACTCTAATTAAATATAAAAACTCCGTTCGGAAATAGGGTTTTGGCACTCTTTATCATTCATGTCACGTTTTTCTATACTGGTTTCTTTCGAAGATTTTCGATTTGGAGTATGACTCCACCTAATCGCTTGAAATATATAGTACATAAATAAATACCCAATAAAGGTTGAACAAAACGTTATATGAATCATAATTTTGTTTAGCGTTGCCCTTGTTTTGAATAACTTTTAACTAACATTGTTTGTTTTTTTAAGAATGGGCATTTTATTAAACATTAAAAATTCCAAAATGTACAATCAAAAGAGCATATGTATATGAAAATTTGTTTTCATATGTGTAATTAACTTTTAATATACATTATGTACTTTAACACTTATTGTCTCAAGTACCAACCTGGATATAAGAAAGCAAAATAAGCTTGTGTTAATTTTCTAAGAACATGTGTTGATTAAATGGGTATTTTATATTATTTAATTACTGTTGTTTCAAATTTCAAGGATTTGATCTGAAAATCGAGATTTGCTCTTTTCAATGAAACTTCTTTCATCATTTAATCCTAGTGTTGGTCATTCACTGACGAGCATACACAGTTTTTATATCACACACAAAAAATACCAGGCATGCACAGTTGATATATTCAAAATGCCATATTTGGTATTTTCTCACTTCAAAAACACCTTTATTTGTTATTTCGTATATTTAATGAATATTTAATAATTTTTTGGCTAAGCACCGGCTGGCACAAGTTCACAACAAATAACAAAATATTTTCCATTTGACGTTTGACCGAAAGACTATTTATATGTATCTGCCAACCCATCAGAGATCAAATCTTTCGTGTTGAGATTTGATCTAGATTTGCTCTTTTTTTCTTGCAATGAAACTCTAGAAATTGAAAAAAGATCAAATCTTTTGACAGAAAGAGCAAATCTTTTCTTGAATGAAACTCTCTATTAGATCAAACTTAAATCTTAAAGGTAATATTCAAGATTCAATCGAACATGTGTGGTTTCTTGTTTTATTTACGATACATGAAGGTTACGCAAGGACACTTTATTGTTCAACATTATTATGACGACAAGACTTCATCCGGTGATTTTTTTTTCTGCTTCTACAGAATACCTATAATGTAGGTATACCCTTATTCTATCTACATATTTATTCAAATAAAGATTATTCATATGAAATATATATGGATGTAGAATAAAAACTTAAAAATATAGCATCATTACTACAAATACCGCAATGAGTACAATTTAGCCACAATCAGACCAAGTTTATTGTGGAATATATTTTTGTAGACGATCTTTTGACCCAAGATAACTGAACTTCTTATGTATGCTTTATTTACTGAGAATAACGACTAACGACGTTTTCAATTTTTAAGAACAATTAGTGGAGTACCTAACACCGGTTTAATATTTTTTTTTGAAAATCTGGGCTCTTTTCTTACCTTCTCGAATGAAACTTGTTGAATCATAATAGCAGAGTAATCTTGGACCAGCATTATCTGCTCTAGTTTCGTTGACACCAAATACGCCAACCAATAAGGTGGCCAACATAACAAGAAGTTTCATCTTGTAAGTTAACTCAGATAACAATTGACAACTTTCTAACAATAATAATCTGTGGAGATCCCACTCTATTTGATGGAGAGCTGCTAACGCACTATATCACAACTTGATCAAGACTAATTTTGAAACAGCGGCTCTGCCTTTAACTAAGCTTCTTCTGTAGGCGATAATTGTTTGTCATCAGCTTTTTTTTTTTTTATTGTTGTTGACAACAAAAATCACCCAAGGCCTGAAATTGAAATGATGACGTGTCCTTCAATGACATAAGATCATGCATATGTAGAGATATGTTCATAATTGTAGTTCATTCATTGTAAGTTACTTAGGCAAATAATAAATTCTGAGAATGGAGGAAGGGTATTTTTTTCTTTAAACCTGGAAATATTTCAAATGTGTTATTTTCATTGGCGTTACTTTGCGGCACCGCTTGAGAGAAAGCAAGTGATTTTCGCAGCTTGCCTGAACTGAATGTATGCTCAGAAAATTCTGTGGGCTGAAAAATGACGCGGTCAAAATTAAAATTGATATTTTGGTGAGAGAGTATAACTCTGATATATATCACTTGTTCCTCGGTGAATGTATGTAAGTATCAACACTTATTTCGAGCGAAAACCAACGAAAACCGTTAGTTATGATTTAAGAATACGATCCATTTTTACATTTCATACAATAGTAGCAATTAAATGTTGAATAGTTTTACTATTAAAATCTTAAAAGATATCTTCTTTATCAATTACAAAACTGGAAAAGCACGCTTGCATTGCTTTTGCGGAAAAAAGGGAGGGATAGTGCCTATTGTACTAAAAGCATTTACCTAAGTACATATAAATTATCAAATCTCATATACATAAACTAAAAATCGTAATGTTTTGAAACTCTGGAAATATAATTTTAAAAAAGAATAGATTAAAATCTTTTTTTATACGAGAATCAAGGTTTCGTTAGCCGAGTTTATTGAGAACATAGTACATAGTACAGTGCATTTAGATTTTATTATATGGAGCTCTGGGAAATAATTTACAGACGACAACAACTTCGAAAGAGTACCAGTACACGAGCCAAAAAACACATTTTGCACACATGCACATGTTGTCAGTAAGCCGCGCCATTTTGTTTTTAATGTTTATTTCTATTTTCACTCGTAACTCTCGTAATTTTTTGTCATAGATAAAAAAGTTATGTGACAAACTTGTAGCAAATCAAATTTTCTACAAAATATGTTAAATGACTTTTTCCGCTAAATGCTTTTGTTTAAAAGTTATAGCACATTTTGTCAAAAAAAAAAACAGCTGCAGCTACTCAAGATCAAAATTCGTCCTCAGCAACTAGGATAATATAGGGCCAAATCCAACGTCATCCTACCGGCAAGACAGTACAATAAAAACTGTATTCATGAACCGTTACTTATTTAATAAAAAAATATTTTGTCCATGATTTAAGAATACGATCCATTTTTACATTTCATACAATAGTAGCAATAAAATATTGAATAGTTTTACTATTAAAATCAATCAAAGCGCGCTTGCATTGCTTTTGCGGAAAAAAGGGGAGGGATAGTGCCTATTGTACTAAAAGCATTTTGATTTAAATGCCTATTATGTATTTGAGATTTGATAATTTATTTGTAGGTATTGAAACTCTCGAAATATAATTTTAAAAAAAGAATAGATTAAAATCTTTTTTTATACGAGAATCAAGGTTTTGTTAGCCGAATTTGTTGAGAACATAGTGCATAGCAATCGGAAAACATGTTTGCCTGCTAGGAATAACAAATTTAATTACAGTACAGCCTCGCTAGTGCAGACAAAAAAGTTTCGACAGTGTCCGGAATTATCCGGACTATAGAGACAAAATTAAATACAATGGACAACCGAAAATTTTTCAAAAAAAATAGAAGTATACACATAATTTAAATGTATATACAATATGTAGGTACGCATTTTATTTTTATTTTAAATGGTAGAAAAGCACGTGTTATATTTGGTTGTAACGCTTTATCTAAAAACATCTTTTCAGCTTTTTCGCGTAACCTCTTTAGAAGATGCATTATTTTGTTTGGCTCACTGAATGCCTTTGGCAAAAATAACTTCCTCGCTTCATTGTTTGAATTTTTCGAAACTTCTTTGTTTACATTTTCATCTTCTTCACTGTCTTCATCGTCAGCTTCATCAAAAATTTGTTGGATTTGTAAAGCGAACTGAACAATGTCATTATCAGAAAAGTCGTAGAAGAGTTCATTTTGACTAGTTGTCCATTTATTGATTTCATCTGTGAATGTGGAATGTGCTACCATTTGGATGAATGATTCTTATTATGCCATGAATTCTACTTAAATTAGCAAATGAAGAATCTGAGTCAATTTGCTGGCGTAACTGTAAAATTGGTATAAGGTCTTCAGCATCCCATTGGGATGCCAGATCTGGTCATAATATTGACCAACTTGGGCATTATCCAAAACCAAAAGTTCTTTAAACGGCATGTTAATCTCTGTCAAAAACTTTTTCACACTTGGAATATAATTATTCTTGAACCAATAAAAAAAAATCGTTGTAGACATCCAGCCTTTTTTGGTAGCTTTATATGCTACTGGAAGATTAACGTTCTTAAAAGCCATCAGATTAACTGATTTTCCGATAACTAAGAGGGGTAACTTATGAGTTCCTGCAGCGATTGAACATTGCATAAAAGTAACGCGATCTTTGGAAATTTTTCTGCCAGGAGCAGGTTTTTCATTCGCATGAACCCATGTCTTACCCGGAAGAACCTTCCAAAAGGCAGCTGACTCATCAGCATAATAAACCTGTTCTTCACTTATGTTCATTCACAAATCTTCCTTAATTGTCATCCTTTGTTAAATGTAAAATGTTGAAAGTGTCCGAAACATCGAGGTGTCCGGACTACTGAAGTGTCCAAACTAGCGAGGCTGTACTGTATTTTCATTAATTGATTTTTTGTTGCTCTTCGCATTTACAAATTTTGCTTTTTTTCACAAAAGCTACGTAATGAACATAATATGAAATCGTTGGTTGCCTTTTTTCTATAGTGTAGTGTCTTTTGAATAACTTATCTTATTTATTGAATATTATAGAACAATATAGAACAAGTCACTATATAACACTTGTTATATTCACGTTTCGGTCAAAATTGGCGCTAACAAAAATATATGGAAAGATTTTGTCACACGCTTTAGGAATTGGTGTTAAAAAAAAATACGTAAAAGTTTTTGTTGCACGTTTAAGAAAAATGTCCTTTTAGGAAATTAATTAAAAAAAACATATGAATAAAAAAAAAAAACTTCCTAGCAGGCGAATTGTCTTTAAAAACATAAATAAAACGAATGGATGAGATTTTTAAGGGTTGTCTTCCTTATTTTGGTTTCACTCTCACCAGAATAACGAAGTTGTTGTTTTGTTAGTGCCATTCTGGGTCGTATAGTCTGTTTTTTGTTGTTAGACGGATATTTTTTTTTTTTTTATAATTAACGCGCGGGTTATATCAAGTTCAGGGAACCAACCAGCAACGGATGTTCCCACCGCTGCAGTTACCAAAAAACCAACGTCAGCGTCTGCCAATACGACGACACCAAACACGAGCTTTGGTTTGGCAATCGATTGGACTCGTTAGAGTTCACTAAAAGCTGACCCAGCAATAACGGATTGATATAAAGAACGTCGAATGCAAACAATATACACAGTATACACAGTCAACAGAGTCAATATAGAAGCCGTAGTTAACAAGTAGTTTTAAGTTCATTCGTGTAATTTATATGTTGAGTAATAAAGTTATTTTTTTTATAAACCTTACGACTTAGTGAACATAATTGGCGCAGTCGGTAGGATTTCAATCCGAAGATTGGAATTAAATAGGATAGAAAAGCGAAGTGATCAAATTAAACTAAAATTAATTTGTACCACCAAGAATCAAATCGTGAAAGTAAAACACTTGCTATCAATAAAAAGAAAGGCGGACAATAAAAGTGACATAAATAGTGAAGTGACAAAATAGAACTAAAATCAATTTGTGCTACACATTAATCGTCAAAAAAAAAAAAAAAAAAAACACAAAGAACTCACATAAAATGAACGCAGAAGAACACGAACAAACTCAGGCTCAGGCTCTTCCCATGCCTCCAACCCCAAATCTGTTTACATTAACTTTAACAGAATTAATGAAGGAGTCAGCAAGGATCAAGGAGTATTGGGGCTCTAACGAATACGCCCTGACATCGTTCATTAGGGAAGTGGAAATTTTCCTGCCATTTTTCGCCAACACAACGCTGGAACAGTACTTTCTTCAAAGGAACGTGGTCAACAAGGTGCAAGGACCGGGGACTTCAAGTTATCAGAACTCTGGGAACAAACGCATCGTGGGAAATTATAAAAGCGGAACTCATACGAAACTTCGGTGTCAGAGAAACTTACTATAACCTGCATCACCAGGCCTTAAGCCTAAAGAATAATAATGTAAGTGAATATTTTGAAAATCTTAAGTCTATATTGGATAAGCTTAACACCAAATATGAATTTGATATTAATAATCCATATGAATTCTCGCCTTCAGCGAATGAAAATATGATTTTAAAATTTTTTATAAACGGATTAAATCCGAATCTAGCCAGTGTTGTAATAAGTAGGCAAATTAATAACTTAAGAGACGCTTATTATACTCTTGAAGAAACAGGTATGATTCAAACAAGTCCAGATAAACAAACATTTAACAGACAAATAACACCCCATAAACCTACTAATACTAATAATAATAACTTTAATAGATCTCAAAACAACCAACAGCATCAAAATAGGAACAAGTATAATAATTACAATAACTCAGGTCAGTATAGGAACCCTCATAACCAAAATAGAAATAATTCAGGTCAGTACAGGAATCCTTTTAGAAATAATTCAGGTTAGTACAGGAACCCTTTCAACCAAACTAGGAATAATCCAAATAATAATAATGACAATTATATTCAACCCATGGAATGTGACCATGTTCAACAAGGTGGGGAAGAAAATTTTCACTCAACGCCTCCAGATCGGATCTGCCGATAGTAGAATTGACAGTAGGAGAAATTAAAATAAAATGTTTAATTGATACCGGATCAACCACAACCCTTTTAGATCAAACAAAATTACAACATTACGAACGTATCCCATTAAAAGACAAAATAGTTTTTAGCACACTTAATGGAAGAACATGTATAGAAACTGAAATTCTTACAGAACTTCCAAAAGAATTTAAAGAGAAAGCTAGAATGTACTGGAAACTTACTTCCTTTAACCAGAAAGATTTTGATGGCATTATAGGACAAAATCTATTGAGACCTCTTGGAGCAAAAAATAATTTAGAAGAAGATTATGTAGAAATACACGGTAATAAAATTAAATTTTTATGTGCTTGCCCATATAATTATAACGAGGTATATGCATTAGAAAGAATTATAGAAGAGCAAAACATACTACAGAGCCTTTTTGGAGATCACTTAAATATCGAAGAAAAGGAAATACTAGAACAAATTTTGAAAAGAAATAAAGATTTATTCTTTCATGAGGGACAGCAACTCACTAGCACTCATGATGTAAAACATGAAATCGTCACAACTACGGATAGACCAATTTACGCGAAGACATACAGGTACCCTCAGGTACACGAACTAGAAATTTGCAAACAGATTAAGGAAATGTTGAAACAAGGAATCATAAAAAAAGCAACTCTCCTTATAACAGCCCATTGTTGATTGTTCCAAAAAAATTAGACAACTCCGGCGAAAAAAAATGGAGAATAGTTGTCGACTATAGAAAACTAAATGAAGCAACAATTAACGACAAGTTTCCTATTCCTAATATATAGACACTATATTAGATAAATTAGGAAGGTCGCAATACTTTACGACTTTAGATCTAGCTAAGGGTTTTCACCAAGTCTTAGTTAGAGAAGAAGATAGAAAAAAAAACAGCTTTTTCGACTCCTCTTGGGCATTATGAGTTCACAAGAATGCCCTTTGGACTCAAAAACGCCCTTGCTACGTTTCAGAGGTTAATTAACTCGGTACTTAGGGAACATATTAATCAAATATGCGTCGTCTACTTAGACGATATTCTGATTTTTAGTACGTCCCTCAAAGAACATATCATCAGTGTTCAAAAAGTGTTAGATAAATTGAGACAACACAATCTCAAGATACAAATAAACAAATGCAAGTTTTTCGCAAAAGAAACCGAATATTTAGCTCATGTCTTAACAACCGAAGGAGTAAAACCAAACAATAAGAAAATTGAAACCATTCAAAAACTTCAATTACCAGAAACTACAAAGCAAATTAAGTCATTTTTAGGTTTTACGGGTTATTTTAGAAAATTTATAAAGGATTACGCTAAAATTGCGGAACCAATGACTAGATATCTTAAAAAGAACGCAAGAATAAACCTGAACGACTCAAATTATATAAGTTCTTTCGAAAAATTGAAAATAATCCTCACAAACTCACCAGTTTTAAAATATCCTGATTTCAATAAAAAATTTCAACTAACTACCGATGCAAGTGACTTTGCTATCGGATCTGTACTTACGCAGGATGGACACCCAGTGTGTTATGCAAGTCGAACTTTAAATGATCACGAGCGAAATTACTCAGTCACCGAAAAAGAACTATTAGCAATAGTTTGGTCGGTAAATTATTTTAGACCATATATATATGGTAGACCTTTCGATTTATTAACAGATCATAAATGGTTGCAATCCAAACATAAAGGTAAGGATATTAATCAACGCCTTCAAAGATGGTTGCTACAACTAGGAGAATATAATATTAATATTGATTATATAAAGGGAAAAGAGAATAAAGCCGCGGATTTTCTAAGTCGAATTAATACCGAAACAGGAAAAATATATGCGATTGAGACAATCACACAAAAGGAGGGAGAAGTTACACCCTACCCAAATTTAAATTTTGAAATTGATAATATGAGTGTAGACAACAATACAATTCATTCCCAAGAAGAAGAACAGAATGACCATTTCCCAATACTACACACAATAGTCAATAGGTTTTATACGCAAATCATTCTAACAAACAATAAGACAAACAAATACAAAGGTTTAAAGAAACTCATATATTTTAAAAACTTAAAAGAAATCATACAAAAACAAATTAACAATTGTGACACATGCAATCGAGCCAAGTACGATAGAAAACCAATAAAGCCAAAGTTTCATCACACCGAAACACCAAGTGACATAAATCAAATAGTACACGCAGATATTTACACTAACTCCAAAAACAACTTCTTTACTTTCATTGACAAATTCTCTAAACACTGTACTATGTTCTATTTAGAAGACAGAAATAGTTTAACTATCAAAGAAAAATTGCGACTATACTTTTCAAATTTTTAGACAACGAATTCCAAAGCATAAACGTTAAAGACTTCTTAAGGCAAAAGAACATCGAAGTTCACTTCACCAAACCGAATAGCCATACAGGTAACTCAGACATTGAGAGACTTCACAGCACCATCAGTGAGAAAAAGAGAGTACTCACAACCGAAAAATCAGAATTAACAACAAAAGAAAAAATATATAAGTGCGTAGAATGGTATAACAAATCAGTACATTCAGTACATGCAATAAAATTCAAACCAATAGATGTTCTAGAAGGTAGAGTAGATAACTTACTTACTTACTTAGGTGGCGCTACAGTTCGGGACGAACCTGGACCTCAACCAACATGCCTCTCCAGCCAACTCGGTCTTTGGCTAGCTGCCTCCAGTTTTGCACTCCAAGTTGGTTGAGGTCGTCCTCCACTTGAGCGCGCCACCTAAGGCGAGGTCTTCCTTGACTGCGTCTACCCTCTGGGATGGAATCGAAGATCCTGCGAGCCGGAGCATTGTTGTCTATTCGCTCTACATGACCTAGCCATCTTAAACGTGATATGCGTATTTTGTTGACCAGGTCAATGTCGCTCTACAGGTCGTATAGTTCTTGGTTGAACCTTCTCCTCCAAAGCCCGTTAACGCAGATAAGGCCAAAAATCTTCCGAAGAATCTTACGCTCGAAACGACTAAGGATATCTTCATCCGCTTTAGATAGAGTCCATGCCTCGGCGCCATAGAGCAGGACTGGGATGATTAGGGTCTTATACAGAGTCTCCTTTGTCTTTCGAGAGAGGGCTTTGCTACTCAATTGCCTTCCTAGCCCATAGAAACAGCGATTGGCAAGAGTAATTCTTCGCTTTATTTCTGACGAGATGTTGTTGTCAGATGTTATAGCGGATCCGAGGTACACAAAGTCCCTAACTACCTCAAAGTTGTACCTGTCTATTGTGATGTTTTGTCCAATCCGCCGGTGTTGTGTGTCCCTTTTTGTGGACAGCAGGTACTTCGTTTTGGCCTCATTGACTGCTAGTCCCATCTTAGCCGCTTCAGCTTCTATGCTAGCAAACGTTCCAGTGACAGCTCGCCGAGTTCTGTCAATGATGTCTATGTCGTCAGAGTATGCTAGCAATTGCACAGACTTGAAAAAAATTGTCCCACTGCAATTGACATGCGAGTTTCTTATGATTTTTTCAAGTATTAAGTTGAAGAAATCGCACGATAGCGCATCACCTTGTCGGAATACTTTTTTGACGTCAAAAGCTTCTGTGAGGTCAGAACCAACCTTGACGGAGCAGCGGAAGTTCTCCATCGTCATCCTGCACAGTCGGACGAGTTTTGTGGGGATGCCAAAACCTGACATGGCTCTGTATAGCTCGTCTCTATAAATGCTATCGTACGCGGCCTTAAAATCGATAAAGAGGTGGTGGGTATCGATTTGGAATTCTTGGGTGGTTTCCAGGATCTGCCGTAGCGTGAACATTTTATCGATTGTGGACTTTCCTGGTCTGAAACCACACTGATATGGGCCAATCAGGTTGCTGACGAAAGGTTTCAGGCGTTCACATAGTACGGCAGAGAGGATCTTGTAGGCGATATTCAGGAGACTTATTCCTCTATAGTTGGCGCAGTTTAGAGGGTCTCCTTTCTTGTGGATCGGGCAAACGATGCTGAGGTTCCATTCATCAGGCATACTTTCTTCTGACCAAACTTTAGAGATGAGTTGGTGTATGCACTCCACCAGGTCATCTCCGGCCGCTTTAAAAAGTTCGGCGGGTAATCCGTCGGGTCCAGCAGCTTTGTTGTTTTTGAGTTTAGATATTGCTATCCTTACTTCATTTTGGTCAGGTGGACGGAAGTTTTGTCTGTCATCATCCATGTTGAATGGTTCATTCTGCCTGACAGCGGGATTTTGGCCTTCATCGCTGTTTAACAGTCTGCAGAAATGGTCCTTCCATGCACTCAGCACCGACTGTGACTCTCTACTACGAGGTTTCCATTCCTATCTCTACAGGCTTCTGTGCGGGATTTTTTTCCTTGGCATGTTCTTTTTACCTGTTGGTAAAACTTCCGCACGTTGTTCCTGGAGTAGCATCTCTCAATATCTTCGATCGCGCGCTTCTCATGCTCTCTCTTTTTCTTTTGGAGAAGCCGGTGTTCTTCCCGTCTTTTCTGCTCGTAAAGCTCGCGAGGAGCTCTCGTCTTTCTTTGCAGCGTCGCTTTATATGCCTCTTGTTTGGCTGCCATTCGTCATCAAACCAGAGGTTTCGTGGTGGTGGTCTGGTGAAACCTAGCACATCAGTTGCGGCATCTCTGATGGCTTGTTGGCAGTGTTGCCACTGATCTTCGGCACTTGATGCTGGCGGTACTGGATTTCTTGAGAGGTTACGGGATATTCGATCGGCATAGGTTCTGGCGGTTTCTTGCGATTGCAGCTTTCCGACGTCATACTTCCTCACAGTATTACTCCGTTGTTGTGGAGTTCGGGTTATTCGCATTCTTACCTTTGCTACAACAAGGTAGTGATCCGAGTCGATGTTAGCTGCTCGGAAGGTGCGAACATCCAAGATACTGGAGGCGTGTCTTGCATCGATCGCAACGTGATCAATCTGATTGACGGTTCTTTGATCTGGGTGTCGCCAAGTCCCTTTGTGTATATCGAGATGAGGACACCGCGTGCTTGCAATGGTGACGTTATGTGCCGCTGCGAAGTCAATTAGTCTAAGTCCGTTTTCAGACGTTGTGTCGTGTAGGCTATGTTTTCCGACAGTCCTACCAAAGATTTCCTCTTTACCTATTTTGGCATTAAAATCGCCTAGTACGATCTTAACGTCGTATTTAGGGCATTGCGCATAGATTTTGTCGAGGAGCTCATAGAAGTCATCCTTGGTGGCGTCATCTTTGTCCTCTGTGGGGGCATGAGCGCATATTAGGCTAATGTTGGCGAATTTAGCCTTGATACGGATTGTCACAAGTCGCTCACTTACGTGTCGAAAGCCCAAGACTTCTTGCCTAAGTCTACCGCTATGACGAATCCGCACCCAAATAAACGCTGTGGTCTTCTTGCGCAATCACCGTAGTACACGTCACAGTTTTTCATCCTCCTTTTGCCCGGCCCATTCCATCGCACTTCCTGGATGGTAGTAATTCCTGCTCTGTAGCAGTCTAGGGCCTCCGCTAGTTGTTTGGATGCACGTGGTCTGTTAAGAGTTCTAACATTCCACGTGCAGATCCGAAGGTCGTTGTCCTTGATTCGTCAACAGTAAATCCGTCCTTTTCCGAGGCTATTGGTCGCTTCGCAACTTTTTCTTTTTTCCGTGGCAGGGTTGTTAACCCCACGCACAACCCCCAACCTGGAGGGCCAGGTCCTTTGTTGGATTCCTTGGACAAAAGGAGCCGGAGAATCCGGAGTCAGTAACCCACTGCGGGGATATGAGCGCTGCCGTTGGCCCATTAAGGGTTCATCCGCCACCATCTCTATTTCAATGCCCTGACTTGCATTGAATTGTCCTAATGACCTAATCTCCAAATACGTCGAAGTAGCTCATTAGGGCGTCTGCTTCGTTGACTGTTGACGCCACCGTTGATCCAATTGGTTGGGCTCATCCGCCGTACGTCCTCTTTCTGAGGGGCTCGTGCAAGACTTCTGCGAATCGATCAGAACAGTCATTAAAGCAGAGCATTATAGTGTTGCTATTTTTCTGTGTTCAACACTCGCGCTTATAAGTTTAGCAGGAATGTCCGGATGGACAGACCAGTACCCGGTGGTTACCGCGGGGAGGTAAAATAAGCACAATTGATGTGTACGATATAGTTGCAGCGACTGTGCATCACCAGTTTGATACCTTTCAGTGCCTACCCTATTCATACAGCACCCAACCAAGAGTAGATAAACAAAAAGTTAAAACAAACATACAGGATATAAAGGACAAAATTATTAATAAACTAAACACAAATAGAGAAGAATATAACGAGGAACGAGAAGAAGGACTAGTTAGGAATTATAAAGCACTTAGACATAAAGAAGAACCTAGATATAGAAAACTTAAACTACATAATGTACATCCTTCAAATGTGAAAAAAGACCAACTAAATTTAAAGATCAAGTGGATATTAGTAATTCTACTAATGACAGCGACGACAATTGACGCAACATTGACCATAGAAAAAATTGATACAAACAGTGGATTCATAGAAAATAAACTAGGAAACGTTGAAATAGTAAGAACTTATGATGCCATACTACACATTATAAACCCCACAGAAATTTTGAAGATAATTGAATGCCTAGAGGAAAATATTTCCAATATTCAAATTGACAACGGAAAAGAAATTTTATTTCATGAGTTAGAATCACTAAAATACAAATTATATACAATTATCCCACACAGACACAAAAGAGGACTCATCAATATAGTAGGTACAGGTATGAAATGGTTATATGGAACAATGGACGAAGACGATAGGCAAAACATCGAAGAACATCTAAAAGTCATCGATAAGAATAACCATAACCTAATAACCCAAAACAACAAACAAATATTCATTAATGATAGTTTTAATCGAACTTTTGTAACGTTAAAACAAACTATTGAGAAAGATAGATTTAAAATTTTGAATCAATTCAATAATATTAAAAAAGAAACTATTAAATGGAATAACAAACTTATTTACTTAGAATCATTAATAAAAATTGGAATAATAAAAGACAATATCGAACACATTCAAAATAACATTGCTTCAAGTAGAACAGGAATAATGGGAAACAATATTTTAAGTAAAGAAGAAATAATTAAATATGACATAAGTTTCGAAAAGCTAAAAAATATAAAAATTGTAACAGCTCTGTATAAAAATGAAAAAAATTGTTTTTATAATTAAAATACAAAATGAACTAATAGAGACAAGAAAATATTTAGTTACCTCCTTAACAAATATGAATTTTGAAGAATTAGTAATAGATGAGGAAGAAATCATTAAGATAAACGAAACTATATATAAATACGAACCATATGTAGAATTTAAAAATTTAAGGAAACCAAATTTATGTTTAAACAATACTGTCTGTATGAAAACGAAGAACTACCAAATGAAAATTAATGAAATTGAAAATGGTTTGTTATTGTTAAAGAATATTAAAGATACAAATTTGTCAAGTACTTGTGATGAAAGAATTACACCTTTAAATGGAAACTTTTTATTAAACTTTAATAGCTGCAAACTCAAAATATTGAATAACACTTTTACCAACAATAAAGATGTATTTGAGGAAAGATTTATTATCCCTTAAGAGATAAGCCTTAATACAACTAAAGAACAATTAAGTTTCGATGATATAATAATAAAACAAATAGAAAATATCGAAAACATTAACGAATTAAAATTCAACCATAAGAACCATGTTATGTTTAATATTAATGTTGGAATCATAATTGTACTATTAATTATTAGTTTAATAATTTATGTTTATATAAAATCAAAAGAACTCAAACGTACATTCAATATAACTCAGGAGTGTTTTCATCTTAAGGAGGGAGAGGTTATATCAAGTTCAGGGAACCAACCAGCAACGGATGTTCCCACCGCTGCAGTTACCAAAAAACCAATGTCAGCGTCTGCCAATACGACGACACCAAACACGAGCTTTGGTTTGGCAATCGATTGGACTCGTTAGAGTTCACTAAAAGCTGACCCAGCAATAACGGATTGATATAAAGAACGTCGAATGCAAACAATATACACAGTATACACAGTCAACAGAGTCAATATAGAAGCCGTGGTTAACAAGTAGTTTTAAGTTCATTCGTGTAATTTATATGTTGAGTAATAAAAGCTTTGTTCGATGTCTGCCCTAGGGCGCACTGGTGTACACTGGATTCGCACTGAGGTGTTTTATGTGACACTTTTTTCGCCCCAGTGTTTTTGCACTGTGTTCGATGTCAACCACGAGCACGCACTGAGTGCACACTCTCACGCCCCAGGTTTTTGGTCGGTGTAAGAAATCAGTGCTGTCAAAATTCAAATCAGCTGTTGGTGCTTGCTTGGTGGTAGAAGTTTAAAAGACATTTTATTTTCCTCCCATCCCCTAGCACCGACCGCAGGGAAAAGCTGTTCAACCACCTTCTTCTTAACTTCAGCAGCGGATTCTGACTAACCTCCTTTGACTACTAATGAGTAAGTCGGGACAGGCTTAACACCAGGCACTTTTGCCTGGGTCTTATCAGCCATCGACTTAGCCACCGCAGCCGAACTAGCTACCTGGGCAAACGAAGACCTTGCCACAACGTCAATTCCAACCGGGACACCCAGGGATTTAAATTCCCCAATTGTCCAGCTGAAACTGTCAACCCCGGGAGACTTGGGCCTGACCACCTCAGCCTTCCTAACCTGAGGTCCCATCTTCAGATTCCCCCTTCGTTGACCCACGGGAGCTCTAAAGCTAGAGCCTCATGTTTTTGGGCCAACTTAACCACCTTAACGGCCACAGTGAGTCATTCCTTGGACGCAAGGAATCAGAGGCAGAGGAGTCCACGGTAGTGTTTTTCTCTACCTGCCTCTTCTTCGCGTTCACAACCGCAACCTTGGTCTCACACTGCATGGCAGATGCAGAATTCTCCGTCACAGAGCGCGAAAGCCCAGTCACAGATCTGCTGCGTGCACCACCCTTCTTCTTTAACTTCTTCTTCCTTTCATTAACGCTGCTAACTAATGAAAGTACAGCACTGAACAACCTCCTAACACTTCAAAGGTCAATTCAACACTGACATACACATAGACAGATGGACGGACACAATTTAAAAAAAGTTTCTAAATTTGAAGATTACCTTTCTAATTGGTGTTGACGAATAATTAAAACTTTCCTTGCTGGTTTAAGGAACGTCATCATATTGGGTTTCAACGGAGTCGGTATTCTACAAATATACATATTGTGATGTGGCAACAAGTTTAGATATTCGGAGGATACATTTTGTAAACTAACGACATCTGTTGGATTCATTGTGTACAACAACCAATATTTATTGTGTACAACAACCACTATTTATTGTGTACAACAACCATGCCCCTAGAAGTATGCTACATATTTGCAACATGTTTTAACTTAGTACTAAATCGAACTTGACGAAACAATTCGAGACTCGAATTAGTACCGAAAGCTTAGATTGTGCCAGAACCAGACAGAAGCTTCCAGAAGCTTTTAAAGTTGTATAAATACAAGAGTAGATTGCATTGAGAGTTCAGTTTATTTTCGAAAGTGGAATTGTTAACAACTGGAAGTATTAGTAAAAAGTGATTGAATTGAGATTAAATAAAATGTGTTGAATTATAAAAACGTATTTGAATTGTGAATAAGTGAAATAAGTTAAATTGGTGTTATTTAAACTGAAAGACGTTGTGTTTTATAAAATAAAGAGATTTGTTTTATTATTGTGGAATTTTGATTGAGTTTTATTTGTCGAACCCCAGGCTAAAATATCACATTGGTGTCAGAAGTGGGATAAAACTCAGTAAATTCGACGAACAACAGAATGAGCAGAAGAATTCGTTGGAAATTCTCCAGCAACAACTAAGCGACCAAAGGAACGTTCTCGAAAGTAAATTCGACGAACAAAAGAATTCATTAGAAACTCTCCAGAATCAACTAAGCGAAAGACTTCAAATAGTAGATCAGAAATTTGAAGCCAAAATAGAAAGCTTAGAAGAAAAGTTCGGAAGGCAAGTAGAAAGTGTAGAACAACAGTACGAACACCTGGCTAAGGAGGTTGATTCTTTGAAAAAGCAGAAGGTTCGGGAATATTCGAGCAACGGTCCACGAAGAAAGGAAATGCAGCCCCCTGTCTTCGATGGTCAAACATCATGGCCAATTTATAAGAGGCAGTTTGAAGCTGCCGCCTTGACGAACAACTGGGACAACGAAGACAAATCAATTGCTCTTACGCTTGCGCTCAGAGGAACAGCTGCCGAATTGCTGCAGACCATTCCTGAAGACAAACATCATGATTATGATGCCATGGTCAAGGCAATCGAGATGAGGTTTGGCGACGACCACATGCAGCAAGTTTACCGAGTCCAGTTGCGCCGAAGGGTCCAGGCAAGAGGTGAAACGCTACAACAATTGCAAGCTGACATCGAGCGCTTGGCCAATTTGTCTTATCCCAATACCAGCAGGGAAATCATAAACGAACTGGCAACCGATGCGTTCACTAATGCCATTGCAGATGGAAAACTACAAATGGCTGTGAGAATGGCAGGTAAGAAAACGCTCGCTGAGGCTTTAGCATTTGCCCTGACAATGGAAGCAGCAGACCAAGCTTCGCAAGGTAGCCATCGCGTCAGGGAAATGGCTACGCTAGAGTGCTCATGTCAACGTGTCGACATTGAAAGACAAAACCCGAACACTGCTCGAGGTCAAATGAGATGCTGGAATTGCAACAAACTAGGACACCTACAGCGACAATGCAGATCTCCACAGGTAAGCTGCCCACATAGCGCGAGAAAAAGGCCTACTGACAGGGATATCGCTTACCCTACCGGGCATGATTTGGGGATACATCAGTGTGGAAAGCGCGTAAGAACCAACTTTGCAGAGCAGAAGTCGGTTGATGAAATGAACGCCCCCAGGGCCATTATCCAAGTTGCGCAAACGAAACGCTGCAACCAGAGTTTGACGGTGGAGACCGTCATCGCCAACAGAAAATGTGTGGCCACTATCGATACGGGTGCCACGGCCTCCATAATTAGAAGAGGCCTTGTCCAGACGTCCTGGCTACACAACACCAGCTGGAACAGTCTGAAGGCAGCTACGGGAGAAGTAGCAAAAGTATACGGAGAGGTACTTCTGAAGATAGAACTGGCAGGGCTGACCTTAGCACATGCATTCTTGGTAGCTGACATATGCGACGACTGCATACTAGGTGTGGATTTTATGAAGGCACATGAAGTAGTCCTAGACTTTCGAATGCAGGTGTTAAGGTCTTCAATCGTCGAGATTCCAATGGTGTACGGAAACGAGAATGCTGTAAATCTTCGGACGATCATAAGCAGTGATGAAATTCTCCGGCCATCTTCAGAAAGAGCGCATCCTAGGTGTTTGAACGGTAAGAAGGACGAAAGTATTTCTGTTCAGAGACTAAGGGCTGAACCTGTAAAGGGTTGGACTGCGGAAGAACTTCGTAATGCACAAAAGGAAGATCCTGACATCGAGCCCATTCTTGTATGGAAGGAATCTATGGATAAGCCGAATGCAAGAGACATCTCCGACAGAAGTCCTACCTTAAAGGCATATTGGGCGCAGTGGGACTCTCTCCATGTAAAAGATGGTGTTTTGTGGAGAAAATGGGAAATGCCGAATGGAAGATCCTTTAAGATGCAGCTTGTGGTGCCACGGTCGAAAGTGCAGGAGATTTTAAGGGAAATGCACGATGAAGAATCCGGCGGGCACTTAGGAATCAACAAGACACGGAAAAAGGTACGGGTACGTTTTTATTGGTTAACTGTAAGAAAAGATGTCGAGAGATGGTGTCGAAAGTGCACCACGTGCAAAGCTGGTAGAGGACCCAAAGTCAAGGCAAGCGCTAAGATGCACCAGAACAAAGTGAGCGCCCCGATTAAAAGGATCAACGACACACACCAAAGAACCCAAAGCAATATAAACATTGCGAGCGACCGCCTGAGAACCAGATACGATGCGCGAGCAACAGCACCTGCATTCAATGAGGGAGATCTGGTATGGCTTTATAACCCACATCGCAGAAAGGGAAAATCGCCCAAGCTTCAGCAGGACTGGGAAGGTCCCTACCAAATAGTTACGCGCATTAATGACGTCGTTTTCCGAATCCAACGAGGACCAAGAGCAAAAATGAAAATTGTCCATTTGGATCGACTGCATCGTTACCACGGAAACAATGATGATGTGCTTGTTCGGGACGAACAAAACTAAGAGGGGGACAATGTGATGTGGCAACAAGTTTAGATATTCGGAGGATACATTTTGTAAACTAAGGACATCTGTTGGATTCATTGTGTACAACAACCAACATTTATTGTGTACAACAACCACTATTTATTGTGTACAACAACCATGCCCCTAGAAGTATGCTACATATTTGCAACATGTTTTAACTTAGTACTAAATCGAACTTGACGAAACAATTCGAGACTCGAATTAGTACCGAAAGCTTAGATTGTGCCAGAACCAGACAGAAGCTTCCAGAAGCTTTTAAAGTTGTATAAATACAAGAGTAGATTGCATTGAGAGTTCAGTTTATTTTCGAAAGTGGAATTGTTAACAACTGGAAGTATTAGTAAAAAGTGATTGAATTGAGATTAAATAAAATGTGTTGAATTATAAAAACGTATTTGAATTGTGAATAAGTGAAATAAGTTAAATTGGTGTTATTTAAACTGAAAGACGTTGTGTTTTATAAAATAAAGAGATTTGTTTTATTATTGTGGAATTTTGATTGAGTTTTATTTGTCGAACCCCAGGCTAAAATATCACAATATGTAATTATAATTATATTAAAATAGTTGATATTGTTTCATAGTTTAAACACATTTAATTTACCTACTGAACTATTTGACGTTTCCGATATATCATCCTTGATATTCTGTAAAAAGTGAAGTTGCTCGTAACATCACAGCTTGGGAACGTGGACCTCATCAAGTCCCGCACCACTCTTCTTTGATCTCATAATTTAAGCCTTTTCCTTACAATATTGTGCTTTTATTGTCCTTCATTTTCATTTCACGTCCTTGATGGTTATATTTGGCTTGTATGCTTTTATCCTTTTAACGAGTTCTGCCAAAATCTTTTCCCTCTTTAGCCTGTTCGTGTACAAAGCATGCTTTGGATTGTAGAGATTAGGATAATCCTCACATGCTTCAATTAAATTTTTTGTATCTTCTTTGTTCCAAGAAGAAGCCATTTTGAGTTTTAGTTTCTACCGCTTGATTATACGACACAAAATTCTGAAATGTAGGTATGTTTTTTGTTGCTTATATTCATAATTTTACAATAAAGAATTTAAGCTATTGCACATGCGAAAAATACTTACACAGTTATATCTTTCACCAATTTTTTCGAACTTGACGCATTGTATTGCCTGTGGAACCACAGCGTAAAGTAATTAATAATAATAACGGACTTAGCTACCGTTGCTAATAAAATCGAGATCATATTTTGAAGATTTCTTAAGTTCGCCTAAAATATTTGAAACATCATTCTTATGTACAGTTATTTCAGATGATGTAAATGTTAGCTTCGAAATATGTTTTGATGTTGGTTTTGAAGTCTTCCCATTTGGCAAATAAGAGATGTTTGTTTGCGTGATATAATATTGTGATGTGGCAACTAGTTTAGATATTCGGAGGATACATTTTGTAAGTTAACGCCACCTGTTGGATTCATTGTGTACAACAACCAACATTCATTGTGTACAACGACCATGCGCCTAAAAGTATGATACATATTTGCAACATGTTTTTAACAGAGTACTTAATCGAACTTGAAGTACTAATTCGAGACTCGAATTAGTACCGAAAGCTTAGATTGTGCCAGAACCAGACAGAAGCTTCCAGAAGCTTGTAAACTTGTATAAATACAAGAGTAGATTGCATTGAGAGTTCAGTTTATTTTCGAAAGTGGAACTGTTAACAACTGGAAGCGTTAATAAAAAGTGATTGAATTGAGATTAAATAAAAAGTGTTGAATGATAAAAACGTATTTGAATTGTGAATAAGTGGAATAAGTTAAATTGGTGTTATTTAAACTGAAAGACGTTGTGTTTACTAAAATAAAGGGATTTGTTGTATTAATTTGGAATTTTGATTGAGTTTTATTTATCGAACCTCAGGCCAAAATTTCACAATACATTAAAATCTATGTTTATCTGAAAATAATAAATTGCTTTGGTTAAGCTCACTCCCTGAAACATTTAATTGTTTGAAGAAAAAAAGATATTTCACATTTTAAATATTGGAAATATAAAATTCCTTATAGTAGAGAATATAATTAATTTCGAATTTTTATTTAAAAAAAAATGCAATATGTAACTGGGAATGGGAATATACATAATTGCAATATCTTAACAGTTGAGATGCTCTTGAATCAGAAAATTTCGGCCACGACCTTAGAAACTCCAAGTTTGAAGTATTTTTTAACTCTTTTCTCCATTTATCCAAGACCAAGACCAAGTTCCAATCAGAGCTATCTCGGCTCAAATTGGTCTTGAGAGCTTCTGAAATTGTTTCATCTACCTCATCAGACAAGCATTCGCGGAATAAAATAGTAATCCTGAACAAGAAAATATAAAATTAAATTTTTATATATCATAAGTAATCTATCTTTTAACCAATTTTTTGGTAAATAATCATAATACATATTTTAATTACTATTCTCTGTTATGTAAAGTATGTCGATTTATAAATATTACAGACGTTTTTTGTTTTTAGAAGAACAGTTAACAAGAATACTTACTTCAGCCTCTCTTTCAGATGGGAAAATCGAAATAATTTGGCCGACAACAACGGTTGTCGAACGGTTTAAATTTAAAATTTCCACAAATAACTTTTTCTATAATAAACGGGCAAATCTCTTCTCTATGGGTATTCTGGAGACGTTTGTTTTTTTCATAAATTTGAAGAAAGCTCTTTCCCTTTTTGTACATGCTAAAAGCCCAATAAAAATAATAAAATTAAGTGTTGGAATTAATAGTAGTTGATAGATTCTATTAATCTGTTAAACATTAACTTCTGCTTTCTCAAAAAAAAAAAGATTTCCCTAAATTCTGCCTCCAACCAAGGTGATGAATAGCATATCTTATGTCCTCCTTGTCCGTTTATTCAAAGACCAAAATAACATTTTTCTATTTCGTTAAAGTTATAACAATATTAAATAATAAAATTTTAACTAATTTTACTTTATTTAAGTATATCTTGACCAAAACAATGTTGCATCCATTGTATATACATTGCCTATAGTACTATCATGAGACGAGAAAAAATCTTTTTACCTAGAGCCGCTTGGAGTGCTAGTGTAGGGACATTTTATTTGATTGAGAGAGAATTAAGAGCATGGTTTTTAGTGTTATGCTTTGTGCATTGTATATAGACTGCCTATAGTACTATCATGAGACGAGAAAAAATCTTTTTCCCTAGAGCCGCTTGGAGTGCTAGTGTAGGCATATTTTATTTGAGAAAGAGAGAAATAAGAGCATGTTTTTAAGTGTTATGCTCGGTGCTTACATTACTGCGCATGTGCAATGTGACTGTAAGCGAAGGAGAATGAAATAATTGAGTATATTATTTGACTCTTTTGATAGCTTTTGGTTGCCTGATGAACATGCATGTTGTTGGAAAAATGTGTGGTTTACCTACAGTCTTGGTGAATTTTAAGAGGAAATCTCTTTGAATTATACAATTTTGTTGACTTACTTATAAGCAATTTAAAAAAAAGATGCTTAAGAAGGTGAGATGAATTAACTTGATGTTGATGATGTTGCTTACATTTTTTGTATATGCAATACATTTGTATATACATTGTTTTGTATATCATTGACGTCATTGATCACACTTTTGAAGTGATTTGTATATAGACTTTTGTTAGGATTCATACACGATCCAACATTTTCGTTGCTTACATTTTTTTTATATGCAATACATGTACAAGTACATATGTCATTGACCAGCCTTTTGAAGTGGTTTTTTTTTTAAATATTCAATTTGGGTTTATCTGCTACCTATAAATTGAACGTTGTCGTTTTCAAAAAATGTACTCATACATTCTTGAAAATTTAACACCAACTTAATTCTTGAATGAATTTATTGAATGGATTTTGGTATGCAGATAGGTACACAAATTTAGTGAAAACTATGCATGGAGATACATTAAAATTTTTTTTTTGGAAATTGATTGTAGATTTGTATCCATTGTATATAGACTGCAGGTACTAATGATTTTTGTTTTTTTGAGGCTTTGTATGAAATAACTGACCTACCCTTTGCTCGCGGGTAGGAAATTCATAGTTAAAGCAAATCTTATTTTTATATCGCGGTGGGTTTTTTGGCTGTAGAAAATTAAAGAGTGGGACGATTTTCGTGATTCTTTTTTTAAAATATTCGTCTGCGGTGGGTTTTCGATAAAAAAAATGTTTAAACTATCCCAGATGTCGGATTTCAATTATGACAGATTTCAGATGGTTTTTTACTTGCGATTATAGGTACCTATAACAATAATCAAACATGATATTACGATGATAGAGAAGTCGATAAAAGTTGGTTCGAAAAATGTTTGTCTGTTCGCTGCTCTACAGCCTAAACGGATGGGCCGATTTGCTTCAAACTTGGTATTTAGTACTTATTAGGTATTATCTCGGGGGGTGTTTCTCAGTTTCGCTCTAGGTCAAAAATGAACTTTATTTGCCGTTTAACAAAAAGTTTGATTTTCTCGAAAATGTTTCCAACGATTTTGATAAAACTTTCAGGGTTCTAGTTTTTTACAACAATACATCTTTCAGTAAGAATGAATTTTTCGAAATTTGTTTTATAACGGTACCTATCATAGAACCGGTTTTTTCAAATGCGGTTTTATCGTTAACCAATATCCTGATTTCAATAAAATCTTGCAAACAGGAAGTCATTTACAATTCAATTAACATTGCATTTCAAAATTTTCGAAAACTTTTTTTTTTCACTTTTCCAAAAAAAAAAATTGGTTTTCGAAATATTTTGAAAACGGGTTGATTAAATTTTTTTTCAAATAAGTATCCCAGATGAAAACTGTAGATTTCCTTATAATGACATACTTAAAAAAAAAAAATTATTTATTCGAATTTAATGAAAAAGTGATTATTAAAAATAATTACGAAAAAAAGCCAAAACTCACAAAACACAATTTTTACAAACTTCGTATCCGAAATCAGATACAAAGTTATTTACCTATACCAAATTATTGGATTATTCATACATAGACATACTTACTTTATCATCTGCTACTGTATTTTCTTAATAGCTATTAGCATTGCATATAAACTGAACAACTGTCCACATGTCACCAGGATAGTACTATAGCAATTCATATACAATGCTTATTAGCAGTGTATTTCTTATAAGCAAGGCAGTTTATATACAATGCATACAATCTATACAATGATGATCAGCTGGAAAATATCGTTTGAACATTCATACATAGAACTAACCAAACCTACTTCCGTGTAGTAATGTATATGCAATGTATACAATGCAAAGCACAGCAACCGCAACCTACGCAAAAAAACAAAAACAAACATCGTTCATCTGCCCAAAGAATATAGGGCAGAACATTGTATATAATAATGTACGAAAGGCAGTTTATATACAATGTCCAACATCAGATATATTCATGTCAACATTGTATATGAACTGCATATCAACAAATTGTTTCTTAACCTTAAACTGTAAGGTAAGCAACAATGTATATACATTCCTGCCTCTTTCATAAATTTCTCATTGAAATTTCGTATAAATCAAGAAAATCTCTTGAAATTGCCCATAGAACGTAGCTAAACCATACAAATTGTTATCTACCTCTTTTATAAATTACTCATAAATTACTTATGAATAAAGTACAATTCAGCGAGTTTCTCTGAGAATTCTCTTTGTAAATGAACCGCCATTGTATATGAACTCTTTGTTCGCCTCTTAAATTCACCGAGTAATCTTTTTCCCTAGAGCCGCTTGGAACGCCACCGTCCACCGGTCGTCATGATAGTACTATAGCAGTCTATATACAAAGGCTTTGTGCTTAGTTTATTGCGCATGTGCAATGTGAGGCAAGAAAAAACAGAAGGAGAACATGAAATAATTCAGTATTTTGTTTTGTTCATTGTATATATGTATATAAACTGCTAGCAGTTTTGAAGTTAATACATAATGGTTTCGGTTAGCTCAGGCTAATAGTTTTTTGTAAGGATTTATACACGATCCAACATTTTCATTGTATACGTTTTTTTATATGGAATATGTAATATGAGAACTGGTTCTTACATAAGTATTTATATATGCGTACGTCATTGACCAGACTTTTGGTTTGAGTTTTTAAGGATTTTCAAGTTCTGTACGAGCACTACCTACATACATATTTGTCATATTTGTACCATATACCTAAACACCATTGACCAGACTTTTGATTCGATTCTTTAGGATTTTCAATTTTTTTACTCTTATGAAGGTTGTCGTCTTCAAATAAATGTTCATTCTTGAAATTTAAACACAAACTTACTTCTTGCTATATTTATACAAAGATACAAACGTCCTTGCAGTGGATGGATTTTTGTTTTGAATTTTACTTTCCATTCAGATAGGTACCTACATATACATATAGGTACATACATTATTATGTAGGTAGGTACCTATCTGAATGAACTATGTGCAGAAATTCGATAAAAAATTGTTTGTAAATTGATTTATATTATTATTGATTGATTATATTTTATTGACTTATAGTAACAAAGATCTTTTGTTTGTTTGAGGTTTATATACTAGTTGACCTACCCAGCTTAGCTCGCAGGAAAGAAATTTATAGTTAAACTAAAATATTTCTTTGTACTAATCTTCTATAGAATTGCTAAAAATACCACGGGTTTTTTACATTTGTAATACCTAATTGTTTAATTTTTACTTGCAATTATTATAGGTAGGTACTAAGTACAAATTATGCATTCGTGCAGAAAAAAAAATTGAGATAACAATCAAATACCTATAACATTACGATGATAGAGAAACATATTTGGCAAAATTCTGTCCGTCTACTAAACGGTTTGGCGAGTTGTCTTTAAATTTGGAATATAAGTTTATTTTGACATTCGACATATGATTTTTTTAGTTTCTTTTTTAGCTGAAATATTTACGGTACTTGCGATATAACCGTCAAGTAAAAGTTTATTTTTGTCAAAAACAGCTCCAAGAATTTTTTATGTAAAAAATCAATGTGCATTCTATTTTGGTTAAAAAAAATATGACGGTGGGCTAAAACTGGTACCGTCCATAGGAGTTTTTTTTTTGGCATCGACTTTTCTGAGAACTGGTTAGGTAACCGATTACAACCAAAATTGATATTCAGGAAAATGTAAGTAGCCTAAGTAATCTAACAGTAAAATATATTTATATTGGTATATTTAAAAATAACGGCAACATTTAAAATAATGTGCAATCATATTATTTTTTAAATAAAGAATTTCAGAAAAAAATAAATATACATATAAAAGGCACGACTGGGTCGCACGTACTTGCTCCTGTGTGCTAATTTGTTTATTTAGGGGCAGGTGTAAGCTTTCGTTTTCTCGATTGAAATTTTTGCATTCAGTAGTAATCGAATAGTTTTTTACTTGCGATTTATAGGGACTATAAGGCAAGTTATGCATTCGTAAAAGAAATTCTAACAATCAAACATGACATTACGATGATAGAGAAGTTAAAAAAAGTGGGTCCGGAAATTCCGTCCGTCTGTCTGTCTGTCTGTCTGTCTGTCTGTCTGTCCGTATCGATATCTACAGCCTAAACGGTTAGGCCGATTTGATTCAAACTTGGTACATAGTATTTTAAGAGTGCTCTACCCGACAGTTTTTGGCATTCTAGCTCCAAAACTAATGGCACCTGCCATATAACTTTTAATGAAAAACTTCTTTTTCACGAAAACGGCTCCTACGATTTTGATAAAACTTTCAGAATGATGTTTTCTATGCAAAATCTATCTTTAAGTTGTAATGGATTTTCAGAAAAAAGTTTTATAACGGTACCTCCCATATGACCGGTTTTTTGAAATTAGACTTTCTCGTTAACTAATCGACAAATAAACTAATCGATAAAATTTTCAAAATATGCAGTGTTTTATAATTTAAATAAAATTGCTTATTAAAACTTTCAAAAACATTTTTTTTTAATTTTTAATAATTTTTTAAAAAACCTATTTGGTTTTTTAAATATTTTGAAAACGAATCTATAGATTTTTTTATTTTTTTCTCCTTGTATAAACAATAGATTTCTTTAAATTGACATAGTCAAAAAAAATTATATATATGTTTTTGAAAAGTTTTTCAAAAAACTGGTCGAACGATTTTGAAATGAAAAAATTATAAAATAGAAAACAGCAAAAGAAATAAGATGGATTACAACATTTTTTTCCAAAAAACGTTATGAATAGTGTTTTTTGATTTCATAAAAAATTATTTGTTTAATATTTTCCCCCAAATTTTGCCACTAGTCTAATGAAAGCAAACTTCGTTATTTGTTTTATTATTTATTTATCGTTATTTATTTTAAAGCATTTCATGATCGTAACAGCATACAGCATACAGAATAAATAATAAGGACGCCTATGATAAACACATAAACATGCAAAAACAACTAACAAATAAAAAAAATACTCGATTACCTACTGAATGCAAAAATTTCAATCAAGAAAACAACTCAACTCAACGGTCATATGGCACTTCCTTTACTTTTAGGCCTAAAATTTAAATTTCAATGTCCCCTCTGGGGAATGCCAAAATAATCACACACACCAAGTTTAAAGATAATCGCTTAAGCCATTTAGGCTGCAGCTCATTTTACATACCTACTGACAGACAGACAGTCATTTTTTGTCGATCACTTTTTTAGACTTCTCTATGATCGTAATGTCATGTTTCATTGTTATCTGCATTTTTTTTATATTCACGAATTCTAAACTTTCCTTATAGTCCCTATAATCGCAAGTAAAATTTGAAAAAAACTGTGTAAAATGTCAAAATAACCTTAAGTTCTAAATTTGAAGTCGATTGGCTCATCGGTTTAGGCTATAGTCCAAAATACATCCGTACAGACAGACCTACAGACAGACGGACAGAATTTTGCCAGCAACTCAAATATGTTTCTCTATCATCGTAATGTAATGTTTGATTATTATCACAATTTTTTTATGTTCACGAATCCTAAACTTGACTCATAGTCCCTATAATCACAAAGCTACTTGTGCATAAAATTCAACATCAACGATAACGAAGCCAATGAAATGAAAATTCAAAAAATAAAATCATTGTCGATCCTCTTCGTTGTTCACCGTCACCGAGAACAGGATATACACAATACACATACACATGTGCTTATTAAGTTTTCCTTTTTAGTATCTCCCTCACCCTCGCTCACACCATCTACCACACCGACAACCGACCGATCGACCTGAATTTAGCTGAACATTTTATCAAAGATAATATAACAAGTATACCTACGTAAATACACACATTATGTAGGGATGTATGTAGGTACATACCTAAATATCTACCTACCCTCGAATGTTTTATATGAAAAAAATATAAAACTCAAAATAAACTTATCAACCAGCTTAAACATATACCCACCCCCCAGACACCATTCATTTACAAAATTCGTTTTTCTTCTTTTTTGTCAATCCTTTTAACTAGCCATCTCGTCGCCCTGCTTGTGTGAAGCAATCCAGTTGTGCAAAAAAAACTATACTCGCATCATTGTATATATGTAAACTGCAAACTGCAAAGAGTAAAGTACATGTTCACAGAGTTTCTCTTAGAATTCTCTTTGTTCGACTCGTTCGCCTCTTTCAATTTACCAAGTTAATTTTCCCTAGAGCCGCTTGGAACGCCACCGTCCACCGGTCGTCATGATAGTACTATAGCAGTCTATATACAATGGATTTAACTAAGGATATGTATGTATCTATGTTTCTCCCTCTGAATTTTCTGTCTGCGATCCCTTTAAATCCAAAATAAAGGATTCATATTAACATAGCAACGTAAGAATACTTCAAGTTTGAGTAGTAAACACACATTCGTTTACCTATATTGGTAGACTTGTATCTTACTGCATATTCCTAAGAAAAAAAAAACAAAACCAAAACAACTATGTATGTAACTTACTGAACTTGATCAAATGTATCTACAAGCCACATCATCCAAAAAAACACTCTCTTACCCAAAATATATTTCTTGCTCTTACTTTTTTGCTTCTCTACTCCTTTCCACTACAATCCACTTAGGCTACTGTAGCGCCCTCACATGAGCTGAGTTCAAATTAAAAAAATCGTCTTCATGATAGTACTATAGATTTTATATACAGGGTGCGCCAGAGAAACTTACTTATTTGAAAAAATTCCCGCGCGGTGAGTTGGGTGGGTAGAGGGGCAAGAGGGGGCGCATCTGGAGGGGGAAGTTCCCAAGTTTGTTTCTCCCTCCAGTCAGTTGCCATCATGCTCTGGTCTAGAGAGCAGCGGGTCTTCGCAGTTGAGAGCTTCTTTTCTAACGGTCGCTCACTTGTTGCTACGCAACGTGCCTTCCGCGCTCGCTTTGAAATTCCTCCTCACAGACTCGTTCCTGGCCGTAATTCGATTCTGTCGTGGGTTAACTCATTTTGGGAGTGTGGAAGTGCTAAGCCCAGAAATGGACTTCAACGGACCATCAGAACTTTGGAAAATATCGAAAGAGTGAGGCAGTCAGTTGTGCGTTCGGCTCGCAAACACGCAGCTGCAATGGGAATTTCTGACACCACTGTTCGACGAATTCTCTTGTGCAAGAATTAACTGAACGCGATTTTGTTGCCCGTCAAAATGCATGTGAAATGCTGATTGACAACCTGCCTGAAGACGCAGTAATTTTTTTCAGTGACGAGGCTCACTTCCACATTTCCGGCTGCGTCAACAAGCAAAACATGCGTTATTGGTGTGGTGTAAATCCGCGTGAGCTTCACCAGAAGCCACTTAATTGTGAGCGAGTTACTGTCTGGTGTGCGATGTCGGTAATGGGAATAATTGGTCCTTATTTTTTTGAAGAAAACAAACGCGCAGTTACCGTGAATGGAGCTCGTTACAGGAACATGATCGAGGAATTTTTTCTTCCAAGACTCGAAGAAATGAACGTTAGGAACGTGTGGTTTCAGCAAGATGGAGCCACAGCACACACAGCACGAGACTCAATGAATTTGTTGCGACAACATTTCCCCGACCGCCTCATCTCTCTCAGAGGCGATCTCCAATGGCCGGCACGCTCTCCAGATTTGACTCCATGCGATTTCTTTTTGTGGGGTTATTTGAAATCCCTGGTTTATGTCGATCGACCACGGACCATAGCACACCTCAAGAACAACATTCGCGACGCCTGGCGCACCCTGTACAAAGTTCCAAGGTACGAAATGTCAAATGACAGCAAGATGAGATTTAAAGGAAACAGAACTTCCAATCCACAAAACGATGACGACGAGAGGGTAACGGTTTAGGAATAGGCTATAGATTGGAAGATAAGGACATTTTGAGGAAATTATATTTGGGTTTTAGTTTGAGATAGGTGTTAGGATTTACTTTTTTTGTTAGATTTTATTTATTATATTTCACTTATTTTAGACGAACCGGTTCGTAAGTATATCCGGCATCGTGTGTGTCCTGCCTGGCGTGTCTGGGTTTTTCCATATCGTCTTGTTCTTATTTATTATTCTGTTTTAGCTAGTTGTGGTGGCAAGTCGTGGTGTGCTTTTTATATAAAACAATATAATAAATATTGAAAGAGGATTGGATGTGTTTTCTTTAAATGAGTTTATAATAATTATGAATAATTATATTATATCAAATTGTGTAATCTGCAAAATTTGAATTTGAGTTGAAGTACCTACATAGTTACTTATTTAACAAATAAAACACAGGGTTTGCAGATGTTTGTACCCATGTTATATCTTTTGAGTATTTTCATAAAATGGTTACATTTTTCGAGCCGTAAAATAGAAATTTGAAAAATAAAAAAATATTCTCGTACAATATACATTAAAACTTTAAACAGTCAAATCCGAATATGACAACATTGGTCTGTGATTTCAGTATAAGTTAGAGAAATAACAAATTTTCTTGAAAAATACAAGATCCAAAAAAATAATTGAAAACACAATCATGGTTTGTTTACGAAAATGCAAAGGGAAATCCACAAGGGAAACTTATAGCGAGTTTTATGCAAGAAAAGATTTGCTCTTTTTGTCAAATGATTTGATCTTTTTCAATTTTGAGAGTTTCATTGTTGTTATTTGTTGTTTGTTGGGAACTTGTGTCAGCCCGTGCTTAGCCAAAAAATCAACAAATATCCATTAAATATACAAAATAACAAATAAAGGTGTTTTTGAAGTGAGAACATACAAATATGGCATTTTAAATATATCAACTGTACATGCCGGGTGTTTTTGTGTGTAATATTAAATACTGTGTATGCTTATCAGTGAATTACCAATACTAGGATTAAATGATGAAACAAGTTGCATTGAAAAGAGCAAATCTCGATTTTCAGATCAAATCTTTGAAATTTTAATGTTACTCGATATTACCATATGGTCTAGTGTCACTTTTAGAACCTTTCACTCGTACTTATTATTCATTATTCCTGCCTATTCTTGTACTCATTCTAACTAATGTCTTTTTGCTAACAAACCATACAACCTACTCTTTCATTACCTTCCTTCTTTCAACTCTACAAACCCCATTCAAATGTACATATATCATGTTCGCAGAAAAAGCTATTGCAGCCTAATAATATTTAGTAGTTATTAATTTCAACACTTTTAATTTTATTATTTTTATTGGGCTTTTAGCATGTACAAAAAGGGAAAGAGCTTTCTTAAAATTTATCAAGAGGGAGGTTGTGGCCATAATGGTGGAATGCCCCACAGTGGCCGTTAAGGTGGTAGAGTTGGCCTAAAAATATGAGGCTCTAATTTTAGAGCTCTCGAGGGTCAACGAGAGGTTGAGGGGGAACCTGGAGATGGGTCCTCAGGTTAGGAAAGCTGAGGTGGCAAAGCCCAAGTCCCCCGGGGTTGATGGTTTCAGCCGGACAATTGGGGCATTTAAATCCCTGGGTGTCCCGGTTGGAATTGATGTTGTGAAAGCACAATATTGCAAGGAAAAGGCTTAAATTATGAGATCAAAGAAGAGTGGTGCGGGATTTGATGACGTCCACGTTCCCAAGCTGTGATGTTATGAGCAACTTCACTTTTAACAGGATATCAAGGACGATATATCGGAATTGTCAAATAGTTCAGTAAGTAAATTAAATGTGTTTAAACAATGAAACAATTTCAACTGTTTTAATATAATTATAATTACATATGTATATTTGTAGAATACCGAGTCCGTTTAAACCCAATATGATGACGTTCCCCAAACCAGCAAGAAAAGTTTTAATTATTCGTCAACACCAATTAGAAAGGTAAACTTTAAATTTAAAAACTTTTTTTTTAATTGTGTCCGTCCATCTGTCTTTGTGTCTGAGTGTTGAATTGCAATTCATGGTAAATAGTCTGAGTGCAATTCATGGTGAATAGTTCAGTGCTATTTTTGCAGTTTCGTAGATTGTGAAATTGTGGTATTTTCTGAGTGAAAGATTTGGTACTTGTTACGTTTTTTATTTTATTTCAAGTATTTTGGATTGAAAGCGGTGAGATTGTTCCTTTTATTTTCTTTTATTTTTATTTTTATTTTTTACTCGTGTTGCAGCCATTTTGTCCGGAAACATAGATGGGGGAGGGGGAAGGGGGGACTTGTTCAACCTTACGTCGGATTTCGAGTCTGATGCTGAGGAGGCAGTTCTTAAGCCTGCGAGGACTCAGAAGAGGACTTCGAAGATTCCAGTGGGATTTAAGGACTTCCTCAAAGCTAGATCTGTTGAGCCAGTCAACAGGGCTGTGGCCTCCTTGTTGGGGAAGACTGGTGTAGGTTGTGTGTTGCCTGCTTTGGTGGGTGCTTTTGAGGTTGAGGTGGCTCAGGCTCCCTCTGCTGTGGGCGCGTCGGCTGGGGTACCGACATCGGCTGCGGCTGTTGCGTTGGCGTCGGGGGGCCGGTTGTGGTGCCTTCCTCCTCTGTGGGAGGAAATGCTGGTGTTGTGTCGGAGGTCTCGGGTGATGTTGGTGCGGGGTTGGGTAATACTCTTAGTCTTGCACGGGTCATGGCGAGATGCTCTGACATCAAGGGGGAGGTTGTGGCCATAATGGTGGAATGCCCTACAGTGGCCGTTAAGGTGGTAGAGTTGTCCTAAAAATATGAGGCTCTAATTTTAGAGCTCTCGGGGGTCAACGAGAGGTTGAGGAGGAACCTGGAGATGGGTCCTCAGGTTAGGAAAGCTGAGGTGGCAAAGCCCAAGTCCCCCGGGGTTGATGGTTCCAGCCGGACAATTGGGGAATTTAAATCCCAAGGTGTCCCGGTTGGAATTGACGTTGTGTCGAGGCCTTCGTTTGCCAAGTAGCCAGTTCGGCTACGGTGGCTAAGTCGGTGGCTGATAAGACCCAGGCAAAATTGCCTGGTGTTAAGCCTGTCCCGACTTACTCATTAGTAGTCAAAGGAGGTAAGTCAAAATCCGCTGCTGAAGTTAAGAAGAAGGTGGCTGATTAGCTTTTCCCTGCGGTCGGTGCTAGGGTCGCCAATGTGCAAGTCGGCAAGAATGGCAGTGTCAGGCGTCTTCTGTTGCTGAAAAGAACGCCTTCATTAGCCATAAGAGGCTAGGGGAGGTAGGTGCACCTGTCCTGGTGCAGGGAGTCAAGAGGAGGATCTCGGCCTTGGATTTCATGGGAGATTTGCACAAGTTAAATCTTGGCAAACTCTCCAAGAATGAGTTTGAGGCTGAGGTCAAAGTCATGAACCCTTGGGCTATAGGGGATGGGAGTGTTGAGTGTATTCTTAGAGTTGCTGGACTCCTCCTTGGGGATGGAAGGTGCTATATCAAGCACTTCTCCTTCCTTGTCATGGCGAGGTCACTTGTTGAGTGGTGCCACCGTTGTCTCGGTATGGATCACTTTTCCAGTAGGTGTAAGCAGAAGAGCAGAGTATGCTTGCGTTGTGGCCAGTCGGGTCACTCTAAAAGGGATTGCAGTAATATGGACTTTTAGGGCTTTATATTGTATATATTAACACTACCTGTTGACTTGGCTGCTTCTAATAATATGTTAAAGATTCCTAAATGGTCCACCCAGCTCCACATTTCCACCATTTTTCACTCATACATTCCCCATTCGAGTTTTATAATATAATAAATAAAATCTAACAAAAAAAGTAAATCCTAACACCTACCTCAAACTAAAACCATTGAATAATTACAAATAGAAGAGGACATCGGAGTTTGCTCGTACGACTCTTGAGACCGGTGGTCCTCTGTGCTTAGTTTAAGAAGCTAAAATCATTTATTTTTGGATCTCGTCTTTGTTATTTTATATTCCATTTTTAAACCATTGCTTACAAGGGATAAAAATTAAAATCCTTAAAAGGATTTTTGGCTTCAGATACCAAACTGGGAAAAGAAAAAACAAACAAACACTATTAATTTGTGAAATGTGTATCTTTTGTATTTGTATGAAGGTATCATGCAATGCGTCCTTTCTGGGTGACGAGACGAGTAAGGATTGGTCGTGTTGTTGTAGGTCCTTTGAAGCGGTTCCTTTTAAATTCAACTCGAAAAATTATTCGGAAGCAAATGAAATTTTAGAAAACAAAAAGGTGTTGGTTGCGAATAAGGGGTAAGTTATTTAGAATTTTAAACATTAAAAATGTATTAGTAAGCATTGTTTGGTTATACGTTATAAAATAAATTGCACGACTGTATCGCACGTACTTGCTTATTGTAGAAATAAAATGTAAGAAAATTAAAGTGAATATCAAATCACTTATTTGATTTTTGTGACTTTTGATTGTTCGAATAAAGTACGTTAAATTGTATTGAGTGAAATAATTTAAACACCATTTTCTTTCTTTAAAAAAATTTAAAAAGTGCGATATTTTTTTCAAAATCGTAGGAACGGTTTTTAAATAAAACGGTTTACTTTTTTTTTTTTTTTAACTTAAGAATACAAACTTAAGCACAAAATTAACGTACAGTTAAAAAAAATAAAAAAAAAATTCACATACCCGTTTTCAAAATATTGATTTTTCAAAAAAAAAAAATGTTTTAATTATTAAAAATACAAAAAAAAAGTTTTCGAAAAAAAGTTATTGCGAAATTACTAAGGCTATGTACATCTTCTTCAATATTAATTTTGATAATAATCGGATCACCAGTTTTCGAGAAAGTCGAAGAAAAAAACCGGTCCTATGGGAGGTATCGTAATTTTTTTTACCAAAATATAATGTTTACCTACAGACACTACTGATTTTTTGTCATAAAAATTCTTGGAGCCGTTTTCGAGAAAAATAAGCTTTTAGATAACGGTTATATGAGAGGTACCGTTAATTTGTGATCTAAAAAAAATTGAAAAATCTCCTCTGTAGAATGTCAAAATAACCTTAAGTTCTGTACAGACAGACAGATAGACAATCAGACAGACGGACAGAATTTTGCCAGTAACTCAAATATGTTTCTCTATCATCGTAATGTCATGTTTGATTGTTATCTCATTTTTTTTCTGCAAGAATGCATAACTTGCATTATAGTACCTATAATCGCAAGTAAAAATTCAATATTACTTATAGACTTTCAAACAGTAAAACAATGAAATCAAAGTCCATATGCCATATCATGTTTAAAGTAGGTTAAAAGAAACACTTTTTTCATAAGATACATACGATCCATAAGATATAAGCGTTTTTTTATTACTTGCGTTTATAGATACTATAAAGCAAGTTATGCATTCATGCAAACAAAATCTAACAATCAAACATGACATTACGATGGTGAAGTCGAAAAAAGTGGCTCCGGAAATTCCGTCCGAATGTCTGTTTGTCTACAGCCTAAACGGATCGGCCGATTTGCTTCAAACGAGGTATTTAGTATTTATTCGGTAGTATCTCAGGGGAAGTTTTTCATTTTTGCTCTAGGTTGAAAAATAACGGTACTTGCCATACAATTTTTAACAAAAAGTTTGATTTTCTCGAAAACGGTTCTATTGATTTTGATACATTTTTCAACGTGCTATTTTTTTACAACAATACATCATTCAATTAGAATACATTTTTCGAAATTTGTTCTATAACGGTACCTCTCATAGAACAAATGCGGTTTTATCGTAAAATATTATCCGGTTTTTTTATAAAATTTTGCATTTATAATTCAATTAATAATCCATTTCAAAATTTTCAAAAACTTTTTTTCATTTTTTTTTAATTTTCTAAAAAAAATTGGTTTTGGAAATATTTTAAATTTTTTTTTAAATAATTTTCCCAGATGAAAACTACAGATTTCCTTTTAATGATACACTAAAAATGTTTTTTTAAATATTTCTTCGAAATTTTTTTTTCAAAAAAAATAACTAAAAAAAAACTGGTCGAACGATTTTCATTATTTTTTTTTATTCGACAGACATTTAGTTTTTCAATTTTATTGCATACTTAGTTTTTCCGAGGAAACTCTAAAACTAATCTAATTAAAAAAAATGAATTTTTTTTCGAAAAAAAAGTAATATTCTTATTTTAATATGTACATATACTGACGTACACATATGCAGCCACTAAGCAATTATCTAGCATAAGAACAAGTTCGTGCGACCCAGTCGTGCATTTGTGCATTTTATAAAATTTTATTCGACAATGTGACCGCACATATGAACAAGTACGTGCGATCCAGTCCAGCAATAGAAGATAGCCAAAAAATCAATCCACTTTTTGATAAGCCAACTACATCTTATATAATAAAAGGCACGACTAGGCCACACGTACTTGCTCCTGTGTGCTAATTCTTTAACCCTCTACTGCACGCACCATGATCCAATAACAAAAAAAAATTATTGTTTTTGTTTTTCATGTATTATAGTTAAGAGAAAAAAAATTTTAAACAAATTTTATTAAAAATTGTTAACTTTTGCCATATATGGCTGGTTGTGCAGTTACACATTTTTCAAGTAATTTTAAATTTGCCATATATGGCCGGTTGAGCAGTTACACATTTTTTAGCAAAAAAAAAAAAAAGAAAATAAATATAGAAATCAGTTCAACGATTAAAAAAAACACATTATAAAAAATTCATTACAAAATAAATAAACAATTTAACAAAAACTACTTTTTTTAAGATATTCATCACAAAACAACTTAGGTACATCATGATACCAACCTGGACACAACATTTCCGCTAACACCCAAATCTGGAAAACCATCTGCAATAACGTGGCTCTGCTCCCCTGCGAATAGGACGAAGTCATAGCTGAATCCTGATGTTCCGCTTAAAACGAGGTTTTCGTACCCCCATTTATGTGGTCGGCGAAATGAAGGAACCTTTTTATTTCCTCCCACCGCCTATATGGCATGGTCTCATAAAAAAAAGACTGCCCTAGTTCAGAGTTCCAATACCATCTAGTAGAAGGCAATTTGATGAGGGACGTGTATAAGGAAATGCCGACAAATTGTTCCATTTCACTGCGAGTTATGTTAACTGGCTTATTTATGTTGTCCTGTAATGCTTTTCTGTTTGATTCCTCAACAATCATATCAAACAGTTCTCCCGTGAAAAGAAATGAAAAGAAATCAGCGGGGGTATCCAAACAGGCCATTTCCTCTGCAAGCTCTTTGGTCCCTAAAAAGGGATAGTCAACATCCTTGTACGGCACACGAGACTTGTTTCTCCATGTAACTTGCTTCTTTTTGCTCTCTTTTGATTTTAAAGAAGACAGTGGTTGTTCATCATCCGAATCGTAGTCAATTTAATCGGTTTCAGGCACCTCGATGTGCTCTCTATAATCTGTCTCCATATTCTGCTCGTTTTCCGATTCCAGGATTTCATCCTCACTTTGAAATCCATCGACAGGAAAAGTACAAAAACTTTTTCCGTAGAACAAATTTGATGAGATCATTTTTTTTCACTGCAAAAATAACCAAAAAGCTCAAATATCTATTTTTTCACAAGCAGCCATATATGGCATCCTCTAATATTTTAAATTTTTTGTGAATGGTAAAGGAGCCATATATGGACGTTGCCAAAAACGTGCCGTGTCTCGAATTCCACAGACCTAAATATTCATTCCATGCTAAAATCTTACTTACCAATAATATATCTCACTAAAAAAAATATAACAGCCTCTAAATTATTTGCTAGCCAAAAATAAATAAACTTTTATTACTGTGTTTTTTGACTACACTCTTGCCACGTGCACTGCTAAATTTGACTGCGGTTTTTTTGCACTTGCACAAAGAAAAGGAAAACCAAATTCACAAATACACATAAACAAAGATCTATTCTTTGAATCAAAACGGAACTTTTCCAGTCGCAGTTATATAAATCCGAATAGTCGGCTTTTAAAAATCAAAAGCCATATATGGCTTCTTGTGCAGTAGAGGGTTAAGTGCAGGCGTCTTTTTGAGAAAGATTTAATTTTAATGTTTTTTTGACATGCAACATCTTTAGAATCGTTGTGGTTTGAAGCTCGAACGAACATGCGTCACGATAAAGGAATAAACACATAAATATATAGGATTGTGTATTATCTTTCCACTTGTTGTTTACTGTTTATAATATAATTTGCTAATAGACAGATATAAAGGACTTTTTTCAGTTTAATTTTCATTTTGGTATGGAAAATTTTGATTATTTAATTAAGGTCCCTATAACAAGAATTTACTTTTTGAAATCAAATCAATTAAAATAGCTTAATTATGTTTGATGGAATTTATTAAGAATATTAGGTACCTATAATAAGGTTGGAAGGAAGGTAGGTACTAAAATTAAGATACACATTCCCACTACTGTTAAGCGACTGGGTATAGAGAATATTAAAAGTTAACACAGTGGTTTTGTTTATTTATAGGCAGCAGGTGTAAACTTTAGTTTTCTTGATTGAAATTTTTGCATTCAGTAGTAATCGAATAGTTTTTAATTTGTTAGTTGTTTTTGTGTGTTTATCATAGGCTTCCTTATTTATTCTGTGTGCTTTTATGATGATGAAATGCTTTAAAATACGTAGGTATGTATGTAGGTTGTCACCTTCTTTTATTAGACTAATGGCTAGGGCTTAGCCGAGCAATATGAAATAAAATTTTGGGGAAATATTAAACAAATAAAATTTTTATGAAATCAAAAAAACAATTCATAACGTTTTTTTGGCAAAAATGTTGTAAGCCATCTTATTTCTTTTGCTGTTTTCTATTTAATGAATTTTTCATTTCAAAATCGTTAGACCAGTTTTTTTTTCAAGAAATGTTTTTTTTTTTTTGAAAAACTTTTCGAAAACATATTTTAATATTTTTTGAGTGTGGCAATTTAAAGAAATCTATAGTTTATATACTAGGAGAAAAATTAAAAAAAATCTATAGATCCGTTTTCAAAATATTCAAAAAACAAAACATTTTTTTTTAAATATTGAAAATTAAAAAAATGTTTTTGAAAATTTTCATAAGAAATATTTTTTAAATCATAAAACACTATATATTTTGAAAATTTCATCAAAATCCGTCAATTAGTTAACGAGAAAGTCTGATTTAAAAAAAACGGTCATATGGGAGGTACCGTTATAAAACTTTTTCTGAAAAATCCATTAAAACTTAAAGATACATTTTGCATAGAAAACACCATTAAGAAAGTTTTGTCAAAATCGTAGGAGCCGTTTTCGAGAAAAATAAGTTTTTCATTAAAAGTTATATGACAATTATACTGTCGGGTAGAGTACTCTAAAAATATTACATTACATTACATATTGATCTGCTTCGTAGATAAATCTACGAAGCAGAGACACTTATGAGCACTGGCTACTGAGGCCATCGGCTCAGACAATTACACAAGACGCCATTGATACAGGACAGAACAGAAGAAAGAAAGAGAACCGATAAAACAGAAAACACATAACACATGTCAACAGCACGCAGTTGGTTTTCGGACGGTTCACCATCTTTA
Source organism: Platycheirus rosarum (assembly GCA_963971375.1). Taxonomy (NCBI): domain Eukaryota; kingdom Metazoa; phylum Arthropoda; class Insecta; order Diptera; family Syrphidae; genus Platycheirus; species Platycheirus rosarum. Next base: position 8,034,202 of record OZ020511.1, on the reverse strand, counting down.
AACTAACCACGCGCAACGATGCTTGATTTCGCTGATCTCACGGAAAGCGATGTTTTATCGGAGCCAAGGCCGTTGACAAGCTCTAAAAATATTATATACCAAGTTTGAATCAAATCAGCCCAACCGTTAAGGCTGTAGGAATCGATACGGACAGACAGACAGCTAGACAGACAGACAGACTTTTTTTGACTTCTCTATCATCGTAATGGAATGTTTGATTGTTAGATTTTTTTTTACGAATGCATAACTTGCCTTATGTCCCTATAAATCGCAAGTAAAAATGTAAAAATATATTCGCTTAGACTTAAATTATAGTTTTATGTTTTATTATTCATACTAACATATGTTTGTACCAATTTCTATTATGTCTAACTAAATTATTGAAAAAAATTAAACAAATAAAACATACAAAATTATTTGGAACTTAGTTTTTTTATTTACTTTCTACGTCATTAACTTGAACTGAGCCAAAGTATTAATATTCACTGATCGTTTACATGCCTAGTAGAAGTGACTTTAAGCTTTAAGAAAACATGCAATATTTGATATTATAAGCATTACCATTATTTAAAAAAAAAATTTTCATTTTAAGCATTTCTTTTTTGAAAATTTCCCCTCTAGTGTCTCGCCCTCTAATTGTGAACAATGTTTGTAAGTAACTGTTCCATACAAATCCGTCATTAAACTTTGTCCCCTGAGTTATCGTACTCTCCCCAGCACAAGCTTATATTATTAAGTAAAATTAATTAGGGATTCTTTTTTTAGCCGAACGACACGAATTTGGAATAGTTTACCCGGCGGGATTTTCCCTTGCCATTTTGATCTACAAACATTCAAAACCAATGTTAATCGGCACCTCCTATCTCTCCCTTCCCTATCTTCGTAATGCCCGCGCAGTGTGTTCTACATTAAAAGGGAAACACATAATCCCTTGTGCGCGAATTATGTTCACTAAGTCGAAAGGTTTATAAAAAAAATAACTTTAGGTTTGTTCGATGTTCCCCGCCCCAGTGCGCACTGGGGAATGTCAGTGCATTTCGTTTAGCTGTCAAAAAACTGTGTTTGTGCTCGGGGTTTGATTTAACATCGAACAGCTCAGTGCAACAGTTTTAATTTTTTGACATTTCATGTATGTATTAATTTGTTTTACAAAGTCTACAGGTTTTCCATTTCCATCAAATAGAGTATATCTCGGCATTTTATCTAAAATCACAAAAATAACTTAATAATTGCAAAATAACCTACAAAATATCATCTTATATTTACCAGATATTGCACTCCAAATTTGTAACGTTAAAGTTGAGTGTACTCCCAGAATTGCTGGACTCCTCCTTGGCGATGGAAGGTGCTATATCAAGCAATTCTCCTTCCTTGACAGGGAGAGGTCACTTGTTGAGTGGTGCCACCGTTGTCTCGGTATGGATCATTTTTCCAGTAGGTGTAAGCAGAAGAGCAGTGTATGCTTGCTTTGTGGCCAGTCGGGTCACTGTAAAAGGGATTGCAGTGATGCAATCCACTGTCGTGATTGCGACTTTAGGGGGACAATTTATACTGAGCATGAACTGTCCTGTTTATGTTGGGGCAATGAGTTGGGCAGGTTCTGGGCACTAAAATGGCAGTTAAATTATTACAATTTAACTGCCAGGGTGCCAAGACAGTCACGTTTGAGTTTGGACAGTTATTGGTGAGTACGGGGTGTAGCTTTGCTCTGTTGCAGGAACCTGATGTTGTCCAAGGACGGGTAAGGGGTTTCCGGAGCATATGTACTCGTTTATGGACGACAGAGGCTTTGCAGCTGTTGTGATAAACGAGGTCTTCATCACGTGCTCTCTCTTTGATAAGAGTGAATGGGGAGTGTGTGTGTATGTTGAGGGTGGCTTTGGTGAGCTGTTTTTATGCAACTTCTACTTTAAGCCTGCCCTGGACATAGAACCATACTTTGAATAACTGAATAGGATAGGACTGTGTGGTTCAGTAAGATGTCTGGACGCTCGTCCGAGTCTTGCGGGGCTGCTAGGGGTGTGTTGCTGAGGGAACTAATTGCCGTTAATAGTATGGACGTTCTCAATGAGCCGAGTGACCTGCTTTTTTGATGTTCCAAACGGGCAGAGTGATATTGATGTTACCCTGGCAAATATGCCGGCGCTTCGTAAGTTCACTTCTCGCTGGGCTATTCGGGAGGCTGAAGGGGTGAGTGATTACAGCCTTATTCAGGTTGAGCTTTTTCCCTCTAATGATGATACTTCTGGTGCCAGTCCGGGATGGGTTGAGAGGCTTGGCGTGTAAATAACGCGGATTGGTTTTTTACCAGCGTTTTATTGCAAGAAAGGTTGGGTCGACTTCACTTGATGCTTTTCAACGTTTAGGGGTCGACGGTATGATAACCTTGTTGGATGAGTGTATGTGGGATGTCAACGACTGTCTCTTTCAGAGGAACCTTTTGGTGAATCGAAGAAGGGTTAAGTGGTGGACAGCCGAACTTAATTTGAAGCGCATGCAGATCAGGAGATGGCGCAAGCGTTTTCAGGCTTGTAGGCGGTTCGGGTTGGCAGATTTGGATCAGTCAAACCTTGCCTATAGGCATGGTTTGGCTGAATACAAGAGAATGCTGGCTTCTAGAAAGAATGGGGAATGGAGATCCTTCACCGAGGAACATCGTGATGACCCTTGGGGTCAGCTTTATCGGGTTTGTCGGGGTAGGAAATCAACCGCTATAGGGACCATTCATGATGGGAGTCAAGTGCTCACATCATGGAAGGATCGCATGACTGTCCTATTGCGAACCTTTTTCCAGGGGTGTACATCGTCAGGACTCATTTATAGGTTCTCCTGGTGTTGTGCCTCATCTGGGTGAAAATTAAGTTGACTGTGCCGTTGCTAGGCTTAAATCGAGGAAACTACCGGGATTTGATGGTCTGACTGGCCGAATGGTGAAAGCCATTTCGGCAGCGGTTCCCGAATACCTGATGGCTCTTTACTCGAGCTTCTTTAGGGAGAATTATTTTCCACTGGAATGGAAGTGTGCAAACGTTGTGGTGCTGCTGAATATTTGTTGACTTCAGAGGCGCTCAGGGGTCTATTGGGGGTTCATATATTTGGAACCTAATGAAGGATCCTCTGCTGCAGCGTCTTTCTTTCTGGCAGTCGTACTGCAGGTATATTGCCTATGCTGATGATCTTCTTGTCCTTTTTTTTTTTTTTTTTTTTTTTTTGTTTTATTTTAATGGTAATTAAATTAAATTTATGTAAAGTAATTTTCTTATTCCCTGCTTTTGCCACCTTTATTGGAAGTAAAGTTGAATATTTCAGCAATTTATTGTTTTGTGAGTAATTATTTTGGGTTGTGATTTATATCGTAAATAAATAAACAGTTTTTTTTGTGATCAATGCACATCACGTCAAATTTTGTCTTGTTTTCTTGAGCCAAAATAGGCTAAATGAAGGTCTAACAAAAAATTTCAGGGGTCGCAATGAGGTGCGTTGAAATCGCCAATTGGTGTGGATAAAGAATAAGAATAAACAACAAAAGTGTATTAAATACTGGTATAATATCAGTTATTGTTATCGTCTTCAAAAATTAAGAGTAAGTTACAAATCAACCAGGCCAGAACAAAAATTACACAATGAGAGTACTATGGAGAATGTATATACAATGGCTTATACAGAAAATTCCGTTTTCGTGATGAGTATTTTCTCTTATTCTTCCTCACCCTCTTGGCCCAGAAATGACTGACACAACGTTGTGAAAAAAAAAACACCTGGAGAGGCACTTACGAATCGAGTAAGTTCGAACATTCGGTCGTGAGCATTCTGTTCAGGAGCGCTTAACTCGTTTTGGTTGGATTGAAAATATACGCCTTTGACTCGTTTCAAATGTATGCTGATGCTGACTCACTAGTATCATACTATAGAATAATTACATATAGAAGAGGACTACGGACGATGCTCAAACGACGGTATCAAGACCGATGGTTCCCTGTGGTTACTTTAAGAAGCTAAAACCATTTATTTTTGGATCTGGTCCTTGCTATTTCATAATCCTTTTTTAAACCACTGCTTAAAAAGAATGTAAATAAATACCCTTTCTACCAGGGGAAAGGACAAATATACAAACACGATCAATTTCTGAAATGTGTATCTGTTTTTTTATAAATCTTTGTCTGGGAGACGAGACGAGTAACTGGCTGAACACATTGCAAAAATGGAACTGCATTAAGGAGTACGGAACAGCTGCCAAATATGTCCTTCGTACCAATTTCAATCGGAACACAATGCACGTACAGTAACTTTGACATTTAAGTTTTAAAATGGGTGGAATATCTAAAAGAAATGATAAAAGAGAGCATAAACTTTTTTGCCATGAATTGAAATATCACTAAGAAGAATGGAATCATCAGGTGTTATTTCAGTTATACTAAAAAAAGGGTTTAGGAGGTGACAGAACTAAGAAAGATTGTTCTCTCATTCATAGTTTCTCTCTGCATCAGTTTAAATGTCAAATTTACTGTACTTAAAAGTTAAAAGTTATGGCTAAAACACAATCACGCTTGTTATTTTGCTATATATTATATTGCTTCTTATTTTGAGAGATAATGCGTACGTTCATGAACGTAACTTTTGTGTAGGTTACCTTGCTTGTGTTTGGTTTTTTTTTTTTGTGAACGAATAAATCCAACCAGATAGGTTACCTCTCAAAATTCGAAACAAAAGAGAAATACAGTCAGCTGTTCATCAGCTGTTCACGTGTTGAGAAAAGTATCCAGCAAATTTTAGGATACCTTTCGATTTTCTCTCTGTTTTCATATGATCTTCAATCAGCTGGAAAACAGCTGTTTTTAGATATGCTAATTACAACAGAAGCAAGGTAACCTATCCAAAAGTAATGTTCGTGAACGTACCCACTTTATCTGGTTAGATTTGTTCGTTCACAAAAAAAAAAACAAACAAGCAAGGTAACCTATCAAAAGTTGAAAAGATTGGAAATTAAATAGTAAACTATTTACAAAACCACATAACAAAACCATATTTTTAGATTACTTCATTTCTGCAAAAAATAAACGTTTACCTGTATCATGGTATATCTTCGAACACGCCCAATTTTTGTGGTAAAAAGTGGTGTATTAACATAACTAACGATTAACCGAAAAGTTCAATGAGATGACAGTTCAGTACCACAACATATCTGAAATGGTCAATTAGATGACAGATCAGCACCATTATATATCTGAAATGGTCTGTTGAATAATAAAAGAAAAGTTTAATAACAAAAGTAATTTTATTAACCCAACTCAAAATAACCGACAAGAAGGACAGGCGTCCGTTATGCAAAAACGAATTTAAAAAGACAGCCGAAGTGAGAAAAGATACATCGAAAAATATTCGAAGATGACAGATGAATGTATCCAAAGATTTTATTGACTTAGTCCGTTTGGCTCGGCGTTTTATTAGATGCGTTCTAGAATGGTGAGCAAAAAGATTTAATTTTATTCAACATGGTAAACGAGATGACAGTTCAGCACCACTAGATATCTGAAATGGTCAATTCGATGACAATTCTGTAGGCTTTACATGCATATTCATCTTCATCTGCATCGACATCTGCAAAAAAAGAGGACACACAATACACAAATCATACTTGTGCGATAGAGAGGAGAGACCAAAATTCAGATCATCTTCATGTATGAAGATTATAGGACGTATGAATCTGAAGATTGCAGATTATAGTGAGGATGAACATTTTCATCTTTATTAAAGCCGTATTTTATTGGTAATTTATAGCTAGCGCAGTATTGGAAGTCCCAATAAAACGCTATATTCACTCCATAATTCACTTTTAATTTAACCGCTGAAGTGACAACTGAATAAATTTAGAAGAGTGTGTTCCAAATTCAACTTAGTTCTTGGACAGAGACATCCGGATAGAATATCCAACCATGACGTCATCAGTCACTCCTGATGACAGAATTAAATTCGGTTTTAGAAAAAAAAATCAGTAATTTAAGTTTCAATTGATGTTGGTTTTGTCTGATGTCTTATTTGATTGTTTTAATGTATATTTTAAGTCAACTACCACATTTTATTTAATTTAGTCAATTTTGGTCACTGATGACGTCAAAATACAGGAAAGCGCTGTCTTGTAATCTTGTATCATGATACTCAACGAAAATATCCTTTTTTTACATTCCAGTTGGTTTAAATTCCTTTCCAAGATTTATCTCAACTTATTATATTCACGAATTTAACTAATCTAATTATGGACACTTATTGTTTTTTGTTGTATGTCGTATAAAATTTTACTGCGCTGGGTATACACTTACCAATAAAACACGGCTTATAGTATTTTCATCTGCAACATAATTTTGTCCGTTCAGGTAACGAGTTTTCAAATTTTGTTTACCATTTCTCCTCATTCTGCTTAAAAAAATAAAATGCACGAATGGGTCGCACGTACTTGCTCCTATGTGCTAATCCTTTTTAAGTGCATGCGTATTTTTGACAAAGATTTAATTTCAATGTATTTTTGACGTGCAACTTCTTTGGAATCGTTGTGGTTTGAAGCTCAAACGAACATGCGTGATGACAAAGCGATAAACACATGAATATATAGGATTGTTCGCTTTCGCAGTTTTTTTTAAATTAAATTAAATTAAATTTACTGGCGCGACAGCTCCTTAAGGCGCCAAGGCCTAGTGACTTATACTCTCAAACATTCCTGTGTGTGTGTTGTTAATCTGCAACAATAGAAGGGGCCTACAGTTTACCACCGAGTCCGAACGGCTTTCGCTTTACAGTCCGACACACTAACCACTAAGCCACTTGGAACCAAAGTTTTGCAGTTTTTTAGTGTATTATTTTTCCACTTGTTGTTTACTGTTTATAATGTAATTTGCCAATAGAAAGATATAAAGGACTTTTTTCAGTTTAATTTTCATTTTGGTATGGAATTGAAATGGATTTAATTATTTCATTAAAGATTCTTGGGAATCAGCAGTAGGGCAATAATGCTAGGACCTATCACAATAATTTACTTTTTGAAATCAAATTAATTAAAATAGCCTAATTATGTTTGATGGATCGATAAACGTATAGTGTGGGTAGGCATTAATGAAATTTATTAAGGATATTAGGTACCTTTAATAAGGTTGGAAGGAAGGTAGGTACTAAAATTAAAATACACATTCCAACTACTGGTAAGCGAGTAGGTATAGAAAATATTGAAAGTTAACACAGTGGTTTTGTTTATTTATAGGCAGGTCTAAACTTTTGTTTTCTTGATTGAAATTTTTGCATTCAGTAGTAATCGAATAGTTTTATATTTGCTAGTTGTTTTTGTGTGTTTATCATAGGATTCCTTATTTATTCTGTGTGCTTTTATGATGATGAAATGCTTTAAAATACGTAGGTATGTATTTATGTAGGTTGTCGACTACTTTTATTTGACTAATGGCTAGGGCTCAGCAGAGCAATATGAAATAAAATTTTGGGGAAATTATTAAACAAAATTTTTTTTTATAAAACAAAAAAAAACACTATTCATAATGTTTTTTGGAAAAAAAATATTGTAAGCCATTTTATTTCTTTTGCTGTTTTCTATTTTATGAATTTTTCATTTCAAAATCGTTCGACTAGTTTTTTCAAAAAAATTTATTTTTTGAAAAACTTTTCGAAAACAATTTAAAATTTTCTTCAGTATGTCAATTTAAAGAAATCTATAGAAATCTCATCAAAATCCGTCAAATAGGTAACGAGAAAGTCTGATTTTAAAAAACCGGTCACATGGGAGGTACCGTTATAAAACTCTTTCTGAAAAATCCATTAAAACTTAAAGATAGATTTTGCATAGAAAACACCATTCAGAAAGTTTTATCAAAATCGTAGGAGCCTTTTCGAGAAAAATAAGCTTTTTCATTAAAAGTTATATGGCAGGTACCGTTAGTTTTGGAGCCAGAATGCCAATTCGAAAAATATTGGGGTAGAGTATTCTAAAAATACTATATACCAAGTTTGAATCATATTGGCTCAACCGTTTAGGCTGTATAAATCGATACGGACAGACAGAGAGATAGACAGACGGGCAGAATTTTTGTGACCCACTTTTTTCGACTTCCCTACTCACGTCATTTCATGTTTGATTCTTAGAATTTTTTTTTTGTTACGAATGCATAACTTTCCTTAGTCTATATATATCTCAAGTAAAAAACGAAAATAGCGCAAATTTTCTTCGAAAAACTAGAAAATGTCAAACAAACAAATCGTCAAACTAAAATAAAACAAACACCAAAGCCCTATGGAATCAAACAACCCGAAGTACAATTCGGCTGCTTTATATCGGAGAAGTTGATGCCGACGTTATCAAAACATCCGTAGATAAGGATTCCACAGATTTCAAGGTAATCAGAATTAATGCTTGCATGTTGGCATTAAGACTCAAATTATTATTTCTTACAGCAAAATGAAAGTGAAATGAAAAATCTAGTAAAGAAGCTTAAACAACTAACAACTCAAGCCTTATGTGGTGATGGTTTTATAGCAATAGAGAGACACAGATCCCGTGGGAAACTTTTGGCGCGGGAACGTATCGACAAACTCTATCGATGAGGCGACAGCGTTTCTAGAATTAAGTGCACTGGCTGGACGTGAGTTGTAGGGAAAAGAAGTCGTAAGCTCAGGTGGCATAGTTACCGGAATAAGACGAATGTATGGGTTTGATTTTTGAAAAACACTAAAGCATTTAAAAGAATAAACTAAATTATGTTATCTTAAAACAGAATATGTCATTATAGCCAACGATGTCACTGTCAAAGGTGGCACTTACTATCCAATCACTGTAAAGTAGAAGTTCCGTGCTCAAGAAATTGCCCAGAAAACCATTTGCCTTGCATCTATTTGATCGATTCGGGAGGTGCAAATCTTCCTCGTCAAGCTGACGTCTTCCCTGGCAAACGGCAATTTTGACGGACATTTTATAACCAAGCAAACATGTCGGCGCTTGGTATACCACAAATTGCAGTGGCAGAAGGAGCTTACGTGCCAGCCATGGCAGATGAAAGTATTATTGTTCGAAAACAGGGCACCATTTTCTTCGCACCATTAGTTAAAGCTGCTACAGGCGAGGAAGTTTTCGCAGAAGATCTTGTCAGAGCGGATCTCCATTGTAAGACTTCTGGTATGACTGACCACTATGCCACTGACGATGAACATGATCTCTTTTTGGCCCGCGAAATTTGTAGTAATTTAAACTTGCCTGCCAGAAACTCATATTCGGAACAAGCATTTCTAGAAGACAGTTCCAAGTCATCAACTTCGTTCTATGAATAACCTAAATCTGATCTGAAAGAGATCGGTGGCATAGTAGGTCCGAATCTCACTAAAAGCTTTGATGAACGGGAAGTGATTGCTCGAATAGTAGATAGAAGTCGCTTTACAGAGTTCTCTTCTCTGAAAGTGCCCTGAAAGGAACTCATTTTATTCAGTTATGATGAGGCTAAAAGGAGACTCATTGTCATTGCTTTGTTTTTTTCTTTCGTCATCAATCACTAATTATTCAATTTTACCACACAATTAAAAAAACAATTCCGATTCTCAAAGAACAAATTAATTTAAAATTTATCTTTCAAAACAAGAACAAGTCAAAAAAGTTAAAGCAGAGCTATAGGAAAGTATTGGTGTGCACCCTAAGTTATCATGTTTGTTTTATATTGGTCCCGCTCTACTTTTCTTCAAATTTGCAAATGCAGATGCATGTAAACATGGACGTATTATATATGGACTCCTAGTCTAATGTCATATTCATACAACAATTGTCAAACAAATGTCGCCAAAATTGAGATGCTAGCTCTCCTGAACCCACTTCAGGAAAAAAAAATAACTACTTAAAATGTTGACATAGAAGCTCGTGACATGTTTTTTAAAATTAAAAAGTCACATTTACCGGTAAAAGATAGCTAACACTTTTGAATTCCATCCATAGAAGTGTGCGACATCTTTGGTATTTTGCCTCTTGTTTTGTTTAGATCGTGGACAACTTTCTTTTTTTATTGGTTTGTGCCTAAGGCAAGCTTAAAGCACTATAAGGTAGAAATGGATTTTTTATTAATTAATTGTGGGATATTCTAAATAACAAGGGACAAAAGAGGAAATTTTAACATGCCAACGTGGGCAAACCTGTTGCCAAAGCCTGGGATTACTAGATGAAATGTCAAAATTGAGGTTTAATTTTTTTCCCGCTAGTTTACTCAGGAGGGCTAGTGTCGATCAAAATAACTGAAACTAAAATGGAACCAACTTGAGGTAGGCAACTAGCAGTCCATATTTAATACGTCCATGCATGTAAAGCCCCCTTTTAACACCAATTAAAATTTGGAAAGGACAGTCTATCATTGTCAAAAGGAGGCAGAAGATTTCCCTCTTTACTGGCTGAACACAATGACGACGGAACTGGAATACGCATACGGAACTGCAAACATTGAATACACGCGAACTGTATTTTGCGAACACAATGGTACGTTATTGCATACGGAACTGCAATACGCATACGGAAAGGTTGGTTAACTTTTAACTTTTACGTACAGTAAATTTGACATTTTATCTGATGCAGAGAGAAATTATGAAAGCGAGAACAATCTTTCGTACGTCTGTCCCTCCCAAACCCTTTTATTTAGTATACCTGAAATAACACCAGATGATTCCATTCTTGTTAATGTATTTCAAGTTGTTGCATAAGAGTTCCTCCTCTTTTTTATCATTTGTTTTTGGTATTCCACCCATTTTTGAATTTAAATGTCAAAGTTACTGTACGTGCATTGTGTTCCGATTGAAATTGGTACGTACGACAAATTTGACAGCTGTTCCGTACTCCGTCTCCGTAATGCAAAACCATACAAAAAAGAAGAAAGAACTGCGACTCGTACAGACCATGTCCGAAAAACCCTGACATTGTATTTATATTTTTGACTACGAGTGAGGTTCATGTGAAGAAGCAGCCAATCAGCAACCAATCCGCCATACGTTTTGGGCCCACTTTAATGCAATCGTAGATCTTAGTCCAATAAGAAATGTAAAGGGACCGGTATACATATGTCGATTAGTGAGTATTTTATCAGTTTGTTGGCGAAGAGAGAATGCGTTCGTTCACGTACGTATGGTTTGGATAGGTAACCTTGTTTGTGTTTGGGTTTTTTTGTGACTGAACAAATCCAACCAGATAGGTTACCTGCTCTCATGTATTGAGAAACGTATCCAGCAAATTTTAGTATACCTTTGGATTTTCTCTCTGTTTCCAGATGTGCAATCAGCTGGAAAATAGCTGGTTTTAACCATACTAATTACAACAAAAGCAAGATAACCTATCCTAAAGTTACGTTCCTGAACGTACGCAATTATGCTCTCAGTTGTTGTTCTTGTTTCTTTTTTCTATGGTTGGGACCTGGGACTATTTAAAATATTTATACTTCACTTACTCTCTCCTTCGCACTTATTTGCGGTTTTATCGAAAACATGAGTGTAATACCGCACAGAGCCACAAACGCCGTATTGTATTGTAAATAGAAACTTTGGGAAAATTAAGTTCCGAACTCGGGTTTTAATAATTAATTTAATTTAACAAGATTTAAAAGAGCAAAGAAAAACAAATACTGAAAGCTGTATTTGTTGCTCATTGTTGTTGTTGCTCATATCATCAGCCGCCCGGCGCTACACGATGAAAACTTCCATTGATAAAGATAACAATTTTCAATCGAAAAGTACAAATTTGTTCAAAACAAACAACAAAGAAGACTGATTGTTTAAATCCAAAGAAAGCTCCAAATTGATGGAGCATTGGAAAAGTGTATTCTTATTTCCTATTCGTGTTGCGTTATACAAGTTAGTCTACTACAATTCTGTGATACCTTAGTGTTCTCATACGTTCAGTGAATAAATATATTTTGCTTTTTTTACGTGGAAATTTGCAAAGAATCATTGCGCTGATAAATTGGATTTACCAAGCAGGCAAAGGTACTTCAGGTAGGTTTATATCAATTAAGTTTAGTATAATTGCGAAGAGTTATAAACGATTGAACTCGCCACTATTATTCAAAGTTTAGTCTGACACTAAATGAGTTTCTGTGTCGGTGGAATGACTATAATTTAGCGCCAACATAAACAAAAACTTGATGATCCCAAATACCACAGAAATTTTATTCGTGTTGTATCAGATGATACACTATTGTTGATTAAGAAAGAATAATTTAAAGACTGGGACTGTCACGAAAAGAAAGTACATAAATTAAAGTTGCGATAAGAATATATTTATTAAAATAGGGTTTGCCCGACCTTGTTGACTTATCTAAACACCTTGTGAGATCAGAATATAGGGATTTAATTTTTTGATTGCTTGTGATAAAGTATATATTGGAAAATGTACTGTTTACAGCATCGGTTATCGAGCAGTAAGTGTCTGTATTATGTGTGTTTACATTGTATATAAAACCCAAATCACTCGGGAAATGGTTGGTTGCGTCGAGAGAGGATTCAAGAGAACAAAAATGTTGCGCAAGGACCACTTTCCTTTGGGATTCCACATATTCCATACGGTAGTCATTTTAAAATATAAATTGGAATGGGGACCGTCTGAAAACCAACTGCGAGCTGTTGACATGTGTTTGTCTGTTTTCTGTGTAAATGTCGTTTTGTAAGTCTGAGCCGATGGCCTACGTGTACTTTATCTACGGAGTAGATTAAAATGTATTGTAATGCAAAGTGCTCATTTAATCCCAACGGGCAGCTAAGATATAACTGAGCCTGAGCATCGCCTGCGCATAGTGGAATGTAGCAATATTTAACAATTAATACAAGCTCATTAACACACAGGGAAAACAACACAGGCCCAAGTATGGATCCCTGGGAGACACTGCTTTTATTTGATAGGAAATTGGAGAGGACTTTTTTAAGTTCAACTGCTTGCGCTTCCACTTCAATAAGGAAAAATCAACTTAATTCCATTAGAAGAGTAGTTACAAAATCGGGAGGGTTTGCTGAAAAGTATGGAATAATATACCATGTCGAACGCTTTCGAGTATATATCAAAAATAATTCTTATCAATAGATTTTCTCTTATCCTCTGATACATTTATTAAGGTAGTAATGCAAATATTTTTCTTACCAAATACAGATTGTCTTGATGTTAACATTTGTTCGTCCTCGATGAACGTACTTATTTGCTTTTGAATAATTTTTTCAAACACCTTCGAGAGAAAAGATAATATTGAAATGAGTCTGAGTTCGTCTCCTTTTGGGGTTTTTGGAACAGATATTACTTTTGTCATTTTCCATTGAGTAGGAAATTCATATGTGGATATGATTGAATTGAATAAGTGGGTTATATGCGGCAATAGAACTGGTAAAAGAAGTTTAAGAAACGATGGGTGTATTTCACCCATTCTGCATTTTTTAGTCGTCCGCCAACTCGTATGATTCCTTCGGACCTTATGAGATTACTGCTTGATTTGATTTGTTGATTTGAATATAACTTGGCTTGTTCCTCGGGAAAGTGCAATGAATTGCACCATTCTGATGGCGGCTTGTAATGACCTTTCTAATTCCTGAGGGCGGAGGAGTGTTGAGTTTATGATGGTGTTTCCATCGATATTTTAAGGGCTGCATTCCTTGGATTTAGGGCGACATTTTAAAATAAACCGCAATACTTAAGCAAGCAAATACTGTAATTAAGTGAAAATACGAGTCAGCAAATTTATTGATAGATATTAAATCTTCTTGATTTGTGAATGCAGCAAAAGCTGGTCAAACGACAACAGCGACGGTGCGCGCTATAGGGCCATGTTAACCAAGGTTTTTCTGCCGCAACTAGACGAATTAGGACTGGAGGACATGTGGTTCCAACAGGACGGAGCTACGGCACACACTGCGCGAGTCACAACCGATATTCTGAAGGCGGCGTTCCCGGGTCGCCTCATCTCTTGTTTTGGCGATTTGCACTGGCCCGATTTAACCTTTCAGACTTTTTTTGTTGGGTTTTTTGAAGTCCCGTGTTTACGTGAACAAGCCCGAGACTCTGGAATCCCTCAAGGATCGATTTGGCCGATATCATCTTCTCGACATGATCAATACAATTCTAAAGGTTCAAATAAACATAATCGAAGTTTTTCATTTAGAAAAAAAAAATGAGAGCCAAACAACATCGGATGACTTCTTTTGGCCCACCTTGTATAAACTCAATATATAATCTTCTCTTAGCAACTATAAAAAAAAGCTTTGTCAATAAATAAAAATAAACGAATCAAGGACAACGACCTTCGGATCTGCACGTGGAATGTTAGAACTCTTAACAGATCACGTGCATCCAAACAACTAGCGGAGGCCCTAGACTGCTACAGAGCAGGAATTACTGCCATCCAGGAAGTGCGATGGAATGGGCCGGGCAAAAGGAGGATGAAAAACTGTGACGTGGAGTCACAGTCGGTGCTGAGTACATGGAAGGACCATTTCTGCAGACTGTTAAACGGCGATGAAGACCAAAATCGCGCTGTCAGGCAGAATGAACCATTCAACATGGATGATGACAGACAAAACTTCCGTCCACCTGACCAAAATGAAGTAAGGATAGCAATATCTAAACTAAAAAACAACAAAGCTGCTGGACCCGACGGACTACCCGCCGAACTTTTTAAAGCGGCCGGAGATGACCTGGTGGAGAGCATACACCAACTCATCTCTACAGTTTGGTCAGAAGAAAGTATGCCTGATGAATGGAACCTCAGCATCGTTTGCCCGATCCACAAGAAAGGAGACCCTCTAAACTGCGCCGACTATAGAGGAACTAGTCTCCTGAATATCGCCTACAAGATCCTCTCTGCCGTACTATGTGAACGCCTGAAACCTTTCGTCAGCAACCTGATTGGCCCATATCAGTGTGGTTTCAAACCAGGAAAGTCCGCAATCGATCAAATGTACACGCTACGGCAGATCCTGGAAACGACCCAAGAATTCCAAATCGATACCCACCACCTCTTTATCGATTTTAAGGCCGCGTACGATAGCATTTATAGAGACGAGCTATACAGAGCCATGTCAGGTTTTGGCATCCCCACAATACTCGTCCGACTGTGCAGGATGACGATGGAGAACTCTCGCTGCTCCGTCAAGGTTGGTACTGACTTCACAGAAGCTTTTGACGTCAAAAAAGGATTCCGACAAGGTGATGCGCTATCGTGCGATTTCTTCAACTTAATACTTGAAAAAATCATAAGAAACTCGCATGTCAATTGCAGTGGGACAATTTTTTTTCAAGTCTGTGCAATTGCTAGCATACGCTGACGACATAGACATCATTGACAGAACTCGGCGAGCTGTCACTGGAACGTTTGCTAGCATAGAAGCTGAAGCGGCTAAGATAGGACTAGCAGTCAATGAGGCCAAAACGAAGTACCTGCTGTCCACAAAAAGGGACACACAACACCGGCGGATTGGACAAAACATCACAATAGACAGGTACAACCTTGAGGTAGTTAGGGACTTTGTGTACCTCGGATCCGCTATAACATCTGACAACAACATCTCGTCAGAAATAAAGCGAAGAATTACTCTTGCCAATCGCTGTTTCTATGGGCTAGGAAGGCAATTGAGTAGCAAAGCCCCCTCTCGAAAGACAAAGGAGACTCTGTATAAGACCCTAATCATCCCAGTCCTGCTCTATGGCGCCGAGGCATGGACTCTATCTAAAGCGGATGAAGATATCCTTAGTCGTTTCGAGCGTAAGATTCTTCGGAGGATTTTTGGCCCTATCTGCGTTAACGGGCTTTGGAGAAGGTTCAACCAAGAACTATACGAGCTGTACAGCGACATTGACCTGGTCAAAAGAATACGCATATCACGTTTAAGATGGCTAGGTCATGTAGAGCGAATGGACAACAATGCTCCGACTCGCAGGATCTTCGATTCCATCCCAGAGGGTAGACGCAGTCAAGGAAGACCTCGCCTTAGGTGGCGCGCTCAAGTGGAGGACGACCTGAACCAACTTGGAGTGCAAAACTGGAGGCAGCTAGCCAAAGACCGAGCTGGCTGGAGAGGCATGTTGGTTGAGGCCCAGGTTCGTCCCGAGCTGTAGCGCCACCTAAGTAAGTAAGTAAGTATTCAAGACGTGTCATGGCATACTTCGTTTTTACTAAAATTAAAAAAAAAAAGATTTGGGTTATATGATCAAGTCAGTGCGACACAGACGTGCATTTTTTTTTTATAAAAAATAAAAAATAATTTTTCATGCGCTTCTAAAAGCGTTTGCTCATCATCCACAATCATGTGGCACTTAAGTCTGAGAAATGAAATACCCATTATCTTTCAATGACCGAAAACTTTGTCCGATAACAATCACTTTAATTTTAATTGAAATTCTATGATTCACTGCTCTTTTGTTAACCAAAAAAAAAAAAAATGTCTTCAAGTCACAAAATGGCTATTGGTTCAAAATTATATTGGAATTTAACTTATTTTAGAATCATATGCAGTTTTGCCATTCTTTGAAATAACTTAACAAAAACAGGAATACAGAATAGGCGCAGATTTGTTGTTCAGTCCCTAATTGTTTTACTTCAAGGTTATCATCCATGCTTTCTAGAAGTGACTCGTGTAAAAAAAAAACACATAAAAGTTTTGTGTTTAAATAGTAAAATAATTTGGCACTAAAAGTTACATGTGGCTAAGTCGATTCCAGAAAACAAACATAAGGTTTCTTTACTACCTTTTAAGCTTGTGTAAATACTTAGTATTTATACTTGTGTGTTTATATCCAAGAATGACTTGCGGCAACCAGGCACTAGCTTCCTCACAATTTGTGCCCGATTAGTAGGTATGCTAAACAATCCGGTTTTCAACAACTTTATTATGGGAGAGTATAAATATCCGCGATTTAAATTTTCGCTTGTTTGTCAACAGCCATAATTCACCTGTTTATCAAATAATACATATAAGTTTGCAACATAACAAGTCGAACTGTTACGTCTAATCGCCTAGAAGATGTTATGTGGCATACAGAAATTTATTAGTGGTACTATAAAAAAATGAAAAAAAACTTGAATTTGGGTAAAAGGATTATTGTTTTTACTTATAGTACATTCATCATCGCGCTCTTGCCTCAAAATACTGATCCATTTAATTGTACTGTGGAGGACAGTACTACCAGCTTTTTTTTTTAAATATTTATTGCTTTGTCAGAATGCAACTAACGGACGGCCGACGACGCGCCGTCACGCCCAATTCCACTAGAAGCTTGAAATAAGCTTCCCAATCTGAGGATTAAACCCCTGTAGTGTCTGAGTTTGTAAGCAAATACTATCATATTTATATACATATAAGTTAACGGATTCACATCAATATTCTTCAGCGTACATATGATAAATAAAATAAATTATACATATTAAATTTAATGGAGCAGTAGTTTCTTAGGAAACCAAGGCCTAGTTAATCAATAAGTTCATTGAAACAAATTATTGTAATGAATAGGATATTATAGTGAAATAAATGTTAATATTTATTAAATGAACAAGACAAAAAATAAGCCTCATTATTACTTATGATTTAAGGGATAACTTGATGTCTAGCGAAATGGACCATGGCTTAGAATTTGATCCCAAATTGTACTACGAAAAGAATGCCTGCTTTGAAAAACTGTAGAAAGCAGCGGCTGTATATTACGCCGGGTTTGCAGCATGCAAGTTGAGTAAAAGCTGAATTGCAATACTTTCTTCAAATATATGATAGAGGACGAAAACCGAGAAAGACAACATTTGTTTTGTCAAAGATACTGCCTCCCAATGTAATTAGGGACATAAGGGCAAGTACGTGCGACCCATTCGTGCTCATTTTTTTAATTTCATTCGACGTATATACATATGAGCAATTACGTGCAATTTATTTTTAATTAGTTTGGTGGTTATGTGTTCTTTCTCCTTACACATCTCCGGTAGAGGACCATACATTTGACGCCGCAAAATAATAACGGGTGATTTTTTTGAGGTTAGGATTTTCATGCATTAGTATTTGACAGATCACGCGGGATTTCAGACATGGTGTCAAAGAGAAAGATGCTCAGTATGCTTTGACATTTCATCATGAATAGACTTACTAACGAGCAACGCTTGCAAATCATTGAATTTTA
Source organism: Platycheirus rosarum (assembly GCA_963971375.1). Lineage (NCBI taxonomy): Eukaryota > Metazoa > Arthropoda > Insecta > Diptera > Syrphidae > Platycheirus > Platycheirus rosarum. Next base: position 8,016,054 of record OZ020511.1, on the reverse strand, counting down.
TTACCAAAATCAGTGTTCGGTTCGAAATGTGTTTCGCGCTTTACGTCCGATTTATGGTCTACATAATCGACCAAGTGAGCAAACAATTAATGCGATTGTGACCAAGTTTCGCACTCAGTTTACTTTATTGGACATTAAACCAACCACACGAATGCGTACAGTGCGTACAGAAGAGAATATTGCGTCTGTTTCTGAGAGTGTTGCTGAAGACCGTGAAATGTCGATTCGTCGCCGTTCGCAGCAATTGGGTTTGTGTTATTCGACCACATGGAAGATTTTACGCAAAGATCTTGGTGTAAAACCGTATAAAATACAGCTCGTGCAAGAACTGAAGCCGAACGATCTGCCACAACGTCGAATTTTCAGTGAATGGGCCCTAGAAAAGTTGGCAGAAAATCCGCTTTTTTATCGACAAATTTTGTTCAGCGATGAGGCTCATTTCTGGTTGAATGGCTACGTAAATAAGCAAAATTGCCGCATTTGGAGTGAAGAGCAACCAGAAGCCGTTCAAGAACTGCCCATGCATCCCGAAAAATGCACTGTTTGGTGTGGTTTGTACGCTGGTGGAATCATTGGACTGTATTTTTTCAAAGATGCTGTTGGACGCAACGTTACGGTGAATGGCGATCGCTATCGTTCGATGCTAACAAACTTTTTGTTGCCAAAAATGGAAGAACTGAACTTGGTTGACATGTGGTTTCAACAAGATGGCGCCAATTCATCTCAAGAAATGGACCGGTAAGTTGGCCACCAAGATCATGCGATTTGACGCCTTTAGATTATTTTTTGTGGGGCTACGTCAAGTCTAAAGTCTACAGAAATAAGCCAGCAACTATTCCAGCTTTGGAAGACAACATTTCCGAAGAAATTCGGGCTATTCCGGCCGAAATGCTCGAAAAAGTTGCCCAAAATTGGACTTTCCGAATGGACCACCTAAGACGCAGCCGCGGTCAACATTTAAATGAAATTATCTTCAAAAAGTAAATGTCATGGACCAATCTAACGTTTCAAATAAAGAACCGATGAGATTTTGCAAAAAAAAAAAAAAAAAGTTCTCAAGCTCCGTTAAGTACAGTTTTAAATAACAACAATAAGAAGCAATATTAGAAGACATGAGATTTAAAACTTTAAATTCCAGATACCTTTTCTTTTGCCCATTGAAAAGATAAGTTCAAATAGCAAATGAATTATATATTCGTGGCAAACAATATTCATCTTCCAAAATATTTTATATTACCTTGACCGCAAATCATATAACTATTAAGGAGAAAAGATAATGAATTTAACTACAAGTACTGTTGAAATTGGTGTCACAGTTATATCCAAATAGCTGCAAAAACTTAAAAGAACACCCAGTAATAGTTTAAGCTCTTGCATTCAAGAACATTATTTCTTAATGGTAACTTCATCCATTTTGTTCCGTAATAATTTCAAAATGTCCCACAAATGTGTTTATTTATTTCTAAAAAAGAAAAATGTTCACAGGAAATACCTTTTGCCTCAATCGATTTATCCTAATTTGAGTGTCGTTGTTTTATTGTGCAAACATTGCGTTTTTAATCCGCATCTTAATAAGAAGCTAATAAATACTTACTTTCAAATTAAGGTCTAGAATTAAACAGTTCAGTGTATTGAATAAAAGCAAATTTTTTTTATTTTTCAAACATTAATTATTTTTTTATTATTATTATTATTATTATTTGCACATCTAATATTCTTTATTGCTTCTTGTAAAAGAAACTTATTATACAAAGTTATAGAAAATCTTACTTACTATTTTTAAGGGTGAACGGTATAAGATGCTACGAATAGCTAGAGCCAGTAGGTTAGGTTAATACATGAAAAATTCGTATGTGAGGTTTATTTTTTAAAACCTAAGATACATTTCAGCATCCGGTTTTCTGTTTTTTTATTACAAATCAATAAAAGCATTAAATTATGGAAATAAAACTCATAATTAATTTCATACAATTTTGAAAAAAAAACTAGTTTAAAATGTTTTTTGATTTTTTTTTCAAAATTTCTAGTTTGACAATTAATTTTTTTTAAATTTCTATTCACTTAATTTAAAATGAAGATTAAATAAGAGATGTTTAGCTTTTCAAAAAGGTACAGCATGGCATTGTAAGTTTTACCTTTGTTAAAAAAAAATTCTGTTTTCAGTAAATTTTTTAGGGAATTGCACCTCCCACCTAAACTGGGCGAAAAAGACCCCTCTCCTATAAAACTTTTTGTATGTCTTAACCCAACCTGCGCGCTCCAGCTTTTTGTGCATTTCATACCGATCTACAGGGTGAATATTTTCGAGTTTAAAGATTTAAAAACGTCCAATTAACAAAAAGGTTATCGTTTGCAGTTTTTATTAACTTTGTTGAATACAATAGTGAAATACTTTTTATACTGACATTACAAAACTCATTCCCAAGCATTACATTAAATGCTTGATAATGGTCATTAAGGCTTATGTTTTCAAGTAATTGGCATACAAAATATATATCAGAATTTTGTGTACAAAAAATTACTTTGACTAAACCAAATTGAATTAATTCTTCGTTAAAATTATTTATTTCCACAACGCAGTTTTCAGAAATAACATTACTTTCAGAACAAATTTGCATGATTTTAAAAATGTTTGTTAGTTTTGAGTCTAAAGTTATTTTATATTTTACATATAATTCATTTATGTTTATATCTTGGCTTTTTTCATAATTTAATCTTGCATAGACATTGTCTTTAATTAAAAAATGGGCAGCTTTCAACTGAAGCTTAATGGCAATACTTTTTACCAAATTCCTGCGATTGATTGTTGTTTTACTATTTTTTTTTTAAGCTTTGGTGTTTTGCTTCGTATCTCATAGACCATTTGTTTTTAAGAGGACCAACCTTTTGCATAATATTTGGATAATGTAGCAAAATATGGGCTTTAAATTTTAAATTATTTCCAAATAATTTTATGAACAACTTATGATGGTCGGTAATGATGCTCTTAAACAATTTTGAAGTATAGTATGTATAACGTTCGCTAAGAACCAAACTAAGCAATTTTTTAAGCATCAATAAAAGACACCATTCATCTGATTCATCTGGAATTATATCTCCAATGATAAGTGGTAAGTTATTAACAAAATTTAGCATTTCTGAAGCAGTGAACTTAATTTTTTTTATTTTCAAGCATTCCGACTGTAATATCGTCGGGCCTATTTTTGGTACCGAAATCAAACTTTTTATGTCTATAGTTAAGAGTATCTAAGGAAATTAGTTTTATCTCAATAAATCTCTGCAAAACTCTGCAAATGTCTTCGTGTGCAACACCTTCTAGAAAGCCGTGCATTATATCGACACTGAAATTTTCTGTGACATGAAAATTAGGAAGACTATGCCATACACAACTCTCTTTTATTCCAGTTTTAGATAAATCATTTAAGTTTAGGTCATCTTCGTAGTTGGATTTGTTTCTAAGAGGGTATGCAGATTTCAAATCATCCTTTCCAATTTTGCAGAATCGACAGGGAAAATTGCAGATAAAACATTCCGAAAAACCAGTGATTGCATGAAGTCCCAAATTGTCACCGAGTAGATTCACAAAAATTAATTTAGCACGAGTAAATTGCTGATAGTTTATCTCCACTCCAATTTTTTGTAGATATTTTAATTCTTCAATGATAGATTGAAACATAACATCGTTTCCATATCTTGAACGATCATTTGAAAATATTAACGCGGCTACAAAAATATAGTCCAATCTTGAATTTAGAAATGGAGGGAGACAATCAATTTTGACATAAAGTGCTCCTATTTTGTAGGCGCCTGCATGAGCCCCTAAAGGATTTTGTGGCTCAAAAGAGGAACGAAAGAAGCTTTAATGATCGGCAGTATGGCAGTAGCACTGGTGATTTAATGGTTTATCTCACTGAACAGTGCAACAAATCCCTTTATCGTTTCGGAGAAAATAAGATTATTGCACTCGATATTTTTTAAAGTATTTGATAGAGTCTGACACCAGGCTCTTATCGAAAATGCGTTCTTTCGGTATCGATGCTTCCCTTCTGGATTATAAATGACCATTAGGACCGTTCCATACAATTCGTATATCTTCAAAATAAAAATGTTGGTGTGTCCCAGAGCTTCGCTGATGATGCGTGCTTTTATTGCTAACAGAGTAAAAAGCATCAAACCTAAAGAAAAGTCTTGGTCTCAAAGAAGTAAGTTTCCGTTCTTACAAAGTCAACCCTATAGAGGAAAATCGGAAAAAGCACAAACAAGCAAGAAACTCATGCAACTTCGTTATTGAAAGAACCAAATTTTTGCATGACCAAAAATTACGGCAAAAAATTCTGCAGTGTCCCAAAGGCAGTAAAATTTTTTGGTCATTTGTAAAAAATATTAAAAACTTCTCAACATCTTCGGTTCCAACGCTCATCGACAATAACAAACCAATTGTTTACTCTTCAGAGAAGGCAAACTTGCTCGCCGCCCATTTCGCTGCCAGCTCCACGCTGCCGCATAGCAACGTTGCCCCTCCTGTACTTGAGAATGTAAATTTTTCCATGGGGCAGAATTTTTTCCGCACTCGTACAGTAGCAAGAGTTCTCAAAGATCTCGATATACACAAATCCGCTGGCCCGGATGGTATACCCCCGATTCTTCTGAAGAGGTATTCTTCCACACTGGTAAGCTTTTCCATCGCTCCTACTCTTCTGGAATCTTTCCTAGAAGATGGAAAACAGCATTTGTCCAGCCTGTCCCTAAGAAAGGTGACCCATCCTCCCCCTCCTCCTACCGACCCATAGCACTGACATCCCTTCTTTCTAAGGTCATGGAAACACTGATTAACCGTCAGCTTAAGGAATATCTCGAAGATCGTAAGCTTCTCCATGACCGTCAGTACGGCTTCCGCAGCAACCGTTCCACTGGTGATCTGATGGCATATCTCACCGAACAGTGGAACAAATCTTTACATCGCTTTGGTGAAAGTAAGATTATTGCTCTTGATATCTCCAAGGCATTTGATAGAGTTTGGCATGAAGCTCTCTTATCGAAAATGCGTGCTTTTGGGATCAATAATACTCTTGTTCGTTGGATTAGAAGCTATCTTCTGGTACGTTCAATACAAGTTGTTAAATGGGGAATAAGATGTCGTGTGGAATTTAATGTGTCAAAAACACTATGCTGGCTTCTGTGTCTAAAGCGAAAAACACCCCCTTGCCACTATGCATGAGTGGTACTTACATTTTGGATCATCTTGAAATTTTCGGTACGTGCATCGCCAACAAATTCTTGTGGGACGATTTTATTTATTTAGTTTAAGTTTTATTTGATTTTACCAAAATAAGACAACATAAAATATAAAAAAATTAAAATAATAATAAAAAAAAATTATATTGATATATATAAAGAAAAAAAGGGTATATCCTGCATTAAATTAATATAACATGTTTAGATTACAAAAAAAAATATAGTTAACATTTATTACATTTAAGAGTTAATTTCAAAAAGTCACGAAGAGTCTTCACTTAACATTCGGGATAATATTTTCTTCTTAAACAGTTTCTGCTCATTGTTATATCAAACAAGTCGTAATAATTAATAAAAGCTCTGGAACACCGATTAAAAGATTCGTGAGATGCATAATAAGACTTTGATTTGTTGTCAATTTGTTGTTGTTGTAAGTTTGTTGTCAATTATAACTCCTAAGTCAACAGCGTCAATTCTAACTAGCTTCTTCGCTTCAATGAAATAAAAAATAAATAAATAAATTTATTGGCGCGACAGCTTCTTAAGGAGCCAAGGCCTAGTGACTTATACTCTCTCAACCATTGCTGTGTGTGTGTTATTAATCTGCAAGAATGGAAGGGACCTACAGTTTACCGCCGAGTCCGAACGGCTACATGAGATGCACTTTTTCGAGACAAATGTTACTCTTGGAGGTTTGTCAGTTCCTTGCAAGAGGCAGTACCCCGGAAAAGAAGATGGTTATAAGCTGGTTTCGAACTCAGGCTCATTCGCTTAGCAGTCCGACATACTAACCACTAAACCACGGGGCACCACAATCTTCAATTGAATAGTCAACATTTATTGCACTTTTTTTTCAAAAAATTCCGCATTTAGCAACATGCCATTCTTTTTGCACCAGCTGACATTCTTTTTTACAAGACATACTTGTAAAAAAAAGTCCATCGATTTCGCTGTTAAAATTACAAAATATCTTGAGATCATCGGCATACAAAAGGTATTTGCCTCTTGTAAATAACAAAGGCAGATCATTTATAAATACTAACATTTTGGAGCGGACCAAGATGGCTACCTTCAGGCACTCCAGACATTACATTTATTTTACGCAAATTGACGTCACAAAACCTAACACACTGCGTTCTTTTATTCAAATAAGACTTTCCATTTCAATAAACACAAATACCATATTTATTTAATTTAAAAACAAGAAGGCCTATGTATGGTCAACTTTATCAAAAGCCTTACTAAAATCAGTGTATATCACATCAACCTGGTTCTTTTTCTTCATTTCCAAAAGAATGTAAGAGGTGTTATCAGCAAGATTTGTAGTAGTAGATCTACCCTTAAGGAAACCATGCTGATGCTCACTTATTAGTGGCTTGAGTATTTTCCTTAACTGGTTAGTGGCGAGTTTTTCAATAAGTTTCGGTATAGCCGATAAAATTTCAATACCTTGGTAGTTTTTTTTTATATTGGATTTATCACCGCTTTTAAATATAGGTGTCAAAAAAATAATTGCGCCAGCTATTAGGGAAAATACCATAACCAAGTTCAAACAGGGGGGCTTTGCTAAATAATTTGCGATTCTCTTCAAAAATAATGATGAAATACCATCGGGACCACTACCATAGGCTGCGAACAATGTCAGACATTGAAAAAAGCTTTCAACAATATAATGAAAGTAATTATTATATATATATATATGACCAGATGTTACCCGCGACTTCGTCCGGCTGAAATTTATCAAAAACTGTTTATGTTCCAGCGCAACCTACGGGTAATTCAAATTCAATAGCTTTAGTTATTCCTTTCAAAATGAGCTCCCTGCTTGTAAAGTCCAGTCAAAATCGGTCCATAAATAAGAATTTTCGAAAAAAAATACACCAGCGCCACCTTTTGAGTAAATAACATAGCCTAAGTTACTCCTTAGGATATCAGCTACCTGACAGTGAAAGTCCCGTCAAAATCGGTGCAGCCGTTCCCGAGATTACCCGGAACAAACAGACAGAAAGACAGACAGACAAAAATTTTTTAAATGGTGTTTTTCTTATAAGTACTGTACATGCTTTCGTATGTATCAAGAAAAAAGCTGTTATTTTGATTTTTAAAACAGACACTTCAGTTTTGTTTAAGTGTATAGATGTTGCCAAAAAATACCGCAAGATGTTTTGGTTTCCTTCGACGATGTGAGAAATTTGTTTTCCCCTTCTGATCTGGCTACTTTCTACAAATCGTATTTCGTATACCCGTCCAAGACTACAATACAATTCTCATATCTGGGCGGGTGCTCTATCAACTCACTTGAGTCAATTGGATGGTATTCAAAGCATTTTAAATGATTGGAGATGATCACATCATCAGAACATTTTTTTTTTTTTTTTGATATTTTGATATTTATTGAATAAAAAACATCTGTACAACGAGCTTAACTTTAGCTTTAAAGATGTACAGGATAGTTAAATACATACATAATTACAAATTATTGGAATTAAACAAAAAAAAAAGAATAAGAGAACAGGTATTATAAACTAAACAAATCAAAGAAAATAAAAAATTACTAATAAATTAAAGAAATTAAAAAAAATTAAAAAATTGAAAAATTGAAAAATTAAAACTTTAAAGTTGCAATACGAAACATAAAATAAAAAAAAAGTTATATAAAACAAAAATTAATATATTTAAGTATGTTCAATTCATATTTGAGATATGCTCAAAGCAAAGTTCATGAAATTTTCGGTGTTCGATACTTGACCTCAGACGACTGGGAAGATTATTCCACAGTCTAACAGCATAAACGAAAAATTGCCTGCGTGATGTCAATGTAGTAAGTCTTGTTAACAATTAATTTAGAGAGAAAAGAACAACATCGATATTTGAAGAAGGCTTCCAAGTTACATCCTAAAAGTTGACGAGTATAAGACGAAACATGATCGTATCTGCTAAGATTAAAAACGAATCGTGCAGTAGCATTGATGGTAACCTTAAGCTTTTGAAGTGACTGGGAGTCAGGATCTGAAAACAATTCACATCCATATGATAATATGGGTAAGATAAGTGATTTAGCGAGTTTTAATTTGACCTCGGTTGATAGAATAGATTTAGCGACAGATAAACCTCTGAGTGAACCATAAATTTTAGCAATTACTGAGTTAATATGAGTATCCCACGTCAGTCTATCGTTGAATTTTATATCTAAATTTCTTGCGTAGGACACAAATTGAATTGGACATTTATTTAAAAATAAGGGCGGAATGTTTTCAAGATTAAGTTTATTTTTAGCAATCGGGATGGATTTCGTTTTTCAGGATTCAGTTTGAGTCCATTTCTGGTCGACCAATTGTATATGGATTGCAAGTCATGGTTCATTTTAGCTAACGCAACGTCAATCTTCCCCATAGGAAAAGAAGTGTATAGTTGGACATCATCTGCGTAGATATAATACTGACAATATGACAAAACAGATGGCAAATCATTTATGAACAAAGAAAACAGTAAAGGTCCCAATATTGATCCTTGGGGAACACCAGTATTAACGGAAAGATACGAGGACAGTTTATTATTGCACGATACTGCTTGCGAGCGACTTGTCAAATATGAATAAATAAGATTTTTAGCTGTGTCAGAGAAATTAAAATACGTTGTCAGTTTATCACACAGAAGATTGAAGTCAACACAGTCAAATGCTTTTGAAAAGTCAAGTAAAGTTATCAAAGTTATATTACTATTGTATAAGCTAGCCTTATATCGTCAGAAACCTTTAGAAGAGCTGAAATACAGCTATGTCCTGGCCTAAATCCTGACTGTAAAGGGTTAAGAAGACGTTTTTCTTTAATATATGCTTTCATTTGATTACTTATCATCATTTCGAAAACTTTAGATAGAAAAGGAAGTATAGCTATAGGTCACTCCAACATTGACGTAATGTTTAATGTGTCTCTCTCTTTTCTACCCTTTTTTCTGCGGTCATTGTTCTAGAGAAATAACCGATTGCATTCCTCCCCTGAAATAGTTTCATTGTAATACTCGCACTACCCTCGAGTCCAATTTCGGTTGTACAGAGATTCCTTCTTGAGCTGTACAATTCGAATGTCGTATGTTTTGCCTGACTCTATGTTCTCTTCCCATTATGATGTTCTCAAGTTCAAAAGCAAAATTATATAATAGAGCAGACAATATTGCCGTTATTTCTAAATATTTCTTTTTTTTTTTTATACCGCCTCTCCTTCCTAAATAAGGGTTGATAAACCCCCCTTTTATAGTTAAACAAAATATTTGTATTTAGTCCCCCTACAAGAATCGGTTTTTATTTTGCGGCGCCAAGTTATCACCCGAAATCTAAGACCGCATGTATCTACCTCTTTAATTTTTCTCGAAAACTGAAAACCATAACACATCATTTAGTTTTCAGCGTTCAATTATGAATTAAAAGTAGAAAGAAATACTTAAAGCGAATTCAATACATTTATCTCAATAAAAATAAATTGCACGACTGGATCGCACGTACTTGCTCATATGTGCGGTCACATTGCAGAATAAAATTAAAGAAAATCAAAGTGAACATCAAAGCATTTATTCGCAGAATGCCCCCCATACCTACCTCACTGTTTATACGCCGGCCGCCGTATGTATAAGCAAGCAAAAAAGCAAATAAAATAAAACAAACATAAAAAAATAATTTTAGTAATTTTTAATTTTCTCAAAAACTAGAAGACATAAAATCTTCTAGTTTTCAGGTATTGATTAAGAATTAATAAGAGCAACGAATTTTAGAAAAAAAATAATATATAATTTTACAGTTTTGAAAAATTACACTTTTTTTTTATGTTTTTTTTCCCAAATTTTGAGTTTAAAATTTGTTTTTTCAAAAATTGTCCATAGATTTCACTTGATTTAAAAATTAGCAAATGGAACGGAGTATTGGCTTTAAAAAAAAGTATAAAACTTACCTGTAAGTATTACCGTTATTTTTGTATAATTTTTTTTATTCTTTAAGTACTTTTTTTATGAAAATGCCCCTACCGCCCAAACGGGGGAGATAGACCCGCCCTCCCATAGAAAAAAATGCTTGTATTTGTTCTACAAAAAACCGTTATTATTTCTTGGCGGCTAAGTTATCGTACTCTTGCCTTTTTTTATATTAGTTTTCAGAATATTGATTTTTCAAAAAAAAAATTCAAAAATTTAGTTAATCAATATATTGATACGCAGAATTAATTTGCTACCTAGCTCTTCTTAAACATAAAATTTGAAAGAAATCCATAGAGCCGCAACCGAGAAAGCCAAAAAAATTAAAAAAAAACCGTTATATGAAAGGTCCCGTTAATAGACTTTTCCCGTATATGTGGTTCCAATGAAATGATAGCCAATACCAACAAAAAAATTCTCAAAATTTTTCATTAAAATCGTTGGAGTCGTTTTCGAGAAAAATAAGATTTTTCTAAACGGTCATATGGCAGGTACCGTTATTTGTAGGGCTAAAAATAAAATTTCAATTTCCCCTCTGGGGAATGCCAAAATAATCACACACACCAAGTTTGAAGATAATCGCTTAAGCCGTTTAGACTGCAGTTCGTTATACATACTGATAGACAGACAGACATTTTTCTCGATCACTTTTTTAGACATCTCTATGATCTTAATGTCATGTTTGATTGCTATCTCAATTTTTTTAATATTCACGAATCCTAAACTTGCCTTATAGTCTCTATAATCGCCAGTAAAAAATGTTTATATTTAGTCCCTCTATTAGAATCTGTTATTATTTTGTGGTATCAAACTTATCGCAATCTTGCCAAATACCCCTACCAAATTAAAATAAAATCTACAAGCTGATAGACAACCAGAATTATTCAATTAACTACATTAACCGTGTTTTATTGCTAATCTATAACTAGCGCAGTATTGGAAGTCCCATAATTCATTTTTAATTTAACCCCGAATTGACAACTGACGTCTTGTTGAATAAATTTAGAAGGGTGTGTTTCAAATTCAACTCAGTTCTTGGACAGAGACATCCGGATAGAATATCCAACCATGACGTCATCAGTGACCCTTGATGATAGAATTAAATTCGGTTTTAGAAAAAAAAACTGCAGTAATTTAAGTTTCAATTGATGCTGGTTTTGTCTAATGTCTTATTTGATTGATTTAATATACCTACATTTTAAGTCAATTAACACATTTTATTTAATCTAGTCAATTTGGGTCACTGATGACGTCAAAATACAGGAAGGCGCTGTCTTGTAATCTTGTATCATGAAACTCAACGAAAATAAATATCCTATTTTTTTTATACATTCCAGTTGGTTTAAATTTCATTCCAAGATTAATCTCAACTTATTATATTCACTAATTTCACTAACCTAATTATTGACACTTATTGTTTGTTGTATAAAATTTTACTGCGCTGGGTATACACTTACCAATAAACCATGCCTATTATAAATTTTCTATCATCTTAATTTGATTATTATGTCAATTTTAGCATTTAAAAGAAAGAATAAATACTGACATTTACATCTCCCCAAACATAAAAGCTTAAAGGCTTTATCGAACAAGACAATATTTGAGAGCAAACGTATTGTCGTTGTCCATAATCATAATTTATTTTGTTGCTGAGGTCCACCAATGTTGTCACTTGTCTCAATTTGTGTTTTCTTATAACAAGCCATTCCATAACAACTATATACCACCTCATAGACCTCTTACCTAACACCACTCTGTATCCCTTGCGTTTAAACCAGACAAACAAGAGACCAACGTGTTGACCTTAATATCAAAAATAAAAATCAAGAGCTTACACTAGATCACTCTCACTTTTTAATCGAGTTTTATTTGGCTTTGTTTCATCGCGGTGGCATTTTAATTCAGCCACAACGAAAAGTATCCGGTGTCTAAGAAAACAGGCTTCAGGGTAATTAATATACAATTACTACAAAATTAAAGTCAAGTCAAATCAACCAATCATTAATGGTTTTTTTATTTCTGGTCCATGTGCATGTGGCGCTAACATATTTCTCCAATTATCAGGTGTAGTTTTAGATTTGCGCTTTGTGTATAAATTCTGGCAGTAGTTACTAATGGTTAATGAATTTATAATTTAGTGAAGTATTTCGTACTGATATGTACGCGTGGCATACTATAACTAGTACTGGTACTGGCTTGCCCCCCTTCTTTGATAAACCCCTCTAAAACTAGATACCTTCAAGTAAAAATGCACTCCTTGGTGGGTGTGGTGGAGTATTTTTGTCCAATTTCCAGCTGGAAGTGGGTTGGCAAAGACGGTAACATTTTACATTTTACTATTACCAGAAACAACATAAAGTAAAGTAAGTTCGATTGGCGCAAGTATTAGTAAACAAGTCTAAACTTTAGGCTGGCTGTAGTGACGCTCACGCCACCAACGCCGAGATCGTTAAACACTCAAAAGACTTGCTTTTAACAATATAAACTAAAGATATACATATCAATAAAGAATCCCGTCTACCATGATCATGGTAGGTTTGTTTGATTTTTTTTTTTTTTTTTCTTGTGAGTATCTGTACTACACTCAGAGAAATATCACACGTACTGTATATTTTATCCAACGTACTTTTATAACCAAAAGTCATTGTGGTTCCAGCAGTTGGGGCGAGTGCTTCGTTTCAATTAAGTTTGCTTGGGTTTTATCTTTTTGTGAAAACTTCTCGTGTTGTGCCGTGGTCAGTTAGTTTTATTGCCTTATCTTTTTTTTTATAGTTTCCGTTAGATTCTTGTATTTACTTGTGGCTATTACTTTAATTTTGTTTATTTCAAAATTGTAATCAAATAAAAACAAAACAAAGGTAAAACGTTTTTTTTATGTCTTTTTTGAAGTTTTTACTTTTAAGTATTTTTGCATGCGAAATTGGAAGACACTTTTTTTAAAACCTTAATATTTTCTTATTTGGACGTGGCAAATTGCAGATTTTAATCAGCTCTAACTAGGAAATAACTTATCTTTTGTATGTTTGAAAAAAAATCTTTTTAATTACAATTCATTCGGGCACACACATGTTGATTGTTTTTGGTTGTTGTTTACTTAGCTAATTGAACTGAAGAAAAGTGCTTTGAATTTGTATCTCTGTGTTAGTAATTATTATAAAAGATTTTCTTTATTTTTCTTCATATAAACTTAATATTTTTTAAGCAGCGCTTGCATTCGCTTTTAATATTAATAAAACTTACTATAGTTTGTATGATGTGTTGTGTATTTGAATGAAAACAACATCTGTGAAAGTTCTCATTGTAGTTATATCTTGAATTCAGGATCCAGCTTCTTAAATATTAACTAAAAAAAGTGCATAAATAAAATTAATTGATAAATAGAAGCATGAAGCATTACAATATGTTAAACTTCATATAATTTTCCTCCAGGACCTTGTGGCTTCTGCTTAAAACAAGACGAGTACACTACTTTCCAAAACCCATAATAAACATTTCGTGACATATTTTCATAACTTGTTTATCTCTCCGTGCTGTAACAAAAAGATTTTAACAATAATTTATTGTTTATTTAAATCTCAATGCAGTTCAAAAAGACAGGAAAATACCTTCTCTAAAGCAAGATCTCAATGTGTATTTGCTCTTGTGCCAGAAGAAAAATGTTGGTATTCCTGCATTTGTGAAGCTTTTAACGTTTCAGATGCGCGCTACCGCAGCAAATTTCTGGCTTAATTTATCACAAGAGACTTATCTAATTTGAGTCAATACAAAGAATTGTATAGGATTTGTTGCTTGTCTTGGCATGGCAGGGTAAATCTTGTTAAATCTAGAAAATTAACTCTTTTCTATAGTTAGTAAGTAAAGTTTATTTTTAAAATTCAAACATAAAATTTAGAATAAATAATGTATAAATAAAGTTTGGCCTTCATTAGAAACCGTCTGCCGGATGCCAACTCATTTTTTACTTGGGATTTATAGGGACTAAGGCAAGTTATGCATTCGTAAAAAAAAAAAAAAAAATTCTAACAATCAAACATGATATTACGATGATAGAGAAGTCAAAAAAAGTGGGTCCGGAAATTCCGTCCGTCTGTCTGTCTGTCTGTCTGTCTGTCTGTCTGTCTGTCCGTATCGATATCTACAGCCTAAACGGTTGGGCCGATTTGATTCAAACTTGGTATATAGTTATTTTAGAGTGCTCTACCCCACAGTTTTTGGAATTGGCAAAACTAACGGTACCTGCCATATAACTTTTAATGAAAAACTTATTTTTCTCGAAAACGGCTCCTACGATTTTGATAAAACTTTCAGAATGATGTTTTATGTGCAAAATCTATCTTCTAGTTGTAATAGATTTTTCAGAAAATGTTTTATAACGGTACTTCCCATATGACCGGTTTTTTAAAATCAGACTTTCTCGTTAACTAATTGACGGATTTTGATGAAATTTTCAAAATATATAGTGTTTTATGATTTAAATAATATTGTTTATCAAAATTTTCAAAAACATTTTTTTTTTAATTTTAATAATATTTTTTAAAAAAATATTTTGTTTTTTTGAATATTTTGAAAACGGATCTATAGATTTTTTTGGAAATTTTTCTCCTAGTATAAACTATAGATTTCTTAAAATTGACATACTAAAAAAAAATTTAAAATATGTTTTCGAAAAGTTTTTCAAAAAAAACATTTTTTTGAAAAAAACTGGTCGAACGATTTTGAAATGAAAAATTCATAAAATAGAAAACAGCAAAAGACATAAGATGGCTTACAACATTTTTTCCAAAAAACGTTATGAATAGTGTTTTTTTGATTTCATAAAAATTTGTCCCCCAAATTTTATTTCATATTGCTCGGCTAAGCCCTAGCCATTAGTCAAATAAAAGAAGGTGACAACCTACATACATACCTACGTGTTTTAAAGCATTTCATCATCATAAAAGCACACAGAATAAATAAGGAAGCCTATGATAAACACACAAAAACAACTAACAAATAAAAAGAATTATTCGATGCAAAAATTTCAATCGAGAAAACAAAAGTTTACACCTTCCTATAAACAAACAAAACCACTGTGTTAACTTTTAATATTGTCTCTACCCACTCGCTTAACAGTAGTTGGAATGCGTATCTTAATTTTAGTACCTTCCAACCTTATTATAGGTACCTAAATCCTTTATAAATTCCATTGGTCCCATATTGGGACGTATAAAGGTCCCTTTACCTAGCATTATTGCCCTACTGCTGATTCCCACGAATCTTTATGCCAGTTTTTTCAATTTTTTCCATACCAAAACGAAAATTAAACTGAAAAAAGTCCTTTATATCTTTCTATTAGCAAATTATATTATAAACAGTAAGCAGCAAGTGGAAAGATAATACTACACTAAAAAACTGCAAAAGCTAACAATCCTATATATTTATGTGTTTATCCCTTTATCGTGACGCAAGTTCGTTCGAGCTTTAAACCACAACGATTCTAAAGAAGTTGCACGTCAAAAAAACATTAAAATTAAATCTTTGTCAAAAAGACGGCTGTACCTAAAAAGGATTAGCACACGGGAGCAAGTACGTGCGACCCAGTCGTGCCTTTTATTTTTTTAATATATGTGTAATTAAATAAAAAAACAATTTAAAATTGTATTTGAATTTTTAGTGTTATTCAGAAATTATTGTTATTAATACTATAATGAGTAGATATATAAATATAATAAATTATACATGTATATATCTACATATATGCATAATGCTTGCTGAGACAAACATGGATTTTAATCTTTAAAATCTATTCGACACCTTATGGTTTCAATGCAGAATTGGGCAAGGAGTTTCTTGTTCTTTCCATTTAAAATGCTAATCGATTCTTCTTCATTTAATATTTAATTACAAATCGTAATTCTTTTAGAATGGGACAAACGGATAGAAAGTGGTAATGTGTTTCTTGTTCTTGCAAGTTACACAATGGACAAAATTTTCTCGGGTCAATAAAATATGGTCTATAATTTAAATCAAGAAGCGGAAAATTTTAGAGATTTCAAAAACGCTCAAACTATCCGAAAAATAATTGAATTCGTTCAAATTATATTCAAATTTTGGGTACTGTGATCGATGCGATTAGCTTTTAGCTTCTTCTATTAAATCTGATCTCATCCGTGCATCTATGATCTTAAGAATGTTAGTGTTTCCCTTATATTTCGGGTGCATGCTATATATTTTTTTTTTTGGTGAAAAACCCTTGCAATTCTTCTATCTCGTCATAATGCTGACAACTCCATACTTGAGATGCATACGTCATTATAGATTTTAAAAGCAGCTTCAAAAACTTTGAATTTAACGCTATGCGCAACATTCTTGTTCCTAAACAGATTTTTCCAGGTTGAGTTTATTGCAACCATTGATGTGTTGAAGCTTCATCTGAAAGTGTTTTTTTAGGTTCAGATTGTGTGGGAGTATAATAGTGAGGTAGTTGTACTCGTCAACAACTTCAATGTTTTCTCTATTCAATACCCATTTTTTATTTCTACAATGCCTACCTCTTGCTGACCTAAAGATCATAAACTTGGACTTTGTAGTATTTATCACTAAATTCCATAATTCGCAATACCTACTTTATTTGTTAATCATGAGCTGCAGGCTTTCTGGCGAATCTGCAAATAGCACTTTATGGTGACTCCTGCAACTCGAATACCGTTTCACTATATCGTTTATAAATAATGCAAACAGCAATGGAGATAACAAGCATCCTTGCCACACTCCGCTTATAGTTTTAAACCATTTAGACATTTCTCTCCATCATCACATACCGCTGACAGGGTGTTCTCATATGTATTTTTTAAAACATGTAAAATGTTGGACGATATTCCGAGAAACAGTGCTCCACGGTCAATACTGTCAGAAGCCGCTTTAAAGTCAATTAATATAGTATATAATTTTTTCCCGTTGACAAGGTAGTAGTCAACTACATATGTTTCGTATAGCAAAAAGGAAAAGCAGCTTGAAACTCACTAAGTAATCTGTTTTCTTTCATCCAAACTTCAAGTCAAGGCTATCTAAGATGATTCCAGTAAATATTTTGGCAATAACATTCATGCAAGAGATGCCCCTATAGTTTTCAACATTATTTATGTCATCCTTTTATGTGTATTGGAAAAATTATTTGGCACTTCAGCTGTAATGTAATATTTGGGAATAAGTCTTAGCTAGATTTTCTAAAAACGTATTGCGAGCGTTTTTAAGGAACAACATGAAACTGTCATTTCCTGGCCCTTTATTGCCCTTGGCTTCGTCTAAGACGATCCCTATTTCGACTAAGTTTATATACTGATCTAACACGCTTACAGTCACTAAGTTTCCAGCAAAATGTACTGGTTCTGGGATAACATTCTTTAAATAATAAGCCAGTATATTGGAATCCAAATCTTAAATTTATCTCCATTTAGTTCTCTTATAGCGATTTTCATTCAAATTTTAGGCATTTGATTTCAAAATCGAGATTTGATCTTTTAAATGAAACTTCTTTTATGATTAAATTGTAGTATTGGTGAAGGACTGTCACTCTTCCTTTGTCATTTGCATTTAGGGATGCAATTTCGTTCATAAAAACATCGATATTCTGATGATGATATCGATGTTTTCTCGATGTTTAAGAGAAATGTTTATGAACTAATTTTTTGATGCTCAATAAGCGGTTACTTCTTAAGTTAAAATACGAATAGTAATAAAATAAAAAAAAAAACAATAACTAGCCAGCTATTTTTTAATTCTGAAGGCTGTGTTTCATTGCGTTTGTAAAACATCAAATGCGATTTTAGTAAGCAAAACTAAATAATCGAAAGACCGTTTTTTTGCCGATATCTCATAATATATGAGGTTATATTGAACAATAACCTGAAGTAAAATTATAGTTTTTTTTAATCATTTACAACTTTTTCGGAAAAAAGTTTTCAAACCCTAAACCCCACCCTCACACACCTTCTCAAAAAAAAATTAACCTGGAGTAGTGACCTTCCGTGAAATTCCACTATCAATTCTATATCATTTCTTTCATGGAATTTGTGTTTATTTTGCTTTTATCTCTAGGAAATAAATAATCGCAATTTCATAAATCTTATATACGTAGTCCTGCCATAAGTTCTGTTCCTCATACAAACACGTCTTATTCAAATAATAAACAAGTTATCAAAATTCTTTTTACGATATTTATTTTGTATTAAATTGACGTTAAAAATTTGTAGGAAATTATTCAAAGTGGCCACTCTTAGCCTTGAAACACTTTCTTAAACGATCCAGCCATTCGTCTATCGCCGCACGCACGACTTTTAGTGGTAGCGAAGCTGCTGTCTTCACCAAATCAGCTTCAAGAGACTCAATATTTCGGTGAGGCCTACAGCAAGCCTTCTCCTCCAAGACGGTAGGTAGTCCAGCAGATTAAGATCCGGGCTGCCCGAGGGCCAATCTTCAGCGGCGATAAACCCTGGTAAATTGCCTTTAAGCCAAAGTTGGGTGGTTTTTGCTTTGTGAGCCGGCGCAGAGTCTTGCTGAAAAATGCAGTGCTTGCCCGCAAATAAGGTGTTATTTAAGGGCTTCACAACATTCTCTAAAACATCACGTGTTTTCACTCCCTGCTCACAAAAATGCAAATTTGTAACACCGTCATACGACACTCTCCACAAAACCATCACTGAAGCTGGATGATGGCCTCTTTGATTTTTCCAACCTTTTCAGCAGCTTCCTTGGAGCTATGGGCGTAAATCCTGTCGTTTTGGCGATTAAATTTCTGTTCCACTGTGAAAATTTTCTCATCTGTGGAAAGAATATTTTTGTGTCCTCCGTTTGCGTGTCTTAAAAGCAACACCTTTGATCTTGTCGCTCTTATCTTGCGCAGAGCCTCAGTCAGGCGTTGTCCAGTACTTCTACGGTAAGCGCCAAGCCTTATGTCTTGTTTTATGAGGCGTGACATCGTTCTTGTGGGTATTTCCATTTCTCGAGCCATAATTTTCTGTTTGCGGAGGGGATTTCTTCTGCTTTGATCACTGCTGGCGTCCTACCTTGGCGAGGTCGGCCACTTCTTGCTCTATCATCAACAGAGGAGATCTCGTTGTACCGTTTTATAGCGCGATAAATGAATTTTTTCGATATTTTGAGTGGTTTCAGCAATTCGAAAATCTCAGTGGGAGTTTTACTGCATTTGTGCAGTGCAATAATAGCGACGCGGTTTTCTTTTTTGTCCCACTCCATGTTTATCGTTTCGCGTATTAACTGTTACTTAAGGTATCCATTTGTCCGTTATATATTTTGAGAACAACAACAGATCAATACAATTTTATTTTTTTGGCGTCTTATGAGTTAGGGACAGAACTTATGGCAGGACTACGTATATAAAAATGGTGTGAAAAATGTATAGTAATTCATCAATTCAAAACGTCTTGGCCGATTTGGCTCAGTTTTTTTCCGTTGTTAGTAATCGCCAGGAAAAGGTTTTTACGAAGAAACTTTTTGGAAAATCCTCCGGAAAAGTCAGGAAATTGGAAAAATCGAAAATTGATTTTTGTATGGAATTTCATATAACCAACATTAAATTTGAAAAGCTTGGCCAGTTTTGATTCAATTGAATCAAGAAAGGCTAGGGTAAGCCCGAGCAACGCCAGGCTAGTTTAATATAGAAATGACATTTCACTATTTTGAATTTTAAACTGCGTCCACGATGCGTGGTTTCGAATCTTTGAGAAAAGAATCGATTTTCTCTTCTTTTCATACAAAAAAAAGTTGTCAATTGCCCAACATAAAACTGGTTTTGCATGAAGTTTTAGTAACAAACATTAAATTTGAGATCTCTACGTTTTCCTTTTCAGAGATCGGACCTTTCGACACACGTGGCACTATTATCGTTCACCAAGAACGATGTATCTATGTTTAAGTGGGTTTCATCGATGTTTATGAATGAAACATCGATTTCTTAAAACATCGATGTATCGCTTGTATGCTGCATCCCTATTGACATTGGCAGAAAAGATTATTTACATGTATGTGTGCATTCAGATCAAGTCTTCCACTCCATCAGGGATCAAATCTTTTGTGTTGAGATTTTATCTAGATTTGCTCTTTTTTCTGGCAATGAAACTCTCAAAATTCAAAAAGATCAAATCTTTTGACAGAAAGAGCAAATCTTTTCTTGAATGAAACTCGCTATTACAATGTTCCAGAATTGGCCCGAATCCCTAAAACTATTTAAATTCTTTGAAATGCCCGGAAAGTAATCATTTGTTTTTCGGTTTAACAAAGTTGTTTGTTGTGCGTGTTAACATTAGATGCATCTCGCATCTAAGCTAGTTTAAAGAGTTTGAAGGATTTAGCTCTAGCTTTCTCACAATCTTTATCGAACCATTTTTGTTTTGTTCGGCAACGTACCTACTTTCTGTTAAAGATGCTGCATTTTGAATAGCATCGATGAAGAATTCAATTTGCTGACTAATACTTTCTTGGTTAAAATCAGTTTGCAGAATATGTTCGCATCATAACTTTCCTTCTCCTCTTCTCTATAAAAAAAGCCAATTTGCCGGAAACACCGCACAGAAGCGCTTATGCCTCCGACAAAGGTCAGCTCCCCTAAAGTGTCCCCGTCAATTGAACCGTTCAGTATATATATTTCGAAATTTTTTTCTTTACAACTTCAATTCTTGGTTTATATAATGAAAGGCAGATAATATGAAATCAGTTACTATATTAAGGGAAAATGCTACTGGAAAAAAACGCTTATATGGTACTTAAATCTAGTATTTCTGTGTTCCCATAATCTACAATAGTATAATAGTATTAAATTAATTTGAAAGTAGACGAACAAGTTCGTTTTCAGAATAAGTGCAATTAAAATAAAATCTTTCTCGAAATTTACTTATAAGGAACATAATAGTATTAGCATTCGCCTTATCATGGAGCCTATTTGTTGAGTAATACCATGGTAATCCAAGCATCATTTTAAGTATTTTATTTTGGCAAACTTGAAGTTTTTTGATATGAGTGTGAGCGCAGTTAAACCAAAGTGGTGCCCCATATAAATGAATAGCTTGAAAAATGGTTTTAAATAATATTACTTTATTTTGCATGCTAAGGTTTGACTTTCTATTAATAAATGGATATAAAGTTCTTACTGTCAAATTGATTTTATTCACTGTATTTGAAATGTGAGGTTGAAAAGTTAACTTATTATCCAAAATAACACCGAGATATTTGTAATTATCTGACCATTCGATTTCTGCACAGCATAGACGAAGTTTGGCATAAAACCACATTGCTTGGGTTTTTGTAGCGTTTATTTTTATCTTCCATCTGTGGAAAAAATTCTCAATAAGTAACGGGTGATTTTTTAAGAGCTTGAGAACTTTTTTTTTTTAAAAAAACGCATACAATTTGCAAAATCTCATCGGTTCTTTATTTGAAACGTTAGATTGGTCCATGACATTTACTTTTTGAAGATAATTTCATTTAAATGTTGACCGCGGCTGCGTCTTAGATGGTCCATTCGGAAAGTCCAATTTTGGGCAACTTTTTCGAGCATTTCGGCCGGAATAGCCCGAATTTCTTCGGAAATGTTGTCTTCAAAAAGCTGGAATAGTTGCTGGCTTATTTCTGTAGACTTTAGACTTGACGTAGCCCCACAAAAAATAATCTAAAGGCGTCAAATCGCATGATCTTGGTGGCCAACTTACCGGTCCATTTCTTGAGATGAATTGTTCTCCGAAGTTTTCCCTCAAAATGGCCATAGAATCGCGAGCTGTGTGGCATGTAGCGCCATCTTGTTGAAACCACATGTCAACCAAGTTCAGTTCTTCCATTTTTGGCAACAAAAAGTTTGTTAGCATCGAACGATAGCGATCGCCATTCACCGTAACGTTGCGTCCAACAGCATCTTTGAAAAAATACGGTCCAATGATTCCACCAGCGTACAAACCACACCAAACAGTGCATTTTTCGGGATGCATGGGCAGTTCTTGAACGGCTTCTGGTTGCTCTTCACTCCAAATGCGGCAATTTTGCTTATTTACGTAGCCATTCAACCAGAAATGAGCCTCATCGCTGAACAAAATTTGTCGATAAAAAAGCGGATTTTCTGCCAACTTTTCTAGGGCCCATTCACTGAAAATTCGACGTTGTGGCAGATCGTTCGGCTTCAGTTCTTGCACGAGCTGTATTTTATACGGTTTTACACCAAGATCTTTGCGTAAAATCTTCCTTGTGGTCGAATAACACAAACCCAATTGCTGCGAACGGCGACGAATCGACATTTCACGGTCTTCAGCAACACTCTCAGAAACAGACGCAATATTCTCTTCTGTACGCACTGTACGCATTCGTGTGGTTGGTTTAATGTCCAATAAAGTAAACTGAGTGCGAAACTTGGTCACAATCGCATTAATTGTTTGCTCACTTGGTCGATTATGTAGACCATAAATCGGACGTAAAGCGCGAAACACATTTCGAACCGAACACTGATTTTGGTAATAAAATTCAATGATTTACAAGCGTTGCTCGTTAGTAAGTCTATTCATGATGAAATGTCAAAGCATATTGAGCATCTTTCTCTTTGACACCATGTCTGAAATCCCGCGTGATCTGTCAAATACTAATGCATGAAAATCCTAACCTCAAAAAAATCACCCGTTACGTATGCCTTCCAATAGGATTAAGCACATAGGAGCAAGTACGTGCGACCCAGTCTTGCCCATTTTTTTTGCACTGATAGTGTCTTATTCAGCAATTTAGTTTAGGGTTATATTTCCATATTCACATTGTTTTTGGGTGATTTTTTGTAAGTCTAAAAACATGTATGGATTCATTTCCATCATACAATTTGGCCCCAAATAAATGAAAAAAAATTTTTTTTTATGAAAATTTACAAAAGATTTTCGTTCAACGTCAAAAACATGTTGGCAAACGTTAAAATTGATCTAGGCCGGTCTTATAGACAGACAAAAAAAAAATATTGGCCGGCCAACGATGCAATTATCATATCAACTTGAACTAATTTTGCTCTCCAGGTCCAGTTTTTTTTTATGTAGCTAATTGAAAATAAAAAAAATACAAAAAATTCCTAGGCACACTATTATGGACTAGGAGAGCCACAGAAAGGACGAACATCACAAAAAACAAAAAAAAGGTCATTTCATTTCTAATTATTTCCAGAGCCAGGCCAGAGGCAGGATCGAGGATCGAAAACAAATAAACGCAAGGAAAAAGTGCACATTCATATTCTGTGCGATACGAAGAGAAGGAATATTTACGTTTTAAAACGTCCATGCTCCTCTGAATGAACCTTTGAGCTTAGAGCATGGAAAAAAGAGAATTTTATTTGTACACCAATACATGCAAGTACGTTTACTTGAGTTTTGAGTTCTGGTCTGAGGTACACCCAGCCTTAGGGTAAAAAATGACACTTGATGGTCCAAACCTCCTATCAACCTCTAATACAAAATTCCTCGTTTCAAAATATATCTAAAAGTAATTCACTTTGGCACGTGAATTTTTGATTTTTTTTTTAAATCGTAAGACGGTTTCTAAATAAAACAGTTTAAAAAAATAATTCAAGAATGGAAACTTAAGCAAATAACCTACACTAAAAAAAAAGTCAAAAACAAAACAAAAAAAGGTCAAAATCGTCGATTTTCATTGAATAAAGAAAATATGAAGATGGTGCAAACGCGCCTTAAAAATTACAGATACATACATGTTCAGAATGACCCCAAAAATTACATATGTCAAGGTCACCCCCCCTCGAGTTGTAAATTAAAATACATAATTACCCATATCTTATTATAATCGGTTAACCGGTTCTTGAGAAAGTAGAGAAAAAAACGGTCCTATGGAAGGTTCGGTTATTAGCCAACCAATTTGAACTTTTTGTTCACCAAAACATAATTCACACCTACAAGAGTCCATTAATTTTTTTCAAATAAAACGTCTGGTCTGGGCTAGGCTGGGGCATTCAAAGAGGTAGTCATATGAGGCCTCTTCTGCATCAACGTATTGGGACCCTCTACATAAGTCTGATGTGCTAATACCCATTCTGCTCATGTGGACCCCATTGATTTGTGACTCGTAAGGATGCCAACCAAAAGGGACAGTTGTCTATCTATAGCCCAGTAAATGCTTGAAGAGGTTTTACCCTGCAAAAGGTCGGGTAGTTGTGAATTGTTGATATGTTGTTTGGTATGCCCTGAAAAAAACAAACAAAAATTCCAGAACGACGCCCCCATCCCCTCCGCCCCTTCGCAATCGACGAAAAATTACTGAAAAATGAAAAATAACTAAATTCTATGAAGTGCCTCTTGACAGGTACTTTTGGATGGAAAAAAATCGGAACTTAATTTAACTTTAAGTTCATTTTGCGTTAAAATGCACCAGAACAGAGTTATAGGGCAAAGAATGAAAAAAGTGCCGATTTTCAATAATTTTTTGTCGATTGTGAAGAGGCGGAGGGGGTGTGGTTGTAGATTTTTTGTTTTTGTATATACAAGCATCTCAAACAACATAAAGTTCACATGTTCAGGCTCCATTTGTTGGACTATATCTTGGTAATTGAAATAGAAACATTTAAATCGTCAATATTGTAGGTAATTTTAACGTTGGACGTAAGAAAATAAAGTTATTAATGAAAAACCAAAGAAATGTCGAAAATTTTGCAGTTTGTTATTTTGAAGACTATTAACGCTTTGAAAAACGGGGTTCAATATAAAAGACATTCTAGCACATATTTTTAATTTGAGTGTTTTCTCTGAATGTTTTTCAGATAGTTTAAAATGTGCTTATGTTATTCCAATACTCAAGACTCAAAACAGATATATGAAACTATCGACCGATTTCTTTGATGCCTTCAATATTAAAAGTTTTTAAAAAAGTCATTAAAACAAGAATCCTGCACTTTTTGACTAAGCAAAATTTGTTTAGCCCCCTACAATTTGGTTTCACGACGGGTCTATCCATAGAAGATGCACTTTTGGACTTCTGTTGCTTTATATAGAAAGGTAAGGATAACAAGAAATGTTGTGTTACACTTCGTTAATATAACTAAAAGGTTCGATATGGTTGACCACAATATTCTTTTAAACTAGTTAAATAACGTCGGCTTCTGTGTTGAATCTTTCTAAGACTAGCAGACCCGTGCTCGCGTTGCTTCGCAAAATTTAAAGACAAATTTGTGTTTATATAGTACTGCCTATATATGAAAGCATTGCTCAATGGGGCTTACCCTAGCTTCTTCCATAGAATCAACCAAAAGTTTATATATGCTTACAGTGGGTATACTGAATTCGATTCTCTTTAACGGAAAACACTTTTTAAAGAAATAGTCTTTTTTGATGCTTGTACATATTTTTTTTTTATTTTAAAGCCTCGCTTCAGGGTAGACAATGTTGGCAGTACCCAAAAACTGATTGACATTTGACATATTTTTACTTTCGGTTGCTAAATTACTTGCTGATGCTGTTTTTTAAGTGCATTTCCACGACGTCTTTCTTAATTTTTCTTCTCTTTGTGAAGGTTGCTCATTAAGACGTTGAGAACATTTTCTTGTGGGCATTTTATTTCATATCTATACAATGAAAAGAATATTTATTCAATGCAATAAAAAAAAAATCATGCAATAAAAAGGGATTTGAAAATTAAGTAATTAGAATCGCCATCTGCAATACAAAAAGAACATTTAAAAAGTGTTAACATAAAGCATTCCCCATTTTCTATGGAGTGATGACCACAAAATAATTGATTTAAATAATAGATTTTCATTCATATTTAGATTTAACATACATAATTTAAAATAATAAAATAATTTTTCTTTATAGCATACCAAAAACAGAACAAATAATAAATTGCACGACTGAATCGAACGTACTTGTTCTCATGAGCGGTCACAGCTTCGAATGAAATTTGAAAAATTTGGGAACTTCAATGTTCTTATTCAACTTTTGTGACTTTTGATTATTCGAAGAAAGTATGTAAAACAGTTTTCAGCAGAATAATTTAAACGCCATTTTATTTCTTTAAAAAATGTCAAAAAGTGTGATTTTTTCGAAATCTTAGGAACCGTTTTCAAATAAAACAGGTTTCTTTTAAGGTTTTTTTTTTATTAAAAAATAAATAAATCAAGAATGCAAACTTAAGCACAAAAATAACTTACACTTTTAATAAAATTCTACTTACCTGCTTTCAAAATATTGATTTTTCAAAAAAAAAAAAAAAATTATTTTTTTTTCGAAAATATTTTAATTTAAAATTACTTTGGCTACATACGTCCTCCTGACCATGAAATTTGATTGTAATCGGTTAACCAGCATAAAACTATTTTACGTACTTTTTTCGAACAATTAAAGCTCATAAAAATCGAAAATAAAAAACTTTGAAATGTTCTTATTATATATTTCTGATTTTATTCGACGATAAGAACATACGAGCAAGTACGTCATTATATAATAATAAAAAATATTACAACATTTGTTTTGAAAAAATCAGTTTAGTACTTTCTGAGATCCTGCGTGACAAATATTATAATTGTTACGTCTTTAGATATAGAAAACTAAATTAAAAAGTTAAAGTGTGCAATGTCTTAAGTTTATCCTAGAATATCAATGTAGGTGTGGAAAAACGAATCAAGGACAACGACCTTCGGATCTGCACGTGGAATGTTAGAACTCTTAACAGACCACGTGCATCCAAACAACTAGCGGAGGCCCTAGACTGCTACAGAGCAGGAATTACTGCCATCCAGGAAGTGCGATGGAATGGGCCGGGCAAAAGGAGGATGAAAAACTGTGACGTGTACTACGGTGATTGCGCAAGAAGACTACAGCGTTTATTTGGGTGCGGATTCGTCATAAGCGGTAGACTTAGGCAAGAAGTCTTGGGCTTTCGACACGTAAGTGAGCGACTTGTGACAATCCGTATCAAGGCTAAATTCGCCAACATTAGCCTAATATGCGCTCATGCCCCCACAGAGGACAAAGATGACGCCACCAAGGATGACTTCTATGAGCTCTTCGACAAAACATATGAGCAAAGCCCTAAATACGACGTTAAGATCGTACTAGGCGATTTAATTGCCAAAATAGGTAAAGAGGAAATCTTTGGTAGGACTGTCGGAAAACATGGCCTACACGACACAACGTCTGAAAACGGACTTAGGCTAATTGACTTCGTAGCGGCACATAACGTCACCATTGCAAGCACACGGTTTCCTCATCTCGATATACACAAAGGGACTTGGCGACACCCAGATCAAAGAACCGTCAATCAGATTGATCACGTTGCGATCTATGCAAGACACGCCTCCAGTATCCTGGATGTTCGCACCTTCCGAGCAGCTAACATCGACTCGGATCACTACCTTGTTGCAGCAAAGGTAAGAATGCGAATAACCCGAACTCCACAACAACGGAGTAATACTGTGAGGAAGTATGACGTCGGAAAGCTGCAATCGCAAGAAACCGCCAGAACCTATGCCGATCGAATATCCCGTAACCTCAAGAAATCCAGTACCGCCAGCATCAAGTGCCGAAGATCAGTGGCAACACTGCCAACAAGCCATCAGAGATGCCGCAACTGATGTGCTAGGTTTCACTAGACCACCACCACGAAACCTCTGGTTTGATGACGAATGCAGGCAGGCCCATGCAGCCAAACAAGAGGCATATAAAGTGACGCTGCAAAGAAAGACGAGAGCTGCTCGCGAGCTCTACGAGCAGAAAAGACGGGAAGAACACCGGCTTCTCCAAAAGAAAAAGAGAGAGCATGAGAAGCGCGCGATCGAAGATATTGAGAGATGCTACTCCAGGAACAACGTGCGGAAGTTTTACCAACAGGTAAAAAGAACATGCCAAGGAAAAAAATCCCGCACAGAAGCCTGTAGAGATAGGAATGGAAACCTCGTAGTAGAGTCACAGTCGGTGCTGAGTACATGGAAGGACCATTTCTGAAGACTTTTAAACGGCGATGAAGACCAAAATCCCGCTGTCAGGCAGAATGAACCATTAAACATGGATGATGACAGACAAAACTTTCGTCCACCTGACCAAAATGAAGTAAGGATAGCAATATCTAAACTTAAAAAACAACAAGCTGCTGGACCTGACGGACTACCCGCCGAACTTTTTAAAGCGGCCGGAGATGACCTGGTGGGGTGCATACACCAACTCATCTCTAAAGTTTGGTCAGAAGAAAGTATGCCTGATGAATGGAACCTCAGCATCGTTTGCCCGATCCACAAAAAAGGAGACCCTCTAAACTGCGCCAACTATAGAGGAATAAGTCTCCTGAATATCGCCTACAAGATCCTCTCTGCCGTACTATGTGAACGCCTGAAACCTTTCGTCAGTAACCTGATTGGCCCCTATCAGTGTGGTTTCAGACCAGGAAAGTCCACAATCGATCAAATGTTCACGCTACGGCAGATCCTGGAAACCACCCAAGAATTCCAAATTGATACCCACCACCTCTTTATCGATTTTAAGGCCGCGTACGATAGCATTTATAGAGACGAGCTATACAGAGCCATGTCAGGTTTTGGCATCCCCACAAAACTCGTCCGACTGTGCAGGATGACGATGGAGAACTCTCGCTGCTCCGTCAAGGTTGGTACTGACCTCACAGAAGCTTTTGACGTCAAAAAAGCATTCCGACAAAGTGATGCGCTATCGTGCGATTTCTTCAACTTAATACTTGAAAAAATCATAAGAAACTCGCATGTCAATTGCAGTGGGACAATTTTTTTCAAGTCTGTGCAATTGCTAGCATACGCTGACGACATAGACATCATTGACAGAACTCGGCGAGCTGTCACTGGAACGTTTCCTAGCATAGAAGCTGAAGCGGCTAAGATGGGACTAGCAGTCAATGAGGCCAAAACGAAGTACCTGCTGTCCACAAAAAGGGACACACAACACCGGCGGATTGGACAAAACATCACAATAGACAGGTACAACCTTGAGGTAGTTAGGGACTTTGTGTACCTCGGATCCGCTATAACATCTGACAACAACATCTCGTCAGAAATAAAGCGAAGAATTACTCTTGCCAACCGCTGTTTCTATGGGCTAGGAAGGCAATTGAGTAGCAAAGCCCTCTCTCGAAAGACAAAGGAGACTCTGTATCAGACCCTAATCATCCCAGTCCTGCTCTATGGCGCCGAGGCATGGACTCTATCTAAAGCGGATGAAGATATCCTTAGTCGTTTCGAGCGTAAGATTCTTCGGAAGATTTTTGGCCCTATCTGCGTTAACGGGCTTTGGAGGAGAAGGTTCAACCAAGAACTATACGAGCTGTACAGCGACATTGACCTGGTCAAAAAAATACGCATATCACGTTTAAGAGGCTAGGTCATGTAAAGCGAATGGACAACAATGCTCCGGTTCGCAGGATCTTCGATTCCATCCCAGAGAGTAGACGCAGTCAAGGAAGACCTCGCCTTAGGTGGCGCGCTCAAGTGGAGGACGACCTGAACCAACTTCGAGTGCAAAACTGGAGACAGCTAGCCAAAGACCGAGCTGGCTGGAGAGGCATGTTGGTTGAGGCCCAGGTTCGTCCCGAACTGTAGCGCCACCTAAGTAAGTAAGTATCAATGTAGGTGTTCCTCAAAGATCTGTTTGGGACCCCATTCTGTTCTTAATTTATATTAACTTCCTTTTCGATCAACCTATTCCAGTAGTAATTGTTTTTGTATCGATACCGTTAAGCATTTTTAGTATTTAGGAGTTACAATAGATCAACATTTTAAATGAAACAAACACTTCCATAATTTGAAGCAGTACTTCTTATCCAGTATTCGATGTTCGTCTAAGGAAAATTTGTTCTAATACCACCCTAACTACGGTATATAATGGATTGTTCCATCCCAAGCTACAATATGGACTGTGTTGTTGGAGGGGTGCTTATCTTAACAAATTGCAACAGCTAATTGTGCAATAAGAAAAATTTACAACTCCCGCTAAGCTCACTCCATGAAATTATTTCGACAAACAAACATTGTACCCGTTCGTCATTTATATTATTATAAAGTTCTTAAAATATTTTTTATAAGAGGTAGATTTAGGCAAAGTCCTATTAGTAATTTTTGTAACTTAAGAAGCCCAGCCTTTTCGAACTACACTTTTAAGAAACATTTAAACCATAGCATCCGGCAAATTGTTCAATAAACTCCCTGAAGATATGAAGATAAAGAAGAATATAAACAAATATACAAATATATCTATAAAAATACATTTGTTTGTACCAGAAGTGCTAAGGCACTTGATTTTGTTCACTGATTTTGTTGGAACGGGGTTTTCGAATCTCTTCTTAAAACATGGCAATACCAACTGAGCCGGTCGCTCTCTCTTTTTTCTAAGATGGTATTTTTGACGTGAAGTCTTCCTCGGATTTTCGTACTTCTTATTCGGTGAAGCTGTCATGCGAAGCATCTTCATTTCAGCTGCTGTTAATTTACTATCATACGTTTTGTACATTATCCAACATTGTGAACCGTATGTGTGCAGGACACACAGCCTGCCTTTCAGCTCTTCGACACTGTTCTTAGTAAATTTTGGCGACCGAACCTCTTGGTATTTCTCCTTTCTTATGTTATGTACTTGTACATAATTCTCACACAAAGATATTCAGATTATGCCTTCTATATAAAAAGCAACAAGATGATTTGAAATGCAACTATTGTTTATAAGGAGAATATCCCAGAATATAAGTTAACAAAATAAATAACCACATCAACCGAATAAATTCAATGTATTAATATATCAATTTTTTTAATGTTACTTTTATATTACATGACATATAATATAAAAATTAAATTTATATATTTTTCAGTTCCATTGGATTTTGTATTATCAACTGCATTGATAAAGATTATCTCACTTGTACTCATACTCAACTAAAATGTGTGGTAAGTTCTTTTTGATATTAACAAAAAAAAAAAAAAAAACCGACAAACTTTAGTTTCCCAATTATGATAAGAATTTTTTAGTCGCTAGCGAAATAATCATAAAATCGATTTATGTATTGTACTTAAAAAAGACGAATATTATATTTTACCCCAAAAACATAATCCTGACCTACAATCATAACTTGGGTTCGGATAATAAATGTCAAAAAGTTATTAGATCTCTTGTAGAGCCAAGCTTTTAACTCTACACGCCATAACTCTACAAGTTCTAACTTCACAAACTCTATACCTTAGTCAAAATATGTCGCTTCATTCACATTTGCATAAGGTGTTTATCACTCTTCTGTTATACGGGTCATTCTATTATAAGAGGTTTTGAGTCTATTGAGAATGTGGCCCAGAAGAAAAATTGGACTTTTTTTACTAAACGCATATATTACGGATTTAGCCCCATTTATGTACACATTCACGTAAGGGCAAGCCACTTTATACATATTCAGTTACTTTTTAGAAGCCCAGGGTGAAGACATCAAGACCAGGGGAGGGACTTTCACGTAATAAAACAATTAATTAAAACTACTTTTATTAAACATTGGACTTAACTTTTATTGAGAGTATCATTTTTTACTACAGCCTTTCTTTAAATTTAAAACTGGTTCTTTAAAATCCTTAACTCGATGACGAGATGTGTTATGAGATGAGTACGTTATGACACCAAGTTTGAAGTGATCACAATTTATACTTTCATTGCAAAAACAACTTAAGGACCTCATTTTAAAAAAAATTTGGATCCTCAATGTTCCATGAGACCTGATGGACACGCAAAGTACCAGGGAAAGTCTTTATGTATTCTTTGACACTCCCTAGTACAGCGTCTTTCTCTAGGATATTTTTGTCGTCAATAAAGAGAACTTTAATACTGGGACAGTTTCTCTGAATAGCATCTGACAATTCACTCAGAGATGCTATATCACTGCCACTAGCCACCAATCGGTCTGCTGTTCTCTTACAGACAGCACCGACACCATCAGGAGCCCCCTTTCCGTGTCCGGCTTCATGGTAATTCCAAGTAAAGCGTATAAGGTTTAGATAAAATTCTGTTAAATGAGTGACAAAGAAGTAAAACATATATTTGTTGCGGTATTGTGTTACGGGTCCATCGCTCCAAAAATGCAGGATTTTCACTTCGGGGGGCAAGCTGTTCAAAATTGGCTGTAAGTGAGCCCATATAGCTGGAGGTGAATGTAACAAATGTTGTTAAAAAGAGCAATAGCATGTAGTCTTTAGTTCACCTGATGACTCTTCTTTTGTGTAAGTTACAACCGTGTGCAGACTTATCTGTTGACGCGAACCTCCGAAATGGAATGCCTGAATCTCTTCTGCGTATTTAGTTAAGTAATTCTCACTAAAGTCCATGTGAATCACAGCTTCTTTCTCTGTCAATGTCGTCTTTTTAATCTTAAAAGCAGAATACTGGTGCACTATGTTCAGTTCATGGTGAAGAAAATTATCCAAGTTATGTTCCTACTGCGCTATCAAGTCGCGAGGATTAATCTGAATTGACTTTTTCAAATATTTTGTCACCTTTCTTGCCTTATTCGTTTTCGGATCAGTTATATTTTCTGAGACGGACTCCCACTTTTTGTAGACAACTTGAATACTATTATTAAATTCTTTATATACAACTCCTTTGTTTTTGCAAGTTGTGCATTCTCTTAAAAGATACTGCTCATTATACCTATTACAACAAATTATATTAAGCAGGCTTTGATACTTCGATATAGATATAATTTTGGCTCGGAATAGAGCCGTAAATTCAGATCCATATTAGCGTGAGTAATGCACAAACAAGTGTCACGTTTGTCGCAATTAGGTTGTACTATCCAAAATGGCTTTAGGTGACAGAATGCAAAATATGAAATCGTGATATTGCACTCCTTCATAAAAGATTTGTGGAGATTGCTTAAAATATCCAAAAGAACTCTCTTTTGCTTGCGGTCTCCTTTCTTTTTCACATAATCTTTTTTACCGGCACATAACCTCGTATTAGAATCATCTTCAAGAAAATTTATAATTTTTCCTCTTCATTATTTCATAACTTGATTTGACTTTTCGTTTATTTTCCATCAATCGTACTTTTCCAAATTTTCTCAAAGGTTTCATATTTTTTGTCGGTTTGTAGTATGCCAAATTTGTTAACCAATTTCCCACTTAAAATTCTTCTGAAAATTCGCTTTTCCTTTTCATTTGAAAGAGTAGAATAATTTTCTTTCAATTGTTGATCGAGTACTTCTGCAAACATTAATTTTGTCTTTATTGTGTCAGTTGAAGAATTCATAATTTGTTCTATTTTACGGTTAGGTGTCAACTTTTCAGGCTTTTTTAATCTTTGGAATCTTTTTTTGTAACGTGCCAATTTAGTTTTTAGATTTTTTATTGTTTCATCTTTTTTTTATTTATTAAATACCTTTGTCGTCTAGATCGGTCTGATATAATTTAAGCAGCTAGCTCGTCTATCAACTTCAACATTCCCTTGCGGCACATGAGCATCATCATCCGAAATAGAAGCTGTTACCGGCACATTAGTAACATTTTGAAGGGCAAGTCGTTGCCTACGCTCTCTTGCTTTCTTTTTCCATATTTTCCGTGCCTTACGTTGCTCTCTGGGAGTCATTTGGTCGACGGTTTTTATTATTCCTTTTTCCTTCTTTTTTAAATACTTTTCCTTATCCTTTTGTTTTTGCAATTCATACTTTTCTGGATCATTTTTAATCCTTTGATAGCGTAATCTCTCTGCTTGACGCTTCTTCTCTAATCGTTCTTCACGTGTTAACTTTCTGCGTGGAGCCATGATCTGTAAGAATATAGTTACATGATCAATATTATCTCTGCTGGTGAGTGGGTATCTACCCTGATAGTTATCTTGCCAGGGGAAATACGGCAGGGAAGAGACGTTTTCGTGACAAGCTTAAAATTTCTAACTGAATAAAGTTAATATTGTGTTAATAATATATGACACCTCACACTTACCTACAGTATTGTTGAATGCAAATATATTAAATTAATTTTATAAATTTTGCGACCTTCCAGAGGAGAGACACAATCACCTTGCAAAACTGCTGCAATGCACTGTCGCGTGGCACCAACTAACAACTGAGAGCGATCTAACAGCTCGTGTGTTAAATATTACAAACTTGACCTTGATACGCGTCTTTGAGACCTATTTTAGATATGGCAGTCTAATATTTCTGTTTGTTATAACGGGCAAAAATGCACCAGCGTGGATACGCAAAATTAACGGGACAAAAATGAAGTTTGAAAATTATTGAAAATTAACAAATTTTATTTAATATTTTTTTTATTATACTCAAGTAACGGGTGATTTTTTTGAGGTTAGGATTTGCATGCATTAGTATTTGACAGATCACGCGGGATTTCAGACATGGTGTCAAAGAGAAAGATGCTCAGTATGCTTTGACATTTAATCATGAATAGATTTACTAACGAGCAACGCTTGCAAATCATTGAATTTTATTACCAAAATCAGTGTTCGGTTCGAAATGTGACAAATTGACGAAAATGACAAATTTTGTTCAGCGATGAGGCTCATTTCTGGTTGAATGGCTACGTAAATAAGCAAAATTGCCGCATTTGGAGTGAAGAGCAACCAGAAGCCGTTCAAGAACTGCCCATGCATCCCGAAAAATGCACTGTTTGGTGTGGTTTGTACGCTGGTGGAATCATTGGACCGTATTTTTTCAAAGATGCTGTTGGACGCAACGTTACGGTGAATGGCGATCGCTATCGTTCGATGCTAACAAACTTTTTGTTGCCAAAAATGGAAGAACTGAACTTGGTTGACATGTGGTTTCAACAAGATGGCGCTACATGCCACACAGCTCGCGATTCTATGGCCATTTTGAGGGAAAACTTCGGAGAACAATTCATCTCAAGAAATGGACCGGTAAGTTGGCCACCAAGATCATGCGATTTGACGCCATTAGATTATTTTTTTGTGGGGCTACGTCAAGTCTAAAGTCTACAGAAATAAGCCAGCAACTATTCCAGCTTTGGAAGACAACATTTCCGAAGAAATTCGGGCTATTCCGGCCGAAATGCTCGAAAAAGTTGCCCAAAATTGGACTTTCCGAATGGACCACCTAAGACGCAGCCGCGGTCAACATTTAAATGAAATTATCTTCAAAAAGTAAATGTCATGGACCAATCTAACGTTTCAAATAAAGAACCGATGAGATTTTGCAAATTTTATGCGTTTTTTTTTTAAAAAGTTCTCAAGCTCTTAAAAAATCACCCGTTATATTTGTTTAAATTTTTAGTTGGCAACTGCGACAAAGAAGGTGTGTTATATCCCCGTACTTAACTAAAAACGTCAAGGAGACAGGCCAGGGTAGAGATTTTTTCATACTTAAATATGGATTTTGAGGAAAATGTACTACAAATGGGCATTTCATTATATTGCTATTAGATACTGCGATTTATTGCATAGAATGGCAACACTTTTAATAAAAAAGGAGTTTTATAATGATTGCCATAAACATTACCTCTTATCGTAGAATGACCCATACAATAGCTCTTATGGTAACGTAACGGCCAAGCCACATATTTTGATTAAGGTGTAGAGTTTGTGAAATAAGCGTGTAGAGTTAGAAGCTTGGCTCCTACATGATAACTGATAATTTTTTGACAGTGCGAGTCATATGGTGTCGTCTTGGCGCCATTTTATATGAAAATGTTTTTGGTGGGATTTTTTTTCATAAAAATTCTTGCAGCCGTTTTTGGGAAAAGTAAGTTTTGACTTAACGGCTGTAGAGCACGCAGGTACCGTTAATGTTTGAATTATTTATTTTTTTATTATTATTATTTTTTTAATAATTTGTCCAAACGTTCAGGCTGTATATATAATACTACAGTTTGCAGCTTATGTTTTGGTATATGTATTAAAAAAAACCTTCTGGTAAGTGCAAGCAACAATTTGACAAAGGTTTATTGCAATCGGATTAACAAGGCAGCTCATAAAATACAAACAAAAACTAACAAATATTGATCACAGCTCCATCTATAGGGTTCAACTATATCTAAAAACCACCAAGGTAACCATGGTCATATAAGGAAAATAACATTTTGGTAAATATTTCTACTCCGGCGCCCCCTATCGGGTCCAAATCTTACAGGATCACTTGCAATCTTGAATTAAATAAAAATTGCTTCAAAATTTCAACAAAATTGTTCACCCTGCCATTTAGAAAACCATCAGGAACCTATGGTCAAAATAAAATAAATTGCACGGTCACATCGTCGAATAAATTTAAAAAAATGCACGCCCGGGTCGCACGTACTCGTTCTTATGTTAGATAATTGCTTAGTGGCTGCATATGTATGTATATAAAGCTTATTTTTTTAGATGTGTGGTTTTCAAGAAGAAATAAAACGCATATAGTTTAATGTTATGGCCAAGAATTTAGCTTGATTATAAAGATAAGGGTTGTCATTATGTTTTAAAAATGATTTCGGGGAAGTGGTCGCCGCGGCTGGCTCGAATAAATTCCAGCCGAGGCCAAATTTTGTGAAAATCGGTGGCCATCTCGTTTTGGGCCCATTCACTGAACGTGTGACGCGCTTGATGGTCGTTCGGTTTCAATTCTTGCAAGAGTTGGATTTTGTAAGCCTGCAAACTAAGATCCTTCCGCGCGCGACGGTTGATGGACTCATTTGGGTCTTCTTCGATGCTCTGCTCCACCGAAACGAACCATTGTTTTAGTGATACATTTGCGCAATTTACAAACATTTTTCAGGACTAAGTCTATTCATTATGAAATCGCAAACCAAACTGAGCATAAATCAAGAGACAGCTGTCAAAAGACCAACTCCGAAAAAAGTATTGCCAGATTGAAAACCACACGTCTATTAAAATAAAAAAATATTTTTTTTTTAGAAAATGTTTTATTTTTTTTTTTAATTAGGTTTCAGAGTTTTTTTGGAAAAAATAAGTATGCATTAAAATTTGAAAACTAAATGTCTATCGAAGAAAAAATAATATTGATAATCGTTCGACCAGTTTTTTTTTAAAAAGTTCTTTTTTTGAAAAACTTTTCGAAAAAATATTTAAATTTTTTTTCTAGTATGTCATTATAAGGAAATCTGTAGTTTTCATCTGGGAAAATTATTTAAAAAAAATTCAATCAACCCATTTTCAAAATATTTCGAAAACCATTTTTTTTAGAAAATTTTAAAAAATCGAAAAAAAAGTTTTTTGGAATTTTGAAATGCAATATTAATTGAATTATAAATGACTTCCTGTGTGCAATTGAAATGGGGATAATAGTTTACGATAAAACCGCATTTGAAAAAAAAAAACGGTTATATGAGAGGTACCGTTATAGAACAAATTTCAAAAAATTCGTTTTAACTCAAATATGTATTGTAAAAAATAACAACCTGAAAGTTTTATCAAAATCGTTAGAGCTGTTTTTGAGAAATCAAACTTTTTGCTAAAAATTGTATGGCAGGTACCGTTATTTTTCGACCTAGAGCAAAATTGAAAAACACCCCCCGAGACACTACCTAATAAATACTAAATACCATCCGTTTAGGCTGTAGAGGCGCGAACAGACAGACAGACGGACGGAATTTCCGTACCCACTTTTTTCAACTTCTCTATTATCGTAATGTCATGTTTGATTGTTAGATTTTATTTTGCACGAATCCATAACTTGCATTTTAGTACCTTAATCGCAAGTAAAAGTCATACATGTTGTTTTGTTTGTCTGTTTGTTCGTATGTAATGCGCTGCAATACTGTTCGCCCGATTGCAATGAAACTTTGTCAGGTTATAAGCATAATAAAATAAACGTCCAGTAGATGGCGTGCATTGTGGATTAAGAGCAATAGAAAATTACAAATTAGTAAATTACTTAAATAAAGAGAGAAAGATGAATCTATCTCACGTCATAAGGAATATTCATAGTATGGTTCAAATGATTCCCTACAGGTGGCGTTACAAAAGAAATTTTAAAATATCGAAAGGCATGTATTTCCTTACGAATTTAAGAAATGTGAATCTTTTTTTAGAAGTATTCAACCGTTTACACACACATGTACCATTTTATTTAAAGAGCTTAAAATGCTATGAGCTTTGTTAATCATTAGTACTGGATGACGATGCATCATATCATGATTCAAATGCGATAATAGTTCATAACAATCATATAATAATTTTAGTCTTTTATATGTAAAATAATCTGAATTGACTAAACTCAAAAAACAAGTCACCCGCACGAATCAAACGGTCATGCCCACGAAATGCTATTTAATCAAAATGAACATCATCATTGTTTCTCCTTCTTCCTATAATCTTGATTGATTGAGTACCTACAACCACATAATTTACTCTATTAACGAACCTTTCAGATTCACAGAAATGCATAATAAAAGTCTTATCATGACAGAAATGATCTATTGCGAATGAAAAGAGGAAAAATATCTTCGAATTCGAAAATCTATCCGCAACCAAATTCAACATCTACTTTTATCGGCAACTAAATGTTTTTAGCGGCAATTAGTTGTTGTATGTGTAATGTGTGTAAAATCCACCTTCGCTACGGATAGCTTTGCCAAAAAAAAAACACGCCTACTGCAAACTCAACTTTCCCACTCTGTTCAGCTACTGTGAAGGCGTCTCAAAAATCTTTATTAAAGTTAGCTGAGTTTTCGACTGCTTCATAAACATAATATTAAATCTATTTAGCACGCAAAAATTAATTTTATAGCAATAAAGTTTCATGTGTTAATTTTTTTAAATTCTGTATTTTCAGGAATCTTTGCATACCTCAACTACATGACTCCAAAATCCCGTCATGAAGTGCTGGAACTACTCGTTAATGGTCTTAAGCGTTTGGAATACCGTGGTTATGACTCAACAGGTGTTGCAATTGACTCCATGGATGGCAAGGATATTGTTATGGTAAAACGTTGTGGAAAAGTTAAAGTTCTCGAGGATGCTATTGCAGAAAGTATGATAAAAAGTCTTAATGAAGGGGAATACTTATTTTTGTATGTCTTTGTTAGAATTTAGTGGTCCTAATTTTGATGAACCAATTCAAACTCATGTTGGTATATCTCATACACGTTGGGCAACTCACGGTATCCCATCGGAAACAAACTCTCATCCTCAACGTTCTGACGAATCTAACTCTTTTGTCGTCGTTCACAATGGTATTATTACAAATTACAAAGACGTTAAAACATTCCTCGAAAAACGCGGATATGTTTTCGAATCTGACACTGACACGGAAGTGATGGCTAAATTAATTCATCATTTATGGAAACAACATCCTGGCTACTCCTTTAGAGAATTAGTAGAGCAAGTTATTCAACAAATGGTAAGTAAATTACAAATCAGTACCTACTTATAGAAACCAAACTGAAAGTATTATAAATAACATTAATCACTCTGGAAACCACCATACGTGGGCACATTGAACATTGTTTATATAAAATAGAAGTAATATTACATTTCTTTTTACTTTACTTTCACAGGAAGGTGCATTTGCGTTGACATTCAAATCGAAGCATTTTCCA
The DNA here is from genome assembly GCA_963971375.1 of Platycheirus rosarum. Lineage (NCBI taxonomy): Eukaryota > Metazoa > Arthropoda > Insecta > Diptera > Syrphidae > Platycheirus > Platycheirus rosarum. Next base: position 7,976,348 of record OZ020511.1, on the reverse strand, counting down.
GGTGAATGTGTTGCATCACGCCGTGGTTCACCACTGTTGGTTGGTATCAAGACAAAAACTCGTTTAGCAACAGATCACATTCCAATTTTATACGGCAAAGGTACGTTCGATAAATTTGTGTATCTCAACAAAGAAAAAAATACTCGTCCAAATTTTAAGTAGCTCGGTTGCTTTCTTTAAATGACTAAGTTTAAATTACTAGCAGAAGTAACGGGTGATTTTTTAAGAGCTTGAGAACTTTTTTAAAAAAAAAAACGCATAAAATTTGCAAAATCTCATCGGTTCTTTATTGAATTGGATTTAGATTGGTCCATGACATTTACTTTTTGAAGATAATTTCATTTAAATGTTGACCGCGGCTGCGTCTTAGGTGGTCCATTCGGAAAGTCCAATTTTGGGCAACTTTTTCGAGCATTTCGGCCGGAATAGCCCGAATTTCTTCGGAAATGTTGTCTTCAAAAAGCTGGAATAGTTGCTGGCTTATTTCTGTAGACTTTAGACTTGACGTAGCCCCACAAAAAATAATCTAAAGGCGTCAAATCGCATGATCTTGGTGGCCAACTTACCGGTCCATTTCTTGAGATGAATTGTTCTCCGAAGTTTTCCCTCAAAATGGCCACAGAATCGCGAGCTGTGTGGCATGTAGCGCCATCTTGTTGAAACCACATGTCAACCAAGTTCAGTTCTTCCATTTTTGGCAACAAAAAGTTTGTTAGCATCGAACGATAGCGATCGCCATTCACCGTAACGTTGCGTCCAACAGCATCTTTGAAAAAATACGGTCCAATGATTCCACCAGCGTACAAACCACACCAAACAGTGCATTTTTCGGGATGCATGGGCAGTTCTTGAACGGCTTCTGGTTGCTCTTCACTCCAAATGCGGCAATTTTGCTTATTTACGTAGCCGTTCAACCAGAAATGAGCCTCATCGCTGAACAAAATTTGTCGATAAAAAAGCGGATTTAACATTTCGAACCGAACACTGATTTTGGTAATAAAATTCAATGATTTGCAAGCGTTGCTCGTTAGTAAGTCTATTCATGATGAAAGCATACTAAGCATCTTTCTCTTTGACACCATGTCTGAAATCCCGCGTGATCTGTCAAATACTAATGCATGAAAATCCTAACCTCAAAAAAATCACCCGTTATAATACTTTTTCTTATCAAAAAAGTAAGTATTGAAGTACCTAAAGTAAACTTCAAAGTAAACCTTTTTGAAAAAAACCGTTATCGCTCAAGAAGACATTTACATAAAGAATCACACAGAAAAGGCTTTGTAATAGGTAGTTTCGAGAATCAGTGAAAAAGAATTTGCGTAAATTATTACAAAAAATTGTTTACAACTGGAAAAATAAAATCATTGACTTAATTTATTTTAATTAACAAACCAAAAGTAATTGTTCTGATGATGATGTTTGTGAGAACATTAAATTGCCTTTTGAAATTTTATGGAAGTGTTCATTACAAAATTTGTAATAGCTAATTTATTTAAGCGCTCTTCCAAAGCACACAAATTTGTTTGTTCTCAAATATTCTATTTGTTAAAAACCTTCTTGAATGCACATGTCTACAGTCTCTTTTTTATTTAAAATATTCTTGATTCTTGGGATCAAATATTGACCAATTTGTTTTCCAAGATTTCTTGTGTATTAAAAAGCAATTAGTCAATAATAGCTTGTGGATCATATATGTATGTAACAGATTGTTGTGTTGATAAAGCATTTTCACCTTTCGAACTGGCATGACAGTTTAATAACGGATTGAACAGAACTTTCCCAAAGTATTTGTTCAAAATGAATTCTGTGAAAGCCACATTTTGACCCCCCTGAACTTTGAACCCTGTCGATTTAAAACTGTAACCTTTTATACTTAACAATTCTTTTTGAACATTTTAGAATCTTCTACCGATTTTTTTAGACTAATTAAATTTATTGAATGACTCGAAACATTAATCAAGCCGATTTAAAAATTAAAAAAAAAAAACAATAAAGAACTTTTGTTTTCGCCTTTAGCGACAAAAAAAAAATTTAATCAAACGAAAACGGCCAATTCTGGTTTTAACGTTTATATTATATTTTTCCGCCATTTCTAAAGCCTTTGAAAGTGTTTACATACAACATTTTGATGAACTCAAACAATGTTTCATATTATGTTGTTTTGGAAGTGTTTCTAATTGAATTTATATGTTCATAACTCATATCAAAAAGATATGCTTTTTAAAAACAAACTGCAAAAATTAGGCGCGGCTAATATTACGGTGATAATCAAGTTTCATTTGTTAGATAACCACAATTACAATTTTTCATTCATTAATAACATTCTTAGAAAAGATTGAAATTAAATAATATTTTCTGACGAAAGGTGTGTTTATATGCGTTTATATGTTGAAATAATGCAGTTTTTGTGTCAGGTCATTAATTTGTTATAATTTTTTTAATATAGTAAAATTCATATTTCCATTCCAAATTGCTTTGAAACTCAAAATAAACATTTTTATCACAATTAATGTTTTAAATGCCTATTCTATTTTTGCACTTATTTAATGTCTTACCGATTTTATTTTGCTTTCTGTTTTTTATTTGAATTGTTTGTTAAAGCACTGATACTCCTACATTATTTTGTTATGTGGGCCAAATTTATACCCCATGGAATTTGTTCAATTAAAATGTACTGTTTGAAATGTAATGTTTTCCCGGTTATCATTAAAAAAATATTATCGATTCAAATAATCGTTTTGAAATGCAAGAAACACATTCGAAGTATAGTTATTAGGAATTCTTGGGTGTTTCCAACTGAAAATATAACTTTTAAGAATGCTCCCTAGTGCATGCCCATCAAAACAAAGGATTCTAAAGGAGTACCTTGTGGCATAGTGGGTATTGCGCAAATGTGCTATGCCGAAGGCTCAGGTGTTCGATTCCCCTAACAGAGTCGAATGCGTTTTTTCACGCCACGCCGTCCGTGACAAACCCGCACTGGTCATTGTTCACGTTTTTGTTTCATCTTCTGAAATGAATTTTGCGCCGTAACTTTTTCTTTTTTTGTAAATAGGGTCTTTGGCCAGGCTTCGAAAGCCTCTTTCTTTTTATTTATCGCTGTCTTAGCATCATCAGTCTCTCATATAGGTTCATTGACTCGTGAATCAAGAAACAAAGTATATAAACATGTGTTGTTGAAACATGTGTTCTGTTCCAATTCTATGAACATACAAACTTGTACGAATTTTCACGAATTTCTGCTAATTCCTGTTCCCGTACATCAAAAATTTCTAAAAATTCGCTCATGAGAAAGAAAATAACTTCTAAATAAGTTTAAACTTTAATTTAGTTATTTTATATTAACTTTAACTTTAAATGCTTTATAATTTGCCTATTCATTCAGATTATCGATAGTACCGGTAATATCGATATTTATTTTGTAAACCATCGATACTATCGGAAATAAATTATATGATTGATGTAATCATCAACGATAGAAGATGGTGTGTAATACAAGGCGGAAGAAGTTGTGTTGAAGTTGTTTCATTTCATAAAATGTTTTTATTTCTTTGTTCAAATTTCTGAGCAATTTGCTAAAGATTTAAAAAAAAAAAAAATTATTCTAAGGATGGCCAAAGAGAAAATGTTTATACTCGTCTGCATTCGACCACGATAAACACAACCAACGTGTCACATAAAACGTTTAGCAGATCTCACAGTGGCTTTCAAACACTGATTACAATGAGGGCTAAAAAACACGACGAAACGCTTTGAGAAAAGATAGGTAGTGCCTTTGCTTGGCTTGGCTCGTCTTGTCGGGATAAAGTTTGGACATGTGTGTAATGATTTTTTTAGTGCCCCGTGGCTTAGTGGTTAGTATGTCGTTCGTATCCTGCTCATAACCACCTTCTCTTATGGGGTACTGCCTCTTGGGAGGAACTGACAAAACCTCCAAGAGTAAAATTTGTCTCAAAAAAGTGTATCTCATGTAGCCGTTCGGACTGTAGGTCCGTTCCATTCTTGCCGATTAACAATACACACTCAGGAATGGTTGAGAGTATAAGTCACTAGGCCTTGGCTCTTTAAGCAATTGTCGCGCCAATAAATGTAATATATGTATGTGATTTTGATTATTTTTGATTAAAACAAAATCTTTTGGCTTCATTGACATCCTGGTATCCATTTTCTGATAGAATTTGTGACAAAATAGCCGTTTGTGTGCTACGGTGTGTTTTATTATCCGCGCAACAAAACAAAAACATTTCTTCCACAGTTCACATTAACATCCTGGAATATATTATTTATGTTTACTTGAGCAAAAGAAAAAATGACGTTGCGACTTGCGATAAAAATCAGGAAATCTTACGCATCATATAAAAAATTTTTAATTAGAATTGAGCAAAGTGGTTTGATTGAAAGATGTCGAAAAATAATGCATATGAGACAAAAAACAAGTATAGGTCTGATAACTCGGCCTATCATTTCCTATATGCGAGCTTGAATCATATTGAACTCGAGTGCAAGTAAAAGAAAAAATAATGTGCAAATAATTTTTTTTAGTATAAACTAGGCTCTGTCTTATTTCTTTCTTTTGATTGTTAATAATAATTTATGTTTATATTCTTGTGCATAATTACAAAAATTCATTTATTATTTATTTTTTATTTATTTATTTTTTTTTTTTTTTGGTGGCGTTTTATGTTTTTTTCTTCCTTTTCTATGTTCGTGATATGTGTTCCTTAAACAATCAAAAAATACTTTCAATGGGAATATTATGACAATGAAAATAATACATCGAATCCCGTTGTGCCCTCCTATTACTTACACTGCTATTTTAACCTACTATCAAAAATACATTTCTTCTACTACTACTACTGCTCAAATTACTTCGATTAAATAAATAAAAAAAAACAAAGATGATATAAAACCACAAATTGAAAAAGGTATCTAAAACTCTTAATACATACTTAAAAGGAAAAAAGAAAAAAAAACTTCAAATTTAAGAATGGTTCGGTACTTTTTTGGCTTTGTGTACATATAGTTTTTGGAAGAGAATTTTACTAACTACTGCAAACTATTTTTTTTAACATACAACAAAATTTTTCTTTACCTAAGTCATTACTTAGAATAAGCAAAAATAATTTAGACAACCTTAATTGAATAATATAAGAAAGTACTGAAACCAAAAACCCGGAAATTTCGTATTTAAATTTAATAATTTGATAAATTCTTTTTAGTATAACTATGTTATTTTCTATTTTTTTTTTTTTTTTAATATAAACCCATTTATTTTTAATGAAAATTTGTATATTTATTTTTTCCCTTATCCTGATATCAACAATTTTACTATGAACAAAAACACAATAAAATTAATAATGTGACATAAAATAAATATAGACACTGAAGCTGCCAATACTCAAGGTAAACATTTTACTTAATATTTTGATACGGAAACTTAATTCACAAAATGGTTTATGGGTAAAACAATTTTAAATAATAAACAAAATACTTTTTTTTAATAGAGCTGCATTTTCATTTTTTTTAGTAATAACAAACATGCTGTAAATTATATTGCTAAATAGAAAATAAATGGTGAACATCGAGAAACATAAAAATTCTGACAATTGTCTATTCCTATATCTAACCATAAGGTCAGAAATTGATTTTACCCTGTCAATTTGTAATTTGGGCAAAAACTTGATTCTTGAGCAGATTTATTAAACTTTTATCCATTTCATAAATCAGTTAGCAATGTCAAAGCAATTTCCCACACAAAAGTGATATGCATATACTCTACGAACATTATATATATTTAAGACCTCTGAAACAGAAAAAATATATTTTCAACATAATTAAAGACAGACATTTAAAAACGTACTAAGAAAGAAACAACGAAAATTTAAATATATTATATTATATTCTATATTTTATTGGGATATTCTATAAACCTACCTACACAAAATAGTTAAGAAAATTTAAGGCCCAAACATAATAGGCGAAAAAAATAGGAAGCTAGTGTCAAAACCAAACGACAAGCTTCTTTCCGTTCTGTCAAATACATAAGTTGATCATAATACCAGCATTTTTTCAGATTTCCGTAAGGAATAATGTACGCTTGAAAGCGTAAATTAAATATGAAAACAAAAGTGAACGAAACTTATCGAAGTCATTTCGGGTTGGGTATAAAAATCACATGCATTTCGTAAGGCAACGTACGTTTCAATTCTTCAATTATGGTTGGGTCTTAACTCTTAGGCTTGGTGCACACTTGCGTCATTTTGACGCAGCGGTGACGCTTTTGCGTCTTACATTACTCACAAATGACGCGGCGGCATCTGACGAATGTGTGCACCACTCAATTTATTTGTGAGTACTATAAGACGCAAAAGCGTCACCGCTGCGGGGCAGCCGCGTCAAAATGACGCAAGTGTGCACCGGGCCTTAAACCAATAATATAATCATATATTTAATTTCCTCTAGTATTTGGGATAAGTGTGTTATGTTATCTCTTATTTGTATGAACTCTTAATCACATTTTTGTCCAATCCAAATCAGATATTTTTAATTCATGCTTATTATTTTTGTTTTGGTCCTCAAAAGGTCTAAAATGAGAAACGTCAAACATGAACCGAAAAAAATTTGAGTTTTCATTCCCTATCGTTTATTAGGCGTTTTTTCTTTTTTAGCCCAGAACGGGGTCTGAGCGAATAGAGCTCGCTCCGAAGCGAGCTTCACCGGAGCACTTGGGTCTATTAAAAGGCGTTTTTCTTTTTTAGTCCGAGCGGGGCGGAATGTGTCCTGAGCACTTCGCGGCTATTAAAGAAACACAACTGAGCACTTAACTGTCATCATACCTTTTTTTTAATAAACTGTGAAAATTATCAGCTTTGTTTATAAATTTTGTGTTTTTTAACTTCTCCCCTTCACCCCTTCAATAAGTAAGTTACAAAAATAATTAATTAATTTAATTTATTATTTAATTAATTTGTCTTTATTTTCACTGGAGAGCAACCAGATGCGTCCGCCATTTCTATTGTTTTGATTTTGTTTTATTTAGTTTTTTTTTTATTGTCACAAAAAAACGAATGAAGTTAGCCGCACTCAGCTTGATGTGCTCTGTTATATTTTAGCGAGCTCATCGAACGAGCCCCGATGGAGCTCCGAGCTTAAAAAGAAATACAAGTACAAGAAATACGAGTTAAAAAAAGAAAAGCAGTTCTTTTTTTGACAGCTCAGTGACCCGCTCGGAGCTAAAAAAAAAAAAAAAAAAAAACGCCTAAAGAAACAAAATATCGTAATGAACATTTTTGTTAATAGGCGTTTTCCTTTCTTAGCTCCAAGCGGACAATGAGCTATCAAATAAAGAACTGTGTTTCTTTTTAAGCTCGGGTCGCTTTGAGCGCTCAACTTTTTTTGTTCTTAGCTCTGAGCTCGCTCGGAGCTCCCTCGATGAGTGCGGCTAACTTAATTTGTTTTTTGACAGTTTATTTAAAAAAAATTATATGACAGTTCAGTGCTCAATTATATTTTTTTTTAATATACCCAAGCGCTCAGGTAACGTTCGATTCAGAGCGACCTCTATTCGCTCAGGGCCCGCTCTGCGTCCAGATCGGGGCTAAAAAAGAAAAAGAAAAGAAAGAAATAATTTGGTACAAAGCTGATGAAATCCTAACGAAAATGTATGTTTTTGTCCTTACCTACACTGGTAAAACGAACGAAGTTAGCCGCACTCAGCTTTTCGATCTATGTGCTATGTTATTTTTAAGCGAGCTTAATGAGCAAACCCTGGCCGAGCTCAGAACTAAAAAGAAATGCAAGTTCAGCGCTCAGTGCACTGGGAGTTAAAAAAAACAAACACAGTATTTTTTTGTCAGCTCAGTGCCCCGCTCGGAGCTAAAAAAAAAATACGTCAATTATTGCGTTCCCCCTTCATGTGTCAAAAAAGGTAAAAGTTATTTAAGATAACTATTGCTAGGCCTTACCATATGTCAAAACTGATCGATTTTACCACTATAAATGTCTAATTATCTAAACATATACTATGCGGACGTTCGCGGTCGTATAGTTTTCTCGTGCAATACTTTCGTTGTTCTCATACAAGTTAAATAACAGCTGACGACCATATGACGAACAAAACATGATTTCCAAGTTGGAACCAGCGTTAAATGCGTACGTTCACGAACTTATCCTACGAATAGGTTACCTGGTAAAAAACAGCTGTTTTAACCATGCTTATTACAACAAAAGCAAGGTAACCTATCCGAAAGTTACGTTCGTGAACGTAAAATCCGAAAGGGTTGTGGAATACGTTTTTAAAAAAAGATCTGAGACAATTTTTTTGAGCTGAGATCAAATTTCATGTTCATTTTAAAACATTTTTACTTCCGTTTATAAAACGCCCATCATAAGCATCATTTAATTCACTAACATGGCGTTTCGAATTGCGATAAATTCATTGCAAGCAGGAAAGCTAAAAACTATATAGCATTGTTTTATGTATTATTCTTTATGCTCTACTTTATCTAAGAAAATGTTTGAATTTGTGTTTTATTTATTCATATATATACCTACCTACTCATACTTGGTATATGGTTAACAGAGGTATAAAACAAACATTAACTTTAATTTTGGAACACATAAAAATACATCAGACAATGAAAAACATTGCGCAAGTATTATAACGTACTTCTAATATTTATTTTTGAATTTTTTTTGGTATTTTTCTACCTGCGGCTTTGAATCTATCGCAATTGGAGACTTGAGAAATGGAAGCCCAGCATAACATAATTTTTAACCTTATATTGTCCCAATTTGTATTTATGTTCTTTCGGTGATGGTGAATTTGGTACTCAAACATTAAGTTAATATTTCTAAAGACATATTAATTCAAAATAGCAAACTGGTTTAATTAATACTCAATTATTATATACTTCATTTGCCCGTGCTACGTTTCCTGCATTATCAACCTCATGCTGTACTGCGAAATTATGCCTGCATTTAAATAATATCCACAAAAAAATAAAATAAAATTCTAAACGTCGGCATATTGTATATAAAATAATAAAAAAAAAAAAATACATTACGATATCCGCATCCTGCACATACAAATCATTCAAACATTGAAAAAAAAAACAAAAATAACAAAAAAGAACATCGTCCACATGGTGCTGCTCGTGAACTCCCAGTCCTTCCACGTTCAGAAAGTACTTCAGAATTCATGCCGTTGGAAGATAAGGAGGTTGAGTATTTCTTTGCATCTGATGCCTCTGCTGTGATTGAACACACTAATCGTGTTATCTATTTGGAGGTATTTTTTTTAACGTATGTAGTAAAATTTAAAATATTCAAAATCAATTTTTCTATTTATCTAACAGGACGATGATGTTGCTGCTGTTAAAGATGGTGCACTTAGTATCCACCGTCTTAAGCGATGTGTGGACGATGCCCATGCTCGGGAAATCACCACTCTTAAAATGGAAATCCAACAAATCATGAAAGGCAACTATGATTATTTCATGCAAAAAGAAATCTTCGAACAGCCAGAATCCGTTATCAACACCATGCGAGGTCGAATGAACTTTATCAACCAAACCATCGTTCTAGGTGGCATCAAGGAGTACATTCCAGAAATTAAACGCTGCCGACGATTGATGCTTATCGGTTGTGGAACATCATACCATAGTGCTGTTGCCACACGGCAGCTATTAGAAGAACTTACTGAACTGCCAGTTATGGTCGAACTTGCTTCTGACTTCCTCGATCGTAATACCCCGATATTTCGAGATGATGTTTGCTTTTTTATCTCACAATCTGGAGAAACGGCTGATACTCTAATGGCTTTGCGTTATTGCAAAACACGTGGTGCTCTCATTGTTGGAATAACAAATACTGTGGGCAGCTCGATTTGTCGTGAATCGCACTGTGGAGTTCATATTAATGCTGGTCCTGAAATCGGTGTCGCCTCTACCAAAGCATATACTTCGCAGTTTATCTCGTTGGTGATGTTTGGCCTTGTCATGAGCGAGGATAGAATTTCATTACAACAGCGCCGAAAGGAAATTATTGATGGGCTTTCCAACTTAGACAAGCAAATTCGACAAGTCCTGCAGCTGGACGCTAAAGTACAAGAATTGGCTAAAGACTTATACCAGCACAAATCACTCTTAATCATGGGAAGGGGATACAATTTCGCAACTTGCTTAGAAGGAGCCTTAGTAAGTGTTGTTCAATTATCAATTTTATGATTCAATCAATTGTTCTAATGCTCGTGTGTTTTTATTTTAGAAAGTCAAAGAATTAACTTATATGCACAGCGAAGGCATAATGGCTGGTGAATTGAAGCACGGACCCTTAGCGCTTGTAGATGGCTCCATGCCGGTTTTGATGATCGTATTGCGTGATCCTGTTTATATCAAGTGCATGAATGCTCTGCAGCAGGTTACATCACGTAAAGGACGTCCAATTATCATCTGCGAAGAGGGTGATGAAGAAACTAAATCGTATTCATCGCGTAGCTTAGAAATTCCACGCACAGTCGATTGCCTGCAGGGTGTTTTGACTGTCATTCCCATGCAACTTCTTTCCTACCACATAGCCGTAATGCGTGGCTGCGATGTTGATTGTCCTAGAAATTTGGCCAAATCCGTGACCGTAGAATGAGATATTGTTTTATTATCTATCATTATTATTTCGAATTTTATAAATATTGTTCTTTTTTAGTATTGATTTTCAAACATAGATTTATAATGTTAAGTGCTCTCCAAAATTAATGGTGAGCTACTCTTTTTTAAAAAGCATTTTTTTTTTGTTATACAAGTATAATTGCCTTATACAAAATTCTGTACTAATGTTAGTCCTGCGATATCAAACAATAAATTCGGTGGCTTTATTTTTAAGGAAAATAAAAACAAAATATGCGGACATTTCAATGTAGTTCTATTTTTTGTGTAAGTCCCAATAAATTTGCTGGAGGAATTGAATTGAATTTTTATTAAGACACCGACTGCGGTTGTCGACCACCAATCGACTCGCAATTTTTCGATTGCGTCGATTAGGTTGTGTGTTTGGTATTGTGGACCACGATCGACAAAATAATATGTTATTGTGAATACTGTAAAAAAAATATATTACGAATATATAAAGATTTTGACAGTTCATTAGTTTGTTAGCAAATAAATTTCCCCATTTGTAGTTTTGGTTTGCGTTTTTTATAATTCAATTAAATTAAAAATGAGTCAAATCGTAATCCCAACAAAATTCCAAAGAAAATGTTTCCCAACTTATCTTTGCCTGGGACTTTACACAGAGACCTTTTACTATGTCCTCAATTTTTTTCATTAACCTTACCAAAATGCTCTTTTGTTTTTTTTTTGTAAGTAATTTCTTTTGACCTGTAAAGCAATTTTTTTTTTATTTTACATTAAAATGTCAATTTCAATAAAATAATAAGATTTTGACCAAAAGAAGCCATCCAAACTCTGCTGTCGATCAGAAAATTATGCACGACAACTGTCGATTGTCAAACCGAAGAGTGTCGATCGAAATAGACTTTCACAATATGAAAAACTACAATCGACGGCCGGTAATCGAAGAGTCGAGTATCGATTAATAAATCGACAACCGCAATCGGGCCCCAAGTCTTTTAGATTTTTTTAAAGAACATATATACAAAAAAAAAAATAGATTTAAAATGAACTTTTCAGCCTTTACAATATCTTATACATGTTGAATAAATTATTTATAATTTTTCTTGAACAATAGCGATTGCTCTTGACATGAATATACATTCGTATTAATTATTTAGTTTTTGTTCGATTGAAAATTTAAATATATTAATTAAATTTCTTTAAAACGAGCACACAGAGTGTGTTTACTAGAGGTTGGATATCACTGAATATATGATTTGAACTTTTCCTTACCTTTGAGTTCTTTTGATTAAAAGAGAATTTGATTAGATTAGATTTCACAAGCTTAACATTGAGTTATTTTGATTAACATAATATTTTAAGTCTTGGTTAGTTACAATAAAAAATAATTCCTGTTTGTGACCGTTGGGTACAGTTATTAAGCGCTTTAGTAGAACAGTTATTGCTGCGTTGGCTGTTGCAGCATGTTTTAATACTGTAGCCACTGGGTACAGTTACTTAGAGTTGCTGCGTTGTTCCTTCCAACGCTTAACAAATTGCTCCCTGTTGCTGCGTTTTTCCTTCTAAAGCAGAAGAATTGCTCCTCTATCCTCCAGAGATTATTTGTTAGGATATCCCCATCTATTACTTTAATTTAAGTTCTATCCACAGACTTTAGAGATCAAAACACTTATTTTTTTTTTAAGTATAATTTTGCCTTTTTTGGTTGCTGGATCTCCTGTTACTTTCCGGTGCCTGAAGGATGAAAGGCATAACTGACTTAACTATAGTCTGACCATGGACTTATTTATTATATATGAATTGCGTTCTAAAAGGCAATGTGTCTTAAGAGCTTTTTATTTATTTCTTCTAACTATTTGATCATTAATAATGATAAAAGACAAAGTTAATACAAATCCTGACAAAATGGCCAGACGTTGAGACCTATTCCTTGTGACGACTATAAAGGTGTGTCCACACAAAAAAAAACATTTATTTAAAAAAGGAGCAATCATAGCGTCGCGTTTTGTCATCATGAACAAAACCATTGTATATACACTGCCTACTTGTCCTACTTTGTAAGCGATTTTGAAATAAATATAGTACTATCATGAAGCATCATTTTTTTAGTTCTGAATCAAGTCGCAATGAGGCGTGCTGAAATTGCCAATTGGTGTGAATATAGAATAAGTACAGACAACAAAAGTGTATTAAATACTGGTACAATATCGGTAAATGTTCTCGTCTCCACTATTTAGAGTTAGTTCTGAATCAACCAGGAAGATGGCCAGACGAAAAATGACCACCATGAGAGTACTATAGAAAATGTATATACAATGACAAAACACAGACAAATAAAAACAACAAAACCTGTCAACTAGACTAAAATGCATGAAAATAAAGAAAGATTTCCGTTCGGAAGGGGAAACAGATAGACATTTCAGAAAGGTTTTTTAATTTAAAAAAAAAAATGTTTCTTTGGTGTGGACACACCTTAAGGCTTTTTGTTAAGTTTCCAGTATGACAGTTCAAAATCGCAACAAAGTTTAGGTTCTAAAGATTTTAAGAACTTGTAATTTACCAAGCTATAAAAAACTAATTTCAATAAATTCATGAGTATTTTTTTGTATTTATTACTTGGTGGATTAATTGTGGGATATTCTAAATAACATGGGGAGAAAAAGGGAAATTTTAACATGCCAACGTGGGAAAACCTGCTGCCAAAGTCTGGGATTACTGGAAGAAATGTCAAAATTGAGGTTTAATTTTTTTCCCGCTAGTGTACTCAGGAGGGCTAGTGTCGCCCAAAATAACTGAGACTGAAATGGAACCAACTTCAAGGAATTGTTTCCCGTTACCCTCATACTGAAATCGTTATTACGGGCGATTTCAATGTACACAATTCCAGTTGGCTTCGCTTTTCTGGCCAGACAACACCCGAAGGAAGGTATGTTGAGATTTTCGCTGAGTTAAACCATCTTACTCAGCTCGTTGATGAGCCAACCCGAATTCCTGACATTGCAGGTCAAACCCCCAACACTCTAGACTTGTTTCTTACCTCCGATCCTGATAAATGCACAATTCGTGTATTATCGCCTCTAGGCACGTCTGACCATTGTGTCATCTCTGCAAATTTCTCGTGCCAACACAATTCAGTTAAAGAAAAAAACCCAAAGAGAACCGTTTGGCAATACGAGAAAGCCAACTGGGACGGCCTCAATAACTATTTCAGGACCTTTAACTGGTCACTATGCTTCCTCGATAGTGACATTGATTCCAGCGCAGACATGGTTACAAATTTAATTCTTTTAGGAATGAGAAATTTTATCCCAAACAGGTCGAAGAGTATCAAACCTAAGGAAAACTCATGGTTTGATTCGAGCTGTAGATAGGCTATCAGGTTAGGAAATATAAGTTTCCGTTGTTACAAAGCCAACATCACTGAGGAAAACCGGAAAAAGTTTCAGCAAGCTAGAAAGGCCAGCAATGTTCATATTCGAAAAAACCAAATTTTTACATGAGCAAAAAATTCGGCAAAAAATACTGCAATGTCCCAAGGGCAGTGACGAATGCAGGCAGGCCCATGCAGCCAAACAAGAGGCATATAAAGCGACGCTGCAAAGAAAGACGAGAGCTGCTCGCGAGCTTTACGAGCAGAAAAGACGGGAAGAACACCGGCTTCTCCAAAAGAAAAAGAGAGAGCATGAGAAGCGCGCGATCGAAGATATTGAGAGATGCTACTCCAGGAACAACGTGCGGAAGTTTTACCAACAGGTAAAAAGAACATGCCAAGGAAAAAAATCCCGCACAGAAGCCTGTAGAGATAGGAATGGAAACCTCGTAGTAGAGTCACAGTCGGTGCTGAGTACATGGAAGGACCAGACTGTTAAACGGCGATGAAGGCCAAAATCCCGCTGTCAGGCAGAATGAACCATTCAACATGGATGATGACAGACAAAACTTCCGTCCACCTGACCAAAATGAAGTAAGGATAGCAATATCTAAACTCAAAAACAACAAAGCTGCTGGACCCGACGGATTACCCGCCGAACTTTTTAAAGCGGCCGGAGATGACCTGGTGGAGTGCATACACCAACTCATCTCTAAAGTTTGGTCAGAAGAAAGTATGCCTGATGAATGGAACCTCAGCATCGTTTGCCCGATCCACAAAAAAGGAGACCCTCTAAACTGCGCCAACTATAGAGGAATAAGTCTCCTGAATATCGCCTACAAGATCCTCTCTGCCGTACTATGTGAACGCCTGAAACCTTTCGTCAGTAACCTGATTGGCCCCTATCAGTGTGGTTTCAGACCAGGAAAGTCCACAATCGATCAAATGTTCACGCTACGGCAGATCCTGGAAACCACCCAAGAATTCCAAATCGATACCCACCACCTCTTTATCGATTTTAAGGCCGCGTACGATAGCATTTATAGAGACGAGCTATACAGAGCCATGTCAGGTTTTGGCATTCCCACAAAACTCGTCCGACTGTGCAGGATGACGATGGAGAACTCTCGCTGCTCCGTCAAGGTTGGTTCTGACCTCACAGAAGCTTTTGACGTCAAAAAAGGATTCCGACAAGGTGATGCGCTATCGTGCGATTTCTTCAACTTAATACTTGAAAAAATTCTAAGAAACTCGCAAGTCAATTGTAGTGGGACAATTTTTTTCAAGTCTGTGCAATTGCTAGCATACGCTGACGACATAGACATCATTGGCAGAACTCGGCGAGCTGTCACTGGAACGTTTGCTAGCATTGAAGCTGAAGCGGCTAAGATGGGACTAGCAGTCAATGAGGCCAAAACGAAGTACCTGCTGTCCACAAAAAGGGACACACAACACCGGCGGATTGGACAAAACATCACAATAGACAGGTTCAACTTTGAGGTAGTTAGGGACTTTGTGTACCTCGGATCCGCTATAACATCTGACAACAACATCTCGTCAGAAGTAAAGCGAAGAATTACTCTTGCCAATCGCTGTTTCTATGGGCTAGGAAGGCAATTGAGTAGCAAATCCCTCTCTCGAAAGACAAAGGAGACTCTGTATAAGACCCTAATCATCCCAGTCCTGCTCTATTGCGCCGAGGCATGGACTCTTCGATTCCATCCCAGAGGGTAGACGCAGTCAAGGAAGACCTCGCCTTAGGTGGCGCGCTCAAGTGGAGGACGACCTCAACCAACTTGGAGTGCAAAACTGGAGGCAGCTAGCCAAAGACCGAGTTGGCTGGAGAGGCATGTTGGTTGAGGCCCAGGTTCGTCCCGAACTGTAGCGCCACCTAAGTAAGTAAGTAAGTCCCAAGGGCAGTAAGGAATGTTGGTCATTTGTAAAAAAAGTAAAGAATTCTTCGTCATCGTCAGTTCCTACGCTCGTCTTCAACGGTACTCCTGCTGTCAGTTCTCA
This sequence comes from Platycheirus rosarum, assembly GCA_963971375.1. Lineage (NCBI taxonomy): Eukaryota > Metazoa > Arthropoda > Insecta > Diptera > Syrphidae > Platycheirus > Platycheirus rosarum. The sequence continues at coordinate 7,960,334 of OZ020511.1, read as the reverse complement.
AGAAAAAGCAGATCTGCTTGCTGCCCAGTTCGCGTCAAACTCAACACTGGCCGCACTGACCAATCTTCTTTCGCACTCGTTCAGTCGCAAGAATATCGAAAGATCTCAACATAAATAAATCCGCTGGCCCGGATTGTATCCCCGCTATTGTTCTGAAGAGGTGTTCTTCAACGGTGGCAAAACCTTTGCGTAAGCTTTTCCATCGGTCCTTTTCCTCTGGACTCTTTCCGAGTGCATGGAAAACAGCATTTGTCCAGCCTATCCCCAAAAAAGGCGAATCTTCTGCACCCTCAAACTACCGACCAATTGCACTAACGTCCCTTCTTTCTAAGGTCATGGAAACGCTGATTAATTTTCAGCTTATGAAATATCTCGAAGAACGAAAGCTTCTTAATGACCGGCAGTACGGCTTTCGTAGCAACAGGTCCACTGGTGATTTGATGGTATATCTCACCCAAAAGTAGAACCAATCTCTCCACCGTTTTGGGGAAAGCAAAATTATTGCACTTGATATTTCTAAGGCATTTGTCAGAGTTTGGCATCAAGCCCTTTTATCGAAAATGCGTGCATTTGGACTCGATGAATCTCTTCTTCGTTGGATTAGTAACTACCTTTCGAACCGCTGAATTCAAGTTGTATTGGACGGTTTCAAATCTGATATTCACTAAATAAATGCTGGTGTGCCCCAGGGCTCTGTTTTGTCTCCGACTCTTTTCCTTATATCTATCAATGACTTATTATCTGAAACAACTAATCCAATCAATTGTTTTGCTGACGACAGTACTCTCAGCTTTTCATATTCGTTTCCAGATTCACATCCACGTTCTTTGGATGTTGAACTGCAACGGCAGCGTATGATAAGTTCATTAAATTCTGATCTTGACAGCATTGTACAATCGGGAATGAGAAATCGCGTAGAGTTTAATGCTTCTAAAACTCAATGTTGTCTTTTGTCGTTAAAGCAAAACATACCTCCAATGCCACTATCCATGAGCGGCACTTGCATTGAAGAAACTGAACACCTCTCAGTTCTCGGTATGTTCATTACAGACACCCTTCTGTGGAATGACCACATATTTGACATCGCAAAGAATGCTGTGAGGTGTTTAGGTTTCATTCGAAGATGCAAGAAGTTCTTCACCCCGTCTGATCTAGCTACAGTATATAAAGCATATATTCGACCGAAACTCGAGTATAATTCCCATATTTGGGCAGGTGCTCCTATAACCCACTTGAGTTTTCTAGATAGAATTCAAAAAAGAGCTTTGAAAATGATAGGCGATCGAACAATAACAGAAACATTTACATCTTTTGAGCACCGCCGTAATGTTTCGTGCCTTTCGTTATTTTTACAAACAATGCTCTAGCGAAATAGCCAGCTGCATTCCTCCCCTGAAACGATTCAGCCGTAATACTCGAACTGCTAGGAATGCCCATCAGTTTACCTTTGAGCCTAACTTCGGACGTACTGTTAAGTATAGAGATTCTTTCTTTAGTCGTACCACACGAATGTGGAATGCTTTGCCAGACTCTGTTTTTCCCTCCCATTTTGATATGCAGAACTTTAAAACTAATGTGCATCGGTATCTCCTGTTTTATCCCTCCTCATTTCCCTAATGCTCGTGCGGTGTTTAAACATTTTAAGGGTACACACAAACCCCTTTCGAGGTAGGCAACTAGCAGCATATATAATACGTCCATAGTTTTATATATTAGATGCCAATAATTAAAACAGGCCAATATCCGAATAGTCATCTTGTTTACTAAAAACATTCTTAATTCTAGTATCTTAGTCTACATTGCGAAAAAAAACCTCTAACGAGATAACCTTGGCCTAAATAAATCATTGCAATTTTAACGAAAATGCAAAACGAGTAAAAAGAGAGACAAAGAAGTGCTAAGTGATCATAGGGCGAAATGACTGAAAAACAAAGTAACACAAAAACAAAGTAAAAATAAAGGAAGTAAACAGAAATAATTGTAAGAAAAGGTGAAACAACGAAATGCGATGTAAAAAAAAACAACAAAACAACAGGCACCCACTGTATATGTATATTATGTATATAAGACGTTGTCGTTCTATCTGGGTAAGCAGTTAGCAGCATTTTTTGTAATCTTGATGATCGACGACCTCCGTTCCAACGGAAAAGCTGAGGGTAGAGTCATCAGCAAAACAGTTAAGTGGATTAGAAGCAACAGACAGAAGATCAGTGATGAAAATTATCTCTTTTGTGACAGAACGGAGCCCTGTGGCACACCAGCATTTATTTTATGGGAATCAGCCTTGAAACCGTCCAATACGACTTGTATTGAACGGTCCAGAAAATAGCTTCTATCGTCGATCCCAAAAGCACACATTTTAGATAAGAGAGCTCCATGCCAAAATGCCTTGGAAATATCAAACGCAATAATCTTACTTTCACCAAAGTGATGTAAAGATTTGTTCCACTGTTCGGTGAGATATGCCATCAGATCACCAGTGGAACGGTTGCTGTGGAAGCCATACTGACGGTCATGGAGAAGCTTTCGATCTTCGAAATATTCCTTACGCTAACGGTTAATCAGCGTTTCCATAACCGTAGAAAGAAGGGATGTTAGTGCTATGGGTCGGTAGGAAGAGTGGGAGGATGGGTCACCTTTCTAGGAAAGATTCCAGAAGAGTAGGAGCTTTGAGAGCTTTGTGAACTCTTGCAACTGTACGGGTGCAAAAAAAATCTGTACCATGTAAAAATTTACATTCTCAAGTACAGGAGGAGCAACGTTGCCAGCGTGGAGCTGGCAGCGAAATGGGCGGCGAGCAAGTTTGCCTTCTCTGAAGAGTAGACAATAGCGTTGGAACCGAAGATATTGAGAAGTTTTTAATATTTTTTACAAATGACCAAAAATTTTTAATGCCTTTGGGACATTGCAGAATTTGTTGCCGTTATTTTTGGTCATGCAAAAACCTGGATCGTTCAATGATGGAGTTGCAGGAGTTCCTTGCTTATTTTTCTCGAAAACGGCTGCACGGATTTGTATGAAAAAAATTTTGTGTACTTTTGGAGTTTTTTGTTTATATTTTGGTGAACTAAACACCGTACCTCGGAAACTGGCTACCCGATTACAATCAAAATTGTTATTCAGAAAGATAAAGTTAGCCTAAGTAAATTTACTTCAAAATATTTTCGAATATTGTTGTTAAGAAACCGTTATGTTTATAATTTATAGTTTTTTTTTCTGTGATTTATTTTTACGTTAAAAGAGATAAGGCCTTCAAGTGAACTCTTTAAAAAGCACACCTACTATCTAACCTATTGGTGGTGTGGAAAAAGATAGATTTAATTTAATTTAATTTTTTTTTAGATTTAGTTTACGGCCTACGTATTTCTGTTTTCATAAAATTTTAATAAACAGTTGGTAACCATACCTACATTTGTTTGAGAATTATACCAATTTATAATGCCCAGTATGGCAACCATTTGAGAGCTTTAAAATGGAGATATCTTATTGAAATCCATAACAGTAAGAGTGAAAGGCAAATATCCTATCTTCCCTGTACTGATAATATAAATTGAACAGAGTATAGTAGTATTTTTTTCTAGTTGTTAAATTATTGTTTTGTGTACATATATAAGTAAATTTTATGGAAAAATGGCTACTACAAATCCTACAAATGATTATATCTTTATTTACATTGTATATGAATAAATGAAATCATATTTTATTTTATATAAATTTTGTTTGTCTTTTCAAAATTATTAAAAATGTTAATAGATAAGGCCCACTGGGGATATCCTTAATACCAATGCAACCAGACTGAAATGCAAACTTCTTATCTTCCCTTCACAGACAAATTGGTTGAACAGACTATAGTCACGTCGACGTATCTTATCGTGGTGGTCCCCGCTCCCCGGGAAATGATTTGTTTATGTTTATATACCAAGCGCTAGTCGTCAAGGGTTTGCGAGACGCAGGTAACAAATGTCTTATAATAACAATACAAACTTGTTATAGGATCTTTGCTGTTAGCTTCTTCCGTAAAAAAAACAATGGACTCTGAGTCATAGAGATGGCAGCATCTACGGAATTTGTCGTTGCGTAAAAACATCTAATGGGTGGTTTTTTTAGATCTGGAAAACTTTAAAAAATGACAGAAGACAGAAATATTAATGGAATAATTTTTTTTTTATTATTATAATCTAGTAGATAATATTATGGTATTTACCATTATTATGGCATATGTCTACCCCGGCTGCGAGTTACATAGTCCATTCGATTAGTCCAATGTTCACAACTTTTTCAAATAAATCCTCAAAATTTGCTGTTTTTTTGGGCATAAACCATTGACTTGATATAGCACCGTAAAAAGTAATCGAGAGGCGTTAAGTCGTACGAACAAGGGTTAACAGGAGCAGGAACATTTCTGGAAATAAAGTTGTCACCAAATTGATTTTGCAATAAGTTGGTGGTTAAGCGCGCTGTAAGGCAAGTTGCGCCGTCTTGTTGGAACCAAATGTCGTCGATGTTTAGCTGATTAATTTTTGGAAACAAAAAGTCATTCACCGTACTAGCCGCTATTCCCCCATTTCGAAAGAAATAAAAACCGATGATGCCGCCAGTAAACCGCATCAAACAGTCAACTTTAATGGATGCAATGGTGATTCGTTAATGGTTTGAGGATTGTTTTCGCTCCATATACGGCAATTGTGCTTATAACGGGTGAGGTTAGGATTTTCATGCATTAGTATTTGACAGATCACGCGGGATTTCAGACATGGTGTCAAAGAGAAAGATGCTCAGTATGCTTTGACATTTCATCATGAATAGACTTACTAACGAGCAACGCTTGCAAATCATTGAATTTTATTACCAAAATCAGTGCCCTAGAAAAGTTGGCAGAAAATCCGCTTTTTTATCGACAAATTTTGTTCAGCGATGAGGCTCATTTCTGGTTGAATGGCTACGTAAATAAGCAAAATTGCCGCATTTGGAGTGAAGAGCAACCAGAAGCCGCTCAAGAACTGCCATGCATCCCGAAAAATGCACTGTTTGGTGTGGTTTGTACGCTGGTGGAATCATTGGACCGTATTTTTTCAAAGATGCTGTTGGACGCAACGTTACGGTGAATGAACCGAACACTGATTTTGGTAATAAAATTCAATGATTTGCAAGCGTTGCTCGTTAGTAAGTCTGTTCATGATGAAATGTCAAAGCATACTGAGCATCTTTCTCTTTGATACCATGTCTGAAATCCCGCGTGATCTGTCAAATACTAATGCATGAAAATCCTAACCTCAAAAAAATCACCCGTTAGAAGAAGACGTTTAACCAGAAATTAGCTCCATCACCAAACACAATTCTTCGGTAAAAATGCTCATTTTCAGCCAGATTCAAATAAGCCCTATCAGCAAATATGTGACGTTAACCATGTTCAATTGTACAAGGCCTAGAGCTTTTAATTTAGTTTGTATTATATTTCTTCTTATTTTTACTCTAATAATTTTATTTTACATATTCATAACTATACATGAACTGGTCAATATTTGTGTTCGTAGTATTTTTTTCAAAAAATTTATTATTAATTGTTTTCTTAATGGGATAAAAAATATTGAAAAAAAAATTAATTAAACAAAACGAATCATAATGAGATGTATCCCACTGATAAGATTTTGATTTGACTTTTTTATCATCGTCATTTATATAGGAATGATTAATAATGCTTTAGTGCTAATGAGTATATATTACTCAACTTATTAAAAAAAGGAAATGATGTTGTCATTTTCCTTTTATAGACATGGATTATAAGACAAACTAAGAACAATAAAAATGTATTGTAATAATGTCTTTTAACGGCTAATCCTTTTTTTCTGTTAAATAAAAAAATTTGCTAATCACAATCTCTTACTAATCTAATATTGTACTGTAGTAAAACGTTTATTTCATCCACCTGTTCTCGACATAAATTCTGGAATAAAAAAAAATTTTAATTAACATGGTTATTCCTTGTATTTTTGTATGTTTTTAATATAATAATAATTATTTTCTGTTGTTTCTTGGTTAAAAAAAAATCATGTAGAAGGTAAAATTTATGTTATTTTAATAATCATATTCTAAAATATTTTTTTTCAGTAAGATTATAAGATAACTATGATGTGAAATGGCGGCCAAAACAACCTAGACGAAGAAGCAAAGTTGCTGGCTCGTGAAACGCACTACATTCCAGGCTGGTTCGCGAGACAATTGAAATAAACGTCAACTAATTTGACAGTTTTAAACTTGCGTGATCTTGGGATCCAGTAATAAACAACCTAAGGGCTTTAACAAAGAACACCCTGTGATGCAGTAAGTATGCTTATGCCTCAACAAAAACAACAATACGAAGAGATAGAACTGTCAATGCCCTGCTATAACTTGTGTAACCAACCTTAACCTAATCAATAACATCTCTGATATCAGTTTCCCGGTGACAACGCACAATGCAATTTGTTGCGAAACTTTCGGGTTCGGGGTAAGCTCTATCAGCACTTGTGATATTGGAACAAGGGCATGCGTTTGGTTATGAATTTCGAGGCAGTCGACGAGGTTCTACTTTAGCAAATACCAGTTGACTTGTTCCTTTGAATCCTTTTCTGGATCCAGATGGTGTCTTGCGAGTGGGTGGATGGATCTGCCACGCATCCATTTCACACGAACAGCGCTTCCCTGTTATCCTCCCACGGAATGGCGCTTTAGTGTGGTTACTTGTGAACAATGCTCATGATCGTACTATTCACAGTGGTACTCAGTTCATGCTGTGACTCTACGTCAGCCCTTTTGGATTTTGAATGGAAGACGGACCGTTCGGAGCTTAATCCGCCGTAGCGTTATCTGCAGACGCCATCGTCGAGAAACATTGGTTCAACAAATGGCTTCGCTACCGAATTATAGAGTCAGCGCCGCTCGGGCGTTTTTGGCATCAGGGATGGATTATTGTGAAACCTTAATCCTACGAGTGAGCAACAAGCGTTCCCGTTCGACAGTAAAAACTTATCTCGCCATATTTGTTTGTATGAGCACTTAGGCTGTGCATATCGAAGATGTTGAACATTTTTCAGCGCAAGCTTTTTTGGACGGCTTTAAGAGGTTCGTGTGCAGACGGGGGCAATGCCCTCATTTGTATAGCGACAACGATACGGCATTCTTAGACGCTAACCGTTTATTTTAAAAGGATTTACAGGCTTGGCACAATGAAACTCACCGGCAATCCCTGGCTTCTACCGGAACAAAATGGCACTTCATCACGCCCAGCGCACCTCATCAGGGTGGATTATGGGAGGCAGCGGTCAAGTCTGCCAAGCATCAACTGTTATGGTTGGTTGGCACTCAAACGCTTTGGTCCAATCAATGGCGAAAGCGGATACCCAATATCCAATTAGGTGATATTTTAATTGGCGTGTCGTCGAGATTCATCCGGGCAGTGATGGGTTGGTTCGAAATGTTACACTTAAAACTTCTACGGGCCTGTGCAGCCGGGCAGTTCAGAAACTATGCGTTCTTCTCGAAACCAACGATTTCGAACGAGACCGTTTGACCGGGCAGGATGTTTAAGATTCCATCTCATCTGTACCGTCGCTTACATACCAGCGCTCGTAACTATCCTCAGAACCTAGATGTCGCCTAGCGCTCGTTACTGTGCTCAGAGCCTAGATGTCAGATGTGCTCAGAGCCTAGATGTAGATGTTTTCCTCTACATAGTTTGACAAGTGAGATGGCCGACTTCCTATTTCATGTCTTTGGATATTTTTCATTATTTTAATAAACTTCAACCAGTTCACACGCATTTCGTCGTTTTTAATATCCGAGTTTCGTGAACGAGAACCAACGGGATTGGGATCGGCGAATCCCTTTATTTCTAATTGCCTACCGAAATGTGATTCGAAGAACAACTGGATAATCTCCATCCAAAATTCTATTTGGAGGAACTGCGGATTTCTTATTGAACATTTACAATGCGAAGAGGACTTCGTGGTGCATATTAGGGAAAGGAGAATCAGAAGTTACATACAAATTGCGAGTGACCAATGAATTCAAAAAGGCAGATCTGTTATGGTTTTCAAATCAGGAAAATCACTCAAGCTTAAAAGGGACCAGGTAATTACGCATATTAATGATGTCGTTTTTAGGAATCCAACGAGAACCAAAAGACAAATTAAAGTTCTCCATGTGGATCGCCTCCATTGTTACCATGCAACCAATGGTGATGTACTTGTTCGGGATGAAAAAAACTAAGAGGGGGGAAATGTGATGTGGTGACAAAATGTAACGTGACTACCCACAGCCAACGAAGTGAAACACGTGAAAGCACGAAAGCCTGAAACAGAACAGACAATAACTTATTACCCTTTGAATGTTCTTGAAATGAGAATGTGCCAGAATCCTTCCAATGTAAAAGTAACAGTGGATAATTTTTCAAAGCGGAAGTTTCGAAAGCTTTGGCCATTTGTATAAATACACGATTAGGTGGCATTAGCAAAGCAGGGACAGTTACTTTCTATGCGTTGAATTGTGAACATCGAAAGCGATAGTAAAAAGTGGTTGAATTGAGATAAAGTAAATAGTAGAATGAGAGTAATTGCGAATAAGTGGTGAAGTAAAATTATTGTAATTTGAACTTAAAGAAGTTGTGTTTAATAAATAAACAGATTCGTTGTGTAATTTAAAAAAATTAAATTGAGTTATTCAACGAACCTCTATATTCGATAATAATATTTTCAGCAACGAAAACGAACATCAAACACATTTTTATTTTGATAGAGGGGCAGTGTAGCTAAAAGTATAAAAGTTAGGAACCTGTAGTTTGTGGGAAGTGTGAAGAATATTAGGAGTTTTGCTTACTTAAAGGTTTTAAAGCGAACAGAAAATATTTATTATTTCTAAAGAACAAAAATAAAATTAAGTTACCGAGTACAATATATTTTTAATGTCCATACAAAATTTTCACAAAAACTGAATGTGAATGGGAAATTGATAGTTTTTAAGTTGTCAACAAATAGTATTAATATTTTTTTTTAACACAACGGATTTGAGTTCACTTAATCGGGATTAAACTAAAACAGTTTAATTTAAGCGTCTCTATCCACTGGGTCTATTTGTAAGGATATATTTTTCGAACATTTTAATAAGCTGAAGACACGAAAAAAGTAACAAATATTAAAAACTGATAATATTTGTAATTGGTTTATTGTTTTTTACCCACCTTATTTAAATCTATTGCAGCACGCAATTCAATTGAACGCTCAACATGTCCATGGCCTGGTATAGTAAGATAAAATATTGATACATTTTGACTTTTTTGAAATACTTTGCCATTGTTTATAGGATTGATAAAAGTAGCGCCATCGCGTTTAGTCATTTCTTTGTTGTTACATACAGACCAATGTAGACTAAGTGGTGTTCTGTAAGAAAACAAAATATAAAATCATTGTTGTGCGAACAATTTATGGCTAAAACACAATTAAGCTTCAGCTTTGGCTTCGTCACGTTACATTTCATAATTTTTGTGTTCGCTTTATGTGACATTTTAAAAATGTCAGTTGTTTTTGCTTTTTTCTGTCAAAGCGAGCAAAAGTTCAACCAGTTTCTACTTCAGCTTTGAGTTTGAGTTACGTTACCTTATCTTGTACACGAACCAAACGTAACGTCAAACCCAAAGCGACATTGTGATAAGAAGTATTGATTTCCTATGGTTGAACTTGTAAACGTCAGGCGAAACCGAAGCTAAAGCGTGATTGTGTTTTAGCCATTAAAGGCTTGAAGTATGCTGACGTGCAGAATACAGAGGTGTTTTGCCTGTTTTTAACTTTCGTTAGGCATTGGAAACATTTTCTCTGTACTAGTCCATGTCAACACATTCTTATATGTTTTATCTGTGTTCATCTTTTGGGGTAATAAAGTTGGATTACACCTCATAAACTATGTGCCTGTCCATACGGTGATTTTTGAGTGCACTCACGGGTGAGTTTGTGGACAGGAAGGGTGCAGATATGTACTCATGAACCGAACTGACTTTTTTGCGGATAGTGCAGTTCTATACTGTTCCGTTTTTCTATTATTGATTATTATTTTTCCTTGTCACACTTAAGAAATAGTACATGAGTTATCACAATACAATATGGACACAGCTGTTGTGCCGTGAGTGCACTCAAAAATCACCGTATGGACAAGCAATATAAATGGAAATTGATATTGTCAAACGGTTGAGTTGTGAAAACGTTGTAAAGTAAATATTTGACTTTTAAAATAAAGAAAACAAAACTTCATTCGATTATTAAATTTAAGAGCTTTGTTTTAACAGCATTGGAACAACCATTCAAAAGTATGTAAAATGCATGCGTGGGGGTGTGAACCTTCCGCCGGCCTTGAAACAAGTTGATAAATTAGTTTAAAAATCTTAAATTGTTAATTCAAAAGAAAAGTTAACTCGCGTAAATAAATTCCAAATATTTATGATAATCGAAAACATAGTTAAAAAAACACTAGATTGAAAGAAAACAATTACAGACCGCCCCCACTGGGCATGGTTCATTGCATGTCGAATCGACTTAACCTGAAATGACCAATGGAGGCGAGCCATCTGGTGTTATGTCGCGGCAACTGCCATTTCTGTCTTCGATTTTGCTTTAACAGATAACGTTGACATGAAATTTGACAGATGCCTCTTTTTTTCGTGTGTGTCTGTAAAATGTCATTTTGTCCCCTTTTTTGGCCTTTAAAGAGGTTGCGTCGATGGATTAGCTTCTTTGAGAGTGCAGAATGTATGTTTTTGAATCATTTAATTCGCTTATATTTTATTTTTGTTATAGTATTATAACATTTAGTATTTCAACATTTATATAATTTTTTTTTTGATAAACTATCCAAAAACGTCAAATGTTAAAAAAAATTGTCTCACTTTTCGTTGTAATTCCTCTACATGATTTGTCCGAGAAAATTACCCATCCCACCCATCATGAAGTTGGAATAAAAAATGAAACGACTTAACATAATTTGCCCAGTCACGCTGACATAAATGTCTGTCTTTAGTTGTTAGCGTCAAATGTTAGACAGAAAAAACTCCTGTGGATGCGGCCTGTTATGAATTTATTTTATATATTATTTAATTATTTGCGATTGAGGGCTGAGTTTGCTGAAAAGGTAGTTATTGTTTGTGCCATCTTACACAATATTGCCTGTAGCATCGGAAGGAGTAGTGAAAACTTGCAACGCACTGAAGACACTGACAATGAAATCGAGGAATTGGATCTGGAAAATGCCGAAGAAGAAAATGATGCCCTTAATGTAGCATCGGAAGGAGTAGTGAAAAGTTGCAACGCACTGAAGACACTGACAATGAAATCGAGGAATTGGATCTGGAAAATGCTGAAGAAGAAAATGATGCCCTTAATGATTTGGATCATTTCAGTTTAATGAAAGGGCTAACTTCTTTGCTGCAATAATTCCCACTACAAAAGCATTGTTTCTTTTGGGACGTTTTTGGGGTTTAAGATTAAGATTTCAGTGAATAAGTAATATTATAAGAAGAAAAAATATGTAGTTCACTTATTGTTTATTTAGAAATAACAATAATTTAAAACAAATTAACAAATTATAATAATAATAATACTCCTCGAACAAAAGACTGCTCCTCGGCATTTCCGAAATATTTGCAGTTTCTGCCGCTGCAATTTCCCGAGTTATGGCAGAGGTTAGAAGTTGTAGCTCCCTTTCCAATTTCAGGTATTGAAGAGTTCTGTAAGAAACTTCATCCTTCAGAAGCACTAGCTGACATTTCTTCTTTCTATCCACAGTTTAATTTGGAAACTTGGTAGAGCTCTTTCTCGTCCTTGGGTTTGGAGGTGTGTGGGCAGGTGTTTCCTCTGTCATAGATATTTTGGAATCAGACTGAGCTGATGGTAGATTTTCTGAATTTCCATAGCTTTCTGCCAAATTCAGTCCATCTACCACAGCTGCGTCTGAATCCAGAATATCGAGGATTTCTAACTCAGCTTCATCCACCCTCTTCCTACCCCCGGACCCTATGTCTCTCTCTATTATCTTAATGTCATGTTTGATAGTTATCTCAACATTTTTAATATGTACAAGGTGTCCGCCGGGAAGGTATACTACTTTGTTCGTTTATAATTTTTGATTAAATGAAAGAGAATGGATCTTATATTGATAAATGTTTTATGTAATGCCGACAATTATGTATGGAATACAATATCAGGTAAATGTTCGACTCTGTTAGTCTCACAAATGCGAACACATTTTTCATTACATTCTCACACATTTCACTCGGTATTTCATTAATTTCATCACGAATATTTTGTTTGAGTTGCTCAAGCATTTTTGGTTTTTTTTTTGCATAAACCTTGCTTTTCAGATATCCTCACAAAAAGAAGGCCGGAGCAGTCAAATCAGGCGTCCGTGGAGGCCAATTAACATCACCATTTCTTGAAATAATTTGTTGTGGAAAGAGGTCTCGCAGTAATTCCATTGTAATCCTGGCTGTATGCAATGTGGCACCGTCATGTTGATACACAGCATGCAGTTATGGCGTTCAAAAGTTTTTAATCATATCACGATATCGCTCCCCATTCACAGTTACCGTAACGCCGTTTTCATTTTCAAAGAAGCAAGGTCCAATGATTCCTCCTGACCAAATTGCACACCAGACTGTAACTTTTTAATGGATGCAAAGGTGACTGATGAATAATTTAAGGGTTTTAATGAAAATGTGCCTCGTCACTCATTATGATTTTTTCATGAAAATCGGGATTGTCATGGGCTATGTGTAACGTCCTTTTGGCATATGTACGGCGGCGTAAATGGTCTTGTGGAAGAAGCTCTTGTGTCAACTGAATCTTAAATGGAAACAAATGCAAATCCTTGTGCAAAATTGTGGCCAAAGTTGTTCTTTGAAGACCAAGCTCCTGAGCAAGGCGTCGAATTGAGATTGATGGATTATTTTGAACACTTCCTTGAGCAGCAGTAATGTTTTCAGCCGATCTTGCAGTACGTTGTGGTCCATGCTTGGGCCTATCACATACAGGCCCCCTTTCTTCGAAATCATTCACTACAAAATAAATAGTGCGTTTTGTTGGCACGTTGTTTCTCCCAAAAATTTCACGTAACTTTCTCATCGTCACAGTAATCGATTATTGATTTTGATAAAATGTTTTAACGATTAAAACACGTTGGTCTATCGAATATTTTTCCATAATAAATTTGCCACGTGTCTACTTCACGACTGCCAAATATGAACTGTCAAGATTAATGTTTACCAAAATGGCGGCAAAATAAAGTAGTATACCTTTCCGGTGGACACCCTGTACTTTAATTTAATTTGACTACTTTTTGATCTTTGAATTTTTGAATTTTAAACATAGTCAACAATTCTTCAAATTATCGTCCGAAATTGGGCTCAAGGGTGAACTGATGAGCATTCCTTGCAAGACGAGTATTACGGGCGAAACTTTTAAGGGGAGGAATGCAATTAGCTACTTGGAGTGAAATTTTTTTGAAAAAGAAACGATAAAATAAGGAAAGACATGAAACATTGCGTCGGTGTTCGAGAGCGGCAATTGATTCAGTGGCAGTTCTATTTCCTATCAATCTTAACGCTCGATTTTGTATTCTATCAAGCAGGTGAAGCGATGTTTGCGAAGCACCTGCCCAGAGGTGGGAGTTATACTCGAGTTTAGGGCGTATAAACGCTTTATAAATTGTAGCCAGATCAGATGGGGAAAAATACTTCTTACACCGATACAGAAAACCTAAGAACTTAGCAGCACATACCGAGTACTGAGAGCTTCTCGGTTTCTTCGATGTAAGTGCCATTCATGGACAATGGCATTAGGGGAATGTTAAGCTTTAACGACAGAAGACAGCATTGAGTTTTCGAAGCATTAAACTCCACACGATTCCTATTACCCCATTTGACAATGCTGTATAAATCGGAGTTTAATGAGCTTGACATACGGTACCGCTGCAATTTTACGTCCGAAGGCGAAGGACGTGAATTATCGAACGAATATGAAAAGCTGAGGGTAGAGTCGTCAGCAAAACAGTTAAGTGGATTAGAAGTAACAGACAGAAGATCATTTATAAAAATGAGGAAAAGAGTCGGAGAGGATTTATTTTATGGGAATCAGACTTGAATCCGTCCAATACAACTTGTATTGAACGGTCCAGGAGATAGCTTCTAATCCAACGAACAAGAGTATTATCGATCCCAAAAGCACGCATTTTCGATAAGAGAGCTTCATGCCAAACTCTATCAAATGCCTTGGAGATATCAAGAGCAATAATCTTATTCTCACCAAAGCGATGCAAAGATTTGTTCTACTGTTCGGTGAGACATGCCATCAGATCACCAGTGGAACGGTTGCTGCGGAAGCCATACTGACGGTCATGGAGAAGCTTTCGATCTTCGAGATATTCCTTAAGCTGACGGTTAATCAGTGTTTCTATGACCTTAGAAAGAAGATATGTCAGTGCTATGGGTCGTTAGGAGGAGGGGGAGGATGGGTCACCTTTCTTAAGGACAGGCTGGACAAATGCTGTTTTCCATCTTCTAGGAAAGATTCCAGAAGAGTAGGAGCGATGGAAAAGCTTACGCAGTGGCTTTGCCAGTGTGGAAGAACACCTCTTCAGAAGAATCGGGGGTATACCATCCGGGCCAGCGGATTTGTGTATATCGAGATCTTTGAGAACTCTTGTTACTGTACGAGTGCGGAAAAAAATCTGTCCCATGGAAAAATTTACATTCTCAAGTACAGGAGGGGCAACGTTGCTATGCGGCAGCGTGGAGCTGGCAGCGAAATGGGCGGCGAGCAAGTTTGCCTTCTCTGAAGAGTAAACAATTGGTTTGTTATTGTCGATGAGCGTTGGAACCGAAGATGTTGAGGAGTTTTTAATATTTTTTTACAAATGACCAACAATTTTTACTGCCTTTGGGACACTGTAGAATTTTTAGCCGTAATTTTTGGTCATGCAAAAATTTGGTTCTTTCAATAACGGATTTGCATGAGTTTCTTGCTTTTTTGTGCTTTTTCCGATTTTCCTCTGTAGGGTTGGCTTTGTAGGATCGGAAACTTACTTCTTTGAGCCTGATAGCTTCTTTACACTCAGAATTTAACCAGGACTTTTCTTTAGGCTTGATGCTTTTTACCCTGTTAGGAATAAAAGCACGCATCCCTAGAAGAATCACATTTGTGATCATTTCAGCACTGGCATCAATGTCACTATCGAGGAAGCATAGTGACCAGTTAAAGTTTCGGAAAAAAATAATCGTTATGTAAAAGGTTATTCTTTTCGAAAACAGCTCCATGAATTTTTGTGAAAAAAATTAGTGTCTGTGTAAGCATTATATTTTGGTGAAAAAAAAAAAATCAAAGAACCGTTTTTTTTTTATTCGACTTTCTCGAGAATTGATAAACCGATAACAGTCAAAATTAATATTAAGGCAAATGTAGATAGCCTAAGTAATTTCAATTAAACATATTTTCGAAAACTTTTTTTTTTGTATTTTTGAATTTAATTTTTTTTTTAATATTTGGAGAACCCGTATGTTTAGTTAGTTTTTAAATGTAGGTTATTTTTGTGCTTAAGTTTGCATTCCTAAATAATTTCTTTTTAATTTTTTTAAAAAAAGGTGTTAAAATTGTTTATAAATAGTATCCGTCTTTGGAGCTCTTTTCCACGGAATATAAGTAGAATAGAGGACGCGTTAAAAATAAAGAAAGAGATTAAGAAGCATTATTGTTTTAAACTTTTTAAAAAATAATAAAAAAAAGGAAAAGGAAATAAATACAAAAAAACCGGTAAAAATTAAAAAGTATTTAAAAATATTTTTAAAATAATGTTTACTCCTTTTTTTTCTCTTATATTCCTTAAGATTCACACAATTTTTAACACCAATGTTTAGTTGACTTTATCACAAATTTATAAGATAAGATCACAAGAATATCGAAAATAAATAAAAATGAAAAGAAAAAAGTTGTTCTAATGATTTTGAAAAAAAATTCACACTTCTTCACATTTTACCAAAATAAATTGGCGTTTAAACGGAAAATTATTTTACGTACTTTTTTCGAAAAATCAAATAAAAACTTTGAATTTCTAATATTTTTCAAATTTTTTATTCGACGTTGTGACCGCACATACGAGCAAGTACGTGCGATTCAGACGTGCAATTTATTATAATTTATACTAGGATTTTGTCAGTCACCACAGTCTTATGTAAATCAAATTAAATTTGATTTGATGAAAAACTCACTCTTTCAAAACCATTAACCGAACCTACATTTCAGTCATCATTGTTTGAATTTACAGTCAGGCAAGTGGCAGCAAATGCAATTTTTTTTTGAAAAAATATTTAGCCAAAAGATGTACGCAGCTATTTAAAACAATAAGATACTTACAGGAAATGCAATTCGACATTTGTCTCCCTTAGATATTTAGACAACGGTATCATATATGTTATATTTAAGCTGTTTCCGCCATTAAAACAAACCTCCTCACATCCCAGCGACACATTGAAAGTGTCTGCTAGCAGCCAAGGAGTCACCGTTGAGCATTCTAAAGAAATTATTCTCTCGTTTTCTACTGACTGAACTTCAACGGTGTCTGCTTTCCTTTTCGAGTCCTTGTGAGCAGATGACCTTTTGTCCTTTAAAGCTAGAAGAATATGTTCGCTACGATCTGGTTCGTTATGTGGTTGTTCGGAGACTTCTTGATCTTGATCGTCTTGATCGATATCTGTTAGAACTCGTTTAACTGTTTCACTATGGACTGCTGATGGGGAATTGCTTGCCAGAGATGACAGGCTATCCGATGTCGTATTAGAAGAACCTTGTTTCCGCATGTGTTGTCGTCTTATTTCACTTTCTGAATTCTGGGATGATATTAGACTGTTAGAGTCTTCGAAACATGCCGACTGGAATTGATACATTGAAATGTAAGCAAAAAAAAGATGAGTGTGCATAATACGATTAGCTTACTTGACAGTTGGAAATCTCCTCGCGTTTAATTTTGACACAGTGATCGGGAATACCAATCGGCGCCAGCGCAACATTTTTCTCCACTACTGGGGATGTGGCAGCAACTTCGGAAAGGCTTTGGTCATCCGAGTCGTTATTGTTGCCAAGGTTTTGAAGATCATTTTCTTCTGCGTCAATACCGCTGCTTTGGTTCGCAAGAGATGGTGTTTCGTTAGTAAAGTTTACTTGCTGACTAATTGTGTCGTTGAATTTCTTGCCTGGAATATTTTTGTAAGCAACAAAGAGCGTTGAAACCGATGAAGACGATGATGTGGATGATGCATTAGCACCACCAGCGCTGTCTATTTTAATCGGTCCAACTCCAACCACATCACCGCCAATGCTTATAACGCTATTCTCAACATTTCCGGTACTGCCATCACTTCTATTTGCCCCGCCAGAATTGTTACCATGCTCAACGGATGAATCACTTTTATCATGGATGATACTACGTGCCTCATGCTTTTGATCGGACCCATCAATAGAGTTATTTTCGAAATCCGGATTCACGGGAATGGCATCGGCTACTTTTTCTGATGAAGCCTCACTTATATTGAGGTTATCTTCTTGAGGTTCATTAAAACTGTTAGGTAAAATAAATGAAGGCATTATCGTTGCTATTGCATCTGACGGAGTTGATGGCCATTTGGACTTGTTCTTACTGTTTGCTGTCTTGTTATTAACATGACTAACAAACATTATTTGTGAAGCTGGTTTTTCAACGCCTATAGATATATCATCTGCGTTGTGGCCATCTGAACTAATGAACAATCCATGAAAACTAGTACTAGCAGTGGACTCCACCGCGGACGGATACGATGGAGGTATCACAGAAAGTGGAATGCTTGGTTGAGCATACAACGGAAAACTGGACGCCATTGATGAATGTTGTATTGGTAACGGAATGGGTGCTGGTGCTAAGGCAGGACGCAAGGTGTGACCATGTAGAATCAATTTGCCATTTTTATTAGTATGATAGCCATGGTGGTTAAGATTTCGTGCGTTGTTAGTATTACTATTTACGAGGATTGCGTCATGTGTAAAAGGCCGGTGGCTGATATCATACTGATCGTACCGTTTCATGTAGCGTTGTTTGCTGTGCTCCACAAAATAAAGCGTTGAAACTGCTACTAAACTAAATAGAATTTAAGGCTTTGTTAGTAATTTTGAAATTTGTTTAATAAAGTATTTTTGTTCACATGACAAAAAGCAAAAATTTACATTTCTTTGTGTATTGATTTAAACGTGAATATTCGTTTAAGATAAATAAAAGGACACATTTAACCTCAAGGATTTCTACAATGATGAACATTTTTATAAAGAATAAAGAATTTAACATGCACGAACTCCCATCCGAAATAAATATTGGTTTCTTGAAAACCAAAGTCGAACCATACGTCCCGAGACCCATGCAATTCAAGTTCTGTTATCCCTTTGGACACACTAAAAACCATTGCAAAGCAACAATCCCAACGGTGATGTAAGAATGAAATGTTGATGACGACATCCGTCGAAAATCACAGCTATTTATTTTAAAATGAACACGTTATTTATTCCTCTAAAACCCTGAAGGTCTGCAAAACAGGTATTCATTTGTAGATTTCTTCTCAGTACAAAAACCGTTTTATTTAAAAACGGCTCCTACAATTTTGGAAAAAAAATCATACTTATTTAGATTTCCTAAAGAAATAAAATGGCCTTTAAATTATTTCACCTATACAATTTAACGTACTTCATTCGAACAATCAAAAGTCACAAAAATCGAATAAATGCTTTGAAGTTCACTTTAATTTTCTTAAATTTTATTCCACAATATGACCGCACATATGAGCAAGTACGTGCGATCCAGTCATGCAATTTATTTTCTATTTACAACTGATATTTTTAAGACTAAGTAGGTACTCAGTACTTTATAATTAACTTTAGTGATCAACTCTGTATTGATGTCTAAGCTACTAACAAAAACATGATTTTATCAAATTCGGTCTTACAGTTTTCAAACTACTTTAAGAACGGTTTTATGTAATCAATAATACAGGGTGGCGCACGAATCGTGCGACAAAAATAAAACGTAATAACTTTTTTTCTGTGTGAGTAATCGGCTTATTTTTTTTTTATTTTGTAGGTTACTATTTAGATTTATAAAAATGGATGCTTGGGATACGGAGAAAAGAATTTGGATAGTGCAACGGTACCATGCTTTGCAGTCCGTCATTTCCGTCCAAAGGGAATTTAGGCGGGAGTTTGGCGGTAATCCCCCGAGTAGATGGACCATTATGAGGTTTGTAAACATGTTTGCCGAATCTGGAAGCATCGCACGAAGGCCGTACCATCGAGATGCCAATGTTCGGGTTCAGGATACAATCGCAGCAGTAGCATCTGCAATACAGGCCAATCCGAGCGTTTCGACCCGAAACTTATCGGGGCAAATTGGAATTAGTAGACGGTCATTACAACGGATACTTCATGACGATTTAAACTTGTTTCCGTACAAAGTCCAAATTACTAGCAAGTTAAACCCTCAGGATTTGCCTGTTCGCCTGGAATTTTGCCAAAAAATGATATCAATGGCCGAAGAAGACAACACATTGATCAATTGTTTGTTCATGTCTGATGAGGCCCATTTTGATCTTAACGGCAATGTAAACAAGCAAAAATGCCGTATATGGAATGAGTCTAATCCAGAAATGCTCCATGAGATAGAACTGCACCCAGAACGAGTCACTGTGTGGTGCGCAGTTTCATCAAGGTGTATTGTCGGGCCGTACTTCTTTGAAGAAAACGGTGTAACCGTTACTGTCAATGGGGACCGTTATTTAAATATTGTTGAAGGAGTTTTTTTTACCCAGAACTGCGCCGAAGACGTATACCATTCAACAGCGTTTCGTTTCAGCAAGATGGAGCAACTGCACATATAGCCAGACCAGTTATGGCGGAGCTAAACAAAAAAATTGCAAACAAATTAATTTCTAGGAACTCCACTCTTCGCTGGCCCCCAAGGTCACCTGACCTGACTGCACCAGACTTCTTTTTATGGGGTTATGTCAAGCAAGAGGTGTATAAAACGAAGCCCAGGAATTTAACTGAATTAAAGCAGTCCATAACGACAATAATTGAGGCGATCCCAACTTCAACTCTTCAGGCCGCAATGAATAATTTTTTGACCAGGTGCCGCATGTGCGTGCGAGAGCGTGGAGGTCATTTGCGGTCTATAATCTTTAAAAACAACTAACTATTTAAAATAAAATTTAATTTTCTAACCAATAAAAAAAAAATAAATGAAATACATCGATAAAAAAAAAGTTATTTGAATTTCTTATTGTAACACAATTGGTGCGCCACCCGTTATATAATAATAACTGGCTATATAAAAATATTTTGAAGGAGCTGACAACTGAATACTACAGTTTCACTCCTAAGGAAGAAAAATTCCAGTCGGTCCTCTTAAAGGGCCTTGATAGTTCTACTGACACCGTGGCGCTCTTAGAAGAGCTCCGCAGTGTCGCGACTAATGATCTCGAGTTCGTCGGGGTCAAGGCCTTTACCACAGTAAGAGCCAGGCGGGAGCAACGGAAACTGCCCTTCTTACAGCTCGTACAGCTGTCGCCAAGGAGCAAATTGGACTGTCTAAGGACTATCTCTGTTCTAGACTGCCAGGTTGTTACTTGGGATAAAATAAAAAGATGCGGTGACATGCTCTAATGCATGCGCTGCCAAAGAGTCGAAGATAAGACCCAGCTTAAATGTGTACTGTGTGGTGGCGAGGGGCACCCTGCAAGGGATCGGAGCTGTCCTAAGTTCCAACAAATAAAACAAACAAAATTTCCGAGGGTGGCGGAGAGGTGGTCAGACTTAAATCCTGTTCCGACATCCGTTGAGCCCCAAATCTCGTATGCTCAGGTGGCGGCAAGAAGGGCAACAATAACGATACAGCCACAACCAAAGGTTGCCAAATAGGCCCCCGTTTTTTTTGAAAACCAATTTTTTTTTAGAAAATTTAAAAAAATCGAAAAAAAAAGTTTTTGAAAATTTTGAAATGCAATATTAATTGAATTATAAATGACTTCTTGTGTGCAAAGTTTTATTGAAATCGGGATAATAGTTAACGATAAAACCGCATTTGAAAAAACCGGTTCTATGAGAGGTACCGTTATAGAACAAATTTCAAAAAATTCGTTCTAACTGAAATATATATTGTTGTAAAAAAATAGCACCCTGAAAGTTTTATCAAAATCGTTAGAGCCTTTTTCGACAAAATCAAACTTTTTGTAAAAATTGTATGGCAGGTACCGTTATTTTTCGACCTAGAGCAAAAATGAAGAACAGCCCCCGAGATACTACCTAATAAATACTAAATACCAAGTTTGAAGCAAACCGGCCCAACCGTTTAGGCCGTAGAGGCGTGAACAGACAGACAGACAGACGGACGGAATTTCCGGACCCACTTTTTTCAACTTCTTTGTTATCATGTTTGATTGTTAGATTTTTTTTTGCACGAATCTATAACTTGCATTTTAATACCTAAATCGCAAGTAAAAATGTCAAAAGCTCTGGTATTTTCGTGCAAGAAAAAAGTAAGGAAACACTTTTTGGATAGATTTGGGATGATTGGTGTGAGTAAGTAAACAGACTATATGTCCTGAAACTTATTAAAGACCCCACTGTACTTATTACCACTTATTACAAATTGCAAAAGTTTATAAGATCCCAATATTTGTTGCAATTTTATGTTGCGTCAAATAAATTGTAACAAAAATAATAATGAGTTCACAGTGGTTTTGTAGACAAACACATTTACTATGACTGCTACAACCAAGAAAGAAGAGCTTGCTACACGAAAGCCTTTTATTAGGCTAGACGGGATATCAGTTTGAGGATGCCAGGAAAAGTGTTAAGTTCAGTTAAGTGTTTAGGTTTAATATATATTTTGAGGACGATAGAAATATCTTGAGCCTGTTTATACTTACCAAGTGGCCATTATTATAACTAAAATGATAATCATCATCTGTATCGTCCGATTTGAACACATATCATCTTCCCCATCGATCATTTCGCCATTTATTAAGAGTTGCTTTTTCTTGCTTCGCTCTATTTCTTGCATTCGCATCAAACGGTTATTTATTTTTTCCAGCTGCTCAATGCGAGTCTCAAGTGAACCTGTCACTTTACATAGTTCTTTTACGGCACCAATGTTTTCCATCAGAATACGATCCTGAAAATGCGTATAATTATAATATAAGGATATGTAAATGCATTCAATTGATTGGAACAAACCTTATTAACGAGGAGAAAATTTTCAATTACCTGCCCACTAGGCAGAACAATACTACCAGCTTCTGTAACGGCATCGGGAAGGACTTCCCGTACCTCTTGAGCAATAACTCCTGTGTCGATAATTTCTTCATCATCGTTAATCGATTTTAACCCCGAATGCAAAGCGAATTCCGGCTCATATCGATAACGAACAATGCGAATTTTTTGAAGATTCCGTAACTGCACTGCAGTATCAAGCTCGCTGATTTCCTGTTTCGCTCTACTATCGCTTGGTTGAATGATGTGTCCGGAGACTTTGAGATTGCCATGGATGACAAGGCTTTCATCAGGCCGGTCAGTATTAATGCCAACACGACCTGCGTGAAAGATTGATTCGGGAGCTATGCCCCGCTGCCAGCATAATTCTACGTCACTTTCGAACTGGCCAGGATTGGAGGCACGTACTATTATCCGCTCACTACTCTGACTCACTACTGGAAAGTGACCTGTGTGAGTATGCACATGAAGACCGACAACCAGCTGGAAATAGCGCTGTTCGGGATTAGGTCGTCCCTTTTTTCTCATGTTGTTGTTTGTTGTTTCAGAGAAGTGTAACCGACCGACTGTTACCTTGCTAACCATATGGCTTTGCAGATCAATTCTAAGAATTTTAAATATATTAGATTATACAGAAAAAAAAGAAGTACTTACGGAACAGGATAAAAGGGCTTCTTTGATCTATCCGATTGACTTTGTTCTACACGTATAGTTTGGTTGGGAGCTTCAAGCTTCACTCCATAAAAATGCAGGTGAAAAGACTTAATCTTTTCAAGACCTGATGGTGTTCGAACAAATTTCGCATCACCTTGTAGTCGAGCGTGGCATGTTATTTGAAAATGGTTTTTCTTTTGACACACAAATGCATCGTCAGAGACGGAAAAATTGAATCCCTTGTCTGCATCAACCCGGTAATGTGCCACTGTTAGTTCCCGAAGGCTCTGATCGCAAAGAGTGTGCCAATTATGCTGCTGGAAAGGACTAAAACGAATGCATTGGATCGGAGACGATTCACTTGACGAATCTGTTGCAATTGAGCCTAAAAAACTTGTTCCGTTTGGAGTTGCTGAACCAACTCCATCCAAACTGTTGTTATCGTTAGACATGGAAAGATTTGTGCTGGTTGGTGAAAAAGAGGATGAAGACGGCGACACACTTCCCACACCTCCCAGACCAGAGCCAATTTGTTGCAAGTTAATGCTTACCGGGGAGGTTGGGTTGAGGGTCTTTGGGCATATTGGAGTTAAGGAAGAAACTTTTGTAGAAGAATAATAATTACGATTATTGATTAGAGCTTACTTCCTTTTGTCATATATACATACCTGGTTCTGGTTTTATGGTCATCAAGGAAGTAGGGCCGTCTACTTGTGACAGCTTACGCTTTCGTGTTGGTAGTGTAGCCGATATTGTTGATTCTATAATTGTACCTGGAGTTCCCATGTAAACGTCCGATGGAATTATTGAATGTGCATGTTGTTCATGTTGTGTAAGAGTCATGATTTGTCTACTATACGGAGTCCGCTGAGGATCCATGTCAATTAATTCGCTCATACTGCCGACGATATGGATGTTATTGTTGGTGTGAGGTTGCGGCTGATTATTTTGACGATTATCAATTGCCAACAAGCTGTCTGAAAGTTCACTCGGATGATCATGCCTATCTGGACTGTATATACTGCCACCGACTATAGCCGATGTAGATCCAATAGTAGCTGTTTCGCCATGATGTACAGACTGTTGATGTTGCAAATGAGATGTTGCCGGAAGAAGTAAGGAGTGTTGTTCATTGTGCTCGACAAAAACGTGGTTGTGGTGAATATTTTGGATATGCTGATGTTGCTTGTTGTGATATTGCTGATGCATGTTTTCTGATAAATGAGTCAGAGTTTCCAGAACTGGGGGAGGTTTAATGTTTTGCACCGCGCCCAATGGGCTTTCTGCGTCAACAATAGAACCATCGTTATTTATTGAAGGGCAATTAGAAATTGCTCGTGATGTTAATGTAAGTCCCTGCAGATCAACTGGACTAAATGGCGGCTCCGAGACCGAATCAGGAGGACTTTCTGGCAGATGTGACTGAGCAGGGGCATTGTTGTTTCTGTTATTAGTATTTGCTGTTTTAATGAGCACTTCGTTTACGGCAGTGGAGGATACTGCCGTAGGTACATCATCGCCACCACTGGATGCTGCGACATGGATGAACTGTTCCAAGTGGCCGAAATCGAGCGCTTCATTATCTATACCACCTATAAAATCTGATCGACCTGAAATAAAAAAAAATAAAATGCTTCTTATTTTAATAAAACTGATTCGATTTTATAAAATACTTTAATCTTATTTCAATTTTATATAGAGTTTTTTATAATTGGATCATACTCAAGGGGTAATAAATACCCTTATCATCGACACAGACACACAATAATTTTTCCGGCCCAGTAGATCGAGAATAAAGTTCCTATTTTCTCACTTAAAACTCGCGGAGAGTATCGAACTCACGATATATGTGTAAGCAAGCAAATACTTTATCCACTGCAGCAATATTAAAGCAGTGCCAACTGTCTTAAATATTATAACACTTGGATTTTGAGTATTACAAGTTATGTAAATAAATTGAATGATTTGTTAATTGATGAGAGGTTCTTAAACGAGCGCATGCTTAGAAACAATTCGCTCTAAACACTTTGAAGTGTAATAAGTATAATTAAACCAGCTGGGATGGCACCAAATATATTTCGTGTTGCCATATAGTATTTTTACATTATTTTTTTCACTTTCATTACATATCGTAACAGCTGTAAATAGGTTGGAAATCCTTATGAAATTAATCGTAATCACAAATCAATAAAAAATAAAAGGCACGACTGGGTCGCACGTACTTGCTCTTATGTGCTAATCCTTTTTAAGTGCAGGCGTCTTTTTGACAAAGATTTTATTTTAATATTTTTTGTATGACGTGCAACTTCCTTAGAATCGTTTTGGGGTGAAGCTCGAACGAACATGCGTCACGACAAAGGGATAAACACATAAATATATAGGATTGTTAGCTTTTGCAGTTTTTTAGTGTAGTATTATCTTTCCACTTGCTGCTTACTGTTTATAATATAATTTGCTAATAGGAAAATATAAAGGACTTTTTTCAGTTTAATTTTCGTTTTGGTATGGAACAAATTGAACAACTGGCATAAAGATTCGTGGGAATCAGCAGTAGGGCAATAATGCTAGGTAAAGGGACCTTTATACGTCCCAATATGGGACCAATGGAATTTATAAAGGATTTAGGTACCTATAATAAGGTTGGAAGGAAGGTAGGTACTAAAATTAAGATACGCGTTCCAACTACTGGTAAGCGAGTAGGTAGAGAGAATATTAAAAGTTAACACAGTGGTTTTGTTTATTTATAGGAAGGTGTAAACTTTTGTTTTCTCGATTGAAATGTTTGCATTCAGTAGTAATCGAATAGTTTTTTTTTATTTGTTAGTTGTTTTTGTGTGTTTATCAAAGGCTTCCTTATTTATTCTGTGCTTTTATGATGATGAAAAATACTTTAAAATACGTAGGTATGTATGTAATGTAGGTTGTCACTTTCTTTTATTTGACTAATGGCTTGGCTAGGGCTTAGCCGAGCAATATGAAATAAAATGTTGGGGAAAAAAAATTATGCATTCAAAAAAACACTACTCATAACGTTTTTTGGAAAAAATGTTGTAAGCCATCTTATTTCTTTTGCTGTTTTCTATTTTATGAATTTTTCATTTCAAAATCGTTCGACCAGTTTTTTCAAAAATTTTTTTTTTTTTGAAAAACTTTTCGAAAACATATTTTAAAATTTTTTTAAGTATGTCAATTTTAAGAAATCTATAGTTTATACTAGGAGAAAAATTTCAAAAAAAATCTATAGATCCGTTTTCAAAATATTCAAAAAACAAAATATTTAAAAAAAAAAATTATTAAAATTAAAAAAAAAATGTTTTTGAAAATTTTGATAAGCAATATTATTTAAATCATAAAACACTACATATTTTGAAAATTTCATCAAAATCCGTCAATTAGTTAACGAGAAAGTCTGATTTTAAAAAAACCGGTCATAAGGGAGGTACCGTTATCAAACTTTTTCTGAAAAATCCATTAAAATTAAAAGATAGATTTTGCACAGAAAACATCATTCTGAAAGTTTAATGAAAATCGTAGGAGCCGTTTTCGAGAAAAATAAGTTTTTTAATAAAAGTTATATGGCAGGTACCGTTAGTTTTGGAGCTAGAATGCCAATTCCAAAAACTGTCGGGTAGAGCACTCTAAAAATACTATATACCAAGTTTGAATCAAATCGGCCCAACCGTTTAGGCTGTAGATATCGATACGGACAGACAGACAGACAGACAGACAGACAGACGGACGGAATTTCCGGACGGAATTTCCGGACCCACATCGTAATATCATGTTTGATTGTTAGAATTTTTTTTTTTTTTTTACGAATGCATAACTTGCCTTATAGTCCCTATAATCGCAGGTAAAAATACCACTGTATTTATTGTTTTCTCTTAAATTTATTATCTTATCCTTTATCTTCTTCTCAGTATCGGATCGTAAGATCGCAGGGGACGGTCGCATGTGGTGCGCCGCACAGTGTGGGAATTCGCTCATCTAGCGGAATTAAATTAATAGCGCTTAAAGTTTTAACTTTTTGGTAATTTTTTTTTGCAAGATTTATTACAAATATGTGAATAATAATATTTAATAACAATTATTTATATATTTTGTCAAATTTTTGATGTCTAGAGCTCTAAAAATGCACATTTTTTCACCTTGGTAGATGCTTCTTAAAAAGTGAATTTCGCTCAGATAAAAAGCAGTTTCTCAATTTTTTTTGTTACATTTATAACTTATGTTTGCCAAAATGAAAATAAATTAAAATTTTATATACTAAACCTATGTACAGGGCTCTGAAAATACACGGTTTTTGCACTTTGGTAGACGCTATCTAAAAAAATTATGTTCGCTCAGAGAAAAAGCCTGTTCTTAACAATTTTTTTTTTATATTTATAACTTATACACGCCAAAATGAAAATAAATTAAAATTATTTATATAACTATTCAAAGGTTTGATATACAGAGCTCTGAAAGTACACTTTTTTGGGAGCGTATCGGAATCCCGCTTTTTAAAATCCCGAAAAAAAGTTTTAAAATCCCGTCTGCTAAAATACTGTTTTTTTTAAATCCCGCTTGTTCGAAATTCCGATCTATTATAATCTCGCTTTTTAAAATCCCGACAAATCTCGTGGGCACATAAAAAAAATATACAAAAACAAATTTATATCATTAATTGTTTCTACCAATCAAGTGTGGCAAAAACAAACACCGCTTGAGACGCCAATCTTTCCTCCATCCATATGACCTAGGACTTGAATGTTTCTTTCTACACATAAAATTATCTTTAGAAACTAATCCTACTCCCTTATTTTTGCAGGACCAAAAATTACGGGGAAAAATTCTGAACATGTATGTATATAAAGAGTGTTTTTTTATGGACGTGTGGTTTTCAAGAAAAAATAAAACGCATATAGTTTAATGTTATGGCCAAGAATTTAGCTTTATTATAAAGATAAGGGTTTGCATTATGTTTTAAAAAATTTTGCACGAGTTGGATTTTGTAAGCCTGTAAACCAAGATCCTTCCGCAAAATCTTCCATTAAGTGGATGGGCACATCTCCAATTGTTGCGCGCGATGGCGTATGGGCTCATTCGGGTCTTCTTCGATACTCTGCTTCACCGAACCGAACAATTATTTTGGTAATAAATTTGCACAATTTGCAAACGCTATTCAGGAGTAAATCTTTTCATTGTAAACTCCGAAAAAAAGTATTGCCAGATTGAAAACCACACGTCTAAAAAAACACCCTTTTTTAAAATAAAAAAAAAATATTTTTTTTCGAAAATTTTTTCATATTTTTGTTTAAGAGTTTTTTTTTCGAAAAAAAAACTAAGTATGCAATAAAATTTGAGAACTAAATATCTATCGAGGAAAAAAAATATTGAAAATCGTTCGACCAGTTTTTTTTAAACAAGTCGTTTTTTTTAAAAAAAACTTTTCGAAAAAAATATTTAAATTTTTTTTGTAGTATTGAAATTAATTAAATAAAAATCAATCTACCCGTTTTCAAAATATTTCCAAAACCAATTTTGAAAAATCGAAAAAAAAAAGTTTTTGAAAATTTTGAAAAGCAATATTAATTAAATTATAAATGATAATTGTTTATGAAAAAACCGCATTTGAAAAAAGCAGTTCTATGAGAACTAAAGTTATAGAACAATTTCGAAAAATTCATTCTAATTGAAAGATGTATTGTTGTATTGTTTATCAAAATCGTTTGAGCCGTTTTCGAAAAAATCAAACTTTTTGATAAAAATTGTATGACAGGTACTGTTATTTTTCGACCTAGAGCAAAAATGAAAAAGACCCCCCCGAGATACTACTCAATAAGTACTAAATACCAGGTTTGAAGCAAATCGGATCATCCGTTTAGGCTGTAGAGGTGCGAACAGACAGACAGACGGACGGAATTTCCGGACCTACTTTTTTCGATTTATCATCGTAATGTCATGTTTGATTGTTACAAACAAATTTTTTTTTTGCATGAATCCATAACTTGTATTATAGTACCTAATACAATCGCAAGTAAAAAAGGTTTCCTATTAGAACTGTACTCACAAGTTTTAGTGGACTATAACGCCATTATGGCATTGATTCATATGGCCTTAGTTCATGCCACCGTTGCAGGATTGCTGCCGCTCATTCCGCTATGCTTGTTAGATATGTACAAAAATGACTCATTTATGGCGTCACCTTATTGTTAAACATTTTCATTGATAGTTGATGCAGATTGCTTTAAAAACCAACATTGACAAACTTAAATATGTTTTTCGGGGTTTTATAGTATTTGTTCCTGATTTTGCATATATAGGCTTTCATCAAACATTCAACCTCTTAACGTGATGATTTGGTTATGATAAATACAAAAATCATATCAGATATTTGCTTTCACTTTGTAACGAAATAAGAATCAAATTAAACGTGAAAATGTGTGAAGATAATTTTCTCTTCACAACATCACAAATTGAAATTTGACCTTCTGATCTGTTATTTCTTGGTAACAGTGATGCAATAAATATATAAGTTCTACGAAATCGATTTTTAGTTATTTACCATTCATTGTCCTCGTGAATTCCATAATTTCTTGGATCAAATCCTATTTTTCGGTTTGTACTAAATTATCAAGACATCATATTGGACACAATAACTTATTGAAAAGGCAAATCTAAAATGTACCCCAGCACATTATGTATCCACTATATACTACTACTAAATATTAACACTCGACACAGTACATTTTTATTTGGATTTAATTCAAATCATTTTGTTCATTAGAGTAAACCGGCAGAATAAGACTATTTCTTTTATCGATGCATCTTGTATTTCGTGCAACAATTTCATTGGCATGGTGTGCATAAAGCGCATCTTTTAGTTTATCTAACTATGAAGGAGGTTAGGCCGCGTGGGGGATTCATTTAGTGGATCTATTAACTCCCACAGTTTAATTACTTTACTTGCTAATGATGATCATAACGGTGGAAAGTTTAAAATGTATCTTTATCCATAAAAAATGAATCAAAACATCACTGATGATATATATGGTGGAGCGTAAAGACAAAAATTCTGTTTTAACATTTTACTTTTCTCTTTTTTTCGTTACCACGATAATGCTTGTTTCCAGACCTTAGTTACAAAATAAAAATAATACTTTTCGGCTTCTTATAGAAAAAAAAGTAACATCACGCTGCTAAATTTTCGAAAGGAAACAAAGTACAGTTAAAAATAACAAAATCCTATCTGCAAAAAGTGTTATTGATCAAACAGAAAATTACCAGCCTGGCATTGTTATTGGTTTTGTTATTTGCTTATTCCAGTTGGGAGTAGTAAGGTTCAGCATTTTAGGGCACATTTTCTTCGAGGGGATTCGAAATGAGAGGTTAGACACAGGTACAAGTACGCTACAACTTACAGGAATGAGTGAATTATTCATAAAATTTTTTTTAAGACACAAGGGCCCTCTATCATCACATACTGCAATCCGTGAGGCATGAGTTTGAAAATCAATTTTAATAAAGGGCAACGAAGAGCTAGTGGAATGTGGTCAACATGTATCTACTTCTATTGCTATTGGTATTTTAAATGATTACTTCCTCGTAATTAAAACTGCATAAGGCTAAGTTTCAGTTGGGACCATGAACGGGTCGTCACAAGCGACATTTTGTATTATTTTTTTCTCTTTTGTGGTAATCGGCAAAATATGGTTTACTTACATTATATATGTATTTGTTAAATATACCAAAAAAATAAATTGCATGACTGGATCGTACGTACTTGCTCATATGTGGGGTCAAATCGTCGAACAAAATTTAATAAAATGCACGACTGGGTCGCACGAACTTGTTTTTATGCTAGATTATTGCTAAGTGGCTGCATATATCTATGTTAATATTAAAAATTCATTTTAACTTGCGATTATAGGGACTAAAGGCAAGTTTAGGATTCGTGAATATTAAAAAAATTGAGATAACAATCAAACATGACATTACGATCATAGAGAAGTCTAAAAAAGTGATCGAGAAAAAATGTCTGTCTGTCTGTCTGTCTGTCTGTATATATAACGAGCTGCAGCCTAAACGGCTGAACCGATTATCTTCAAATTTGGTGAGTATGATTATTTTGGCATTCCCCAGAGGGGAGATTGAAATTTTATTTGTAGGCCTAAAAATAACTGTACCTGCCATATGACCGTTTAGGAAAATCTTATTTTATGATTTTAATGAAAATTTTTGAGAATATTTTTGTTGGTATTGGCTATCATTTGATCAGAACCACATATACGGGAAAAGTCTATTAACGGTACCTTTCATATAACGTTTGTTTTTTAAATGTTGGGCTTTCTCGGTAACGGCTCTTTGAAATTCTGTCAAATTTTATATTTAAGAAGATCTAAGTAGTTTAATTAATTCTGTGTATCAATATACCATCGCCGAGCTAAATGGGCCAAGTTCCCTGCTCATCTCGAAGGTCGAACTACAAATGATCTTCGCATCATTAAAGAAAAAGAAATCAGCAGGAGTCGATGGTATACCCAATGTTGTACTACGACATCTCCCCGAGGATGCAATTAACATATACACAACACTGTTCAACAACGCGCTGAATAATGCATATTATCCAGTGAGTTGGAAGACAGCTGTTGTACATCCTCTCCCAAAAAAGGGAAAGGACAATTCCAATCCGGCAAATCTCCGGTCGATAAGTCTTCTTCCGAGTATCAGCAAAGTATTCGAAAAAGTTATCAATAGAGCTCTGTCCAAGTGGTTCGAGGACAAAAATATAATTCCAGACACCCAGTTCGGCTTTAAGGCGGGACATGACACAATTCATGCCGCGTCAAAGTTAGTATCTGATGTCCAATGGAACAATGCTAAGAATCAATGCACGGGTGCCTGTCTGGTTGATTTGGAGAAGGCTTTCGACACCGTATGGTTAGAGGGTCTTTATCTGAAGCTAACCAGATGGGGCATAAGTAAACAACTGCTATATATGCTTTACGACATGCTTAATGGTAGAAAGTTTGTTGTCAAGAGTGGCAATGTAACATCTACCACAACGTTTGATATTAAAAACGGTCTGCAACAGGGAGCGGTGAACTCGCCGATTCTCTTTAGTATTTACACCAGCGATCTCATTGGGAGTCTACCTCATGCAATTGCGTATGCCGATGATTTAGTTGCGTACAGAACAGGTCCAAAAGTTGAAGTCATCAGAATTCTCTTGCAACGTGATTTCGATAAAATTCAGCAATATTGTAATGATTGGAAGCTGAAAATTAACTTCCAGAAATGTGAAACTATCCTGTTTAGAACCCCTGTGTCTAGGGCTTCTAGGGATACGAGAAAGAACTGGCGCAAGCTAGTGATCGCTGGGCCACATGGACATCCACTGGCGAGTAAAAGTTTAGTAAAGTACCTTGGCATCTGGCTGGATCAGTTTCTATATTTTAACCGACATGTAGAGGCTGCTCTAGCCAGGGCTAGGGGAGCTTTTGCTCTGACAAGACGGTTGTTTTATAGCAGCCGCCTTGACAGCAGAGTGAAAATGATTTGCTACATGGCCCTCATTAGGCCGATGATTGCCTATGGATGCCCTGTGTGGTTCAACGTTGCACCATCTCTAATGGAAAAGATTCGGGTGTTCGAGAGACAGTGTCTTCGCACTTGTCTAGGACTTTACAGAACACCAGAGTCGGAGTACAAACACTATTATTCCAACGAGGTCCTATACAACGGGGCCAATACAAGCAGGATAGATAACTTTTTAATTAAGCTTATTCGCGGACACATTGCAAGAGCGATGGCCTCAACTAATGGACAAATCTTCGGGGCTTACTACCCCCAAGATGAATATCTTGAATGCACACGCTCGAGTGGTTTTATCCCGCCCGAGGCTTTCCTATACCTTGATAGTCGAGGGCTGATTCAGGATAGATCGGCGATTCCGTTGATCTACCACGTCGGCCGCAGAACAGTCGATAGGCGGCTCCTCTACGACCGAGACATAGTCGCTGGGAGCGAAGCAGAGCGCCTCCGTTTCAGTAGGGCCGTGCCCGACCGGGATCGGAAGGAAGTCATTAATCAGGTCCACCAGTTTTGGTGGCTTAATTAAACCAGATAATTTTAGTCGACTATCGCCTATGGCTGGCTTGCATATGTTTTAGGTATCTATAAGATAGAATAGGGCAGTTGTAGCGGCACCAAAAAAAAAAAAAAAAAAAAAAAAAAAAAAAAAAAAAAAAAAAAGGCTGCTGTGGCTGTTCTAGATTTAAGTATTTTAGGTTTATTTTAAGTTATTTTAAGTTATTCTAAGTTAATTTTAAGTACTTTAAGATAGGTTAAGAAAAAAACCGATACAGTTTACCCAGTTTTTTTATTTTTCTGGGTGAAAAATAAAACCCGCTAGTTATAATTTATATATAAGTTAGTTTAAAGCCGAAAGGCAATTAAAATTGAGATATTGATTAATTTAGAGCGCCCGCATTGGGCCAGTAAGTTAATCAAGTTTATAGTGTTAACTAGTTTTTAAGATTTTTTGTCTAGACTTAATTAGTTATAAGATTTAATGCAATGAAAAATCATTGAAAAAAAAAAAAAAAAAAAAAGTCTATTAACGGTACCTTTCATATAACGTTTGTTTTTTAAATGTTGGGCTTTCTCGGTAACGGCTCTTTGAAATTCTGTCAAATGTTATATTTAAGAAGATCTAAGTAGTTTAATTAATTCTGTGTATCAAAATTTTTAATAACTTTTTTTTCTAATTAAAATAAATTTTTGAATTTTTTTTTTTGAAAAAATCGTTATTTCTAAAACAAATCAAAAAAAAATATTTTAAATTTTATATTCACATGTACATTAAAAAACTCTAAAAAACTGCAAAAATTTTTTTTTTCAAAAAAACTAAAAATGAAAAACAGGATTTTACCAAAACCGGTCCTACAATTTTCGAAATACTTTTTTCATTAATTCTTTGTTATTTAAGACGTGTGATGGCGTTACTAAAAACCGTTAAGTATTGTGGTTTTAATACTTTTTATAAGTTCAAACTGTGTTATTTTCAACGTAAATGTTACTTGCTTCTGTTAAAGATCTTGCTTTTCAATGTAATTAGGCACATAAAAGCAAGTACGTGCGACCCAGTCGTGCCCATTTTTTTTAATTAAATTAAACTAAGTATACAATAAAATTTGAAAACTAAATGTCTATCGAGGAAAAAAATATTCAAAATCGTTTTAAAAAATATTTAAATTTTTTTTAGTATGTCATTATAAGAAAATCTGTAGTTTCCATCTGGGAAAATTATTTTAAAAAAATTCACCTAATTCGTTTTCAAAATATTTCGAAACCAATTTTTTTTTAGAAAATTTTAAAAAGACTGAAAACAAACGTTTTTGAAAATTTTGAAATGCAATGTTAATTGAATTATAAATGACCTTCTGTGAACAAAATTTTATTGGTACCGTTATTTTTCGACCTAGAGCAGAAATGAACCCCCCCCCCCTCGAGATACTACTCCATAAGTACTAAATACCAAGTTTGAAGCAAATCGGATCATCCGTTTAAGCTGTAAAGGTGCGAACAGACAGACAGACAGACGGATGGAATTTCCAGACCCACTTTTTTCGACTTCTCTATCATCGTAATGTCATGTTTTATTGTTAGAACAAAAATTTTCCATAACTTGCATTATAGTACCTATAATCGCAAGTAAAAATGTATCATAGGCGAAATAGAACTATTTAACTAGATAATATTTTAATATATATCTATGTACAATAATTAAAAAAAGAAGGTACTGACTTTTTTTTGCCAACTCTTGAAAGGACAACATAAGGCTGATCATGGGAAAAGATATTTTGCCTAAGAACGACCCCAATAAATGTAACTAATTGGCCTGCCTGTGCCTTGTTTATTGTCATAATTCATAGCTTGAGTAATTAGAAATAAAAGGCACGACTGGGTCGCACGTACTTGCTCCTATGTGCTAATCCTTTTTAAGTGCAGGCGTCTTTTTGACAAAGATTTCATTTTCATGTTTTTTTGACGTGCAACTTCTTTAGAATCGTTGTGGTTTGAAGCTCGAACGAACATGCGTCACGCCACTTGTTTACTGTTTATAATATAATTTGCTAATAAAAAGATATAAAGGACTTTTTTCAGTTTAATTTTCATTTTGGTATGAACAAAATTGATTATTTGATTAAAGATTCGTGGGAATCAGCAGTAGGGCAATAATTCTAGGTATAGGTTCCAATAACAATTTTTTTTACTTTTTGATATCAAATTAATTAAAATAGCTTAATTATGTTTGATGGAATTTATTAAGGATATTAGGTACCTTTAATAAGGTTGGAAGGAAGGAAGGTAGGTACTAAAATTAAAATACACATTCCCACTACTGTTAAGCGACTGGGTATAGAGACAATATTAATAGTTAACATAGTGGTTTTGTTTATATATAGGAAGGTGTAAACTTTTGTTTTCTCGATTGAAATTTTTGCATTTAGTAGTAATCGAATAGTTTTTTTTTATTTGTGTGTGCTTTTATGATGATGAAATGCTTTAAAATGCGTAAGTATGTATGTAGGTTGTCACCTACTTTTATTTGACTAATAACTTGGGCTCAGCCGAGCAATACGAAATAAAATTTTGGGGAAATTTTTTTATGAAATCAAAAAAAAAAAAACTATTAATAACGTTTTTTGGAAAAAATGTTGTAAACCATCTTATTTCTTTTGCTGTTTTCTATTTTATGAATTTTTCATTTCAAAATTGTTCGACCAGTTTTTTCAAAAAAAATGTTTTTTTTTTAAAAACATTTCGAAAACATATTTTAAAATTTTTTTGAGTATGTCAATTTAAAGAAATCTATAGTTTATACTAGGAGAAAAATTAAAAAAAAAATCTATTGATCCGTTTCCAAAATATTCAAAAAACAAAATATTTTTTTAAAAAATTATTAAAAATAAAAAAAAAATGTTTTTGAAAATTTTAATAAGCAATATTATTTAAATCATAAAACACTACATATTTTGAAAATTTCATCAAAATCCATTAATTAGTTAACGAGAAAGTCTGATTTAAAAAAAAACCGGTCATATAGGAGGTACCGTTAAAAACTTTTTCTGAAAAATCCATTAAAACTTAAAGACAGATTTTGCAAAGAAAACATCATTCAGAAAGTTTTATCAAAATCGTAGAAGCGGTTTTCGAAAAAAACAAGTTTTTCATTAAAAGTTATATGGCAGGTACCGTTAGTTTTGGAGCTAGAACGCCAATACCAAAAATAGTCGGGTAGAGCACTCTAAAAATACTATATACCAAGTTTGAATCAAATCGGCCCAACCGTTCAGGCTGTAGATATCGATACGGACAGACAGACAGACAGAGAGACAAAAACAGACATCATCGTAATGTCATGTTTGATTGTTAGATTTTTTTTTTTTTACGAATGCATAACTTGCCTTATAGTCCCTATTAATAGCAAGTAAAAAAGTGTGTAGTCCTCTGCAATAAAAATCTCCATTTTGTATAGAGTGATGTTCAACTATTCCACTAAATAATTGAATTTTTTTATTCCTCTGTTCAAGCCCATAGCAAGAGTGCAAGTAAAGAATAAAACCACACAGCGTTTATAAAATCGAAAAAAGAAGACAAACATTTGTATATAAATATATATTAGTTACTTGGACTGCACTGAAATTGAATAACTTTAAGAAAAGTCAAAACACGCAACTTTAAGTGTGTTGTATAGTCTATGATGCGTGTCCATACGGTGATTTTTCAATCGCCTCACGGGTGTGTTTGTGGACAGGAAGGGTGAGAGGCGAAGGGAGCAAATACTCATATAGTGAACTGAATATAATATAATAAAATATAATATAATATATATGTTTACTATATAAAAATAAAAAATCATTTTCAGTTGATTAATCTAATTGTTTTTAACTTAAATATTAACCGTAGATTCAACATGACCGTTAAATAAAAAGTTTATTTTTCTGGCAAAGAGCTGCATAGATTTTTATTAAAAAAAATCATTTTTAGTTTTTATATCTACCACTTTGTCTGATATCCAGGGTGGTCCGACTTATTTTACATTAAATTAGTTTCGGCCAATATCTATTTTTGTATTTCTTACAATTTAGTTTTGTTGTCACTGAAAACTATTTTTCCTACATGCCTACGATAGGATGGTTACCTACTTGGGATTTAGTCATGCAATTGAATCATCGACAAACTAGCGCAAAATTATGAAAAACTAGTTTAAATTTGTATGAAAATATGAGCTAGTTTTACATTAAGTTTTTCCTAATGTCGAGTTTAACTTTTTATTTAAATGAATTCGTAAATCGTAGAGACAAGTTTCATATTTATGTACTTATATAACGTACTTTCAATTATTACTTGCGATTAAAGGTACCTAGTATAATGCAAGTTATGCATTCGTGCTAGAAAAAAATTGAGATAACAATCAAACATGACATTACGATGATAGAGAAACATATTTGAGTTACTGGCAAAATTCTGTCCGTCTGTCTGTCTGTACGGATGTATTTTGGACTATAGCCTTCAAATTTAGAACTTAAGGCAATTTTTCAATTTTATTTTTAGCTCACAAATTAACGGTACCTGTCATATAACCGTTATGTAAAAGCTTATTTTTCTCAAAAACGGTTCCAAGAATTTTTACAAAAAAAAAAAAAAAATCAGTAGGTAAGCATTATATTTTGGTGAAAAAAAAAATAAATATGGTGGGCTAAAAACGGTACCTACCATTGGGCCAGTTTCTTTCTTCAACTTTCTCGAAAACTGGTGATCCGATTACTATCAAAATTGATATTCAAGAAGATGTAGTAGGTAGCCTTAGTTATTTCGCATTAATTTTTTTTTCGAAAACTTTTTTTGTATTTTTGAATTTTCTTATTTTTTTTCAAAATCAATATTTTTTGAAAACCGGTTATGATTTTGTTTTAATTTTTTTTTAAGTTTGTATTCTTGATTTTTTTTTTATTTAAAAAAAAGGAGTTAAAAAAACCGTTTTATCTAAAAACCGGTACTACGATTTAAAAAAAAAATCACACTTTTTTAAATTTCTTAAAGAAATAAAATGGCGTTTCAAATATTTCACTCAATACAATCAAAAGTCACAAAAATCCAAGAAATGCTTTGATGTTCACTTTAATTTTCTTAAATTTTATTCTACATTGTGACCGCACATATGAGCAAGTACGTGCGATCCAGTTGTGCAATTTATTTATAATACCAGTGCGCTTAAATCAAAATAATATAACCGTTATTTTGTCAATTTCCGAATAGGTAGGTACTCTTGTAAGCTGATTTGTAGTTACTCTTTTCTTCTTAATTTACACTTCCCTCTCTTTCTTATTTCGTTCAAGGTGTTTTTACAGTTCACATGAAATAAAATTAGGGAAGGATTCCATAGCTATTTATTGTGTTTTGACAAGGATTATAATTTAGAATTTAAAACACGCATTTTTGCTATATGATTTTCTAGAGGTTTATTTAGAACACTTCTGTGAATGATTATGCACATTGCATCTGCATAGCTAGGTACATATAATTAGTTTTAAGAAAAAAATCAACTTACCGAAATCCGTGTATATTGGATCAGTTAGGAAATCCATGTCCTTATAAAATTCCTGTTGATTCCATCGAAATAGCACATCCTTAACAACCTGCGTTTTATGTTGTGAATTATAACGACGTTAATTTACTTAGCAAATATTTCCTATTGACCAATCATTTATGATTGATCATGCTTCTCACATTCACATATCCGAAAAGATTCGCATGTTTGTTTGATGCACACTGTAGTACCTATAATTATCTTTTGTCTTAACGTGTTTCTATTAAATTAATAACTAAAACACTTATTTTTTTACGACACCATATTGAAACAACTAAAATGTAGATAGTATCTAAAATATGTAAAATTAAACAATTGAGGTTTTGTATAGAAAAGGAAAAAAAATACACTTAAATCGAATATAACTGAACAGCACTATTTCATTTTTGAAAGCTTTACAACTGCGGATTAACATTTAGTTGCCCGAAGCCCGAGATAAAAGATTCAACGTTTATGATATGTACATAGGTATAAAAAAGTAAGTCTTTGAGTGAGAAAGAGAAAATATACACATGAAACTCGTTTACTTGCAAAATAAATAAAAATGGACAATAAAATCAAATCTTAATATACGAAAGTGGCTTGTCCTAAGCCACATAAATTCTCTAAGCTAAAACTATTTCTGTCAAATGAAAAAAGTCGAGAAATTTCGTAGTTTTGAGTGTAAAAATAAATCTGTTTCTAATTCTCGAAAACAAGTATCTAAATTGGTTTTCTGGATAGGCACACGTAGAGAGATAATTAAGAATTATCTGTGCTGTCATTCGGTCTTTGGTGTGTTTATCTTCATTTACATGCGCATTGTTGTTGCCCGGGCTGGTTGGTTTACTTTTTGTTAGCGGGAAAAAAAGAGATTATCAACCATCTTTGTCACAATTTTGCGGAGATTGAAACATTGGAGGGAGAGCGATTGTTATTGATACACAGCGAAATGAGATTATAATGCACATATACTATTGAATCGAATTGAATAAATTCACCGTAAGCGCACTGTTGGATTCTGTGGAAGAAAAGATAAAAATATCAGAAACCCAGTACGAATTTGACACAAATATCTATGGCTATTGCCTACAATATAATGGTTTAATCTTTAATGTGTGGTGCTAACTGATCAGGTTTCTGGTGTTTCTATTTATTGTCAGTGAAATTTTCGTAGATGGCATTTCCAAAGAGGCAATTATAATCGAAATTTTGTTTTCCACTTTCAAACGAAAAGCAATCTCTGAAAATGTTTATTGCGGTAGAATATATTTACTTATTGTATGTAGACATAGCAGGAATTCTTCCTTGTGTGCTTTTAAGCTACACCTCAGAAATAAAAAGCTTTTAATCGCAGCTAAAATATTGCAAGGTCTAAAAGCAGTCCAAGAGTACGATAACCTTGGCGCCGCAAAATAAATTCTAATAGAAGGACCGAAAAAAGCATGTTTACTTGTGATTATAAATATTTACTATAAGGCAAGTTGAGGATCGCACCTACTCGCTCTGGTTCATGTTTCATATCTTTCCTTATTTTATCGTTTCTTTTATAAAAAATGTTCACTCGAAGTAGCCAGCTGGATTCCTCAACTTAAAAGTTTCTCCCGTAATACTCGTCTCGCAAGGAATGCTCATCAGTTCACCCTTGAGCCCAATTTCGGACGTACCGTGAAATATAGGGATTCTTTTTTTAGCCGAACAACACGAATTTGGATTTTCCCTTGCCATTTTGATCTGCAAAAATTTTAAATCAATGTTAATCTACACTTATCTCTCCCCTCCATATCTTCCTAATGCCCGTGCAGTGTGTTCTACATTACAAGGGAAACAAATAGTCCCTCCCTTGTGTATATATGTATGCGCGGCTACATCGTCGAATAAAATTTAAAAATAAGTAACATTAACGTACAATAACACTATCTGAACTTAAAAAAAGTATCAAAAACTCATCACTTAACGGTTTTTAGTAAAAATGGAGGAAGGCACCACACGTCTTGTTTAATAACGAATTTATCAAAAAAATATTTCGAAAATTGTAGGACGGATTTTGATAAAATTGTTTTTTTTTGATTTTTTTTTTTTAATTTTGGTGTGCTTTTTTTTAAAGTTTATTGATATATGTACATATTATTATAAAATTTAAAATAATTATTTTTATTAGTTTTAAAAATATTGATTTTTCAAAAAAAAAAAATCAAAAATTAATTTAAATTAGAAAAAAAAGCTATTCCAAATTTTGATATGCTGAATTAATTTGGGTATTTAGATTTTTAATTATTAAATTTGACAGAATTCCATAAAGCCGTTACCGAGAAAACCAAAAATTAAAAAAAAAAAAAAACGTTATATGAAAGGTTCATTAATAGAGTTTTCCTGTATATGGGGTTATAATCAAATGATAGCCAATACCAACAAAAAAAATTCTAAAAATTTTCATCAAAAACGTTGGAGCCGTTTTCGAGAAAGAATAAGCTTTTCCTAAACGGTCATATGACAAGTACCGTTATTTGTACGCCTACAAATAAAATATCAATTCCGAAAGTGAAGATAATCGCTTAAGCCGTTTAATACAAAATCGAGCGTTAAGATTGATAGGAAATAGAACTGCCGTTGAAACAATTGCCCCTCTCGAACACCGACGCAATGTTTCATGTCTATCCTTATTTTATCGTTTCTTTTACAAAAAATGTTCACTCGAAGTAGCTAATTGCATTCCTCCCCTTAAAAGTTTCTCCCGTAATACTCGTCTTGCAAGGAATGCTCATCAGTTCACCCTTGAGCCCAATTTCGGACGTACCGTGAAATATAGGGATTCTTTTTTTAGCCGAACAACACGAATTTGGAATAGTTTACCCGGCGAGATTTTCCCTTGCCATTTTGATCTGCAAACATTCAAAACCAATGTTAATCGACACCTCCTATCTCTCCCCTCCCTCCCTGTGTGTAACATTAAAAGGGAAACAATTAGTCCCTTGTGCGCGCGTTAATTATAAAAAAAAAAAAAAAAGCTGCAGCTGTAAATTAATTAATTTTAAAAAACTGCATAACAAAATTACAAAATTAAATCAAGTATTGTGGTTTTGACAAGTTTTATAAGTTCAAACTGATGTTAATTGTATCTGTCAAAGATGTAGTTGAGCACATAAGGGCAAGTACGTGCGACCTAGTCGTGCGCATTTTTTTAATTTTCAAAGTTTTTAATTTTTACTAGAAAAGTGATTTATTTTAGCTACAAACTGCACGAATGGTTTATTTTGGCGTTTCCATTTGTTTCAGTGAAGCCATAGTAGTAGGACTATATGATCCTCGCACATACTCTTAGCCAATAGTGACCCCTAGTAAGTAAAATTTAATACATCGTAATTTTTAACGTTGTAAAATAGTATCATGAACGTAATTGAACGTTGAAAATATATTGATTGTATATATAAAAGTACTGTCATTCTTGTTAAAGTGAACCGTAGTCGATTCAACATTGAAATAACTTGCATAAAGTGCGGTCAACGAAAGTGGAAAATGCTAAAATGTATCCAAAATTATAATTTCATGAGGAACTTTCAAAGTGTACCATAGCTGATTTTACTTTGTTCATTTCTTCAAATTTCAAATTTAAAGTGAAAGCGATGTAGAAGCAATGTGGGATATATTCATTTTCACATTGATGTTGCATTTTCAAACTACGATCGACGTACATTCAAAGGGATTCATGGCTAAAACACAATTTGGCTTCGTCACGTTACATTTCATACGCTTTGTGTTCGCTTTATGTGACATTTTCAAAATTTCGGTTGTTTTTTTGCTTTTTACTGTCAAAGCGAGCCAAAGTTCAACCAGTTTCTACTTCAGCTTTGAGTTTGAGTTACGTTACCTTATCTTGTAAGTACACGAACCAAACGTAACGTCAAAACCAAAGCGACATTGTGATAAGATGTATTGATTTCCTATGGTATGGTTGGACATGTAAACGTCAGACGAAACTGAAGCTAAAGCGTGATTGTGTTTTAGCCATCATAGTTGATCCTAAGTGGATTGCATGTAGAATCATAAGAACAGTACAAAAAACTACCTGAAACGTATAGCGTGGCGTCAGCGTCGGTTTTGGCTTCATATTGTCAAATTGTCGTTCGGAGTTAAAACAGTGTGAAAAATTCCGCGCATTAAAAGTATAAAAATCCAACTCGTTGGTTGACTATACAATTTTTTTGTCGTCTCAGGAAAGAGTTTGTGTTTCGTATCGAAATTCTTACATTGCAAGTATGGCCAAGCAACGTAATCGAAATTGAAGTTAAATCCAATTCAGTTTTGGAAGTTTGTTAATTCAAAACGAAAAAAGTGTTGCTTTCCCATCAAAGATGCATTTTAACATATTCATCCGAATTAAATCACATTGCTAATATGTTTGCCGATTATCTCCCAAGTATTTATGATTCTACTAGTGCAGACGGGGATGATGACGACTATTTAAAATCTATTCCATCTTTTATTGAAGGCCACAATTTTAAAATCAATACTCTTGATGTTCACAACTAGTGATGTGCCAACCCGAAAATTTCTCAAACCGAGTTAACCCGAGTTGGAATTCAAGCAAACCGAGTTGCAACTCGAGTTAGATAACTCGGTTTACACCAAGATTATTTGAATTATTTTCCTTTACTCGTAATTCGTATGTTTTGAAAAACGAAAAAAAAAAACTAAAACATATAGGAAAAATAGAAAAATTCATTTATTAAAGTAATAAAAACACTAAACAAAACTAAAGAAATTTGGTCAACTTTTTTTGGATCTAAACGATTTCTGCGTTCATTACACAGTAAACCAGCCTTAGAAAACAACCTCTCAGACGGTACAGATGTAGCGGGTATACATAAGTATATATGTGCTAGCTTATACAACGATGGAATCAAACTTTTCTTCTCTTCCCAAAATTCAAGCGGGTTTTTCTTCCGATCGATATAAGGCAAATCGACATATTGCTTCACCATACTTGCTGCTGAGGAAATAGGCGTCATGGTAGTTTGCGTTTCCGAAATTCTCTTATCAAGGACACCCCAAATTTCATCACCTTCATTTTTGGTTTCTGAGGTTGCTTGAGTTTTAAAAAAAAAAGATAAATGTTAATTAAAAAAAAAAAAAAACAAATACATACCTGCATTTGAGCCGCTAGGTTGACATTGAACACTTGGACTTGAATTTGTGATCAGGTAATCTCTAAGTTCTTCTATGATCCACATTTCTGCATTAGAGGCATGAGATTCAATGCCAAAACCTTTTTTTTTTAAACGTAGCTGCTGTTCGGTTACACTCATAAACACCAAGACGGTTGTCTATAAGAGTAAGTACATTTCGTTGCAAAAGCTTAGCCGACTCAGTACTTAAA
The DNA here is from genome assembly GCA_963971375.1 of Platycheirus rosarum. NCBI lineage: Eukaryota > Metazoa > Arthropoda > Insecta > Diptera > Syrphidae > Platycheirus > Platycheirus rosarum. Next base: position 7,916,335 of record OZ020511.1, on the reverse strand, counting down.
TTTTTGTTGGTCACTGTCTTATGCAGTCCTACCACTAATGGGATGATACAAGACAATGAGGGATATGACTCTCCTGACAAAATTACAGTAATTTCTTCAAATGGTTGCAAAAGCGTCACTTTATCCTCAGTTAAATTCCATGCGTTAAAATCTAGATTTGAGACGGATGCTGCCAAAAGTGGCAATGTAGCGGAAAGAGGTACTTTTACTTTCAATAAGCGCTCAATTATATAGAAAGTGCTATTCCATCGAGTCCGAACATCTTGTTTCAATTTTAGTTTGTCTGATTTCAATTGTGTCTGCAGGACGAGTAGTGCATATGAGGATTTGGCACTATGATTAAAATTTGAAACTATGCCTCTACATTTGTTTAAAAGCTGTGGGATTGATATGAGTTCATTCCCTTGATTTTCCACCAGACTCGGTGATTCTTTTTCAATACAGTCTTTTACAGCAAGATTCAATGTATGTGCTATACAGAAATGTTGGGTTTTTTTAAATGTTCACTGACTGCTTTCTTCATAGACGAAGCGTTGTCTGTGACAATCGTTACTATTTTAGCACTTATTTGCCATTCGTCCAATATTTTTCGGATAGCTTTGGCTATATTATCAGCAGTATGACTTTCTTTCAACTCGGAAGTAGAAATTCCAGACGAATTCATACTTAATTCTTCTATATAGTGAGCCGTTATGCTTATAAAGCATTTATTGCTGTCCGATGTCCAAATATCTGATGTCAAGGCTATAAAATCGATGTTTTGGAATGTCTGCCTTAAAAATCTGGACTTAATAGTATAGCTGTCTTCAAGTATTTCTGCTAGTTTTTTTCTTGAGGGAATATTGTATTCAGGGTTCAGCACTTTTGAATACCTTAGCAAACCTGCATTCTCAACTATTTGCAGCGGCTGAAAATCAAGGACCACAAGATCAAGCAAAGCATTATCTCCGGTTTTTTGGCAAATTTTCGAAGGCACTAGTAATCGCGTTTGCCTCAGTCTCTTCGTGGCAGGAGGTTCTTCTTGTTCTGATGTTTGTTGAGTAACAATATCACCCACCTCTTGATTTCTTGAAGGTTGATCATTCGTTCTTTGGATAATACAGTCAACTTCAGTATTACCCACTCCATCAGCAAATTCTGTAAACTCACCTGGGTGCTTTTTTTTAATATGCACCAACAATGTACTTGTGTTGCCTGAAAACTTATATGAAGTAGAACATTTTTTGCAAACAACTTTCCCTGTTTCTACTTTATTGAAAACTTCCCACACTAGAGATCTTTTCCTCGGGCCTGGCATTATTTTCTTCGTAAACAAAACTTTTAAAAAATGTGAAAAAAAAATGAAATACGAAAATCAGGATCATTCGTCACGCGAGTTAAATGTTTGTATGGTGACCTTTAAGAATAAAGCAATGTTCAATAAGGCAATCACCTTCAGTGATTGCATTAATAGTAGGTATCTCATTTCTCCTAAATTATAATAGCAGACACCAAATGAAATAAGAGACACTGCAACAACCTTCCGTTGTTGCATTTCCGTTCCCACACCATTTATTAGAATCAGCAAACTTGACGATGGGAAAATATTGAAGTTGAAGGCCATCGTCATAATTGTCATTAGCTTTAAGAAAATAATAAAGAAGATTGATTCAGTCTCAATCGAACCAGCAAACAACAACGTTCTTTTATTTAACTGGCGCAGTCGACGGCGAACCTCAAGTGGAAAATTTCTTTTTGATATACATACATACGGTTTGATAGTGAATATATTCAAGCCTTTGAGCGATTGAAAGAAACCCTCGTTAAACATCCCATACTCAAATATCCAGACTTCAATCAACAGTTTTCACTCTTTACCGATGCTAGTAACTTTGCATTGGGAGCTGTTCTTACTCAAAAAGGACAACCTGTATGTTATGCATCTAGAACATTGAATGATCACGAGAAAGAATACTCCGTAACCGATAAAGAATTTTTAGCCGTTACATGGGCAACCACATATTTTAGGCCTTATCTTTGGGGTCGAAAATTCAAGTTAATTACTGATCACATGCCTGTCAAATATCTAACAAAAAAATATAATGGCAAAGAATTCAGTCAACGAATTCAAAGAGGACTTCTCAAATTGCAGGAATTCGATTTCGATATTGATTATATTAAAGGTAAAGAAAATAAAATAGCAGATTTCCTAAGTAGAATTCCAGGGGAAGTAAATGAAACTTCAGATACAATACATTCCGCAGATGAACAATTTTTAGACCATATAGCAATAAAAGATGGTATAGTAAATTTATACTAAACCCAAATAATACTTACATATTCTGTTCGAAAGGAAATAAAAACACAACATAATAAGACAATTATTGAAGTAGATATGACGAAAGATGAACAATATTGAAAACATTTGTTTAAGAAAGCAATTAAGGCAGGAATAATAGGCATATATTCTGAAGTGGAAGACAGTGAATACAATAAAGTACAGAAGGTTTTAATTGATATGTATGAACATGATAAGGGAGTTAAGTTTTATAAGGTCACTCAAAGAGCAAGAGATATAGAAAAAGCCGAAGATGTTCACAAGCAAATATCTCTTTATCATACCGAAGAGAGTAACCACTCAGGTATAGTTGAAACTTATCATAAGCTAAAGTTCAAAATATATTTTCCAAATTTAATTAAAGAAATTTCGAAAGTCATAGGGAATTGCCAAACATGTCAGGAAGGAAAATATGATAGAAAACCGATAAGACCGAAGTTTAAACTAACAGAAACTCCAAATAAAGGAAACGAAGTATTGCATATGGACGTTTATCATTTCAATAAATTAATATATCTGACATTCGTAGATAAATTCACTAAAAAAGCTTATGGCTATAGTTGAACCAGCAAAAACTGGACTAGTAAACTAGAATGTATAGACGATCAATTGAATAAATTCGGAAAACCCAGAAAAATCGTTTGTGACAATGAATTTAATTCTGAAAATATAAAAGAACACTTTCGAGAAGAGGGAATAGAAATGCACATGACAAAACCAAACTCGCATACTGGAAACTCGGACATAGAAAGATTTCACTCGACGTTATTAAAAATGTTGCTAACAATCAAAAATAAAGATATGTCCACAAATCGGAAAATATTAAAAACTATTCAAATTTATAATAACAAATACCACTCCACATTAGGTATGAGTCCCAATGAAGCCGAGAAAACAGATCCGATAATTTTAAAAAAGAAACTAGAAGAGAAAAAGAAAAAAAATTATAGGTAAAAGAAAAACTTTTAGGGAAAGCTATGAGGAAAAACGAAATGAGGGCTATATAAGGAATTACAAACACTTGAGACCCAAAAATTAAACATATTATAGAAAACATTCTTTAAGAAATGTGGACCCCACTAATATAAAAAGACCAAATCAATTTGCAGGTAACCTTATGGCTGAAGATTGTTCTCATGATGATGACAATAATGGTAGCGGAACCGGCACTTCTAATATCGCAAATTCAAACGGACCAAGGTTACACTATTCTAAATCGCGGTTCAGTAGAACTAATCAATAATACCCAAACAATTGTTCACATTATTGATACCAGAGAAATTGCAGCGGCAGTTGAATCCATTGAAATAAATTTACAAAAACTAAAAATAGAAAATAGTTTATCAATAGTTAACGAAATTATAAATATTAAAGCAAAAGTAAGAACTATTGCATCCACCTTCCGACAAAAGCGAACAAAGAGAGGTCTAATTAACTTTATTGGAACTGGTCAAAGGTGGTTGTACGGGAGCATGGACGATAATGATAGGCAAGACATTTTACAACATTTTGAAATTGTTGATATCAATAACAGAAATGCGATAGGAAATTTAAACAAACAGATAAAAATTAGCGAGCATATAATGAATAATATAAATAATTTCAAGGAAGTTGTAGAAGAAGACAGAAAACATATTTCTGAAATTTACAATAACGTAGTGGAGAATCAGAATAATTTTACGATTAAACTTTTGCAAACAGATCAACTCTTAAAGCTCAAAATTCTTGAAGATAAAATTGATAGTATTTTAGACAACATATCTTCTGCAAAACAAGGGATTTTTCATCCAAGTAGATTTCTGTAAGTTAAAATATGCAAAAATAGGAGCCTTTAAACTAAATGAAACAAAATTAGTTTCAGCTGTTAAATTACCAAAATATTATATACAAACTCAATTAAAAATGATAATTCCAATGCCAAGCAAAGATTATAGAGAAATAGATATTATTCCAATTGAATATGTTGAAATAAATGGCACTAAATGTATTTATAATGCAAACAATATTTATGTTAAAGTCTTGAAAAAAGTGGATAACTGCTTAACTGATGGCAAATAATCAAACTAAAATTGAGAATGTTGAAGAAAATTTAATCATTTGTAAGAACCTAAATAAAGAAAACATAACTAACGGTTGTGACGACCGAAACTTAGAATTAACTGGAAACTTTATAATCAATATAAATAATTGTACAATAAGTGTGAGGAACATATCTGTGTCTGATTTTAACTTAGAATTTGTGCATCAATTTACCTATGAAGAAAACCAAAATGTTAACATTAAAGAAAAACTAACATTCGAAACAATGTTAAAAATATATCAAATTGAAAATTTAAAGCAAATTGATGAATTTAAATACCACAAAAACAATAACTATATTATGAGCATATTTATAATATCATTTGTTTTCATAGCCATTATAGTTATAAGTGTTATAATTTTTTTAATGAAAAAAAAACTAATATAATAAGACAAATATTAAAAAATATTGAGATTCCTAAGATACCAGCGATTCAGGAGAATCTTAAAAATAAGGAGGGAGAAGTTAGATATTTGTATGGTGACCTTTAAGAATAAAGCAATGTTCAATAGGGCAATCACCTTCAGTGATTGCATTAATAGTAGGTATCTCATTTCTCCTAAATTATAATAGCAGACACCAAATGAAATAAGAGACACTGCAACAACCTTCCGTTGTTGCATTTCCGTTACCACACCATTTATTAGAATCAGCAAACTTGACGATGGGAAAATATTGAAGTTGAAGGCCATCGTCATAATTGTCATTAGCTTTAAGAAAATAATAAAGAAGATTGATTCAGTCTCAATCGACCCAGCAAACAACAACGTTCTTTTATTTAACTCGCGCCACCATCTGTTACATAAGTACACAAGGAACTAAAATGTAATACATAGTAAATAGTAAACTAAAAACAAAAAGAACTTTTTTTTTGTATGTACGACTACCAGCAGCTAATGGCTAATCGTCCTTTTCTTACGCACTCTTTGCAAATATTCTGCCTCTTCATTAAACTCTCCTTCATATATTCTCTCCGAGATACAGAATCTTTCAAACCATATCATATTACCCGATGACTTGGTTTGATGTTCGATAAATCACACAACAAAACCATTGTATATACATTGCCTATAGTACTATCATGAGACGAGAAAAAATCTTTTTCCCTAGAGCCGCTTGGAGTGCTAGTGTAGGACATTTTATTTGAGTGAGAGAGAATTAAGAGCATGGTTTTTAGTGTTATGCTTTGTGCTTAGTTTCCTGCGCATGTGCAATGTGACAATGTGAGGCAAGAAAAAACCGAAGGAGAACATGAAATAATTCAGTATCTTGTTTTGTTCATTGTATATATGTGCATAAACTGCTGGCAGTTTTGAAGTTAATATATAATGGTTTCGCTTAGCTGAGGCTTAGTTTTTTGTAAGGATTTATACAAGATCCAACATTTTCATTGTTTACGTTTTTTTATATGGGATATGTAATATGAGAACTGGTTCTTACATAAGTATTTATACATGCGTACGTCATTGACGAGACTTTTGATTTGAGTTTTTTAGGATTTTCAAGTTTTGTACAAGCACTACCTACATACATATTTGTCATATTTGTACATATATACATCATTGACCAGACTTTTGATTCGAATTCTTTAGGATTTTCAATTTTTTTACTATTCTATTATGAAGGTTGTCGTCTTCAAATAGTGTACACATTCATTCTTGAAATTTAAACACAAACTTACTTCTTGCTGTATTTATACAAAGATACAAAGGCCCTTGCAATGGATGGATTTTTGTTTTGAATTTTACTTTCCATTCAGATAGGTACCAACTTATACATATAGGTACATAGATATGTATGTGTAGGTATCTATCTGAATGAACTAAGTATGTGCAGAAATTCAATCAAAAATTGTTTGTAAATTGATTTATATTATTATTGATTGATTATATATTATTGATTTATAGTAACAAAGATCTTTTGTTTGTTTGAGGTTTATATAATAGGAACTAGTTGACCCACCCAGCTTAGCTCGCGGGAAAGAAATTTATAGTTAAACCAAAATATTTCTTTGTACTAATCTTCTATAGAATTGCTAAAAATACCACGGGTTTTTTACATTTGTAATACCTTATTGTTTAATTTTTACTTGCAATTATTATAGGTAGGTACTAAGTACAAGTTATGCATTCATGCAGAAAAAAAAAATTTGAGATAACAATCAAATACCTATAACATTACGATGATAGAGACACATATTTGGCAAAATTCTGTCCGTCTACTAAACGGTTTGGCCAGTTGTCTTTAAATTTGGAATATAAGTTTATTTTGACATTCGACATAGGATTTTTTTAATTTCTTTTTTAGCTGATACTTGCGATATAACCGTCAAGTAAAAGCTTATTTTTGTCAAAAACAGCTCGAAGAATTTTGTATGTAAAAAATCAATGTGCATTCAATTATGGTTAAAAAAAATATGACGGTGGGCTAAAACTGGCACCACCCATAGGAGTCTTTTTTTTGGCATCGACTTTTCTGAGAACTGGTTAGGTAACCGATTACAACCAAAATTGATATTAAGGAAAATGTAAGTAGCCTAAGTAATCTTACACTAAAATATATTTATATAGGTATATTTAAAAATAACGGCAACATTTAAAATAATGTGCTATACCTTTTTTAAGGCAAAAAGTCTGTTCAATCATATTATTTTTTAAATAAAGAATTTCAGAAAAAAATAAATATATAAAAGGCACGACTGGTTTGCACGTACTTGCTCGTGTGTGCTAATTTGTTTATTTAGGGGCAGGTGTAAGCTTTTGTTTTCTCGATTGAAATTTTTTCATTCAGTAGTAATCGAATAGTTTTTTACTTGCGATTTATAGGGACTATAAGGCAAGTTATGCATTCGTAAAAAAAAATCTAACAATTAAACATGACATTACGATGATAGAGAAGTCAAAAAAGTGGGTACGGAAATTCCGTCCGTCTGTCTGTTTGTCTGTCTGTCTGTTCGTATCGATATCTACAGCCTAAACAGTTAGGCCGATTTGATTCAAACTTGGTACATAGTATTTTTAGAGTGCTCTACTCGGCAGTTTTTGGAATTGGCATTCTAGCTCCAAAACTAACGGTACCTGCCATATAACTTTTAATGAAAAACTTATTTTTCTCGAAAACGGCTCCTACGATTTTGATAAAACTTTTAGAATGCAAAATCTATCTTTTAGTTTAAATGGATTTTTGAGAAAAAGTTTTATAACGGTACCTCCCATATGACCGGTTTTTTTCAAATTAGACTTTCTCGTTAACTAATCGACGGATATTGATAAAATTTTCAAAATATGTAGTTTTTTATGATTTAAATAATATTGTTTATTAAAATTTTCAAAAACATTTATTTATTTATCGTTATTTATTTTAAAGCATTTTATGATCGTAACAGCATACAGCATACAGAATAAATAATAAGGACGCCTATGATAAACACATAAACATGCAAAAACAACTAACAAATAAAAAAAATACTCGATTACCTACTGAATGCAAAAATTTCAATCAAGAAAACAACGCAACTCAACGGTCATATGGCACTTCCTTTACTTTTAGGCCTACAATTTAAATTTCAATATCCCCTCTGGGGAATGCCAAAATAATCACACACATCAAGTTTAAAGATAATCGCTTAAGCCATTTAGGCTGCAGCTCGTTATACATACCTACTGACAGACAGACAGTCATTTTTTGTCGATCACTTTTTTAGACTTCTCCATGATCGTTATGTCATGTTTCATTGTTATCTAAATTTTTTTTTATATTCACAAATTCTAAACTTTACCTAATAGTCCCTATAATCGCAAGTAAAATTTGAAAAAAACTGTGTAAAATGTCAAAATAACCTTAAGTTCTAAATTTGAAGTCGATTGGCTCATCGGTTTAGGCTATAGTCCAAAATACATCCGTACAGACAGACCTACAGACAGACGGACAGAATTTTGCCAGCAACTCAAATACGTTTCTCTATCATCGTAATGTAATGTTTGATTATTATCACAATTTTTTTATGTTCACGAATCCTAAACTTGACTCATAGTCCCTATAATCACAAAGCTACTTGTGCAAATTGTGCATAAAATTCAACAACAACGATAACGAAGCCAATGAAATGAAAATTCAAAAAATAAAATCATTGTCGATGTCGATCCTCTTCGTTGTTCACCGTCACCGAGAACAGGATATACACAATACACATACACATGTGCTTATTAAGTTTTCCTTTTTAGTATCTCCCTCACCCTCGCTCACACCATCTACCACACCGACAACCGACCGATCGACCTGAATTTAGCTGAACATTTTATCGAAGATAATATAACAAGTATACCTACGTAAATACACACATTATGTAGGGATGTATGTAGGTACATACCTAAATATCTACCTACCCTCGAAAGTTTTATATGAAAAAAATATAAAACTCAAAATAAACTTATCAACCAGCTTAAACATATACCCACCCCCCAGACACCATTCATTTACAAAAGTCGTTTTTCTTCTTTTTTGTCAATCCTTTTAACTAGCCATCTCGTCGCCCTGCTTGTGTGAAGCAATCCAGTTGTGCAAAAAAAAACTATACTCGCATCATTGTATATATGTAAACTGCAAACTGCAAAGAGTAAAGTACATGTTCACAGAGTTTCTCTTAGAATTCTCTTTGTTCGACTCGTTCGCCTCTTTCAATTTACCAAGTTAATTTTCCCTAGAGCCGCTTGGAACGCCACCGTCCACCGGTCGTCATGATAGTACTATAGCAGTCTATATACAATGAACAAAACAAGACAGCGGATAGCTAACACAAACATTTCAACAAATAAAAGAAGATCAATGATAAGAAGAAAAAAGATTTGTATTCATACAATTACTCGGTTGTCGGTTGTCGGTTCTGTTTATTTCTTTCTTCTTTCATTGGTTCGCCAACTCGGTTTGAAAAAATGTAAACCGAGTTAACTCGGTCTGGGCTCAACTCGGTTTGACTCGGTTAACTAAACCGAGTTGACACATCACTATTCACAACTTATTGTGCCAGCTAGAGCCTAAGCAGCATTCGGATATCTTAGGCTTTTATCCTACTGGCTTACATCAATGTGCTGACACACTGTGCTTCCCATTAGCTGAGATGTTTAACCAATCAATTTCTAGTGGTGTATTCGTGGATGAATGGAAAATGTCGGTTATAACGCTTTTTTTCACGTGCGAAAGGGGTTTGTGTGTACCCTTAAAATGTTTAAAAACCGCTCGAGCATTAAGGAAATGAGGAGGGATAAAAGAGGAGATACCGATGCACATTAGTTTTAAGGTTCTGCATATCAAAATGGGAGGGAAAAACTGAGCCTGGCAAAGCATTCCACATTCGTGTTGTGCGAATCTCTATACTTGACAGTAAGTCCGAAGTTAGGCTCAAGGGTAAACTGATAGGCATTCCTACGGTTAATTCGTTTCAGGGGAGGAATGCAGCTGGCTATTTCGCTAGAGCATTCTTTGTAAAAATAACGATAAAATAACGAAAGGCACGAAACATTACGGCGGTGCTCAAGAGATGTAAATGTTTCTGTTATTGTTCGGTCGCCAATCATTTTCAAAGCTCTTTTTTAATTCTATCTAGAAAACTGAAGTGGATTATAGGAGCACCTGCCAAAATATGAGAATTATACTTGAGTTTCCATCGAATATATGCTTTTATATTCTGTAGCCTGATCAGACGGGGTGAAGAACAATGCTGTCAAGATCAGAATTTAATGAACTTATCATACGCTGCCGTGACAGTTCCCCATGCGAAGAACATGTGAATCTGAAAACGAATATGAAAAGCTAAGAGTAGTGTATTTAAGTCTGGTAAAAAAGACAACAAATCTGGAACAAATCTTTACATCGCTTTGGTGAAAGTAAGATTATTGCTCTTGATATCTCCAAGGCATTTGACAGAGTTTGGCATGAAGCTCTTTTATCGAAAATGCGTGCTTTTGGGATCGATGATACTCTTGTTCGTTGGATTAGAAGCTATCTTCAGGACCGTTCAATACAAGTTGTATTGGACGGATTCAAGTCTGATTCGCACAAAATAAATGCTGGTGTGCCCCAGGGCTCTGTTCTGTCTCCGACTCTTTTCTTGATTTTTATAAACGATCTTCTGTCTGTTACTTCTAATCCACTTAACTGTTTTGCTGACGACTCTACCCTCAGCTTTTCATATTCGTTCGATAATTCACGTCCTTCGCCTTCGGACATACAATTGCAACGGTACCGTATGTCAAGCTCATTAAACTCCGATTTATACAGCATTGTCAAATGGGGTAATAAGAATCGTGTGGAGTTTAATGCTTCGAAAACTCAGTGCTGTCTTCTGTCGTTAAAGCTTAACATACCCCCAATGCCATTGTCCATGAATGGCACTTACATCGAAGAAACCGAAAAGCTCTCAGTACTCGGTATGTGTGTCAACGACGTTGTGTTGGAACGACCATATATTTGAGATCGCTAAAAATGCTGCAAAGTGCTTAGGTTTGCTGTATCGGTGTAAGAAGTATTTTTCCCCATCTGATCTGGCTGCAATTTATAAAGCGTTTATACGCCCTAAACTCGAGTATAACTCCCACCTCTGGGCAGGTGCTTCGTAAACATCGCTTCACCTGCTTGATAGAATTCAAAATCGAGCGTTAAGATTGATAGGAAATAGAACTGCCGCTGAAACAATTGCCCCACTCGAACACCGACGCAATGTTTCATGTCTTTCCTTATTTTATCGTTTCTTTTACAAAAAATGTTCACTCGAAGTAGCCAGTTGCATTCCTCCCCTTAAAAGTTTCTCCCGTAATACTCGTCTCGCAAGGAATGCTCATCAGTTCACCCTTGAGCCTAATTTCGGACGTACCGTGAAATATAGGGATTCTTTTTTTAGCCGAACGACACGAATTTGGAATAGTTTACCCGGCGGGATTTTCCCTTGCCATTTTGATCTGCAAACATTCAAAACCAATGTTAATCGGCACCTCCTATCTCTCCCCTGCCTATCTTAGTAATGCCCATGCAGTGTGTTCTACATTAAAAGGGAAACACATAATCCCTTGTGCGCGCGTTTATTATAAAAAAAATAGGCCTGATACGAGACTTTCCATTATTCCAAAGATATTAGACGGTTATTTTGAACTTCACATTAATTCGGTAATGTCGAAAGCTAATTCGATGTTAGGATACTTAAAAAGAAATTCTTCTGAATTTAAAGACCCAGATACTTTAAAGTCAGTTTATTATAGTATCGTTAGACCTTCATTAGAATATGCTTGTGTTGTTTGGAATTCAACGACTGCAAAGGATGTTTCTAGAATTGAAAGAGTTCAACAAAGTTTTCTGCGTTTTGCATTAACAAATTTTGTTAGTAATGAAAATAATATTAATCATTCCTATATAATGTTTATTCGGGATGTTTTATGCAACTTCATTGATTGTGAAAACCTGCTTTCTCTTTTAAATCTATATGCACCATCGAAATCCTTAAGACCAAGGCCATTGCTAATTTGAGGATTTGCACAGAAATTGTTTTTTTGTTTACGTGAACCTGTAAGCCATTGTTGTAATTTTTTTAATGAAGTTTTTTATTGCTTGGAAATTAGTTTGCAAATTAAAGTTTTCAAAAACTTATTGTTAGCATTTTTAACACATAAATTTAATACTAGAAATTAAATATTATTATAAGTATTATATGTACATTATAAATCGTAGATAAATAAATAAATAATAATAATTTTTAAATTTAATAAATTTTTTTAATTTTGGTTTTAAATGTAGATTATTTTTTTTTTGCTTTAGTTTGCATTCTTATATTATTTTTTTTAGTTTTTAAAAAAGGTGTTAAATAAAAACTGCTTTATTAAAAAAACGTTCCTATCCACATTTTCTAAATAAATAAAATGGCGTTTAGTTTTTTTCCGCTGAAAACCATTTTAATTACTATTTCCAAACTATCAAAAAAGTAAGAAAAATCGAATAAAAAACCTTGAATTTCCAATAATATTTTTCAAATTTTATTTGAAGCTGTGACCGCACGTAAGAGCAAGTACGTGCGATTCAAACGTGCAATTTATTTAAATCGGCATTATAGTTCTAAAACGGAAAAACGAATCAAGGACAACGACCTTCGGATCTGCACGTGGAATGTTAGAACTCTTAACAGATCACGTGCATCCAAACAACTAGCGGAGGCCCTAGACTGCTACAGAGCAGGAATTACTGCCATCCAGGAAGTGCGATGGAATGGGCCGGGCAAAAGGAGGATGAAAAACTGTGACGTATACTACGGTGATTGTGCAAGAAGACCACAACGTTTATTTGGGTGCGGATTCGTCATAAGCGGTAGACTTAGGCAAGACGTCTTGGGCTTTCGACACGTAAGTGAGCGACTTGTGACAATCCGTATCAAGGCTAAATTCGCCAACATTAGCCTAATATGTGCTCATGCCCCCACAGAGGACAAAGATGACGCCACCAAGGATGACTTCTATGAGCTCCTCGACAAAACATATGAGCAATGCCCTAAATACGACGTAAAGATCGTACTAGGCGATTTTAATGCCAAAATAGGTAAAGAGGAAATCTTTGGTAGGACTGTCGGAAAACTTAGCCTACACGACACAACGTCTGGAAACGGACTTAGGCTAATTGACTTCGCAGCGGCACATAACGTCACCATTGCAAGCACATGGTTTCCTCATCTCGATATACACAAAGGGACTTGGCGACACCCAGATCAAAGAACCGTCAATCAGATTGATCACGTTGCGATCGATGCAAGACACGCCTCCAGTATCTTAGATGTTCGCACCTTCCGAGGAGCTAACATCGACTCGGATCACTACCTTGTTGCAGCAAAGGTAAGAATGCGAATAACCCGAACTCCACAATAACGGAGTAATATTGTGAGGAAGTATGATGTCGGAAAGCTGCAATCGCAAGAAACCGCCAGAACCTATGCCGATCGAATATCCCGTAACCTCTCTAAAAATCCAGTACCACCAGCATCAAGTGCCGAAGACCAGTGGCAACACTGCCAACAAGCCATCAGAGATGCCGCAACTGATGTGCTAGGTTTCACCAGACCACCACCACGAAACCTCTGGTTTGATGACGAATGGCAGCCAAACAAGAGGCATATAAAGTGACGCTGCAAAGAAAGACGAGAGCTGCTCGCGAGTTTAACGAGCAGAAAAGACGCGAAGAACACCGGCTTCTCCAAAAGAAAAAGAGAGAGCATGAGAAGCGCGCGATCGAGGATCGATCGAGATACAATAAAATTCTAGACAACAAATATTCGAAGCTGAGGTAAGAGTGAAGGACGCCCCTACAGCTTTCTTCGGGAAATGAAATGCCTTCCACCTCGAGGAATTTCACGCCCTCCGCCCCCGTTCTGAAACTTCACGAGCAAGAAAGAACGCGGCCTTGAAGAAAAAATTCCTTGCAATCGAAGAAAGGAAATTGGAAAAAAAAATTGAAAAATTGATGAAAGCTGTCTACAATTTCTGATGTTTCATTTGAACTGCTTGACTGCCAGAAATGTTTTATGCAGATTCTAGATTCTGTGGGCATTGCTTAGGATAACTGCATTGATGGATTCTAATTATAATTTTTTCTTTTCAAAAAACTGTAGACCTTAAGTTATGCCTTTCGAAGTTCTTAAAAAAATAAAATACTGTCATATAAAACGAATGATTCCAAGAAGTTGATTGAATTTACTTTAGCGTCGTGTACCTTCTTCAGCTGAAATCAATGAAGGAACTGTTGGTTAATGATTTGCAAATCTTATATCTTAACCAGGAAGAGAAACAATTTGTTTTTTATTTAACTTTTTTATTGGTTTGAAAAGAGTGACAGTAGGAAGTTCCTCTTTTGACATTGATGACCTCTTTCATTTTCACCATGGTCGTTATTAATTGCAGGATCGCTTACATCGTCGTAATCAACTTCCACATTACGATCAATAAAATCTTCATTGCTGCGGATTTGGATATGATTGTGGAGAATACAACATGCAGCCACTATTTTATTTGCCATTGTTGGCTCTGATACCCCTGCATTTTAAAAACTCGAATTCTCGTTCTATCGTAACCCTTGCGCATAAATATCCGTAAAAATTGTACGGTGGCCACAAACAACTAAAAGAAAAAGTTTGGGAAAAGTAATAAAACATCTGCCAAAGACCTACCTTGAAAATTCAATGAGTGCGTATTTTTCCTGTTGTATTCGATTGGGTTCCTGAGGGATTGTTTCATTTGAATATGGCAACCATCTATGGCTCTAATTATCCCCGGAATATAACCTCCCGATTTCTCGCGAAATGTCTAATGGGGTAGATATATAATAATAATATAATAATTACATAATGTATTTTCATTCTTAAAGAAAAATAAATACCTTTGAAATGGAATCGTTTTGGTCAAAAGAGGGCCATTTGATATATACGCCTATCAGTAAACATGAAACATCAAGCATTTCACATAAGCACCCTATAAAAGTCCAGTGCTACCAACTATGAGGAGCTCAATCGTCTATGCTGTGAATGGTATCACGAGATTTACTGATTAATGGACGACACGGGCACTTCCACTTTGGCTGCCAACCGATACACACCTTTACTATATATTATGCTATAAGCAATTTAAGTTTGTAAAATAAATTATAAGTTTGAATTAAAATAATAAAAGTAGAAATTATAACACCTTATGAGCTGAACTTGTTGCCATATTAAAACGACCCTCTGCTGACAAAAAGCTTTCTTGAGAGAGTTTGAATTAGGTTTACGGTTTTCAACCTTTTCCATGAGATCCTAAGGTATAGAAAAGGTCAAATATTCATAGATGTATATTGATGTTTTCAATTCCAATTACCGAGAAAGAACTTCGACTCATTCGGAAATGTTCTCGAAACTCATTTGGATTTTCATCTGTCAGCAGCTCGGGAAAATGTTTAGTAGGTTAGAAGTCCCAAGAAGATCGCGTACCACAAACAATTCAACTCTGCCTATTTAAAAAAAAAAGTATGTGAAAACGTAAAACTACAGGCACACTATGCGATGTATTTATTTAATAATTACCTATACCTCTTCTTCAGATGATTTGCCTGAAATTTACAAATTTGCCATTTAACCCTTTTTGTGATTAATTTATGTTCAGATAAGTGAAGTGCGCCCACAAAAAAATACTTTGTCTGCTATTAGACGATGAAACTAGATGCATGCACCTTGTTCGAATTCTTCTTTGTTTTTTCATCTCTGTCGCAAGTGCCATTACACGATGAATTTAGTTCCATGAAACAAGTTTTGACAGTTCTCTTTCATTTTCATTTTTCATCATCATTTGCAATGAATCTGCTCTTTTAACCCTATCGATGTAATGACTGTGTTGAACCACATACACATTTTTCCTGGAATCATAAAGACATAACATGTCCAAATTAAGTACCTTAAACCACAAAAAATTACATTCCACCTTATTTTCACTCATTTTTGTTCCTTTATTTTGAATCTTATCAGAAGTTTACTCTGGGCACAACGAAACCAAGTGATAAAGAATTAAAGAAAGCGAACAAGAGAAAAGAAAAACGTCAAACAGATTTTTTTTTTTTTTTTTTTTTATAATTAACGCGCGCACAAGGGACTATTTGTTTCCCTTTTAATGTAACACACTGCGCGGGCATTAGGAAGATAGGGAGGGGAGAGATAGGAGGTGTCGATTAACATTGGTTATGAATGTTTGCATGTTGAAATGGCAAGGGAAAATCTCGCCGGGTAAACCATTCCAAAGTCGTGTTGTACGGCTAAAAAAAGAATCTCTATATTTCACGGTACGTCCGAAATTGGGCTCAAGGGTGAACTGATGGGCATTCCTAGCAAGACGAGTATTACGGGCGAAACTTTTAAGGGGAGGAATGCAGCTGGCTACCTCGAGTGAACATTTTTTATAAAAGAACCGATAAAATAAGGAAAGACATGAAACATCGCGTCGGTGTTCGAGAGGGGCAATTGTTTCAGCGGCAGTTCTATTTCCTATCAATCTTAACGCTCGATTTTGTATTCTATCAAGCAGGTGAAGCGATGATTGTGAAGCACCTGCCCACAGGTGGGAGTTGTACTCGAGTTTAGGGCGTATAAACGCTTTATAAATTGTAGCCAGATCAGATGGGGAAAAATACTTCTTACACCGATACAGAAAACCTAAGCACTTTGCAGCATTCTTAGCGATCTCAAATATATGGTCGTTCCAACGGAGGTCGTCGTTGACACACATACCGAGTACTGAGAGCTTTTCGGTTTCTTCGATGTAAGTGCCATTCATGGACAATGGCATTGGGGGAATGTTTAGCTTTAACGACAGAAGACAGCATTGAGTTTTCGAAGCATTAAACTCCACACGATTTCTATTACCCCATTTGACAATGCTGTATAAATCGGAGTTTAATGAGCTTGACATACGGCACCGTTGCAATTGTACGTCCGAAGGCGAAGGACGTGAATTATCGAACGAATATGAAAAGCTGAGGGTAGAGTCGTCAGCAAAACAGTTAAGTGGATTAGAAGTAACAGACAGAAGATCATTTATAAAAATGAGGAAAAGAGTCGGAGACAGAACAGAGCCCTGGGGCACACCAGCATTTATTTTATGGGAATCAGACTTGAATCCGTCCAATACAACTTGTATTGAACGGTCCAGGAGATAGCTTCTAATCCAACGAACAAGAGTATTATCGATCCCAAAAGCACGCATTTTCGATAAGAGAGCTTCATGCCAAACTCTATCAAATGCCTTGGAGATATCAAGAGCAATAATCTTACTTT
The DNA here is from genome assembly GCA_963971375.1 of Platycheirus rosarum. NCBI lineage: Eukaryota > Metazoa > Arthropoda > Insecta > Diptera > Syrphidae > Platycheirus > Platycheirus rosarum. The sequence goes on along the minus strand of OZ020511.1, from coordinate 7,899,118 downwards.
CACCAAAGCGATGTAAAGATTTGTTCCACTGTTCGGTGAGATATGCCATCAGATCACCAGTGGAACGGTTGCTGCGGAAGCCATACTGACGGTCATGGAGAAGCTTACGATCTTCGAGATATTCCTTAAGCTGACGGTTAATCAGTGTTTCCATGACCTTAGAAAGAAGGGATGTCAGTGCTATGGGTCGGTAGGAGGAGGGGGAGGATGGGTCACCTTTCTTAGGGACAGGCTGGACAAATGCTGTTTTCCATCTTCTAGGAAAGATTCCAGAAGAGTAGGAGCGATGGAAAAGCTTACGCAGTGGCTTTGCCAGTGTGGAAGAACACCTCTTCAGAATAATCGGGGGTATACCATCCGGGCCAGCGGATTTGTGTATATCGAGATCTTTGAGAACTCTTGCTACTGTACGAGTGCGGAAAAAAATCTGTCCCATGGAAAAATTTACATTCTCAAGTACAGGAGGGGCAACGTTGCTATGCGGCAGCGTGGAGCTGGCAGCGAAATGGGCGGCGAGCAAGTTTGCCTTCTCTGAAGAGTAAACAATTGGTGTGTTATTGTCGATGAGCGTTGGAACCGAAGATGTTGAGGAGTTTTTAATATTTTTTACAAATGACCAAAAATTTTTACTGCCTTTGGGACACTGCAGAATTTTTTGCCGTAATTTTTGGTCATGCAAAAATTTGGTTCTTTCAATAACGGAGTTGCATGAGTTTCTTGCTTGTTTGTGTTTTTTCCGATTTTCCTCTGTAGGGTTGGCTTTGTAAGAACGGAAACTTACTTCTTTGAGCCTGATAGCTTCTTTACACTCAGAATTAAACCAAGACTTTTCTTTAGGTTTGATGCTTTTTACTCTGTTGGGAATAAAAGCACGCATCCCTAGAAGAATCACATTTGTGATCATTTCAGCACTGGCATCAATGTCACTATCGAGGAAGCATAGTGACCAGTTAAAGTTTCGGAAAAAAATATTCAGGCCGTCCCAGTTGGCTTTCTCGTATTGCCAAACGGTCCTGGTGGGAAGTTTTTCTTTAACTGGATGGGTGGAGGATGAGAAATTAGCTGAAATGACACAATGGTCTGAAGTGCCAAATGGAGAAGTTACACTAATGGTATATTTATCAGGGTGAGAAGTAAGAAACAAGTCAAGAGTATGGGCGGCTTGCCCAGCAACATCCGGTATACGCGTTGGCACATCGATCAGCTGGGTAAGGTGATGTAACCCGGCAAAGAGCTCGACATACCTTCCTTCGGGTGTTGTCTGACCAGAATAGCGGAGCCAATTGGAATTGTGTACATTGAAATCGCCCGCAATAACGATTTCAGTGCGAGGACAAAGGGAAACAATTTTCGAGATAGAATCTGACAGCGCATCAAACTCGTTACAAGTCGAATTGCTGTCGAGATTTGGACTCCTGTAAATAAAACAATAATGAATGACATGCTTGCGGACAGTGAATTTGAGCCACAAGAAGTTAAAGTCCGTGTTGGAACATTGCCCATATTGGGGAAGGCTCTGGCAAGCAATATCATTTCTAACATAGACCACGAGACCATGATGGGAAAAGAGTAATGGCACCAAGCTATACCCATGTAGAGTAAACTCTGATAAATCAGTATTTACTCCAACCTGGGTTTCACTTAATGCCAAAACAGCTGGCCTGTATTGAACAGTGTAGACGTACAGGTGAAAGAAATTCTTTCTAATACCACGAACATTGGAATACACGACACAAAAATCACTTACCATTTAAAAATACTTACACACAAAACACAATTCTGAATAAGTCGAACCATGCAGTGAAAATCCAAATTAATCTCTGTAATAATCAAACTGTCTTAGGTGTTATGCCCATAAGACAGCTTGCATACAAAAAATCAATTTAAATATTCAGCACAATAGGACAAACTCAGATGCCCTTATCTATTTACCGCAAGCATACGATGCCTACAGTAGATAAGAAAGAGGCAGTTAAGCTAAGCACAAAGGGTTGGGACAGATAGGAGGATAATTTAATTTGTTATGCAAGTGTGAATTATTTTTTTTTTTTTTTCTTTCACAGCGCGAATGGGCATCTTATCGTCTTCCAACGACGCAAGTGGATATTGTTATTATCTTTACAGCACACGCGAGGGGGTTTTGCCAATTTCTCAAACGAGTGTGTAATATAATTTTTTTTTTAACACTCGCGATAACAATGCGCAGTAATTTTTTTTTTTTTTGACTTTTGTTTAATTGTTATGCGCGCACCTCGACCCGACGTCCGGCCGCTATGAGCTTAAGATCGACACTCTTCGATCGATTCTTCGAACATGCTACCCGTGCGACACACGACAGCTTTTTTCCTGTCTCATCTTTTCGATTTTTTTCTCCCTTTTGCACTTACTATGTTCGAAGAATTCGAACAAGGTGCATGCATCTAGTTTCATCGTCTAATAGCAGACTTTTTGTTATATCCAGGCAAAAACAAGGTTACCTATGCAAAACGTTCTTGAACGTACCCAATGATTTAGGGATGTACAAATATGTATGTAGGTACCAGTGCTCGTACAAAACCTTTGTATATACACTGCATATAGTACAATCATGGAGCATCATTTTTTAGTTCTGAATCAAGTCGCAATGAGGCGTGCTGAAATACTCAATTGGTGTGAATATAGAATAAGTACAGACAACAAAAGTTTATTAAATACTGGTAAAATATCGGTAAAGGTTCTCGTCTCCACTATTTAGAGTTAGTTCTGAATCAACCAGGAAGATGGCCAGATGAAAAATGACCACCATGAGAGTACTATAGAAAATGTATATACAATGACAAAACTTGAAAATCCTTAAGAATTCGAATCAAAAGTCTGGTCAATGAGGTACGTATGTATACATATAAATATATGTAAGAACCAGTTCTCGTATTCCATATAAAAAAATGTAAAGAATGAAAATGTTTGATCGTATACAAATCCTTCCAAAAATGTATTCAACTCAGCCATGCGAAACCATTGTATATAAACTGCCTACTTACATAATATCCATACATACTAACTTCCTTAGGCAGCACCATTCAGAGAGTTTCTCTTCAAATTCTCTTTATTCGTCTCTCTCAACTTACCCAGTTAGTTGCTTCACGAGCCGCTTGGAGCGCCACGGTCCACACGTTGTCATGATAGTATATACTATAGCAGTTTATATACAATGCTTTTAATAAAGAAAAGAAATTTGTAATTTTTCTTTGTATTTAATTTTATCTATTCGTTTCAATTACATACATTTTCTTTGATAGTTTATCTATCAATATTGTTTAGTCTTTCTTTTTTTATTTTCGTAGTATTTGTATTTTTGTAGTCAGTTAAACATATTAATTTTTTTTAAATTATTTTTTTAATTTGTGTTTTGTTTATCTATTTTTAGGTACCTATATATATTTTTTCATATTTATCTTCAACTATTATTTGTTGCTTCGATAATATTTATAACTTTAAATAATCTTAGTATATACAAATTATATTAAGTATGTACTTATTTAAAATAGGATAAACTCTTATGTTTAATATATATATTACATATTCATTTTTAACAAAAAAAATTAATAATTATATTTTGTTTTATGTACATACAGAGTTATGTGAAAACAAAAACCTTTAATTCGCTTCTTTATTATATCTTTTATAATTATTTTTTGATTTACAAGTTTGTATGTTTGTATGTATATATACCCAAAGAATGTTCAAATACAAATTTAAGTATTGATAATAACTTCTGTTTAAATATCTTTCTAAGATTTTATAATGATTTATTTAACGTTTCTAGTCAAAGTCTTTTTATTAAAATATATGTATTCAATCAAAATGTATCATTTAATATAAATTAAATAAAAAGCGGAAAACAAGTAGGGAATGAATACGTAAACAAGTTTCCTTATGATACCATTCATTTATTTTTATTTTTAATGTACCCATTCATACAGTTGACGTAGACTTTCGAGGCACCCTGTATACATAGTGCCTGGCCCCATTGACGGAAGCGCACATGCAACTTGAATCAAAATGTAAAAGAGAAGGAATGATTTTTAATAAGAAGGAAAGAGATGGGTTGAAGAATCCAAAATCTGCACGAATCTCATAATTTATTTTAAAACTCAAGTTTCCTTCTCATATCGTTTCATTTTTGACAGATACATTCATTTGCATTTAATCGCCGTGATGGAAGGTTCATACGATTCACTTGAATTGTATTGATTTGAGTGCTTTTACTCATTAAAAAAAGTATATGCGTATAGATTGACATTAAAAAAAATATTTTGAACTATAATCTTATCAAACAAAACACATATAAAACACTTTTGCGAATAGATTCTTAGCACAGACACAATCTTTTTTTCTAGAAAAAAGCTGCGTTTTACTTTCCAGACGTTTCTCTCGTGTCAGTTTATCTCAATGTGCAGCCCCGAGTTTGCAGTGATGCAATTGCGCGCTTCCGTCAATGTGGCCAGGCACATATTACAGAGCTGCATGATGATATTCAAAACGGCTTTTTCAAGGCGCAAATGAATGAGTGAGTTTGCGCAACTCTTTCTTAAGAACAATGAAGGGAAGTTGAGTGTTGGAATGAGAGAGACATTCACACCATTTCAAATGAAAAGAAAACAAATTGAATGAATGGGAATCTACTTTTTGATGCCCCGAACCATAAAAAAGAAACAAGAACGACAACTGAGAGGATAATTCTCTCTTCGCCTACAAACTGAAAAAATACCTGTTCAGCGACATATGTGTACCGGTCCCTGTACATTTCTTATGGAACTACAAATACGTTTGCATTTAGTTGGGCACGAATCAGGACTGTATACGATTATGGGCCCAGCATACACGAGACCATTCACACCGGACTGAAAACGGTTTTTAAGGCAAGGGAAGGGAAATGTGCGGTATAAATTGGACTGAAATCTTTAACCAAACTTTTGAGCGGATGAACGAAGAGGAAAACTAATACAAACACAATTTTGTATAGCTTAAACTAAATCACTTGGCCAAGGGTCGATTGCGCAGAGAAAGGATTCAAGAGAACAAACATTGTGAGGAAGAGAGGGGCTTACATGCATCAACTTGTTCATAAATCTGGTTTCTTGTAACTCATACCTATAAATGAAAACACCCCTAATCGGGGAGCTTACATGGATAAACTTGTTATCATTGCTCAGATATTTACCCCAATGTTGGTGATGGCAAAAGTTTAGAATTTAACTTTCAAGCAATCAAAGATACCATCTTTTCATAAGCTTTAGAACCACGTTCAATAGATTAGGTAGAATCAAACCTCTTATAACAAGCACTTTTTATAAGATTTTTGGTAGAACTTTAAGAGGGCATGAGAGGTTTTAGTATTTCAAAAATTGACACAACTTTGCAGGTTAACCATGATCCATGACCAATAATACAATAAACATGAGTTTGAAGTACTGCAATCCAACTAGGATGAAAAAAAGCACCGGGTAATATTCTGAAGGAAGAAATACTTGGGGGACTGCTAAAATCCAACAATAAATTAAATTAATAAATTTATTGGTGCGACAGCTCCTTAAAGAGCCAAGGCCTAGTGACTTAAACTCTCGACCATTCCTGTGTGTGTGTTGTTAATCTGCAAGAATGGAAGGGACCTACAGTTTACCGCCGAGTCCGAACGGCTGCATGAGATGCACTTTTTCGAGACAAATTTTACTCTTCGAGGTTTTGTCAGTACCTCGCAAGAGGCAGCACCCCGGAAAAGAAGATCGCTATGAGCTGGATTCGAACCCAGGCTCATTTGCTTAGCAGTCCGACACACTAACCACTACGCTAAAATCCAACAGGACCTGCTTTATTCTGTGAAGGCTTTTCAAATTCATAAATGTTACCACACAAAATAGGCTGCTTCTGTGCAAGACTAGTGTCTTAATAGTAACCAGATACGGATCCTAGACTTGGGTGCTTACTTAAAGGCACCATGGTCTCTTACCCGCGTTTGTAAAGTTAATTGTTTTCCCTGTTTGCGAGGGAGAAGATAAAATCCGGAGAAGATAAAATCATGAATTGTATGAAATCTAGCTCGAAGCAGAATGCGTAGGTCAAGATGCGTGCGCCTTAGGAGTGCTGTGTAACTGTATGTCGTTGGACAAGAATCGGGATGTATTGAAGAACTTGTTGGATAAAGCCCGGACCGGATCTCTGGTTTTGCGACTTATTAAACTAAAAGATTAATTGTATTTTTATTTAATAGAATGTGAATATGTTCGTCTTCACTATAATCAGCATTCTTCATGACTGGTATTTCCTATAATCTTCATCTATGAACATCTCTGTATTTTGGCCTCCCCTCCTTTTTTTTTGCAGATTTAAATATGCAGATCCATGAAAAGCTTTCCTAATATGCATCGATTTGGATTGCAAACAATTTTATTCCACAAATGCGACAATGTAAAAAGTAGAAGATATAAATATATAGGAGAGGACTGACTTAAACATGAGAGGATTACAGTATTAAGGGCTCTGCGGCTCCTAACGAGTCAGTTGTATTTTAACATACAACATGCAACCGGCAACTACTACTTTATATAACAAGTATACTACATCAAGAAAATACAACTAATGAACAATATGTATATTATAAAATAATCATTAAATGTTTTTTTTTCATGATTGAGTCGAGTAAAATTTGAAACATGTTGAGGGCAGTTCTAATTGATTTTTCTGAGTTTTGTTTCATCGAACAATGGACGGTAAATTATTTGCAGCGAAAAACGTTCAGGAATGCTAACATAGACTTATCAATGTCCTACATTTAGCAAGTAAATACAAATATCATGGTGTCTATTTCAAAATTTAATTTAAAAAAAAAATAGTTTTTAAAAAGATATCAAAGATATCAAGATATCACGTTGAAATCGGTTAACAAGTTTCCGACGCAGTCCAAGGAAGCTACCATTTTTAGCCCACTATCTTGAAAATTTATTTCACTAAAATATAAGACATTAACATATTTATTTTTTAGAGATATTATATCACATCATATAAATGTCCTGGGGCCTGTACCGCGAAACAACAAGCATTGTTAAATATGTGATTTTTAACTTATAACCAGAGTTTCTGTACCACAAAGCAACATAGTTAACATATACAAAATAACGATATTGTTAAAACCCACTTTCGCCTATGGATTATTTTTTGTTGTATTTTGTATTTGTATTTATTTCATATGAATCTTGTTTACACGTAGATAAAATAATATCTTTTAGTTGTGAAACAATATAAACAAGGTTAAATTTAAATTAAATTCAGGTTTAAATATTAGTAGACATTTACTTATTTTAATTATTTATTTATACTATTTATTTACTTATTATTTACTTGAAACATAATTATGATCTTAAGTACTATTTTATTAATTTTAAAATTCAATTATTTAGTTGTGCTTAACAGCGCTTATGTGCAATAATATAGTTTGAGTTTATCCTGAAACTCTCTAATGCTTGAAGATCTTCTGATATAGACTGGAAGGGAATTCCAAAGTCTTATGGCGTATACAAAGAACTGTTTTTGAGTAACAGTGTAGTTTGAAGTCGGCGTAACAAAACTTCTGCTTTTAACGGGTGATTTTTTTGAGGTTAGGATTTTCATGCATTAGTATTTGACAGATCACGCGGGATTTCAGACATGGTGTCAAAGAGAAAGATGCTCAGCATGCTTTGACATTTCATCATGAATAGACTTACTAACGAGCAACGCTTGCAAATCATTGAATTTTATTACCAAAATCAGTGTTCGGTTCATTCACCGTAACGTTGCGTCCAACAGCATCTTTGAAAAAATACGGTCCAATGATTCCACCAGCGTACAAACCACACCAAACAGTGCATTTTTCGGGATGCATGGGCAGTTCTTGAACGGCTTCTGGTTGCTCTTCACTCCAAATGCGGCAATTTTGCTTATTTACGTAGCCATTCAACCAGAAATGAGCCTCATCGCTGAACAAAATTTGTCGATAAAAAAGCGGATTTTCTGCCAACTTTTCTAGGGCCCATTCACTGAAAATTCGACGTTGTGGCAGATCGTTAAAAATCGTTAGTAAGTCTATTCATGATGAAATGTCAAAGCATACTGAGCATCTTTCTCTTTGACACCATGTCTGAAATCCCGCGTGATCTGTCAAATACTAATGCATGAAAATCCTACCCTCAAAAAAATCACCCGTTATTAGAAGATGAAAATTGAATTCTTTGAAAAAGGTATTCGGGTACTTTATTGTCTTTTAGAGTGAATAGATAAGTTAATGTTTTAAATTCGAGATATTTTTGTAATTCCATTCCAAGGAAGGCTTTAATATAGCCAGAAATTTGTTCTCTTCTACCAAGATTATATGCGAACCTTACTGTGCTATTGATAGCAACTTTCAGCTTACGTAAGGAGTAACTATCTAAGTCACAAAAAACAGGGTAGGCATAAAAAATAATTGGCAATAAAAGTAACTTAACCAGCATTACCTTAGTCTTAAAAGGAAGACAGTTTCCAATATGATACAAAGCTCGAAGGGATCCGTAGATCTTGGAAACTGTTTTGACAATATGATTTCCCCAGGTAAGATTTTGGTTAAATGTAATACCGAGATTTTGTACACTAGTGACGTAGGGTAGCACTAATCCTTCTAAGAAAAGCTGTGGTAAGCTTTGTGCATCAATGTTCGAGGGACCAATTAATATGGCTTGACTTTTATTGGAGTTTAACATGAGCTTATTCTTTTTTGACCAAGAGGCTATCAAGGTAAGGTCTTCATTAATTTGCTCCGTGGCATCTTCGACTTGATCTATCGGAAAGCTAAAGTGCATCTGTACGTCATCAGCATACATTTGGACCTTACAGCATTTTAAGACTGAAGGAATGTCATTATTGAAGAAGGTAAATAATAGCGGGCCCAAAATTGATCCTTGTGGCACACCGGCTTTAGTTTCAAGGAAATTAGACATTTTTTGGTTGCAGTAAACAACTTGTGACCGACCTACCAAGTAACTTTCCATTAGTTTTATTGCTGTAGAGTCAAAACCGAAGTAGTTTTTCAGCTTAAGAATGAGAATTTCATGAGGTACTGTATCGAAGGCTTTTGTGAAATCAAGCAACACAAGTGATGTTACATGATTTTCATTCATTTCCTTTCGAATGTCATCTACCAAGTTTAAGAGCGCCGTAGTACAACTGTGCTTTGGTCTGAAACCAGATTGCCATGGTGATAAAAGGTTAAACTCATTGAGGTATGAATGTACTTGTTTGCTCATAAGTTTTTCAAAAACCTTTGAGAGAAAAGGCAGAATCGATATAGGACGATAGGATTTGTTTCCAGAGACATTTTTTTTAAGGACAGGAATGATTTTGGAAATCTTCCATGCAGACGGATATGTAGAGTAGGTTAAAATGTTATTAAAAATGTATGTAATTTCGGAAAGCACCATATGAATAATAATTTTCAAAAACTTTGGCTGCATCCCATCTAATCCGATCGCATTTGATTTAATTCCAGTAACTGCATTGAAAACTTCACTCTTTGGAAGCTAAAATCTCTAGAGATTAATGGTATAAGTGATTCTTCTACAATGTAAGGTATGTCATCAGTAAGTTCTCCTTCATGAAAGGCAATTGAAATGGAAGTAAACTCTCTGTTTAACTCATCTGGACTCGTTTCACAGGCATCTCCATTATCTGTCTTCTTATTGCAAGCTCCTAAAGCTTTAATATTCTTCCAAGTTTTTGAGATATTTAGATCAGGCCTAAACTTAGAATTAAAAGACCTGATCTTTGATTTTCTAATTTCTCTTTTAGCAATATTCCTTGCAATCTTATAAGCATCAAAAAACTCTGACATTCTAAACCTTTTCCATTTTGTCCCTTTGTTTTAGAAGATGTTGGATCCTAGAGGTTATCCATTCAGGATTTTTATTTGGGAAGGTAAAAGATTTAAATGGAACATGCTGTTGAAAGAGATAATTTATTTGTTGGGTAAAATAGTCAACCTGTTCATCAATCCATGGCATCAGACGAAGCTCTTGCCAGTCTATTGCTAAAGTGTCCTGAAACAGGGAATTTTTGTCTATTGCCTTAAAGTCTCTATATGTTATTATATTACTTTGTGTTGGTTCAGTAAGGCGAAAATCAAAGAAAGTTATAATAAGGTCATGCTTAGAAAAACCAGGAACATCAAGTTGGTCGTAAAAGAGTACACGATTTATATCGGTAGTTAGAATTGTTAATTACCGCCTTTCTGTTACTCGAAACAACAATTCCACACATGATTAAAAAAATAATTGTTAAATTGTGAACAAAATATAACTCATGAATTCAAAATTGTTAAAGTATATATAACATATGACCTGACCATGTAGACCATAAATATATGTGCATGGAAAACAACTATTCCACGTAGAAAACGTACGCATTATCGACAAAAAAATATCAACTGGACAGATATAAATTTCATCGACTGTTAAAATGCCGACTAAAGTTTGATCGACAAAAAAAATTGGCAGTTGAAAATTCAGACTTTTTAAATGTCGATTGAAAGTTGTCCGTAAAAATGTCGACTTTTATTCAAAAATTTTTTTTTTTTTTATTGCTAAGTATAGTAACACTGCACTTCATTTTGTCTTTCATTGAATGACCTTACAGAATGTTGCAGGTGCATATGATTAAATACTGTTGATATAAAAAAACTTTTACCTTTTACGAGTCGATATTTTCAAAATCGAGTTTATAAGAGTCGACATTTTGATCCGTTAGTAATTTTACGAATCGGCTTTTCGAAAGTCGACATTATGATGGTCAATTTGCTTAAATCGACATTTTAAAAATCGGCAAGCATAGTTTTCTAGAATTTTCTATTTTAACTTATCAAATGATTTTTTTTTATAAATAGAATATGATTACTTTTAGCGTATAAAAATATACCTTCAATATAAACATATGAAAAGAAACTCTTACTAATGCGTATTTTCTGCAATTTTGCCAAAAAAAAACGTTTCAAATGTACGTCTAGTTTTTATTATCTGGTACATAATTTAAATTAATTTAATTTTATTTTGTATTGTAATATTGCTAATCAAGGCACAAAATAAACATTTGTACTCTGCCGAATCTTGACTAAGACGGTTTAGGTAATTTAAGGGCTTTCTTTTATTAACTGTCGTTGACTATTGTTGTTATGTATAAAATGTTGGTTAAAGTATTGTTAGACTTTGCTGGGATTGTAACGATTTCATTTTGGAATGATTTATTCTTAGACATTGTTAATTTGTCTAAAAAATATAAAAAAAATCAAAATACAGATTTTGCCATCGAAAATAATTGTTTTTGAATTATTATTATTATTATAAGACCATCTTTTTAATCATTTTTATTTTTAAATTTAATTTTTTTTTTGATTTGGAAATAGTTACAAATCGTACAAACTTTTTGAAACTTAAGCAATGCGTTTTGGAACGATGTTTTTTTTCGAGAAATACTAACGAATCATATTTTCGCATTTTGGAACAACAAATATTTAACAATTGTCAACGATAGATAATAAAAGAACGCCCCACTTGTGTGGACTTATGCTTCTGCCCATTTTAAACGTCGACCTCTGGCAAAATTATTTGTTAAACTAACTTAACAAATCTAGGGAAATTTTAATTTTAACAAATTTAACAAAATTGTTTCTGGGTACATAAATTAATTTTACTTGTTAAATTTAACTTTTTAACAAACGTCGCTTTGTATGTTAAATTGTTGTTTCATGGTACAGGCCCCTGGTCTTAATAAATAAATAAATAAATAGAAATTGTGCTCTGTAGAATTGGAAATGTTTATATAGAACTCAGATTATACAAAACTAAACCACGAAAGCACCTAAGAAGAAACTTAAAAATACATTGAAAAAACTTGCGCTAAGTATATAATTTTTATTTTCATCTGATGTTTATTTTTATTATGTTCTTGTAAAAAATTAAATAAAATTGTGTTCGGTTTTTACATAGGCGAAATAAAAAGTGATAAAATGGGGGTCCCGTATTGAATCCCCCCCCCCCCCCAAAAAACCCACGAGATAATATCCCAAACACATTTAATCCAACTCGATAATATCCCCAGAGACGTTAGACAAATGGACAAAATCCCCAACTAAATAATTTATTTTGCCAAAATCCCCACAAAATTTCCAAATCCCCAGTATCCGTGCACATCTTCATTTATGCATGTAGTTTTTTTTTTAAAGTAGAAGTACTTTCTTTTGTGTACATAAAACATTTAGAATTAACAGATACTTTTCTTTGGTTTTTCCTTTTCGTTATATGTAAAACGTTTATTATGAATTATGACTATTTGTTTCATTTCCAATTTTGAAAAAAAAAACAATTATTTCAATAACCTCTACAAACATTATAAGCATTGCTATATTAAATCTTTTGATTGCATTTCATGCAATATAAATGAAATGTAATATATCCAAAACAATTATGTTCAAGTAGTGATGGAGTCATGCGATTAAATCGCGCACGCGATATGTTTTGGGGATATTCAGTTGGAGATTTTCGCCCGGGTATTCTCTCTTTGGGGATTTTGCTGCTGGGGATTTCACTTTGGGGATTATGGATTTGGGGATTACATCTTGGGGGAAATTATAACCAACCCATAAAATGGCTCACAATAAGTATTCTAACTAAGTAAAAGAAAAAAAGTGTCTGATGGGTCATTCATATCATCAGCCAATATTCAAAAGGAAATGGGACTAAAGATCTCAAACAGGACGATTTGGCAATCTAGATAGTGACTTGAAATGCTATCGAGCTATACAAAAAAAAAATATTTTATATATTTTCCTACACAATCGACAAGCAATATGGAGTTTGCCAAGGCTGCGGTAAAATGGAAAACGATTTTTAGTGAAATCGAAAAAAAGAAACGTAATACGAGTAGTAGAGGAGTAAAAACAAGTATTATATACAATAAAACCTTGGGGTGCACAATTGGATGGCAATGGCGTCGGCTATCATCGGGATGTATGGAAGAACATGTTAAAGCAGGCCCGGACTGCTCCGATGATGATGATTTATTCAATGACTAGCTACTGCGATATTGCACAAAATGCTCCCTTGCGATATCGCTACCGATACAATAGACGATGCAAGTCGGTACGATGTATTTCATGCTTTTAGAGACCATACTAACCAAGCATAAATTGTCTGGAACAACAAACACCCCTTGCACATAATTTACAACTTCATTGCCTCTGTGCCTCGTCGTTGTACTGTCAACATAAATAAATAAAGGCTACTAAATATTAGCTTATATTCAAATTTGTTTTATAAATTAAAAAAAACTTGGTTTAGTTTTTTAACGAGTTATAAATTATTTTGCTATTTTCGAAGAATTGATGATTACTAAAAATATAAACAATTGTGAATTTAACGGCGCTGAGAAATAAGGCCCCAGACAAAACGGCCCCAAAAACAAAAATGAAATAAGGCTCCAAAAATGGGGTACTTTTTCATAATGAAATAAAATCATATTTTTCTTTATGAAATTACGCCCCAAAAAAATGAAAAAAGACCCCAAAAACGAAATCAAAGAAGACCCCAATTTTTTTGAAAAAATAAAAAAATAATAAAAAACTAGGCTAAACTAGTTTTGCCTAGGCATTTCTTGAGATTTTATCTCCCAATAAGTATGAGGGAGCCCCTGCTTGGGCTCACTATAGGATTTGGAGTATGTGCGGTATTGGGTTTCTTTTTGATTTAAAGAACTTTAGCATAAGCCCAACCTAACACCTGCTCCAAATACTATAGTGAGCCCAAGCAAAGGGTTGCAGGGTGCAGGTAATTTTGTATTTTAGCTATGGCTAACACTATACTACTCTATCACCGTAATGTCAGGTTTGATTGTTACCTCTTTTTTTTTCAAATCTGTACGAACATAAAAACTACAATTTTAAAAATAAATTACAAATATCTGTAGAAGCGGAAATGGTGTGATGGTAGTTTTATTTTTTCAAATTATCTACTCCTTTTTTTAAATGGCTGAGTTGCCGAAAATTTCAACCGAACAGAAGCATTTATTTGAACCACCATTGTATATACACTGCCTATAGTACTATCATGAAGCATCGTTTTTTAGTTCTGAATCAAGTCGCAATGTGGCGTGCTGAAATTGCCAATTGGTGTGAATATAGAATAAGTACAGACAACAAAAGTTTATTTAATACTGGTAAAATATCGGCAAAGGTTCTCGTCTCCACTATTTAGAGTTAGTTCTGAATCAACAAGGAAGATGGCCAGACGAAAAATGACCACTATGAGAGTACTATAGAAAATATATGTACAATATCAATACTTTGGAATGCGAACGTTCAAGCATTGAGCTGAGATATCTATTAATGGAAACGTACGAATAATCTAGTCCCTCTAGTCTAGAGTCTAGAAAAACACTGTTGGAGGTGATCCAATAGGGAATGGGTATGACAGCTTTTGGGAGGATAACAAACCAGACATTATGCCAAATTTACAATTTGCAATTGAATTCTTAATCGAAACTCAGGCGGCGCACACAAGTGGAAGGGACCTCAACCGGCTCCATGTGCGTAAATAGAGGCAGCTAGCTAGGGACCTAGCTGGAGAAGCTTGTTGGTTGAGGCCCAGGCCCTACCCGGACTGTAGCGTCACCCGAGGTAAGCTAAGGTTATTAAACTCTTAATAATAAGAAATGAAGTTCTGTTAGTTTTTTTTTTTTAAATAACGCGAAAAGAAACTCATTTCGAAAAAGATTTTCAAAGATATGTATGTATAGGTTAAAACAGAAACTTAAAAGAAGAGACAGAAATAAGAAATGTTTAAAACCAAGGAAAATATATAAGACATGTTGTTTAGCCAAGTATAATTCAGGCATTATGAATAATTTGTCTAATATTCAGTATTCACCCGCCTTGTCTACAGGTAAGTGTATTTTATTGTATCAATAAAGCCTTTTCCGCTGAATTGATCATAGCAGACAAAGTTTTATAAGTGGTCTTGTTGCGCAAACATCTGAATTTAACAAATATATGTATAAAGTAACACCTCACGCCCTTAGGATGTTGGATTCTTACAAAACAAATTGTGATTTCTTAAAAATGTCAAACATAATTTTTAGTCAATCGAACAAATTATAACAAATGACCAGTATTTACACAAAAATTGTTTATTTCTGTAAAAAACTCAATTATCACAGTAAGAAAAAACAATGTTTTAAGATTCTTACGAGAAAACAGAATTGCGGAGCCTGTTTAATTATAATTTAAAATTTGTTAATATGTATGTATTTTAATCTGCAATGTGATATGATTACATCTCTTTTTGCTGTGTAGTAAGTTGGGTGTCGATTTGAATCCCCCCCCAAAAAGCCCCACGGTATCCCCAAACAAATTTAATCCAACTTGATAATATCCCCAAATACGTAAGACAAATGGACAAAATCCCCAACTAAATAATTTATTTTGCCAAAATCCCCACGAAATCTCAAAATCCCCAGTATCCGTGCACATCTTCATTTATGCATGTAGTTTTTTTTTTTTTAAAGTAGAAGTACTTTCTTTTGTGTACATTTAGAATTAACAGATACTTTTCTTTCATTTTTCCTTTTCGTTATAATGTAAAACGTTTATTATGAATTATGACTATTTGTTTCATGTCCAATTTTAAAAAAAAAAAAAACAATTATTTCAATAAACTCTACAGACATTATAAGCATTGGTATTGTGATGTGGCAAACAAGTTTAGATATTCGGAGGATATATTTTGTAAATTAACGACATCTGTTGGATTCATTGTGTACAACAAACAACATTCATTGTGTACAACGACCATGCGCCTAAAAGTATGCTACATATTTTCAATATGTTTTAACTGAGTACTAAATCGAACTTGAAGTACTAATTCGAGACTCGAATTAGTACCGAAAGCTTAGATTGTGCCAGAACCAGACAGAAGCTTCCAGAAGCTTGTAAACTTGTATAAATACAAGAGTAGATTGCAATGAAAGTTCAGTTTATTTTCGAAAGTGGAATTGTTAACAACTGGAAGCGTTAATAAAAAGTGATTGAATTGAGATTAAATAAAAAGTGTTGAATGATAAAAACGTATTTGAATTGTGAATAAGTGGAATAAGTTAAATTGGTGTTATTTAAACTGAAAGACGTTGTGTTTAATAAAATAAAGGGATTGGTTGTATTAATTTGGAATTTTGATTGAGTTTTATTTGTCGAAACCCAGGCCAAAATATCACAGTATGTTAAATCTTTGGATTGCATTTCATGCAATATAAATGAAATTTAATATATCCAAAACTCATTCACTACTTGAACATAATTCTTTTGGAGATTTTCGCCCTGGGTATTCTATCTTTGGGGATTTTGTTGCTAGGGATTTCACTTTGGGGATTATGGATTTGGGGATTACATCTTGGGGGAAATTATCACCAACCCGTAGTAAGTTGTGTTAGTATGCTACTTTTTATTTTTTCAGATATAGACTGTATTGGCGTTCCTTGAGAAAAAAGTAAAAGACTGAAACTTTTTCTACCTATATATTAGTCAAACACTTTTTTTAATTGAATTTGATGTGTTTTGCTGACTGCGCATCCAGTCCAAAAAAAAAATGAGAATTGATTATGTACAGTCACTCCTAATATATTAACAATGGTATGGGAGTTCCCAATGATTTCCTAATAATCTAAATTTTGCGTTTGTTCGTACACTTAAAATTGAATATTTAAATTAAAATCGAAGAGGAAAATGAAAAAGATTACAATTAATTTAAAGTGGGATTAAAATTGTATGTATATTACTTCTGAAAAATAAAAACAATCAATTATAATCCATATCTAAAAAGCAAATGCAAAATCAGTCAATGGAAATCATCATTGGTTTTAAGAACATTTAATCCTAGTAGCAAACAAAAATATATTTATTTATCTAAAGCAAAGAAAAAGAAATTAAGAAGGGGCTTATTTGCAGTTTTTAAACAAACTTATGATACAAAGTGCAAAAAATCAAATAAAATTGATATTAGTTAAAGTTGTTGTTATATATATATAATATATATATATTCTTTTAATTGATACACAGTAAATTTTTTATTAAACAATTAGTTATAATTGTTTTTAATACATAGTATAGTTTTTTTTTTTTTGTAAATGTTGCGAATTTATATTTTCAAATTTATTTTATACACATTGTGTCTTCAGAAATGCATACACATAAATATATATATATATTTTATTTATTTGATGGATCTAAATTTATAGTCCTTAGAATCTAGTTTTATCCTTTGAGGATTTATGAGTAATTAATTCTTTCTTATACATATAATCTGTGGATTACCTAATTAAAATTAATCTCCTTTTTGTCTCAATAAAATATGCTTTTGAGCTCAGCTCCTTGCTGAAGTCACCTCAGGTGATTGAAACCATCAATGAACGTTGTTTTTGATATGATTGATTGATGGCATGCAGCTATTGATAGTGCACAAAGTATAACAATAGCTATATGTGGTGGACTTTTTAATCCGCTACTTGTTTGCATGGCAGCAGGATGTTCACCTGAAGGACGAAAAAAGGAAAAAAATACATAAGATAAGAGCTAAAAATATAAATAATAATAGTTTTTTTTTTTATAATAATTCTTCTGATTTTTTGGCGATGGTTTTGACGCGAAGTTGATTCTTAATGTTGGTGAACAGCATTACCTATCTAAAGAAAAAAGGAGATGCCGATGCACATTTGAGAGAAATGTCAAACGAAGAACAGTGATAGAATCTAGCTCCGCAAAAATTATATTAATTTAATAAAAATTATAATAATTGTGAAAATTGTAAGAATCATATTATTAATTAGTTTTCCTTCATATTGAATTGTTAAATTGGTGTGCTGACATAAACGGAGGTTCATTTGAAAAAAAAAGAAAAGAAAAATCCTGTAAACTCGAGAAAATCTAAAATGTCTGGTTCTAGTGATCTAGACTCAAAGATAGTATTCAAAACCATGACTTACGTTCTAAGTGTTTTAATGTTTATGCCTCTCGCGGATCTCCCGAGTTCTCACCTATGGCAGCATCCTCGTCATCAATATTTTGGTATAAAATTGAGCTTCGCTTAACTACATTCACTAAAACAATATCTGATTCAATCCAATCTACTCTACGTGTGGAAATAAATGAAATAAATAAATTACACTGGACCTCTTCTCTGCGGTCACAGATTCGAATAAAATTTGAAAAATATAAAAAAAAACATCAAAGTTTTTATTGGATTTTCTGACTTTTAATTATTTGAAAAAACACGTAAAATTCTTTCGAAAATAATTAATTTTTTTTATTTAGTATGTCATTGCAAGAAAATCTGTAGTTTTCACCAGGGAAAGTTATTTAAAAAAATTCAATCAACCCGTTTTCAAAATATTTCGAAAACTAATTTTTTTTTAGAAAATTTTATAAAAAAAAAAAAAAAAGTTTCTGAAAATTTCGAAATGCAATATTTATTGAAATATAAATGACTTCCTGTGTGCAAACATTTATTGAAATCGGGATAATGGTTTACGATAACACCGCATTTGGAAAAAACCGGTTCTATGAGAGGTATCGTTATAGAACAAATTTCAAAAAAATCATTCTAACGGAAAGAAAGACCTAGAGCGAAAATGAAAAACACCCCCGAGATACTACCTAATAAATACTAAATACTAAGTTTGAAGCTAATCAGTCCATCCGTTTAAGATGTAGAGGCGCGAACAGACAGACAGACAGACAGACGGACGGAATTTCCCGACCCACTTTTTTCGAATTCCCTATTATCGTAATGTCATGTTTGATTGTTAGATTTTTTTTTGCACGAATCCATAACCTGGATTATAGTAAAAAGGTTCCGCTACGGAAAGCAGTAATTACAGGCCCATCTCTCTTCTTTCTGTTCTTAGAAACATTTTTGAAAAACTTATAAAAAAACAGAATCATGTAAATCCAGATCAATTAGGGTTCTTAAAAGGGAAATCGACGGAAGATGCTCTCTTACAAATTTAATCCTTAACAATGCCACAACTCGATGGGAAAAAATGTGTTGCTGGCTTATTTATTGACATCACCAAAGCGTTCGATATGGTCAACCACAACATCTTGTTAAGTAAGCTAGAGGCTACATGCTTCACTAGTTTAGTTCTTACATTTAAAATAGGTAGCAGAGAGTGAAAATAGATGATACAAGGAGTGATATAAGGTTTTATAATCTGGTTGTTCCACAAGGCTCTGTCTCGGGTCCAATTTTATTTTTATTGTATATCAATTCAACCTTTGCTCTTAGTTTTCAGGCCTCACCAACTGCCTTAGCTGATGACATTGGTTTCTCTTAGTCTCTCTCGTAGTCCATTAGACCTAATGTCTTATATTATTTGAAATTTAGACTTATTACGACTGTATCTTGACTTTACCTTTTTCCCGTACACTGCGTATCGTAATTTTTTTTTAGTTTAATCCTTTATTTACTTTTACTCGTTTTTATTTTATTTATTGGTTGATTTAATTGAACTTCATTCTTTTGAGGCTATTTTGTATTTTTTGCTTAATGCCAATGCAAGTGGCAGTACTGATTATTAATTTTGAACTTTATTCTTTAAAACATATGTTACGATAAATAACTGCTACGATCAAGAGTTGTTACGATAAAGAAAGCCGAGAAAGAGAAAGAACACAAAGTCCATTAGGCTAGGCATTAAGAAACGAACAGTCGAACTAGAAAGACGCATTTGTGTTTAACTAAGATATTATTAATAAAATTAATTACATAAAAGGTTTTAAAGTTGAAGGTTTTATTTATTGCTTTTATAGTTCAGAAGAGGGATTTCGAGCCTACTAAAGATAAGTAATTCTATTTGAATTTAATTTTGTAAAGTGAGTACATGAGTGTGTGTCTATTAAATGTGGTGATATTCGGAGCATGTTGCATTGATCAGATTGACGTGTTTTCCTGTAGAAAGATTGATCTGGAATTATTTTGAGTTGTACAAAAGGTTTTGTAAGTTTGGCAACTAAGCAAAATTGCGGTGAAAAAAAAAATCATTTTGGTGGCATGCTAAATTGAATTACATGATGACGGACAGACGCGAAAGAGATAGTATTAATATATGATTAGGTTGTGTTAGTTTTGTTGTACGAAACAAAATGAAATTTGCGTCTTCGGTTTACGAAGAATCATGATGTTCGTCTCTTTCTGTGGTATTTTGTATTGTGGTAGTATATAAAGAAGAGTACCTCCTGTTGACAAATTTTATATATGTATGTCTTGGGTATACGAAGCTACAAATATGTATATGCGGTTGGAAAGCTGTTTGTTTTACGAGACAGAATTTTGCGTTTAAAAATAATTTGAAAATGTTGAATGGTTTATGCTCCGAATGTCGCCACAGATTTAGTAAATTTAGGCGTGTTGCTCGTTTCGGGTAATTTGGAGAATATTTGAACATTTGGTTGGTTCATTCAATCATTGCACTGTTTTTATGTTCGTCTAAATGGGAAGAACGAGTGAAGCGAGTAAATATTTGTTTTTCTTCTCCCTTTGAATTCAAAAAGTTCACAATTTAACGACGGTTAATTATTTTATTTTAGATCGATTATCATGGAAAATATGAGTGTCAAGCAGCTCCAAGTTGAGCTAAAAATGCGAAATCTACCGATGAATGGGTCGAAGAAGATTTTGATAAAAAGAATTACAGAGTATGATCAAACGCAAGGTGAAAGAGAAAACCTTTCGTGTTTCAATGAAAGGTTGAAGAGGACCGAAACGTCACAACAATATCCAATTCCGGCACAATATCAGACGAAGAACTTAGAGCTCGAGAATGGGCACTTATTAAGCGGGAGCGAGAACTTCTGGAAAAAGAGCGAATGGTTTTGTTAAAAGAACGCGAAACTTTGGAAGGATTAAGCCGTCTAAGGAATCCTGTTGCAGACCGACCTAAGATTAATTGCAGTATCAGAGAGATTTCGGATTTTATGCCAGTTTTTTCACCTGGAAGTATATCTTCAGTTTCAGCCGAATGTTGGGTAGAGAGCCTGACAAAAATATATGACTGGGACGAGAGAGCGTTGCTGATGGCAGCAGCATCCAAAATGCAAGGTGTCGCTCGTTACTGGTGGGACACAGGGGAAAGAGTTTTTACTTCATGGCTTGAGTTGTCTAACGGACTAAAAGCGTCAGACGAAACCACAGCCTGGTAACATGGAATCTCGAACCGCAAACAAAGGCTTATGTTTCAATTGCCATCAGATGGGACATTTTGCACGCCAGTGTAATCAATCATGAAAGAGACCTTGGACTCCTTATCACGACAATAAAAATCATGTTGCGCGTGACGAAAAACCAACTGCAGCAAAATCAAAAATCAATAGCGTCTATAACGACTGTTACCACAAAAACGTCTCAATCGATGGTAAAAAGTAACATTGCATTACTTGATTCAGGTAGCGAGCGTTCGATAATTACTGAATCTGTCGAAAGGGAAATTGAAGCTTGTATTAATAAATGCAACTTAACATTACAAGGTTTTGCCGGTGGTAATTGCCGAACAAAGGGAAGCATCAACTGCAATGTGCAAATAGATGAGGCTGTTTTTCCGATCTGTGCTTCGGTGGTAAATGATGATGCCGTATCAGAGTCTGTTCTGATCGGTAAGGATGTCTTAAGTAATCCAGCTTGTGGCCTTCATAAGCAAGGAGATGTGCTTACTGTCATGCGAAGAGAGCAACTACCTGGCAATCATGAGGTAAATATGATTTCGTATAGTAAGACCCCAAGGCTTATAACAATAGATGACGTACAATTCAAAAAAGAAATTGACTCTATGGCCCTGGTTGGTCTTTTAAAAAATATAGAAAATATATAGCTCTAACCAAACAAGAGTTAGGGCGTACAGATTTAACTGCAATGGAAATCAACTTGTACAAACAAGAACCAGTAGTTCATCAACCATATAAAGTCCCGTATGCAAAGCGACAACTGCTAACATCCTTGGTCTCTGAACTTCTTGAGTGTGGTCTAATAACAGAATCCCAGTCAGATTTTGCGTCTCCAGTAATTCTTGTAAGGAAGAAAAGTGGTGAAGAAAGGATGTGTGTCGATTATCGTAGACAAAACTCCATAACAAAAAGAGTAAAATTCCCAATGCCTCTCATCGAAGAACAACTCAATGCTCTAGTTGGGTATAAGTATTTAATTGTTCTTGACTTGGCTTCGGGTTACTACCAGATCCCAATCAAGAAAGAGCACAGACATTATACTGCATTTATAACCCCTGATGGGCTATATGAGTTCGTCGTCGTACCATTTACCTAAACTTGACGATCAACTTGAAGAAATGCGAGTTTTTAAAAACCGAAATAGAATACCTTGGGCATGAAGTGCAGGGTGGAACGGTACAGCGGGTCGTACAGGGAAGCCATAATCAAATGGGCCATTTTTCTGAAAATAAGAAAGTGAAGCATTTGAGAGGAAAATACTGGTCTCCGAGAATGACCCAATTCGTTAAAAAGTTCTTGAACAACTGCGTTGAATGTTGTTACAATAAGGGTGGAGCACAGTCCCGGGGAGAACTACATTGTATAGAAAAAAGAAGTATACCGTTCGACACTGTACATATAGACCATCTGGGACCCTTCATAAAGTCTACTAAGGGAAACAACTACCTCATAGTTTTAGTAGACGCTTTTACGAAATATCTGTTAATGAAACCATTGCCTAAAACTCAAGCTAGACCTGTGCTCAACTTTTTAGAGAATATATCTTTCACGTATGGCAGTCGACGGCGTATCATATTGGACAGAGGCACGGCGTTCACGTCAAAGCTCTTCAAAGACCACATAACCAACAACGGTATTTAACACGTATTAAACGCAACCAAAACCCCTAGAGCCAATTGTCAAGTTGAGCCTATAACAGAACCATTTTACAGGCGTTCCTTGCCTCGGTAGAAGACAAAGATCGATGGGATCAAAGAGTCAAAATTATACAATGGGGTGTTAACAACACTTACAACGAAGCAATAAAAACAACGTCTCAGAAGATGCTTATGGGGTATATACCAAAAAACCCTTGGGCTGATGTATTAAGTCTTGGAGTAGAGTTAAACCAAAAACCCCGAAATCTTGAAGAAATACGATGTCAGGGACCTGACGCCATAGCTAATTTGCAGGCCAAGCAAAAGGAACGATTCGATTCTCAACACAAGGAAGCCAAAAAGTATAGTGTTTGTAATCTTGTTATGCTGTTAAACGACGGAGTTGCATCTACAGGAACCTCGAGAAAACTCGAACCAAAACATAAAGGGCCCTATATAGTAACCACAGTATTACGTCATGACCGTTACCGAATAGCAGATGTCCCATTTGCACAGAGGGTGCAAAAGCCATATTCAGCAGTATGTGCGGCTGACAGGATGTAGAGCTGGATACAATTGGAAGTAGATCTCGACGAGGACGCCGACGAAGTCAGGATGGACGAAGCTGTTACGATAAATAACTGCTACGATCAAGAGCTGTTACGATAAAGAAAGCCGAGGAAGAGAAAGAACACAAACTCCATTAGGCTAGGCTCGTAGGCATTAAGAAACGACCCGTCGAACTAGAAAGACGCATTTGTGTTTAACTAAGATATTATTAATTAAATTAATTACATAAAAGGTTTTAAAGTTGAAGGTTTTATTTATTGCTTTTATACATATGTAAAAATCAGCACTGAGGTTTCAAGGAAAGTTAGAACAATTTTTACTTACCTTTAGATTTTAGAACCGGGTACCTGTTAATTGCCTGCCGGACCAAGCTAGCAGGTACGCTACGCTTAAAGTACTTCCATACACTACTTAATCCCATACATTTGATTTTGATTTCTGAGAAAATAAGTAATGTCTGGCGCCTCTGGGATCTTGCTCTATAATTAAGTTTATTACTTTAAGCACAGACAAGAGAAATACAGATGTCGAATACCAGACAAATGCATGTTCAAAAAATAATTCAAAGCTAGCATACCAAAATCGAAAACTAGAATACCTCACACTCAAACATATCCGAGAAATTGGCATCCTTCGAAAAAATTAAACATACCATTACCATACCATACCTCCATACCAAAAAACCAGTTCCTAGTCCTACGAATACGAACCAGGGCACGGTGGAGTGGTGGAACCACGATCAATAAAACACAAAAACACAACTCAGCTACTGTTTAAGCAGAGACAAAAGATATACAGATGTCGAATACTAGAGCAAATGCATGTTCAAAAAAAAAATTGAAATGAGTATACCAAATTGAAAATCTAGAATACCTCATACTCATACCAAACAGACATACAAATAACAAACCTTGTGTCGCTGCGATTGTTTAGACTGTTTTTAAACCTTGCGACTAGAGCACTGCGACTTTCGTTGATTCTCTTTTGTTGCCTGTCCTTGTCGCAGAGATATTTTTAAACGTAGCGATTGTGTTTGGAACTCTTCACTATGTCATTTCTTGAATTCCTTTTCATTTCAAGTTTACAGAGTGAACATTTTCAGCTGCTGTACTGTTCCTGCGTGCTACCTGCTACAAAAAACATTACATTACTCGTTCATGGCGAACAAGCAATGAAAGGGATTGACAAAACTGCATGATTTCCCGAATAAGCACAAGGAAGATAGACCGATAATCGCGCAGCTCGAGCTACTCGTGCGATTCTGTCTACCCCGGCCACCACATACGTCTCTCTCCTAAAAGCTGAAACAAAGTAACGAATCGCAAGCAAAAGTCGCAAGGTTTAAAAACAGTCTTAAGTGCCTGGCCACATTTACGGAAGCGCACATGCAACTTGAATCAAAATTTAAAAGAGAGGAAATGATTTTTAACAAGAAGGAAAGAGATGGGCTGAAAAATCCAAAATCTGCACGAATCTCATAGTGCCTATCCATACGGTGAATTTTGAGTGCACTCACGGCACAACAGCTGTGTCCATATTGTGTTGTGATAATTCATGTACTATTGCTTAAGTGTGACAAGGAAAAATAATAATAAAAATATTTTTGGCTCTTTCACACCTACAAACTCAATAATAGAAAAACGGAACAGTATAGAAATGGAACTGTACTATCCGCAGGAAATTCAGTTCGGTTCATGAGTATCTGCACCCTTCGCCACTTCACCCTTCCTGTCGACAAACTCACCCGTGAGTGCACTCAACAATCACCGTATGGACAGGCACATAAATTATTTTAAAACTCTGTGCAGTGACTCAAGTTTCCTTCTCATGTCGTTTCATTTTTGACAGATACATTCATTTGCATTTTATCGCCGTGATGGAAGGTTCATACAATTCACTTGAATTGTATTGATTTCAGTGCTTTTACTCATTAAAACAAAAATATACATATAAATAGACATTAAAAAAATATATTTAGCTTATCAAACAAAACACATATATAACACTTTTGCGAATAGATTCTTAGCACAGACACAACCTTTCTTTGTAGAGAAAAGCTGTGTTTTACTTTCCAAACGTTCCTCTCGTGTCAGTTTATCGCAGTGTGCAGCCCCGAGCTTGCAGTGATGCAATTGCGCGATTCCGTCAATGAGGCCATGCACTAAAAAGGAAGCGCATGATGTTTGATTGGTGTCGGTTTCGACTTATGATATGAAACTTTTTCCTTTTCTCTTTGTTTGCTAAATGAATACAAAAACAATGTTTGGTAGGTACATTCAAAAAAAATGTAAAAAACCAAATTT
Organism: Platycheirus rosarum; assembly: GCA_963971375.1. Classification (NCBI taxonomy): domain Eukaryota; kingdom Metazoa; phylum Arthropoda; class Insecta; order Diptera; family Syrphidae; genus Platycheirus; species Platycheirus rosarum. The sequence goes on along the minus strand of OZ020511.1, from coordinate 7,873,310 downwards.
TTGTTGGTGTATGTTGTGTATCTTTTTTTTTGTACGGATTTTCGTGCGTATAAAAAGAAAGGGGTGATAATGTCGCATTGTTTTTGTGAATGTTAGGTGTCCGGTATGGAGATTAGAAACTTTTTCTTGTGTATTGAAATGTAAGATAAGTGAAAGCAAGTGTATGCACAGATGCATTGGTTTCTGTATTTTCTTTTTGGGCTTTTCTATTTGATTTGATTGTATTTGGCGCCTCTTTCAGGAATTCAAGGAATTTGCAGACCTACCTATTTTGTAATTTGAGTTTCTTATTATTATCTGTGGTTTCATTTTTTTGCTTTTTTTATGTGTACATATAACATTTTTTCATGCATTAGTATTTGACAGATCACGCGGGATTTCAGACATGGTGTCAAAGAGAAAGATGCTCAGTATGCTTTGACATTTCATCATGAATAGACTTACTTACGAGCAACGCTTGCAAATCATTGAATTTTATTACCAAAATCAGTGTTCGGTTCGAAATGTGTTTCGCGCTTTACGTCCGATTTATGGTCTACATAATTGACCAAGTGAGCAAACAATTAATGCGATTGTGACCAAGTTTCGCACTCAGTTTACTTTATTGGACATTAAACCAACCACACGAATGCGTACAGTGCGTACAGAAGAGAATATTGCGTCTGTTTCTGAGAGTGTTGCTGAAGACCGTGAAATGTCGATTCGTCGCCGTTCGCAGCAATTGGGTTTGTGTTATTCGACCACATGGAAGATTTTACGCAAAGATCTTGGTGTAAAACCGTATAAAATACAGCTCGTGCAAGAACTGAAGCCGAACGATCTGCCACAACGTCGAATTTTCAGTGAATGGGCCCTAGAAAAGTTGGCAGAAAATCCGCTTTTTATCGACAAATTTTGTTCAGCGATGAGGCTCATTTCTGGTTGAATGGCTATGTAAATAAGCAAAATTGCCGCATTTGGAGTGAAGAGCAACCAGAAGCCGTTCAAGAACTGCCCATGCATCCCGAAAAATGCACTGTTTGGTGTGGTTTGTACGCTGGTGGAATCATTGGACCGTATTTTTTCAAAGATGCTGTTGGACGCAACGTTACGGTGAATGGCGATCGCTGTCGTTCGATGCTAACAAACTTTTTGTTGCCAAAAATGGAAGAACTGAACTTGGTTGACATGTGGTTTCAACAAGATGGCGCTACATGCCACACAGCTCGCGATTCTATGGCCATTTTGAGGGAAAACTTCGGAGAACAATTCATCTCAAGAAATGGACCGGTAAGTTGGCCACCAAGATCATGCGATTTGACGCCTTTAGATTATTTTTTGGGGGGTACGTCAAGTCTAAAGTCTACAGAAATAAGCCAGCAACTATTCCAGCTTTGGAAGACAACATTTCCGAAGAAATTCGGGCTATTCCGGCCGAAATGCTCGAAAAAGTTGGCCAAAATTGGACTTTCCGAATGGACCACCTAAGACGCAGCCGCGGTCAACATTTAAATGAAATTATCTTCAAAAAGTAAATGTCATGGACCAATCTAACGTTTCAAATAAAGAACCGATGAGATTTTGCAAATTTTATGCGTTTTTTTTTTAAAAAAAGTTCTCAAGCTCTTTTCACCCGTTATATACACGTATACCTCTATTTAATAAATACTTTTATTTTTTGGGTTGGTTATTATTTTGTTTTTTAGTAGGTAGTTAGTTTGTAATATTCTCTTTGTTTGATATTTTTACAATGTTTACAACAGAAAAGCACCGGTACGGGTACCGTGTTAAATGTTGTATTCCTTCTTGTGGAGCTAAGAGGCAGAACAATTTATGTACTACAATTCTTTTTTAATTTCCCGATCGAAAGAAAAAAGAAATTCTTTTCAAGGAGTGGCATGAAGCCTGCAATTTAAAAGAAAATGATCTTCCGAAAAATCTTTTTGTATGCAAGATACGTTTTGAAAAAAATGCCATGTTGAAAAAAAAAATCTTAAGAAAGGGTCCGTCCCTACTTTATATCTTGGCTCGTCCACGTCCTTCAATTCTTTTGGGTCAACTATTAAAACGTATTTGAATCCTAACACTTCATCTGGAATAGATTTAACTTTACCAGAATTCCAATCATTTTCGGAAGCAGATAATCGCAACATTGTGGGTGATGAATGTTCAACAAGAATAGAACAAAACTTCAAAAACGAGATTTTACAATTTAAGCAAAAAATATATGGTTTGGAGAAAAAAATAAAGGACATGAGAAAACAAAACAACTTGAAACATATTGCTTTAAAACGTAAAATAAAAACATTAAGAGCAGGAGGTTCGTCAACCAAAAAGAATAAGGCAATGCAATGCCAACATCAACATTCTTTAACAAACTATCATAGACATTTTTTAGCCTTTCAGAAACGTCTGTTGGGCCGTTTAGGAGTTCATACCGGACATACAAACATACAAACATACTTATATACATTAATTTTTATATATATAGGGATATATTAGGGGTACTAGATCACAGATTGATATACAGGGTGTTACAAAACGACAGAGCATGTAGGTGGGCCGAGAAAAAAATCGTATATGAGGGGGGGTCAATTACCCTCCGTTTAGCCGGGAGTGGCAAAAATAATATTTAATTACTTACAATTTTGAAAAAAATTAGTTTAATTTTTTTTTTTTCTAACTTTGAGTTTGAAAGTTCATATTTTCAAAACAATTCACTAAAATAACTTCATTTAAAATTTGAGTAAAAGAATAGGTTTTTGGCTTTACAAAAAGGTAAAGCATGGCATAGTAGGAGTTACCGTTATTTTTTAATGTTTTTTTCAAATTTTAGTCATGGTTTTAGAAAATTGCCCCTCCCACCTAAACGGAGGGGAATAGACCGCCCCCTCCCATACGATTTTGTTCTCGACCCAACCTACAAGCTCTATCTTTTTGAAACACCTTATATCAATCACCCTGTTTACATACATATTTATGTATATCAAAATGATATTTCTCATATCAATTTCAAATGGTTTTTTTTGAAAGCAACGGTTGTTTGATATTATTAATATCAATTTGAAATTATTTACATATCACATTGACATTAAAAATAGCAAATAAAAAATATCAAAACAATTATTTTCATATCATTTTGATATTAAAAAAAATATGAATTTTATATACATACATATTTAATATTAAATTGATATGATGTAATATCAAAACCCCAGTATTTTTATATAGGGTTTGTTTTTTATTGTAAATTTAACACTTTTTTAATATCAAAATGATATTTTTCAAACACAAATGATATCACGACCACATAAATATTGATAATTTTAATGTTGGCTGAAAATTGTAACGAAAAATTATCAATTTTATATTATCACATTTTTTTGTTCGGTGTATATTAAAAAAACATTAAGTCTAAATTTTCAAACAAAAGAACTTCTTTTTGATTATGAAAAAATCTGCTACCCCACGGTAGCAGGTATGTTTGTATGTATGTACCCATATGTTTATACACAATCATAGTTGCACCATAAATAAATCCACATCTACACACCGCATTCGCATCGTCTTTCTCAATAAGTATTTAAGCACCTAAGAAAACGACAAAAAAAAACATCGTAAGTAACCCATCAACCCCTAATCCTTTTTCGATCACAAACATTGTATACACTGTGATGTGGCAACAAGTTTAGATATTCGGAGGATACATTTTGTAAATTAACGACATCTGTTGGATTCATTGTGTACAACAACCAACATTCATTGTGTACAACGACCATGCGCCCAAAAGTATGCTATTTTGCAATATGTTTTAACTGAGTACTAAATCGAACTTGAAGTACTAATTCGAGACTCGAATTAGTACCGAAAGCTTAGATTGTGCCAGAACCAGACAGAAGCTTCCAGAAGCTTGTAAACTTGTATAAATACAAGAGTAGATTGCAATGAAAGTTCAGTTTATTTTCGAAAGTGGAATTGTTAACAACTGGAAGCGTTAATAAAAAGTGATTGAATTGAGATTAAATAAAAAGTGTTGAATGATAAAAACGTATTTGAATTGTGAATAAGTGGAATAAGTTAAATTTGGTGTTATTTAAACTGAAAGACGTTGTGTTTCATAAAATAAAGAGATTTGTTTTATTATTTTGGAATTTCGATTGAGTTTTATTTGTCGAACCCCAGGCCAAAACTTCACAATATATACAATATTAGATAAAGTTTTTTATTTTCGTAACTTACCGCGTTATAAGAAATATTTTCTTATTTATTTCTACCCGACGTTTCGAAGAAGTTTCATACTTCGTGGTCACGGGATGATACCACGAAGTTAACTATTCCAGCTATTTGGACAAAAAGAAAAAGAAATAACTCCTTTGAAAAACGAGGAAAGCTTAATTGTCGTTGAATTTGTATGGTGAGTGTGAGGTTGATATAGCTTGAACCAATTAACTTCTTATATATAGATAGCATTCGGGATGAAGCTTTCTAATCAAAAATGCGTGCTTTTGGGATCGATGATACTCTTGTTCGTTGGATTAGAGCCTAACTTCTGGACCGTTCAATACAAGTTGTATTAGAGGGATTCAAGTTTGATTCCCACAAAATTAATGCTGGTGTGCCCCAGGGCTCCGTTCTGTCTCCGACTCTTTTCCTCATTTTTATAAATGATCTTCTGTCTGCTACATCTAATCCACTTAACTGTTTTGCTGACGAATTTAACCTCACATCCTTCGCCTTCAGACGTGCAATTGCAACGTTTGATTTTCAATTTTCTTGAAAAGTAGAATACACAGCCTGGTTTCTATATTTCAAAGTTGAAACACTTGACAACCTAGCTGTCAAATAATTGATCTACAAACAAAAAACAAAAACAGTGAGAGCCGGATGGTACAGATATAAATTTTCTGACAAATAATATCAAATAAAATGGATACCAACTTCTGGTTCTATCGGTAGTGGGAAGTTGTTTGTAGTGTGTGTAAAATCCGTCTACACTACGGATAGACTTGCCAAAAAACAGTTTTATTATTTCAGTTTTGAAAATAAAATTTAAATTAAGTTTTTAAAAGCTATTTATAGATATAACTTACAATATCAAATGACTTATTTTTAAATTATTTTTTTTCGAAGCAAGTAGTTTTTTTTTAATTGTTCTTCCTGTCGAAATGGAAGAAGATAGAACCCCTTCCCACATCTATATATAGCCAAAAAAACCGTTTTTATTGCTTACCGGTAAAGTTACTGTAATTGTGCCGTTTGCACAATTTCGCAGATTTAATTTAAATACAGTTTTTTTTTTTAATGTATAACTTACCATTTAAAACATGAACTTGTACTGAAGCGGGAATAGCAGCTGCAGGAACACACGTGTAGTTACCAGAATCGCGGAATGAAGCTCGAGTAAGCATTAGACGACTTGTTGTGCCCACGTCAGTTTTTTCTGTTTCCAAGCTTATACCACCACGCACTGAATCAAAATCAACAACAGAAGCTCCATGATACCTGTAAAAAACATACATAAATAAATATTTAGTGTGAGACAACACTCCAAACGCAGTAATCAAGTTTTTTCCTGCCGTTAGCGAACCTATTTTGAACATTTTTCATTACTCTTAACCTTGTCATTGAATAAATATAGGTCCAATAGGCGTTTTTCTTTATTCGTTCAGAGCAGAGTCTGAGTTGTCAAAAAAAGAAGTTGTATTTCTTTTTTCGCTCAGAGCGTTCAGATCTTTAAAATTGTATTTCTTTTTTTCGTTCAGAGAATAATCAGAGCGTGCTCTGAGCTGTATGCGCTCAGAATAAATTGACTTAGCATTCTGAGAAAATGCTGAACGAAATTAACGTCACTTTAGAGTTGTAGGCTATTTCACTCTATCCCATGCACATTACCTACACCACTCTTCGAAAAATAGACGCCAAATCGAAAGAGACAATAGTATTATGTGCATTATATTGCCGCCTGTGAACAAGCCATATGAGAAGTGTCGATTTGTGACAGCCAAGTGCTAGAACGTATTTCAAAATTATATCTGAGCGCTCAAATCACGCTCGGTTCAGAGAATTATCAGAGTATGCTCAGAATTCTCAGACTCTGTTCAGATACCTTTTTTGAGTGAATAAAGAAAAACGCCTAATGTAACTTGAAGCGCCATATTAAGTGTTTCGGTTGAAATTGGCGACCAAAAAAAAAACAAAATGGAAGGTTTTCTTACATGCTAAGAAAAGTCCTTTTGCCATTGCATATATGTATATTATCTATAGTACTATCAAGATCTAGTTTCCTTATCTCGCTATTTCTCAGTGTAGACTTTTAGTCGGGTAGACATAGTTAGAAATGACAGAACGGGAAAGATGTATATAAAGTGTTAGCAGTCAGAGGGAAGCAAATTATCAAGACTTTTTCGTGTTATTTCTTTGTCATTTTCTGATGATGGGAGAATGGAAGATAGAATTTTAGACAGGGGTGTGAGGAGTTTTCATTTCTGCCTTGAAAATACACTGCTCTTGCGTGTTTTTTTTTTGTATAGATACGGCAACATGATGAAATTTACCGTTTTACCGATTTTTGCTGAAATTGGGTTATTGGTTTTGTTTTTTTTGCACAATTTTGAATGGTTACCATGTTTGATTATTATATCAATTTTTTTTAGTATGCAAAAATTTAACTTGAGTTGAAGTAAATACCTAGTTACTTATTTAAAAAATAAAACACATCGTTTGCAGATGTTTGTACGTATGTGGTTGCTTTAGAGTATATTCATTTATCACTACTAACTACTAAATATAGAACTAAATGTATTACTAAGTACTAAATCTAGTACTACATATACTAAGTACTAAATAGAGTACTAAATATAGTACCAAAACTAGGATAGTTCTAAATTCTAGTACTAAGTTCTAAAAATCTAGTACCAAAAATACTATTGTACCAACAATATAGTAGCAATCGGCACCAGTTTTATATTTAACTAGCGTTCGAAATTGAAAAATATACATTAAAACTTTAAACAGTCAAATCCGAATATGGCAACATTGGTAATTGATTTCGGTATAAGAAATACAGAAAATACAGAAATAACAAAATTTCTTGAAAAATGCAAAATCCAAAAAATAATTAAAGGTTTGTTTACGACAAATCAAAGGGAAATCCACTAATTTTTGTTTCCCTTACTCTACCATACCATATGGTCTAGTGTCACTGTTTGAACCTTTCACTCGTACTAATTATTCATTATTCCTGCAAATGCTTGTAATCATTCTAACTCATACGTTTCTGAAAACGTAATATACCACCTACTATTTCATTCTACTCTCTAAAACCCATACAAATGTATATCAAGAACTACTGCAGCGCTAGTACGGCAGTATCTCGCTAAACTAGATGCTGCCTCATAGTAGTACTATAGATTTCATTTCACTTTTGCTTGCGATTCGTCGCAAGGTTTAAAAGCAGTCTAAGACTGCTTTTAAACCTTGCGACTTTTGCTTGCGATTCGTTACTTTGCTTCAGCTTTTTGGAGAGAGACGTATGTGGTGGCCGGGGTAGACGGAATCGCACGTGTAGCTCGAGTCGCGCGATTATCGGTCTATCTTCCTTGTGCTTATTCGGGAAATCATGCAGTTTTGTCAATCCCTTTCATTGCTTGTTCGCCATGAACGAGTAATGTAATGTTTTTTGTAGCAGGTAGCACGCAGGAACAGTACAGCAGCTGAAAATGTTCACTCTGTAAACTTGAAATGAAAAGGAATTCAAGAAATGACATAGTGAAGAGTTGCAAACACAATCGCTACGTTTAAAAGTATCTCTGCGTTTAAAAGTATCAGTACTCTAGTCGCAAGGTTTAAAAACAGTCTAAAAGCTGAAGCATAGTTACGAATCGCAAGCAAAAGTCGCAAGGTTTAAAAACAGTCAATGCAACCTTTCAAACCTCTGAAACAATGCAACATAAAACGATCATTCACAAAAGACCGTCGGCCAGTGAGGCTAAAAAATGATTACACACAAGATACAACAAAAAAGTGGATCGAGCACGAGCAATGGTTGCATTGGCATTCGAACTCCAACAAATAAATGTGTATCTATAGATTCCAACACGCCCAAGTGCTACCTTGCAACCTTCTTAAACAATGTAGCATACAATATATATGAAAATATAGTATCTGTAGCATGATACAAGTCTTATATCATGTCTATTGTGAATTAGATCTTCTTGTGTCGAACATGCAATCCGCAGCCAAATTCAACATCTACTTTTTTCGGCAGCTGGTTGTTGTTTTTTAGTGTGCTTAAAATCTTGCTTCGCTGCGGATAAATTTCCCAATAAAACACGGCTTATGTCAAACATCATAAATCTAGCTGTGCGCTGCAGTCCCCCCTGTGGGTGCGGGGGTGTAAGAATAGGCCCACGCTTAGGTTAGCGGAAGTAAGAGTCTTCCAATACCTAGCCTAGTTAACCGATCACCACTTTTTCCGTAAGGATAAGAGGCTGTAACCATGCTTCTAGGCGGGCATTCAGGGAGTGTCCTAGTCTTCACCTTGGTTGACTGGATTATGAACTGTTTGTCTTACTGGATGGTGGGCTAGCGACTTATCATGGAGTCGAACCATAAGTGCGTCTCATGAGAGACGGGCGAGCCTCACCCAGGGTCCTAAAGTAGGTACCGTGGGTTAACAGGAGCCCCGGCTGATTACGTGAGCTTGTCTCGGTAGCAGTCGCCTGTTAAAATTGAGGTAGGCCCCCCTGTGGGAGCTTCACGGGGGCTGTTGGTTACTCCAAATGCGGAAGTAAATGTGTTCATTGTCTTATTTAACCTTGATACTAGGGGTGCATGATAGGCCCTGCTTCTTAGCAAGGAGGATGGATGTTCCATGAGAAATTCATCATTTGCTACTAGAGTGGTTTGGCAGAGCCACTCTAGATGATAGTGTGGTCTGATAAACCACTCTAGGGGTCTTGTCCGCCCCAAGGGAACTCCATAAGTGGGTAGGCCCACCGTGAGATTAAGCCTTAATAGGCAGGTGCTCACGTAAAGCCTTTTCACGATCTGTGCGCTGCAGTGCAAGTAAAGGATTTGAAAATGAGAAAATGAAGTTTATTTTGAACAAAAGCTTCATTACAGAGAGATCAACTTCTTGTTAGTTTTACAAAGTGACAGATCGTTTTAGCTACCACACTTTTTCCTCTTTATGACGAAGGGTCAAAATGTCTGTGGGTTGGTACGTTCGAGGTAAGTTAAGATATTAATTCATTCAGGGATTCGTAAAATTATAAAAGATTTATTAAGTGTATTTTATGCTTTTTTTTTATACGACCACTTACCATGAAACAGACGATGCATGGATGTTCACTGAGCAAGCTAATGAAATTGTACTGTCGCGTTTCACATGAACTTCAGTTGATCCTAGAATTTTCGCACGAGCAGCTGAAATGGACACAAAAGATTATTCACATCAAATATTTTAACAAAAACAATTTTCGAAAAAAAGAAAACAAAATAGTATTATTATTATGTTTGTATTTTTATTTAAATATGAATAAGTTATATATTCAGAGGTGTATTTGATAAGATGTTTGCTTCTACCCCGGAGGTTAGATAAAATAATCGCCAGATGTAAGACAGCAAACGACGCCAATGAACAAACACAAGAAGCAATCCTAAGACACTATAAACAACACCAATAGGCAAACACACGATAATCGCCAGATCTAAATTGAAAGAACAAGATAAGATTCCAAACAACACTAATACCATTATGGACTAAGATAAGGGATGTAGAAACATAGGTATAAATATCGGTACCCAGGTTAATATTCCTCACTTCTGCTATTACCGGATTGGCGAACGTCGTCATTCGAAATAAAAAGTATCTTATAAATAAGAGAACATATTTAAGGAAGCAATAAGTCATTATATTGATGAATAGGTTCTAATAAAGTTTTTAACAAAATAAAACCTATGTGTTAGTATACATAATTCTCGCGCAGTGCATTTTTACACTATAAGGGCAACACACAAATTCCTTCTGCGCGCGAGTTATGTAACTCAATGGTCAGGGTTTAATATTGCGGCTTATTTTCAGTTGACAAACGTTTTATTTGATTTGTTTGTTTATTTAAATATTGAATTTAGTGACAATTAAATAACTTTAACTTTTTCAATTTTTATTTAAACAAGTATTAAAGAAAAAGAAAAAGAAAAGTCCTGGTTTAACTCTGAGTGTAACTAACTATCAGGTTCAAAGAAATAAGTTTCCGATTCTACAAAGCCAATCCTACGGAGTAAAGTCAGAAAAAGGCACAAGCAATCCATGAACTTAGACAACCCCGTTATGGCAAAAACCAAATTTTTACATCACCAAAAATTACGGCAAAAAATTCTGCAATGTCCCAAAAGCATTAAACATATTTGGTCTTTTGGAAAAAAAAATATCAAAAACTCCTCAACATCTTCGGTTCCAACGCTCATCGCTAATGACAAACCTATTTTCAACTCTTCAGAGAAAGCAAAATTGATCGCACCCCATTTCGCTGCTAGCTCTACGTTGCCGCATAGCGACGTTGCCCCTCCTGTACTTGAGAATTAAAATTTTTCCGCAATCGTACAGTAGCAAGAGTTTTCAAAGATTAAGATATAAACAAATCCGCTGGCCCGGATGGTATACCCTCCATTCTTCTGAAGAGTTGTTCTTCCACTCCACAAAATAAATGATGGTGTGCCCCAGGACTCCGTTCTGTCTCCGAATCTTTTCCTCATTTTTTATAAATGATCTTCTGTCGGTTACTTCTAACCCACTTAACTGTTTTGCTGACAACTCTACCCTCAGGTTTTCATATTTGTTCGGTGATTCACGTCCAACAAAGGATCCGACCCTTCAGGTTGAGGGTTGTGCTCGGGGTTAACAACCCTGCCATGAAAAAAAGAAAAAGTTGCGAAGCGACTAGGCCCAGGTTCGTCCCTAAGTAAGTAAGTTTACGAATTAATAATTTTAGGATGGCCTGTGTTCCATAAATGTACATACTAATCATTTTTCTCTTTTTTATACAAGTACAGCTCCAAAGTTATTCAACAAGTTGGCATTGTGTATTAGAGAAACTGTAATTGCTTACTCCTTTATGAAAAAAGTTAAAGACTGGCTATTTACCTTAGGTTATAATTCTATTAAAACATTCATATAACATTTACAATTTCATAAACTTTTTATTATCTTCGAAACATATATGTATCATTTTTAATTTTTAATTAATTTTGTTTTAAGTAGTATAACTATGTCATTATAAATCTGAATTTATTATTATTTAAGAAGAATTAAGAATTTAAAATTCATTGCAATGATGTAACCCCACATCCTATCATGTGTCATTCACCTTTAACGGTCAAAGTTAAGATTTGACAATATTATTCTATTTTTAATTTATCAACTTCAACTGTTAAGATGGTTTTTAAACTTAAAATGATTTTTTTTTTTTTTTATAATTAACGCACGCACAAGGGATTATGTGTTTCCCTTTTAATGTAGAACACACTGCGCGGGCATAATAATAAAACAATAATAATAATAAAATAATAAATATATAATAATAATAAATAATAATAATAAAAATAAATAAAAAGATAATGGATGCAGAGGTTTCTCATGGTCCCCAATTGAATTACAATGGATTCTAATTATTTATATAATTTTAATATAATTACAGCTAATTGATCCAACAACTGGAGCTTCAACATGAGCCTTTGGTAGTCATAAATAAACTAAAAATATAGGTATTTTAACTAAAAATGATAAAATTAATGAAAAATATAAAATTACATAATTAAAATTATAATTATTAATTAATAAAAAAAATTATGTATTATAATTATTATAAATATAAAAAAAAGCTACTATAATATTAGTAAAGAAACTAATAAAGTATAAAATAATAAATATATACCAGCCTGCAAACGTTCAGGTTGATATCCTCATCTTAAAATTAATAACAATGTAGGAATTAATCTACATTAAAAAAATATTAAATAAAAAATATTTATTCTTCTAAAAGTTAAAATTAATATTAATAATAAAATTAAAAAAATCTATTAAAAATATTTTTTCATAATTTTTATATTTATGAATTGAATATCTTGCTTTTAATATTTAAGAACTAATTCAAAAACTTAACAAAACTATTCCATATGAAAGTAAATCTATTCCTATAACGTAAGAAATTATTATTCAATATAATTATAAATAATATCTCTTTTTTCTTTTTTTACAAGAATTTCAGAATAAAAACGATACCATTTCGAAAAACTTATTTTCAAAATGCATTAAATTTATTTTTTACAAGCAAAACGACCGACAAAAATCGATTTATTCTAGGACGAAAATCAAAAGTCAAAAGCATAAGTGCTTTCTTTTATAAATCTAACCGAGGGAACTTTCACAAATTAAACAAAATTTCGCCTGGCCAATGTTTGTATTGCAAATTGTACAAAATAGTTTTATATTTAATGTAATCTGTCATTAAATATACATTTCCGGCAACATATCTAATTAACTAAGCATTCAATATTAATTCAAACATGCTATATCATCATCATAACCAATTAAAAAAAAAAAAAAAAAAAAAAAAAAAAAAAAAAAAAACAGTAACGTTGCAAGGATGATCGGAGATTTAACATTACTGTTGGGATTAAAATATATATATAATATATCAAATAAAAAAAAAAAATTGACAAGTGAACAAAAAATATTTTGAAAATAAATACGTTTATCCTGACCTTTGACATCATAGTACTGGGGCTCAGAATATTTATCTCTAAGATCGGCCTCAGCTGGAATTAAATAAAGAAAATAAGAATTGTTGTTTAGTAATATTTACTTTACTAGCAGATCTGCAGATTGTGTGCTTTAATTTGTTTTATTGAATATTATGAGCCAAAGTACCATTACAAAAATAAGGATTTCAATTTAGATTACTTTAGCAAACAAAAAAGTTGATTTTTTATATAAAATTTGTTTCAATATTTTTACTTGCAATTATACAGGTACTATAAGAAAATTTTAGGATTCAAGACAAAAATTCAAAATTCAATAAAAACATTGAGATAACAATCAAACAAGATATTACGATCATAGAGAAGCCAAACAAAGTTAGTAACAAAAAATGTCTGTTTATCAGTTTATCTGTCCGTCTGTATGAAACGATCTGCAGCCTAAACGGCATAAGTAATAACTTTCAAATTTTGTATGTTTGGTTGTTTTAGCATTCCAGAGAGGAAAATCTTATTTTTTCCGAAAACGAATCCAACGTTGAAATTGTTTTGTGAAAATTTTAGTAGGAAATGGCTTTGAGGAGTCTATTAACGGTACCTTTCATATAACGGTTTTTTTAGTTATGGATTATATCTAAAGGGTCCGCCAAATAACTTTTGTTTTTTTTTTTTTGAAAATGCTCCATCAACATCGAGTGTAGCTTCGGCTGTGTGGCACGTAGCGCCGTCCTGTTGCTAAATGTTGCCAATATCCTCCTCTTCAATTTTTGTGAACAAAAATTCGTTCAACATGGCCCGGTAACGATCGCCATTGACTGTAACGGCCACTCCTTGGTCATTTTCGAAAAATGGCCCAATTATGCCTCTGGACCAAAATCCGCACCAAACAGTGACTCGTTTTGGGTGTATCGGCTTTTCAATGCGGGTTTTCTGTGCCCCAAATGCGACAATTTTGTTTGTTTACATACCCGCCAAGATCAATATGAGCTTCATCGGCATCTTCTCTAAGCCGATCGCAGGCAGTAATGTCGCAATATTTCCCAGCGTATACACAACCATATTCGTTAAGCGGAAGGATAAAACTAATTATCTGTCAAATCAGACATGAGCTAAGTGTTACCATTCACGAAATAAGCACTAGTTGAAAAAAAAAAGTTAGATAATATAATAATAATTAATTTTTAAATTTGTTTCTAAAACTTATGAAGACATTTTATTTATATACTTTTTTCATACATTTTTAATTTAACTCGACTGTGTTGCATTGATTTTGTGTATAGTTGTGTAGGCCACTGTCAATTTTTTTTTGTTATGTTTGTTGGTCAGTCTCAGTCAGTCGTGGTTATATCCAACATCATCAACATTAAACCAATAATTTAATAATAAATATTGTAACCTATATTTGAGCTGGAGTTTATAATCATTGGTTTTACTTTGCAGTTTTGAGATCGATTTCCGACATAAAACCCACTATTATTGAAGACCCCGACGAAAGAAGCCATGCTCGATCATACTTTATCTTCAACCGACTCACAAGCCACTAGCGCATTACCACAAGCGCCACCTCCAGCTCTTCATCAACATCAGTCATCATGCCACTACAGCGCTTTGTATTTCGCCCTCCGCCCTCCTACTTTCAATGCCGATCGCCAGCTTTGTGGTTTGCTCAACTTGAAGGCCAATTTATTCTTTCTGGAATCACCGATGAGACAACGAAGGTTTTCTTTGTGTCCTCAAGCCCCCTCTGACGGTGCAAGACGTTATTTGCCATCCACCTACTGTTACCCCCTATTTAAGGTTAAAGGCAGCTCTTATCGAGGTCTTTACATCATCGCAATGGCTTAGCAGGTTACCACCTGCGGTTCAAAAAATTCTACAGACCACATAATGGCAGATATCAGTGCTACTAATAATTGCGATGTCACACCTTTTGAACCTCGGCTGTCGAAACTCGAAGCAGTAATCAACGAGCTGGTAAGTACTTTTATAAACACGATGCATGAACGCCCACGTATGCCAAGCCGTCCTAGATGCATTCATGTTGTGCTCAGCCATCGCAATCAATGGGGCTCCGATGACAAAATCACCTGGAGTTAGAGCTAGCCTTTCATTTGGATCGTCGTAAAGAGATATAATCAGTCGAGAGTTGAGGCATACTTCAATACGGACGGCCAGCGTCTAAAGTTGATTGTACCAAAGCGTTTGAGTACCAACCCAGCGTGATGTATGATGCTTGGCAGACTTGACTGCTGCATCCCATAATCCACCCTGATGAGGTGCGATACTTCGATATGCACATCCTTAGTGCTCATAAAAACAAATATGGCGAGATAAGTTTTCACTGTCGAACGGGAACTCTTGTTGTCCACAATACGCCAGAAAACGGCGCTGACTCTGTGTTTCGGTAGCGAAGATTTGTTGAACCAATGTTTCTCGACGATGGCGTCTGCAGATAACGAACCGGTGGAAGCTTCGAACGGTCTGTCTTCTATTCAAAATTCAAAATCGCTGAGCTGAGTGCCACCGTGCATAGTACGATCATGAGTTTTGTTTACAAGTAACCACAGTAATGCATCATTCCATGGGAGGATAACGGGGAAGCGCTGATCGTTTGAAATGGATGCGTGGCAGATCCATCCACTCACTCGCAAGACACCATCTGGATCCAAAAAAGGATTCAAAGGAACAAGTCAACTGGTATTTGCTAAAGTAGAACCTCGTCCACCTGTCTCGAAGTTCATAACCAAACGCATGCCCTTGTTCCAATATTACAAGTGCTAATAGAGCTGCATCTAATTCTCCAGGCTCGACAATAGTGCGCCAACGAAGGTCTTTGCTTTCGGATACCACGGCATTATGTAAGCCACCGTATGAAGAAGGCGTTGCAGGGAGTTGAACCGCTCTGTGAGGTTAACGATGTGCCCATCCCGTCGTCTTGTAGTAAGCTGGAACGGAATTACTCCAATTGCCGACACCAGTGATATGTTTACTCCCTTCTGAACGTTAGCCAGTTCGTCCAAAGTGAGAGTTGAGAGTTTGCCCCTAGAGATAACGCACCACTTGCAAGCCACTCAGGGCCTCACCAACATAGCCAATGTTGTAAGAGCTCTGGACCTCCAATGCCATGGCTTGCGCAATATGCCAGATTTTGTGTCGACCGCACATGAAACCATCGATTTGTTGACGTAAGGTCCAAGATATGTTTGACTCGGTTTGAAGCGTACGGCTTTAAACTGGCACGATTTTGGTCCAGCCAACACAGTACAATTCTGGAATCGGAACACAAATAGTAGGGAGTCTCTACGAGACCCAAAGCAGAACTGCTGGTAAGTACGCTGCGCAGATTGTAGAACCTTTCACTGGGGCTCCCTTGGTCCGAGCGATAACCAGGTAAATGTGCACTCGTCCATTGAAGTCTTCTGTCCTGCTGTAGATGACAGCAGCATACGTCGGGATCAAGTCCGTCGCAGCCGTGTGTTCTACGTCAAATTGCTTAAGCCTGCAATTCAGAATCACACACATTTTATTATAGGACGTTTCCATTTGTTCTTAAAGGTTATAAAGGAAATGGAAGCATTCCTTCTCCTTGGCTGTGCTCACCAGACCTTGATGCTTCTCTACAAAGTAACAGTAAAGTAATTGATATTACTTCTTGCTCCAATTGAGCACAATCCTGCTCCAGCTGGTATGTAAGCGATGGTACGGATAAGATGGGATCTTAAAAAGAAATTTGGCTGCACTTTGTTAACTTAACCCTTGATTTTGGCCTGCGACTAGATTTCGCGTGGCGTTTCGTTGTTGCCGACACAGAGAAAATCCCATCTTGGGTGCTGACTTCCTAGCCAATTTTGGGTTACAGCCGCCTATTGGATGCATCAACCGGACTTTCGGTGTCCTGTGTCACATGTTTTGTCAAAGATGTTGTATGTATCAACACTTTGTCATGGATGCACATATTAGCAAAGTTTCCCAACATCACCAAACCCGACGGGATCTGCAAACAAACAAAGCATGCAACCCTGCACCACATGACAACTACACCAAGTCCCCGTTATCCATTTTGATTTTATTGATTTTGCAATAAGTCACATCAGGTGGAGAGTGGCATTTGTCGTCTTTTGTGATGAAAAAAAATATTATTTGCGTCCCGTCTTTCTAAAGTCATGGAAACGCTGATTAACCGTCAGCTTAAGGAATATCTCGTAGATCGAAAGCTTCTCCATGACCGTCAGTATGGCTTTCGCAGTAATCGTTCCACTGGTGATCTGATGGCATATCTCACCGAACAGTGAAACAAATCTCTACATAACTTTGGCGAGAGTAAGATTATTGCGCTTGATATTTCCAAGGCATTTCATAATGTTTGGCATGAAGCTCTCTTATCGAAAATGCGTGTTTTTGGGATCGATAATACTCTTGTTCGTTGGATTAGAAGCTATCTCCTGGACCGTTCAATACAAGTCGTATTGGACAAATTCAAGTCTAATTCCCACAAAATAAATGCTGGTGTGACACAGGGCTCTGTCCTGTCTCCGACTCTTTTCCTCATTCCTCATTTTATAAATGATCTTCTGTCTGTTACTTCTAATCCACTTAACTGTTTTGCTAACGACTCTACCCTTAGCTTTTCATATTCGTTCTACAATTCACGTCCTTCGCCTTCGGACGTGCAATAGCAACTGTACCGTGTAAGCTCATTAAACTCCGATTAAGACAATTTTGTGGTAATAGAAATCATGTGGAGTTTAATGCTTCGAAAATTCAATGCTGTCTTCTGTCGCTAAAGCTATACCCTCAATGCCCAATGATATTGTCCATGAATGGCACTTGCATTGAAGAAACCGAAATGCTTTCAGTACTCGGTATGTGTGTCAAAGATGACCTCCGTTGGAATGACCATATATTTCAGATCGCCAAAAATGCTGCCCAGTGCTTAGGTTTTCTGTATCGATGCAAGTTTTTTCCCCTTCTGATCCGGCTACAATTTACAAAGCGTTTATACGCCCAAAACTCGAGTATTACTGCCACCTCTGGTCAGATCCTTCTCAAACATCGGTACACCTGCTCGATAGAATACAAAACAGAGCGTTAAGATTGATAGGAAATAGACCAGGTTCGGAAACAATTGGTCCTCTCGAACATCAACGCAATGTTTCATGTCTTTCCTTGTTTTATCATTTCTTTTATAATAAAATAGGCGTGACTGGGTCGCACGTACTTGCTCTTATGTGGCAAACTATATTGGAAGGCAAGATCTTTGACAGAAAAAAATAACATTTACAGTGAAAATAACACAGTTTGAACTTATAAAACTATCAAAATTACAATACTTTACGGTTTTTAGTAAAAATGATATACGCCATCACACGTCTTAAATGAAGAAGAATTTATGAAAAAGTATTTCGAAAATTGTAGGACCGGTTTTAATAAAATCGTGTTTTTTATTTTTGGTTTTTTTTTCAAATTTTTTTTTTGTTATACACCATTGTATATAGAATCTATAGTACTACCATCAGACAGCATCTAGTTTAGCGAGATATGCATTTGTATGGGTTTTGGAGAGTAGAAAGAAATATAGTGATGAAAGAGTAGGTTGTATGTTATATTTTCGGAAACGTATGAGTTAGAATGATTACAAGCATTTGCAGAAATAATGAATAATAAGTACGAGTGAAAGGTTCAAAACGTGACCCTAGACCATATGGTATGGTAGAGTAAGGGAAACAAAAATTAGTGGATATCCCTTTGATTTTTCGTAAACAAACCAAGATTGTGCGTCTACAATTATTGTTTAGATTTTGCATTTTTCAAGAAATTTTGTTATTTCTGTATTTTCTGTATTTCTTATACCGAAATGCCATATTCGGATTTGACTGTTAAAAGTTTTAATGTATATTTCGAACGCTAGTTAAATGTAAAACTGGTGCCGATTGGTACTATGTTGGTGTTACAATATTATTTGTTTACTATATTTTTAATATTTAGTACTAGAATTTAGTACTATCGTACTGTTGGTACTATATTTAGTACTAGATTTAGTACTTGATTTAGTAGTTAGTAGTAGATTTAGAAATATAATAATCAAACATGGTAACCATTCGAAATTGTACAAAAACCCAAACCAATAATTAAATTTCAGCCAAAAATCGTTTAAAACGGTAAATTTCATCCTGTTGCCCGTACCAACAAAAAAAAACATACCAAAAACAGTGTATTTTCAAAACAGAAATGAAAACTCCTCACACCCCTGTCTAAATTTCTATCTTCCATTCTCTCATTATCAGAAATTGACAAAGAAATAACACGAAAAAGACTTGATAATTTGCTTTCCTCTGACTGCTAACACTTTATATACATCTTTCCCGTTCTGTCAACTTCTAACATTGCATATGTGTTGAATGCATCTCCCCGACTAAAAGTCTACACTGAGAAATAGCGAGATAGCGAAACTAGATGGCGCTAGGTGAAACACCCATCTTGATAGTACTATAGATTCTATATACAATGTATACACCTCATTTTTAAATTTTAAATAATTTTTTTTGATAAGTTTTAAAAATATTTAATTTAGAAAAAAAAAAACAAAAATTAATTTTAATTAGAAAAAAAGTTATTTAAAATTTTGATATGCAGAATTAATTCGGGTAGCTAGATCTTCTCAAATATAAAATTTGACAGAAATCCAAAGAGCCGTTACCGGGAAACTCAACAATTAAAAAAATAACCGTTTAGTTATTTTTAGGCCTAAAAATAAAATTTCAATTTCCCCTCCGAGGAATGCCAAAAGAATCACACACACAGTTTGAAAATAATCGCTTAAGCCGTTTAGGCTACAGCTCGTTATACATACTGACAGACAGACAGACAGACTTTTTTCTCGATCACTTTTTTAGACTTCTCTATGATCGTAATGTCATTGCTATCTCAATTTTTTTTATATTCACGAATCCTAAACTTTTTTTATAGTCCCTATAATCGCGTCAGCTGCATTACTCATCAGTTCACCCTTGAGCCCGATTTCGGACGTACCGTGAGATATAGAGATTCTTTTTTTAGCCTATCAAACGAATTTGGAATAGTTTACCCAACGAGGTTTTTCCAACCTTACGATGCTCGCGTAGTCCGTTAAACATTATAAGGGCAACACAAATTCCTTGTGCGCGTGTACAGTTAAAAAAAAACTTAGATACAATCAATCCGGATGAACTGAATGCTACGTTTTTAAAGTCTCAAAGATCAGTTAGTGATAATTCTTTTTAGTTCTCGAGAATTGAACAAACAGATCTTATTAAAACTGTTCTGAGCATTAGTCCAAAATCCACTTTTTGTTTAAATCATTCTTCCACATATACTACCGGTATTAACTTATATTTTCAACTCCATCATCCTCACATCACGTTTTCCTGCAGTTTTTTTTTTTAGTTTTAGTTTTTTGAAAAAAAAATTATTTATAAATTTTTGTATGCAGTTTTTTTAGAGTTATAAAATTAAAAGAATATAAAATTTAAAATAATTTTTTTTTGATTAGTTTTAAAAATATTGATTTTTCAAAAAAAAAATTTCAAAAAATAATTATTAATAGAAAAAAAGTTATTCAATATTTTGATATGCAGAATTAATTTGACTATCTAGATCTTTTCAAATATAAAATTTGACTGAAATCCATAGAGCCGTTACTGAGAAAGCCAAAAATGAAAAAATGAAAATGAAAGGTCCCGTTAATAGACTTTTCCCGTATATGTGGCTCTGATCAAATGATAGCCAAAATTCTCAAAAATGTTCATCAAAACCGTTGGAGCCGTTTTCGAGAAAAATAAGCTTTTCCTAAACGGTCGTATGGCAAGTACCGTTATTTTTAGCAATCAAAATAAAATTTCAATTTCCCCTCTGAGGTATGCCAAGAGATACACACATACCAAATTTGAAAGCAATCGCTTAACCCGCTTAGGCTGCAGATCGATATACACCCGGACAGACAGACAGACAGATAATGACTTTTTTAGACTTCTCCATGATCGTAATGTCATGTTTGATTGTTATCTCAAATTTTTTTTATATTCACGAATCCTAAACTCGCCTTATAGTCCCTATAATCGCAAGTAAAAATTTACCGTAAGTTAGTAAGTAAGTAGACTTTATTTTCACACTTCTTAAGGGATATAAATTTTAAGATTAATGAAATCATAAATTGTTTTCCAACATCTTGTTAGAAATTTTAATTCCAACTAACAAAATCTGTACATAAAACATTTAAAATTATTTTTTTATAATATCCCGCCTCATAAAATAACTTTCCACCATTCGTTTTTAAGTAACCGTGTGTCATATTTTCAGCAAAACGTATTTCTAGAAAAACGTCTGCCCTGTTATTTTGCTATTACTTTTACTGAAAAGGATTTACCTATTTTGTTCCCACTAGGCGTAGTCTATCGTATTTTCTCCCTTCCCATTTTTGTGGTGAGAAATCACTACCCTCCAGTAACAAATAAAGCTGTTTTGAAACTTAATTGATCGAAAGCTTTCAATCATCCCTTTTAATTTGCCTTCATGCTTCTTAAATTAAGAATGCCAGAAGTAAAAGAAGCTCTACAATAAGCATCCTTAGTAAGCAAGTTCTATAGCGAAGCTTTTATATTAATATTCATTTGTTTCTTCCGTATTTTGCTTGCTTAAGCATTTATGGCTTTGGAAAATTTATATGCTCCTTCCTTTTTTATGGGGCTATACTTTAATCAACCCCTAAACAAAAATCCAGACTTGTATTATTTGTGTGTATTTATTCTCTAATTATAGCGACTATTGTATTTGATTGTCCCCACATAGAAAAAATTGATATATTTTTAATTGAAAAAGAGGCTTAAAATAAAGCCGCACGAAAAAAGTCTATAATGACATATACAAATACATATACATGATATAAATATATAAAATATTTTAAAATGTCAAATCGAACTGAAATTAGAGTTTTGTCAAACACTTTATGTTAGTTTGACTGAATAACGCAAAAACTAATACAGTTAGACCAAAGATAAAATATAAAATTAAAAGATAGAACCGCACAGGAAAAACAGCTTAATTTTCCAAACAAAGTTCAGACTGGAACTCATATAAAAATTTCCTGTGGATATATTAAAAAAATGCAGAGAAAAAATACTGGAGAAACTGCTGTGATAAAATATAAGCTACTTTAGGTGTTTAGAATCTCTCTTTCTCGATAAACCGAATGATTCCTAGATCCTTCGAATAATCAAATGGCTCTTGGACTACTGTGAAGATTTGGCAACAAAACAACGAGGCACAAACTACTAATAGCCCAGAAAAAAAAAACATGGCTCTATATAAATAAAAAAATAAATTGCACGACTGGATCGCACGTACTTGCTTTTATGTGCGGTCACAGCTTGGAATAAAATTTGAAAAAAATTAAGGGAACTTCAAAGATTATATTCGATTTTTTAAAAAATGTGAAAAAGTGTGAATTTTTTTTTTCAAAATCGTTAGAGCCGTTTTTAATAAATAACGTATATTTAAAAATAAAATTTGAAAAAAAACACCCGTTTTCAAAATATTGATTTTTCAATTTTTTTTTAAATTATTAAAATACAAAAAAAAAGTTTTCGAAAATAAATTAATGCAAAATTACTCAGGCTACCTACATCTTCTTGAATATCAATTTTTATTGTGATCAGATCACCATTTTTCGAAAAAGTCGAAGAAAAAAATAAACGGTCCTATGGGAGGTACCGTATTTAGCCCACCACATAAATTTTTTTTTTTACCAAAATATAATGCATACAATAGTACAACGTTTTTTTTTTTATAATTAACGCGCGCACAAGGGAATACTTGTTTCCCTTTTAATGTAACACACTGCGCGGGCATTCGGAAGATAGGGAGGGGAGAGATAGAAGGTGTCGATTAACATTGGTTTTGAATGTTTGCAGATCAAAATGGCAAGGCAAAATCTCGCCGGGTAAACTATTCCAAATTCGTGTCGTTCGGCTAAAAAAAGAATCCCTATATTTCACGGTACGTCCGAAATTGGGCTCAAGGGTGAACTGATGAGCATTCCTTGCGAAACGAGTATTACGGAAGAAACTTTTAAGGGGAGGAATGCAACTGGCTACTTCGAGTGAACATTTTTTGTAAAAGAAACGATAAAATAAGGAAAGACATGAGACATTGCGTCGGTGTTCGAGTGGGGCAATTGTTTCAGCGGCAGTTCTATTTCCTATCAATCTTAACGCTCGATTTTGTATTCTATCAAGCAGGTGAAGCGATGTTTGCGAAGCACCTGCCCAAAGGTGGGAGTTATACTCGAGTTTAGGGCGTATAAACGCTTTATAAATTGTAGCCAGATCAGATGGGGAAAAATACTTCTTACACCGATACAGAAAACCTAAGCACTTAGCAGCATTCTTAGCGATTTCAAATATATGGTCGTTCCAACGGAGGTCGTCGTTGACACACATACCGAGTACTAAGAGCTTTTCGGTTTCTTCGATGTAAGTGCCATTCATGGACTATGGCATTGGGGGAATGTTTATTTTTAACGACAGAAGACAGCATTTAGTTTTCGAAGCATTAAACTCCACACCGCATTTGACAATGCTGTATAAATCGGAGTTTAATGAGCTTGACATACGGCACCGTTGCAATATGAAAAGCTGAGGGTAGGTAGAGTCGTCAGCAAAACAGTTAAGTGGATTAGAAGTAACAGATCATTTATAAAAATGAGGAAAAGAGTCGGACACAGAACAGAGCCCTGGGGCACACCAGCATTTATTTTATGGGAATCAGACTTGAATCCGTCCAATACAACTTGTATTGAACGGTCCAGGAGATAGCTTCTAATCCAACGAACAAGAGTATTATCGATCCAAAAGCACGCATTTTCGATAAGAGAGCTTCATGCCAAACTCTATCAAATGCCTTGGAGATATCAAGAGCAATAATCTTATTCTCACCAAAGCGATGAAAAGATTTGTTCTACTGTTCGGTGAGACATGCCATCAGATCACCAGTGGAACGGTTGCTGCGGAAGCCATACGGACGGTTAATCAGCGTTTCCATCACCTTAGAAAAAAGGGATGTTAGTGCTATCGGTGGGTAGGAGGAGGAAGTGTCACCTCTCTTAAGGACAGACCATAAGAGTAAAACCACGTAAATTCCAAATTAGTTATTAAAAAAGTAAGGGTTTGTAAATTTCTTTTTTTCTCGAAAACCAGAAAACATAAAATCATCTAGTTTTCAATATATATAAACAAGATTTAATAGAAGTAACAAAAACTCAAAGCAAAATTAGAACACATTCTCTCAATTTTGAAGAAAAAAAAATATTTTTTTAATTATGAGTTTTAAATAGGTTTCTTCAAGTTTTTTTTTTATATAAAATAAAACTACACGTTTAGAACTTTAAATAAGTTTATTTTTGTACCATAACAAAATTAACACATTGATATGCAGTGGTCAGCTTGCAAGAACAGACTAAAGGAATTAAAGTTCAACTGTACCAAACATCGCTTGTAGTTTCTAATTTGAATCATTGACTTGATAAAAGTTCTCTCTCTTATCAAGTTAACAGTTTCTATATAATTTAATTTAAATTTATGTTGTTTCTTTGATTGACATAATTGAGTAGAAAAAAGGAATTAACATTAGGGTGACCAGATGCTATAACTTATATTCTTAAAGATTTAAGAAAATATATGATAAAACAGTCTCTTAGCTTTGAAGGAGGGGGGGGGCCTCACCGTGGGAAGATAGACTCCCCTTCCTTTAGCCCATTTCGGAGAGAGAGTATGATAACATAATATTGGACTACCCTTTTTTAAAAACTAACCCGCGCACAAGAGATTATTTGTTTCATTTTAATGTAGAGCACACTGCGCGGGCATTAGGAAGATAGGGAGGGGAAAGATAGGAGGAGTCGATTAACATTGCTTTTGAATGCTAGCAAATCAAAATGGCAATTACAAAACGACTGCCCTATTGAATATATTCTAGGTTCTAAAATTTGGACTAATATTTGTTTGCGTTTTTTTTGATTTTTTATGTCATGATCAAATTGATTTAAAGTTTCACAAATAAAAAAAAAAAAAAGAGAAGAATAAAAGATATTACATATACAGAATTTGTTTGTGTATTTGGTATGTGACCTTTTTGTTTTAAATTTTTTTTTGGTTATTTTACCATGGAATTTAGGTCATTTGAAAATAAAAAGTCCATGATTATGGACATGATCAGGTGAAAAAGGGTTTTTTTCTATATTGTATTGAAAAATATAGAGACACAATCAATGTTAACAACAAAATACAAGTAAACAATTTACACTTACATTAATTACATTAAAATTAAAATTAAGATTAAAAAGCACAAAGTAGTTGCCTCCGGTGACACAAAGTATAATTAACAACTAAACATCTCACTTCTCACAAACAACGAACATATAAATAACAGGTACTGGTTTATGGTTTAAATAACATTTCTGCTCCTCTTTTCGATTATGTATTTGTAATACGGACTTACACTTTCGATGCTGTTTTTTTTGTTCATGGTGTTGTGTGTGTTTATTATATGAAGAGATTCGATTATAAACCTCTTGGCTTGGTTCTCTTCTCGCTGCACAACTTGGACATTTTCAAAGTGGGCGTATGTAATGCAGTGTGTTGCCAGTGCTGTCTTCTGTGGAGCTCTGGTTTTTATATCGGATTTATGTCCTGCGAGTCTCTTCTTCAATTTTTGTTTCGTTGTTTCAATGTACGTCTGGTTGCATTGTTCGTCTGGGTTTCCTTGGCAGTTGATTTTGCAGATCAAGTCAGAGTGTTCCATTTTGTCCGTTTTTGTTTTGAGTTTGGTTTAAAGTTGTGAGGCCGTATTGGTGGATTTCATCGTTAGTTTATATTTGTCCACGTCGTAGAGTTTTGAGTTTTTAAACCTGTCTGCTATATGTTTAATGTACGTAAATGATTTGTATTGGAAGTTTTGTTGTTGTTGTTGTTGTTGTTGTTGTTGTTGTTTTTCTTCTTGTTGTTTGATTAATGAGTTAATCACATTTTCCGGAAAAGAGTTTTTTTGTAGAATGTCTTTTATTTTAATTTTGTTTTTTCTCAATGAATTCTGGATCACTAAGCGAAAAGACTCTGCTGATGAGGTTATTGGCGGTGTTGATGATGGTGCTTTTTCAATGTTGTGAATGGTAATTTATTAGTCTGCCTGAGGACGTATGTTTTTGAAACCATTTTTAAGTTAAGATAAGAGTGTCTAGATATGTTATTTGCTGGTTAGTTTCGATTTCACACGTAAATTGAAGTTTGCTGTGGAAGCTATTGAGGAGATTCAAAGTTACGTCAATGTCGGTTTTTTTTATAATGGCAAAGATGTCGTCCACATATTTCGTGAGTATTTTTGGTTTTTTTGTAAGTTTGGCGAGGGATTTGTCTAAAAGTTCTTGCAAAACAATGTCCGCTATTATTGGGGAAGCTGGATTTCTCATAGGCATACCATCTCGTTGTTGGTACGTCTTGTTTCCGTAAACAAGGTAGTTGTTATCAATGATACAGAAGCGGACAAGTTTAATGAATTTGGCCCTTTTTATGAGCATATGTTCCTTTAATTTTTCCCAGCTTTTGCCTATAAGCTCTAGTGCCATTTTCAAAGGTATGTTAGTGAAAACTGATATGACATCAAACGACACTTTTCAGCTTTACAAAAAACTAAGCACAACTTCTGCTGCAAAATTTTAAACATATTTATTTCCGCCAAACACCAACGCATAACTTCTTCTTCAAAATGTATCACGAACAACCTAAACACAATCGAATTAAATCTAACACAGGAAGCATTTTCCAGCTTCCTCCACCACGAAAACATTCACGCCAACAACAAAAAACTAAAACATAGTAGAATACATGACAAAAAATTAGAATCACTAAAACAAGGGATAAGGGATAAATATAATCTGCAACTAAATGAGAAATGGTTTGCCAACAAAACCAGTGTTTTCATACCTAAGTACCTTCTTTCACTCGGCCCTAAGTACGCACTCCCCAGTACTATCCAGTCAACTTCCAATACATTAGTCAAAATAATTGCAGACGGTGAAAGCTGCATCGATACTCTTTGTGACAATGATGTTAAAGAAAATGCTCGAGCCAAATTTACCAACATTTTGAATAACTGTATGGAAAAGCGAAAATTTTGCGATCTCAAGAAATACATCTCACATGTTTTCAATGAAACAAAAACTTTCCTTAAAAAACACAGGGATATTTTTTATAATCAGTGCAGACAAAGGAAACGTAACAGTTGCGATCTACAAAAGTACATATGATCAAAAGATGAAAGAAATGATGGAAGAGAGACAAGTTTATTGGCCAGTCAGGACTGACCCTACCAACAAACTACAAGAAATAAACAACGAATTCGTCAAAAATCTATTTGATAGCAAAATTATAAGTGAGCATGAAAGGCAAAGAATGACAACATATAACCCTTATGCTCCAAGAATGTCAAATTCCCATGCTATAACATAGCTAAATACCTAATTTCCATTCTTAACAACCTTACATCAAACTCCAAGTATAACGTTAAGAACTCAATAGAATTCAAAACCAAAATGAACGGATTAAACGTTGAAAATGATGAAGTCCTAGTGTCGTTTGATGTCATATCAGTTTTCACTAACATACCTTTGAAAATGGCACTAGAGCTTATAGGAAAAAGCTGGGAAAAATTAAAGGAACATATGCTCATAAAAAGGGCCAAATTCATTGAACTTGTCCGCTTCTGTATCATTGATAACAACTACCTTGTTTACGGAAACAAGACGTACCAACAACGAGATGGTATGCCTATGGGAAATCCAGCTTCCCCAATAATAGCGGACATTGTTTTGGAAGAACATTTAGACAAATCCCTCGCCAAACTTACAAAAAAACCAAAAATACTCACGAAATATGTGGACGACATCTTTGCCATTATAAAAAAAAACCGACATTGACGTAACTTTGAATGTCCTCAATAGCTTCCACAGCAAACTTCAATTTACGTGTGAAATCGAAACTAACCAGCAAATAACATATCTAGACACTCTTATCTTAGCTTAAAAATGGTTTCAAAAACATACGTCCTCAGGTAGACTAATAAACTACCATTCACAACATCCCAAAAGCACCATCATCAACACCGCCAATAACCTCATCAGCAGAGTCTTTTCGCTTAGTGATCCAGAATTCATTGAGAAAAACAAAATTAAAATAAAAGACATTCTACAAAAAAACTCTTTTCCGGAAAATGTGATTAACTCATTAATCAAACAACAAGAAGAAAAACAACAGAAACAACAACAACAACAACAACAACAACAACAACAACAACAACAACAACAACAAAACTTCCAATACAAATCATTTACGTACATTAAACATATAGCAGACAGGTTTAAAAACTCAAAACTCTACGACGTGGACAAATATAAACTAACGATGAAATCCACCAATACGGCCTCACAACTTTAAACCAAACTCAAAACAAAAACGGACAAAATGGAACACTCTGACTTGATCTGCAAAATCAACTGCCAAGGAAACCCAGACGAACAATGCAACCAGACGTACATTGAAACAACGAAACAAAAATTGAAGAAGAGACTCGCAGGACATAAATCCGATATAAAAACCAGAGCTCCACAGAAGACAGCACTGGCAAACACACTGCATTACATACGACCACTATCCAAACTTTGAAAATGTCCAAGTTGTGCAGCGAGAAGAGAACCAAGCCAAGAGGTTTATAATCGAATCTCTTCACATTATAAACACACACAACTACATGAACAAAAAAAACAGCATCGAAAGTGTAAGTCCGTATTACAAACACATAATCGAAAAGAGGAGCAGAAATGTTATTTAAACCATAAACCAGTACCTGTTATTTATATGTTAGTTGTTTGTGAGAAGTGAGATGTTTAGTTGTTAATTATACTTTGTGTCACCGGAGGCAACTACTTTGTGCTTTTTAATCTTAATTTTAATTTTAATGTAATTAATGTAAGTGTAAATTGTTTACTTGTATTTTGTTGTTAAAATTGATTGTGTCTCTATATATTTCAATACAATATAGAAAAAAACCCTTTTTCACCTGATGATGTCCATAATCATGGACTTTTTATTTTCAAATGACCTAAAGCCCATAGTAAGATAACCAAAAAAACATTTATACAGCATTTGACAATATCATTATTAAAATATTTCAAGAGGTTAAGAATAACTCACCTGTGACTTCTAATAATTTTGCCAGATTAATTTTTGGCTCTGTATTAACTTGGCACTCATAAATGCCACTGTCTCGTTGTTGTGCATATTCGATTTTCAAATCCCAATCTTCGGTTCCAGGTGTATGTACAACTGAAAATCGTTGATCTCCCGTATATGTGTAGATATTTGTAGTAAGAATGTGTAAATCACGCTTTCGCATCCAGGAAACCTTAAGATGATTTTTTTGTTTAAGAAAACAAAATAGTTTTAAGTATGTTTACTCACAGTTCGATTGCCTTTATTTTTGACTCTACACTTCAGAATTGCAGTTTCATCGACGACTGTGGAGATATTCCTGGGGCTAATATCGTCAAAATAGGGACGTTCCGAGTCCAGGAAACCTAAAATGGAGGAAATGAGATGCCAGAGATAAAAAATAATGCAATCAGAAGAAGATATGGAAATAAGTACGCAAATTTTAGTTTCAATATTTACATTATTAATGTGTTTCCTTAAATGCATGTTTATTTTATTATGCATTTTAAAAAATTCAATTACCGAAATCAGTTTTTAAAAAAGTAACGATCAATCAAAAATAACAAAACATAACCGACTTAAGCTTACCAAATTTATTTTCACCAAAATATATACGTCTTGTCGTGACGGAAGATGCAATTATTCAACTCAACTAGAGATTTCCCTCTTGTTTCACTCGAAGTCATATTATCGGAAATTTAACACTAATAATTTGAATTTAATTAAAACCCAGCTAAGTAGTATAAATTGGAAATCCGAATTTAAAAATTATGTTAAGTCTATAGATAATTTTTCTGAACTAAAAAATTTGGTAAGTGAACTTTTAACTAATGTTGTTCCTTTAATTTTAAAATAAAATTTTCAAAAAAAAAAAAAAAAAATACATAGAAATAGAAAAAAGAGTTATTAAAAATGTTGGTATGCAGAATTAATTTGGCTGTTTAAATCTTTTCAAATATAAAACTATATGAAAATCCAATGAGTCGTTACCGAGAAAGTCGAAAATTAGAAAAAAAAACGTTATATGAAAGGTACCGTTAATATACTTTTCCCGTAAATTTGATTTTAATGAAGTGAAAGCCAATTCTTACAAAAATATACATAGTTGTGTTATTAAAATAGATTTTTGTAACAAATCCCAATCACCAAGCACATTGCCATATATAGTGAAGGGACATTTTATTTGAGAGAGAGAGAGAGAGAGAGAATTAAGAGCTTGGTGTGAGGCAAGCAAAAACAGAAGGAGAACATAAAATAAAATTGTTTCGCTTAGCTGAGGCTAATAATTTTTTTGTTGGGATCCAACATTTTCATTGTTTGCATTTTTACTTGCGAGTTATAGGGACTATAAGGCAAGTTATGCATTCGTAAAAAAAATTCTATGAATCAAACATGACATTACGATAATAGGGAAGTCAAAAAAAGTGGGTCAAAAAATTCTGTCCGTCTGTCTGTCTGTCTGTCTATCTGTCTGTCTGTCTGTCTGTCCCTATCGATTCCTACAGCCTAAACGGTTGCGCCGATTTGATTCAAACTTGGTATTTAGAGTATTCGAAAAACAGTCGGGTAGTTTTTCGAATTGGCATTCTAGCTCTAAAATTAACGGTACCTGCCATATAACTTTTAATGACGGCTCCTACGATTTTGATAAAACTTTCTGAATGGTGTTTTCTATGCAAAAGCTATCTTTCAATTTTAATAAGTTTAATAACGATACCTCCCATATGACCAGTTTTTTTAAAATCAGACTTTCTCGTTAACTATTAAACGGATTTTGATGAAATCTTCAAAATATGTAGCGTTTGACTATATAAAAAATATTGCTTATTAAAATTTTCAAAAACATTTTTTTTTTAATTTTTTAATAATTTCTTAAAAACTTATTTTGTTTTTTGAATATTTGGAAAACAAATCTATAGATTTTTTTTTTAATTTTTCTCCTAGTATAAACTATGGATTTTTTTAAATTGACTTGCTGAAAAAAAAATTTTAAATATGTTTTCGAAAAGTTTTTCAAAAAAAACATTTTATTGAAAAAACTGGTCGAACGATTTTGAAATGAAAAATTCATAAAATAGAAAACAGCAAAAGAAATAAGATGGCTTACAACATTTTTTCCAAAAAAAAACGTTATGAATAGTGTTTTTTTTGATGTCATCAAAATTTTATTTGTTTAATATTTTCCCCAAAATTTTATTTCATATTGCTCGGCTAAGCCCATATAAAAGTAGGTGACAAACTACATACACACCAACGTATTTTAAAGCATTTCATCATCATAAAAGCACACAGAATAAATAAGGAAGCCTATGATAAACACACAAAAACAACTAACAAATAAAAATCTATTCGACTACTAGTGAATGCAAAAATTTTAATCAAGAAAACAAAAATTTACACCTGCCTATCAATAAACAAAACTTTTAATATTCTCTATACCCACTCGCTTAACAGTAGTGGGAATGTGTATCTTAACTTTAGTAACTACATTCCTTCCAACCTTATTATAGGTACCCAATATCGTTAATAAATTCCATCAAACATAATTAAGCTATTTTAATTAATTTGATTTCAGAAAGTAAATTATTCTTATTGGGGTCTATATAGGTATCTATACCTAGCATCATTGCCCTACTGCTGATTCCCACGAATCTTTAATCAAATAATCAAATTTTTCCATACCAAAATGAAAATTTAACTGAAAAAAGTCTTTTTTATCTTTCTATTAGCAAATTATGTTATAAACAGTAAACAACAAGTGGAAAGATAATACACTAAAAAACTGTAAAAGCTAACAATCCTATATATTTAAAGTTGCACGTCAAAAAAAACTCTTAAAAAGGATTAGCACATAGGAGCAAGTACGTGCGACCCAGCCGTGCCTTTTATTTTATTTTCTACATGAAGCAATTTAAAATAATAAAATAATAGTCTTTTACGCTCGGAGTGCTCAGTTATGTCGTATTCTCTGTTCAACAAATATTTTTTGCAACTAAAAATATAAGAAAAAAAGCATTAACAAATATGTGAGAAATCGCTCACAACGAAACCGACTCTACAAGCATCGAAAACATATGAAGCAACGCAATGATAAAGAGAAGAAGAGAAAAGAAAAACGCCAAAAAAGTCAATGAACAAATTACCCTCGACTCACAGGGTAAAATGTTTTTTCTTCTCAACTTTCGAAATTGCTATCTCTTTTGCTCTTATGTGAGTCAAGACTTAACAGTCAACGTGTAGAAGCACACTAAGTGTGTGGATTGGATTTCTATAAAATTCAATATTTTGAAAGATATAAATTGCCAAATTATTTCTGCATACCAATTTTTTTTATTTTTTATTATTTTTTGTCTATTTGTAATTAATTTTTAATTTTTTTTCTAAAGTTAAATATTTTTAAACTAACCAAAAAAACATTTTAGATATTTCTTATCAGCTGCATTTTAATAAACTCTTTTAAACTGTATAAAAAAATCTAAAAACACAAGAAAAATTTAAAAAATAAAAAATAAAAAACAGGATTTTATCAAAGTCCGTCCACAATTTTCGAAATATTTTTTTATAAATTCTTAGTTATTTAAGACATTTTTACTAAAACCCGTTTTGAGTCTTTTTACAGATTCAGAACGTGTGATTTTTGTACGTAAATTTTACTTGTTTCTATCAGAGATCTTGATTTCCAATTTGATTGGGCACATAAGAGCAAGTAAGTGCGACACATTCGTGCCCATTTTTTTGCTGATGCAACTGCTAGTTTTCTACTGTGATTATAGTAGCTTGCCTCAACCTCACTGCTTCGGAAAACGAAATAGTGAACAAGCATTTCTAGTATATTTTTGATCAACAGTTAACAGTTAACATTTGATTCTCATAACAACATGAATGTCCTACAACATTCAATTCACTTTAAGATCTTTTTAATAATTTTTCAGTTATGTTAATTAAGCTCAAAACTTAGCGTCAGAAAGTCACTCAACACAAGTCATTTCTTTTAAAAGAAAGCATATAACGGGTGATTTTTTTGAGGTTAGGATTTTCATGCATTAGTATTTGACAGATCACGGGGGATTTCAGACATGGTGTCAAAGAGAAAGATGCTCAGTATGCTTTGACATTTCATCATGAATAGACTTACTAACGAGCAACGCTTGCAAATCATTGAATTTTATTACCAAAATCAGTGTTCGGTTCGAAATGTTAAATCCGCTTTTTTATCGACAAATTTTGTTCAGCGATGAGGCTCATTTCTGGTTGAATGGCTACGTAAATAAGCAAAATTGCCGCATTTGGAGTGAAGAGCAACCAGAAGCCGTTCAAGAACTGCCCATGCATCCCGAAAAATGCACTGTTTGGTGTGGTTTGTACGCTGGTGGAATCATTGGACCGTATTTTTTCAAAGATGCTGTTGGGCGCAACGTTACGGTGAATGGCGATCGCTATCGTTCGATGCTAACAAACTTTTTGTTGCCAAATATGGAAGAACTGAACTTGGTTGACATGTGGTTTCAACAAGATGGCGCTACATGCCACACAGCTCGCGATTCTATGGCCATTTTGAGGGAAAACTTCGGAGAACAATTCATCTCAAGAAATGGACCGGTAAGTTGGCCACCAAGATCATGCGATTTGACGCCTTTAGATTATTTTTTGTGGGGCTACGTCAAGTCTAAAGTCTACAGAAATAAGCCAGCAACTATTCCAGCTTTGGAAGACAACATTTCCGAAGAAATTCGGGCTATTCCGGCCGAAATGCTCGAAAAAGTTGCCTAAAATTGGACTTTCCGAATGGACCACCTAAGACGCAGCCGCGGTCAACATTTAAATGAAATTATCTTCAAAAAGTAAATGTCATGGACCAATCTAACGTTTCAAATAAAGAACCGATGAGATTTTGCAAATTTTATTTTTTTTAAAAAAAAGGTCTCAAGCTCTCAAAAAATCACCCGTTATTTGTTTCTAAAATTATAATTTTGTAAAAAGTTTTAAGGAGCCAAAAAAAGAAAGAAAACTCACCATTTACTGCAGATAATGAAGAAGCGTCTACACGTTGATGGAAGCATAGTGTCACATGAAGAAGAAAATATATAAATTGCCCCAATTTGATAAAAGTTCCCATTTCTTTGAAATCTGATCCTCCAGATGGCGACTTTTTTTCTTTCATTGTTTTTTTTTTTTTTATTATTATTTTATATCGTTTTTATAATGTACCTATGGTATTTCATGGTCTTAAGTCTATTTAAATCCCGTATGTAATATAATTTTTATTTGAGAACTTAGGAAGACTGCTTCAGATGAATGCTTTATTTGATGCCGCCCGCACCTTGTTGCTTTTGTTTGATTATTTTTTGATATCGTTGGCGGCTAGAGTATGTGATTTGATGGTTATCTGGGAAGAGATTGGTAATTTGTAAACTAATTTCAGTATTGCTCGGCATAGTTATAATTAGAAGTGGAGTCAATTAGTATGTCGGAAGATTGAAGGATAGATGAACAGATTGCATTCGTTGAAAGATACATATATTCGTTCCTTTTTTGATTCGTTTGTGATGAAATTCATTTTTCCAAGGGTTAAGACGAGCTTTGTGTGCCATATTGAGTTTAGTAGAAGAATAAAAATTGTCCATTTGTAGATCTGGAATTGAAAACATTATTTTGTTTAATTGTTAATATAATTACCAGCTATTAGTATAGGGAAAATATTGTATGAATTTGTATCTTTGAACCCTTTTTGTAAATATGGTTTTTAATAAGATAAGATAAGCATGCTTACTTTAAAACTGCCATACATATAAGGCATTAGTTGGAATAAATTAATATGTATGCGTCTATAATAAACCTGAATTAGACATATACTGAATGGAATTTTATATATGTATAATTTACGTACAATACAATAAACATTGACATCGAATTATATACATTTATTACATGTATGTGGCGGTAGCCATAGAATCGACATGATATGCCATTCTGGCAACGCTACGCGCCAAGTGACATTTCGACACATAAAAGGGGTTTTTATTTTTAAGCTCAGAGCAGAGCATTGAGCTGTCAAAAAAAGATCTGTGTTTGTTTTTTTAACTCGGAGCATTCTGAGCGCTCATTTTGTGTTTATTTTTTCAATCAGAGCTCGATCGGAGCGCGCTCTATGAGCTCAGAATAAAATGACCGAGCACATGGAGTAAAAAGCTGAGCGCAGCCAACTTCACTCGTTTTTTGTATTTTGACAAAAGACTTGTTTTGTTGGAAAGAAAGAACAAACAGCAAACATTAAAATGGCGTAATTTTTAGTGATACGTCTTCAATGATTTACTTGAAAATCATCATCTTCCTCATCGGATACAAAAAATAAATAGTAAGCTTCTAGTAGAATAATTGCTTTATCCATTTTTTTTTCAATTTCTTTTCTTAAAACACTTAAAACTTCAACAACAAGTAAGCAAATTAATTTCATTTGACATTCAACAAAATATGACAATTCAGTGCTCAAGTGCGTTTCTTTTTTTTAGATCGGAGAGCTCTGATCATACTCTACTCAGAGCGTAATCGATTTGCTCAGGCTCTACTCCGTGCTCTGCTCAGAGCTTAAAAATAAAAACCCCTAAAGACAAAGATTATAGAAGCCCCTTTACAGCAGCCAATGAGAATAATCCGCAAATACACCATCGTCAGCGGCAGGAATTTTCTTTCAGTCCATTTAATTTTTTGATCACACCACCGAGGTGTTCAAAAGTATGGTTCTTCCACACTTTGTCAATTTTAGTTTAAATAAAATAACTTTATATTTTTTTTATAAATTCGTTGGTTTTTATTAACAACTAAAGTGGTGACCCCGACGTGATGCCTTCAGATAGCGAGCAGGAAAAGTGGCTGAAGAACAAACAGGCGGAAGCGATAACGCCACCGATGTTGCTTGAAATTTGTATGCTCGTCTCCAAATGCCATCATTCGTTGAGTCGGATGTTGGCAATTGGTTTTATCTGTTGAACTTTTATTTTTCGAGCATTAGGAATAGCCCAGAACGCCTGCAAGTTCGACACTGCTGGCTCAAAATTGCCACTCGCACCGAACTCTGACCAATAATTGACGCAGTTCCAATACGTGACAAATATGATTATATTCGTACGCAACTCACCAACTATTTCGCTGACAGCCAACAAAAACGACTTCGTCGGTACTGCACGACATGCCACTTGGCGATAAAAAAAAACCCAGCCATCTCTATTATGAATTTTCCAAGATGTTAAGGAAGCAGCACCAACAACGACTATCGCGACACCGCCAGCCCAGAATAACTAGTCAACGCAGGCTCGCACAATCAATCGAGCAATTTGACGACTGCTGGTTCTATCGCAACTTTGATAATAAAGCAACCAATTGCGTTTTTGCCAATCATTGCAAAAAGCTTCGTCATCGCAACATGACTATGACTATGACCGGCGCCCTCGAAAATTGCAGAACACCAACATGACTCAGCCTCCGTTAACCGACTATGTTTATATATGTCGTCCATTTAAAAAAAAAATTAAACAATGAAAATGTTGGACGGTGTATAAATCCCAAAAAAAAAAATTTTCGCCTCATTTAAGCGAAACAAGATACTCAATTATAGGCGTTTTTCTTTTTTTTTTAGCTCGGAGCGGGGCACTGAGCTGTCAAAAAAAGAACTGTGTTTATTTTTTAACTCGGAGCGCTCTGAGCGCTCTACTTGTATTTCTTTTTTAGCTCAGAGCTCGCTCGATGAGCTCGCTTAAAAATACCAGGGGCCGAATTACCGCATCAGTTATCGAGCAATAAGGGACTGAATTGTATGTGTTTGGCATTATCGCTCACGTTATCGAGCACTCTATTACCAATTTTTTGACATTTTCACTTCAGTCTTCGAGCAGATTTTCATTCGATAGATAAAGTGCTCACTGATTGTTACCTTAACGAAAATATATGAACTTTTATTATGTTGTCGTTGGTTGTTAGACATTTCTGCTCAAAATTTCAAATGTTTTACATTCGTTTGATGAATATGAATCATTTTACATGTTAAAATAATTACAAAATGTTCACCTTCTTTTTAATGGCAATAATGAAATTCTTTTATCCATAACAAAATGTATCCTAACGACATCTGTAAGGCAATAGAGAAATCAATAAATATCTGAACAGAGTCTGAGCATTCTCTGATAATTCTCTGAACCGAGCGTGATCTGAGCGCTCAGATATAATTTTGAAATACGTTCTAGCACTTGTTCACAGGCGGCAATATTATGCACATAATACTATTGTGTCTTTCTTTTTGGCATCTATTTTTCGAAGAGTGGTGTAGGCAATGGGATAGAGTGAAATAGCCTACAACTCTAAAGTGACGTTAATTTCGTTCAGCATTTTCTCGAATGCTCAGTCAATTTATTCTGAGTGCATACAGCCTTCTCAGAGCACGCTCAGATCATTCTCTGAACGAAAAAAGAAATACAATTTTAAAGATCTGAACGCTCTGAGCGAAAAAAGAAATACAACTTTGACTCTGCTCTGAACGAATAAAGAAAAACGCCTATTAAGTTGAATAAAGCTAGTACAATTTATAATAGTTAAACGTTACGTCAGACTACGAATGTCATCATCCCAAAGTGGTAACTCGTGCATTCGTTCACTAATGGCACTCACTCACTCGATCACTGGAGCCGTAATTCGGCCCCAGAGGACATCGAGCGAATGGCTGAGTGCGGCTAACTTCACTTGTTTTTTGTGACATTTACCAAAAAAGAAAATAACATTACAAATCAAAACAATAGAAATGGCGGACGATTCAGGTTGCTCTCCCAGTGAAGGTAAGAACAAAAAAATAAATTTTGTTGATTATTTAATATTTGTGTACCTTTTTAATTGAAGGGGTGAAGTGGACAAAATCAATGACTCTATTCCTAATAGATTTATTGTAAATTAACAAAGTCCACATTGAAAACACTTGAATTGAAAAACACCAAATTTGTATAAACATAAAAACGAAGTGACAATTTTGACAGTTTATTAAAAAAAATATGTGGTGACAGTTCAGTGCTCAATTGTGTTTCTTTATTAACCCTGAGCGCTATTCACTCTGGCCCCGCTCTTTGCCCCACTCGGGGCTAAAAAAGAAAAACGCCTTATGTATTTCATGTTCTTCTTTTTTCCTCATGCATAAGCATAACACTAAAAACCATGCTCTTTATTCGTCTCTCTCAACCCAGTTAGTAAACGCACTAACCGCTTGGAACGCCACGGTCATCATGTCGCCATGATAGTACCATAGCAATGTATATATCATGGTTTTGAAAGTCAGCGTGTACAAAAGCTTGAACATGTTTAGTTTTAATCATATCATCATACAGTTAAATATATCAATCTCGTATGGAAAAGCTCTTTTAAACCGATGTATATGTGTTTTCGGTTCTTTTTCTTTTTTGCTTTGTGCACTTCGTGCACTTAGTGTTTGAAAGTAGTTCAGCCTTATAGACAAATTACATACCAATTGAAAGTATGATACCTATAGAAAATGCAAACTATAGAAAAAAGAAAAAAGAACTGCGACCCTTACCGCCCATGCCCCGCAAACCCTTTGTATATAACATCTATAGTATTATCATGGGGAGATTTTTTGTGTAGTCCCTCTATAGAGCTGAAGCAGAACTAATTCCCACAATTTGTGGAATGTAAGAGAATGAAGAGGCATGTTGTATCAAGAGAAAATTATAAGTGAATATCACATTAAGAGGGTGATGGAGGCGTTTAATTTACTAAGGTTAGGGGTGGAAATATGGTATATGAATGCATCCTTAAAACATGTTTTGCTGTGAAGTTTTGAAGTGAAGGTAGAAAAATAATGTAGGGGTGGAAAAAATACACTCTTGGAATAAGTATTGAGAATTGAGTAAGGTAAGGAAATTATCGAGATGATCGTATGTTTATATTGCTTGGTAGGTAATATATGTATACATCCTTGGAACATGTTTTGCTGCCAGGTTTTGAATGAAAATATGGTAGGGGTCGAACAATGGTATTTGCATCGTATATAGACTGCTATAGTACTATCATGACGACCGGTGGACGGTGGCGTTCCAAGCGGTTCTAGGGAAAAAGATTACTCGGTGAATTTAAGAGGCGAACAAAGAGTTCATATGCAATGGCGGTTCATTTACAAAGAGAATTCTCAGAGAAACTCGCTGAATTGTACTTTATTCATTAGTAATTTATAAAAGAGGAAGATAACAATTTGTATGGTTTAGCTACGATCTATAGGTAATTTCAAGAGATTTCCTTGATTTATACGAAATTTCAATGAGAAATTTATGAAAGAGGCAGGAATGTATATACATTGTTGCTTACCTTACAGTTTAAGGTTAAGAAAAAATTTTTTGATATGCAGCTCATATACAATGTTGACATGAATATATCTGATGTTGGACATTGTATATAAACTGCCTTTCGTACATTATTATATACAATGTTCTTTCTGCCCTATATTCTTTGGGCAGATGAACGATGTTTGTTTTTGTTTTTTTTTTGCGTAGGTTGCGGTTGTTGTGCTGTGCATTGTATACATTGCATATACATTACTACACGGAAATAGGTTTGGTTAGTTCTATGCTGATCATCATTGTATCCATTGTATGCATTGTATATAAACTGCCTTGCTTATAAGAAATACACTGCTAATAAGCATTGTATATGAATTGCTATAGTACTATCCTGGTGACATGTAAACAGTTGTTCAGTTTATTTGCAATGCTAATAGCTAATAAGAAAATACAGTAGCAGATGATAAAGTAAGTATGTGTATGTATGAATAATCCAGCGTTCAATACCGGCGTTTATGTTAAGAACGCCGAGAAGGCTCAGGAAAAGCAAGGAATATAACTTGGAAAAAGGCGTCATGAAGCAAATGGAGCATTCGACAGAGAAGGTAAGGAGATTTGGATTTAGCCAGACGATATCCGACATGCTAAAAGAGAAGGCCAAAAGCATGGCACCGATGGACCAAAAATGTGTTCTCTAGTTCGATGAGATGGCAATCAAGAAAGAACTTGAGTACAACATTAAAGACGACATATAACATAACACATAAAGGGGCATATAACAAGCTGCTGAGTGAAGCCACAGAGACGTTGAACTCTTTGAAAGGATACAGAGATTGGATATCAACATGGAGATCCACCAGCCCGATGAAAATTCCACCATGCTTTAGGGGATTAAGGCAAACGCTTGAAGGAATTATCCAGACGTGACAGCATATTAAAACTGAAAAGCCGATAGAGGACAATATTTTGGAAAAAGAATTGCTCTACAATGCGGACGAAGATGATTTGAGGGAATACCTGGAGTCCAGCGAAATTTCATCTGGGAAACTTATTTGAAAAAATTTAAATCAACCCGTTTTCAAAATATTTCAAAAACAATTTTTTTTTTAGAAAAGTGAAAAAAAAAGTTTTCGAAAATTTTGAAATGCAATATTATTTGAATTATAAATGACTTCCTGTTTGCAAAATTTTATTGAAATCAGGATATTGGTTAACGATAAAACCGCATTTGAAAAAACCGGTTCTATGATAGGTACCGTTATAGAAGAAATTTCGAAAAATTCATTTTTCCTGAAAGATTTATTGTTATAAAAAAATAGCGTCCTGAAAGTTTTATCAAAATCGTTGGAACCATTTTCGAGAAAATCAAACTTTTTGTTAAATGGCAAATAAAGTTCATTTTTGACCTAGAGCAAAAATGAGAAACACCCGAAGAGATACTACCTAAAAGTACTAAATACCAAGCTTGAAGCAAATCGGCCCATCCGTTTAGGCTGTAGAGCACCGAACAGATAGACATTTTTCGAACCAAGTTTTTTCGACTTCTCTATCGTCGTAATATCATGTTTGATTATTATTATAGGTACCTATAATCGCAAGCAAAAAACCATCTGAAATCTGTCATAATTGAAATCCGACATCTGGGATAGTTTAAACATTTTTTTTATCAAAAACCCGCCGCAGACGAACATTTTACAAAAAAAAAACCCCGAAAATCGGCCCACTTTTTAATTTTCTGCAGCCAAAAAACCCACCGCGATATAAAAATAAGATTTGCTTTAACTATGAATTTCTTACCCGCGAGCAAAGGGTAGGTCAGTTATTTCATACAAGGCCTCAAAAAAACAAAAATCATTACTACCTGTAGTCTATATACAATGGATACAAATCTACAATCAATTTCCTAAAAATAAATTTGAATGTAACTCCATGCATAGTTTTCACTAAATTTGTGTACCCATCTGCATTGAAAGCAAAATTCAAACCAAAATCCATTCAATAAATACAGCAAGAATTAAGTTTGTGTTAAATTTTCAAGAATGTATGAGTACATTTTTTGAAAACGACAACGTTCAATTTATAGGTAGCAGATAAACCCAAATTGAATATCTTAAAAAAAAAACCACTTCAAAAGGCTGGTCAATGACATATGTACTTTTACATGTATTGCATATAAAAAAATGTAAGCAACGAAAATGTTGGATCGTGTATGAATCCTAGCAAAAGTCTATATACAATGAAAATCACTTCAAAAGTCTGGTCAATGATATACAAAACAATGTATATACAAATGTATTACAAAAAATGTAAGCAACATCATCAACATCAAGTAAATTCATCTCACCTCCTTAAGCATCTTTTTTTAAATTGCTTATAAGTCAACAAAATTGTATAATTCAAAGAGATTTCCTCTTAAAATGCACCAAGAATGTAGGTAAACCACACATTTTTCCAACAACATGCAGATTGATTCAGCAAAGCAAAAAGCACAGAGCATAACACTTAAAAACATGCTCTTATTTCTCTCTTTCTCAAATAAAATATGCCTACACTAGCACTCCAAGCGGCTCTAGGGAAAAAGATTTTTTCTCGTCTCATGATAGTACCATTGTATATACATTGCCTATAGTACTATCATGAGACGAGAAAAAATAAGTGTAGGGACATTTTATTTGAGTGAGAGAGAATTAAGAGCATGGTTTTTAGTGTTATGCTTTGTGCTTAGTTTCCTGCGCATGTGCAATGTGAGGCAAGAAAAAACAGAAGGAGAACATGAAATAATTCAGTATTTTGTTTTGTTCATTGTATATATGTATATAAACTGCTAGCAGTTTTGAAGTTTATATATTTACAACGGTTTCGCTTAGCTGAGGCGAATAGTTTTTTGTAAGGATTTATACACGATCCAACATTTTCATTGTCTACGTTTTTTTTATATGGAATATGTAATATGAGAACTGGTTCTTATATAGGTATTTATACATGCGTACGTCATTGACCAGACTTTTGATTCGAATTCTTTAGGATTTTCAATTTTTTTACTATTATGAAGGTTGTCGTCTTCAAATAATGTACACATTCATTCTTGAAATTTAAACACAAACTTACTTCTTGCTGTATTTATACAAAGATACAAATGCCCTTGCAATGGATGGATTTTTGTTCTGAATTTTACTTTCCATTCAGATAGGTACCAACATATACATATAGATACATAGATATGTATGTGTAGGTATCTATCTGAATGAACAATGTGCAGAA
Organism: Platycheirus rosarum; assembly: GCA_963971375.1. Classification (NCBI taxonomy): domain Eukaryota; kingdom Metazoa; phylum Arthropoda; class Insecta; order Diptera; family Syrphidae; genus Platycheirus; species Platycheirus rosarum. Next base: position 7,830,691 of record OZ020511.1, on the reverse strand, counting down.
ATTCAATCAAAAATTGTTTGTAAATTGATTTATATTATTATTGATTGATTATATATTATTGATTTATAGTAACAAAGATCTTTTGTTTGTTTGAGGTTTATATAATAGGAACTAGTTGACCCACCCAGCTTAGCTCGCGGGAAAGAAATTTATAGTTAAACCAAAATATTTCTTTGTACTAATCTTCTATAGAATTGCTAAAAATACCACGGGTTTTTTACATTTGTATTACCTAATTGTTTAATTTTTACTTGCAATTATTATAGGTAGGTACTAAGTACAAGTTATGCATTCGTGCAGAAAAAAAAATTTGAGATAACAATCAAATACCTATAACATTACGATGATAGAGACACATATTTGGCAAAATTCTGTCCGTCTACTAAACGGTTTGGCCAGGTCTTTAAATTTGGAATACAAGTTTATTTTGAAATAGGACATAGGATTTTTTTAATTTCTTTTTTAGCTGAAATATTTACGGTACTTGCGATATAACCGTCAAGTAAAAGTTTATTTTTATCAAAAACAATTCCAAGCATTTTGTATGTAAAAAATCAATCTGCATTTAATTTGGCTTAAAAAAAATATGACGGTGGGCTAAAACTGGTACCACCCATAGGAGTTTTTTTTTTGGCATCGACTTTCCTGAGAACTGGTTACGTAACCGATTACAACCATAATTGTATTCAGGAAAATCTTAGTAGCCTAAGTAATCTTACACTAAAATATATTTATATAAATTTAAAAATAACGGCAACATATAAAATCACGTGCTATACCTTTTTTTAAAGCCAAAAGTCTGTTCTTTCATATTATTTTTTAAACCTTTAAATAGCTACAGACAAATTTGAAAAAAAAACTTAGGTATTTCAAACTCAGAATTTCAGAAAAAAATAAATAAAAAATAGTTTTTATTGAGTTTTTTTTTTTCAAAATTGAGGTGATGTGAAATGAAATTTTATTTTAGCATTTGTTACTTCTACGCATTCCTAATTGATCACTGAAAACTGTTTTCGAGAAAATTAAAATTTACAAAAACCACATTTTTATAATTTCTTTTTACATATTTCGGGTAGAGTACGATAACTTTGGTGCTGCAAAATAATAACAGATTTCTATCGAGACCAAAGATTTTTTTGCTATGGGAGGGGAGGAGGCTGTAGCCCAAAGTACATAAGAACAGACAGACAGAATTTTGCTAGTGACTGAAATATGTTTCTCTATCATCGTAGTGCCATGCTTGATTGTTATCTGCACGAATGCATAACTTGCATTATATAGTAACTATAATCGCAAGTAAAAATTCACAAGTACAAATGCACATTAAAAAAAAGTTTTTCAAAAAACTGGTCGAACAATTTTGAAATGAAAAATTCAGCAAAAGAAATAAGATTTTTTTTCAAAAAACGTTATGAATTGCGTTTTTTTGGTTTCATACAAATTTTATTTGTTTAATATTTTCCCCAAAATTTTATTTCGTATTGCTCGGCTAAGCGCTAGCCATTAGTCAAATAAAAGTAGGTAACAACCTACATACATATGTACGTATTTTAAAGTATTTCATCATCACAACAGCACACAGAATAAATAAGGAAGCCTATGATAAACACACAAAAATAACTAACAAATAAAAAAAAAACTTTCCCATTACTACTGAATGCAAAAATTTTAATCGAGAAAACAAAAACTTACACCTGCCCCTAAATAAACAAAACCACTGTGTTAACTTTTAATATTGTCTATACCCACTCGCTTAACATTAGTTGCAATGTGTATCTTAATTTTAGTACCTACCTTCCTTCCAACCTTATTATAAGTATCTAATATCCTTACTAAATTCCATTAATACCTACCCACACCATAAGTTTATCGATCTATCAAACATAATTAAGCTATTTTAATTAATTTGATTTCAAAAAGTAAATAATTGTTATTGGGACGTATATATGTAGGTCTCTATACCTAGCAATATTGCCCTACTGCTGATTCCCACGAATCTTTATGCCAGTTGTTCAAATTTGTCCATGCCAAAATGAACATTAAACTGAAAAAAAAGTCCTTTATATCTTTCAATTAGTAAATCATATTATAAAAAGTAAACAACAAGTGGAAAGATAATGCACTAAAAAACTGCAAAAGCTAACAATCCTATATATTTATGTGTTTATCCCTTTATCGTGACGCATGTTCGAGCTTTAAACCACAACGATTCTAAAGAAGTTGCAAAAAAACATTAAAATTAAATCTTTGTCACAAAGACGCCTGCACTTAAAAAGGATTAGCACATGAGCAAGTTCGTGCGACCCAGTCGTGCCTTTTATTTATGTTCACGAATCCTAAACTTGAATGACAGTCCCTATAATAACAAAGCTACTTGTGCATAAACTTAAACATCAACGATAACGAAGCCAATGAAATGAAAATTCAAAAAATAAAATCATTGTCGATCCTCTTCGTTGTTCACCGTCACCGAGAACAGGATATACACAATACACATACACATGTGCTTATTAAGCACATGTGTATATATATAGTATACCTACGTAAATACACACATTATGCAGGTATGTATGTAGGTACATACCTAAATATCTACCTAGCCTCGAAAGTTTTATATGAAAAAATATAAAACTCAAAATAAACTTATCAACCAGCTTAAACATACTTATATGTACCCACCCCCCAGACACCATTCATTTAAAAAAGTCGTTTTTCTTCTTTTTTGTCATCCCTTTTTTTAAAACTAGCCACCTCGTCACCCTGCTTGTGTGAAGCAATCCAGTTGTGCAAAAAAGAACTATACTCGCATCATTGTATATATGTAAACTGCAAACTGCAAAGAGTAAAGTACATGTTCACAGAGTTTCTCTTAGAATTCTCTTTGTTCGCCTCGTTCGCCTCTTTCAATTTACCAGGTTAATTTTACCTAGAGCCGCTTGGAGCGCCACGGTCCACATGTCACCATGATAGTACTATAGAAGTTCATATACAATGGGTATCTGGTGATATTGCTTGAGTACATGGGTATATTAATACGTTCTTTGAACATGACGAGTAAAATAACACGTTGCCACTTTTTAAAATGATGTTAGTAAAATAATGTCGTTAAATGTTTTTAGAAATTTTTACTTATTACTATTATTGTGTTTAATTGTGAAGTATAAGGTAAAAATGTAAAAGTTTGTGAAGTGTTTGTAATTACATAGTCTTATTTGATTTAATTGTAAAGGAAAAGATAAAAAAACGATTACATATATTGTTTATGCAGTTTGAGAAAATTGTAAAGAAGAAAAAAATTAAGATTTTATTAAATTAAAAAAAAAATAATTTTAAAGCAAAAGAATTGTGAAGTAAAAAAATATACCTATTATTTTGTTTTGAAAATTGTAAAGAAGAAAATTAAAGAAATGTATTCATTGATTTATTTCATATGTTTAGAAAATAAAAAATTAAAAAAAGTGAGAGTTATTATTAGTTAAATTGTGAAGTTGTTTTTTTTATAATTAAGTGTGTGTAGTGTTTTAAAGGCTTTATATATTGAGGAAAATATCTACTGAATTTTCTGTCATTATTTATTACTCCTATTGTTGTTTTTATCAAACTCTTAACATTAGATGATTCTATGACTACAAGTTTTTGAAAAAATTGGAAATTTCTAAGCCTTTCCTCTAATAATTTGTTTGATATTTACGTGATTAGTAAAGGGGTGCATAATGCCCCCCCCCCTGCAACAGCCCTCCTTGGCATCAATATTGGATTAGGGATAGGTGCTTATGCTTAGGAGAACTTATTATTTTTTAGTTTGAAGTTATTTTTTTTTCAAAAAACTGTTAATTAATTTAACCTGTTTAAAAAAAAAAACTAAAATTAAGTGCAAATTTCTATCTTTCAGAAAAAAAAGGTTTATAAGGACTATAAGAAAAGTTATGCATTCGTAAAAACAAAAATTGTAACAATCAGACATGACATTACTATAATAGGGAGTCGAAAAAAGTGGGTCGGAAAATTCTGTCTGTTTGTCTGTCTGTCCGTATCGATTCCTACTGCCTAAACGGTCCAGTACTCTACCCGACTGTTTTTCGAGTTTTTTGAATATTTTGAAATTGAATCGATAGATTTTTAAAATTTTTTTTTTCCTAGTACAAACTATAGATTTCCTCAAACTGACATAATTAAAGAAATTTTGAAATGAGATTTCGAAATGAAAAATTCATAAAATTGAAAAGAGCAAGGTTGTTTGGTTTCATATTAATTTCTTTGATTAATGTTTTCCGCCAAATTTTGTTTTATATTGATCGATTGAGCCCTAGCCACTAGTTAAATAAAGGCAAACTTCGTCGTGCACCTATGTATTTTAAAGCAGCACAGAATAAATAATAAGGACGCATATGATAAACACATAAACACGAAAAAACATCTAACAAACAAAAAAACTATGCGCAAGTACGTGCGACCCAGTCGTGCCTCTTATTTTCTTATTACCTTAATACACTGTACCTGCTATATAACTATTAAGAAAAAGCTTATTTTTCTCGAAAACAATTCGAATCTACCTAAATCAAATTAAAATAGGTTTGCTAAGTAACACCGAGAATCAGAATAGTAATTATATGCCTGTGAAAATCCCGCCAAGATCTGTCAACAAATACGAATTTTCGAAAAACTACCGCTATCGAATCCAAATTTTACAGGATCACCCGCGGAGCTAACAATCAAGAATACAAGGTATGCTCACTTTGGCTGATTATGCGCGTGACGTCACATTCTTCTGATTATTGTTCTTAGAGAGTGTAAATAAATGTATTAATTTGCCGATTTTGTTATTGTTCTCATAATCATAACAAAAAATCTTTTAAGCCGTCATTTTTAAAAAATAATCTTCACTTAACAAATAAAATAATAATAAAAGAAGAATGTGACGTCATAAAATATCAAGATGACGATTTGTATGCGTCTAGTGAGCATACCTTGTATTCTGTGTATCATGAGTGAAATCGATCATGACACGGTTTGGTTAACAAATATGTATCTGACTCTGAATTTTTTTTCTTGCAGCAAAAACACAAGAATAAAGTCAAATAGGTACTTATAAGAGAATTTTATTGTTTAAATCAACGTCAGCACTGAAAACTGCAAATTTTTGTCATATCAAATTTGACCCAAATTAAATGACCTGAAAACCTAAATCAATTGAATCTACTTTTTACCTAAAACCGAATTTAATTTGGTCAATAAGTGTTACTGATGTCAAAATGCGGGAAGGCTCTGCATTGCTTTCTTGTATCCTGATATGTATGTACCAGTGTATGTTTCTGGCTATGGAAGTTTCTGTCTGGGATTTCTTTTTTTAAAACCAAACTAAAGGATTCATATCCTACATAGAATTGTAAGAATAATTTCAGCAACAGACACACATTGTTTACCTACGTATTTAAAAAGCCTTGTAACATACTTTATTTCCTTGAGAAAAAAATAAAACCAAAACAAGTATTGTATAGCAACTGCGATTGTAACGGGTGATTTTTTAAGAGCTTGAGAACTTTTTTTAAAAAAAAAACGCATAAAATTTGCAAAATCTCATCGGTTTACTTTTTGAAGATAATTTCATTTAAATGTTGACCGCGGCTGCGTCTTAGGTGGTCCATTCGGAAAGTCCAATTTTGGGCAACTTTTTCGAGCATTTCGGCCGGAATAGCCCGAATTTCTTCGGAAATGTTGTCTTCCAAAGCTGGAATAGTTGCTGGCTTATTTCTGTAGACTTTAGACTTGACGTAGCCCCACAAAAAATAATCTAAAGGCGTCAAATCGAATGATCTTGGTGGCCAACTTACCGGTCCATTTCTTGAGATGAATTGTTCTCCGAAGTTTTCCCTCAAAATGGCCATTGAATCGCGAGCTGTGTGGCATGTAGCGCCATCTTGTTGAAACCACATGTCAACCAAGTTCAGTTCTTCCATTTTTGGCAACAAAAAGTTTGTTAGCATCGAACGATAGCGATCGCCATTCACCGTAACGTTGCGTCCAACAGCATCTTTGAAAAAATACGGTCCAATGATTCCACCAGCGTACAAACCACACCAAACAGTGCATTTTTCGGGATGCATGGGCAGTTCTTGAACGGCTTCTGGTTGCTCTTCACTCCAAATGCGGCAATTTTGCTTATTTACGTAGCCATTCAACCAGAAATGAGCCTCATCGCTGAACAAAACTTGAACAAAAAAACAAAAAAAAAACGAACACTGATTTTGGTAATAAAATTCAATGATTTGCAAGCGTTGCTCGTTAGTAAGTCTATTCATGATGAAATGTCAAAGCATACTGAGCATCTTTCTCTTTGACACCATTTTTGAAATCCTGCGTGATCTGTCAAATACTAATGCATGAAAATCCTAACCTCAAAAAAATCACCCTATAAGTGCTTGTATTCCCTATAAAACAGATGTAAACAAAACAAAATAAACAAAAATTCAAATCGCAGTCAATGGACTAACTGCCTATTCCTACCAACAACAAATTCTGTATTTTAGGGATTTTTATATAGCAACAAGAGGCCTTAGGAAAATGTAAGCAAACATTTTAAAATATCAAAACAAAAAATATCTGGTCCTACGGAATGTGTTTTTTTATGAATGAATTGCACTACTGGGTTGGTCGTAGTAGAAGTTGTTGTTGTTAATCGTCGTTGTTGTTGTTAATCGTCGAGCCTTTTTTAAAATGTTGACACTGTATGTGTTTATTTACATACATGATACATATACAATGCTAATGCCTTAATCAAAAATATTTTAATGCAGAATTATAAAATAAACCTTTATTATCTTGCATATCAATACATGAACATATCGAATATGTAAATATACATACATATCATGGCGTTACGTACGATGATAGAGAAACAAAATGTTAATGGTAAACAAAATTCTGTCCTTCTGAATGTGTAGCTCTTTGCAGCCTAAACGGCTAAAGAGGTAACCTTTAAATTTGGTTTGTGTAGTTCTTTTGACATTCCTCAGAGGGGTTTTTAAAACTGTATTATTCATTATTATTGTTACAAATATTATTTTATTTACAAATAAATTGCACATTTGCATCGCACGTACTTGCTCTTCTTTAATATCAATTTTGGTTCTAATCGGCTTACCAGTTCACGAGAAAGTCGAACATTTGAGCTAAAAAAAATTAAAAAGTCCTTAAGTTCTAAATTTGAAGACGATTGGCAAAAACGTTTAGACTGTAGTCGAAAATACATACTTACAGACAGACAGACATTTATGTTTCTATATCATCGAATGTCATGTTTGATTGTTATCTCAAAATTTTTAATCTACATAATGCATAACTTGTATTATAGTACCTATAAACGCAAAGTAATAAATATCTGAAGGGTCTGTTAACGGTACCTTTCATGTATTCATAACGTTTTTTTATTTTCACCTCTCTCTAAACGGCTTTTTGAATTTGCACAAAACGTTATATTGAACAATTAAGTTGACGAATTAATGTTGGGCTCTATATCTCTTAAAATTGCCACCTCTAAGAGTATGCAGCACCAGTTATTCTGCAACTAGACATTTGCAAGTTATTGTATAAGAGCAAGTATGTGGGACGAATGCATTACTTGCGTTATATTACCTATATTATATGCGTATAATCGCAAATTGAAATTGTGATTAGTTATAAAAATTCTTAATATTTAATTAAAAAAAAAGTCAACAACCACCTATCGATATCCCTTATATGAATATGCAAAAACCTACAAACATATTTGGTCACTAACTTCAAAGTCCTTACTTTCATAATAATGCCATTGTTGATTAGTTTCATTATTAAGAATCCATAACTTGAATCCATAGCTCAACAAAATAACATCTTTTTCCTGTTCTACCCATTATAATTAAAATCCAAGTCCTTGTACCTATGAATTTTCAATAAGAGTTTTCTAACGAAGTTCTATACACAATTTGCACTTAATTTGCACCTAATCCGATAGGCGGATTGGGAAGCGAAATTCATAATTTACAAATCAAAACCAAAATCTGTTTCTTCAAGGAAATTAATATATATACAAAAAGTAAGATTGTGTTTAAATTTTAAGAATGTATATGTATTTTTTTCGCAAACGGCAACAAAGCAAGTTGTAGTAAAATAGTAAACAAAAATTTGTAAATCTAAAGAATTCAAAAAATGTAAACAAAAGCTAAAAAAAAGGAAAATAAACAAAAATTCAGATGCTTGTCAGTTTGTTCTACCTTCCTAACTGCCTATTCCTACCAACAACAATTAATTGTTTACTTAAAAAAACCCGTTGCTAAGGATTTCTACCTAGCAACGCTTAAAAAGCTACATCAAAATGATTTTAACCAATGAAAATGTTTGTATCGTGAGCAAATTCCAAAAAAAATAATTCACCTCAGCTAAGCGTAACAAAACACCCTTAATAATCTTCTGGTCTCTTTCTTTTCCTTCCCGCCTTACGTTCTCTTAATTCTCTCTCACAAATCTAGCGGTCACAACTAGCGCGATCACACGAGCTGATTCCACAAGATTGTCTGATGTCCCATGATAGTACTATAGGCAGTATATATACAATGAAAGTACTATAGATTTTATATCCAAAGGCAAACCCTGAAATTTTATTTAGTGTATGTGAATACGTGTGAGAAGCAGCCTATCAGCCATACGTTTTGTGCCTACATAAATGCAAACGTATTAGTAGTCGCAGAGAAATGTACAGGGACCGGTACATATATGTCGCTGGACGACGTTGGCGAAGAGAGAATTATCCTCTCAGTTGTCGTTCTTGTTTCTTTTTTCTATGATGTAGTTTAACTTTTTTTTTCTATTTTGTTTTTATTTTTTTAAAACTGCCAACCCAATAGTTAGGACGGGAAAAAATAGACAACCTAGCGTTTGCATATTCTATAGGCTTAATCCTTTCAATTGATATGTAATTTTTATCTAATAAACAATAAAAAAATGCATTTTTGACCAATCATATATTTGAAAGGCATTTTTCAGGCGACCTATTTATTTGCAATGTTTTGTTTGACCTATTAAGTTTCATATAAAATAATTTTCATCCATTAAACAGCTGATTGCGGGCTTTTGTATAGTCGGATCTTAGACTATAAGATTCATGTCATTACATTTCGTGATGATTTTTTTTTTTTATAAACGAAACCCTCAAAAGCTCAATGGCTATTCATTAATAATAATAAATTTAGATGAATTCAAAAATGTAAATGATTAATACAACAGTTAAATATGCCTAAAAGACGTGAACGTGAAGGCACAGACGTAAATAAAACTTTCAACGTGTCTCCTTGGTGCCGTTCTTGTAAGATTTATGTTTCCTTAAACAGTATGACTGATTCCTGAGTTCTAACCCTCAACGTTGTTCGAAATCCGTTTTTCTCATCCTTGGCCTTTATCATTATTTTTAATTTAATTTGCCTAAGGCAGTTTTGTTGTCAGGAAGTTTATCTTATTTAAAGCTGTGTGCTTCAAGGTTTATCCCCTCTATATTTGAATTAAAATAAAACAATTTATCTCAACACTCTTGTTATTTATTACCTTACCAACAGGTAAATATATTGTATTTCTCATCTAGCCTGTAATACTTATGGGTCAAATTGGAATCGGATAACACTTTAATAATTAAATTAAAAATATAATATTTGACTAGGCCAGCCTAAGGTTTTAAATTTTCTGACAAAACTCATTGTGAATGCAGAAATTGAATTATATGTTTATGTATTATTAATATCAATTAAAATTAATTAAAATTAACTGTTCCTACAAAACTGACGAGTTTTCTTTACCGTTAACAGGACATTTTTGTGCTCACATTGTTTTTGTGCATACATTTTGATAGATAACCCACCCACCTCTCAGCGAATAACTCTTGAATTAAGGAGGTAATTCTTTCTGCAATTTTGTTTAACCCAACAATTTAATACGAATTTTTATACACATCTTTCAGTTATAAGTTGACTTAAGCTGCTTTTGTAAGTAAAATCGATTCAAGCTGGTTTTGAAGGTACAATTATTCGAAAACCCTTTTTCTTGAATAAAATTACGATTCTTTTGTAAATAATAATATTTACTTAATTCAGTCTTTTCGTTTTCATTAAGTAACCAAAATTAAATTAAATTGTAATTAAAATAAATAAATAAGAAAATATTTGTATTGGCATCAAAAACTGTATATATGAAGCAAGCAATAAATAGGGATTCTTTTTTTAGCCGAACGACACGAATTTGGAATAGTTTACCCGGCGGGATTTTCCCTTGCCATTTTGATCTACAAACATTCAAAACCAATGTTAATCGGCACCTCCTATCTCTCCCCTCCATATCTTCGTAATGCCCGGGCAGTGTGTTCTACATTAAAAGGGAAACAAATAATCCCTTGTGCGCGCGTTAATTATAAAAAAAAAAAACCGCGTACCTGCTACTCAAAAAATCAGATCTGAACCCAAGAAGCCTTGGTTCGACCTTGCATGTTATTTGGCCAGGAAAACTGCGTTTAAACACCTTTAAGCTTTTAGGAAACACAACCTTGATACTTGCAGAAATAATTACAATGCTGCTAATAAGAAATACCGGAATTTATGTAAAACTAAAAAGGAATCTTATTTTCAAAATTTAGCAGATAGCTTAAAAAAATGTTAGCACAGCCAGAGAATGGTGGAAGATTGCAAGAGAGATACGTGGAGTCACTTTTAATACCCCAACACACATATCAGCCACTGAATTCAAGATTTACTTTCAAAACTTACTGTCCTCATCGCCAAACTATAGCTCTATCAGTTCTTGTGCATCTCTTATCCTAACGCCTCAGTTAGACCGAATCATTGAGCTCAGAGAAGTTAATTGTTCAATATCATCTTCAAAGGATCAAAAAACCCCGGGTATGGATGGAATACCATTTGAATTCTATAAGAATGCAAGTCCGTCTCTTGTCATAGAAATTCATAAGGTTTTCGTCGTAATATTTGAAACTGCAATTGTTCCAAACTCGTTTAAAACATCGATCATATATCCACTGTTTAAGAGAGGAGATTCAAATGTGGTGTCTAACTATAGAGGACTGTCTTTCCTTGACACGATCTATAAACTATTTACCACCGTTCTTCTTAGTAGACTAACGACATGGTTAGAAGAAAATAACACAATTAACGAATTTCAAGCGGCATACAGATCTAACTATTCCACCGTTGATCAACGGTGTCTTATACAACTTCAACTCGATCAAAAAAAGAAACTCTATGCGTTTTTTATCGATTTTAAAGCTGCTTTTGATGATATTAACAGAAACGCGTTATTTCATAAACTTTCTGCATTGGGAATCTCTACGAAAACGGTTACTATTATCAAAGCACTTTACATGGATACTTCGGCCGCTGTCTGGGATGGGAAAGACTTGTCTGATTTCTTCGACACCAAAAAATGTGTCAAATGATCACAAATGTGATTCTTCTAGGGATGCGTGCTTTTATTCCTAACAGAGTAAAAAGCATCAAACCTAAAGAAAAGTCTTGGTTTAATTCTGAGTGTATAGAAGCTATCAGGCTCAAAGAAGTAAGTTTCCGTTCTTACAAAGCCAACCCTACAGAGGAAAATCGGAAAAAGCACAAACAAGCAAGAAACTCATGCAACTCCGTTATTGAAATAACCAAATTTTTGCATGACCAAAAATTACGGCAAAAAATTCTGCAGTGTCCCAAAGGCAGTAAAAATTTTTTGGTCATTTGTAAAAAATATTAAAAACTCCTCAATATCTTTGGTTCCAACGCTCATCGACAATAACAAACCAATTTTTTACTCTTCAGAGAAGGCGAACTTGCTCGCCGCCCATTTCGCTGCCAGCTCCACGCTGCCGCATAGCAACGTTGCCCCTCCTGTACTTGAGAATGTAAATTTTGCCATGGGACAGATTTTTTTCCGCACTCGTACAGTAGCAAGAGTTCTCAAAGATCTCTGATTCTTCTGAAGAGGTGTTCTTCCAAACTGGCAAAGCCACTGCGTAAGCTTTTCCATCGCTACTACTCTTCTGGAATCTTTCCTAGAAGATGGAAAACAGCATTTGTCCAGCCTGTCCCTAAGAAAGGTGACCCATCCTCCCCCTCCTTTTACCGACGACCCATAGCACTGACATCCCTTCTTTCTAAGGTCATGGAAACACTGATTAACCGTCAGCTTAAGGAATATCTCGAAGATCGAAAGCTTCTCCATGATCGTCAGTATGGCTTCCGCAGCAACCATTCCACTGGTGATCTGATGGCATATCTCACCGAACAATGGAACAAATCTTTACAGCGCTTTGGTGAAAGTAAGATTATTGCTCTTGATATCTCCAAGGCATTTGATAGAGTTTGGCATGAAGCTCTCTTATCGAAAATGCGTGCTTTTGGGATCGATAATACTCTTGTTCGTTGGATTAGAAGCTATCTTCTGGACCGTTCAATACAAGTTGTATTGGACGGATTCAAGTCTGATTCCCATAAAATAAATGCTGGTGTGCCCCAGGGCTCTGTTCTGTCTCCGACTCTTTTCCTCATTTTTATAAATGATCTTCTGTCTGTTACTTCTAATCCACTCAACTGTTTTGCTGACGACTCTACCCTCAGCTTTTCATATTCGTTCGATAATTCACGTCCTTCGCCTTCGGACGTACAATTGCAACGGTGCCGTATGTCAAGCTCATTAAACTCCGATTTATACAGCATTGTCAAATGGGGTAATAGGAATCGTGTGGAGTTTAATGCTTCGAAAACTCAATGCTGTCTTCTGTCGTTAAAGCTAAACATACCCCCAATGCCATTGTCCATGAATGGCACTTACATCGAAGCTCTCAGTACTCGGTATGTGTGTCAACGACGACTTCCGTTGGAACGACCATATATTTGAGATCGCTAAGAATGCTGCTAAGTGCTTAGGTTTTCTGTATCGGTGTAAGAAGTATTTTTACCCATCTGATCTGGCTACAATTTATAAAGCGTTTATACGCCCTAAACTCGAGTATAACTCCCACCTCTGGGCAGGTGCTTCGCAAACATCGCTTCACCTGCTTGATAGATAACAAAATCGAGCGTTAAGATTGATAGGAAATAGAACTGCCGCTGAAACAATCGCCCCACTCGAACACCGATGCAATGTTTCATGTCTTTCCTTATTTTATCGTTTCTTTTACAAAAAATGTTCACTCGAAGTAGCCAGTTGCATTCCTCCCCTTAAAAGTTTCTTCCGTAATACTCGTTTCGCAAGGAATGCTCATCAGTTCACCCTGAAGCCCAATTTCGGACGTACCGTGAAATATAGGGATTCCTTTCTTAGCCGAACAACACGAATTTGGAATAATTTACCCGGCGAGATTTTCCCTTGCCATTTTGATCTACAAACATTCAAAACCAATGTTAATCGGCACCTCCTATCTCTCCCCTCCCTATCTTCGTAATGCCCGCGCAGTGTGTTCTACATTAAAAGGGAAACACATAATCCCTTGTGCGCGCGTTAATTATAAAAAAAAAAAAAAAAAAAAAACAAGGATGTGTCTTGAGTGCACTGCTATTTATTTAAATGATCTGAACGACAATCTACCACATGGATTAACTATAGATGGAACTGCAATCAATGCCCTCCTGGTCCTGTATGCCGATGACATTGTATTGCTATCTGATAGCTCTTCGAAGTTACAAGAGATCATTGACAGCTTTATAGTAGATTGTAACAAGTGGAATCTTTTAGTCAATCTTGGCAAATCCGAAATAGTCATTTTTCGAAACGGAGGACGCAGAGCTGCTTGCGAGAAATGGTTTTACAATGACACAGAAGTAACAGTATCGAACCATTATAAATATCTGGGTGTTGTGTTCAACTACAACATGTCTTGGAACGAACATTTAAATAACAGGCTTGCATCTTCAAAAAACTCCATAAACGCTACTTGGTCCAAGCTGCTTAGTAATAAATAAGTTCAACACTCAGCAAAATTTAAAATTCACAATGCTGCTACGCGATCTATCATGTTGTACTGTGCTCAACTGTGTTCAAGTATGGGGATATAGTGAACATATACAAGTTGAAAAGTTACAACGATTTTTTATTAAAAGATGTTTTCTCCTACCAGATACAACGCACAACTATGCCTTGCATATCGAGACTGGTCTTCCTAAAGCGTTTCTAACAACTCTAGAGTTGCATTTTTCTTATATACGGAAAACACTGCATCTTTCCAATAGTAGGTTACCAAGAATACTGTCTGAAGCAATTATTAGAAAGAAAATCTTCTGGGCTAAGGATTGGCTTGATCTTTTCCACGAAACATCCGATCTTTAAAAAATATAGACGAATATTCCTCGGTAATAACCGACTCTCCCGCACACAATTTTTCAATGTATTAAATGGCAGCTGCTACTCAAATCTCTATAACTTTTTGAAAGCTTCTCATAAATATCGAAATCTCATTTTAAGCGAATATTCTTAATTTATGAACTCACAAAGCTAAATTATTTATAGTAACTTTTTTAACCTGACAGGCAAGTTTGTGTAATTGTCAAAAATAATTTTATACCAGCATAAACAATGTTTTTGTTATACCTTTTAATGGAAATAAAATTATATCTATCTATCTATCTATCTATCTATCTATATATAAATAAATTGCACGACTGGATCGCACGTACTTATGTACTTACGTACTAACGTACGTTTGTTTTAAAAATGATTTGGGGGAAGTGGCCGCCGCGGCTGGCTCGAATAAATTCCAGCCGAGGCCAAATTTTGTGAAAATCGGGATCGGTGGCCATCTCGTTTTGGGCCCATTCACCGAACGTGTGACGCACTTGATGGTGGTTCGGTTTCAATTCTTGCACGAGTTGGATTTTGTAAGCCTGCAAAGTAAGATCCTTCCGCAAAATCTTCCATAAAGTGGATGGGCACATCTCCAATTGTTGCGCGCAATGGCGGATGGACTCATTCGGGTTTTCTTCGAGGCTCTGCTCCACCGAAACAAACCATTATTTTGGTAATAAATTTGCACAATTTGCAAACTTGTTCCGGAGTAAGCCTATTTATTATGAAATCATGAACCAAACTGAGCATAAATCAAGAGACAGCTGTCAAAAGGACCAACTCCGAAAAAAGTATTGCCAGATTGAAAACCACACGTCTATTAAAATAAAAAAATATTTTTTTTTTTAGAAAATTCTTAAAGTTTAGTTTAAGAGTTATCTTGGAAAAACTAAAAAAAAATTTGAAAACTAAATGTCTATCGAGGAAAAAAAAGTATTGAAAATCTTTCGACCAGTTTTTTTTATAAAGTCGTTTTTTCGAAAAAAATATTTTAAATTTTTTTCTAGTATGTCATTATATTGAAATCTGTAGTTTTCATTTGGGAAAATTATTTAAAGAAATTCAATCAACCCATTTTCAAAATATTTCGAAAACCAATTTCTTTTTTAAAAAAAATTTTAAAAAATCGAAAAAAAAGTTTTTTAAAATTTTGAAATGCAATATTAATAGAACCACAAATGACTTCCTGTGTGCAAAATTTAATTGAAATCGAGATAATAATTTACGATAAAACCGCATTTGAAAAAACCGGTTATATGAGAGGTACCGTTATAGAACAAATCCCAAAAAAAATTTTCTAACTGTATTGTTGTAAAAAAATAGAACCTGAAAGTTTTATCAAAATCGTTAGAGCCGTTATTGAGAAAATCAAACTTTTTGTTAGAAATTGTATGGCAGGTACCGTTATTTTTTACCTAGAGCAAAAATGAAAAACACCCCCCGAGATACTATACCTAATTAATACTAAATACCAAGTTTGAAGCAAATCGGCCCATCCATTTAGGCTGTAGAGGCGCAAACAGACAGACAGACGAACGGAATTTCCGGACCCACTTTTTCCAGCTTCTCTATTATCGTAATGTCATGTTTGATTGTTAGATTTTTATTTTTGCACGAATCCATAACTTGCATTTTAGTACCTAAATCGGAAGTTAAAAGTAAGCACACATCTCATGGGGCCTTAAAGTCGTGATTCGGAAATTCCAAATACAAGAAGCAACTTCATTACATCCTCATGCATTGCTTGGAAAATGTATCACTATCACTATAGCAAAAATGTAATACCAAATTTGTCTGATATGGTTTAGGAAATCATCACTGAAATCAACTCCCTAGAGCTCCAAGGTGAAAACAAAAATTCGAGAATGCAAACATAAACACAATCAAGATTACATTTCAAAAATATTTATTCGATATTAATAATTTAATGCGAATTTGCTCGAATTATTTATATTTACCAGCAAACAAAAGGTTAAATGGTACGTACCTTTTCAGAACTACATACGTATATATGTATAACTGATTTCAGCTAAAAACGATACTCAAGAAGTACTTAGATCTTTTGCAATAAATTTTTCAAATACCTAACAGTTTTTGTACTTTTGAAAAAAGTTAACATTTTGAATTTTGTTAATAAAGTTTTTTTTTATTTATTTATGTTTGCATTATTGTTTTTCTTTTTATGTTTGGAAACAATGTTTAAAAATAGAAAAAGCGATTCTACCATTTTTGAGATTATCAAAATTTAATAACCTTTTTTCGAAAAATCGAAACTTATAAAAATAGAATAAAAACTTTTATGTGCCCACAACATTTTTGAAATTTTATTTGACGACTAGCTTACCCACCAGGCGCTGCTCGGGTATACCATACATTTTTGAAAAAAACCACTCCGGCGTGGCGTCACCTAGTAATCAAAATTGCCTTAGTTACTCTTTCCAAAATTAGCTATCTGCTTGTAAAACGACCCAGCGGCACCAAGGGTTGATTAAAATGGCCCTAGTTATTCCTTACAAAATCAGCTATCTGCCTTTGAAAGTCCTGTCAAAATCAATTCATAAATAAGAATTTTCCAAAAAAAAAAAACAAACCCAACGCCATCAAAATCGGTGCAGCCGTTCCCGAGATTAGGCGGAACAAACAGATAGAAAGACAGACAGACAAAAATCTTAAAAATTTAAAATTAAAAAGGATTGACAAACAAGATTTAAACATAAAACCGCTAAGCAAAGAAGTCGCTCTTAAAAAAAAAACAAAAACAATGGTGGACAGAACACATAAAATCGCAACATGGAATACAAACGGTCTTATTTACATGTATCAGAACTAAGCGTCTTTTTAGATAAAGAGCATATAGACATTTGTTTGGTGTCTGAAACTCACCTCGCTATAGAACAGAGTTTTGATAATAAATTACAAAACTATACATGTTATCACGCTTCACACACAGCTGACAAAGCTAAGAAAGGATCAGCAATACTTACAAAATAAAAGGCACGACTGGGTCGCACGTACTTGCTCCTATGTACTAATCCAGGCGTCTTTTTGACAAAGATTTAATTTTAATGTTTTTTTGACGTGCAACTTCTTTAGAATCGTTGTGGTTTGAAGCTCGAACGAACATGCGTCACGCCAAAGGGATAAACACATAAATATATGAGATTGTGTATTATCTTTCCACTTGTTGTTTACTGTTTATAATAAAATTTGCTAATAGAAAGATAAAAAAGACTTTTTTCAGATAAATTTTCATTTTGGTATGGGAAAATTTGATTATTTGATTAAAGATTCGTGGGAATCAGCAGTAGGGCAATAATTCTAGGTATAGGTTCCAATAACAATTTTTTTACTTTTTTGAAATCAAATTAATTAAAATAGCTTAATTATGTTTGATGGAATTTATAAATGATATTAGGTACCTATAATAAGGTTGGAAGGAAGGTAGGTACTAAAATTAAGATACACATTCCAATTTCCAACTACTGTTAAGCGAGTGGGTGTAGAGAATATTATAAGTTTTGTTTATTGATAGGCAGGTGTAAATTTTTGTTTTCTTGATTAAAATTGCTTAGTGGTTAGTGTGTCGGACTGCTAAGCGAATGAGCCTGGGTTCTAATCCAGCTCATAGCCACCTTTTTTTCTGGGGTACTGCCTCTTGCGAGGAACTGTCAAAACCTCCAAGAGTTAAATTTGTTTCGAAAAAGTGCATCTCATGTAGCCGTTCGGACTCGGCGGTAAACTGTAGGTCCCTTCCATTCTTGCAGAGTAACAACACACACACAGGAATGGTTGAGAGTATAAGTCACTAGGCCTTGGCTCCTTAAGGAGCTGTCGCGCCAATAAATTTATTTATTTATAGTAATCGAATAGATTTTTATTTGTTAGTTGTTTTTGTGTGTTTATCATAAGCTTCCTTATTTATTCTGTGTGCTTTTATGACGATGAAATACTTTAAAATACGTAGGTATGTATGTATGTAGGTTGTAATTTACTTTTATTTGACTAATGGCTAGGGCTTAGCCGAGCAATATGAAACAAAAATTTGGGAAAAATATTAAACAAATAAATTTTTTATGAAATCAAGAACACACTATTCATAAGGTTTTTTTTTTGAAAAAAACCATCTTATTTCTTTTGCTGTTTTCTATTTTATGAATTTTTCATTTCAAAATCGTTCG
This sequence comes from Platycheirus rosarum, assembly GCA_963971375.1. NCBI lineage: Eukaryota > Metazoa > Arthropoda > Insecta > Diptera > Syrphidae > Platycheirus > Platycheirus rosarum. The sequence goes on along the minus strand of OZ020511.1, from coordinate 7,812,158 downwards.
ACTAGTTTTTTTTCGAAAAAAATGGTTTTTTTGAAAAACTTTTCGAAAACATATTTTAATTTTTTTTGAGTATGTCAATTTTTAGAAATCTGTAGTTTATATAAGGAGAAAAATTAAAAAAAATCTATAAAATCGTCCCAAAAAACAAAATAAGTTTTTTAAGAAATTATTAAAAATTAAAAAAAAAAGTGTTTTTGAAAATTTTAATAAACAATATTATTTAAATCATAAAACACTACATATTTTGAAAATTTCATTTAAATCCGTCCATTAGTTAACGAGAAAATCTCATTTTAAAAACCGGTCATATGGGAGGTACCGTTGTAAAACTTTTTCTGAAAAATTTATTAAAACTAAAAGATAGATTTTGCATAGAAAACACCTTTCAGAAAGTTTTATCAAAATCGTAGGAGCCGTTATCGACAAAAATAAGTTTTTCATTAAAAGTTATATGGCAGGTACCGTTAGTTTTGGAGCTAGAATGCCAATTCGAAAAACCGTCGGGTAGAGTACTCCAAAAATACTATATACCAAGTTTGAATCAAACCGGCCCAACCGTTTAGGCTGTAGGATCGATACGGACAGACAGACAGACAGACAGACGGACGAAATTTCCGGACCCACTTTTTTTGACTTCTCTATCATCGTAATGTCGTGTTTGATTGTTTGATTTTTTTTTACGAATGCATAACTTGCCTTCTAGTTACGGTGACCATCCGTTCATTATTATAATGAACAGTTAAATATTTGAAGTAAATGTTCATTATGAATTATTTTCTATTCAAAAACTTAAATATGTTCATTCCTTCAAAAGCTGTTCATTATTTATTCAGGATTTTATTTAATTTTATTCAAACAAAAACTAAAAACTTACTAAACCAAAATTCTTTCAACGATATGATACAACAAACGTGGAACTGAAGAGGCAAAAAATGGTAACGAAATGCAAATCTTTCATAACATTCCCTACATCATTCCCTGAACATATTTCTATATTTATATAATTTTTTTTTTTGGAAAACTTATTCAATTTATTTATTTATATTCAATTTTTAACATTTAATAGAAATTTCAAAAATATTTTAAGAATTATAGAACTTGAATTGTGTCTTTTTCTTTGTGGCTGAATGCTCCAGCAGAAAAAAAGTTTTTTTTTTTTGTCTTATATAATGTTTGGACAGATAAGAAATCAAATTAAACTCCAACCTATGAAAATAAATCAGTTTAAATTATTAAATTTAACTATGAATAGATCTGTTTAGAGTTCATAGAATATTAAAAGCAATAATCAGATTTAATTAGGCAAGGAAAGTATTTAAATATGTAAACAAATATATATGTTACTTGCATTAGGTCCTGATTTTAAATAACAAAGATACTTATTTAGTTTTTTACCGTTTATTTTACTATAACATTATCTAGTTAAAGTAAACACTGAATTTTATTTATTTATTTATTTTGCCTGACATATAGAGTTCCTTCTGTAAAATTCTGTAATTTTTTTATTGACAAAAACTGGGTTTAATTATTTTTATTTTTTATGTTCATTATTTGGAATTTAAAAATATGGTCACCGTACTTATAGTCCCTATTAATCGCAAGTAAAACGAAAAAAAAAACCTGCTCCTGTAGCCAGTTGTATTCCTCCCCTTAAAAAATTCAACCGTAATACTCGCTCTTCTAGGAATGCCCATCAGTTTACCCTTGAGGCCAACTTCGGACGTACCGTGAAATATAGAGATTATTTTTTTTTAGCCGAACAACACGAATTTGGAATAGTTTACCCGGCGAGATTTTCCCTTGCCATTTTGATCTGCAAACATTCAAAACCAATGTTAATCGGCACCTCCTATCTCTACCCTCCCTATCTTCCTAATGCCCGTGCAGTGTGTTCTACATTAAAAGGGAAACAAATAGTTAGTTAAAAAAAAGAGCGCGTAAACAATTTTCACGAAAGTATTACCTACGTTTTGTATAGGGAAATGTGATAATTAACTTTTTTTTATTTTTTACATTGCATTAATAATAAAATTGAGTTAACACATTAAAAGGGTAAAAGTAAAAGTATTTTAAATGAAAGTTGAAATTTTTAGATACAACTTTTTCAAACGACATTTTTTTTAATAGTCTGGATGTAAGCTTTTTTGGTGGCAATCATATTTCAATCGGCATTTTAACAGTCGATGATATTTATATCTGTCGAGTGAACATTTTTTTGTCGGCAACATTTTACAAAATGTATATGAAAGTATAGACATATAGTACTTATAAGAAAAAAACCGGCTAATATCGGGAACGACTGACAGAAATTTCACTGACATATTGCTGATGCTCTTGGAAGGCTATTTAAGTTTCCCACTTGATGGCGCTATAGTAGTTTTTTTTTTTCGAAAACTCCTTATTATGGACCGATTTCGACGGGACTTTCAAAGGCAGATAGCTGGCGTAAGAAATTACTGAGACTATTTTTATTACTAGTTGGCGCTTCGCCGCGACGGGGTCGTGTTTTTTCGATAACGTATGGTATACCCGAGCAATGCCGGGTGTTCAGCTAGTGTAATATAAAATTGGCATATGAAAGCAAAACTAGGCACTGACGTTAACTTACCAAAATATCATTTTGTCGCCAGAGAATAATTCCAGACACGTATTATAATCCTATTTCGATTTAAAATCCGTTTCTTTTTGGTTTTATTATTTAAATGTTTCTTTTTAGAATTTTTTGTATTCCATGTAAGAAAAACATCACAACAAATTCCTTATTTAGGCTATAGATTCGATTTTGGATTTATCAGATTTCACTTTAAGTATCATAAAAACACATTTTTTGTCTATGCCACAATACAACAAAACGATAATGTGTCACGAAAACGTGATAACTGTTAAAAGGATTTTATATGATTTTTCTTAGCGCGCGCAAGTAACACTAATATGAGCAAGGCAGTAAGCACCTGAAAATCTTAAGCTATCCGAAGCTAACGCACACGTTTCCCAAATATATGCCAATAATTTCGGGATTTTGTCTTCATTGCCTAATCTTCCCTATTAACACGCAAATACGGATACAGATAAGATGAAATTACATTTTATTTCTGGAAAAAAGTACGATTGGGGGGTGCTTTTAAAGATACTTTCATGTGATGTTAAAACTAACCAAGCCTCCCCCACATCTACGGGAGCATTTTCAACGAAATTGTATCGACGATAATGGTATAAAACAACACAACACACAAAATACTAGAGTACTCATAGAATACCGGCTAGTATTGGATCGAATTATTGCAAAAAGGAGAACTAAACACGAGGAACAACGGGTAGATAAAATGATTTAGTTTTTTTTTTTTTTCACCCACTTTAAAGAAATTAGACTTCTGGTCACCCTGTCGCAATGAAATGGGTAGGTACACACACTTTTCTATTATGTTTAATGTTGGGATAAATTACCCGGAAAGCTTTATTTCTTTTTGTGAAATCAAAATTTATCCAACAAGAAATCACTAAAAATTATGAGATAGATTCACATATATCCAAAATTCGTATCTAGGTAATTTGTGTTTAAGCGCAGCCAAAATAAGGTTATTCTGATTTTTCTACCTGGGTGATAATTTACTAGTAGCCTTCCTTACAGCCAGCAAACGGTGCAAAGGCTCAAATCATACTATGAAAATATGAACAAATTCACTGTATGTGTTTCCCAACCAAGAGCAGTTGTTTTGGAGCGAAAAAGTGCTCCCACTTTGTTGGTTAAGAAAGAGAAGAACTCGTACAACTCTTAACTAATGTATGTAACAATAATAACAGAAAAAGCTCAAGCAACAAGGCTCTTGAGGACGATGTGTCCATATGAATAGATTTCAAGCTAACTACGAAAAAAATCCTTTTTTTAAGAAGAAATAAAACAATTCATTTCTGTATTATCAATTCTATTAAATATCAAGGGGATACAAATTTTTTGAATTACGAATAATGTCAGGAGTGTTTGTTATAGAAGTTCTTGTTTGCTAAGTTATGAGATAATCAGGTAAAAGTTTGGTCGTTGAGAAAGTGAAAAATGCATTTATCAGAAATCGCATTCGTTTACACATCCAGCAGGATTATTTTATGGGTGATGTGGGTTTTTGAATCGGAGACCTTAGAGTTATATTTTCATTGGTGGCTGCGTTGCATTACAAACACCTACTAAATAAATTGCACGACTGGATCGCACGTACTTGCTCATATGTGCGGTCACATCGTCGAATAAAATTTATATAAAATGCACGACTGGGTCGCATGAAGTATTTCTTATGCGAGATAATTGCTTAGCGGCTGCATATGTATGTATATAAAGGGTGTTTTTTAAGACGTGTGGTTTTCAAGAAGAAATAAAATGCATATAGTTTAATTTTATGGCCAAGAATCTAGCTTTATTATAAAGATAAGGGTTTGCATTATGTTCTAAAAATGATTTCGGCGAAGTGGCCGCCGTGGCTGGCTCGAATATATTTTGTTTTGGTCCCATTCACCGAACGTGTGACGCGCTTGATGGGCGTTCGGCTTCAATTTTTGAACGAGTTGGATTTTGTAAGCCTGCAAACTAAGATCCTTCTGCGCGCGATGGCGGATGGACTCATTTGGGTCTTCTTCGATACTCTGCTTCAACGAAACGAACCATTATTTTGGTAATAAATTTGCACAATTTTTAAACTTTGTTCAGGAGTAAGTCTATTCATTATGAAATCGCAAACTGAGCATAAATCAAGAGACAGCTGTCAAAAAGATCAACTCCGAAAAAAGTATTGCCAGATTGAAAACCACACGTCTATTAAAATAAAAAAAATTCTTTATTTTTTTTAAATTAGTTTCAAAGTTTTCTTGGAAAAACCAAATATGCAATAAAATTTGAAAACTAAATGTCTATCGAAGAAAACAAAATTGAAATTCGTTCGACCAGTTTTTTTAAAAAGTCGTTTTTTTTTGAAAAACTTTTCGAAAAAATATTTTGAATTTTTGTCTAGTATGTTATTATAAGGCAATTTGTAGTTTTCATCTGGGAAAATATTTTAAAAAAATTCAATCAACCCATTTTCAAAATATTTCGAAAACCAAATTAAAAAAAAAAAAAAAAATCGAAAAAAAAAGTTTTTGAAAATTTTGAAATGCGATATTAATTGAATTATAAATGACTGCCTGTGTGCCAAATTTTTTTGAAATAGGGATAATAGTTTACGATAAAACCGCATTTGAAAAAACGGGTTATATGAGAGGTACCGTTATAGAACAAATTTCAAAAAAATTATTCCAACTGAAAGATGTATTATTATAAAAAATTAGCATCCTGAAAGTTTTATCAAAATCGTTAGAGCTGTTTTCGAGAAAATCTAACTTTTTGTTAAAAATTGTATGGTAGGTACCGTTATTTTTCGACCTAGAGCAAAAATGAGAAACACCCCCCGAGATACTAACTACTAAGTTTGAAGCAAATCGGCCTATCCGTTTAGGCTGTAAAGGCGAGAACAGACAGACGGACGGAATTTCCGGACCCACTTTTTTCAACTTCTCTATTATCGTAATGTCATGTTTGATTGTTAGAAAAATTTTTTTTTGCACGAATCCATATCTTGCATTTTAGTACCTAAATCGCAAGTAAAAATACATAAATGTACCTATAGGGCAGTTGAGTAGAACAAAATAAGAGGTACCGATGCATTCCGATTTTGAATGTCTATACATCGTAATGAAAGGGAAAGATCAAGATCCACTCTCGTATAGTGCTAAAGAATGAGTCTATATACTCAACCAGGAATCCAAAATTAGCCTCAAGTGTAAACTGATGGGCATTCCTAGCAATACCAGTTCTACCGGGAAACTTGTTATTGAGAGGAATGCATCTCTCTATTCCGCTGCATACTATTCCCTGTGCTACTAAACCAGAAATCACAACTAGCGAATGAAGGCTGGTATGAAATACGGCCCTAAAGAAATAAGGCCTAACGAAAAAATGAGATCAGACTTCTTTAATTGGTTTTATTTCCAATGAAACAAAGCCCTAATGAAAACAGACCCTTTTGCTTGGGGTCATTATGGGATTTGAAGTAAGTGCAAAATTGGGTATTTATGCAGAACTACTTTTGTATTTAAGGAATCTCTCGGATGTACAGCAACTTGCCACATATCCAACCAAGCACTTATCCCAAATCCTATAGTGATGACAAGCAGGGGGTTGCAGGGGAGTAGAATGCCTTCCCTTACCTACCTCTCTGTTTTATGGCATACATTTTATATACCTACATATGTATGTAGTTTAAATTGTAAGACCATATAAATACATAAATACCAAACAAAAGGTAAAAAGGGTCGCACGTACTTGCTATAATGTGCCTTATTAAATTGGAAAGCAAGATCTTTGACAGAAACAAGTAACATTTGCGTTGAAAATAACACAGTTTGAATTTATAAAAACTATTAAAAACCACAGTTTTAAACGGTTTTTAGTAAATATGAAGTACGCCATCACACGTCTTAGGTAACAAGGAATTTAATAAATTGTAGGACCGGTTTTGATAAAATTCTGTTCTTTATTTTTGGTTTTTTTATTTTTTTTTTTTTAACTTTGGTATGCAGTTTTTTAGAATTTATAATACTTAAATTTCCCCTCTGGGCTGGGGAATGGCAAAAGATTCACACACACCAAATTTGAAGATAATCGCTTAGGCCGTTTAGGCTGCAGCTCTCTTCAGAGAAGGCAAACTTGCTCGCCGCCCATTTCGCTGCCAGCTCCACGCTGCCTCAAAGCAACGTTGCCCCTCCTGTACTTTTTTTACTTTTTTTTTACTTTACTTTTACTTTTTTTCCGCACTCGTACAGTAGCAAGAGTTCTCAAAGATCTCGATATACACAAATCCGCTGGCCCGGATGGTATACCCCCGATTCTTCTGAAGAGGTGTTCTTCCACACTGGCAAAGCCACTGCGTAAGCTTTTCCATCGCTCCTACTCTTCTGGAATCTTTCCTAGAAGATGGAAAACAGCATTTGTCCAGCCTGTCCCTAAGAAAGGTGACCCATCCTCCCCCTCCTCCTACCGACCCATAGCACTGACATCCCTTCTTTCTAAGGTCATGGAAACACTGATTAACCGTCAGCTTAAGGAATATCTCGAAGATCGTAAGCCTCTCCATGACCGTCAGTATGGCTTCCGCAGCAACCGTTCCACTGGTGATCTGATGGCATATCTCACCGAACAGTGGAACAAATCTTTACATCGCTTTGGTGAAAGTAAGATTATTGCTCTTGATATCTCCAAGGCATTTGATAGAGTTTGGCATGAAGCTCTCTTATCGAAAATGCGTGCTTTTGGGATCGATAATACTCTTGTTCGTTGGATTAGAAGCTATCTTCTGGACCGTTCAATACAAGTTGTATTGGACGGATTCAAGTCTGATTCCCATAAAATAAATGCTGGTGTGCCCCAGGGCTCTGTTCTGTCTCCGACTCTTTTCCTCATTTTTATAAATGATCTTCTGTCTGTTACTTCTAATCCACTTAACTGTTTTGCTGACGACTCTACCCTCAGCTTTTCATATTCGTTCGATAATTCACGTCCTTCGCCTTCGGACGTACAATTGCAACGGTGCCGTATGTCAAGCTCATTAAACTCCGATTTATACAGCATTGTCAAATGGGGTAATTAGAATCGTGTGGAGTTTATTGCTTCGAAAACTCAATGCTGTCTTCTGTCGTTAAAGCTAAACATTCCCCATTGGCACTTACATCGAAGAAACCGAAAAGCTCTCAGTACTCGGTATGTGTGTCAACGACGACCTCCGTTGGAACGACCATATATTTGAAATCGCTAAGAATGCTGCAAAGTGCTTAGGTTTTCTGTATCGGTGTAAGAAGTACTTTTCCCCATCTGATCTGGCTACAATTTATAAAGCGTTTATACGCCCTAAACTCGAGTATAACTCCCACCTCTGGGCAGGTGCTTCGCAAACATCGCTTCTCTTGATAGAATACAAAATCGAGCGTTAAGATTGATAGGAAATAGAACTGCCGCTGAAACAATTGCCCCTCTCGAACACCGACGCAATGTTTCATGTCTTTCCTTATTTTATCGTTTCTTTTATAAAAAATGTTCACTCGAGGTAGCCAGCTGCATTCCTCCCCTTAAAAGTTTCGCCCGTAATACTCGTCTTGCTAGGAATGCCCATCAGTTCACCCTTGAGCCCAATTTCGGACGTACCGTGAAATATAGGGATTCTTTTTTTAGCCGTACAACACGACTTTGGAATGGTTTACCCGGCGAGACTTTCCCTTGCCATTTCAATTTGCAAACATTCAAAACCAATGTTAATCGACACCTCCTATCTCTCCCCTCCCTATCTTCCTAATGCCCGCGCAGTGTGTTACATTAAAAGGGAAACAAATAGTCCCTTGTGCGCGCGTTAATTATAAAAAAAAAAAAAAAAAAAAAAAACAGATATATAAACAAACAGAATTTTTCCAGTAACTCAAATAAGTTTCCCTATCATCGTAATGTCATGTTTGATTGTTATCTCGATTTTTTTTCTGCACGAATGCATAACTTGCATTATAGTACCTAAGTATGTATATTCGCAACTGAAAACAGCATACGATAAAAGCCATAACATTTTTTTCAATATTTCTAGATCTGGGAAGAAAATTTAACTGAATATACTCTATTCTGGTGCTTTCATGGGTTATTTCACGAGCAGTGTCAACTTAATTCATAAAAAAATATAAAGGAATAATATCCTGCTCCCTGCACCTCTAAGTTTGCAACACCATCAACCTGTTCTTTTTTGTATATCATGAGAGCACATTTGAACAGTAAAATTTTAATATTGCTAATTTTCTTCTAATTTAATTGTTATATATGTCTATACTATACGGAAAGTCCTTTTTCAACCGCGCGCAATCTTAAGGATACAGGAAATACTGAATATGACAACACCAATTCTAATTTCAATTCACTGAGTTCTTGACAAAATAACAGAGCAAGGACACATTTAGTTCAAACCATTAGTGTCAATTGCGTTTCTATCTATACCTATATGCACAAAATCTCAGTTTTGGTAAGGAAGCAATATTATCAAATTTGTTCCTTAATTCAAAAGCTGCCTTAAGAAATCCTAAATTTCATTATATGCTATGAAAAGCTATACATACATTACCCAGGTACAATAGAATTTCGTTACATATTTTATACATTATTTTTTACAAGGGGCAGCACTATTGCAAACACTCTTTCAGGAAAACAGACATGCGTAAGAAAATTTGTCTCTCTTAAAATAAAATTGGTAATTTTGATTGCACATTGAAATCGTAAAAAAATCGGTCAGTTAAGGTTTTATGTTTTTCCTTGGGATGAATTTTCATTATCTGGTTCGAAAGACAAAAGCTAAATTGTGATCCCACAAAAAACATTTTCATGTAAAAAGTTGCCAATATATACCAACTATATGACTCGTATTGTCAAAAAGTTATCAGATCTCATGTGGAGACTAGCGTCTAAGTCTATCTACACGGATTAACTTCACAAATTCTACACCTTACACCTTAGTCAAATATATGACTTGGTCGTTTATAGGGACTTATATCAAAACCTCTAAGCGTCAAAATTTGCGGAAGTCTCATACAAACTTGCATCCCATAGTTTAAGGGGTTGGGGGGTAAGAAATCCAAGTTTTAGAATTTGTAAATTAAAACTGGCTTACATACAAAATTTTAGCTTTCTAACGGGTGATTTTTTTGAGGTTAGGATTTTCATGCATTAGTATTTGACAGATGACGCGGGATTTTAGACATGGTGTCAAAGAGAAAGATGCTCAGTATGCTTTGACATTTCATCATGAATAGACTTACTAACGAGCAACGCTTGCAAATCATTGAATTTTATTACCAAAATCAGTGTTCGGTTCGAAATGTGTTTCGCGCTTTACGTCCGATTTATGGTCTACATAATCGACCAAGTGAGCAAACAATTAATGCGATTGTGACCAAGTTTCGCACTCAGTTTACTTTATTGGACATTAAACCAACCACACGAATGCGTACAGTGCGTACAGAAGAGAATATTGCGTCTGTTTCTGAGAGTGTTGCTGAAGACCGTGAAATGTCGATTCGTCGCCGTTCGCAGCAATTGGGTTTGTGTTATTCGACCACATGGAAGATTTTACGCAAAGATCTTGGTGTAAAACCGTATAAAATACAGCTCGTGCAAGAACTGAAGCCGAACGATCTGCCACAACGTCGAATTTTCAGTGAATGGGCCCTAGAAAAGTTGGCAGAAAATCCGCTTTTTTATCGACAAATTTTGTTCAGCGATGAGGCTCATTTCTGGTTGAATGGCTACGTAAATAAGCAAAATTGCCGCATTTGGAGTGAAGAGCAACCAGAAGCCGTTCAATAACTGCCCATGCATCCCGAAAAATGCACTGTTTGGTGTGGTTTGTACACTGGTGGAATCATTGGACCGTATTTTTTCAAAGATGCTGTTGGACGCAACGTTACGGTGAATGGCGATCGCTATCGTTCGATGCTAACAAACTTTTTGTTGCCAAAAATGGAAGAACTGAACTTGGTTGACATGTGGTTTCAACAAGATGGCGCTACATGCCACACAGCTCGCGATTCTATGGCCATTTTGAGGGAAAACTTCGGAGAACAATTCATCTCAAGAAATGGACCGGTAAGTTGGCCACCAAGATCATGCGATTTGATGCCTTTAGATTATTTTTTGTGGGGCTACGTCAAGTCTAAAGTCTACAGAAATAAGCCAGCAACTATTCCAGCTTTGGAAGACAACATTTCCGAAGAAATGCTCGAAAAAGTTGCCCAAAATTGGACTTTCCGAATGGACCACCTAAGAAGACGCAGCCGCGGTCAACATTTAAATGAAATTATCTTCAAAAAGTAAATGTCATGGACCAATCTAACGTTTCAAATAAAGAACCGATGAGATTTGCAAATTTTATGCGTTTTTTTTTTTTTAAAGTTCTCAAGCTCTTAAAAAATCACCCGTTAGAACATTGTTCTTAATAATTTCGAGCAGTCAACTTTTTAGCTTCGCTGTAAGCAGAATTTGGTATATTTAAAATTTAAGAGAAATAACAATTTATAATAAAAAAAACTTTTCCCAAACAACACATCCGCACTTACAAAATATTTTTAGCGTCGAAACTTCGTGTGAGAGTGAGAAATGGAAATTAGACATTCTCATTCTCACTACGTCAATAGCTGATATTTTCGGTGCTATTTCGATGGTTGGGGATTTTGTTTTCTATGGTGATGACGATGAAACACTTTTGTATTTTGTAACTGAGTACTCCCATAGTTGTCATATTAAGTACAAGGATAATGATGATGTCCTTGTTGTTTTACTTCAGCCCCAATCCCGCTCTCCACCGCTTCAATATTGATTGTAGTTGTTTTGATATTATAGAAAATATGTATTTTTTTTCTGAGTTTATGTGTACTTGTATGTCAATTCTTGTAGGGCCCAATTTTAATACCTTTATCATAACCACCCCTAAAAGCAGCGACTAATCTATTTTCTATATTTTAAGTTGGTTTATTAAATTTGTTGTTTAAATTGATGAAATACTCTTGTTGTGGGTAACATTTCATTCGGGATTTTGTTCTTCAAAGCTCTCTTATTCCAAAAATTATGATTATGGTGTTTGTAGGGAGACTATAGGGAGTGTAAAGAGGTCGCTATGGTAGCGACAAATCCCAGGATTTTTAATTTTACCTTTCACTGCAAAAAGTACCACCACCGCACAACAAAATTTGTAAGTATTTTTTTGTAGGGATTCCCATTTGCAGGACGAATTAGAGGCACCGCACCGCAGCGGTAGTAATAGTGAAAGGTAGTGATAATGGACGGCCTTCTGAAGTCTTTGTATAATTCCATTGGCACTCGCTGTCCCTATTGTATCTTCAGTTCGGCGAGAGAACACCTTTTCTGTTCGACATAGAAGGTATATTTACTTTTATTTCTTTCCCTGAGGCGAGTGCGGTGCTATTTCTGCACAAAATATAGTTACTTGTGAGAGTTACCCACAAATGTTGTTTTTACTTACGATTTATAGGGACTATAAAAGCAAGTTATGCATTCGTAAAAAAAAAATCTAACAATCAAACATGACATTACGATGATAAAGAAGTCAAAAAAAGTGGGTCCGGAAATTCCATTCTTCTGTCTGTCGGCCGTATCGATATCTACAGCCTAAACGGTTGGGCCGGTTTGATTCAAACTTGGTATATAGTATTTTTTTTGGTGGTTGGGTGCTGTATGAATAGGGTAGGCACTGAAAGGCATCAAACTGGTGATGCACAGTCGCTGCAACTATATCGTACACATCAATTGTGCTTATTTTACCTCCCCGCGGTAACCACCGGGTACTGGTGTGTCCATCCGGACATTCCTGCTAAACTTATAAGAGCGAGTGTTGAACACAGAAAAAATAGCAACACTATAATGCTCTGCTTTAATGACTGTTCTGATCGATTCGCAGAAGTCTTGCACGAGCCCCTCAGAAAGAGGACGTACGGCGGATGAGCCCAACCAATTGGACCAAAGGTGGCGTCAACAGTCAACGAAGCAGACGCCCTAATGAGCTACTTCGATGTATTTGGAGATAAGGTCATTAGGACAATTCAATGCAAGTCAGGGCATTGAAATAGAGATGGTGCCGGATGAACCCTTAATGGGCCAACGGCAGCGCTCATATCCCCGAAGTGGGTTACTGACTCCGGATTCTCCGGTTCCTTTTGTCCAAGGAATCCAACAAAGGACCTGGCCCTCCAGGTTGGGGGTTGTGCGTGGGGTTAACAACCCTGCCACGGAAAAAAGAAAAAGTTGCGAAGCGACCAATAGCCTCGGAAATGGATGGATTTACTGTTGACGACCCGGAAAAACGAATCAAGGACAACGACCTTCGGATCTGCACGTGGAATGTTAGAACTCTTAACAGACCACGTGCATCCAAACAACTAGCGGAGGCCCTAGACTGCTACAGAGCAGGAATTACTGCCATCCAGAAAGTGCGATAGAATGGGCCGGGCAAAAGGAGGATGAAAAACTGTGACGTGTACTACGGTGATTGCGCAAGAAGACCACAGCGTTTATTTGGGTGCGGATTCGTCATAAGCGGTAGACTTAGGCAAGAAGTCTTGGGCTTTCGACACGTAAGTGAGGGACTTGTGACAATCCGTATCAAGGCTAAATTCGCCAACATTAGCCTAATATGCGCTCATGCCCCCACAGAGGACAAAGATGACGCCACCAAGGATGACTTCTATGAGCTCCTCGACAAAACCTATGAGCAATGCCCTAAATACGACGTTAAGATCGTACTAGGCGATTTTAGTGCCAAAATAGGTAAAGAGGAAATCTTTGGTAGGACTGTCGGAAAACATAGCCTACACGACACAACGTCTGAAAACGGACTTAGGCTAATTGACTTCGCAGCGGCACATAACGTCACCATTGCAAGCACACGGTGTCCTCATCTCGATATACACAAAGGAACTTGGCGACACCCAAATCAAAGAACCGTCAATCAGATTGATCACGTTGCGATCGATGCAAGACACGCCTCCAGTATCTTAGATGTTCGCAACTTCCGAGCAGCTAACATCGACTCGGATCACTACCTTGTTGCAGCAAAGGTAAAAATGCGAATAACCCGAACTCCACAACAACGGAGTAATACTGTGAGGAAGTATGACGTCGGAAAGCTGCAATCGCAAGAAACCGCCAGAACCTATGCCGATCGAATATCCCGTAACCTCTCTAGAAATCCAGTACCGCCAGCATCAAGTGCCGAAGATCAGTAGCAACACTGCCAACAAGCCATCAGAGATGCCGCAACTGATGTGCTAGGTTTCACCAGACCACCACCACGAAACCTCTGGTTTGATGACGAATGCAGGCAGGCCCATGCAGCCAAACAAGAGGCATATAAAGCGGGCTGCAAAGAAAGACGAAAGCTGCTCGCGAGCTCTACGAGCAGAAAAGACGGGAAGAACACCGGCTTCTCGAAGATCGAAGATATTGAGAGATGCTACTCCAGGAACAACGTGCGGAAGTTTTACCAATAGGTAAAAAGAACATGCCAAGCAAAAAAAATCCCGCACAGAAGCCTGTAGAGATAGGAATGGAAACCTCGTAGTAGAGTCACAGTCGGTGCTGAGTACATGGAAGGACCATTTCTGCAGACTGTTTAACGGCGATGAAGGCCAAAATCCCGCTGTCAGGCAGAATGAACCATTCAACATGGATGATGACAGAAAAAACTTCCGTCCACCTGACCAAAATGAAGTAAGGATAGCAATATCTAAACTAAAAAAAACAACAAAGCTGCTGGACCCGACGGATTAACCGCCGGGTAGAGTGCATACACCAACTCATCTCTAAAGTTTGGTCAGAAGAAAGTATGCCTGATGAATGGAACCTCAGCATCGTTCGCCCGATCCACAAGAAAGGAGACCCTCTAAACTGCGCCAACTATAGAGGAATTAGTCTCCTGAATATCACCTACAAGATCCTCTCTGCCGTACTATGTGAACGCCTGAAACCTTTCGTCAGCAACCTGATTGGCCCATATCAGTGTGGTTTCAGACCAGGAAAGTCCACAATCGATCAAATGTACACGCTACGGCAGATCCTGGAAACGACCCAAGAATTCCAAATCGATACCCACCACCTCTTTATCGATTTTAAGGCCGCGTACGATAGCATTTATAGAGACGAGCTATACAGAGCCATGTCAGGTTTTGGCATCCCCACAAAACTCGTCCGACTGTGCAGGATGACGATGGAGAACTCTCCCTGCTCCGTCAAGTTTGGTTCTGACCTCACAGAAGCTTTTGACGTCAAAAAAGGATTCCGACAAGGTGATGCGCTATCGTGCGATTTCTTCAACTTAATTCTTGAAAAAATTATAAGAAACTCGCAAGTCAATTGTAGTGGGACAATTTTTTTCAAGTCTGTGCAATTGCTAGCATACGCTGACGACATAGACATCATTGGCAGAACTCGGCGAGCTGTCACTGGAACGTTTGCTAGCATTGAAGCTGAAGCGGCTAAGATGGGACTAGCAGTCAATGAGGCCAAAACGAAGTACCTGCTGTCCACAAAAAGGGACACACAACACCGGCGGATTGGACAAAACATCACAATAGACAGGTACAACTTTAAGGTAGTTAGGGACTTTGTGTACCTCGGATCCGCTATAACATCTGACAACAACATCTCGTCAGAAATAAAGCGAAGAATTACTCTTGCCAATCGCTGTTTCTATGGGCTAGGAATGCAATTGAGTAGCAAAGCCCTCTCTCGAAAGACAAAGGAGACTCTGTATAAGACCCTAATCATCCCAGTCCTGCTCTATGGCGCCGAGGCATGGACTCTATCTAAAGCGGATGAAGATATCCTTAGTCGTTTCGAGCGTAAGATTCTTCGGCAGATTTTTGGCCCTATCTGCGTTAACGGGCTTTGGAGGAGAAGGTTCAACCAAGAACTATACGAGCTGTACAGCGACATTGACCTGGTCAAAAAAATACGCATATCACGTTTAAGATGGCTAGGTCATGTAGAGCGAATGGACAACAATGCTCCGGCTCGCAGGATCTTAGGTTCCATCCCAGAGGGTAGACGCAGTCAAGGAAGACCTCGACTTAGGTGGCGCGCTCAAGTGGAGGACGACCTCAACCAACTTGGAGTGCAAAACTGGAGGCAGCTAGCCAAAGACCGAGTTGGCTGTAGAGGCATGTCGGTTGAGGCCCAGGTTCGTCCCGAACTGTAGCGCCACCTAAGTAAGTAAGTAAGTATATAGTATTTTTAGAGTACTCTACCCGACGGTTTTTCGAATTGGCATTCTAGCTCCAAAACTAACGGTACCTGCCAAATAACTTTTAATGAAAAACTTTTTTTTTCTCGAAAACGGCTCCTACGATTTTGATAAAACTTTCTGAAAGGTGTTTTCTATGCAAAATCTATCTTTTCGTTTAAATAAATTTTTCAGAAAAAGTTTTACAACGGTACCTTCCATATGACCGGTTTTTTTTTTAAATCAGACTTTCTCGTTAACTAATGGACGGATTTTGATGAAATTTTCAAAATATGTAGTGTTTTATGAATTAAATAATATTGCTTATTTGAATTTTCAAAAACAATTTTTTTTTTTTTAACAATTTTTTTAAAAAAATTTCTCTTTCCTTACTCAAACAATTTTTAAAATATGTTTTCGAAAACTGGTCGAACGATTTTGAAATAAAAAATTCATAAAATAGAAAATAGCAAAAGAAATAAGATGGCTTACAACATTTTTTTCCGAAAAAAAAACCTTATGAATAGTGTTTTTTTGATTTCATAAAAAAATTATTTGTTTAATATTTTTCCCAAATTTTTATTTCATATTGCTCGGCTAAGCCCTAGGCATTATTCAAATAAAAGTAAGTTACAATAACAAATAAAAAAACTATTCGATTACTACTGAATGTAAAAATTTCAATCGAGAAAACAAAAGCTTACACCTGCCTATAAATAAACAAAACCACTGTCTTAACTTTTAATACTCTCTATACCCACTCGCTTAACTGTATTTGGAATGTGTATCTTAATTTTAGTACCTACCTTCCTTCCAACCTTATTATAGGTATCTAATATCATTTATAAATTCACTCAAACATAATTAAGCTATTTTAATTAATTTGATTTCAAAAAAGTAAAAAAATTGTTATTGGAACCTATACCTAGAATTATTGCCCTACTGCTGATTCCCACGAATCTTTAATCAAATAATCAATTTTTTTCATACCAAAATGAAAATTAAACTGAAAAAATCCTTTATATCTTTTTATTAGCAAATTATATTATAAACAGTAAACAACAAGTGGAAAGATAATGAAATAAAGTGCACGACCGGGTTCCACATACTTGCTTCGTAGGTGTGAATGTGAATAGAAGCAAGACAGAAAAGAAATACATGACAAAAAAAAAATGTTGATTTTAATTAAAATTGTTCTTTGGAAAAAAAAAACTAAAAGTTGAAGTAGGAATGCATTTTGGGTTGTTACGTAGAAACGTACCAAATTGCGCTAATTTAAGCGTAAATAAGGGCCGCTTATAGGGGTTGGGCAGTTGCCCCATGCGTAACGCCGCCGTGCCATGAAAGGCGCTATAGGTAGCACTTAACGACAAGCACGTTCGCGGAACTTGTTCGTGCTTGCTACATTTTCGTCATGTAGGGTTCGTCGTTCGCGAACGGTTCTCTGTTGGCGAAAAATGTCTATTTTGTCGTGCTCGTTGGCTTCGATGTTCGCCATGTAGGGAATAAGGCAAACGAACAAGTTCGGCGAGCATTTTCGTCGTTTAGCGCTTCCTTAGGCCGCGTCTCCATTAGAAATAATTATATCGGTCATTATGTCAGACATTATTCTTTTAAGTTTATATTTCTTGGGTTAGTCGGCAAGCTTATTTTATGAAATTTCATTATTTGCAATTATCTCACCAAATAAACTACCTTGCGTTATGAGATTTTAGGTTTTTATTTTCGCGGACGATATTCATATTAGATAAAGAGACTGGTCTCATGAAAGTTCTTCGAAACGTCGGGTAGAAATAAATAAGAAAATATTTCTTATAACGCGGTAAGTTCCGAAAATACAAAACTTTATCTAATACCTTGCGTTATTTTTATTTTTGTTGGGAAAATGGGTGCGATTTCGAAAATTTTTCAATTTATTATATATTTTTAGCTATTACTTGCAAAACACGCACAATAAAAAACAACATTAATAAACATGACAGATAATGAGCGTCATTCTTGAAATGTCAAATTTATTTCTTCATAATTATTTCTTTTAGTGTGTCAAGAAATAAATTGAGGAATGCATGTCTGAAAATAAGACATCCAGCATAAGAAAACAAAACAGATTCAAAAGCCAAAGAGAATTAAGGGTAATTACACGGTAAACTTCTTGTGCAGATACTTTTTTTTTATTAGAAAAAATTGTCATTGTTACATTTCCATTCATATTAAGAATTCTTATAAGAATTAATTCACACACACAAAATCATATCAGTTGGTACCTATAAACAGTTAAAATAATAATGTGTTGTCTCCTTTGTTTTTTAGTATTCATCTTTCATCAACCCCTTTTGCAAATTCAGAAATCGCTTTGGCGCTAAAAAGGCGGAATTAAAAAAAAATTAATATTTAAATTCTTTTCTTTTCCAAAAAAAAAAAAAAAAACAGGAAATGAAACTGACCCTGAACCGGTACGAACAGAAAAGACAGTTAATTCGTCTCCAAATGCCAATTCTATTTTACCGCCTATGATGATAACTCCGGTTTCAATCTGTTCAAAATCTTCAGGATAGCCTGTGATGTTAAAGGGGCGGGTTTCCATTGTTTTTTGTAATTAACACGCGCGAAAGGGGTTTGTGTGAACTCTTAAAATGATTAAACACCACTCGAGCATTAGGGAAATGAGGAGGGGTAAGAGAGGATATACCGATGCAAATTAGTTTTAAGGTTCTGCATATCAAAATGGGAGGGAAAAAACTGAGCCTGGCAAAGCATTCCACATTCGTGTGGTGCGACTAAAGAACAAATCTCTATACTTAATAGTACATCCGAAGTTAGGTTCAAGGATAAACTGATGGGCATTCCTAGCAGTGGAAGTATTATGGTTGAATCGTTTCAGGAGAGGAATGCAGCTGGTTATTTCGCCTATCATTTTCAAAGCTCTTTTTGAATTCTATCTAGAAAACTCAAGTGGGTTATAGAAGCACCTGCCCAAATATAGGAATTATACTCGAGTTTCGGTAGAGAACTAACAAATGAAGTAAATTGAAGACAAGCGTTGGGAAAGAGGAAGAAGCCGAATTCTTGTAGTTTTTTTTTTCCTTAATTTTAGTCATGTGAAAATTTATTCGTGGCTTTTTTGATTCTTTTTTCCGATTCTCCTCAGTGGGGTTAGCTTAGCTTTATAGCTACAGAAACAAGCTTCTTTGAGCCTGATAACCTCTTTGCAGCTTGGGTTAAACCATGCATTTTTTGCGTCAAATGCTTTTCTATTATATTTGGGATGAAAGTACTCATTCCCGAAAATATTTCAAAAACAAAAAAAAAAAAATTTGGTTTCAGTGATTCTCATTTATTCGTGTATTCAAACTCATATGAACTGAAAATCATGGAGCACTGTTTCAATGAGAAAGTATTTGAAATTATTTTTTTTTTACAGAGTAATATTAAATGTAGTGCCCCGTGGCTTAGTGGTTAGTGTGTCGGACTGCTAAGCGAATGAGCCTGGGTTCGAATCCAGCTCATAGCCACCTTTTTTTCCGGGGTACTGCCTCTTACGAGGAACTGACAAAACCTCCAAGAGTAAAATTTGTCTCGAAAAAGTGCATCTCATGTAGCCGTTCGGACTCGGCGGTAAACTGTAGGTCCCTTCCATTCTTGCAGATTATCAACACACACACAGGAATGGTTGAGAGTATAAGTCACTAGGCCTTGGCTCCTTCAGGAGCTGTCGCGCAAATAAATTTATTTTTTTAATTTTAATATTAAGGAAAATGTAAAGCAGCTGTAAAATGTAATGTAGTTCTCATGAAAAGAAAAGCTTAAGTAATTTATAGGAATCCTGTAATTTGAGCTATTATAGAAAATTTGAGGCCAAGTTGTTAGGCGTATGGAAGTACTTTCAACTACGACCATACCCACAAATTGCTTATCACGTTTCTCACAACTGCCAAGGAAATGAGTTAAAGCTTAAAATACTCATAAAAGAAGAAAAAATTCAAAACCTAAAGTTATTTACATTCCGAATACAAATAAATTCAATTCATGCATTGTTCGTACAATATCTAAATAGAAATTTATTACCAAGCGTTTTCAAGGATACCGCCAACCACCGCATCCTCAGCTATGACGGGAGCACAGCTTAAATCGTTGAGAAACTTGATGAATCCCCACTCAAACATTTAGCAGTAAAAGGTAAATTTAAAAAAAACATATAGATATATTGTACTTCAAAACTTCAGATACGCAAGTGCTTATTTTCTTCTTTAACCCAAGAAAGAGGAATTGACTAGGAAGGTTAAGAGACCATTTGCTGATTGCGCAAGTCTGAATTCACCGAATAGTTACATACTCGACTGCCGTTGTTGCACAAAATGTAAAAAAGTTCGCATACAACTGGCGTGAGAGTATATAAAATAAAAGCATCATCATGCTTTAAGCACTTCAATTTTCTTTAAACACAGTTCTGAAAATACTAGAAAGCGCC
The DNA here is from genome assembly GCA_963971375.1 of Platycheirus rosarum. Classification (NCBI taxonomy): domain Eukaryota; kingdom Metazoa; phylum Arthropoda; class Insecta; order Diptera; family Syrphidae; genus Platycheirus; species Platycheirus rosarum. The sequence goes on along the minus strand of OZ020511.1, from coordinate 7,791,854 downwards.
TCGCACTAGGCAATCACAAAAGTGCAAGACTTCAAGAAAATATTGTATACCCAAAAGCTCGATATGGGACTATACTCAGGGAAAGGGTGGTGTTTGGTTTATTTGAGTAGTGCCATCCGTCATTCAGGAGGTAGCTAGTACGATGGATGGGTGATAGACGATCCCTTCTTCATTTACTTTCGTTGTTATTGCTGAAAGTGAAACATGTTTTTAGGAGGACTATACGTGCCCCGATAAAGTACTTAAAATTGGCAGCAAAACAAAGGGTAACTTCCAACTGACAAAATTAAAATAAAATGGCGCAAAATTATGGACGTTTTAATACAAAACTAAAACAAATAAAATTTGGCACCAACATTAAAAGTGTAGTTCTTCAATTATAGATAAATCAAAAATTGATTTTCCCTTAGTGTGAAACTATATTTTTAATAACAGGAATCCTCTTTAGTATGAACCTAAAATCTATCTGTGAGAATGATAGCCCCCTCTCACAGAACGCCATTTTGAAAATAAAACTATACACAAATCCTGCCTAAATGCAAAACCAACCATGCACATTCACTACTCATGCCGACATGACTTTACTTTTTACTTTTAAATGATTTTTATTTTACTTTTACTTATATCTACTTAAATGCTAGACAAATATCTTAAAACTAGCTAAGACTATCATCTTAATTAACTTACTGGCCCTATGCGGGCGCTCTAAATTAATCTTTAACTTAATTTAATTGCCTTTCAGCCTAAAAATAACTTAAAATTATCTTAATTATATTGGGGTTTTATTTTTTACCCAGAAAAATTTAAAAACTAGGTCATCATTATCATTTTTTAATCTATCTTAAACTACTTAAAAACTTACTTAAAATAAACTAAAAATAAGTTTAAACTTACTTAAAATAAACCTTAAATACTTAAAATTACAACAGCCACAGCAGCCTTTTTTTATTTTAACATTTTTTTGTTGGATTTTCGTGTTTTTTTTTTGGTGCCGCCGCAACTGCCCTACCTAACTTAGCTACTAAAGATATATGTAAGTCGGCCATAGGCGATATTTCGTCTATGTCGACTGAAAATGGTCGGGTTTTAGCTAAGCCATCAAAATTGGTGGACCTGATCTAGGGCTTCCTTCCGATCCCGGTCGGGCACGGCCCTACTGAAACGGAGGCGCTCTGCTTCGCTCCCAGCGACGCCTATCGACTGTTCTGCGGCCGACGTGGTAGATCAACGGAATCGCCGATCTATCCTGAATCAGCCCTCGACTATCAAGGTATAGGAAAGCCTCGGGCGGGATAAAACCACTCGAACGTGTGCTTTCAAAATATTCATCTTGGGGGTAGTAAGCCCCGAAGATTTGTCCATTAGTTGAGGTCATCGCCCTTGCAATGTGTCCGCGAATGAGCTTAATTAAAAAGTTATCTATCCTGTTTATATTGGCCCCGTTGTATAGGACCTCGTTGGAATAATAGTGTTTGTATCATGCCGACATGAACAAGACCAAGAATGTACATTCTCGCTTTCCACATACACTACTCATGTAAGACGCGCAATATAAATTCGTGTGCGTACACAATTCGCAATCAATCCGCACAAACACAGTTCCTTTTTACTTTAATTTTATAGCGTGACTTATTGTATATAAACTGCTATAGTACTATCATGACGACGTGTGGACCGTGGCGCCCCAAGCAGCTCGTGAAGCAACTAACTGGGTAAGTTTAGAGAGATGAATAAAGAGCATGGTATTTAGTATTGGGATGTGAATGCTGAGTCCAGAAAATGAAGCAGATCGCCTAAAAAAACGAAGTAGATTTGCAAAATAATGTAGCAGATAATGAAAACAAAAATAATGTAAAAATACTAGCTGGCCCACCCGGCATTGCTCAGGTATATCATCGTTTTCTGGATCCCAATGACAACACTCTTAAGTTCAATGATATTGTTGGAATGGAAATTATAAAGGTATATAGGGAAGACTACATTTTCATAGATATATCTGCACTATAGCGCCACTTTTCGGATTAAAATTTTGCCAAATAAGAAGTTTCGTAACAGACCCCAGCGCCACCTAAGGGGTAGTTACATTACACATAAGCCTTAGTTACTCTTAACAACATCAGTTATCTGCGCTTAATAGGTCTAGCCATTTCCGAGATAAGTTGGAACAAATATCCAGAGACAAAAAGTGACTTCTTCGATTTGCCAAAATAAATCAATACAGAACATTTTATAAAAAACAAGTTAAACGAAGTAGAAATAAGTTGCTAAGTAGCAGATGCATAAAAATAAATAAATGAAGTAGATTGGCAGCACTGCGTTGCATCTCCTGTACTTGAGAATGTAAATTTTTCCATGGGACACATTTTTTTCCGCACTCGTACAGTAGCAAGAGTTCTCAAAGATCTCGATATACACAAATCCGCTGGCCCGGATGGCCCCCGATTCTTCTGAAGAGGTATTCTTCCACACTGACAAAGCCACTGCGTAAGTTTTTCCATCGCTCCTACTCTTCTGGAATCTTTCCTAGAAGATGGAAAACAGCATTTGTCCAGCCTGTCCCTAAGAAAGGTGACCCATCCTCCCCCTCCTCCTTTCTTTCTAAGGTCATGGAAATGCTGATTAACTGTCTGCTTAAGGAATATCTCGAAGATCGAAAGCTTCTCCATGACCGTCAGTATGGCTTGCGCAGCAACCGTTCCACTGGTGATCTGATGCCATATCTCACCGAACAGTGGAACAAATCTTTACATCGCTTTGATGAATTTAAGATTATTGCTCTTGATATCTACAAGGCATTTGATAGAGTTTGGCATGAAGCTCTCGTATCGAAATATATGTAAATAAAATATAACGAACATTTTTTTTTCAAATGCAAGTGCTTTTTTAGAAAATGGGCTTCTTTTATAAAAGGGTGTCGATTGACCTCCTCCCCCCCCCCCCCCCCCCATAGTCAAAACAATTCTTGTCTCTAGTCTCACTATAGAAATCTGTTATTATTTTCCAACAAAATTATAAAAAAAGTGGGTTTGGTAAATTTTAATTTTCTCGAAAATTGGTAATATTTTTCAGCGATCAATTAGGAATTAGTAGAAGTAACAAATACTAAAATAAATGTTGTTGCCAACCTCTCAATTTTGAATAAAAGTCAATATGAACTATTTTTTTTATTTTTTTTTCTATTTTTTTTATAGATATTTAAAGATTTAAAAAATAATACGATAGAACAGATTTTTGGCTTTAAAAAAGGTATAGCACATTATTTTAAGTGTTTCCGTCATTTTTAAATATATTGTGATGTGGCAGGAAGTTTAGATATTTGGAGGATACATTTTGTAAACTAACGACATCTGTTGGATTCATTGTGTACAACAACCAACATTCATTGTGAGCGACTAAAAGTATGCTACATATTTGCAATATGTTTTGACTGAGTACTAAATCGAACTTGAAGTACTAATTCGAGACTCGAATTAGTACCGAAACTTAGATTGTGCCAGAAGCAGACAGAAGCTTCCAGAAGCTTGTAAACTTGTATAAATACAAGAGTAGATTGCAATGAAAGTTCAGTTTATTTTCGAAAGTCGAATTGTTAACTACTGGAAGCGTTAGTAAAAAGTGATTGAATTATAAAAACGTATTTGAATTGTGAATAAGTGGAATAAGTTATATTTGAACTGAAAGACGTTGTGTTTCATAGAATAAAGAGATTTGTTGTATTATTTTAGAATTTCGATTGAGTTTTATTTATCGAACCTCAGGCCAAAATATCACAATATTTTTTCCAATGCAAGTGTTTTTTTTAGAAAATTGCCCCTGCTGTCTAAATGGGAGGAGATAGACCCCCTACTCGTAAAAAAATGTTTGTATTTTGTCCCTCTACATGAAAATTCATCTACCCGTTTTAAAAATATTGCTTTTTGAAAAATGTTTTTTAAAAAAAAATATTAAAAACTTACATTCTCCTGAATATCAAGAATAAGGAAAGTCAATGACAAAAAAAGCTCTTATGGGAGGTACCGGATTTATCCCACCGTCATATTTGTTTTACCAAAATTTAATGTACATTGATTATTTACATACAAAATTCGGAAAAATGGCATACTGTCGAAACATCAAAGAACTTCAACAAAAAAACGTGGAGGAAACACAAAGTTTTTATGAAGAAGTCCATGGATAAGAACGAAAGTGATGATGATGACAACTTGACAACATCCTATTAGTATTCCTAAAATTAAGGAACTCCTTACCGTATATCCTTGTTTAAATCTATCATGTAAAAAGACAATTTTAATAAATTCGTTGAATATATATATATTTTTTCCTTTTCGGAAAACCAGAGGTATCGTGAGTTACTAAATTTATGTAACGTGAGTTACATGCTTGTTTTTGTTTAAAATATTTGACAAATATAGTTCTCTTCACTGATTTTGTAAATATTGTTGTATATATAACTAAAAATTTGTTTGAATCATAAATTTCGCAGAAATCTTTAATAGTAACGGGACTCTAATAACAAAGTGTTCGAAAACGGTAACGTGAGTTACTAGCACTATTTTTACTTGCTATTACAGGGACTATAAGGCAAGCTTAGGATTCGTTAATATTAAAAAAATTGAGATAACAATCAAATATGACATTACGATAATAGAGAAGTCTAAAAAAGTGATCGAGAAAAAATGTCTGTCTGTCTGTCTGTCCGGGTGTATATCGATCTGCAGCCTAAACAGGTTAAGCGATTGCGTTAAAATTTGGTAAGTGTGTATCCTCAGAGGGGAAATTGAAATTTTATTTTTAGAGCTAAAAATAACGGTACTTGTCATACGACAGTTTAGGAAAAGCTTATTTTTCTCGAAAACGGCTCCAACGATTTTGATGAACATTTTTGAGAATTTTTATTTGTTGGTATTGGCTATCATTTGATCAGAGCCACATATACGGGAAAAGTCTATTAACGGGACCTTTCATATAACGGTTTTTTTAATTTTTGGCTTTCTCGGTAACGGCTCTACGGGTTTATGTGAAATTTTATACTAGAAAAGATGTAGATAGTCGAATTAATTCTGCATATCAAAATTTTGAATAACTTTTTTTCTAATAAAAATTAATTTTTTAATTTTTTTTTGAAAAATCAAATTTTTAAAACTAATCAAAAAAAATATTTTAAATTTTATATTCACATGTACATATATTAATAAACTCTTAAAACTGCATACCAAAATTTAAAAATAATTTTTTTTCAAAAAACGTACTATAATTTTCGAAATACTTTTTTTCATAAATTCTTTGTTATAACGGGTGATTTTTTTGAGGTTAGGATTTTCATGTATTAGTATTTGACAGATCACGCGGGATTTCAGACATGGTGTCAAAGAGAAAGATGCTCAGTATGCTTTGACATTTCATCATGAATGGACTTACTAACGAGCAACGCTTGCAAATCATTGAATTTTATTACCAAAATCAGTGTTCGGTTCGAAATGTGTTTCGCGCTTTACGTCCGATTTATGGTCTACATAATCGACCAAGTGAGCAAACAATTAATGCGATTGTGACTAAGTTTCGCACTCAGTTTACTTTATTGGACATTAAACCAACCACACGAATGCGTACAGTGCATACAGAAGAGAATATTGCGTCTGTTTCTGAGAGTGTTGCTGAAGACCGTGAAATGTCGATTCGTCGCCGTTCGCAGCAATTGGGTTTGTGTTATTCGACCACAAGGAAGATTTTACGCAAAGATCTTGGTGTAAAACCGTATAAAATACAGCTCGTGCAAGAACTGAAGCCGAACGATCTGCCACAACGTCGAATTTTCAGTGAATGGGCCCTAGAAAAGTTGGCAGAAAATCCGCTTTTTTATCGACTAATTTTGTTCAGCGATGAGGCTCATTTCTGGTTGAATGGCTACGTAAATAAGCAAAATTGCCGCATTTGGAGTGAAGAGCAACCAGAAGCCGTTCAAGAACTGCCCATGCATCCCGAAAAATGCACTGTTTGGTGTGGTTTGTACGCTGGTGGAATCATTGGACCGTATTTTTTCAAAGATGCTGTTGGACGCAACGTTACGGTGAATGGCGATCGCTATCGTTCGATGCTAACAAACTTTTTGTTGCCAAAAATGGAAGAACTGAACTTGGTTGACATGTGGTTTCAACAAGATGGCGCTACATGCCACACAGCTCGCGATTCTATGGCCATTTTGAGGGAAAACTTCGGAGAACAATTCATCTCAAGAAATGGACCGGTAAGTTGGCCACCAAGATCATGCGATTTGACGCCTTTAGATTATTTTTTGTGGGGCTACGTCACGTAGTCTAAAGTCTACAGAAATAAGCCAGCAACTATTCCAGCTTTGGAAGACAACATTTCCGAAGAAATTCGGGCTATTCCGGCCGAAATGCTCGAAAAAGTTGCCCAAAATTGGACTTTCCGAATGGAGAACCGATGAGATTTTGCAAATTTTATGCGTTTTTTTTAAAAAAAAAGTTCTCAAGCTCTTTAAAAATCACCCGTTATAAGACGTACTTTATTTTTACTAAAACCGTTTAGTATTGTGTTTTGGATAGGTTTTATAAGTTCAAACTGTGTTACTTAGGCACATAAGAGCAAGTATTTGCGACCCAGTCGTGCCCATTTTTTTTTTTTTGTTATTTTGAGTTTAAAGTTAATTTTTTTTTTTTCAAAAACTATACCCAAATTAACCTAAAATTAAGTGCGTATTTCTATCTCTGAGAAAAAAGTATAACAGTTACTTTCTTTATTTTAAGTAATGTTTAAGAAAATTGTACCTCCCGCCTAAAAGGGGGTTATAGACCCCCTATCATAGTATAAGTACTTATATTTAGTCCCTCTAAAAGAATCCCATATTATTTTGCAGCTCCAAAGTTATCGTACTCTACCGAAATATGTAGACAACGTAAACACGTAAATACCAAACAAATTATAAGATAGTGGGTTTGATTTTTTTTTTCTCGAAAACTAGAATAATATCATCTTGTTTTCAGTCTTCAATTAAAAATTAATAGGGGTAACATCTATTAAAAGAAAATTTAGTAAACATCTCAATTTTGAAAATAATCAATATGAACTATTTTTTTTCTATTTTTTTTCTGAAATTTTGAGTTTGAAATAAGTTTTTTCAAAAGTTTTTATAGATATTTAAAGATTTAAAAAAAAAACTATTTCATATAGCAGATTTTTAGCTTTAAAAAATGACAGCACATAATTGTGTGTGTTATTTTGACATTCTACAGAGGAGATCTTTCAATCTTGTTTTTAGCTACAAATTAACGGTACCTGTCATATAACCGTTATGTAAAAGCTTATTTTTCTCGATATATATGGTCGGCTAATAACGGTACCTCCTATAGGACCGGTTTTTTTTCTTCGACTTTCTCGAAAACTCGTGATCCGATTTCAATGAAAATTGATATTCAAGAAGATCTAGGTAGCCTAAATACTGTCAACGGCCTTGGCTCCGATAAATCATCGCTTCCCGTGCGATCTGAGAATCTTGGTTTTACCGGATTCAATGAAGACAATCTGGCAAATGCCACCGTCGCCGAGCGAAATGGGCCAAGTTCCCTGCTCATCTCGAAGGTCGAACTACAAATGATCTTCGCATCATTAAAGAAAAAGAAGTCAGCAGGAGTCAATGGTATACCCAATGTTGTACTAAGACATCTCCCCGAGGATGCAATTAACATATACACAACACTGTTCAACAACGCGCTGAATAATGCATATTATCCAGTGAGTTGGAAGACAGCTGTGGTACATCCTCTCCCCAAAAAGGGAAAGGACAATTCCAATCCGGCAAATCTCCGGTCGATAAGTCTTCTTCCGAGTATCAGTAAGGTATTTGAAAAGGTTATCAATAGAGCTCTGTCCAAGTGGGCCGAGGACAAAAATATAATTCCAGACACCCAGTTCGGCTTTAAGGCGGGACATGACACAATTCATGCCGCGTCAAAGTTAGTATCTGCTGTCCAATGGAACAATGCTAGAAATCAATGCACGGGCGCCTGTCTGGTTGATTTGGAGAAGGCTTTCGACACCGTATGGTTAGAAGGTCTTTATCTGAAGTTTACCAGATGGGGCATAAGTTTTTTACGACATGCTTAATGGTAGAAAGTTTGTTGTCAAGAGTGGCAATGTAACATCTACCACAACGTTTGATATTAAAAACGGTCTGCAACAGGGAGCGGTGAACTCACCGATTCTCTTTAGTATTTACACCAGCGATCTCATTGGGAGTCTACCTCATGCAATTGCGTATGCCGATGATTTAGTTGCGTACAGAACAGGTCCAAAAGTTGAAGTCATCAGAATTCTCTTGCAACGTGATTTCGATAAAATTCAGCAATATTGTAATGATTGGAAGCTGAAAATTAACTTCCAGAAATGTGAAACTATCCTGTTAAGAACCCCTTTGTCTGGGGCCTCTAGGGATACGAGAAAGAACTGGCGCAAGCTAGTGATCGCTGGGCCACATGGACATCCACTGGCAAGTAAAAATGTAGTAAAGTACCTTGGCATCTGGTTGGATCAGTATCTATATTTCAATCGACATATAGAGGCTGCTCTGGCCAGGGCTAGGGGAGCTTTTGCCCTGACAAGACGGTTGTTTTATTATAGCAGCCGCCTTGATAGCAAGGTGAAAGTGATTTGCTACATGGCCCTTATCAGGCCGATGATTGCCTACGGATGCCCTGTGTGGTTCAACGTTGCACCATCTCTAATGGAAAAGATTCGGGAGTTCGAGAGACAGTGCCTACGCACATGTCTCGGTCTTTATAGAACACCAGAGTCGGAGTACAAACACTATTATTCCAACGAGGTCCTATACAACGGGGCCAATATAAACAGGATAGATAACTTTTCCGCTCATTCGCGGACACATTTCAAGGGCGATGACCTCAACTAATGGACAAATCTTCGGGGCTTACTACCCCCAAGATGAATATTTTGAAAGCACACGTTCGAGTGGTTTTATCCCGCCCGAGGCTTTCCTATACCTTGATAGTCGAGGGCTGATTCAGGATAGATCGGCGATACCGTTGATCTACCACGTCGGCCGCAGAACAGTCGATTGGCGGCTCCTCTACGACCGAAACATAGTCGCTGGGAGCGAAGCAGAGCGCCTCCGTTTCAGTAGGGCCGTGCCCGACCGGGATCGGAAGGAAGCCCTAGATCAGGTCCACCAATTTTGGTGGCTTAGCTAAAACCCGACTATTTTCAGTCGACATAGACGAAATATCGCCTATGGCCGACTTACATATATCTTTAGTATCTAAGTTAGGTAGGGCAGTTGCGGCGGCACCAAAAAAAAAAAAAAAAAACACGAAAATCCAACAAAAAAATGTTAAAATAAAAAAAGGCTGCTGTGGCTGTTGTAATTTTAAGTATTTAAGGTTTATTTTAACTAAGTTTAAGCTTATTTTTAGTTTATTTTAAGTAAGTTTTTAAGTAGCTTAAGATAGATTAAAAAATGATAATGATGACCTAGTTTTTAAATTTTTCTGGGTAAAAAATAAAACCCCAATATAATTAAGATAATTTTAAGTTATTTTTAGGCTGAAAGGCAATTAAATTAAGTTAAAGATTAATTTAGAGCGCCCGCATAGGGCCAGTAAGTTAATTAAGATGATAGTTTTAGCTAGTTTTAAGATTTTTGTCTAGCATTTAAGTAGATATAAGTAAAAGTAAAATAAAAATCATTTAAAAGTAAAAAAAAAGCATCGCTTCCCGTGAGATCAGCGAAATCAAGCATCGTTGCTCGTGGTTAGTGGAAAGATGGCGGACCGTCTCGAAACCAACTGCGTGCTGTTGACATATGTTATGTGTTTTCTGTTTTTCCGTCCTCTCTCTATCTTCTGTTCTGTCCTGTATCAATGTCGTCTTATGTGTTGTCTTTGTAATTGTCTGAGCCGATGGCCTCAGCAGCCAGTGCTCATAAGTGTCTCTGCTTCGTAGATTTATCTACGGAGCAGATCAATATGTAATGTAATGTAATGTAGCCTAAATAATTTTGCATTAATTTTGTTCTAGAACTTTTTTTTGTATTTTTAATAATTTTTAATTTTTTTGAAAAATCAATATTTTGAAAACGGCTAAATGATTTTTTTTTAAATTTAGATTTTAAATGTACCTTATTTTTGTGCTTAAGTTTGTATTCTTGAATTATTTTTTTTTAATTTTTTTTAAAAAGTTGTTAAAAAAACGTTTTATTTAAAAACGGCTTCTACGATTTTTTTACATTTCCTAATTAAATAAAATGGCGTTTCAATTATTTCACCCAATACAATTTAACGCACTTCATTCGAACAATCCAAAGTCACAAAAATCGAATAAATGCTTTGATGTTCAATGATGAGCAAATACGTACGATCGAGTCGTGCAATTTATTTTCCGGGCGCGCGACCACTTTGGAGCTCGTGTGGCATTAGCCTAATTTTCTCATAGAAAACCTCTATAAGCCACAAAGATCACCCAAGTTACAGTTGGTTTCACAGACAGGCGTTCGTTCTTTCTTAAAAGTACACAGATATTCCATACACAATAAACATATTAAATTCATGATGTACATACATATCTATGTATGTGTTGTGTTATTATTTACTAAATTTCCAATCAATTATGCGAATACTTCGAGAAGAATCTAACTTTCCTGCCAAGAACAAAACACAGTGTGTGCGATAGAGGGATACAGCCAAGAACCAACCTCTGAAGATAAATTGTTTGCTTGCTGACACCTCCGTTCTTATCATAGAAGCTCCCATCACGCTATTGTCATTGCCCCGGCGAATGTGGAACAAGTAAGAAAAAATGGCTTGAAGCGTTGAAATAGGTGACAGAAGAGAGTACCTTCACCAGCAGGATTTGTTTGGGCTGTAGGAATGTTTTTTTTTTTTTTTTTTTATTATTATTATTTGTTAGCAGAGGGCTCTACAGAGTGATGATGATGATGATGCTGATGATTGGAAGATAAATCGATTTATTTATATTGTGCTGTTGTCCTCTGGTCCGTTCCATCGATTGAGAGGGTCGGGATTTAATATTATTTTCACTGGGCTTTAAGAAGGCTTAGAATGTACGTAAGTATTTATTGGAAACTAATATGGTTGAGTCTGAGTGTTGTGTACTTTGTGTTATCAAGTGTGCAAAAATAGTTAGATTTTTAAAGTGAAAATACAAATATTTGTCATCTTTAACGATTGGATATTTCTAAATTTAGATGAATTCGACACAAGGTACAAGGACACTCAATGAATCACGAAATTAGCAACACAAAAATGAAGCACTTTTATTTTGATTGAAGTTTTGTGTAAAAGGATAAGGGAACAAAAAAAAAATAGCATTGTAACCTTGAAATTGATTGATTGATTGAATTTTCTTCGGATGATTGCACAACCAAGTGATTTATTGCACGTTACAGCTTAAAGTTTACAGAATAAATGGCGTTTCAAGAAATATGGCAACATTAATGTTTTTAAGTTTTTACCAACGAAATAGTATCTGTAAGGGTGTATAGTAGGATGGAGCGCGGATGTATGGATTTTTATTTTTTTTAAGCTTCGAAGTTCTAATAGGGGGGATTTGTGCGTTATGTCACAAGTTTAAAAAATCGTGAGTTTTTATTAACTTCGGTTGAGATCTTTTGCCTCCGCACCGACTTCAAAGTTTTTTAATTTTTGTTCAAGATCCTCGTACTATGTTAGTAGCCTTGGGCATTGTATATACATTTTCTATAGTACTCTCATGGTGGTCATTTTTCGTCTGGCCATCTTCCTGGTTGATTCAGAACTAACTCTAAATAGTGGAGATTAGAACCTTTACCGATATTTTACCAGTATTTAATAAACTTTTGTTGTCTGTACTTATTCTATATTCACACCAATTGGCAATTTTAGAACGCCTCATTGCGACTTGATTCAGAACTAAAAAACGATGCTCCATGATAGTACTATATGCAGTGTATATACAAAGCCTTGGGTTAAAAATAAAATGTTTTGAAATAAGGACGATAAAATTTATTGATGTTTATTGTTTTAAAGTAAAGCGCTTAATTCATTAATTACTGAGACATGGTTAAAAGAAAACTTTCTATCTTCCGAAATGTTTGATGCATCGTGTGGATCGTCCTATTGAATCTGGAATGCAACGTGGAGGTGGAGTTTTAATCGCTGTACGTTCTTCGTTAGCTAGTCGGCAGTGCGATTTACCTACATATTCATCTTTCTTTGACCAACTTTGTGTGCATGTTATCACTAAAGATCATGAATTTTGCTTTATTGTAAGTTACATTAGACCGAATGTCTATTTGACTTATGTCAAATATAATCGGAGTGGTGAAAGAGTTAACAACTAACTAGTTTCCATGTTTGTTAGGTGACTTCAACGTTGGTGACATAGATTGGTGCTTTGTAGCTGATGAACAAATCCTGATGCCATTTAATGTTACGTCAGGCATAGAAACTGAAGTTGGTGACTCTGTAGCTTTGCTAGGTTTATTTCAAATAAATCATTCCAAAAATATATTAGGTAGAATATAAGATCTTATTTTTTGCAATAATGATTATAAATACTATCTGTATGAATCATATTTTCCTTTGGTTAATAATCAACTTCATCATAAAGCAGTTAATGTAATTTTTGAATTTAATGAATTTAACCAGAAGTGTGTAACTGATAACTGCGTTAACTATAATTTTAATAAGGCCGATTCTTTTCAAAATCATCCAAGCCTTTCAAATATAATGTTGGTAGTATGAAAATATGTATATAATATTCGCGGCCTGTAGTACCACTAAAGCAATGACGACCATGGTCATAACTCCGGTTTTAGACATCGGAGAGCAAACTGATTTTTTACGTGCAGTCTCCAAACATGTCCTAAGATCTCCTAAAAATGTCATTGAAATCGATTGAGCCGAAAAAAAGTAGTTAGCGTGCCAAACATAATTTTAATTGTTCTTTATATATGTTATGTATATATTGATACGCCTCCAGGAGCGTGAAAAATCACGTGTCAGAAAATAATTTTTTTCACTCAAGTCTTTACATGTCCATATCTTATTATGTAGAATTTCTAGCTGAGTATGTTTTGCATTGTGGGATAAGTATGTAATCCAGCTATCCGATCGACGTACTACAAATGCCTTGAAAAAAATAACTGCACTGGGTCCACGAAATCCAAATCTAGATAAAATTTGAATTAACCATCCCTAAATATAATCGCAAAGTTGCATTAAGTTCCGACCTTTTTCGACCTAAAACTAACTGTCGACTGGACTACAAATATGTGTTTTTCTCAATTCTTCAAAAATCCAATCTTACTTTCTTTTTCCAGTCCAGTCAAGGAATGAGTTGTAGAGTGCGTGAGCAGAAATTTGTTCAGGGTATCTAGCGGGTTAACCTATACAAAGTCCTGATGTCTTGGGGGTGAGCTAGATCAGAGGGTTAAGTAGGTTAAATAAAGGTCATATAATTATCTAAAACACAAGCTCGGAAAAAATTTAATTAAAAAAAAAAATGTTTTTCCACTTATTTTATTTCTAACCTATTGGTCAGGGGCAAAATCACTTGAATTAAGTTGTAGAATTCCCTTTTAGAATATATATAGAAATGCAGATGAATCACCAACCAGTCTACAGTTACAGCTACATATTTCAAAACCGTTCATAACTTTTTATCATTTTCTAAACAAGTTGTTTTCATCACATTCTTTACTCACAACTTTTTGTCATTCGTGTCCATACTTTAAAGCTCTGTTGAGCCAGTCAACAGGGCTAATGAGAGGAAGAAGAGGTTAAAAAGGAAGGGAAGTGGGCACAGTAAATCTGTGGCTTGATCAGTGTCGATCGATCCTAAGCTCGTAGTAGACGGACGTCGAGGTGCGCGCACAAATAATTAAACAAAAGTCAAAACAATAATTATTGCGCGTTGTTATCGCGAGTGCTTTAAAAAAAATAATAATACACTCGTTAGAGAAATTGGAAAAAAAACCCTCGCGTGTGCTGTAAAAAAAAAGAATAATATTCACTCGCGTCGTAGGATGAATGATAAAGATGCCCACTCGCGCTGAGGAAGAAAAAAAAAATAAATTAAACGCATTCGCATAACAAATTATCCTCTAATCTGTCCCAAGACCTTTGTGCTTAACTGCCTCTTTCTTATCTACTGTACGCATCGTATGACCATACAATGCTTGCGGTAAATAGATAAGGGCATCTGAATTTGTCCTATTGTGCTGAATGTTTAGATTGATTGTTTGTAAACAGGCTGCCTTATGAGCATAACACCTAAGACAGTTTGATTATTACAGAAGTTAATTTGGATTTTCACTGCGCAGTTCGACTTAATCAGAGTTGTGTTTTTGTATGTAAGTATTTTTAAATGGTAAGTGATTTTTGTGTCGTGTATTCAAATGTTCGTGGTATAAGAAAGAATTTCTTTCACGTGTACGTCAACACTGTTCAATACAGGCCAGCTGTTTTGGCATTAAGTGAAACCCAGGTTGGAGTAAATACTGATTTATCAGAATTTGCTCTACATGGGTATAGCTTGGTGCCATTACTTTTTCCCATCATGGTCTCGTGGTCTATGTTAGGAATGATATTGCTTGCCAGAGCCTTCCCTAATATGGGCAATGTTCCAACACGGACTTTAACTTCTTATGGCTCAAATTCACTGTCCGCAAGCATGTCATTCATTATTGTTTTATTTACAGGAGTCCAAATCTTGACAGTAATTCGACTTGTAATGAGTTCGATGCACTGTCTGATTCCACCTCGAAAATTGTTTCCCTTTGTCCTCGCACTGAAATCGTTATTACGGGCGATTTCAATGTACACAATTCCAATTGGCTCCGCTATTCTGGTCAGACAACACCCGAAGGAAGGTATGTCGAGCTCTTTGCCGGGTTACATCACCTTACCCAACTGATCGATGTGCCAACGCGTATACCGGATGTTGCTGGGCAAGCCGCCCATACTCTTGACTTGTTTCTTACTTCTCACCCTGATAAATATACCATTAGTGTTACTTCTCCATTTGGCACTTCAGACCATTGTATCATTTCAGCTAATTTCTCATCCTCCACCCATCCAGTTAAAGAAAAACTTCCCACCAGGACCGTTGGGCAATACGAGAAAGCCAACTGGGACGACCTGAATATTTTTTTCCGAAACTTTAACTGGTCACTATGCTTCCTCGATAGTGACATTGATGCCAGTGCTGAAATGATCACAAATGTGATTCTTCTAGGGATGCGTGCTTTTATTCCTAACAGAGTAAAAAGCATCAAACCTAAAGAAAAGTCTTGGTTTAATTCTGATTGTAAAGAAGCTATCAGGCTCAAAGAAGTAAGTTTCCGTTCTTACAAAGCCAACCCTACAGAGGAAAATCGGAAAAAGCACAAACAAGCAAGGAACTCATGCAACTCCGTTATTGAAAGAACCAAATTTTTGCATGACCAAAAATTACGGCAAAAAATTCTGCAGTGTCCCAAAGGCAGTAAAAATTGTTGGTCATTTGTAAAAAATATTAAAAAATTCCTCAACATCTTCGGTTCCAACGCTCATCGACAACAACAAACCAATTGTTTACTCTTCAGAGAAGGCAAACTTGCTCGCCGCCCATTTCGCTGCCAGCTCCACGCTGCCGCATAGTAACGTTGCCCCACCTGTACTTGAGAATGTAAATTTTTCCATGGCACAGATTTTTTCCGCACTCGTACAGTAGCAAGAGTTCTCAAAGGTCTCGATATACACAAATCCGCTAGCCCGGATGGTATACCCCCGATTCTTCTGAAAAGGTGTTCTTCCACACTGGCAAAGCCACTGCGTAAGCTTTTCCATCGCTCCTACTCTTCTGGAATCTCTCCTAGAAGATGGAAAACAGCATTTGTCCAGCCTGTCCCTAAGAAAGGTGACCCATCCTCCCCCTCCTTTTACCGACGACCCATAGCACTGACATCCCTTCTTTCTAAGGTCATGGAAACACTGATTAACCGTCAGCTTAAGGAATATCTCGAAGATCGAAAGCTCCTCCATGACCAGTCAGTATGGCTTCCGCAGCAACCGTTCTACTGGTGATCTGATGGCATATCTCACCGAACAGTGGAACAAATCTTTACATCGCTTTGGTGAAAGTAAGATTATTGCTCTTGATATCTCCAAGGCATTTGATAGAGTTTGGCATGAAGCTCTCATATCGAAAATGCGTGCTTTTGGGATCGATGATACTCTTGTTCGTTGGATTAGAAGCTACAATACAAGTTGTATTGGCAGGATTCAAGTCTGATTCCCACAAAATAAATTCTGGTGTCCCCCAGGGCTCTGTTCTGTCTCCGACTCTTTTCCTCATTTTTATAAATGATCTTCTGTCTGTTACTTCTAATCCACTTAACTGTTTTGCTGACGACTATACCCTCAGCTTTTCATATTCGTTCGATAATTCACGTCCTTCGCCTTCGGACGTACAATTGCGTTTGTGCCGTATGTAAAGCTCATTAAACTCCGATTTATACAGCATTGTCAAATGGGGTAATAGGAATCGTGTGGAGTTTAATGCTTCGAAAACTCAATGCTGTCTTCTGTCGTTGAAGCTAAACATACCCCCAATGCCATTGTCCATGAATGGCACTTACATCGAAGCTCTCAGTACTCGGTATGTGTGTCAACGACGACTTCCGTTGGAACGACCATATATTTGAGATCGCTAAGAATGCTGCTAAGTGCTTAGGTTTTCTGTATCGGTGTAAGAAGTACTTTTCCCCATCTGATCCGGCTACAATTTATAAAGCGTTTATACGCCCTAAACTCGAGTATAACTCCCACCTCTTGGCAGGTGCTTCACAAACATCGCCTCCCCTGCTTGATAGAATACAAAATCGAGCGTTATGATTGATAGGAAATAGAACTGCCGCTGAAACAATTGCCCCTCTCGAACAACGACGCAATGTTTCTATCCTTCTTTATTTTATCGTTTCTTTTATAAAAAATGTTCACTCGAGGTAGCCAGCTGCATTCCTCCCCTTAAAAGTTTTGCCCGTAATACTCGTCTTGTTGTGAAATATAGAGATTCTTTTTTTAGCCGTACAACACGACTTTGGAATGGTTTACCCGTTGAGATTTTCCCTTGCCATTTCAATTTGCAAGCATTCAAAACCAATGTTAATCGACACCTCCTATCTCTCCCCTCCAGTGTGTTACATTAAAAGGGAAACAAATAATCCCTTGTGCGTGCGTTAATTATATAAAAAAAAAAAAAATTGTGTCTCCAATCAAATGGAAATATGGTTAATTACACATTTGAATTTTTTACTGATTCGTTTTCTTGATCGCTAATATTGGGGCTTAAGCCCTAAGGACAACGGCTTTCCTTATACAATAATGTACATATTGTAATTTAATATTTATTTTTGTACATATTTTTATTACATTCCACACTTTTTCCATAATATTACCCAAACAACTTCTTTACAAAACCCTATTTTTCTTTGTTGTTAATATCAAATATATGAAACGAAGGGATGTATAAATCATATTCGGGAAACCCTGTAGGAATGTTAGGTTTCTTTGTTCTGCGGTTATGAAATCTCTTCCAAGCAACAAAAGACTAAACATACTCAAGAGTCAAGAACAACAAAAATACTTTCCGATTTCTTATCTACCATAATTTATCCTCCATACCAATAGATACTTTTATCAAAGCCATCTCCTTTACCGCTGCTTGCGTTAGGTGGGTTGCGGCCGTCCACCACAACCATTTCATCTGTAGTCAAGAAAATGTGCCCTCAATCCTCACTCCTGCTGGTATTAACAAAACGGCTAAAGTAAAAAAAATTAGGGTAATAAAATGACAGTATAATGTTTAAACTAAAATACAAGCAACCTAAAGAGAACAAAAATAAGGATAGGAAATTCAACTAGTAAAAAAGTACTCTTAACGTACACGACTGTGTTGTACGCAATTGCTCTGCAGGTAAGAGTAATATTAACTAGTAAAATAATAAAACAGTTTTGGCAACCACCGAACGAAATAACCCCCCAAACGGAAAATGAAATAACCCCCCTAATCGAAGTTGAAATAAGTCCCCAAAAAGGTATGAAATAAGTCCCCAAAGGGTTGGGTTCTCACTTTTTGTATTCCCTCTTTCTTAATTCATAATACCCAACAACAAATTTTTGGTATGTATGGGAAAGCCTGCACCCACACATGGCTTCTTTCAATGTTGAATTTGGGGACATATTTCATCATGAAAAAAAACCCCAATTTGAAGAATGAAATAAGTCCCCAAAAATTTTGGGGACTTATTTCATATGAAGCAAATCCCCATCTCCATAAAAATTTGGGGGGTTATTTCCATGTTATGAAAAGACATTTTTTCTTTGCAAGACATACAATTTTAAAATTAAAATTTTATTCTTGTTAAAATACTGAAAGTACAGTTAATCAAACAAATTAAGGAAACATTATTTTGGTATTTTTTTGATTGTGATTGTGTGTGATGTACCTGATCTGGAGGAAAATGAAGTTGACTGTGCGTCGCTAGGCTTATATCGAGGAAGTCACCGGGATTCGATGGACTGACTTGCGGAATGGTGAAAGCCATTTGGGCAATGGTTTCCGAATACCCGATGGCTCTTTACTTGAGCTGCTTCAGGGAGAATTATTTTCCCCTGGAATGGAAGTGCGCAAAGGTTGTGGTGCTGCTGAAGTCCAACGGTGGGGTTAGGACTTATCTTAGATCTTATCGTGGCAATAGTCTCCTTCCGGTGCTTGGAAAAGTGCTGGAAAGAGTCATGGTGGACAGACTGATAGAGTGCATTCCTGAACAGAGTCCATTACAGTTTGTTTTTATACCAGGTCGCAGTGACGAAGATGCGTGGCTGCTTGTTAGAGACACGGTTAGTGGATCCGTTCATAAATATGTCCTTGGCATATTTGTTGACTTCAGAGGCACTTTTGAGTACCTCGACTGCTCTGCTGTTAAGCAGAGGTTGGCTGAAGTGGGTTGTCGCGAGGCTGCTATTTGGGGCTCGGTCACGTTGGAAGTGGAAAGGCGATGCCCTCAGGGGTCTATTGATGGGGCTACATATATTTGGAACCTAATGATGGATCCTCTGCTGCAGTGTCTTTCTTCCTGGCAGTCGTACTGCAGGTGTATTGCCTATGCTGATGATCTTCTTGTCCTTATTGAAGGACAGTCTCATGCTGAGCTTGAAAGTAGGGGCACAGAGGTTGTGGGAATGGTTGATGCCTGGGGGGCGGGTGTTGGAGTGGAAGTTCCTTTGGAAAAGACATGTATGATGTTGCTCAAGGGCAAATTGTTATTGAGTGGGCTTCCGCTCGTTCGTGCATCTGGCGGAAGCCTAAGGCACTTGCCGAAAGTTAAGTATCTTGGGGTTACCATGGGTGAGAGATTGAGTTTTCTTCCTCATCTGGAAATGGTGAGATCAAAGCTCACCTCTCTAGTTGCAACGGTTTCTAGACTCTTGAAGTGTGCCTGTGGTCTGTTAGGCTTGTAGCACGTATTGCGGAGGCAGCGGCAGCCTTTGGTTCTGATTGATTGATTGCATGTGTGCTCTGAATATGGGTATCCGTGACAGGGCTGTTCTGTTCAGGGATGTGATGTTTGCTAGGTGGCAGTCTAGTTGGACTGATGGGGAGACTGGCAGGGCAAATTTCCACACCCTTGCGTCGATGCAGCATGTCGCTCATCATGGGCTTTTTGCTGACCAGCCATGATTCTTTGAATATACATTTCCACAAGAGGGCCTTCAGGATTGGATTGAAACTGACTGTGGATGCATTTTCATAATATGAGGGCCTTGGCATATTTCACATATTAGGAAAAGTTTTGGTCTGCACGGAGAGCGATAGCGCAATATATACAGATTTCGTAGTCTCGAAGTTAGGTTTCCCGATTTTGAAAGCAAATTGTGGACAATCTGTCACATAATGTTGTTCCCTGAATATGAAGCATATTTTCGTCTGCTGTGACTGGATTTATGCACGTACTATGGTGTGCGGAATCCAAGACAGATCTTTTCGCACCTGGGTTTTTGGCTGCATTGCTTTGTGAACATCGTCTTGAGTTAAATGGATAGCTTGGATTTCAGCAATGCAAAACGATCGATGCTCGATGTATGGCTTCTAAGCACCAGGGAATCGAACTTTTCCTTAAATTCCTGATATTTAGAGATTTTTCCACTAAAATCTTTGATGTGAATTTCCGGGATTTTGACACCAACATGTTCGGTACGAGAACTTGTAGCTTGTAAGTTAGACTCACGTTCGATGGTGTGAGTTTTCTATGGCGTGCAAGAGTGCTTCAGTCGTTTGCAAATTCGAATTGATTACCATTGGGTAGAGTCGCTGTCTTCGCATTAATATCAATGTTCAACTGTGCCTCGGGTGTCTGTTTTTTTTCAGACGGATTGTCTCCTTGGTAGTTTTTTACCATACCTTTTTCCTCCTTTAAAAGTTCAGGGTGATGTTTTTCAACAAATTCTTTAATTTGTAAGAATATTTTTTTGATGCTTGGTATTTATGTAATTATAGGGACTAGGCAAGTTATGCATTCGTAAAAAAATATTCTAACAATCAAACATGACATTACGATGGGATAGGGAAGTCGAAGAAAGCAAATGGATTTTTCAGGAAAAGTCTTATATCGGTACCTCCCTTATAACAGTTTTTTTTTTAAATCAGAGTTTCCACTTATATATTTGACGGATTTCGATGATTCAAATTGAAATTTTCAAAAACATTTTTTTTTAAACCTTTTTTTTTGTTTTTTGAATATTTTGATGGATTAAAAAGAAAAAAACAAGTATAAACTATAGATTTATTCAAATTGACATACTCAAAATAAATTAAAATATGTTTTTGAAAAGTTTAAAAAAAAATGTTTTTGCAAAAACTTGTCAAACGATTTTGAAATGAAAAATTTCCCCAATATTTTGTTTTATATTGCTCGGTTGAGCCCTAGCCACTAGTCAAATAAAAGCAAACTTCGTCGAGCACCTAATAGGTGGGTACCTAAGTACGTCTTTTATAGAAATTCATGATCATAACAGCACACAGAATAAATAATAAGGACGCCTATTATAAACACATAAACACGCAAAAACAACTAATAAATAAAAAAAAATTTCGATTCCTGCATGCAAAAATTAAAAAAAAAAAAGTTTTAACCCATTTCCTACCCTTGTACCCGTTTGGGTATAGAAAATTGAACAACTTTATGGTTTTACCGTTGTCTTTTTTCAAATTTGTTTTGATGAAATTTGATTGTTTTCTGTTCGTTGAGATTTTTTCAACAAGTAGGCGTGCAGTTCATTGTAAAAAAAATAAAACGGTAGTTTTTTTTATTACTCCACATCAGGTGCGATTGCAATTTTCTTAGTTTTTCGGAGGTTGGCCTATATTTTGCAATTGAACAAATATTTGTTTTATCAATTTTCTTTTTATTTTTTTTGAAATAGTTTAAAAACTTATAACAAAATCTGATAAAAATGAAGAATCAAGTGCTCATATATTTTTACGCTAGGTAAGTAATCGTAAAGTTAGGTGTACCGTACCCGCTTGGGTACAATGGGAAAAAACTGATTTTTTTTTTTAGAATGGATTTCAAAGCATTCTCCACATCATCATTTTATGGAAGGAGATTCGATAATCTTCCAAATGCAATAAATACAATCGAAGAAAATGATCGAAACGCTGTGTTTGATATTACATTTATACCACCAGATGCAGATTACAATACAGACGAGGATGAAATAGACACAGAAAATTAAGATAACGATCACTTACCCAATGATGTTCCAGGTAACATTGAACTTTTCATTAGTCAGTTAGTTTATCAGTGATAAGAGCCTCAATACCTGGGCAATTTCAAACCCAACCACGCTGGTCTAAAAGAGGTACTGATATGACGATGCACCGTTCTAAAAACTTTGAGGTAAATAAGATGAAATATGCTTTAGACAATAAGTCTCCAGTCGAAATATGTGAAACACTTTTTGATAATGAGGTAATAGAATTGATCTTGAATCAAACTAGTCTTTATGGTTCTCAACATAATCATCATAACCTCAAATCCAAAAAGAAGACGTAGAAATTTTCATAGGCATTATGGTCTACAGTGGTTATCACTCAATGCCCAGGGAGTCCATGAATTGGAAATTAGATGAGGATACAAGAACCGCATTGGTAGGAAACAACATGTCGCGAAATCGTTTTTATGACATAACAAAAATACATTCATTTCGCAGATAATAATCATTTAGATTCTGGAGACAAAATGGCAAAGCTTAGACCGCCTTTGAATCTTTTGTGCCAAAAATATCAACAATGGGGCTTCATGCACGAAAAATTATCCATTGATGAAGCCATGATCAAGTATTTTGGCCACCATTCTTCGAAACAGTTCATAAGAGGAAAACCTTTACGTTTCGGTTTCAAGAACTGGATGCTGACGAGTAGTTGTGGCTACCTATATAACTTTAATACTTATTGTGGTGCAAAAAATGTGAACGCTGATGTGTTACAAATGCCACTGGAATCTCGAGTTGTACTTGAGCTTCTAGAAAAAGTTCCATTTCCTTCTGACCACATGATATATTTTGACAACTATTTTACTTCTCATGAGCTTTTGCGATTGTTGAGAGAAAAGGGCTTCAGAGCTAAAGGGACAGCAAGAGAAAACCGAACAAAAAAATGCCCATTGAAGGTGAAAAAGAATTCAAGAAGGAAAAAAGAGGTCATTTTGAGCATATATACGACGTAAACAATAATATAATTTTTGTAAAATGGAGTGATAATAGTGTTGCCACTATGGGCACAAACTTCGATACTATCCAGCCAATGCATTATGTCAAACGTTGGTCATCAGTAGAAAAAAGAAAAGTTTTCATTCAGCAGCCGAACCTTATTGCGGATTATAATAATGGTACGGGTGGCGTTGACTTACACGATCAGTGTGTCAATGCCTATAAAATCAAAATTCGAGACAAAAAGTGGTGGTGGCCGCTTTTTACATCAATGCTAAGCTCTTCATTGGTAAACGCTTGGAAACTATATAAAGTCGCAGCTGATTCCGGAGATGACTTGCTTTCGTTTCAAAGAGATATTGCCCGATATTATCTTAGAAGATATACAATTCTCCAACCTTCGACATCAAAACGCTCCATATCTGCAAGCGTTGCTTTATCTGAAGGTCACCATTTTCCAAAGAGAATTGAAAAACCTCTTAGATGCAAAGTATGCCACATGCGAGTAAGATGGGTTTGTGAGTTCTCTGTGTTGAAAAAGAATGCTTTAAAAAATTTCATGTACAGAATTAGCAACCATATTTTCCCATTGTACCTGCTTGGGTTCAGTTTAAAAACCACACTTCCTATTTAATAAAGGTATGTTAACAAAAATTTTAAATTTTAGTTTTAAATGTCTGGTAATAAATGGGTTAGTATTGTCTATACCCACCCGGTATCTTAATTTCAGTACCTACCTTCCAACCTTAATTATAGGTACATAATATCCTAATTCCTAAATAAAAAAAAATTAAGAAAATTAAAGTGAACATCAAAGATTTTTGTGACTTGATTGTTCGAATGAAGTACGTTAAATTGTATTGAGTGAAATAATTACGCCATTATATTTCTTTCAGAAATGTAAAAGTGGTAGGAACGGTTAATAAAACGTTTTTTTTAACAACTTTAAAAAAAAATAAAAAAAAAAATAACATAAATTTAAAAACAAATTTAAAAAAAATCACGTACCTGTTTTCAAAATATTCATTTATCAAAAAAAAATAAAAAAAAAAAAATTTCGAAAGAAATTAATGCAAATTTATCTTCTTGAATATCAATTTTTATAGTAATCTGACATACAGTTTTCGAGAAAGTCGAAGAAAAAAACCAGTCCTATGAAAGGTACCGTTCTTAGCCCACCAAATTAATTTTGTTCACCGAAATACAATGCTTACCTACAACAGTACACTGTTTTTTGTTCGTAAAAATTCTTGTAGCCGTTTCCGAGAAAAATAAGCGTTTACCTAATGGTTGTACGACAGGTACCGTTAATAATTGATCTACAAAAATTGAAAAAGCCCGTTGTAGAATGCCAAAATAGCCGTATGTTCTAAATGTGAAGACGATTGGCCGAACCGTTCAGGCGCTGAGCTTAGCGCGATCTGCTAACGTGACTAGACGTGTGTTGATTGACGTGTGCGATTAACAGTTTAATATTTTCCTAAATTAACGCGGCTTTGTCCGCAACTAAGAATATTTTTTTTTTAATAATTTATTTTCTACCTGAGACAGTGACTCTTTTAAAGTGGAGAATAAAAGAAAAATAAGTGCAAATATTTCAGCTTCAATGCTGGAATATATGAACAGTGACCTTGTATCAAATCAAGACACACGCGGTGTTAACCCTGAAAATTTTGATAATTATGTACTAAGCACTAACAGTGCCCATAAATCACGTAACCATAAAAACATTTATGAACACTCATCATTGAACATGAGTGGCAACACTGGTTATTCTTGTGTTAATTGTGTACATTTATAGCTCTCGCTTATAACTTATTTTTCTATGCGATTAACTTTGTTTAAATTGTCATTGTGAGTCTATAGTGTAAATTAAGAGAAAGCTTTTAAATTTTTAGTTTAATTTTGATCTTTAGTTCGATATTTAACTTAAAATCTGTTAATTTAATTCTGTGGTACTCTTGGTTTGTAGTATTAAGAATAAACTTATCCGTTATTTTTTTCTTTTAATTGAGTGTGCCGTTTGAGTGTTTTAAATTTTATTTCGCTCTTTTCTTTTTCTCTGTAATTTTAAGTTTCTTTATTTTTTTCATTTCTTAAAATTAAACTTCTATTCACGTTACTAAGTTGTCTTCACAAGTGTGCAATCGGTAAGAGTTCCGCTTGTTTTTTTTTTTTTTTTTTTTATAATTAACGCGCGCACAAGGGACTATTTGTTTCCCTTTTAATGTAACACACTGCGCGGGCATTAGGAAGATAGGGAGGGGAGAGATAGGAGGTGTCGATTAACATTGGTTTTGAATGTTTGCAAATTGAAATGGCAAGGGAAAATCTCGCCGGGTAAACCATTCCAAAGTCGTGTTGTACGGCTAAAAAAAGAATCTCTATATTTCACGGTACGTCCGAAATTGGGCTCAATGGTGAACTGATGGGCATTCCTAGCAAGACGAGTATTACGGGCGAAACTTTTAAGGGGAGGAATGCAGCTGGCTACCTCGAGTGAACATTTTTTATAAAAGAAACGATAAAATAAGGAAAGACATGAAACATTGCGTCGGTGTTCGAGTGGGGCAATTGTTTTAGGGACAGTTCTATTTCCTATCAATCTTAACGCTCGATTTTGTATTCTATCAAGCAGGTACAGCGATGTTTGTGAAGCACCTGCCCACAGATGGGAGTTATACTCGAGTTTAGGGCGTTTAAACGCTTTATAAATTGTAGCCAGATCAGATGGAGAAAAATACTTCTTACACCGATACAGAAAACATAAGCACTTAGCACCATTCTTACCGATCTCAAATATATGGTCGTTCCAACGGAGGTCGTCGTTGACACACATACCGAGTACTGAGAGCTTTTCGGTTTCTTCGATGTAAGTGCCATTCATGGACAATGGCGTTAGGGGTATGTTAAGCTTTAACGACAGAAGACAGCATTGAGTTTTCGAAGCATTAAACTCCACACGATTCCTATTACCCCATTTGACAATGCTGTATAAATCGGAGTTTAATGAGCTTGACATACGGCACCGTTGCAATTGTACGTCCAAAGGCGAAGGACGTGAATTATCGAACGAATATGAAAAGCTGAGGGTAGAGTCGTCAGCAAAACAGTTAAGTGGATTAGAAGTAACAGACAGAAGATCATTTATAAAAATGAGGAAAAGAGTCGGAGATAGAACAGAGCCCTGGGGCACACCAGCATTTATTTTATGGGAATCAGACTTGAATCCGTCCAATACAACTTGTATTGAACGGTCCAGAAGATAGCTTCTAATCCAACGATCCCAAAAGCACGCATTTTCGATAAGAGAGCTTCATGCCAAACTCTATCAAATGCCTTGGAGATATCAAGAGCAATAATCTTACTTTCACCAAAGCGATGTAAAGATTTGTTCCACTGTTCGGTGAGATATGCCATCAGGTCACCAGTGGAACGGTTGCTGCGGAAGCCGTACTGACGGTCATGGAGAAGCTTACGATCTTCGAGATATTCCTTAAGCTGACGGTTAATCAGTGTTTTCATGACCTTAGAAAGAAGGGATGTCAGTGCTATGGGTCGGTAGGAGGAGGGGGAGGATAGGTCACCTTTCTTAGGGACAGGCTGGACAAATGCTGTTTTCCATCTTTTAGGAAAGATTCCAGAAGAGTAGGAGCGATGGAAAAGCTTACGCAGTGGCTTTGCCAGTGTGGAAGAACACCTCTTCAGAAGAATCGGGGGTATACCATCCGGGCCAGCGGTATTGTGTATATCGAGATCTTTGAGAACTCCTGCTACTGTACGAGTGCGGAAAAAAATCTGTCCCATGGAAAATTTACATTCTCAAGTACAGGAGGGGCAACGTTGCTTTGAGGCAGCGTGGAGCTGGCAGCGAAATGGGCGGCGAGCAAGTTTGCCTTCTCTGAAAAGTAAACAATTGGTTTGTTATTGTCGATGAGCGTTGGAACCGAAGATGTCGAGGAGTTTTTTATATTTTTTACAAATGACCAAAAAATTTTACTGCCTTTGGGACACTGCAGAATTTTTTGCCGTAATTTTTGGTCATGCAAAAATTTGGTTCTTTCAATAACGGAGTTGCATGAGTTTCTTGCTTGTTTGTGCTTTTTCCGATTTTCCTCTGTAGGGTTGGCTTTGTAAGAACGGAAACTTACTTCTTTGAGCCTGATAGCTTCTTTACACTCAGAATTAAACCAAGACTTTTCTTTAGGTTTAATGCTTTTTACTCTGTTTGGAATAAAGAAGAATCAAATTTGTGATCATTTCAGCATGATGTGAATTTGAGCCACAAGAAGTTAAAGTCCCTGTTGGAACATTGCCCATATTGGGGAAGGCTCTGGCAAGCAATATCATTCCTAACATAGACCACGAGACCATAATGGGAAAAGAGTAATGGCACCAAGCTTTACCCATGTAGAGCAAACTCTGATAAATCAGTATTTACTCCAACCTGGGTTTCACTTAATGCCAAAACAGCTGGCCTGTATTGAACAGTGTAGACGTTCAGGTGAAAGAAATTCTTTCTTATACCACGAACATTGGAATACACGACACAAAAATCACTTACCATTTCAAAATACTTACACAACTTAATCCCGAGTACTGAGGTTCAAATCTCCGTGTTCTCTAACTTATGTTTTTTTTTTCTATCTATTTCTAATATTTTTTTTTTCTTCTCTCTATCTTTTCTTCCTTTTTTTTTAATTTTTCCTTTTTCTTTAAATTAAATATGGAGTGTGCAGCCACTAAATGTGTTGACACTTCCAATGCACCTTTATTCGCATGTTTTGGTCCATGCGGAAAGGTTTTTCATGCAAAATGCATTGGTTCAAACAATGCTTTTTTGGATCAAATTAATGCAACCAAAATTGCATTTTGGTGTTGTGAGCCTTGTAAGAAGATATCACTCTCTTACTTAGCCATTAAAATGTCAACATTTAAACTTGGTTTTGAAACACTCCTAAAAGTATTCAATGAATCAGTTTTAAATTTGGCATCGTTTTCGTCCGCTCCCAGCTCTGTTGATGTTTCTACATCCACAGAAGATTTACAATTGCAAAGTCATGATAAACCAGAAGTTTTAATAGATTTAAATGAGCCATCAACTTCTTCAGGTATTAAGAATCATGCGGCAGTTTTGAACAAAGGCTCAAAAAGAAGTCGGGATGGCATTTTGACTTCTAAAAATATTAGTAATCCTTCAAAACGAAAGGCTTTAAGGAGTAATTCTAATAAGTCCAATACTGTTTGCGTTCCTATGGAACAATCTAATCAGGTGAATACTCCTAGTATTGAACCAGTTAACACCAATTCCGAACCTGTTTTCTTAGAACCCGTTCCATTGAAATCCTTTACTCCCATAGCAGCTGTCCCAAACCCTAGATCAGAAGCCGTTCCCTTAGATTCTTTCACTCCCATGGAAGCTGTTCCTAAGCCCAGGTTCGTTTTTGTTTCTCGACTGATACCCGAACTCAATCCGGGTGACGTTCTGCATTATTTAATGACAAAAAAATTAATCCCCAATGCGAATTATATTAAATGTAATAAGATAAGCAAACCAGATAGTTTTATTTCTTCTTTCAAGTTACTTGTTCCACCAACATCGTTTGATTCTCTTTGTGACATTAATGCTTGGCCAGGTGGTGCTCTTGTTAAAGAATTTTCAAGCACAAAGAAAAATAAAATAAACAACAGTAAGAGTGTTGCAAAAAACAAAATAGATTCTCCCTCTTCTATCAGAATGTGAGAGGGCTTCGCAGCAAAACTGCAGATTTATACGTAAATTCTCATGTTTTCCCCCATGATGTGCTGGCTTTAACTGAAACTTGGTTAAATCCAAGACACTTGAATACAGAAATCCTCAGTCAAGATTTCGAAGTTTATCGTAAAGATCGGCATCACGATAAACCAGATGATGTTGGTGGTGGTGTTCTTATTGCTGTCAGGAATTCATTTTTATCATGTAATATAACTTTTCCGTTTTATTTAACTATCGATATTATTTGTGTTAAAATTTGTGTTTCGTCGAAAATTTTATTTCTCATTAATGTTTATATTTGCCCAAATTTGCCCTATTTCAGTTTATGCAGAGTTGACATTAGTCTTAGACTATATTTTCTATCATCGTAATGTCATGTTTGATTGTTATCTCAATTTTTTTTCTGCACGAATGCATAATATAGTTCCTATAATCGCCAGTAAAAAAAAGTCCTTTACATCTTTCTATTACCGAATATTAATATCTATTATAAGGGTCATTCTACGATAAGAGGTAATGTTTATGGCAATCATTATAAAACTCCTTTTCATGCATTAGTATTTGACAGATCACGCGGGATTTCAGACATGGTGTCAAAGAGAAAGATGCTCAGTATGCTTTCATCATGAATAGACTTACAACGTCGAATTTTCAGTGAATGGGCCCTAGAAAAGTTGGCAGAAAATCCGCTTTTTTATCGACAAATTTTGTTCAGCGATGAGGCTCATTTCTGGTTGAATGGCTACGTAGATAAGCAAAATTGCCGCATTTGGAGTGAAGAGCAACCAGAAGCCGTTCAAGAACTGCCCATGCATCCCGAAAAATGCACTGTTTGGTGTGGTTTGTACGCTGGTGGAATCATTGGACCGTATTTTTTCAAAGATGCTGTTGGACGCAACGTTACGGTGAATGGCGATCGCTATCGTTCGATGCTAACAAACTTTTTGTTGCCAAAAATGGAAGAACTGAACTTGGTTGACATGTGGTTTCAACAAGATGGCGCTATATGCCACACAGCTCGCGATTCTATGGCCATTTTGAGGGAAAACTTCGGAGAACAATTCATCTCAAGAAATGGACCGGTAAGTTGGCCACCAAGATCATGCGATTTGACGCCTTTAGACTATTTTTTGTGGGGCTACGTCAAGTCTAAAGTCTACAGAAATAAGCCAGCAACTATTCCAGCTTTGGAAGACAACATTTCCGAAGAAATTCGGGCTATTCCGGCCGAAATGTTCGAAAAAGTTGCCCAAAATTGGACTTTCCGAATGGACCACCTAAGACGCAGCCGCGGTCAACATTTAAATGAAATTATCTTCAAAAAGTAAATGTCATGGACCAATCTAACGTTTTAAATAAAGAACCGATGAGATTTTGCAAATTTTATGCGTTTTTTAAAAAAAAAAAGTTCTAACCTCAAAAAAATCACCCGTTATTTCGGATGATGATGCTCATGTGCCGCAAGGGAATGTTGAAGTTGATAGACGAGCTAGCTGCTTAAATTATATCAGACCGATCTAGACGACAAAGGTATTTAATAAATAAAAAAAAAGATGAAACAATAAAAAATCTAAAAAATAAATTGGCACGTTACAAAAAAAGATTCCAAAGATTAAAAAAGCCTGAAAAGTTGACACCTAACCGTAAAATAGAACAAATTATGAATTCTTCAACTGACACAATAAAGACAAAATTAATGTTTGCAGAAGTACTCGATCAACAATTGAAAGAAAATTATTCTACTCTTTCAAATGAAAAGGAAAAGCGAATTTTCAGAAGAATTTTAAGTGGGAAATTGGTTAACAAATTTGGCATACTACAAACCGACAAAAAATATGAAACCTTTGAGAAAATTTGGAAAAGTACGATTGATGGAAAATAAACGAAAAGCCAAATCAAGTTATGAAATAATGAAGAGAAAAAATTATAAATTTTCTTGAAGATGATTCTAATACGAGGTTATGTGCCGGTAAAAAAGATTATGTGAAAAAGAAAGGAGACCGCAAGCAAAAGAGAGTTCTTTTGGATATTTTAAGCAATCTCCACAAATCTTTTATGAAGGAGTGCAATATCACGATTTCATATTTTGCATTCTGTCACCTAAAGCCATTTTGTGTAGTACAACCTAATTGCGACAAACGTGACACTTGTTTGTGCATTACTCACGCTAATATGGATCTGACTTTACGGCTCTATTGCGAGCCAAAATTATATCTATATCGAAGTATCAAAGCCTGCTTAATATAATTTGTTGTAATAGGTATAATGAGCAGTATCTTTTAAGAGAATGCACAACTTGCAAAAACAAAGGAGTTGTATATAAAGAATTTAATAATAGTATTCAAATTGTCTACAAAAAGTGGGAGTCCGTCTCAGAAAACATAACTGATCCGAAAACGAACAAGGCAAGAAAGGTGACAAAATATTTGAAAAAGTCAATTCAGATTAATCCTCGCGATTTGATAGCGCAGTAGGAACATAACTTGGATAATTTTCTTCACCATGAACTGAACATAGCGCACCAGTATTCTGCTTTTAAGATTAAAAAGACGACATTGACAGAGAAAGAAGCTGTGATTCACATGGACTTCAGTGAGAATTACTTAACTAAATACGCAGAAGAGATTCAGGCATTCCATTTCGGAGGTTCGCGTCAACAGATAAGTCTGCACACGGTTGTAACTTACACAAAAGAAGAGTCATCAGGTGAACTAAAGACTACATGCTATTGCTCTTTTTAACAAAATTTGTTACATTCACCTCCAGCTATATGGGCTCACTTACAGCCAATTTTGAACAGCTTGCCCCCCGAAGTGAAAATCCCGCATTTTTGGAGCGATGGACCCGTAACACAATACCGCAACAAATATATGTTTTACTTCCTTGTCACTCATTTAACAGAATTTTATCTAAACCTTATACGCTTTACTTGGAATTACCATGAAGCCGGACACGGAAAGGGGGCTCCTGATGGTGTCGGTGCTGTCTGTAAGAGAACAGCAGACCGATTGGTGGCTAGTGGCAGTGATATAGCATCTCTGAGTGAATTGTCAGATGCTATTCAGAGAAACTGTCCCAGTATTAAAGTTCTCTTTATTGACGACAAAAATATCCTAGAGAAAGACGCTGTACTAGGGAGTGTCAAAGAATACATAAAGACTTTCCCTGGTACTTTGCGTGTCCATCAGGTCTCATGGAACATTGAGGATCCAATTTTTTTTTAAATGAGGTCCTTAAGTTGTTTTTGCAATGAAAGTATAAATTGTGATCACTTCAAACTTGGTGTCATGACGTACTCATCTCATAACACATCTCGTCATCGAGTTAAGGATTTTAACGAACCAGTTTTAAATTTAAAGAAAGGCTGTAGAAAGGCTCAATAAAAGTTAAGTCCAATGTTTAATAAAAGTAGTTTTAATTAATTGTTTTATTACGTGAAAGTCCCTCCCCTGGTCTTGATGTCTTCACCCTGGTCTTCTAAAAAGTAACTGAATATGTATAAAGTGGCTTGCCCTTACGTGAATGTGTACATAAATGGGACTAAATCCGTAATATATGCGTTTAGTAAAAAAAAGTCCAACTTTTCTTCTGGGCCACATTCTCAATAGACTCAAAACCTCTTATAATAGAATGACCCATAAACAGAAAGCAAATTTGGATAGGCTTAGAACCAAAACTAAACAACGTTTTAGAAATACACCCTGTGATATTAATAGGTTAAATAGTCAGCAAGAAATTGATGAAAAAAAAGAGTATTTTACTAGTTCTGTAGTAGAAAGTGTTGATGAATCTGTTCCTAAGAAGTCAATAGCTGCAAGAACAACGGTTATTCCCCTATATATCTTAAACTTAATCAAGCAAAAAAACAGGTTAAGGAGCCAATGAAAAGGACATAGACAACCTAATGATTTCAATGAAATGAATATGTTCACGAGACAAATATCCTTTGAAATTTCAAAATTCAGAAATAGGTCATGGAACGAAAAACTGTGTTCCCTTGATCCAAATTCCAAGCCGTTTTGGATTATTTCAAAGATATTTAAATCCAAAAATAAAATTATACCTCACTTAAAACAAAATAATGCATTGCTGATTACTAGTGAGGAAAAGGCAGAAGTATTTGCAGACGCGTTTGAAATTAATTGCAATAATCCCTTAGTTATGGCACCTAGCTCAATCAACAGTATAGTACAAGAATCCATGGGTATTATTAATGGTAGTGATGTTACCCTACCAGAAGATGTGTATGTTAGAAACAAAGATATAAAATTTATCATAGAAAGATTGCGGAACAAGAAAGCACCAGGGGTTGATTCACTTAAAAACATATATTTTAAAGAATTACCATTTATTGGAATAACTTTTATATGCTTTATTGTAAATGCATGTATAAAGTTGCAATATTTTCCCAAAAAGTGGAAAACGGCAAGGATCTTACCAATTCTCAAATCAGGTAAACCCCCTAATAACCCTAACAGTTATCGACCCATAAGTCTTCTCAGTAGCCTAAGTAAAATATTAGAACAAGTCAAAAAAACAAAATATCTTGCTTTTATTGAGTCCTGCAATGTCTTACCACACCAACAATTTGTTTTTAGACGAGGTCATAGTACTAGCAATCAGATTCTTCGAATATATAAGCACATAAAAGAACATTTTAACACAAAGCAATCGACAGGATGTTGAAAAGGCTTTTGACAGTTTATGCCACGAAGGTATTCTTCATAAACTAAGACATTTAAACTGTCCTCTATATCTAATTAAAATAATACAAAGTTTTCTTAGAAATAGACAATTTCAAGTTAATTTGAATAATACGGCTTCAAGTTTAAGGCATATCACTTCTGGGGTTCCTCAAGGATCTGTGTTGGGCCCATTACTTTATATTACGTATGTCGCAGACTTTCCTATGCTAAGGAACTGCGAAATAGCAATGTTCGCAGATGACACTGCTATTTATAGTTCTAAAAATATCGGTCAAGATATTGAAAATGACTTACAAAATACCCTTGACAAAGTTGTAGAGTATTATAAGGCATGGAATATTAGGCTCAATGCTGACAAAACACAGGCTATCTCTTTCACAAGGAAAAGAAAAGCTTGTTTTTTGCCTGTGGGTCAGCTTAAAATTAATGGTTGTGATGTACCATGGGTTAACTTTGTCAGATATCTGGGTGTTTATTTAGACAAGACGTTAACATTTCGAGATCACATCACAAATACTTTTGACAAAATAAGCCTAGCAACAACAGGAAATCCCCCCTAAGTAAATTTAATAAAATTATAATGTATAAAGTTATCCTTCAAGCTATAATTTTGTATGCGTGTCCAGTATGGGGAAATTGTGCAAGTTCATACATTAAAAAACTTCAAATTTCACAAAATAAAACACTTAAAATGATGTTAAATTTACCCTGGCTCTTTTCCACACAACATCTTCATGAACAAACTGGTGTTAGTCTAATTGCAGAGAAAGTTGAAATTCTCTATGAAAGATTTAACGTAAGATGCAATGGTTCTGAAAACTTGTTAATTCTTAAAAAAAACATTCAATTCATTGAATTTATTTATTTAATTGATTGTTTATTTATTTATTATTTGTTTTCTTTGTTATTTATTTTTTTTGTTGTATCAACTTATCTACTTAATTATTTATACATTTATTTATTTATTAGTTTATATATTTATTTATTTATTTATTTTATTTATTTATTTATTTATTTATTTATTTATTTATATAATTATTTGCTAACATATTTGTTTATTTCTGCTTTTGTTTTTAGTATTTTTAATATTATATATATGTGGCATTTCCATTAGTCTTAAGTTCTATTTATCTAGTCAAGTCATTTTTTTTACATTAAATTAATTATAATACATGATAAATGAAGGTTTTTTGTCATATTTTTCCTTCAACTGTTCTTCTTATTTAAATGCCTTCTTAATTTATTAAAAATTTTTCAGTTGTTAGATATAATATATATTAGGGTGGGTCACTTTTCTATGAAAAAATTTTTTTTTTGCTTTTGGCCGTTCGTAATAGGTATAAGAAGTAGCTATATGGTCTTATGGATGAATACTGAAAGTTTCATCTCAATCGGATAACATCTTCTGCCTCCAATTTTACCGTACAAATTTGGGTAAACAAATCTTAAGTCGTATTTTTCTAAGGTACAAACAACTTTTTTTTATAAGTAAAATACAACAAATCTGACATTTTTTTTATTTAATACTTTAAAAAAAAAATTTTTTTTATAAATAATTGATTTCATATGACTCGAAAATCTTTTTTGCTGTCGAATTTCGGCATCAATTTGCGAGACAAAAGCTTGGATTTTATAAATCCTTTACGTGCTGATTTTGTACATACAGTTGCTGAAGCTTCCGTCACGGTTTTAACTGCCCTCTCAACTGCCTGAGTGTGACATGGTAATTTCAAAAAATGTATTTCATTTTCTTCTTGAGAAATGAAGAATTTAAGCTCTTCATTGGAAACGCTTTTCAGCAGAGGGGGATCAAATGTCAATGAGATCGTAGTAGACTCTGGCTTCCATTTTTTTTTTTTGGGACCTCAAAGACTCTGAGCTGCTCATATTTCAAAGTGCGGCCTTTCAAAATACGACGCAGAGCCAACTCTCTTATGCATTTGCTTGAGTCGGTTAACATTGCCAGCAGTAAATTTTCAGAGTGTGCAAAAAAACAGTTGCGTTTTATGACTGGATCAATAACAGCTTTTAGGTCGAAGGTAAGGTAGCGAGATGTCGAGATTAAGCGCCATAGATGCCACGCTCCATCTTTGCATGTTGGGTGTTTTTTAATGCAGAACCAAGTTTGAGCGTACACTTTGACAACATAAGTTGCTAACGTTGTTAGTTTTTCATCAGGATGTGTTGTTGCGATGTAGAGACGAAGGACTCGATTAGCTCGCGTGAGCCACCTAGCATGAGACATTTTCCCGGGTGATTTGTCGGCAAGGTCTTCTGGGCAGCTGCCAGTCATAACCGCTGATACAATTCTATGCAAATAAAGTTTTTTGTGTCCATCTCTGGTAGGGGGACGATTGGTATATTTTTGAAGTCAACGATGGTATTTTCTTCACAATTTTCCAGTTTTTTTCCCATAACACCTGAAAATGTTTTTGGAACTGAAGTCATACGAAATGGGAGTTCATTCATATGCAGCATACAAACCATCCACTGCAATAGTCTGTTCAAGGATTTTTCAAGTAGACGGATAATTCCTCCAAAATTTCCGACATTGACATTTGTACCATCGCACCCAATAGCCATCAAATTTTTTTGTGATATATTTTCTGTCAAAAAATAGTTAGTTATCTCTTGCTCAATACACTTAGCTGTGCCTCTTGGTGGAGCAATATAACCTAAATATTTTGAATTTGGTTCGCTAATTAATGAAATGTGTTCTTCAACTATTATCTCACGGTAATATTTATCATTAATCTTTTTTGTTAACAAAGGTTTTGCCTTTTCGGCCATCAAAATACAACGCACAGATTTCCGAAATGGCATCTTTCGTTTGAACACTTTCTCTAGCTTTTTTTCGTTCCCTTCTAAGTTTATTTTTGTCAATAATGTGCAGTTCAGATTCTTGTAGGATAACGGAGGCGATTGCGGCTGCAGCTCTGTCTGACACGCCATATCGGTCACAGGTATGAGATAATGCGGAATAGTTCACGGAAGGCTGTATTTTCTTTTTTTTTTTACAGTGGCTACGCTAGGAAAATCTTCTTTATCAGTATCTTCACATGAATCGGTTGATTCGTCCAATGAGCTCTTATGAGGAGAAGCAGAATTTGCCGACACATTTGTGACCGTTTCCTTGGTACAACTTGTTAACTTTTCCCTATCAAGCTTCCTTTTCATACTTTTTTGTGTTTTCTATTATTATTTTTCTGGTCGTTCTTTGGTTAATAAGAAATTCTTGTTCATTAGAGGGAACTTTTCTTTCTTTTGGACAAGTACATTTAGAAAAATCGGAACACTTACAGGATGAAATATCAAACAAAGCTTTACTTAAAGCCATAAACACTTCCAGCTTCTTTTTTGGAATTCTTGGGTGAAATTTAAGTAGCTGTTTGCAGTTACCATGATAACATTTTAGCATTTGCAACATTCTTTTATGGGAAACAATCGGGAGTGATGCTTGTTTCCAAATATCTATCACTTTTTTGCCCACAATGTCACTTATTTCCTTGAAAGTTGGTTCTTTTTTTCTTTGTTTTTAAATTGTGCCTAATCCACTCGTAACACTTCATAATTTCTTCATAAGTAGGGAGCATATTGCGTTTAAGATCACATGTTTCACCAAAAAGAGTACACTTAAAGGCGTTTCTAGTACGTTCCATGGCGATTAATAATTTACGTAAACGTTCACATTAATATCTTTAATCCTCAAAAATCACGATAAAACTGAGGAATAAATGAGATATGAGATTTACTTAGGAAATTCAAATGAGTGCAGGGCTACTCTGATAAGTTTTTTTTTTTTTTTTGAAAATTCAAGACAAATAATATATTATTAGAAATGAAGAGTCAAAGCTAGCTATGTTATTTGAAAATTTGAACAATAAAAATGAAATACAAATTCAAATGTACCTTGCGAAATAAATAAATTTATCAAATTTTTGAATGAAAATTGGAGGCAGTTACTTTCAATAGAATTAAAAAATTCTTGGCATACGTCATAAGGACCCCAAATAGCGACTTTTTATTGCTATTACAACCCAAAATTCAAAAGATGAAAAAAATGGCCCACCCTAATATATATATCAAATCTCTGAGGAAGCTGCGTTTTATAAAATGATTGTAAAGCCTTAATCTGTAGTGCCCCGTGGCTTAGTGGTTAGTATGTCGGACTGCTAAGCGAAAGAACCTGGGTTCAAATTCAGCTCATAGCCACCTTTTTTTCTGGGGTACTGCCTCTTGCGAGGAACTGACAAGACCTCCAAGAGTAAAATTTGTCTCGAAAAAGTGCATCTCATGTAGCCGTTCGGACTCGGCGGTAAACTGTAGGCCCCTTCCATTCTTGCAGAGTAACAATACACACACAGGAATGGTTGAGAGTATAAGTCACTAGGCCTTGGCTCCTTAAGAAGCTGTCGCGCCAATAAATTTATTTATTTAAAAGCCTTAATCTATGAAACAATAAAAGTATCTATCTAAACAGTAAACAACAAGTGGGAAGATAATAACTACAAGACTGCAAAAGCGAACAATCCAATATAACGGGTGATTTCTTAAGAGCTTGAAAACTTTTTTTTTTAAAAAAAGGCATAAAATTTGCAAAATCTCATCGGTTCTTTATTTGAAACGTTAAACTGGTCCATGACATTTACTTTTTGAAGATAATTTCATTTAAATGTTGACCGCGGCTGCGTCTTAGGTGGTCCATTCGGAAAGTCCAATTTTGGGCAACTTTTTCGAGCATTTCGGCCGGAATAGCCCGAATTTCTTCGGAAATGTTGTCTTCCAAAGCTGGAATAGTTGCTGGCTTATTTCTTTAGACTTGACGTAGCCCCACAAAAAATAATCTAAAGGCGTCAAATCGCATGATCTTGGTGGCCAACTTACCGGTCCATTTCTTGAGATGAATTGTTCTCCGAAGTTTTCCCTCAAAATGGCCATAGAATCGCGAGCTGTGTGGCATGTAGCGCCATCTTGTTGAAACCACATGTCAACCAAGTTCAGTTCTTCCATTTTTGGCAACAAAAAGTTTGTTAGCATCGAACGATAGCCATCGCCATTCACCGTAACGTTGCGTCCAACAGCATCTTTGAAAAAATACGGTCCAATGATTCCACCAGCGTACAAACCACACCAAACAGTGCATTTTTCGGGATGCATGGGCAGTTCTTGAACGGCTTCTGGTTGCTCTTCACTCCAAATGCGGCTATTTTGCTTATTTACGTAGCCATTCAACCAGAAATGAGCCTCATCGCTGAACAAAATTTGTCGATAAAAAAGCGGATTTTCTGCCAACTTTTCTAGGGAGCATTCACTGAAAATTCGACGTTGTGGCAGATCGTTCGGCTTCAGTTCTTGCACGAGCTGTATTTTATAGGGTTTTACACCAAGATCTTTGCGTAAAATCTTCCATGTGGTCGAATAACACAAACCCAATTGCTGCGAACGGCGACGAATCGACATTTCACGGTCTTCAGCAACACTCTCAGAAACAGACGCAATATTCTCTTCTGTACGCATTCGTGTGGTTGGTTTAATGTCCAATAAAGTAAACTGAGTGCGAAACTTGGTCACAATCGCATTAATTGTTTGCTCACTTGGTCGATTATGTAGACCATAAATCGGACGTAAAGCGCGAAACACATTTCGAACCGAACACTGATTTTGGTAATAAAATTCAATGGTTTGCAAGCATTGCTCGTTAGTAAGTCTATTCATGATGAAATGTCAAAGCATACTGAACATCTTTCTCTTTGACACCATGTCTGAAATCCCGCGTGATCTGTCAAATACTAATGCATGAAAATCCTAACCTCAAAAAAATCACCCGTTATTTATGTGTTTTTCTCTTTGTCGCATTTTCGTTTCATCGAGCTTTAAATAACAAGTTGAACGTCAAAAAAATCTTTTTTTAAAAACGCCTGCACTTAAATAGGATAAGCGCATATGAGCCAGTACGTGCGCTCCAGTCGTGCCTTTTATTTTTCATTAAATCCAAGGCAACAAGGTCTAAGGGTCATGTAAGTGATGGTAATCGTACAAAAATATGAAGCTCTTAACCCTGAAGACCATGCGATAATAAGTAATACTTCAGGAAACATTCCAACACACATATGAATCTATATCACCCATACATTATTTGAATCAATAGATGATGAAAGCTCTCAAGGATTTGAAAAAACACCTACACAACTACTGGCACAGTCTTTTAATTAACATCACAATTAACAAAGCCAAAAAGAACAACTTTATTTCTTTAATCGCTTGAACGCACTAACTAATGAGACATAACGATGATTCCCTTCAGGTTCCTTTCTTCTCTAATCTCTATTAGCTTTTTAGTCTCTTTTGCCAATTGGCCATACTTTACATACACATACCAATACCACGTTGGAATACGTTGTAGTTTAAGATATTAAGCAAGGACAAAAAACTATTCCCTAAAAACGTTGAATGTAGAAGAAGCATTACGGTGAGCAGCGCCAGCGATTGGACATACCATGTTAAGAAATGAATTATTAATGAGAGAAGAAAATAGAGATAAATTAACGAGAAATAACCGAAAAAGTGTAGAAAATGAAGAACGACAGAATAGTAATGACTTGAGCAGACACGATTCTTTGACCCCAAACAACAACGACACAGCGTTTAGTCTATAAAACCTGTTTACAAAAATGTTATATTTTATTTTTCCAATTTCTAAGGAAAAAATAGTCGTCCTACTGTTTTGTATACTACACGAAAATTGATGTGAACGATTTAGGAAATACGATATCGTCTTAATTAGGTGCAATCATTGAAAGCCAATTATGATTTTTTTTTTGTGATTAATAGCATGGAACAGATATTTTGACGTGATAACGTCTTATAAATCGATGACACGCTGCACATACGAAATAACATGACTCATGTTGACAAGAAAAGTAACGCGTTACGCTGACCCCGATTCTGTGGTTTTTTACACCGAAATCGATCGCAAACGTATTCTGAGCACCAGGCGAACATCAGATGTATGTATGTGTACTTCTAAACCGCCCAACGGTTTTTAATGAAATTTGCAGGGTAAATATAGTTTTGTCCAGGGATCGTTCCTTTGAATGTGAGGTCCCGCTTTCGCATTTCACATTAAAAGATGTATTTTCTAGGGTAGTAGTAGCGCTCTTCAGGTACCGCTAGTTAAATATAAAACTGGTGCCGATTGGTACTAGGTTGTTGCTGTTGGTACAATAGCATTTTTGTTACTAAATTTTTAGTACGTAGTACTAGAATTTAGTACAATTTAATTGTGCCATCAATGTTATGACGTTATCACGTAAAATTATCGTCCGTAAACCGACCTTACAGACAACCAACTTTTTTTCCGCACTCGTAAGGTAGCAAGAGTTTTCAAAGACCTTGATATACAAAAACCCGCTGGCCTCAACTCTTCTGAAAAGTATTTTTCCACACGGTCAAGGCCAACGCTTAAACTTTTTAATCGCTCTACTTTTGGTATCTTTTCTCGCAGATGGAAAACATGATTTTGTCCAGCCTGTCTTTAAGAAGTCTTACTGCACTCTTACCTACTTATTTATAATTAGCACGTGCGAAAGGGTCTTTTTTTATACCTTTAAAATGTTTTAATACCGTAGGTGCCTTAGGGATATAAGGAAGGTTTAAAGAGGAGACACCGATGAACGTTAGTTTTGAAGTTCTGCATATAAAAATGGAAGGAAAAAGGGAGCCTTGCGATGCGTTCGGCATTCGTGTGGTGTATCATGGTATACAGACTGCTATAGTACTATCATAACGACGTGTCGACGGTGGCGCCCCCTGTGGCTTGTACGGCGACTAACTGGGTAAGTTGAGAGTGACGAATAAAGAACAAACATTTACCTTATTTACGAGTCAATTGAATCTTCAATTAACTCAAATCGCTGCTTTCGAAGAGAGAATTCTCAGCAGAATGAGCGAACTAGAAACTAACTAGTGCAGCAGAATCAATGAGCTTAAAATTCGCTGCAGTGCACTTGAGCCTAGAATTAGTGCGCTGGAATATGATGGAACAATTATTTTAAAGTTTGCAAGTCTTGTGATAAAAACAGCTTAAAGAAACACTGCTACTCACGTTACAATCAATCGAAAGTATGTTTGACTCTCCGTGACCTTGGACTAGATTCTGATCAGCAATTTTTTCTCAATGACAGTCTCAGAAAAAATAATTAAATTTTACATCTTAGTGCGCTTAAGATTAAAAAAGCAAAAAACATTTCCACCGTCGTCGACGTGTGGACCTTGGCACTTCTTGCGCGGCTGGCCTACTAAGTAATTTGAGAGAGATGAATAAAGAGCATGGTTTTTAGTATTATGCAATGTTTTGTCTCTACACGTTGACTGGCCAGTCCAGTCATGACTGTTTTCTAAGTTCTCTTTGTTATTTTCTTTCCGTGAGTCTCGCGCTTCTACACTGTCGACTTTTTCGCTTGACCGACTTGACTCAAAATTTGGCAGTCCTCTATACTCTTTTTTCTGCTTGAAAATGTGGTATTTTTTCTATTTTTGACATGAAGCAATCAATAATAATAAAATAATAGTCCTTTACGTTCGAAGTGCTCAGATATGTCGTATTCTCTGTTCAACAAATATTTGTTCCAAGGAAATATGTAAGAAAAAGCATAAGCAAATATGAGAGAAGTCGTTCACAGCGAAAACGACTCTACAAGCACCGAAAACACAATAAAGCAACACAATGATAAAAAGGAGAGGAGAAAAGAAAAACGCCCAATAAGTCAATGAAAAAATTACCCTCGACTCACAGGGTAAAAGGTTTTTTCTTCTCAACTTTCGAATTTGCCATCTCTTTTGCACTCATGTTCTTCATGACTGGCCAGTCAACGTGTAAAAGCACACTTAGTTTACTGCACATGTGCATTGTGAAGGAGGCAAAAAAAAAGACGGAGAGCATGAAACAATTCAGTATCTTGTTCGCTGGTTCTTACATACGTACGTATTTATACGATTATTGGTACTAAGTACAAGTTATACATTCGTGCGGAAAAAAAATGGAGTTAACCCTCTACTGCACGCACTATGATCCAATGAAAAAAAAAATTGTCGTTTTTGTTTTTCATTTTGTAAAATTAAGAGACTAAACAAAAAAAAATTTGTTAAACAAATTGTATTAAAAGTTATTAACTTTAGCCATATATGGCTGCTTGTGCAGTTACTCATTTTTCAAGCGAAAACAAAAATAAATATACAAATCAGTTCAAGGGTTTAACATAACAAAATCATTTTTTTAACATAAAAAACATTAAGTGTGGAGTGACTCGGTTACTATCTGTGGGCAGTCAACCTCGATGTATTTTTTGTCCTTCCTTGACCATCTTCTTTTTTTGGTTGTGGGATTTTACCCCACAAATGTGGAAAGCATGTTTACAACTTTTTTGTCGAACCAGGACACGAAAGAAACGTTAACGCCTTCAATGGTTGCCATCTTTTCAACAATATTTCCTCGGCCTCTTTTCTTTCTTTCTTTTTCTTTGGGAACGTCAATGTTGGGAACTCTATTTAGCCTCACCGTCCCCAGTGGAAGAAGACCCGCTTTAGTAAGACAAACTTGAAGTTTCGGGCTATTGAACCAGTTATCAAAGTATATTTTGTGGTTCAAATGTCTTGGCACCAACCTGGACACAACATTTTCACAATCTGGGAAACTATCTGGAACCACGTTGCTCTGCTCCCCTGCGAAAATGTCGAAGTCGTAGCTGAACCCCGATATTCCGCTTAAAACGAGGTTTTTGTAACCCCATTTATGTGGTTTTTTGGGGTTATATTGCTTAAGCTGATGTCGACTCTTAGTGGGAATTGTTTGTTCGTCCACTGCAAGGTGTTCTTCTTTAGGTATGAGGAGAAGTCTTTCCCTTATGTTATTCAAGAGTGGCCTGACTTTAAACGGCTTGTCGTGCCCAGGTTGACCAAACCCCACAATTTTGTCATTGTCCGCGAAATGGAGATGTCTTTTTATTTCCTCCCACCGCCTATATGGCATGGTCTCATAAACAAAGGGCTGTCCTAGTTGGGAGTTCCAATATCGTCTTGTAGAAGGTAATTTGACGAGAGACGTGAATAGAGAAATACCGACAAATTGTTCCATTTCACTTCGAGTAATATTGACTGGCTTATTTATGTTGTCTTGTAAGGCTTTTCTATTGGATTCCTCAACAATCATGTCTAACAATTCTCCGGTGAAAAGAAAAGAAAAAGTCAGTCGGGGTCTCTAAGGACGACATTTCCTCTGGA
Source organism: Platycheirus rosarum (assembly GCA_963971375.1). Taxonomy (NCBI): domain Eukaryota; kingdom Metazoa; phylum Arthropoda; class Insecta; order Diptera; family Syrphidae; genus Platycheirus; species Platycheirus rosarum. The sequence goes on along the minus strand of OZ020511.1, from coordinate 7,748,331 downwards.
AATTCTTTGGTCCCTAAAAAGGGATAATCGCTTTCCTCGTATGATGCACGAGCCTTGTTAGTCCAGGTAACCTTTTGTTTTTGTTTTTTTCTGTTTTAAGCTCAAAGTGGACAGTGGTTTTTCATCTGCAGAGTCGTACTCACTTTCATCTGTTTCAGGGACCTCCATGTGCTTTCTACCGTCCATCTCCATATCCTGCTCATCCTCCGATTCCAGGATTTCATCCACACTCGCAAATCCATAGCCAGGAACAGCACAATATCTTTTTCCGTAGAAGGAATTCGAGGATATCATTGCTTTCTCACTGCAAAAAAACGAAAAGCTCGTATATCAATATTTTTGTAAATGCACAAGCAGCCATATATGGCATCCATTAATATTGATATGAATGGATAAGGAGCCATATATAGACGTTGTCAAAAACGACCCGTGGTTTGAATTTGACAGACATAAATAAACATTTAACACTGAAATCTTACTTACCAATATTAAATCTCACTAAAAAAAATATAACAGCCTCCAAATTATTGTCAGGTCAATTATAAATGATTTTTTATTTATTTGTTTTTTAACTACACTGTCGCTGCGCGCACTGTTGAAATTGACTGCGGTTTTTCGCGATTGCGCAAAGAAAAAGAAAACCAAATACACAAAAACACATCAACAAAGAACTGTTCTGGCGATCAAAACGGTTCTTTTCCAGTGGCACTTGTGAAATCTCAGTAGTAGGCGTTGAAAATTCAAAAGCCATATATGGCTTCTTGTGCAGTAGAGGGTTAACAATCATATATAACAAAATTCTGTCTGTCTACTAAACGGTTGGGCAAATCGTCTTTAAATTTGGAATACCTATAAGTTCATTTTAAATTAAATATGTCAAATATAGGTTAATACGATGACGCCGTTGACGTCTGCAGGATGTATTTAGTACGTTTAACGAAGAGCTAAATGTTTGGCTAGCATCCGTATAATATATATATATTCTACGTTTGAGTATATATATAATATACGAATATTAGCCCCCAATTTTGATGTTTTATTTCATATGAAACAAATTCCCACCTCCATACAAATTTTGGAGGGTTATTTAATTTTCATTTCATTTTCGTTGCGGCGTTATTTCCTGGAGCTGATTTTTTTAGTTGAACCACATTTCGTTGTACGGTTCAGAAAATTATTTATTTTGTGCGTAAATTCATCATTTAACAAGAGACATCTACATTTAGTTTACACTTTATAGAATTTTATCGGAACATACTTTCTTCAAAAATACAAAAATGTATAATGTCAAATGTAAAAAAAAAAACCTACTAAGATAGTGTACAATTAAAACGGATGCCTTTTATATTCTGTTCTCATTATTTATCGTTTACTCGGTTTAATCATTAATACAACAAACGCGAGGACTACAAGGAATTCGAATTAAGTAATAATAAAAAAAAAACATGTAAAAATGCCAAACGCGTCAGTATACTCAAAAATTGCGCTGGCGGCAGTAAATCCTTCCGCATCCATCCAACTGCTATCGGGGAAACCAACTTTGAAGAGAATTAAATTTTTGTTTTTTAACTTGAATGCTTTGCTACTATGTATTTGAAAGGAAAAATGAGCCAACAAGTATTTCGTTAAATGACATTGTTTGCCTTGCTGTTATACTCAGTTAAATAAGGATTGGCACGCGTCTGTCGTTATAAAAAAAGATATTAAAACTATGAAAATTCAATTAAAATCTTCATCTCTTTTTTTGCCTTTGTAGTAGGAATATCAAGATTTTCATTTAATCAGAATGTCTTTTATACAACATTTAGTTTGTTCAATGAAGACTTGAGCAGAGTAGAGTAGCGTCGTAAGGCAGGGTATTGCAGAGCAAAACAGCTGTTAAATGTCAGAGAAAGTGACACATTGCGTACGTTACCTTTCTTGTGTTGTGTTGGTTACCTTTCTTGTAATTGGTTTTTTTTTTTGAACGAACAAATCCAACCAGATAAGGTTACCTCTCAAAATTTGAAGCAAAAGAGAAACACAGTCAGCTGTTCATCAACTGTTGTTTTAAGATACCTTTGGATTTTCTCTCTGTTTCCATATGTTCTTCAATCAGCTGGAAAACAGCTGTTTTTACCCAAGCTTATTACAACAAAAGCAAGGTAACCAACCCAAAAGTAATGTTCGTGAACGTACCCATTGTAAATATATACATTCCAGTTTCCAGTTTCCAGGCAGTCATTGAATATGAAGTACAGGAAGACATGTTGTGTATACGTGAGTGATCACTTTTACATGCAGTAGTAATTTCCATCCCCATGATACACAGAAATACAGGGTGCGTCAGAGAAACTTACTTATTTGAAAGGTCAATAAAAAAAAAGTACTTCAGTTATTGTTTTAATTTTTTTTTTTATTTGAGAATACAATATCACAATTTTTTTTTATGCAGTCTTAAAAATGACATCGGATAAATGGTGACCCCCATTGCGCATACACTGATGAAGTCGATTTTTGAAATTCGTATTCACTCTTCGCAGCATATCAATCGGTATGTTGGCAATGGCGTCGCGAATGTTGTTCTTTAGGTGTGCTATGGTCCGTGGTCGATCGACATAAACCAAGGATTTCAAATAACCCCACAAAAAGAAATCGCATGGAGTCAAATCTGGAGAGCGTGCCGGCCATTGGAGATCGCCTCTGAGAGAGATGAGGCGTTTGGGGAAATGTTGTCGCAACAAATTCATTGAGTCTCGTGCTGTGTGTGCTGTGGCTCCATCTTGCTGAAACCACACGTTCCTAACGTTCATTTCTTCGAGTCTTGGAAGAAAAAATTCCTCGATCATGTTCCTGTAACGAGCTCCATTCACGGTAACTGCGCGTTCGTTTTCTTCAAAAAAATAAGGACCAATTATTCCCATTACCGACATCGCACACCAGACAGTAACTCGCTCACAATTAAGTGGCTTCTGGTGAAGCTCACGCGAATTTACACCACACCAATAACGCATGTTTTTCTTGTTGACGCAGCCGGAAATGTGGAAGTGAGCCTCGTCACTGAAAAAAACGACCGCGTCTTCAGGCAGGTTGCCAATCAGCATTTCACATGCATTTTGACGGGCAACAAAATCGCGTTCAGTTAATTCTTGCACAACAGCCAATTTATAGGGATGAAATTGAAGGTCGTTATGGAGAATTCGTCGAATAGTGGTGTCAGAAATTCCCATAGCAGCTGCGTGTTTGCGAGCCGAACGCCGGGGAGAACGCACAACTGACTGCCTCACTCTTTCGATATTTTCCGGAGTTCTGATGGTCCGTTGAAGTCCATTTCTGGGTTTAGCGACACTTCCACACTCCCGAAATGAGTTAACCCACGACAGAATCGAATTACGGCCAGGAACGAGTCTGTGAGGAGGAATTTCAAAGCGAGCGCGGAAGGCACGTTGCGTAGCAACAAGTGAGCGACCGTTAGAAAAGAAGCTCTCAACTGCGAAGGCCCGCTGCTCTCTAGACCAGAGCATGATGGCAACTGACTGGAAGGAGAAACAAACTTGGGAACTTCCCCCTCCAGATGCGCCCCCTCTTGCCCCTCTACCCACCCAACTCACCACGCGGGAATTTTTTCAAATAAGTAAGTTTCTCTGGCGCACCCTGTACAAGGTATGCTCAGTAGACGCAAATACAAATCGCCATCTTGATATTTTTTGACGTCACATTCTTCTTTATGAAGTAAACATTATTTTTTTAAATTGAAGGTTTAAACGACTTTTTTATGATTATAAACTTAAAAAAACAATAAAAAAATCGGCAAATAAATACATTTATTTAAACTCCCTAAGAACAAAAATCAGAAGAATGTGACGTCTCGCGAATAATCAGCCAAAGTGAGCATACCTTGTGTTTCTGTGTATCATGTTCCATCCCTACCTGTCATTTTGGCCAGGCGATAAATCAAAAAAAGTGATTCGAATTTGGATAATTTTGTTTTGCGAACATGTTAAACTGTATAACTTTTGTAAAATTACGTGCATCAATGAGAATATTCTAGTATCTTAACAGAAAAACAAGAATCAATATGATCTCCATAGAAAAAAAAAATTAAGAACGAGTTTTTAAGAGAAATAAAAAAGACATTTCTTTTCCAAAGTAAGTAACGGGTGATTTTTTTGAGGTTAGGATTTTCATGCATTAGTATTTGACAGATCACGCGGGATTTCAGACATGGTGTCAAAGAGAAAGATGCTCAGTATGCTTTGACATTTCATCATGAATAGACTTACTAACGAGCAACGCTTGCAAATCATTGAATTTTATTACCAAAATCAGTGTTCGGTTCGAAATGTGTTTCGCGCTTTAATTTTGTTCAGCGATGAGGCTCATTTCTGGTTGAATGGCTACGTAAATAAGCAAAATTGCCGCATTTGGAGTGAAGAGCAACCAGAAGCCGTTCAAGAACTGCCCATGCATCCCAAAAAATGCACTGTTTGGTGTGGTTTGTACGCTGGTAGAATCATTGGACCGTATTTTTTCAAAGATGCTGTTGGACGCAACGTTACGGTGAATGGCGATCGCTATCGTTCGATGCTAACAAACTTTTTGTTGCCAAAAATGGAAGAACTGAACTTGGTTGACATGTGGTTTCAACAAGATGGCGCTACATGCCACACAGCTCGCGATTCTATGGCCATTTTGAGGGAAAACTTCGGAGAACAATTCATCTCAAGAAATGGACCGGTAAGTTGGCCACCAAGATCATGCGATTTGACGCCTTTAGATTATTTTTTGTGGGGCTACGTCAAGTCTAAAGTCTACAGAAATAAGCCAGCAACTATTCCAGCTTTGGAAGACAACATTTCCGAAGAAATTCGGGCTATTCCGGCCGAAATGCTCGAAAAAGTTGCCCAAAATTGGACTTTCCGAATGGACCACCTAAGACGCAGCCGCGGTCAACATTTAAATGAAATTATCTTCAAAAAGTAAATGTCATGGACCAATCTAACGATGAGATTTTGCAAATTTTATGCGTTTTTTTTTAAAAAAAGTTATCAAGCTCTTAAAAAATCACCCGTTATTAAGAACGTATATCAATGTGAAGTGGGGTTGTGAGTATATTTAAAATATTGTAGAACAATTTAGAATAGATTTTGTGTGGTTTTAACAATTAATTGGTTGAAAATAAAAAAATGCACAACTTCAATGGATAAGATTCACTCTCTATCTGTCAAACGACAGAGTTAAAGTCAGGGACGCATTCGTTTTCATTGTTTTTTTGGTAAGGCGCTTCAATACTTTGAGCGCATGTAATATTTTTTGAACAATTTTTACATTTGTGACTCGTGAATATTTATCAAAATGTATTTTTTTAAGTATTTGTCATTTTGTTAACAAGTTAGTACCTGTCAACTTGTCTGTATTGTATCTAGGTCCATTGGTGTTTTTGTGCAGCTTATGTGTGAAGCGAATGAGCAAAAATTACTTCGGGAAAATATTCAGATTTCTGAAAGCTGAGTGGAGGAGAAAAAAATTGTTGAAAATACTTTCATTGAATAAAAATGAAGTCAATACTTCCCCCCGCGGCCCCCGTGGCACCGATTTGCCTGAAGATTTTGTATTATCTCAGTAAGGTAATTAATTTAAAATTAACAAGTACTTTTTTGAATTTTTTGTTTTTATCAAAAAGGAAATGGACCCACTTATAGCAAAGACATAAGAAAAAAAGGACGTTGCAAAAATTACTGTACAAATGTAAGTTTCAAATATATGTTTCAGGGGAATGTTTCTAATAAAAGTGATCCAATTAGATGAGAAAGAAAATACTATGATTAATTATTTAAATAAAACAAGCCTTACTTTAAAATTAAAAAAAGACGTTACACTGTTTCACTTGTTTGTATTTTTCAGATTTTTGGAGCAGGTATTGATTAATAAAACAAACGCAAATGTTTTGTAAAGTAACTATTTATTTCCATTACACACTTTATAATATTTTATTTGGCGCCCCACCAGAGTTCTTAGTCTTCTCTACTCCGCCCCAGTGTTAATACTTGTGTGTGTTATTAAAATATTTGATATGCAGAATAAATTTGGTTAACTATTAAATTAAATTTGACAAAAACCTATAGAGCCGTTACCGAGAAAGCCCAAAATTAAAAAAACCGTTACATGAAAGGTACCGTTAATAGATCTTCTAAATTTGGTTGTAATCAATTGATAACCAATACCAACAAAAAAAATTCTCAAACATTTTCATCAAATTCGTTGGAGCGGTTTTCGACAAAAAATAAGCTTTTCCTAAACGGTCGAATGGCAGGTACCGTATTTTTAGGCCTAAAAATAAAATTTAGTTTCCCCAAAAAAATGCCAAAATAATGAAACACACCAAATTTGAAGAAGATCGATTAAGCCGTTTAGGCTTTAAAAAAAAATTCACTTACCCGTTTTCAAAATATTGATTTTTCAAAAAAAAAAAAAAAAAAATAAAAAAATTATTAAAAATACAAAAAAAAAAGTTTTTGGAAAAAAATTTATGCAAATTTACTCAAGCTAGCTACATCTTCTTGAATATCAATTTCGATTGTAATCGGATCACCAGTTTTCGAAAAAGTCGAAGAAAAAAAACCGGTCCTATGGGAGGTACCGTTTTTAGCCCACCATATTATTTTTTTTTCACCAAAATATAATGCAAGCTTTTACATAACGGTTATATGACAGGTACCGTAAATTTTTGAGCTAAAAAAAAAATTGAAAAAAGTCCTCTGTAGAATGTGAAAAGAACATTAAGTTCAAAATTTGAAGACGATTGGCCCAACCGTTTAGGCTGCAGTCCGAAATACATCCGTACAGACAGACAGACGGACAGAATTTTGCCAGTAACTCATATATGTTTCTCTATCATCGTAATGTCATGTTTGATTGTTATCTGAATTTTTTTATATTCACGAATCCTAAACTTGCCTTATAGTCCCTATAATCGCAAGTAAAAATGTGGTGAGGTAAATTAAGGTGCTGTTGGAGAATTGTTTGTTTACCTACATTCTTTGGGCAGATGAATGATGTTTGTTTTTTTTTTTGGTTGTTGTTGCGGTTGCCGTGCGGTGCTCTGCTCATACGGCAGTTTATATAGACAATGGCTTAGCTGAGGTGAATACATTTTTGTAAAGATTTGTACACGATCCAACATTTTCATTGTTTACTTTTTTTATACATATGGACGGTACTTACATACGTAGTTATACATACGTACTTCATTGACTATACTTTTGATTCGATTTCTTTAGGATTTTTAATTTTTGTGTACTATATTATGAATGTTGCCCTTTTCAAAAAATATTCACATACATTCTTGAAATTTATATACAATCTTACTTCAAATACAAACGTGTGTTCGTTTATAACTCGAGAACAGATCGTTCGATTTCCACGATTTAGAGCTTGATGAATTAGTATTTGCTCAAGTACTGATATAGGATAAGACAATCGCGGAAAATTTCGTGCGGTCATGATACTGGTAAAATATAAAAAAAGAAGGAATATCTACAGGGTGACCGGTCTAGAGTGCACCAAAAAACTATAGCGAGTAGGTGGCATGCTTACATATGGGCAAACCTTCCAGTTTGTACGTCCTTGCAAACGAGAATAAAACGAAATATATTGTGTACCATAAAGCACTTCAGTGAAAAAACTAAATCGATGATAGTGAAACATTGAAATGCTGGCCGACAAGGCATTCATCGCTATAATTAAGATATTTCTTTTGGATGTAATATAATTTTTCAATAAAGAAATTCAGTTGATCGCATTGCAAGAAATGGCATGTGCTGTGCATACTCGGAATTATTTTTTACATAAATAAATTTGGGTGGAACAAAATCAGCTAGGATAAGTATGAAAAAGGATGTCAAAATTTATAGTTAAAGCAAAATATTTGAATTGCTAAAAATAATATTTGAAGTTTATATAAAACTAGCTGACCTACCCAGCTCTGCTCGCGTGGAAGAATATTATAGTTGAAAATAGGCAGTTTTTATACAAAGGTTAGTGCTATTGGCAGTGTATATTTAATACCTTTTACTTGTTGCCTACATCTTTGTTTTATACACTGCCTATAGTACTCTCATAAAGCATCATTTTTTAATTGCTAAAATGAACTACTTACTTACTTAGGCGGCGCTACAGTTCGGGACGAACCTGGGCCTCAACCAACATGCCTCTCCAGCAAACTCGGTCTTTGGCTAGCTGCCTCCAGTTTTGCACTCCAAGTTGGTTGAGATCATCCTCCACTTGAGCGCGCCACCTAAGGCGAGGTCTTCCTTGACTGCGTCTACCCTCTGGGATGGAATCGAAGATCCTGCGAGCCGGAGCCTTGTTGTCCATTCGCTCTACATGACCTAGCCATCTTAAACGTGATATGCGTATTTTTTTGACCAGGTCAATGTCGCTGTACAGCTCGTATAGTTCTTGGTTGAACCTTCTCCTCCAAAGCCTGTTAACGCAGATAGGGCCAAAAATCTTCCGAAGAATCTTACGCTCGAAACGACTAAGGATATCTTCATCCGCTTTAGATAGAGTCCATGCCTCGGCGCCATAGAGCAGGACTGGGATGATTAGGGTCTGATACAGAGTCTCCTTTGTCTTTCGAGAGAGGGCTTTGCTACTCAATTGCCTTCCTAGCCCATAGAAACAGCGATTGGCAAGAGTAATTCTTCACTTCATTTCTGACGAGAGTTTGACATGGCTCTGTATAGCTCGGCTCTATAAATGCTATCGTACGCGGCCTTAAAATCGATATAGAGGTGGTGGGTATCGATTTGGAATTCTTGGGTGGTTTCCAGGATCTGCCGTAGCGTGAACATTTGATCGATTGTGGACTTTCCTGGTCTGAAACCACACTGATAGGGGCCAATCAGGTTGCTGATGAAAGGTTTCAGGCGTTCACATAGTACGGTAGAGAGGATCTTGTAGGCGATATTCAGGAGACTTATTCCTCTATAGTTGGCGCAGTTTAGAGGCTCTCCTTTCTTGTGGATCGGGCAAACGATGCTGAGGTTCCATTCATCAGGCATACTTTCTTCTCACCAAACTTTAGAGATGAGTTGGTGTATGCACTCCACCAGGTCATCTCCGGCCGCTTTAAAAAGTTCGGCGGGTAGTCCTTCGGGTCCAGCAGCTTTGTTGTTTTTGAGTGTAGATATTGCTATCCTTACTTCTTTTGGTCAGGTGGACGGAAGTTTTGTCTGTCATCATCCATGTTGAATGGTTCATTCTGCCTGACAGCGGGATTTTGGCCTTCATCGCCGTTTAACAGTCTGCAGAAATGGTCCTTCCATGCACTCAGCACCGACTGTGACTCTACTACGAGGTTTCTATTCCTATCTCTACAGGCTTCTGTGCGGGATTTTTTTTGCTTGGCATGTTCTTTTTACCTGTTGGTAAAACTTCCGCACGTTGTTCCTGGAGTAGCATCTCTCAATATCTTCGATCGCGCGCTTCTCATGCTCTCTCTTTTTCTTTTGGAGAAGCCGGTGTTCTTCCCGTCTTTTCTGCTCGTAAAGCTCGCGAGCAGCTCTCGTCTTTCTTTGCAGCGTCGCTTTATATGCCTCTTGTTTGGCTGCCATTCGTCATCAAACCAGAGGTTTCGTGGTGGTGGTCTGGTGAAACCTAGCACATCAGTTGCGGCATCTCTGATGGCTTGTTGGCAGTTAAAATGAACATACAAACAAATTCAGTAAAAATAAATTGCACGACTGGATCATACGTACTTGCTCTTATGTACGGTCACAGCTTGGAATAAAATTTGAAAAATATTAAGGGAACTTCAAAGATTATATTCGATTTTTCTGACTTTTGATTGTTTGAAAAAATTACGTAAAATAGTTTTCAGCGGGAAAATTTAAACGCCATTTTATTTCTTTAAAAAAATGTGAAAAAGTGTGAATTTTTTTTTAATCGTTAGAGCCGTTTTTAAATAAGACGGTTTTTTTTAACAACTTTTTTAAAAAAATTAAAAAAAATAATTGAAGAATACAAACTTAAGCACAAAAATAACGTACATTTTAAAACAAAATTAAAAAAAAAATTCACTTACCCGTTTTCAAAATATTGATTTTTCAAAAAAAAAAAAAAAAAATAAAAAAATTATTAAAAATACAAAAAAAAAAGTTTTCGAAAAAAAAACTAATGCAAAATTACAAAACTACTCAAACTCTTCTTGAATATCAATTTCGATTGTAATCGGATCACCAGTTTTCGAAAAAGTCGAAGAAAAAAACCGGTCCTATGGGAGGTACCGTTTTTAGCCCACCATATTAATTTTTTTTCACCAAAAGATAATGCAAGCTTTTACATAACGGTTATTATGACAGGTACCGTTAATTTTTGAAAAAAGTCCTCTGTAGAATGTGAAAAGAATATTAAGTTCAAAATTTGAAGACGATTGGCCCAACCGTTTAGACTGCAGTCCAAAATACATCCGTACAGACAGACAGACAGACGGACAGAATTTTGCCAGTAACTCAAATATGTTTCTCTATCATCGTAATGTCATGTTTGATTGTTATCTCAAAATTTTTAATCTGCACGAATGCATAACTTGCATTATAGTACCTAGTTATAATCGCAAGTAAAAATTATACTAGATGCGCCTTCTTGGATATTCTTTATTCTTTGGTAAAACGCTTACAATCAATCGAATTATTACTATAGTACATTTCTGTGCTAAAAAAAAACACTATTACATACATATGTAGTTACAAATTGCAGCAGGCAGAAAAGTGGCGGTGAGTTTCATACCAAACGGGGAGGAAATATGCAGCTAGATCAAAGAACTTGGTATATGTACTACCAATTTTTTTTTCTATTTTCGCCCTCGAGTAGACATACAGACATATTAAGCTTACAATACGACACTAACAGCACAGCGACACTAGAACACAATAGTCCTAAAAAATATGAAATAATGTTTTCAAATAATTCAAACAACAAAGCTTTCGTTTTCCCTGTCAAAAGAGAGCAGGATAGTGGGTGGTTGGTTGGATTCCCGGTGCCCTGAGTAGTGAGCTTCGCTGTGTTTTATGGATATACCCGAATCATATAGGTATGCGAGGAAAATTCGATATCCACACCCACACCAAGTGTTGAAATGTTAAAATAAAAAAAAAACATATTCAGGAATACGGCATTAAACTCCCACAGAAAACCAGACAAGACCTGTGTTGACATTTTCCGCCTGGTTAAATCCACTTCCATGGGAAGCAGAACGTTGTATTTGAATCTGTACTTAAAAAAAATACATAAGTATGTACATATGTATGTACATCCGACAACTAGAAGAGATAATATTTACGAACGGGTTTGTAAATATAAAAGGACGGAAAAAGTCTAGTTACGATGAGAAGGCGAGATTAAGGCAAAAAAAATTTAAACTTAATTTATGAAAGAAAAGATAAATATTAAGGAGACAAGAATCTAGATAATACAAGTTATTTTATTTGAAGGAAAACTGTTTCTTCTACCGAAAGTTCACTGAAAGGGAAGGCTATCAGTAAGCTGCATGCTATGTTATGTAAGACTAAGACTGAACGCTAACAATTTGAATTTTTAACGGAATTTTTAGACAAAGACCTAAGGGTATCTACTTCCATTATCTATCTATCTGCTTGATTTTCAAAATAAATAGATAAATAAAAGGCACGACTGGGTCGCACGTACTTGCTCCTATGTGCTAATCCTTTTTAAGTGCTGGCGTCTTTTTGACAGAGATCTCATTTTAATGTTTTTTTGACGTGCAACTTCTTTAGAATCGTTGTGGTTTGAAGCTCGAACGAACATGCGTCACGCCACTTGTTGTTTACTGTTTATAATATAATTTGCTAATAAAAAGATATAAAGGACTTTTTTCAGTTTAATTTTCATTTTGGTATGAAAAAATTTGATTATTTGATTAAAGATTCGTGGGAATCAGCAGTAGGGCAATAATTCTAGGTATAGGTTCCAATAACAATTTTTTTTACTTTTTGATATCAAATTAATTAAAAAAGCTTAATTATGTTTGATGGAATTTATAAATGATATTAGGTACCTATAATAAGGTTGGAAGGAAGGTAGGTACTAAAATTAAGATACACATTCCAATTTCCAACTACTGTTAAGCGAGTGGGTGTAGAGAATATTATAAGTTTTGTTTATTGATAGGCAGGTGTAAATTTTTGTTTTCTTGATTAAAATTGCTTAGTGGTTAGTGTGTCGGACTGCTAAGCGAATGAGCCTGGGTTCTAATCCAGCTCATAGCCACCTTTTTTTCTGGGGTACTGACTCTTGCGAGGAACTGTCAAAACCTCCAAGAGTTAAATTTGTTTCGAAAAAGTGCATCTCATGTAGCCGTTCGGACTCGGCGGTAAACTGTAGGTCCCTTCCATTCTTGCAGAGTAACAACACACACACAGGAATGGTTGAGAGTATAAGTCACTAGGCCTTGGCTCCTTAAGGAGCTGTCACGCCAATAAATTTATTTATATATTTATTAATCGAATAGATTTTTATTTGTTAGTTGTTTTTGTGTGTTTATCATAGGCTTCCTTATTTATTCTGTGTGCTTTTATGACGATGAAATACTTTAAAATACGTAGGTATGTATGTATGTAGGTTGTAATTTACTTTTATTTGACTAATGGCTAGGGCTTAGCCGAGCAATATGAAACAAAAATTTGGGAAAAATATTAAACAAATAAATTTTTTATGAAATCAAGAACACACTATTCATAACGTTTTTTTTTTTTGAAAAAAACCATCTTATTTCTTTTGCTGTTTTCTATTTTATGAATTTTTCATTTCAAAATCGTTCGACTAGTTTTTTTTCGAAAAAAATGGTTTTTTTGAAAAACTTTTCGAAAACATATTTTAATTTTTTTTGAGTATGTCAATTTTTAGAAATCTGTAGTTTATATAAGGAGAAAAATTAAAAAAAATCTATAAAATCGTCCCAAAAAACAAAATAAGTTTTTTAAGAAATTATTAAAAATTAAAAAAAAAGTGTTTTTGAAAATTTGAATAGGCAATATTATTTAAATCATAAAACACTACATATTTTGAAAATTTCATCAAAATCCGTCCATTAGTTAACGAGAAAGTCTGATTTAAAAAAACCGGTCATATGGGAGGTACCGTTGTAAAACTTTTTTTGAAAAAATTATTAAAACTAAAGGATAGATTTTGCATGGAAAACACCTTTCAAAAAGTTTTATCAAAATCGTAGGAGCCGTTATCGACAAAAATAAGTTTTTCATCAAAAGTTATATGGCAGGTACCGTTAGTTTTGGAGCCAATTCGAAAAACAGTCGGGTAGAGTACTCTAAAAATACTATATACCAAGTTTGAATCAAACCGGCCCAACCGTTCAGGTTGTAGGAATCGATACGGACAGACAAACAGACAGACAGACGGACGGAATTTCCGGACCCACTTTTTTTGACTTCTCTATCATCGTAAAGTCATGTTTGATTGTTAGAATTTTTTTACGAATGCATAACTTGCCTTATAGTCCCTATAAATGGTGTATAGAGAAAAGAAGCATATACTATGGCCAAAATAATAGGAACATCCAATGCTTTTAATCTTAACCATCCAACGCCGTTCTTAGATTAGCCGATCACGTGACGAAAATGTGGTATTGGATTAACGGTCTTTTAGTAAACTGTTTGCAATGTTTAATTTTAGCCATTTTTACTTGCGACTATATGGACTACATATAAGGCAAGTTTAGGATTCCTGAATATAAAAAAATTGAGATAACAATCAAACATGACATTACGATCATAGAGAAGCCTAAAAAAGTCATTGGCAAAAAATGTCCGTCTGTCTGTCTGTCTGTCTATTTGTTTCTGTCTGTCTCTCCGGGTGTATATCGAGCTGCAGCCTAAACGGGTTAAACGATTGCCTTCAAATTCGGTTTGTGTTTATATTTTGGCATTCCTCAGAGTTGAAATTGTAATTTTATTTTTAGGGCTAAAAATAACGGTACATGCCATACGACCGTTTAGTAAAAGCTTATTTTCTCGAAAACGGCTTCAACAATTTTGATGAAAATTTTTGAGAATTTTTCTGTTGGTATTGGCTATCATTTGATTAGAACCATATATATATACGGGAAAAGTCTATTAACAGGACTTTTCATATAACGGTTTTTTTTTAATTTTTGGCTTTCTCGGTTACGGCTTATTGGATTTCTGTCAAATTTTATATTCAAGGAGATCTAAGTAGCCGAATCAATTCTGCATATCAAAATTTTGAATAACTTTTTTTTGTAATTAAAATTAATTTTTGATTTTTTTTTTTTCAAAAATCAATATTTTGAAAATTTATCAAAAAAAAATATTTTAAATTTTATAATCACATGTATTTTAATAACTTCTAAAAAACTGCATACCAAAATTTAAAAAAATTATTTAAAAAAAAAAAAAAAACTAAAAATAAAAAACAGGATTTTATCAAAACCGGTCCTACAATTTTCCAAATACATTTTTCGTAAATTCCTTGTTATTTAAGATGTGTGATGGCATACTTCATTTTTACTAAAAACCGTTAAGTATTGTGGTTTTGATACTTTTTATAAGTTCAAACTGTTCTATTTTTAACGTAAATGTTACTTGTTTCTGTCAAAGATCTTGGTTTCCAATGTAATCAGACATATAAGAGCAAGTACGTGCGACTCAGTCGTGCCCATTTTTTATGTCTTGCTTTTATTTTGAGGGTTTTATTCACATCCCTTGATGTATAACCACGAATTCTACGCCCTTATTTTATAAATTATATAACTTAACAACGGTAACCATAAACGGGCGAATAAACAAAAGCAATTAACTTTATTTATTAATTTTTACTTGCTCTCCACTTCTATGGAGAGGTAGGAAAGTGATTTGTTCATGCCGTCCGTCCGTGGGGCTATCCTCGCTATACTTCTATCTATTCATCTAGCAACACCCTTAACGGATTGACGGTTTTGCTTCTTACACAAGATTTTATGTAATTCTATAAATATTTTATATTTTTTTTTTTTCAAATTTTCTGGTAACCGCTCTAACGAATTTGATTAAACCTTGTTTATAACAAAACTGCGTTTCAGATCTTTGGCTACAAATCAAATACTTAAAGGAGATAATGACCACCTATGTCAGCGTGTGCTTCATATTGCATTCAATTTATTTTGTTTTAATTAAAATTTTTTTTTTTTTTTATAATTTACACGCGCGAAAGGGGTTTGTGTGTACCCTTAAAATGTTTAAACACCGCACGAGCATTAGGGAAAAGAGGAGATACCGATGCACATTAGTTTTAAAGTTCTGCATATCAAAATGGGAGGGAAAAACAGAGCCTGGCAAAGCATTCCACATTCGTGTGGTACGACTAAAGAAAGAATCTCTATACTCAACAGTACGTCCGAAGTTAGGCTCAAGGGTAAACTGATGGGCATTCCTAGCAGTTCGAGTATTACGGTTGAATCGTTTCAGGGGAGGAATGCAGCTGGCTATTTCGCTAGAGCATTGTTTGTAAAAATAACGATAGAGTAACGAAAGGCACGAAACATTAAGGCGGTGCTCAAGAGATGTAAATGTTTCTGTTATTGTTCGGTCGCCTATCATTTTCAAAGCTCTTTTTTGAATTCTATCTAGAAAACTCAAGTGGGTTATAGGAGCACCTGCCCAAATATGGGAATTATACTCGAGTTTCGGTCGAATATATGCTTTATATACTGTAGCCAGATCAGACGGGGTGAAGAACTTCTTGCATCTTCGAAGGAAACCTAAACACCTCGCAGCATTCTTTGCGATGTCAAATATGTGGTCATTCCACAGAAGGTTGTCTGTAATGCACATACCGAGAACTGAGAGGTGTTCTGTTTCTTCAATGCAAGTGCCGCTCATGGATAGTGGCATTGGAGGTATGTTTTGCTTTAACGACAAAAGACAACATTGAGTTTTAGAAGCATTAAACTCTACGCGATTTCTCATTCCCGATTGTACAATGCTGTCAAGATCAGAATTTAATGAACTTATCATACGCTGCCGTTGCAGTTCAACATCCGAAGAACGTGGATGTGAATCTGGAAACGAATATGAAAAGCTGAGAGTACTGTCGTCAGCAAAACAATTGATTGGATTAGTTGTTTCAGATAATAAGTCATTGATAGATATAAGGAAAAGAGTCGGAGACAAAACAGAGCCCTGGGGCACACCAGCATTTATTTAGTGAATATCAGATTTGAAACCGTCCAATACAACTTGAATTCAGCGGTTCGAAAGGTAGTTACTAATCCAACGAAGAAGAGATTCATCGAGTCCAAATGCACGCATTTTCGATAAAAGGGCTTGATGCCAAACTCTGACAAATTCCTTAGAAATATCAAGTGACATAATTTTGCTTTCCCCAAAACGATGGAAAGATTGGTTCCATTTTTCGGTGAGATATACCATCAAATCACCAGTGGACCTGTTGCTACGAAAGCCGCACTGCCGGTCATTAAGAAGCTTTCGTTCTTCGAGAAATTTCTTAAGCTGAAAATTAATCAGCGTTTCCATGACCTTAGAAAGAAGGGACGTAAGTGCAATTGGTCGGTAGTTTGAGGGTGCAGAAGATTCGCCTTTTTTGGGGATAGGCTGGACAAATGCTGTTTTCCATGCACTCGGAAAGAGTCCAGAGGAATAGGACCTATGGAAAAGCTTACGCAAAGGTTTTGCCAGCGTTGAAGTACACCTCTTCAGAACAATAGCGGGGATACAATCCGGGCCAGCGGATTTATTTATGTTGAGATCTTTCGATATTCTTGCGACTGAACGAGTGCGAAAGAAGATTAGTCCCATAAAATCATTTACGCTCTCGAGTACAGGAGGAGTTCTGACACCTGCGGCCAGTGTTGAGTTTGACGCGAACTGGGCAGCAAGCAGATCTGCTTTTTCTTGAGAACTGACAGCAGGAGTATCGTTGAAGACGAGCGTAGGAACTGACGATGACGAAGAATTCTTTACTTTTTTTTACAAATGACCAAAAATTTTTACTGCCTTTGGGACATTGCAGTATTTTTTGCCGAATTTTTTGCTCATGTAAAAATTTGGTTTTTCGAATATGAACATTGCAGGCCTTTCTAGCTTTCTGAAACTTTTTCCGGTTTTCCTCAGTTTGTAACAACGGAAACTTACATTTCCTAACCTGATAGCCTCTCTACAGCTCGAATCAAACCATGAGTTTTCCTTAGGTTTGATACTCTTCGACCTGTTTGGGATAAAATTTCTCATTCCTAAAAGAATTAAATTTGTAACCATGTCTGCGCTGGAATCAATGTCACTATCGAGGAAGCATAGTGACCAGTTAAAGGTCCTGAAATAGTTATTGAGGCCGTCCCAGTTGGCTTTCTCGTATTGCCAAACGGTTCTCCTGAATTGAGTTGGCACGAGAAATTTGCAGAGATGACACAATGGTCAGATGTGCCTAGAGGCGATAATACACGAATTGTGCATTTATCAGGATCGGAGGTAAGAAACAAGTCTAGAGTGTTGGGGGTTTGACCTGCAATGCCAGGAATTCGGGTTGGCTCATCAACGAGCTGAGTAAGATGGTTTTACTCAGCGAAAATCTCAACATACCTTCCTTCGGGTGTTGTCTGGCCAGAAAAGCGAAGCCAACTGGAATTTTGTACATTGAAATCGCCCGTAATAACGATTTCAGTGTGAGGGTAACGGGAAACAATTCCTTGAATGGAGTCAGACAAAGCATGAAATTCGTTAGAAGTTGAAACTCTGTCTAAAGTTGTAAAAAAACATTTGTTTTTGCTGGTTAACATGAAGAAAAATGCCAATTGATGAAAACAGATGAAGATTTTGATATCTTGGTAGATTTCTAAATGGTAACACAAACAACAAGATGAAAGCGCTGTATGACAAAAATCGACCCATTTGAATGAATGATTCGAAAGACATTGCAAAAATTATAATTGATTTCGTGAATATTTAAGATATTGTATTGAAACAAAAACAAACAATTAAATATTTTATTAAAACTTTAAAAATTTTGTTTTATGTCCCGTCGTTTTGGCATTATATAATCAACTCATACTTGTTGTGAAAGTTGTGGAAATGTGATGGAACTTTTGCGCTTCATTAGACGGTTACGAAGTTATTGCGCTTTACTGGGTGAACACAATGCAAAAACGGAGCTGGAATACGGAGCTGCATGCGTATTAGCTGTCAAACGAGGACGTTTTTTGACGTAAGTCATGTATGAGCCCATTTATTATACTAATACCTTGTTTACATCGCTTCTTTTTTTGGCATAAAAACGAGTTGAATGAAAATTAAAAAAAAAATATTAGGGTTGAGCTTTGGCATTTCTCGTTCGCGAAAGAAAATGCTAGCATGGACTAAAAACAAGAGTTTTTATGCTACCAATGGGTCTCCGCACACGAGACTAGTTCTGCCGCAATGAAAACCAGTTTCACTCCTCTGTTCGACTGCACACGGGATGAATTATGCTGGAAGAAAATTTTGTATACATGAACCATATTTCAATGTGTTTGTATTTCTGTTTACCTTTTCGTTCTTCCACTCCAAACTAGGTAGAAGATTGTATGCCGTCCCGCCTGCACACTCTGCTTCTCTCCCCAAAAAATTACTCCTACCCAATCATATTTTTCTTTTGTGGTAATGGATAATTTTTGAAACAACGCAGTTTATATAGATATATGAAAGTATTAGAAATCGTGATAATCAAGATCAGTGTAAACATCAACGTACGTGTCTGTCCACAAGAAGAATGAAGGTTCTCCTTTTTCGTTTTTTTTTTGTTCTAAAATTGCAACTAGATAGGTTTCCTTTCAAAATTTGAAAGAAAAACAGTCAGTCATTCATATGTCTCATCAGGAAGAAAATAAGCCCAGAAATTTCAGGATACCTTTGGATTTTCTCGCTGTTTCCATATGTTCTACAATCAATTTTTAAAGTTCTTATTTTTAGACCATGTCAAACATTTTCTTTTTCAAACGAGAAACATCAAAGCTCTACCCTTAAAATATTAAAACGTTCATACTTCCATTCGTTACTTCTTTCCCCTATTGATATACACCTTTTACAATTTTTGTAAAAATAAGAATGAAAAAACTACCGAAAATAGGAATGATGTAAACGTACCTTATCAAAGATCTTTTAAAAAGAATGCACCACTGTTGTGGTCTGGAGCTTCGTCCCATTGTGTTCGCAACATTGAATTTGTGTATATTCAACATTTTTGACATCTGTTCCAGCTTCGGCTCCATCTTCCGTTCCAGCTCTTTTAAAAAAAAACTGGACTGTGTACATAAAGACCTCTTTCTATACTCACCTGAATTCAGTGTACAACGGTGTTCCAGCGGGCGATATAATTATCATCATTGGGGACTTCAATGCCAAAATCGGATCGGATAACCTGGGTCTTGAACGCGTTATGGGGAAGCACGGCTTAGGTCAACGAAACGAAAATGGTGATATGCTTGTCGACTTCTGCAACGCTCGTCAACTTGTAATTGGGGGTTCTTTATTTCCGCACAAGACCTGTCATAAAATCACGTGGGAATCTCCTGATGGTCGAACTAAAAATCAAATCGAACACTTCATCATACAAGTCACTGTGCGATGTTCGAAACGAAAGAAAGGCTGACGCAGGTAGTGATCATCATTTACTCTTGGGTTTGCTTGACCAAGATTCAACACAAGTGCTCTAAATGACCCTAGTGTACGTCGTAAATTCACCACCACACTCGGTGTCAAAACGTCAAACTTTCAGAACGCAGGGTTATCGATAGATGCCGGTGATAGATAGATAAGAGCGCTTTCATGGAAGCCGGAACTGAAACTGTACCAAGACAGTCAAGAACAAGAGATTCCTGGATATCCCAAGACACCTGGGACAAAATCACATATCGCAGATCACTCAAAGTAAGGATCAATTCTGAAAATGATGCTCAGCGAACATTGCTTCTACGGAACGAGTATAGAGCATCGCATAAGACAGTGCAGTGGTGTGTGAGACATGATAAGAGGGCAAGATTGGACAAACTTGCGGAAAATGCGGAACAGGCTGCAGGAAGAGAACTGTATAAAATCACTAAGGAAATTGTTGGCCAGCGTAGTAGCACTAACACTAACCATCCAGTGTTGAATGGCAACCTTTTAGTGACGATAGAAGATCAGCTACAAAGATGGAAGGAGCACTTTTGTGCACTGCTAAATAGTGACCAAAATGCAGAATTGAATCCACAATTGAACAACATGCGCAGATCTTCTAGGGGCATTGATACCAGTCCCCCAACGGGTACAGAGATTAAAAACGCGATCCATCATCTAAAGAAAAACAAGGCAGCTGGACTTGACGGTATTCCTGCGGAGTTCCTGAAAACAGACCCTGAAGCAGCTTCCCATATTTTGCTGAATTTAGTGCGGGCTGTTTGGGAAAGCGAAACTTACCCACAGCACTGGAAGGATGGAGTTATTGTGAAGTTACCAAAGAAAGGGAACCTCAAAAACTGTAATAACTGGCACGGTATCAACATATTGTCCGTTTTTACGAAATTAATGGCAACCATTGTTCTCGAAAGGATAAAATCCAGGATCGAATCTACCCTCAAGAGGCACCAGGCGGGATTTCGTAGTGGTCGGTCTTGTGTCGACCACACCAACACCTTGCGAATCATACTCGAACAGTCGTCTGAGTATCAACCACCGCTGTACCTCATGTTTGTGGATTTTGAGAAGGCATTCGACAGGGTTAATCGTGAATGCATATGGAGATCGCTTATTGCGAGAGGTATCCCTGAGAAAATTGTCGCCATTATTAAAGAATCCTACAACAACGCAAGGTGTTTCGTTTTGCACAATGGACAGCTTTCCGATTCCTTTGATGTGCGTCAAGGAGTGAGACAAGGAGATGTCCTGTCACCAATTCTGTTTTTACTGGCAATCGACGATGTGATGACTGCCACGGTGGGTGAAACTGAGAGGCATGGTATCCAATGGAGTCTGTTTGACAAACTCAGCCACATAGACTATGCTGACGATATATGTCTCATGGCGAACAACACGGCTGGCCTAAATCAAATATGTCATTCGCTGCAGCTAAATGGGGAGGTGGCTGGCTTAAGGATCAACGCAAATAAGACCAAAATAATGACTACGGGCCAAAGCACACAACAAGTTACTCTAAGGCAGGGACCCATCGAGGAGGTCACGCAGTTTAACTACCTGGGCAGTTTCATAGCACTCGATGGCGGAACGGACCTGGATGTAAACAATAGAGTAAACAAAGCCCGTAGTTCATTTCGAATCCTTACTCCTGTGTGGAACTCCAGCTAAATATCGCTACGCACCAAGTTGAGACTCTTCGAATCCAACGTAAAATCTGTGCTGTTATATGCTTCAGAAACATGGAAATGCTCTGCAATCATCTCGAGCAGGCTGCAAGCCTTCGTTAATCGTTGTCTGCGGTACATTCTGAAGATCCGGTGGCCGCAAACCATATCGAACGCTGAACTGTGGAATAGGACCGGACAGAGAAAATTGGACATACACTGAGGAAACCTAACGACAACATAGCGAAGCAATCCTTCAAATGGAATCCTCAGGGTAATAGACGCGTTGGAAGACCGAAAACAACTTGGAGGTCATCTGTTTTGGGGGAAGCTCGATCTCAAGGTTTTCAATCGTGGCCACAGCTAAGGTCAGTCGCGGCGGATCGGGACAGATGGAAGGATCTTGTTGCTGCCCTATGCTCCAGAAGGAGTACATCCCATAAAAAGATAAAATTCTTTTATTTGATTTGTGTGAGAATACTTATCAAATTTAGCAATTTTCCTAAGCCATGCTTTTTTTGAAGAAACACTTTTCATTTTTACTACGCTTAAATATAAAAAGTTTGCAAGTGAAAAGTGAGTGAGCTTACAAAAATGCATTCATGCAATGCTAATCACTTACAATTATCAGAATATCGCTCTACTGAAAAGTTGCTAAATGATAATTGATAAGTCGTTGGTGTCATTTTTAAATTTTTTCTCTTTCATTCGTCAGTTTCATGATGATTTGTAAGTCGCCAACCGTACTCAATAATGCCGCCCCTAATTTTTTCCGCTCTAGATCGAGCCCTCGTAATAGACCCTCCTCTATGAGACCTACAAGCTCTTTATTTTTAAAATACTTTATGAGGATTACGCTGTACAACATGTTTTTCAATTGTGTAACCCCAACTTGAAATGAAATAATTATTGTACTATTGACAAAGATACAAAAATACAAATAAAAGCTGTTATACACAAAGTTATCAATTTAAGGAACAAGCTCTTCTACCAGAAAACAATGAGAACAATATATCTCACTACCGCTTAGTGGAAATTATCGAAATTTATAGAACACCTCATTTAGGCGTCGCGCGGCACGGTGTTCCTGGGGATGCCTAGGCTAGTGTTGTAAATGTTCGTCTGCCCCCTATTTTAGCAATAAAGGCGAAAAATCGAAATGCCAACCAGGATATTTATGTAGGTACTTATAGTAGAGATTTTTATGACCACCCTAAACTCAACCAACATTGAAGTATTTTTTCTTTACCCACATTAATGGACGATGCTAAAACGGCGATGACGGTGATGACTACGGCACAGAATGAAGTCTATAAGAGGTAAATGTGGAGGAACATCGATTTATGTCTGTTTGTTGGCAAGACGCACGCATACACACCGCTATAAAGAAGCTAAGAAAGGATTTTTTTTAATAGAATCATCATCATCCAAATGCTATTTATTTCTCTAGCTAGCTATTAGATGGATAAGGGTGACTTCCTCTCATGACGATAGAGCTATTCAAAGATTTTATTGGTCGTGTATTGAAATCTAGAAGTGTGAAGCAGTTAAATTAATTCCTATATTCTTATTTGAAAAGGGTTCGTACGCTGGGTTCCAAATCATTACCGCATTACTGAAAAGATTTGTGTCATTTCAAAAATATTCTGTGGGATTTTAATATTGATAGATTTAAATAAGAATGAATGTCGTTATGTAAGTTTATTTTCTTGTTTGGTATTTCAATGATTTTTATGCTTAGGATGATTTATTTAAGAAATACTGCCCTACAAGAATTGCGTCTGTTGTAAAACCAGGATGGTATTTACCTAAACAGCCAAAACGGCTTAAGCGATTATCTTCAAATTTGGTGTGTGTGATTGTTTTGGCCTTCCCCAGGGGGGAAATTGGAATTTTATTTTTAGGCCTAAAAATAACGGTACCTGCCATATGAACGTTAAGGAAAAGCTATTTTTTTCTCGAAAACGGCTTCAACGATTTTGATGAAAATTTTTGAGAATTTTTTGTTGGTATTGGTTATCATTTGATTATAACCAAATTTACGGGAAAAGTCTATTAACGGTACCAAAAATTACTCTGCAATGTCTCCAAGGCAATAAAAATTGTTGGACATTTGTAAAAAAACATTAAAAACTCCACAACATCTTCGGTTCCAACGCACATCGACAATAACAAACCAATTGTTTGATCTTCAGAGAAGGCAAACTTGCTCGCCGCCCTTTTCTCTGTCAGCTTTACGCTGCCTCACATCAACGTTGCCCCTCCTGTACTTGAGAATGTAAATTTTTCCATTGGACAGATTTTTTTTAGCGCTCGTACAGTAGCAAGAGTTCTCAAAGATCTCGATATACACAAATCCGCTGGCCTGGATGGTATACCCTCGATTCTTCTGAAGAGGTGTTCTTCCACACTGGCAAAGCCACTGCGTAAGCTTTTCCATCGCTCGTACTCTTTTGGAATCTTTCCTAGAAGATGGAAAACAGCATTTGTGCAGCCTGTCCGTAAGAAAGGTGACCCATCCTCCCCCTCCTCCTACCGACCCTTAATACTAACATGCCTTCTTTCCAAGGTTATGTAAACGCTGATTAACCGTCAGCTTAAGGAATATCTCGAAAATCGAAAGCTTCTCCGCAGCAACCGTTCCACTGCTGATCTGATGGCATATCGAACCACCGAACAGTGGAACAAATCTTTATATCGCTTTGGTGAAAGTAAGATTATTGCTCTTGATATCTCCAAGCATTTGATAGAGTTTGGCATGAAGCTCTCTTATCGAAAATGCGTGTTTTTGGGATCGATGATACTCTTGTCCGTTGGATTAGAAGCTATCTTCTGGACCGTTCAATACAAGTTGTATTGGAACGATTCAAATCTGTTTCCCACAAAATAAATGCTGGTGTGCCCCAGGGCTCCGTTCTGTCTCCGACTCTTTTCCTCATTTTTATAAATAATCTTCTGTCTGTTACTTCTAATCCACTTAACTGTTTTGCTGAAGACTCTACCCTCAGCTTTTCATATTCGCTCGATAATTCACATCCTTCGCCTTCGGACGTACAATTGCAACGGTACCGTATGTCAAGCTCATTAAACTCCAAATGGGGTAATAGAAATCGTGCGGAGTTTAATGCTTCGAAAACACAGTGCTCTCTTCTGTCGTTAAAGCTAAACATACCCCCAATGCCATTGTCCATGAATGGCACCTGCACCGAAGAAACCGAAAAGATCTCAGTACTCGGTATATGTGTCAACGACGACCTCTGTTGGAACGACCATATATTTGAGATCGCTAAAAATGCTGCTATGTGCTTAGGTTTTCTGTATCGGTGTAAGAAGTATTTTTCTCCTTCTGATCTGGCTACAATGTATAAAGCGGTTATACGCCCTAAACTCGAGTATAACTCCGACCTCTGGGTATGTGCTTCGCAAACATCGCTTCACCTGCTTGATAGAATACAAAATCGAGCGTTAAGATTGATAGGAAATAGAACTGCCGCTGAAACAACAACACGAATTTGGAATAGTTTACCCGGCGAGATTTTCCCTTGCCATTCAAGAATTCAAAACCAATGTTAATCGACACCTCCTAGCTTTCCCCTCTCTATCTTCCTAATGCCGCGTCAGTGTGCTCTACATTAAGAGGGAAACAAAATAATCCCTTGTGCGTGGGTCAATTGTTAAAAAAAATTATTGAATCCAGCTATCCGGTTCACACACTTCAAACCTCCCAAAAGGAAATAACTTTGCCTTGCCTCCATATGCGGATTCAAAGGTCTCATATCAGAAAGTGAATTTTTATTACTCACGCCTTCACATGCCTATATCTCGTTGATTTGGTCCCTCTCCTTGATTTTATCCTTGTATATAAATTGCCTATAGTACTGCCGGCCGGCGGTGCGAAATAAGGCCCAAGGAAAAACGGCCCCATAAACAAAAATGAAATAAGGCCCAAAAGTATGTTAAGAATACAACAACCAAAAAAATTTAATTTTCGGTTGTAATTTCACTTTTTGGGGCCTAATTTCATTTTTAGAATTGGGGTTATATTTCATTATGAAAAAAGCCCCTTATATCAAAGAACAAAATAAGACCCCACAAAAATATTATATCGAATACAAAAATTGGCAATAAAAGCAACTTAGGCCAGTATAAGCACAAACAACAAAATTAAAGATATGTCCCACTTTGATAAATGTTAGTATGAAGAAGGTATGGGGGGCGTGATGCCCCCTAAAACCCCCCTTCTTGGACTCATTATAGGATTTGGAGAAGGTGCAATGTTGGGTATGTGCTACGTTTCTTTTTAATTTAAAGAATTTTTGCATAAACCCATTCTCGCACATACTGCAAATCCTAAAGTGAGCCCAAGCAGGGGGGTTGCAGGGGGTGGCATCCCATACCTACCTCATAGTGATTGGGAGATAAAATCTCAAGAAATACCTAGGCAAAACTAGTTTAGCCTAAGTGTGTCAGGTTTTTGATTTTTTTTAATTTTTTTATTTTTTTCAAAAAAATTGGGGTCTATTTTTATTTATGTTTTTGGGGCCGTTTTGTCTGGCGCATTATTTCGCACTGCCTAACTGTCATGGAACGTGAACAAATCTTTGCTGCACGAGCCGCTCCTGGCGCTAGTGTATGGACATTTTATTTTCAAAAAATTGTCCCTTACGCTTATACGGGTTGGATAACCCCCCCCCCATAGTAAAAAAAATTTGTATTTTGTTCCTCTAAAAGAATTTGTTATTAATTTGCGGCGCCAAGTTGTCGTACTCTCCCTTTTTTTAATAGTTTTGCTAAGCAATTTCTTTGATCCCAAAAACACTTAAATATATTGTGATGTGGCAACAAGTTTAGATATTCGGAGGATACATTTTGTAAATTAACGACATCTGTTGGATTCATTGTGTACAACAACCAACATTCATTGTGTACAACAACCATGCACCTAAAAGTATGCTACGTATTTGCAATATGTTTTAACTGAGTACTAAATCGAACTTGAAGTACTAATTCGAGACTAGAATGTTCTCTTCGACAAAAGACTTCAAACAATGGATCAGAAATTCTAAGCCAAAATAGAAAACTTGGAAGGAAATTTCGTAAGTGTGAAGACAAACATCATGATTATGATGCCATGGTCAAGGCAATCGAGATGAGGTTTGGCGACGACCACATGCAGCAAGTTTACCGAGTCCAGTTGCGCCGAAGGGTCCAGGCAAGAGGTGCAACGCTACAACAATTGCAAGCTGACATCGAGCGCTTGGCGAATTTGTCTTATCCCAATACCAGCAGGGAAATCATAAACGAACTGGCGACCGATGCGTTCACTAATGCCATTGCAGATGGAAAACTACAAATGGCTGTGAGAATGGCAGGTAAGAAAACGCTCGCTGAGGCTTTAGCATTTGCCCTGACAATGGAAGCAGCAGACCAAGCTTCGCATGGTAGCCATCGCGTCAGGGAAATGGCTACGCTAGAGTGCTCATGCCAACGTGTCGACATTGAAAGACAAAACCCGAACACTGCTCGAGGTCAAATGAGATGCTGGAATTGCAACAAACGAGGACACCTACAGCGACAATGCAGATCTCCACAGGTAAGCTCTCCACATAGCGCAAGAAAAAGGCCTACTGACAAGGATATCGCTTACCCTACCGGGCATGATTTGGGGATACATCAGTGTGGAAAGCGCGTAAGAACCAACTTTGCAGAGCAGAAGTCGGTTGATGAAATGAACGCCCCCAGGACAATTATCCAAGTTGCGCAAACTAAACGCTGCAACCAGAGTTTGGCAGTGGATACAGTCATCGCCAACAGCAAATGTTGGCCACTATTTATACGGGTGCCACGGCCTCCATAATTAGAAGAGGCCTTGTCCAGACGTCCTGGCTACACAACACCAGCTGAAATAGTCTGAAGGCAGCTACGGGAGAAGTAGCAAAAGTATACGGAGAGGTACTTCTGAAGATAGAACTGGCAGGGCTGACCTTCTCACATGCATTCTTGGTAGCTGACGTATGCGACGACTGCATACTAAATGTGGATTTTATGAAGGCACACGAGGTAGTCCTAGACTTTCGAATGCAGGTGTTAAGGTATTCAATCGTCGAGATTCCAATGGTGTACGGAAACGAGAATGCTGTAAATCTTCGGACGATCATAAGCAGTGATGAAATTCTCCGGCCATCTTCAGAAAGAGCGCATCCTAGGTGTTTGAACGGTAAGAAGGACGAAAGTATTTCTGTTCAGAGACTAAGGGCTGAACCTGTAAAGGGTTGGACTGCGGAAGAACTTCGTAATGCACAAAAGGAAGATCCTGACATCGAGCCGATTCTTGTATGGAAGGAATCTATGGATAAGCCGAATGCAAGAGACATCTCCGAAAGAAGTCCTACCTTAAATGCTTATTGGGCGCAGTGGGACTCTCTCCATGTAAAAGATGGTGTTTTGTGGAGAAAATGGGAAATGCCGAATGAAAGATCCTTTAAGATGCAGCTTGTGGTGCCACGGTCGAAAGTGCAGGAGATTTTAAGGGAAATGCACGATGAAGAATCCGGCGGGTACTTAGGAATCAACAAGACACGGAAAAAGGTACCGGTACGTTTTTATTGGTTAACTGTAAGAAAAGATGTCGAGAGATGGTGTCAAAAGTGCACCACGTGCAAAGCTAGTAAAGGATCCAAAGTCAAGGCAAGCGCTAAAATGCACCAGAACAAAGTGAGGATCAACGACACACACCAAAGAACCCAAAGCAATATAAACATTGCGAGAGACCGCCTGAGGACCAGATACGATGCGCGAGCAACAGCACCTGAATTCAATGAGGGAGATCTGGTATGGCTTAACAACCCACATCGCAGAAAAGGAGAATCGCCCAAGCTCCGTTCGAGACTCGAATTAGTACCGAAAGCTTAGATTGTGCCAGAACCAGACAGAAGCTTCCAGAAGCTTGTAAACTTGTATACATACAAGAGTAGATTGCAATGAAAGTTCAGTTTATTTTCGAAAGTGGAATTGTTAACAACTGGAAACATTAGTAAAAAGTGATTGAATTGAGATTAAATAAAAAGTGCTGAATTATAAAAACGTTTTTGAATTGTGAATAAGTGAAATAAGTAAAATTTGGTGTTATTTAAACTGAAAGACGTTGTGTTTCATAAAATAAAGAGATTTGTTTTATTACTTTGGAATTTCGATTGAGTTTTATCTGTCGAACCCCAGGCCAAAACTTTACAATATTTTTTCCAATATGTAGATGTAAATAGCATCTGTTATAATTTAAATGAAATTTGATGGCATAGTAAGTAAATCTTAAGCTAAGTTTTTCTTAAGGTCTATTCATTCAAAATATAACTGATGAATTATTTGTTTATCTGTTGAAAAATTCGTCTGTTATTTGACTTTGGAGCGTAACAAGCTAAATTTACAAGTAAAAAATTCCTGGTATTGTTCGCTGGGTTCTTCTTCTCAAAATGGTTTCTTACAGATTCAATTTGAATATCATATAACTGAAGACGCAGAGTTCTTGGCACCTGTGAGAACCTTAATATTTCTTCCTGAAAGAGGACTTGAACTAGCGGATGGCTTAATAGACGGGTGAGCTTTTTGGTAAAATCCTTGTTAGAAAGATGCTTGAACACCTGAAAAGTATAAATAAATAACCAGTCATAAGAATATCGAAACAGCGAAAGAAATACCTCTTTTAAAATACCCGCAAAAAGAGTATTGACGAACAATTTTGGCTCTACAGGAGGTTGACTGATGGACTTGAAAAGATTAAAATCTTGATTGATCTCCAAAGCTTGGTTAGCAGAGAATTTTTCGGTTTGAAGCTTCTTCTTATAGCATTTATCATAAAAATTATCGCAAAGGGATTCATCGCTTGATTCTTCTGGTATAGGTTCGGGTTTCCAAAAATTGGCAACTTTTACTCTTCTGTGGAACGGTTTAACAACAGTTGACGGAATATTTTTTTTCCAATAATGATTCTGCTTAATAGTAATGATATTAACGGGTTTTGTACTTTGAACTAATGTTTTTCGATTTGAACCCTCGGTTATCTTCAAATCACGAGAACAATGCAAGTAATGTGCATCATATGGTATATATCGCTGTGATTCAAATCCACGGATAACAAAAAGATTCCTTCTTCTAACATTATACTTATTCAAAGGAAATATATTTTTTTCTTCTCTAACAGTCAGTTCCACTTCAGGCAAATACGGAAATATTAGAAACTCATGTGATCTTCTCCATAAATTGGTCTTGGCCAATTCCAAATTTTGAATTATATTGCTACTTAGAAATCCAAATGTTGGTTCCGAAAGATAGTTTATCTTTGCTTTTAAAACATCTTTTGAAATTTGTTCTTCTTTAAGAGGTGGTAATGACAAATAAGTATTATGAAATGTTTTCAAGCTAGAATTCTGTTGTACATCGTATATCAGATTGTTTATTTCAGCATCAGTTCTAAAATTTATTAGTTTACTACGATTTTGAGTTGAACAACCTTGCGTTTGAAAAGCTGTTGATATCCGAATGTCCCTCGCAGGATTCAATTTATCATAAAAAATGGTACTTAATTCCTCAGATGAATGCTGATATTGAATGTTCTTCGGGGTAGGACAGTTTTTACTTACCAGCTCGCTGTAGCCAACATTTTGATAGAATCTTTTAACAACTGGTTGGCAACCTTCTTGCAAATTTCGAAAATCTGTTAGCCCAAATCTTTTCCGATCATTAATTAATTTTTCGAAGCGTCCAACAAAACATATCTTGTCGGGTTGCATTGTTAACTTTCTCTTTATCGAACTCTTAAATCTGGCCTTCCAAACACAAAAACATGTTTTTGTAATTGTGTAAATCGCTCTTTCTCCTTCGTTTTGAAATGGAAGAGCTGTTCTGTAATTCGGTGTTGTATATATCAAAGCTTTTGTCAACCATAATGCAAAAAACCAATATGATTGTATTTGTCGTGGATAAGGTGCGATGTCAGTAATTGCAATTGTCTCACAAATTTCAAAAAACACTTTTTTCATGATATCAGAATATTCACCTAAGGAGATTATGTGAATTTGATCAAAAACGTTGTCTTCTTGAATTTGCATAGCTGTTTGTTTAGGTTGCTCAAGAACTGATATATCATAAAATGCTTTGTTTTTACTTGCAAACTTTGAAAATTGTTCTTTAGAAACCATGCTCGGAATACAATTGACTTTTTGCAGTTTTTCTAGAGAAACCCCTTTAGTGTTTGGAGCGTACTTATCCACGATATTGGTTTTTTCTAATTTTTGGAACTGAAGTCCACTAGCTTTTTCAAAAATTCTAGGCTTAGAGAAAGTTGAAATTGTCAAACGTCTTTCAGGAGCTTTCCTTACGATCTTTGCTTTTTGGTCGAACGAAATTTGAAACAAATGTATCAAATATTCGAGTTTGCTTTCTTTTGCCTGGTGACTGCACTTCGTAGTTTGTTTTAAAAGAGAACGAATGTAGTTGCTGACTTCTTTGTTTTTGTATTTTTCTAATATCTTGTTTTTTTTCAAAATGATTGACAAATTGTAAAATCTAAAAAGTTCGTCGGTTTGATTGTGCATAATGTGATTCAATTGGGCCTTACAAGATTGTTCTTCTATAGATTTAAGTTTGGTGGTTTCGGGAATTGTTATTCCACAATGGAAAAATCTTAGTTTTCTTATAGGCATTCGAAAATCGTCCAAAATTGATGTGTTGATGGAAGGCATATTAAACCAGTTGAAAGCTTGAGAGTCACCTAATTGGAACATTTCAAGCTGCAGTGCTTTCAACTTCATAATTATTTCTTTTTCAGTTAACGGGTCAATAAAACCAATTCTTCCAAAAATCATTGTTTCGGTATAATTTTGTACAGTTTGCCTTAAAATGATCTCCGAATACTTAAATTCA
This sequence comes from Platycheirus rosarum, assembly GCA_963971375.1. Taxonomy (NCBI): domain Eukaryota; kingdom Metazoa; phylum Arthropoda; class Insecta; order Diptera; family Syrphidae; genus Platycheirus; species Platycheirus rosarum. The sequence continues at coordinate 7,717,070 of OZ020511.1, read as the reverse complement.
TTTTTAGGAAAAATGGAATTGGCCATGGAATTGGAACTTGAAGGATTTGTTTGTAGCAGCCGAAAGCTCCAACCAACTTTATTCTTAAACTGATTAAAACAATCTATATTACACGTTTCTTGGATTGTAGAGCACTTAATCCTACCTAGGACAAAGTCGGTCTTGTCAAGTGATGTTTTATTTGTATACTCCATTCCTCGGCTTATTATTTGGAAGCAAGTGAATAGACTTCTATGGATACAGATATTGAAATTGAAACTCTCAAACATATTATTCACGAGTTCCATTGTGGATGCTGTTTCCAAATCCAGTTTAACAAGCTTTATGCATTGAAAATCTCGGGCCATTCGAATATTTTGATTTATTACGTTGTCAATCTTATCGCTCTTTTTAAGTATAAGGGATATCGAAGTATCTGAAAATACTTCATTCAATAAAATAGCTTTATTCCCTTTCTTGGTTTCATCCATAACAATTGAATTTATATTGAAAACTCGATTTATTGAAATATTTACCATATAAAAATCTAGCATCCTGGGTTTGAGGTCAAACAACAGATTGTTTTGAAGCAGATACCTTATCTTTGAATTGACATCAGCGTGAAAATTATCGGTTGCTTTAAGATTTTCAGAGTTTTCTTCTATTTGCGGCTTACACCCGTTTCCCAACAATTTTCGTCGAAACATCTCTTCTGTTTTTTTAATTTCCATAGAAGTATTCATAGTGTTCCACTTAATAATCTTCAAACCTGGTTGTTGGCCATTTTTTCTCAAAAAAGAAACCGATGGTTCCTCGGATTTTAATTGCACGATAATATGTTTCTTTAAGTCGAACAAAGAAATTTTACGCTTGTTGTTCTTTTTTATGAATTCACTCGAAAATAAAATCGGAGTCCACAGGGTTTGTACAACCTTAAGATTTCTACGAACTGTCGAAAAACTATAGATGTTTTTTCTTGCTTTCATTTTCTTTTAAATTAATAACAACGAATAATCAAAAATATTAATTTATTTATTATTATGCTACAAAATTATACTCTTTTTTTTTTTTTTTTGATGTCGTATATCAGAACGAAATTCGAAGAAATCGAATTTCAAGCCGTTGAAGATATTGGCAAAACACGAACCGAACTGATTTCAGAACAAAACCAAATGTAGAATAATCGTACCGTCCGTGTCCGTCGCTTATATGTTACAAATATGTTCTGAGTTGTGAGTTCCAGAAATTGAATAGAACTTGAATATTTTATTTCGAATTCATGCGTAACATGTTCTCCAAAGTTTCCATATTTTGAAACCCACGCTTTTCTTAGAAGTATAATCTTCGACGTCAGCATATATATTTAAATTTCGCACTCAAAACTTAGTATTTTATTAACACAATATCGTCATGACATTTAAGGAATATGTCATTCTCATATCTGACATTTTGAAATAACGGAACCTGTGGTTTGCGGAGGTAAGGAACGAATAACGGTCTTCAAACACAGCTGGTCCATATTTTGTATCATATTTATTTCCAGTTACAATGTACGTACGTACATAAGAGGGTGAATAAAGGCTAAGCCAAAGGAAGTAATCATTTAGTTATTTTATTTATTTTTCTTAAATCGTTGCTTCTGTAAAAGGGTTTTCGGAAACTTAACATAATTAAATGTACTTGCGTTGCTTTGGAATTCTTTTAGAAGCAGATGCTGTTTTACATATGGAATGTGTTAACTAAGATTAGTTGAGAATAATTGTAAATAAAGACAAATTTTCAGCAAATTACTTTTATTTTACTTTCATACACAAAATACTATTTTCTTTAACATATAATTAATAAAAAAAAAAAAACAAGTCATAACTTTAGGATTATGAGTAATGTTTATGATAAAAAACACATTTTTTTGGATTTTGAAAACTGTTATAAATATTAAACAAAAACTAAGAAAAACTGGAATACAGGAAATATCTGGAGATTATTATTGACTTTCACATAAATCTAATTTTGTATCGCTATCCTTAAAACTTAAGAAATGGTGCTACCATTACAAATCATGTACAATTTCATATAACGGTTTTTGACGTGATACCATTGTATATAGAGTCTATAGTACTATCAAGATGGGTATTTCACCTAGCGCCATCTAGTTTCGCTATCTCGCTTTTTCTCAATGTAGACTTTTAGTCGGGGAGATGAATTCAATACATATGCGACGTTAGAAATTGACAGAACGGGAAAGATGTATATAAAGTGTGAGCAGTTAGAGGGAAGCAAATTATAAAGTCTTTTTTGTGTTATTTCTTTGTTATTTTCTGATAATGAGAGAATGGAAGATAGAAATTTAGACAGGTATGTGAGGAGTTTTTATTTCTGCCTTGAAAATACACTGTTTTTAGGTACGTTTTTACGTACGTAGATACGGCAACAGGATGAAACTTAACCTTTTTAACTTTTTTTTTGTTTGGTTTTTGTTGTTTACAATTTTGAATGGTTACCATGTTTGATTATTATATAATTTTTTTTAAGTCTGCAAAAATTTAATTAGTTGAAGTACCTACCTAGTTACTTATTTTACAAATAAAACACATTGTTCGCAAATATTTGTAGCTATGTTAGAGTATCTTCACTTATCAAATATCTAGTACTAAATCTACTACTAACTACTAAATATAGTACTTAATGTACTACTAATTACAAAATCTAGTACCAAATATACTACTAAGTACTAAATATAGTACTAAATATAGTACCAAAACTACGATAGTACTAAATTCTAGTACTAAGCACTACAAATCTAGTACCAAAATTCTATTGTACCAACAACATAGTACCAACTGGCACCAGTTTTATATTTAACTAACGTTCGAGATTGAACAATGTTTATATTAAAACTTTAAACAGTCGAATCCGAATATGGCAACATTGGTAGTTGATTTTGGTATATGAAATACAGAAAATACAGAACTAACAAAATTTCTTGAAAAATGCAAAATCCAAAAAATAATAAATTGTAGACGCACAATATTGGTTTGTTTACGAAAAATCAAAGGGAAATCCATTAATTTTTGGTTCCCTTACTCTGCCATACCGTATGGTCTAGTGTCACTTTTTGAACCTTTCACTTTCACTTTCACAAATGCTTGTAATCATTTTAACTCATACGTTTCTGAGAATATAACATACAACCTACTCTTTCATCACTATATTTCTTTCTACTCTCCAAAACCCATACAAATGCATATCAAGAAATACTGCAGCGCTATAACGGCAGTATCTCGCTAAACTAGATGCTGCCTGATGGTAGTACTATAGTTTTTATATACAATGGTGATACGTCTTATAAATTAATGGTACGCAACACATACGAAATAACATGACTCATGCTGACAAGAAAATTAACGCGTTACGCTAACCGCGATACTGTGGTTTTTTCAACCAAAATCGATCGCAAACGTATTCTGAACACCAGGCGAACATGAAAAAGAACAAGCAAATGCTATTTCCTAAAATAACAAGAAATACAAAATGGGCGGGGTTTTGTTAGAGTAGAATGTAGATGTAGATAATGGGGTGTGAGTGTGTGGATTTAACGAGGTGGTTTGTGGGTAATTTTTTTGGTGACTCTGAGGCTCGGTGCGTCATTTTGACGCAGCGGTGACGCTTCTGCGTCTTACTAAGTTTTTAGTACAATAGTATTTTAGTACTAGATTTTTAGCACTTAGTACTATAATTTAGTACTATTACATTGTTGGTACTATATTTGATACTAGATTTAGTACTATATTTAGTACTTAGTACTATATTTAGGACTAGATTTTTTGTAATAAGTGAAATTGTATATGGTGTGAGCTAACAGGCTGTATGTTGGTGTTAGTGACATCAATGTTTCCTTATAACGTCCGTAAACAGACAACCAACTTTTTTTTTTTTTTTTTTGACTTTCTCTGTGACGGCTCAATAGATTTCTATTAATTTTTTGATGGATTGAGGCGACTCGATGGCAAGTTTCCCATGAGCTGATTCGATGTCAACTTTCGTTGTTAAATACACACAAGGCAATCGTGAACCAATTTCCGAATTATGTTTCTGCTCCCGATGATCCAATATTCTTGACGCATCAAGGAAAATAATCCTGAAGCACCTACAGATAAGCCGGCACAGGGGAAGAGCCCCACAGAGTTCCAGACTTGGAATCGATAACTGTTTCACTGGAGTTTCTAGTTATCTATATCAAGGGAAAAATCCTCCAATCTATTGTAAAATTACTTGTTAGATCTCCCAACAATTTGAGCTCTATTTGCTGAGCTGTAAACGCTAGAGGAAATTGGTATTTGTAGTAACACGCTATCTGACGAAGAACTTTAAACGACAAATAAGGAGCTGGCGAAGTACCTGAGTAACAGTAGATAAACGAAAATGTGAAATGGGGCTCTGAGAAGATTCTCCCCATACAATGCGCTCATAATCACGGTACCTTGAATGCACCCAAATTTGCCGAAACATTTTAACGATATCAGCACAGAAAACCAATCGGTGGAGATGAATACAAACATTTAACAAATTACGCTGAAGAGGGGTTCTTACGTGAAGCATATCGTAAAGGCTGAGATTATTGGTATTCTTATTCGAGCCATCAATAATAAAGACTTCCAGAAGTATATTCTGCAATACGCTGTATATGCCTTAAATTCATAAAAGTTTTCATAATCTTACAATATTGCATTTATATAGCCTAAATAATCACGTGAAAAGCGGCGTTTCATAGCGAAGAGCAAGGACAAGCCTCCGAAGATAGTATTAGCAAACTTAACCTTATCTTGCCGAAACAGAAGTTCTACCATATACTTATTATCAGCCATACGAGTAAGTGTCTTTGAAAAGTTTCAACTCCATCTTCACCTACACTCGACGAAAATTTATTTAAAACTTCCTCAATTTCCCAAAACAACTTTAAAATCACGTCAAGGGCAGCGATAGGTTTTTTTCTGGCAGACAGACCGTAGTAACCCATCCAAAAAGTGTCTCATGTGCAACAACCCTTCCTTCTTCATCTGACCGGTGACCACCTCGAAGAATGCTCCAAGCCTTATCTGCACCTAACAAAATATCGATAGGTCGAGGCATGTGAAATCCTACATCAGCTAATGGAAGGTCTTTAAAGAAAGAGAAATCATTACATTCGAATGAAAGCGATGGAGTTTACCAAGTTATTTTTCTCGAAATAAAAGCCTCAAGTTCAATAGAATGTGCACAAATGACTCCAAGATCTTTCACATCGCTGACCCTTAAGAGTGTTTCCATTCCAAATTTATAGGTAAAAGTTAACGGGGTTAACGTTCTGTAAGTGCTAAAAATTTTACATTTCGATGAGTTGAGCTCGAGATGATTACAAACAAATCGAACAAAAGCGGTCCTAAGTGACTACCTTGTGGAAGACCCGACTCCACCTCTATAAAAATTGATGATGTAAAACCATCAATCTGGACGACCTGTTTAAAGTTTGACAAATAGGACCTCAACCAATTTAAAAAAAATTAACATTGAGCCCCAGTTGTTGAAGTGAACTCTGTCGAATGCTTTAACAAAATCTGTTTTTAAAACATCGACTTGCTTTTTGTCTTCCATAGATTTTAAACAAAAATGGGAAAAAAGGCACCAATTAGTCGAGTTGAGCGGCCAGTAATAAATCCATGTTGTTTTGACGTTATTGATTCCTTGACTGAAAAAAGTAGCCTCTGAGTCACAACCTTTCAAATAATATTGGCCTGTAATTTTCAAACTAAAACTTTTGTAAATTGGGTTAACATAAGATAACTTCCAGTCGTCAATAAAAACACCAGTTGATAAAGATTTGTTAAAAAATAATTTAAGAGCGTAGCAGAGGGACGAGGCGCATTTTGACACTCCAGCTTTTTTAGTTGAATCAAGTTCAATAAAACCATCAAGAACTTCTTGTTCTGAAAAACACTTTAAATCGAAATCTGTGATGGGGGAAATGTATGAATGTAAGTCGTTAATATTGGAAATGACATCTGACATTTCTCTATTATAATTAGATGGAAAGTATTTCGCAAGACGACTGAATATCGCTTGATTATTCATTATCAAGTTTCATGGCTATTGGTAAGAAAGAGCTTTTACGTTTAGAATTCAGAAAGACCCAAAAGGATTTACTATTCTATTAGTGTTACTATTTATGTGCTGGTGATACAAACATGTATTAAAAAATTTTCAAAAAAATTCATAAATTTGTAAGACATAGTGGTTTAGAGTTCTAAGTTACATGATTAATTTTTGAATCACTAGCTTCGAAAGTACTAGATCGTTTTTTCTAAAAATTCAAGTAATTGCCCAACTCTAGAATCTTCAGACATTTGGCTTTCTAAAGCTGGCGGCAGTGGTGCAGTAGATAAGATGGTTGCTTGATAAGCGAGAGATCCTAAGTTGGACTTTTAGTTTGGGAAGCAATTTTTCTAACTCCAAATGCAAGCTAGAGCCTTAGGTGGGTTTTAAGTGATAAAATAGTCACCCAATTCTCGATCTACTGCGCCGAAAAAAAAATTCTTTCCTATCTCTCTAATTTTTCTAACTAGTGTCGTGCAAGATGCGGTTGCATTCTAAAAAGGCATTGAGCCTTAAAGAAACATAGTTAAAATATTATTATTATTCTTAAAGCCCAAGCTTTCCGAGTTTCAGCAAGCCACAAATCTCTACAACAGCCGACTTCTAACCCACGAATAACTTCATCGGCTTTATCTAAAAGTTTTCGCAATTTGCCACCTTCACCCAAACCAACACTAGGCAATTTTAGAAATTGTTCGATAAGCGCATTAAATATATATATATATGCCAATCGAAGGCAAATCAATTAAAATAATTTATTTTGACAAAAAACGAACCCGAGTATTATTTATTAAAAAAGCATTTATTTATTTTAATGATGAAAATTGATTCTACTGAACAGCTGATTGTCATTTGACAGAATAATGGAACATTTCGTTCCAGTGTTTGTGGCCCATTTTTTTAATGTTCCAACCCATCATTAAAAACTTTACTGAAGCATTTTGCATCATTAAAACAAATTTGAGGTTATGGCTGGTGTGGTTGGCCTGTAAATTCTGACACAACTTTAATGATAGCTATAACTCTACCCGTACGTAAAAAATTCCAGTTTCCAGCTGTTTCAACTTTTAATGATGGATTTTTAATGATCGCTCTAACTGGCGCCTAAGAACCATTACAAGAATACAAAAAAATGGCTTGTATAGTCACCAACGGGGTTATGATAACTACCCCTACTGCAGGGCTGGAAGCTATTCTCAATATAAAACCTTTAGACTTCTTTGTGCAAGATTCTGCAGCAAACAGCGCCCACCGGTTAAGCCAAACTCAAAACTGGAAATCGAGTCAGACAGGCCATACACAGATTCTACAGACATATACGGGCTACAATATATGCACAGACTACATCACAATGAATCTACATTGATCTGAGTGTGAGGGACACAACATCATCCATCAGCCCACTTTAGCCATTTTACAAAAAATGTTCACTCGAAGTAGCCAGTTGCATTCCTCCCCTTAAAAGTTTCTCCCGTAATACTCGTCTCGCAAGGAATGCTCATCAGTTCACCCTGGAGCCCAATTTCGGACGTACCGTGAAATATAGGGATTCTTTTTTTAGCCGAACAACATGAATTTGGAATAGTTTACCCGGCGGGATTTTCCCTTGCCATTTTGATCTGCTAACATTCAAAACCAATGTTGATCGGCACCTTCTATCTCTCCCCTCCCTATCTTCGTAATGCCCGCGCAGGGTGTTACATTAAAAGGGAAACACATAATCCCTTGTGCGCGCGTTAATTATAAAAAAAAAAAACCTAACCTAACTTAAGTCCCAAATTAAAATTTGGTATTATGTCCCACCAACTTGGGATATAAGTCCCAAATTGTAATACTGGGACTACTGTCCCGGGGACTTATGTCCCTGCGCCCATTATTTCGTCTTGATATACCACGCTAATAAAAAAAGAACTTGATAGCCTATATGGGATCGAAATCTAAAATAAATAAATAAATTCATTGGCGCGACAGCTCCTGAAGGAGCCAAGGCCTAGTGACTTATACTCTCAACCATTCCTGTGTGTGTGTTGATAATCTGCAAGAATGGAAGGGACCTACAGTTTACCGCCGAGTCCGAACGGCTACATGAGATGCACTTTTTCGGGACAAATTTTACTCTTGGAGGTTTTGTCAGTTCCTCGCAAGGGTTTTCTTATTACATTTGAATGAAATGAAATAAGCAATAAAAAATAAAAAAAAAATAAGCACTTAAGCAAACATTGACGAAGCAGCTCTGACGGATTTGGTTTCGATTTTGTTGCATCCTTTACGGAGAGTATTTAAAGATGTTCCATTTGTATTCAATTTTATTGGCATCAACTTCCTTTGATGAGATTAACACATGCTCTAGAATTTTCTGTTTTTATGCATTCCTGTTATAAAATTTTGAAGTTTGAACATCGGGCTTTTCTAGAAACTGTGTTCGATTGCACATTGTATCCGTTTTAATAAAATATTCTCCGAATTAGTGAAAATAAACTTTTAAATGTCAACAACAATTCATTGGAAAATAAAACTACGTAAAATATTCCAAATATAAACCCATGATGCAACTATGCTCATGACAGTTACAAAAATACCTTAACTTTTCAAGATGTATGCACGAATTCACCAAATGACGTCAAAACCGTCATTTTCCTGTCGTTTTTTCCAGAATCACAATATGCGGTCAAAGAGAATTATTAAAAAAATAAATAAAAGGAGTTCATTTGACACTTTGGCATAAGAATTAGAGTATATAAAGAGAACAATGGCATCTTTCTTGTTAGTTTTCTTATTTTCCGTTAGAATAGAACATCTTGTAGCGTAGGATACTCGCATTAAATTATCTCAGAGTGAGTTATTTTCTATTAAATCGGAAACAGTCGGGTATTCAGTACTCAAATTCATTGAGAAAATATTTTTTTTTTAATATACCAACTAATACTTCTTCAATGACAACAATTCAGCTTTGAAAGAAGTGCCACGCCAAATAAGAGTAAGTAAAGACTGGACTGCTCCCGAAACAATTTTGTGCATCTGAAAAAGATAAATGTGCGAGGTGCAGGTAAACAATATGGAGACTGATCCTCCCAAACTTGATCTAAAGTTGCCTACCAACAAACATCAATTCAAGTCCATCGTTAGTGGACTAATACGCGACCCACGAATTTTGCATAGATTAAGCATGGCTGATGTGTGCAATATCATGAAAAATGATTTATCGGACTCCTTAGTCCAAGACTTGTCGGCATTAGAAGTTTCATCAAAAGGCGTCCATAAAACTACTCAAATACCCATTATAAAAGTTACTGATTTCTCAACTGGATATTATGAAACTGACCGAAGCATATTACCAGACAGTATTGAGGACTGCCGAAGGAAATCTTATTACGAGCGTCTTATGATTGCTGGTGAAAGTAAAAACTTTCTCAAACCACCTGGACATGATTATCCCATTGTGAAACATAACAGCTTCGACGCTGCTTATATGTTTAAGTTCCGAAAAAATGCACATATCAAGCCTTCTTTATTTTCTACCTATTTCAGAAGTGAAAGAAATTCTTCTTACAAGGCCGATTATGGTTTTCGGCGTTGTCATGAAAACATACGTCTTACTAAAAATAAATGCTCAACCAAGCCACGCTTACGATCTTTGAATATTTTTTCTCTTCAACCAGATCAGATTTACCGGCTAGGCCAGACAAAATTATATTGGAGATCTTTGCCGGCAAAAAAATTTCAATCCACAGATCTTGGCGAGACTTCTCATCGTGAAAGTCTGACAGTCTTGCTTTGTACAAATTTCAATGGCACACATAAATTGAAACCTCTTGTCGTTGGATCTTGTCGTGATATTCGGGTTATAAAGAATTTTGAAGCTTTCGTCATCTATAAGTATTCCAAAGATGCTAAGGTCACAGCGAGCATCTTACACGAATGGTTCTTTGATTGCTTTTTGAACGAGGTAGTATGTACGCTTGGTGCATTTTAAATGAAATGTTTCAATACTTTTTTTTTTGTATTTCAAGGTCTCTACAAACTTGAAGGTAAAGGGAATTTCACAAAAATCATTGCTGTTCTTGGATCCTTCGGTTAACAAACATCCGCCTTTGACGCAATTAGTTCTTGACAAATATCAAACTAAGACTGTCAAACTCTCCACAGAGATTGCTGTCGATCAGACAGTTGTTGGTTTAGCCAGAATCGAATACAAGAAACGCTTGCTCTTAGATGCGGTGGCAACTCCAAATAAATTTACTAAACTAGGAGATGCCATTGCTATAATACGTTTGGCATGGGATACTGTGAAACCGTTTGCCATTCAAAAGTGCTGTCAGTTTGTTTTACCCAGTGAAGATAAATCTAATTGTTCTGATTCAAATCCCACGGAAATGCTGAGGGAAATGCAATTGCAGAAAATGTCCAAAATGGAAATCCAAGGACTTCTCAAATGGATACCTGGAGGAAAAGATCTGCTCGATAGCGAGATTAACAACTGGATATACTTTGATAATGGACTTATTATCAACAAAAATCCCTTCTTTTAAAAAAAAAATATTTTGTGTTTTCCTTACAAAAAAATTGAAAATATTTGGGTTGTTTTTAATTTACAAGCTAAGTTTTGATCTGATTAAATAAATGTAGAATTTCTGAGTTTTAAATATAATCACATTAAAAAGCTATATTATGCACAGAGTGACTAAATTGTCCATAATGAAACCAAATATTAAAAAAACTTTTAGTTTTTTTTTTATTAATGGTATAATAAGGTTCTTGTCTGGGTTGGGGTAGAATATTCCTGTAGCACCTTCCCGCTTTTCGTTTAAGGGGACTTATGGAGAAATCAAAATTCTGTATCGGTGTAAGAAGTATTTTTTCCCCTTCTGATCTGGCTACAATTTATAAAGCGTTTATTCGCCCTAAAATCGAGTATAAATCCCACCTCTGGGCAGGTGCTTCGCAAACATCGCTTCACCTGCCACTGAAACAATTGCCCTCCTCGAACAACGACGCAATGTTTCATTTCTTTTCTTGTTTTATCGTTTCGAAGTAGCCAGTTGCATTCCTCCCCTTAAAAGTTTCTCCCGTAATACTCGTCTCGCAAGGAATGCTCATCAGTTCACCCTGGAGCCCAATTTCGGACGTTCCGTGAAAAATAGGGATTCTTTTTTTAGCCGAACAACACGAATTTGGAATAGTTTACCCGGCGAGATTTTCCCTTGCCATTTTGATCTGCAAGCATTATAAGCCAATGTTAATCGACACCTCCTATCTTTCCCCTACCTATCTTCCTAATGCCCACGCAGTGTGTTACATCAAAAGGGAAACAAATAGTCCCTTGTGCGCACGTTAATTATAAAATAAAGGAAAAGATTATTTTTCCCAAAAACGGCTACAACGATTTTGATGAAAATTTGTGGGAATTTTTTTTGTAGGCATTACCTACCATCTTAGGGAAACCAAATTTACCGGAAAAGTCTATTAACGGTTTCTATCATATAACAGTTTTTTTTAATTTTCGACTTTTTCGGTAACAGCTCAGTGGATTTCAATAAAATTTTCATTGGAAAAGACCTAGACAGCCAAATAAACTCTGCATACCAACATTTTGAAAAATATTTTTTTTTTCATCTGTAATTAATTTTTGAATTTTTTTTTTAATTCTATATTTAAAAAACTTATCAAAAAAATTATTTTAATTTTAAGATTAGGTGTAAGTAATAAACTCAAAAAAACCTTAGTCAAGTCTTGTTTTTTCAAAAAAAAAAAAATTTAAAAAAAAACACGATTTTATCAATACCTACAATTTTTTGACATACTTTTTTCATAAATTCTTTATTATTTAAGACGTGTGATGGCGTACTTCAATTTTGCTGAAAACCGTTAAGTTTTGAAATTTTGATAGTTTTTTGACCTTTGCAGTCATCCCGTCTATTTTTGTGCTTAAGTTTGCATTCTTGAATTATTTTTTTTTTTAATTAAAAAAAAAGTTGTTAAAAAACGTTTTATATAAAAACCACTCTTTTTTATTATTTAAAGAAATAAAATGCCGTTTAAATTATTTCGCTCAATACAATTTTACGTACATTTTTCGAATAATCAAAATCATAAAAAACGATGTTTCCTTATATTTTCAAATTTTATACAACGATGCGACCGCACATATGAGCAAGTACGTGCGATCCAGCCGTGCAATTTGTTTTAATATCAAAATGAAACCTCTTATTGGAAAACCCGTTATTATATGGCCTCATACAGTATTCAAGTTTATTGTCTGCACACAAATCTCTTGTCTACACCAGTGACGTTCACTCGAAGGTGCGCATGTGTTCACCGCACACCCTACTAAAATCTTAGTTTTGCAGTTGAACCCAATCAAAATACCTTTATATTCTTATTTCTTTTGTTTTGGATATTTTATCTAAATATAAATAAATTTATTGGCGCGACAGCTCCTTAAGGAGCCAAGGCCTAGTGACTTATACTCTCAACCATTCCTGTGTGTGTGTTGTTAATCTGCAAGAATGGAAGGGACCTACAGTTTACCGCCGAGTCCGAACGGCTACATGAGATGCACTTTTTCGAGACAAATTTTACTCCTGGAGGTTTTGTCAGTTCCTCGCAAGAGGCAGTACCCCAGAAAAAAGGTGGTTATAAGCTGGATTTGAACCCAGGTTCTTTCGCTTAGCAGTCCGACACACTAACCACTAAGCCACGGGGCACTACTGGATATTTTATCTACAAAAAAATAAAAATAATTTAGAACAACTTTTACAATTTGTTCCAATTCCAACTTCCATTCAAAGTCAAAGTATCGACAAATTAACTTTAAGGTGTTCACATGATTTCGGCGCACCAAGCTTAAGAAAATTCACGTACAAGAAAGTTTTATCGAAATTCATTTTCCATCAAAAACGTACATGACTTGGTGTTGAAGAGAATCAAGAGCTCCACACCAGACACCACCACCGTCTATAATTTCGATAGTTAGAATCGAGCATTTCGTGCTCATGGAGAATTCATTCTCTCATTCAAATAGGATATGAATAGGATGTTCTCCTCACTCAGCGCACCGTGCTTAAGCAAGTCCACGTACAAACAAAGTTCCAAAAACGAACGCGAAATTTGCTTTCCCTAATATATTTACATGGCTTGGTGTGCAACAACATCAAGCGCACCACAGTCTTTTATTTGGATGGCTCTTCATGCAAAAGAATTAATTCTCTCAGTCGAAGATTCTTTTTCTCATATTATTATTCACTGTAATATGAAAAAAGTTGTAGTTACCAAAATTGTAGATCATGTAATTCTACAGCAAAAAGATTATGCTTTTATGGTACATTTAATAGATTTGAAGAAAAACGGTCGCAAAACTTGGGTTATAGTACATTTAGCTAAGAAAATGTAGTAAATTTATGTTTTCGAGTGGGGAAATTTGTTGTAACGGGTGATTTTTTAAGAGCTTGAGAACTTTAAAAAAAAAAAACACATAAAATTTGCAAAATCTCATCGGTTCTTTATTTGAAACGTTAGATTGGTCCATGACATTTACTTTTTGAAGATAATTTCATTTAAATGTTGACCGCGGCTGCGTCTTAGGTGGTCCATTCGGAAAGTCCAATTTTGGGCAACTTTTTCGAGCATTTCGGCCGGAATAGCCCGAATTTCTTCGGAAATGTTGTCTTCCAAAGCTAGAATAGTTGCTGGCTTATTTCTGTAGACTTTAGACTTGACGTAGCCCCACAAAAAATAATCTAAAGGCGTCAAATCGCATGATCTTGTTGGCCAACTTACCGGTCCATTTCTTGAGATGAATTGTTCTCCGAAGTTTTCCCTCAAAATGGCAATAGAATCGCGAGCTGTGTGGCATGTAGCGCCATCTTGTTGAAACCACATGTCAACCAAGTTCAGTTCTTCCATTTTTGGCAACAAAAAGTTTGTTAGCATCGAACGATAGCGATCGCCATTCACCGTAACGTTGCGTCCAACAGCATCTTTGAAAAAATACGGTCCAATGATTCCACCAGCGTACAAACCACACCAAACAGTGCATTTTTCGGGATGCATGGGCAGTTCTTGAACGGCTTCTGGTTGCTCTTCACTCCAAATGCGGCAATTTTTCTTATTTACGTAGCCATTCAACCAGAAATGAGCCGGACGTAAAGCGCGAAACACATTTCGAACCGAACACTGATTTTGGTAATAAAATTCAATGATTTGCAAGCGTTGCTCGTTAGTAAGTCTATTCATGATGAAATGTCAAAGCATACTGAGCATCTTTCTCTTTGACACCATGTCTGAAATCCCGCGTGATCTGTCAAACACTAATGCATGAAAATCCTAACCTCAAAAAAATCACCCGTTATTTCGTTATGTTTTTTTTCAAAAAAACCTATAGTTTTGGAGTAATTTCCATTACGCCCCTAAAATTTGTTGCTCCGCTCCAAATTTAGGGTACTTCTAATGAAATGTTTAGGACCTAGGACGTAAAAATGTAGCTCTCTATCGAAATTCTGCTTTGTCGGAATTTTTTCGAAGTGAATGTGTTATCTTCCTGGACTACCAATATACTCTATATAGCGTTGTAGCTGACAAAAAAAATCTCAGTGCGAATTATTGTGTTGTTGAGTGCCACAAAGTGAGAACACAAGTAAAAAGAATGGAAACGACTAGGTTTTACGCTCTCGTTCCTTATCAAATTGGAAGACAAGATCTTTGACATAAACAAGTAACATTTTCGTGGAAAAATAACACGGTTTGAACTTATAAACAGTGCAAAAACCCACAAGGTCCTAATGAATTGATGGTAAAGGTATTTTGAAAATAGTGCGACGTTTTTTTCATTTCGTGTTAAAAAAATTTTGTTTCAGATTTTGGTAATAACAGCTGAACGTAAGCTTTAAAATAAAATTTGTTGATAAGCTACTTAAAATTTCAAAAAATAGTAATTATAATTAAAAAAAAGTATATTCAAAATTTTGGTTGGTATGTAGAATTAATTTGTCAAGCTACCTGATTTTTTCGAACATAAAATTTTATAGAAATCCAAGAAAGTCGAAAATTAAAAACCGTCATATGAAAGGTATCGTCAATAGACTTTTCCTGCAAATTTGTTTTTTTTATATACAGGGTGGCGCACGAATCGTGCTACAAAAATAAAACGTAATAACTTTTTTTCTGTGTGAGTAATCGGCTTATTTTTTTTTTATTTTGTAGGTTACTATTTAGATTTATAAAAATGGATGCTTGGGATACGGAGAAAAGAATTTGGATAGTGCAACGGTACCATGCTTTGCAGTCCGTCATTTCCGTCCAAAGGGAATTTAGGCGGAAGTTTGGCGGTAATCCCCCGAGTAGATGGACCATTATGAGGTTTGTAAACATGTTTGCCGAATCTGAAAGCATCGCACGAAGGCCGTACCATCGAGATGCCAATGTTCGGGTTCAGGATACAATCGCAGCAGTAGCATCTGCAATACAGGCCAATTCGAGCGTTTCGACCCGAAACTTATCGGGGCAAATTGGAATTAGTAGACGGTCATTACAACGGATACTTCATGAAGATTTAAACTTGTTTCCGTACAAAGTCCAAATTACTAGCAAGTTAAACCCTCAGGATTTGCCTGTTCGCCTGGAATTTTGCCAAAAAATTATATCAATGGCCGAAGAAGACAACAAACTGATCAATTGTTTGTTCATGTCTGATGAGGCCCATTTTGATCTTAACAAGCAAAATTGTCGTATATGGAATGAGTCTAATCCAGAAATGCTCCATGAGACGGAACTGCACCCAGAACGAGTCACTGTGTGGTGCGCAGTTTCATCAAGGTGTATTGTCGGGCCGTACTTCTTTGAAGAAAACGGTGTAACCGTTACTGTCAATGGGGACCTTTATTTAAAGATGTTGAAGGAGTTTTTTTACCCAGAACTGCGCCGAAGACGTATACCATTCAACGGCTTTTGGTTTCAGCAAGATGGAGCAACTGCACATATAGCCAGACCAGTTATGGCGGAGCTAAACAAAAAATTCGCAAACAAATGAATTTCTAGGAACTCCACACTTCGCTGGCCCCCAAGGTTACCTGACCTGACTGCACCAGACTTCTTTTTATGGGGTTATGTCAAGCAAGAGGTGTATAAAACGAAGCCCAGGAATTTAACTGAATTAAAGCAGTCCATAACGACAATAATTGAGGCGATCCCAACTTCAACTCTTCAGGCCGCAATGAATAATTTTTTAACCAGGTGCCGCATATGCGTGGGAGAGCGTGGAGGTCATTTGCGGTCTATAATCTTTAAAAACAACTATTTAAAATAAAATTTAATTTTCTAACCAATAAAAAAAAAATAAATCAAATACATCGATTAAAAAAAAAGGTTATTTGAATTTCTTATTGCTGCACAATTGGTGGGCCACCCTGTATATAATTATAGCTTACACCTACGAAAATACTGTCATTACCGTTGGAGCTGCTTTCGAGAGAAAAATAAACTTTTCCTTAATGGTTATATCTTATATGGCATGTACCGTAAATTAACCACAGAAGCCAACTTTGAACCTAATCAAATCACTTTAGTCATTTACGTAACAGATCGTTATACACAAAGATGAACAGGCAGATATGTATTTCTTTTCACTAACTTTTTTTGGCTTCTCTATGATCTTAATGTCGTTTGTGATTGTCATCTCAATATTTTTTATATTCAGGAATTCTAAACTTGTCTTATAATACCTATAACAGGTAGAAAAGTATAAAAACTACACAAAAAATAATAATAATTAAGCAAACAAAACCAAAAAAAATTGCACGACTGGATCGCACGAACTAGTTCTATGTTCGGTCACAGATTCGAATAAAATTTGAAAAATATTAAGGGAACTTCAAAGTTTTTTTTTTTTTTTTGATTTTCTGACTTTTGATTGTTTGAAAAAAGTAACTAAAATAGTTTTTAGTGGACAAATTTAACCGCCATTTTATTTCATTAAAATGTTAAAAAATGTGAAGTTTTTTTTGCAAAATCGTAGGAACGGTTTTAAATAAAACGATTTTTATTTAACAATTTTTTTTAAAGATTAAAAAAATAATTCAAGAATGCAAACTTTAACACAAAAATTATTTACGTTTAAAAACAACGTTAAGAAAAAAAAAATCACCAACCCGTTTTAAAAATATCGAAAAAAAAATATTAAAAATACAAAAAAAAATGTATTCCAATTGCTTTGGCTATCTTCATCTTCCTGGCTATCAAATTTTATTGTAATCGGTTAAGCTGTTCTCGAGAAGTCGATGATAAAAAAAACGATCCTATCGGGGGCGCCATTTTTAGCCAACCAACTTACATATACCACACCTACAAAAGTGCACAGATTTTTTTTCATAAAAATTCTTGTAGCCGTTTTCGAGAAAATAAGCTTTTACTTAACGGTTACATATAACAAGTACCGTTAATATTTGAGCTAAAAAAAACTTTTAAAAAGTTCTCTGTAGAATGTCAAAATAAAACTTAAGTTCTAAATTTGAAGACGATTGGTTCAACTGTTTAGCCATCCGTACAGACAGAAAGAATTTTGCTAGTAACTCAAATATACTTCTCTATCATCGTAATGTCATGTTTGATTGTCATCTCAAATTTTTTTAATCTGCACGAAGGCATAACAATATAATAAATGGGATCGTTCAGTCTATCACGTCATCATTGTGATGCTTGATCAAAACCATTGTATATACATTGCCTATAGTACTATCATGAGACGAGAAAAAATCTTTTTCCCTAGAGCCGCTTGGAGTGCTAGTGTAGGCATATTTTATTTGAGAAAGAGAGAAATAAGAGCATGTTTTTAAGTGTTATGCTCTGTGCTTTTTGCTTTGCTGAATCAATCTGCATGTTGTTGGAAAAATGTGTGGTTTACCTACATTCTTGGTGCATTTTAAGAGGAAATCTCTTTGAATTATACAATTTTGTTGACTTATAAGCAATTTAAAAAAAGATGCTTAAGAAGGTGAGATGAATTTACTTGATGTTGATGATGTTGCTTACATTTGTTTGTAATACATTTGTATATACATTGTTTTGTATATCATTGACCAGACTTTTGAAGTGATTTTCATTGTATATAGACTTTTGCTAGGATTCATACACGATCCAACATTTTCGTTGCTTACATTTTTTTTATATGCAATACATGTAAAAGTACATATGTCATTGACCAGCCTTTTGAAGTGGTTTTTTTTTTTAAGATATTCAATTTGGGTTTATCTGCTACCTATAAATTGAACGTTGTCGTTTTCAAAAAATGTACTCATACATTCTTGAAAATTTAACACAAACTTAATTCTTGCTGGATTTATTGAATGGATTTTGGTTTGAATTTTGCTTTCAATGCAGATGGGTACACAAATTTAGTGAAAACTATGCATGGAGTTACATTCAAATTTATTTTTAGGAAATTTATTGTAGATTTGTATCCATTGTATATAGACTACAGGTAGTAATGATTTTTGTTTTTTTGAGGCCTTGTATGAAATAACTGACCTACCCTTTGCTCGCGGGTAAGAAATTCATAGTTAAAGCAAATCTTATTTTTATATCGCGGTGGGTTTTTTGGCTGCAGAAAATTAAAAAGTGGGCCGATTTTCGTGATTCTTTTTTTAAAATGTTCGTCTGCGGCGGGTTTTCGATAAAAAAATGTTTAAACTATCCCATATGTCGGATTTCAATTATGACAGATGTCAGATGGTTTTTTACTTGCGATTATAGGTACCTACTATAAAAAAAAATTGAGATAATAATATAACATGATATTACGATGATAGAGAAGTCGAAAAAAATTGGTTCGAAAAATGTCTGGCTGTTCGCTGCTCTACAGCCTAAGCGGATGGGCCGATTTGCTTCAAACTTGTTATTTAGTATTTATTAGGTTTGAATGGTAAGTGATTTTTGTGTCGTGTATTCAAATGTTCGTGGTTTAAGAAAGAATTTCTTTCACGTGTACGTCTACACTGTTCAACACAGGCCAGCTGTTTTGGCATTAAGTGAAACTCAGGTTGGAGCAAATACTGATTTATCAGAATTTGCTCTACATGGGTAAAGCTTGGTGCCATTACTCTTTTCTCATCATGGACTCGTGGTCTATGTTAGGAATGATATTGCTTGCCAGAGCCTTCCCCAATATGGGCAATGTTCCAACACGGACTTTAACTTCTTATGGCTCAAATTCACTGTCCGCAAGCATGTCATTCATTATTGTTTTATTTACAGGAGTCCAAATCTTGACAGTAATTCGACTTGTAACGAGTTTGATGCACTGTCTGATTCCATCTCGAAAATTTTTTCCCTTTGTCCTCGCACTGAAATCGTTATTGCGGGCGATTTCAATGTACACAATTCCAACTGGCTCCGCTATTCTGGTCAGACAACACCCGAAGGAAGGTATGTCGAGCTCTTTGCCGGGTTACATCACCTTACCCAACTAATCGATGTGCCAACGCGTATACCGGATGTTGCTGGCAAGCAGCCCATACTCTTGACTTGTTTCTTACTTCTCACCCTGATAAATATACCATTAGTGTAACTTCTCCATTTGGCACTTCAGACCATTGTATCATTTCAGCTAATTTCTCATCCCCCACCCATCCAGTTAAAGAAAAACTTCCCACCAGGACCGTTTGGCAATACGAGAAAGCCAACTGGGACGGCCTGAATTTCTTTTTCCGAAACTTTAACTGGTCACTATGCTTCCTCGATAGTGACATTGATGCCAGTGCTGAAATGATCACAAATGTGATTCTTCTAGGGATGCGTGCTTTTATTCCTAACAGAGTAAAAAGCATCAAACCTAAAGAAAAGTCTTCGTTTAATTCTGAGTGTAAAGAAGCTATCAGGCTCAAAGAAGTAAGTTTCCGATCTTACAAAGCCAACCCTACAGAGGAAAATCGGAAAAAGCACAAACAAGCAAGGAACTCATGCAACTCCGTTATAGAAAGAACCAAATTTTTGCATGACCAAAAATTACGGCAAAAAATTCTGCAGTGTCCCAAAGGCAGTAAAAATTTTTGGTCATTTGTAAAAAATATAAAAAACTCCTCGACATCTTCGGTTCCAACGCTCATCGACAATAACAAACCAATTGTTTACTCTTCAGAGAAGGCAAACTTGCTCGCCGCCCATTTCGCTGCCAGCTCCACGCTGCCTCAAAGCAACGTTGCCCCTCCTGTACTTGAGAATGTAAATTTTTCCATGGGACACATTTTTTTCCGCACTCGTACAGTAGCAAGAGTTCTCAAAGATCTCGATATACACAAATCCGCTGGCCCGGATGGTATACCCCCGATTCTTCTGAAGAGGTGTTCTTCCACACTGGCAAAGCCACTGCGTAAGCTTTTCCATCGCTTCTACTCTTCTGGAATCTTTCCTAGAAGATGGAAAACAGCATTTGTCCAGCCTGTCCCTAAGAAAGGTGACCCATCCTCCCCCTCCTCCTACCGACCCATAGCACTGACATCCCTTCTTTCTAAGGTCATGGAAACACTGATTAACCGTCAGCTTAAGGAATATCTCGAAGATCGTAAGCTTCTCCATGACCGTCAGTATGGCTTCCGCAGCAACCGTTCCACTGGTGATCTGATGGCATATCTCACCGAACAATGGAACAAATCTTTACATCGCTTTGGTGAAAGTAAGATTATTGCTCTTGATATCTCCAAGGCATTTGATAGAGTTTGGCATGAAGCTCTCTTATCGAAAATGCGTGCTTTTGGGATCGATAATACTCTTGTTCGTTGGATTAGAAGCTATCTTCTGGACCGTTCAATACAAGTTGTATTGGACGGATTCAAGTCTGATTCCCATAAAATAAATGCTGGTGTGCCCCAGGGCTCTGTTCTGTCTCCGACTCTTTTCCTCATTTTTATAAATGATCTTCTGTCTGTTACTTCTAATCCACTTAACTGTTTTGCTGACGACTCTACCCTCAGCTTTTCATATTCGTTCGATAATTCACGTCCTTCGCCTTCGGACGTACAATTGCAACGGTGCCGTATGTCAAGCTCATTAAACTCCGATTTATACAGCATTGTCAAATGGGGTAATAGAAATCGTGTGGAGTTTAATGCTTCGAAAACTCGATGCTGTCTTCTGTCGTTAAAGCTAAACATTCCCCCAATGCCATTGTCCATGAATGGCACTTACATCGAAGAAACCGAAAAGCTCTCAGTACTCGGTATGTGTGTCAACGACGACCTCCGTTGGAACGACCATATATTTGAGATCGCTAAGAATGCTGCAAAGTGCTTAGGTTTTCTGCATCGGTGTAAGAAGTACTTTTCCCCATCTGATCTGGCTACAATTTATAAAGCGTTTATACGCCCTAAACTCTTCTTTTTTTAGCCGAACGAGACGAATCTGGAATAGTTTACCCGGCGGGATTTTCCCTTGCCATTTTGATCTGCAAACATTCAAAACCAATGTTAATCGGCACCTCCTATCTCTCCCCTCCCTATCTTTGTAATGCCTGCGCAGTGTGTTCTACATTAAAAGGGAAACACATAATCCCCTGTGCGGGCGTTAATTATAAAAAAAAAAAAAAAAAAAGGTAGTATCTCGGGGGGTGTTTCTCATTTTTGCTCTAGGTCAAAAATGAACTTTATTTGCCGTTTAACACAAAGTTTGATTTTCTCGAAAATGGTTCCAACGATTTTGATAAAACTTTCAGGATGCTATTTTTTTACAACAATACATCTTTCAGTAAAAATGAATTTTTCGAAATTTGTTCTATAACGGTACCTATCATAGAACCGGTTTTTTCAAATGCGGTTTTATCGTAAACTATTATCCCAATTTCAATAAAATTTTGCACACAGGAAGTCATTTATAATTGAATTAACATTGCATTTCAAAATTTTCAAAAACTTTTTTTTTCAATTTTCTAAAAAAAAAAATTGGTTTTCGAAATATTTTGAAAACGGTTTGATTTAAATTTTTTCAAATAAGTTTCCCAGATGAAAACTGCAGATTTCTTTATAATGACATACTTAAAACAGTTTGTTCTCAAAGCATACAAGATGCCTGAGTAAACATTGGCACTGAGGACCTGCGTAGCCAGCTTCACAGAGAGCTTGTCATACCCGATAGGATTTATGTGCGACTACAATAGCTTGAAGAAGACTTGAAAGTCCGACTTGCAGTTTTCTTCATATATTTGCTTCAATACGCTCCAGTCCACAATGTCATCACCTATGCGTATTCTATGGCTTAATAGAATATTCCTCACGCTCTTAAAGAGGTGAGGATAATCATAGAGCAAAAAAACTCTATGATTTTCCACATCTACATAAGGTTTTTTTTAATGTTGTACTCAAGTTCTTTCTTGATTGCCATCTCATCGAACAAGAGAACACATTTTTGGTCCATCGGTGCCATGCTTTTGGCCTTCTCTTTTAGCATGTCGGATATCGTCTGGCTAAATCCTGCCTTAAGACGTATCTCTGAATGCCAACGATAAATGGTGCTTACCGATGGCATTTTAAATCCTGCTCTCAACATGTAGTTGTAGCAGGCAGGGGATTTATAGAATAATTTAAGGAATAAATCCTTTTCTTCTGACCCCCAAGGAGTGTTTTGTTTATGGAACAGTTGCACCATAACAAATCTCCTTACCTTCTCTGTCGAATGCTCCATTTGCTTCATGACGCCTTTTTCCAAGTTATATTCCTTGCTTTTCCTGAGCCTTCTCGGCGTTCCTAACATAAACGCCGGTATTGAACGCTGGATTATTCATACATACACATACTTACTTTATCGTCTGCTACTGTATTTTCTTATTAGCTATTAGCATTGCATATAAACTGA
This sequence comes from Platycheirus rosarum, assembly GCA_963971375.1. Lineage (NCBI taxonomy): Eukaryota > Metazoa > Arthropoda > Insecta > Diptera > Syrphidae > Platycheirus > Platycheirus rosarum. The sequence goes on along the minus strand of OZ020511.1, from coordinate 7,694,132 downwards.
ACAACTGTCCACATGTCACCAGGATAGTACTATAGCAATTCATATACAATGCTTATTAGCAGTGTATTTCTTATAAGCAAGGCAGTTTATATACAATGCATACAATCGATCGAATGATGATCAGCTGGAAAATATCGTTTGAACATGCATACATAGAACTAACCAAACCTATTTCCGTGTAGTAATGTATATGCAATGTATACAATGCACAGCACAACAACCGCAACCTACGCAAAAAAAAAACAAAAACAAACATCGTTCATCTGCCCAAAGAATATAGGGCAGAACATTGTATATAATAATGTACGAAAGGCAGTTTATATACAATGTCCAACATCAGATATATTCATGTCAACATTGTAGTTATATGAACTGCATATCAACAAATTGTTTTCTTAACCTTAAACTGTAAGGTAAGCAACAATGTATATACGTTCCTGCCTCTTTCATAAATTTCTCATTGAAATTTCGTATAAATCAAAGAAATCTCTTGAAATTACATATAGATCGTAGCTAAACCATACAAATTGTTATCTACCTCTTTTATAAATTAATCATAAATTACTTATGAATAAAGTACAATTCAGCGAGTTTCTCTGAGAATTCTCTTTGTAAATGAACCGCCATTGCATATGAACTCTTTGCTCGCCTCTTAAATTCACCGAGTAATCTTTTTCCCTAGAACCGCTTGGAACGCCACCGTCCACCGGTCGTCATATTAGTACTATATCCGTCTATATACAATGATCAAAACATAAGAATAGATAATGTTTTTGAAAAAAAAAACTTGGCGAACACCCAACTAGAAGAACCACGCCACGTCACTGGTCTACACATGCATTTTTCAAGCAAATACAAAAACCAAAGTTCATTTTTATCTACCTCTACCTACTGTTTTAAGTATCTTAAGTACTTCCCACACAAGTAAAGTATTTTAATAACAAAAACTGTTTAAGGAAAATTACAAAACAAACTCTTGACTTGAAGTTATGTGCAAATATGGGATGTGTGTTGATATTTTAAGTCTTTCCTTGGCGACCCTCCTGTTTTTATTTTCTTGTATTTTTTCAATCATAACGAGAGTATCAAATGGATGATGATGATGACGGACTTGACGCAAAATCAGTGCGGCGGCGTTGGTGGTTCACTTGAGACACAAATGGTGCAAGCGGTCGATGAATCTCTATATCGGTTTTAGATACATGCAGACGATGATTGTGTTATTATTATTGTAAATCAAAAGACGACGGAGATCGATGAAAGAAGCCCTCAAGTGAACACTTATGGTCCACTCTATTCCGTATATCGTAGTGCACTCCTAACACAATCCTGTTGAAGAGTCTCACTTGACAACCACCCGCTTCGTCATATCCTAAGACCAAAGAGCTGTCATGGTTACCTACTTATGTCATGCCATGAGAGTAATAGGTGTGAATTATTATTGATATATAGATTAAGAGCCACTGAAACAAGAGGGTCAATAAATTTAAAATAGTCTTGTGTATACGAAACTTCGGACAGAAAGTAGACAAAGCAACAAATATTGTCTTTTTAAAGAGTACTCTACTCTACCTCCAATGTTTAATCAACAAAGTCTGAGTTGTGTGTGCTTTAGAGAAGAAATTAGAACAAATTATGACATAAGATATACGGAACAAGCAATTTGACTGCCATGGGCATGGGTAAAGGACCACCTATACCGAAATGACCGGTACAGTACTGAAATTTATCGCTGTGTTTAGTTTAGTTTTAAAGAAAAAGGCGCAAAATTTTAAACAATTAAAACCTACTCTAAATCAATTTTAAAATGGCGTCGGCTTTAAAAACAAAATATAAAACGAATTTGGCTCTATGTTAATTTTAAACGACATGAAGTATACTTTAACCTTAAACAACTTGTCTAACCTTAAAACGAGCAAACCACTTGTTTATCTTTTTAAAGTATACTTTAACCAGACGACATTTTGTAATTTCGTACCAAAAAAAAAAAAATAAGTGTCTTATTCTGTCAATAGTAAGCCGTGTTGGGGTCGATTCCCAATCTGTGAAACTGTGAAATGGTATTTTTTTTTCGATCCTAGATGTATGAAGAAAGAAAAACAAGCGTCAAAACTTTTCAAAATGGTGAATTACTTTTCACAACCAAAACATCCCATGAAGAGCCCCGCAGTTTTGAGATCAAGCAACGATGTATGGCGAAGGCAAATGATGGTGAACCGATTCATTCTACGGCAATTTCCATATTTTTTATTTATTTAATTAATTACATATCTTTTTTTATTCTTTTACGACATTTGTTAATGTTTAATTACTAAATATTGATTAAAAACACTTCCAACGCATTATGATAAGTTTTTATTGTTTCAAATTTTCACATCGGCAATTGACCTCCTGGAAAAAAAATCGTTTACATTACGTTACGTAACCGCACACCACACTAGTTGTCAGGGTTGTTTATCTTGTTTAAAATTGAGAAAATGTTAAACAAAAGCCCGTATCTAAAGAACTTCTTTAACTAGAGTCGGTTTTACTGCTAAAATGAATGATGTTTAAAATTTTCCGCCAAAATCTTGCTTGCAAAGCTTGCTGAAGGAGATGACCCATTTTTCTATGGAGGGCCCAGGGCATACATATATGAAATGGGTATCAAATGAAAGCTTATGTTGACCTGAATATAACTGCCAAATATTTTCAAAATTGTTTTGTTTTTAGTGAAGAAAATCTTGAAAAGTCTGATTTTTTTTATAAAAAAAAACATTCATAACTTTTGACCTATACCATATGGGAAAATTGTTTTGGTACCACTTTAGAGTACAGAAAAACATTTTTCTGACCATACTTTTATGCTTTTAATTGAACCTCAATATTTTCGGATATATGGCTTAAGCTTCTCACAGAATGGGGTTGTTTATGATCTTTGATTGCTGATATCTTGAAAAGATCAGTGATGACATATAATTTTTTTTTCTGTTTAACTAACGGGTGATTTTTTTAAAGTTAGGATTTTCATGCATTAGTATTTGACAGACCACGCGGGACATGGTGTCAAAGAGAAAGATGCTCAGTATACTTTGACATTTCATCTTACTAACGAGCAACGCTTGCAAATCATTGAATTTTATTACCAAAATCAGTGTTCGGTTCATTTACCGTAACGTTGCGTCCAACAGCATCTTTGAAAAAATACGGTCCAATGATTCCACCAGCGTACAAACCACACCAAACAGTGCATTTTTCGGGATGCATGGGAAGTTCTTGAACGGCTTCTGGTTGCTCTTCACTCCAAATGCGGCAATTTTGCTTATTTACGTAGCCATTCAACCAGAAATGAGCCTCATCGCTGAACAAAATTTGTCGATAAAAAAGCGGAGTTTCTGCCAACTTTTCTAGGGCACTGATTTTGGTATTAAATTCAATAATTTGCAAGCGTTGCTCGTTAGTAAGTCTATTCATGATGAAATGTCAAAGCATACTGAGCATCTTTCTTTTTGACACCATGTCTGAAATCCCGCGTGGTCTGTCAAATACTAATGCATGAAAATCCTAATCTCAAAAAAATCACCCGTTATAATACTCGTAAAAAATGATCATTTTTAGTTTAAAACAAAATAAGCTTATTATTTAAACCTGTGCTAGGACCGCATTTTCGATAAAAAATACGGTTTAATGTATTTTTATTCAATACAAATAATTAAATCTTAATAATACAAAAATAAAAAATGGGCACGACGGGGTCGCATGTACTTGCTCTTATGTACCTAATTAAATTGGAAGGCAAGATCTTTGACAGAATCAAGTAAAGTTTACGGTTAAAATAACACAGTTTGAACTTATGAAAAGTATTAAAACCACAATACTTAACGGTTTTTAGTACAAATGAAGTACGCCATCGCACGTCTTAAATAAAAAAGAATTTATGAAAAATGTATTTCAAAATTGTAGGACCGGTTTTGATAGAGTCCTGTTTTTTATTTTTAGTTTTTTTAATTTTTTTTTTAATTTTGGTATTTAGTTTTTTAGAGTTTATTGATATACATGTGATTATAAAATTTAAAATAATTGTTTTTAATTAGTTTTAAAAATGTTGATTTTTTCAAAAAAAAAATTAAAAAATTTTAATTAGAAACAAAATGATGGTGGTTCGGCTACAATTCTTGCGCGAGTTGGATTTTGTAAGCCTGCAAACCAAGATCCTTCCGCAAAATCTTCCATAAAGTGGATGGGCACATCTCCAATTATTGCGCACGATGGCGGATGGATTCATTCGGGTCTTCTTCGATGCTCTGCTCCACCGAAACAAACCATTAGTTTGGTAATAAATTTGCAAAATTTGCAAACTTGTTCGGGAGTAAGTCTATTCATTATGAAATGGCAAACCAAACTGAGCATAAATCAAGAGACAGCTGTCAAAAAGACCAACTCCGAAACAAGTATTGCCAGATTGAAAACCATATGTCTATTAAAATAAAAAAATAATTTTTTTTTTAGAAAATTCTTTAATTTTTTTAATTAGCTTAAAAGTTTTCTCGGAAAAACTAAGTATGCAATAAAATTTGAAAACTAAATGTCCATCGAGGAAAAAAAATATTGAAAATCGTTTGACCAGTTTTTTTTAAAAAGTCGTTTATTTTTGAAAAACTTTTCGAAAAAATATTTAAAATTTTTTTCTAGTATGTCATTTTAAGGAAATCTGCAGCTTTCATCGGGGAAAATTATTTAAAAAAATCAATCAACCCATTTTCAAAATATTTCGAAAACAAAACTTTAAAAAAAAAAATAAAAAAATCGAAAAAAAAGTTTTTGAAAATTTTGAAATGCGATATTAATTGAATTATAAATGATTTCCTGTGTGTAAAATTTTATTGAAATCGGGATAAATAGTTTACGATAAAACCGCATTTGAAAAAAACCGGTTATATGAGAGGTACCGTTATAGAACAAATTTCGAAAAATTTATTCTAACTGAAAGATGTATTACTGTAAAAAATTAGCCTCCTCAAAGTTTTATCAAAATCGTTAGAGCCGTTTTCGAGAAATATAAGCTTTTCCTAAACGGTTGTATGGCAAGTACCGTTATGGCAGGTAAATTTTGTTGTTAACAATTATTTTCACTGTCAAATTCCGGAACATCAATACTGCTTAAGAATTAAGAATTAAAAGGTAAGTATAACAAACTAAATTCAGAATTGAGAGATACATAGAAAGTTCAAAGAAATATTAGATAGATAGATAGATAGATATATTTATTTTCGGTCTAAATTTTACAATGGTTTGTTACCGCACATTTTACATTATAGTGATTTGATACAGTGTATCTTACAGCTAGAACATTATTTTATTATGGATTATAAGTTTATTTTATTAATTACATAATCATTTTTTGGAGGAAATATGATAAAAACCTCCCTTAAAAAAAAAAAAAAAAAAGAAAAATATTGTGAAGTTTTGGCCTGGGGTTCGACAAATAAAACTCAATCAAAATTCCAAAATAATACAACAATCTCTTTATTTGATGAAACACAACGTCTTTCAGTTTAAATAACACCAAATTTAACTTATTCCACTTATTCACAATTCAAATACGTTTTTATAATTCAACACTTTTTATTCAATCACTTTTTACTAATACTTCCAGTTGTTAACAATTCCACTTTGGAAAATAAACTGAACTTTCAATGCAATCTACTCTTGTATTTATGCAAGTTTACAAGCTTCTGGAAGCTTCTGTCTGGTTCTGGCACAATCTAAGCTTTCGGTACTAATTCGAGTCTCGAATTAGTACTTTAAGTTCGATTTGGTACTCAGTTAAAACATATTGCAAATATGTAGCATACTTCTAGGGGCATGGTTGTTGTACACAATAAATGGTGGTTGTTGTACACAATGAATCCAACAGATGTCGTTAGTTTACAAAATGTATCCTCCGAATATCTAAACTTGTTGCCACATCACAGTATTTATAAGATTATAACTTAAGATAACTTAAAACTAGTGACTAGAAGAAAGAGAATTTATTATAAATAAAATAGTTAAGTAGGTTAGGTACATAATTAAACAAGTTTTTATTAAAAAAAAAAAAAATAAAGAAAAAGCGAAAAAGTGATAAGAAGAAAAATTAAATGAAAGAATAAATTTCATAAAAAAAAAATTATTAATTAATGATCACAATGGAATTTCAACATTGAAAAATGGTTGTATAAACAACATAAACATCAATAAGTGACACATAAGTAAATAAATTATAAACAAATAAATAAATAACATGGAAATAAGTAAATAAATAAATAAATAAATAAATAAATAAATAAATAAATAAATAGATAAATAAATAAATAAATTAGTGAATAATCAAATAAACAAATGGTAAATTTCAAAATTGAAACAAAATAAATAAATATATATAACAAGTTAATAAATAATAAATAATAAATAATAAATAAATAAATAAGTACATGAATTGAATAAAAAAATAAGTAAACATAAAACAAAATAAATAATATATTAACAAAAAAAAATATAAATTAACATTTTAATAAATTAAACATCGTATACAAAATCAGGTAGTTCTTATCACAGTTTGCAAATCTTCATATTTCATTTAGTTGAATATTAATTATTGAGTTGATTTATGAGGTTATTATCAGCAAGTTCAATGCGATTTAGGAATTTATTTGTTAATTTAACAATTCTTTCAGATATCAATCAAACATTCGCCCTTCTATGGAGATCTGAAGTCGAATGGTGCCAAGGAAGGTCAAGCATCATTCTCAAAATTTTATTTTGAGAAACTTGTATTTTTTTAGCAGAATTCTTCCATACAGGACAACCATATAAAAGAATAGCTTGGAAAATAACTTTATGAATTATTATTTTATGAATGGGAACATCATTTTAATGGCTATATTAACTTTTTTTATTGTTTGTGTTATATGATGGTCAAAGGTTAATTTGGTGTCAAGATGAATGCCAAGATATTTGACTTGAAGATCCCAAGAAACAGCTTTTCCAAGGATTTGCAATTGATTGCTTGGAAGATAACAAGCTTTTCTTTTTCGCGTGAAAAACATCGCTTGCATCTTATCAGCATTAAGCTTTATTTTCCATTTATTGTAATAATCTACCAATATTCTAATCGCATTGTTTAAGTTGATCTCAATATTGAGACCAAACTCATGCGAGGAGTGTATTGCTGTGTCGTCAGCAAAAATTGCTGCTTCACAATCAGGAATTTTGGGAAAATCACATGTAAATAAATTATATAAAATTGGCCCAAGGACTGAGCCTTGAGGAACGCCGTAATTAAAACATATCAGTTCAGAGACACAGACACTACCATTAACATGAACAATTAAAACATCTATTCGACAGAAAACTTTGGACAATTTTACATAAATAAGAAGGAAAATTATGCCAAACTGAATCAAATGCTTTTTCAATGTCCAATAATATCATATCTGTGGATCTTCCTTCAACACGATTACTTTTGACAATGTTAGATATCCTGAGAACGTGATGTGAAGTGCTGTGAAATCGTCTAAATCCAAATTGCTCATCAGGATATAAACTATTATCTGAGATTATTCTAAGCATCTTTCTTTGTATAACTCTTTCGAAAACTTTGCTTATACTGCTGAGCAAACTAATTGGCCTATAACTTTCGGCTGGCTTTCCAGCTTTTAAAATAGGCACAACCTTAGCTATTTTCCAAGAGTCTGGAAAATATTGTACTTTAAGACACGAATTTATTATCTTGGGTAAATGCTTTAGGTAGATGTTTTTTATTTGGTCAAGGCCTCCAGTTTTCCGGACTTTTAGACTCTTCACAATTTCTACAACATCTTGTGACGTTAAAAAATTTGGTGGTGTTTCAACGGTTATATTATTTAAGTTTTGTACAGCATTATCTACTAAATCATTTGTAGTAACATTACCAAGGTTTTGTGATAATGCATGGTTTATAGAAAAATTAAGTGCAAGCGCATTTGCTTTTTCAATATCAGTAAAAAAGGTGTCTGTATCCGTTTTGAGAAATGGAACTTGTCTATGTTTGTTCTTTACAATTTTGACGATATTCCAAAATGGTTTTGAGTTTTTTTCTAGAGTAGATAGTTTATTATTCCAGTCATTATTTCTTTTAAATAGCAATTCCTTGGAGATGAGTCTGTTAAGAAATGAAACACGGTCTTTAAACATATCTTTGCCAATTTCTTGTTTGGATGTTTCTATTTTTAATAAGTTGAAGAACATGTAAAGGAAATATTATATTTATAATAAATGGTTTCTTTCGAAATTTCCAAATGCATGCTGCATGCAATTATGGCTGTACCCAACCATGCTTTTGCATAAAAAGGAGTTATATAATATAGTAGTGTAAAGGATATTAGTAGATACTTATTAATGTTCATCTAATGTAATCATCAACATCTACACGCCTTCTCAAATTTCTTTCAATTTAACTAATTTTTTATTAACCTTTCCTCTTAAAAGTACTTACCTGGTGTCCGTAATTATTTTCCTTTTCATTTGTATATGCAACCAATCAATTCAATGCCCATTGTTAATTTATCGTTAACAAAAAAAAATAATACAAATTGCAATTTATTGCTCTAAGTGATCCAATAAAAGATGCCGATAAGATTGGTTGAAATGCAAGGGGTCATTATATATAATATCAGACCAACAAACCGACATTAATTGGTGCGCACAATAGACTGGACAATGAAGGCGTTAAGTGCTGTTGTATGCTGCTTTTAATTTCTTCACACGTCTATTTATTTATCTTACCACCAATCTTTAGTCCCATAGCATGTTGTTGTTTTTAATGTTGGAAGTATAAATAAGTGAAAATCGCAGTATGAGATTTCCTTTAACATTAGCTATCGAAAAATAAAACAAAATTTTGTGGAAGCTGCCAGTCATTCTCTTCATCTGCGACTTCTTTATTTCCCAGTGTTCAGACTTTTTCGAAAAGTTATGAGTTGTGTTTAAAATACTTGGTAAGTGTATAACCAGCGCAGTAAAGTTTTATACGGCAAACAACAACAAACAAAAAGTGTTGATGATTAAGTTAGTGAAATGAGTGAATATTAAAAGTTGAGATAAAGTCTGGAGTGCTTGGCAATGAATCGTCAGCCCAGTATTGGAGTGAAACATTTGCATTTTTGCCATTTTTGAGTTAGGAATGTTTTCCAAGTAACAATTAGGAAATCTTTCTTTGGTTTAATTAATTCCACCCTAACTCAATTATTGACAAAGATATTAGTGTTGCAAATGATACATACGCACTTTTGGTAATAAATGGTCAATATTGGTCTGTCACATAAGCCTTTGTATAAAAAGGTCATATTTTCTTAAGAACTTTTTTGAAATTTCTTAAATATTTTAAATGACAATTATTATATATTGGATTTTTTGATCTCTGTTACAAAATTATTTTTCTTTGAAACGATACCGTACCTTGTGTTTTACATAAAAAAATAAATTTAACAAGGAAAACGATAAGAAAAAAAAAATAACAAAGCTAAATAAGTTAAAAAAAATGCTTTTATTTGAACTTTTATATGAAAATATGCCTGTGTAGTTTATATACAATGGATTCGCTTCGCTGAGTTGAATAAATTTTTGTAAGGATTTGTACACGATCCAACATTTTCATTGTTTACATTTTTACTTGCGATTAAAGGGACTATAAGGCAAGTTTATGATTCGTAATATAAAAATAAATTTCACGATTGGGTCGCACGTACTTGCTCATAAGTGGAGTCACATCGTCGAACAAAATTCAAAAAATAAGTAAAATTAACGTAGAAAAATCACACTATCTGAACTGAAAAAAGTTTTAAGACCCCAACACTAAACGGTTTTTAGTAAAAATGGAACGTCTTGTATGATAACGAAAACATAAAAAAGTATTTCGAAGATTGATATGCAGTTTTTTAGAGTTTATTAATATTCATGTGACTATACAATTAAAATTTTTTTTTTTTTGATTAGTTTTAAAAATATTGATTTTACAAAAAAAAAAATTTAAAAATTAATTTTAATTAGAAATCTCGAAATTTAGACATAAATCCAAAGAGCTGCTACCGAGAACCCCAAAAATTAAAAAATAAACCGTTATATGAAAGGTACCGTTAATAGACTTTTTACGTTAATTTGGTTCCAATCAAATGATTGCCAATATTAATAAAAAAAAAATTCTCAAACATTTTCATCAAAATCGTTGTAGCCGTCTTCGAAAAAACTAAGCTTTTCCTAAACGGTCATATGGAAGGTACCGTTATTTTTAGGCCTACAAATAAAATTTCAATTTCCCCTCTGATGAATGCCTAAAGAATCACACACACCAAATTTGAAGATAATGGCTTAAGCTGTTTAGGCTGCAGCTCGTTATACTTACTGACAGACAGGCAGACATTATTGTCGATCACTTTCTTAGACTTCTCTATGATCGTCATGTCATGTTTCATTGTTATCTCAATTTTTACTTGCGATTTAGGTACTAAAATGCAAGTTATGGATTCGTGCAAGCAAAAAAATCTAACAATCAAACATCACATTACAATAATAGAGAAGTTGAAAAAAGTGGGTCCGGAAATTCCGTCCGTCTGTCTGTCTGTTCGCGTCTCTACAGCCTAAACGGGTGGGCCGATTTGCTTCAAACTTGGTATTTAGTATTTATTAGGTAGTATCTCGGGGGGTGTTTTTCATTTTTGCTCTAGGTCGTAAAATAACGATACCTGCCATACAATTTTGAACAATAAGTTAGATTTTCTCGAAAACGGCTCTAACGATTTTGATAAAACTTTCAGGGTGCTAATTTTTTACAATAATACATCTTTCAGTTTGAATAAATTTTTCCAAAATATGTTCTATAACGGCACCTCTTATATAACCGGTTTTTTCGAAAGCAAATTTAACGTAAACTATTATCCCGATTTCAATAAAAATTTTACACACAGGAAGTCATTTATAATTCAATTAATATCGCATTTCAAAATTAAAAAAAAAAAAAAATCGATTTTTTTAAATTTAAAAAAAAAATTTGGTTTTCGAAATATTTTGAAAATGGGTGGATTGAATTTTTTTTAAATAATTTTCCCAGATGAAAACTACAGATTGCCTTATAATGACATACTAGAAAAAATTTAAAATATTTTTTCGAAAAGTTTTTCAAAAAAAAACGACTTTTTAAAAAATCTGGTCGAACGATTTTCAAATTTTTTTTCGATAGACATTTAGTTTTCAAATTTTATTGCATACTTAGTTTTTCCAAGAAAACTCTGAAACTAATTAAAAAATATATATTTTTGTATTTTAATAGACGTGTGGTTTTCAATCTGGCAATACTTTTTTCGGAGTTGGTCTTTTTGACAGATGTCTCTTGATTTATGCTCAGTTTGGTTTGCGATTTCATATTGAATAGACTTAATCCTGAACAAGTTTGCAAATTGTGCAAATTTATTACCAAAATAATGATTCGTTTCGGTGGAGCAGAGTATCGAAGAAGACCCAAATGAGTCCATCCGCCATCGCGCGCGGAAGGATCTTGGTTTGCAGGCTTACAAAATCCAACTCGTTCAAGAATTGAAGCCGAACGCCCATCAAGCGCGTCACACGTTCGGTGAATGGGACCAAAACAAAATGGCCACCGATCCCGATTTTCACAAAATTGGGAAAATTGGGCCTCGGCTGGAATTTATTCGAGCCAGCCACGGCGGCCACTTCCCCGAAATCATTTTTAGAACATAATGCAAACCCTTATTTTTATAATAAAGCTAAATTCTTGGCCATAACATTAAACTATATGCCGTTTAATTCTTCTTGAAAACCACACGTCTAAAAAAAACACCCTTTATATAATACATACATATGCAGCCACTAAGCAATTATCTAGCATAAGAACTAGTTCATGTGTATGTATAGTCGTGCATTTTATTTAAATTTTATCGACGATGTGACCGCACATATGAGCAAGTACGTGCGATCCAGTCGTGCAATTTATTTTTTATATTCACGAATCCTAAATTTGCCTTATAGTCCTTATAATCGTTAGTAAAAATTGTTTGTAAATTGATTGTAGATTAATAGTAACAAAGATCTTTTGTTTGTTTTGAGGTTTATATAATACTAGTTGACCGACCCAGCTTTGCTCGCGGGAAAGAAATTTATAGTTAAACCAAAATATTTATTTCAGCTAATCTTCTATTGAATTGCTAAAAATACCCCGTTTTTGCATTTAAGTTTAGTTTATTTATTTATTATATTTTATTATTATTTGAATTATGTCTTAGTGAAAAAAAAAATTAAATAAAAAATACCATAAGACAATTTTTTTCTCCGTCTTTCTCGAGAACATGAATAATTTTCTTTGAGATTAAATGAGAACAAACAAAATTCAAAACAAATTTTAGCAAGAACCGCCTCAAAACATTTTGAATTCGCAATAACTATCGTTAGATGCAATTCTTGCTTTGGCGAATGATTGTACATTAGAGCTTATCAATGTGCTTCCATAACCAACAGAATGAAGAACAGGATCAGAGGATGTAATTCTACATTACCGAAAACTGTGGAAATTCTTCCTAGGTTTAAAAGTTTCGGGAGAGGAATTGTATTTGTTGTATGTATAGCCAACCTCGCACTTGCTACAAGTCCTATGAAGTGTAGTTACATAGCAGAAGAATAGGGAAGCGCGATGCTTTTTCAGAGCCTAGGCCTTTGACAAATAGTATTTAAGCTTGAAGTTTTTAAATAAAAATTCAGATTCATTTAGTTACACAAACTGATTTTGTCTCATTTTATGGCAGAATACTTATGGCATTCGTGCCCTGCTCATGCCCATCCTATCTAAACATAATTAAAAACAGATCTTTGCCTTTTACACTTACACCTATCGTAACTCCAAGCTGGAGAGCAACATACCCCCCCATACTAACCTATCTCAATTTTTATATGACGTAAACCAAATGAAAATTTGTAGCTTCGCAAATTCTTTTTCCTTCTTTTTGACCTCGGCTTTATTTAACAAGCAATGTTCCGCTGATTTCAATTTGTCATTGTGAAATAACGCAAAATTCCAAAATTCGTCTGCCGCTCACACACACAATATGAACAACAAAAAAAAACAACTGATTTTAATTCAGAAGATTTAAATATTCTAAAGTGAAAAAGCACCTAATACAAATTTTTAAATAATTTTCTAAGGAGAGCTTTCTAAAAAGCTCTTAAAAATCGACTTTTTTACATGCTTTTTCCAATAAGGATGAAACGTCATTATATCTTATAGTACTACCATGAGTGCCATTTTTGACTTCTCTCCATCTCCAGGGCAAACCTGAACCTAAAACCTATCTCTTAGTAGTGGAGACGAGAACATTTGGAAGCATGTAATACACTTTTGTGTTATCTTCTAATTTTTTATTCATACCTATCCTATATTCACACCAAATGGCGATTTCAGCGACGCATATTGCAGTCTAACATTTCCTTAAGAAAAGCTGCCACATGACATTGTTATAAAATTTCATATACAAAGCTCATGAAATGTCCTGTAAACATATCCTCTTAACTGGTCCTAGACATGAACCAAACATTTTATAAAGAAATAATACTCGTGTTTTTTTTTGGCAAAGCTTTTCGTAGCGCAGTTGGATTATACACACATTACAAATACAACAACCAATTTCCGAAAAAAGCAGATGTGGAATCTGGTTGCTGATAGATTTTCGAATTCGAACTTCTTTCTCCTCTTTGTATTGTGATGTGGCAACGAAATGATTAGGTATTCGGAGGGTACATTTTGTTTGTAAATTTATTTATTTATTTATTTATTTATTTATTAACTTTAACAAGTACAAGACTTTCTTAGAATATCTTACAAACTAAATTAAATCTAATTATTATTAAATATTATTCAACAGTAAAGCCTTACATTCATTTCTACTATAATGAAAATCTAAAAAATCTTCAAATTAATTGAAATATGTAGCAGCATTGCATATTGGATTATTCAGACCGTAATTAGTATAATGTCTAGGAATATAGAAGAAGTAGTTCTCTCGAGGTCGAAGGAAACGGGCAGGTGCATAGGTATTTAATAAGGATAGTAACTTGGGGCTATCAATATGACTACAAATAATGTCCCTCGCAAACAGAGCAAAATAGTAGACACGTCTGCTATGTAGTGGTTTTAGACCTAGTAATTGACACCTTACCTCGTAAACAAGCATATCCGAGTTAAAAAAAGTTTTACGCAAAGCCATTTTAGTAAACCTTTTTTGAATTTGTTCAATACGTAAAGAACCCTTTTTATAGAAAGGAGACCAGATAACCCAGCAATACTCAAGGTTTGTCCTTACCAATGAAATGAACAAACATTTAAGGGTGTGAGGATCACTAAATTCTTTAGAGTTTCGGAACACAAAGCCAAGCATAGCATTTGCTTTAGAAACCAGAAAGTCCATATGCAAGTCAAAACTTAGTTGAGAATCAAAAATAACTCCCAAATCCTTTTGCATCGTAACTCGAGTTAGGTCACATCCAGAAATTTTATATTCGAATATAATTGGGTCTTTAGATCTAGTTAATGACATTACGGAACACTTTCTAATATTCAAGTGCAAACTATTGATTCTACACCAGTTCGTAAGCCTTTCAATATCCTGTTGAAGTTTCAAACAATCCGATGGTGATTTAATTTTCTTATATATTGTGATGTGGCAACAAGTTAAGATATTCGGAGGATACATTTTGTAAATTAACGCCATCTGTTGGATTCATTGTGTACAACAACCAACATTCATTGTGAGCGCCTAAGAGTATGCTACATATTTGCAATATGTTTTAACTGAGTACTAAATCGAACTTGAAGTACCAATTCGAGACTCGAATTAGCACCGAAAGCTTAGATTGTGCCAGAACCAGACAGAAGCTTCCAGAAGCTTGTAAACTTGTATAAATACAAGAGTAGATTGCATTGAAAGTTCAGTTTATTTTCGAAAGTGGAATTGTTAACAACTGGAAGTATTAGTAAAAAGTGATTGAATTGAGATTAAATAAAAAGTGTTGAATTATAAAAACGTATTTGAATTGTGAATAAGTGAAATAAGTTAAATTGGTGTTATTTAAACTGAAAGACGTTGTGTTTTATAAAATAAAGAGATTTGTTTTATTATTGTGGAATTTTGATTGAGTTTTATTGGTCGAAACCCAGGCGAAAATATTACAATATCTTGAAATCATCAGCAAAAAGTAAGCCATTTGAATCAAAAATAAAATCCGGTAAATCGGTAATAAATAAAAGGAAAAATAAAGGACCCAAATGGCTTCCTGGGGGAACACCCGAGTGATTTTTTATAGCTCGGGAAGAAAACGAACCTAATTTGACATATTGTTTCCGATTATTTAGATAACTCATTAACCAGCTAAGTAAAGCAGAATGAAAACCAAAACTAATTAGCTTGCGCTCTAGAATATGAAACTGCACCCGATCAAAGGCTTTAGCAAAATCAGTGAAGACAGCATCAACCTGAAAGTGTTGTTCCATATTGCATAGGCAAAAATTAGTAAAAATGGCTAAATTAGTTGTAGTGGATCTACCACTTACAAAACCATGTTGATGCTCAGATATAAAAGAACGTACGGCCGAATAATATTTTTGGAACTAACTGTAATTTCGCAATTGGCCTATAATTTTCAACATCATTTTTAGATCCAGATTTATGAATTGGAGTGACAAAAGAGTACTTCCAGGAATCCAAAAACAACCCTTGAGAGAGTGATAAATTAAACATTTTTTGAAGCGGATAAAGTAAGTTAAATCTACAATTTTTTATGAATATGGGTGGGAAATTATCAGGTGGAAGAGTAATGGAACTATCGAGAGCGGAAAGTTCATTTAAAATATCACTCTCAGAGATATAAAGAGATCCCATGTTAATGGAAGAGTTCTCGAAAGTCGATTGACTCACAGAATTATGTTCATAAAGAAAGTTCGATTGGAAAAAAGTAGCAAACATATTGCAAATACATTTTAAGTCACTGCTTACATTATCTTTAAACTTCATAGTAAGTGGGAGGCTAATTGATTTCCTTTTCTTGTTTAGAAAAGCCCAAAAAGCTTTAGGGTTGGTTTTAATCTTTGTTTCAGTGGATAAAACGTACTGATGATATAAAAATCTTTTTAAGAATTCATACTCTTTTCTCAATCGACAGAATGTATCACGATTGCGTGGATCATATAAACTCTTCCTATAAACACGTTGCATTTCTTTTTTTAGATTTGATAATCGTTTGTTGAACCAGACCGGCTTATTTGAACTTAAAACTTTTTTAGTAGGAATACATTTGGAGAAAACGTCCTCAATTATATTCCTGAACAAAATATACATATCTTCCAAATTTGAAGAGCTCGAAAAACTTATTTCCCAATCAATAGAAGATAGGTAATTATTAATGTAGTTATAACCCGCTTTAAGAAAATCATAAACAAAAACGGTTTCATACGAATCATTGGAAAAACAATTTAAAAACGAAATATCAAAAGAGATACGTAGGGCTTTATGATGAACACTGTTGTTTGTTAAAAGAAAATCAGCTTCATCTACTGTTACATTTAAGTCTTCATAAGTAAAGACTAAATCTAAAATTCTACCAATACTATTATGAATTGCATTTACTTGTATAAAGCTCATAGCTAGCAAAGAGTCGATCGTTTCAATTTCGAAATCTTTTAAAATATTGCAAGGAAACAAACATTTATCATCATTAGAATACAACCATTTGATATTACTTAAGTTGAAATCACCCAAGATAACTACAAAGGAGTTTACATCTAGATCTCTTGTAATAATTTTTATATTAGAAATATGAGATAAATAAATACTAATGTCTGAACCTGGTGGTATATAAGACACAAAATAATATATTTTAATAACGACGCCATCAGAAGAACGGATATACTCAACGGATACACAAATTTGTTCAATTAGTCCAGATGACTCGGCGAGATTTACCCAACTACTCTTGAGAGAAGTTTTAATCGCAAGTAGGACAATACCACCTCTTGACAAACCAGTCTGATTAGAACATCGATCCTTTCTAAAGACAGCATAAGAGGAATCAAAGAGCTCGGTAGAAAAAATTGATTCACACAACCAAGTTTCGGTCAGAGCAATGATCATATAGGGACAGTCCATACAGGTAATGAAAAATTCAGACGTCTTCGTTCTTAGACCTCCAGCGTTGCGGTAATAAATTGAGTTGTTATTAATCATCTTATTCCACTTATTTGGTATGTTGTTCATAGCGTGGATATCAAGAACATGAACAGTTGCTTCAACAATATCATTTTCAACAACAGCAACACTAGGTATGGCTTCATCATCAGCAACAACAGCATCAACAGCAACAACAACAAGATCCTCGGAAAGATCACCAGCAACAATGTTGCTAACAAGCCCTTCAGCATTCTTAAAAGCACTAAAATCATATTAACGACATCTGTGGGATTCATTGTGTACAACAACCATGCTCCTAAATGTATGCTACATATTTGCAATATGTTTTGACTGAGTACTAAATCGAACTTGAAGTACTAATTCGAGACTCGAATTAGTACCGAAAGCTTAGATTGTGCCAGAACCAGACGGAAGCTTCCAGAAGTTTGTAAATTTGTATAAATACAAGAGTAGAAGGCATTAAGAGTCAGTTTTTTTTTCAAAAGTAGAATTGTTAAAACTTGGAAGCGTAAGTAAAAAGTGATTGAATAGAGATTAAATAAAAAAGTGTTGAATTATAAAAACGTTTTTGAATTGCGAATAAGCGGAATAAGTTAAATTTGCTATTGATTACACGGAAAGAAGTTGTGTTTCATAAAATAAAGAGATTTGTTGTATTATTTTGGAATTTTGATTGAGTTTTATTTGTCGAACCCCAGGCCAAAACTTCCCACTATTATCATTAAGTAAAAAAAATACATTGTTAGCTTTCGTAAATAAATAGGTACTTAGGGGCCAGTTATAGCGATCATTAAAAACAATCATTAAAAATTTTCAATTGGAAATTTGTGTGTGTTAGAAGAAGATTTAAAACATGAAAATGCCAATTGATGGCAAATCAATTGAAATAATTTATTTTGAAAAAAAAACAAAAAAAAAATTTAAAATCATTAATTTATTTTAATGATGAAAATTGATTTTACTGAACAGCTGATTGTCATTTGACAGAATAATGGAACATTTCGTTCCAGTGTTTGTGGCCCATTTTTTTAATGTTCCAACCCATCAGTAAAAAGTTTACTGAAGCATTTTGCATCATTAAAATAAATTTGAGGTTATGACTGGTGTGGTTAGCCTGTAAATTCTGACATAACTTTAATGATCGCTATAACTACCCGTACGTAAAAAATTCAAGTTTCCAGCTGTTTCAACTTTTAATGATGGATTTTTAATGATCGCTATAACTGGCGCCTTAGATATTATTTGATAGACTTTTGTTGTCTTTGTGCCTGGCCGCATTGACGGAAGCGCACATTCAACTTGAATCAAAATGTAAAAGAGAGGGAATGATTTTTCTAATAAGAAGGAAAGAGATGGGCTGAAAAACTCAAAATCTGCACGAATCTCTTAAATTATTTTAAAACTCTGTGCAGTGACTCAAGTTTCCTTCTCATGTCGTTTCATTTTTGACAGATACATTCATTTGCATTTTATTGCCGTGATGGAAGGTTCATACAATTCACTTGAATTGTACTGATTTGAGTGCTTTTACTCATTAAAAAAAATATACATATAGATAGACATTAAAAAATATATTTAGAAATATAAGCTTATCAAACAAAACACATTTAAAACACTTTTGCGAATAGATTCTTAGCACAGACAAAAACCTTTCTTTGTAGAGAAAAGCTGTATTTTACTTTCCAGAAGCTCCTTTCGTGTCAGTTTATGTCAGTGTGCAGCCCCGGCTTTGCAGTGATACAATTGCGCGCTTCCGTCAATGTAGCCAGGCACTCACTTACACAGCTGGTCGAAAAAATAGGTGTGAAGAAAGAATTTGCTCTTAGATACGCGAACTGGAATGGACCTGAAGGACTTAAAAAATGGCGTAATATTCTGTGGAGCGACGAGACTAAAATAAATTTGTTTTCTTCGGACTCCGGGCGTAATGTAAGACGCCCCAAAGGAAAAGAATACCATCCCCGATATACACAAAAAAAACAATCAAACACGGAGGTTGCAAAAATGTCACGCTTCCATTTTCTGAAGAAAACATGCCCCTCCGATGGCATTTTCAAGAGGATAATGATCCAAAACACACGGCGGGTCTCGTAAAAGATTGGTTCCAAGAGAAGGAAGTATCTCTTATCCCGTGGCCAAGTCAATCCCCTGACCTCAATCCCATTGAGAACTTGTGAAATGCACTCATGCGAAAGTTAGGCGGAAACCAATTGTGGGAAGCCGTTCAAAGAGAATGGTATTCTATACCCAACCAGACATGCCAAAAATTGGTGGAATCAATGCCACGCCGACTCCAAAAAGTTCAAGCTAACAATGGAGGATACTCTGGTTATTAGAGTTAGGTAGTCGAAAATTTAGGTAACCAACATTAAATGTTAATCAAATCAATATTTTTAATACTTTACGAAGACGCGCCTATTTTATTGACCAGGCTAAAATGCGTCAATCGACAGTTTGGGCCACTTATTATGAAAATGTTCTATAAATTCAAGATCCTATTTAAGTCTTGTATTTTCTTTGTTATTTAAATTTTATTAAAAACATAAAAAATTATAATGCAACTGAAAAAATGTAAAAAAAAAATTAACTAATAAAAAAATAAATAGTCACTATCATGACTGCCAGTTGACTTCCCGCCATTTTCCGGGCAAACTTAAGCTCAACTCTTAATAGTGGAGACGGGAACATTTTTGGAGACAACAAGAAGCTTTTGTGTTTTGTTCTTATTCTATATTCAAACCAAATGTTATTTCATCAACAATGGGATGAATCTACTGTTGTCGTTTTTATAAAAGGAAACAATAGTTATTTTTTGTTTGTTTTTCTTGTTTTTTTTTCGACTGCTTAGCGAACTAATGTAGTTGCATAATTTCAAAATGTATGGATGGCTCGTATGGAAGAAGGCATGGACCATGGACGTGTTATATATGGACTGGCTGTCTACCTCAAGTTGGTTCCATTTTAAGCTCAGTTATTTTGGGTGACACTCCTGAGTGCACTAGCGGGAAAAAAATTAAACCTCAATATTGACATTTCATCCAGTAATCCCAGACTGTGGGAGCAAGTTTCCCCACGTTGGCATGTTAAAATTTCCTTTTTTCTCCCCGTGTTATTTAGAATATCCCACAATTAATCCACCAAGTAATAACATTGTATATACACTGCCTAGAGTACTATCATGAAGCATCATTTTTTAGTTCTGAATCAAGTCGCAACGAGGCGTGCTGAAATTGTCAATTGGTGTGAACTTAGAATAAGTACAGGCAACATAACTGTGTTAAATACTGGTAAAATATCGGTTAAGGTTCTCGTCTTCACTATTTAGAATTAGTTTGCAATCAACCAGGAAGATGGCCAGACGAAAAATGACGATTTTGGACTGCAAACTTAACAAAAAGCATTAAAGTGTGTCCACACCAAAGAAACATATTTTAAGTCTGGACATTTAAGGAATGTTTTAGAATTTTCTGAAATGTTTCTGAAATGATATTTAAGCAAAGGGAAAACATTTCAGAAATATTTTTTTAAACAAATGCTTTTTTTTTGGTGTGGACACATCTTTATAGTCGTCACGTCTGGCCATTTTGTCAGGGTTTTTATTAACTTATATCATTATTAATGAATAAAAAGTTAGAAGAAAGAAATAAACAGAAACGTTGGTCTTAAATGACACATTGCCTCTTAGAACGCAACTCGAATTTGTATGTAGTTTGAAGAATAAGAATGATTGGAAAAAATTTCAAAACACCTTATCTACTGCCTTAGTAGTGCTTTATTTGATCATAATTCATTAGTTTTTTTTTTTTAATTTTAATAAAATCAGCAATATTTGAAGAGATTTTAACATAAACTAGAACCCCTTTTTCTACGAGATTTTAAAAAATCCCTTTTTTCCTTCTAGTGCTTTTAGCTTGTCTTAGGCACAAACCAATAAAAAAAGGAAGTTGTCCACGATCTGAAAAAACAAGAGGCAAAATACCAAAGATGTCGCGCACTTATATGGATGGAAATCAAAAGTGTCAGTTATGTTTTACCGGTAAATGCGACTTTTTGAATTTTTAAAAACAGATGTCGCGAACTTCTATGTCAACATTTTAAATAGTTATTTTTTTCCTGAAGTGGGTTCTGGAGAGCTAGCATCGCATTCTCAATTTGGGCAACAATTTTTTGACAATTGTTGTATGCCCATATAAAATACGTCCATGGCATGGACCATGGACCTATTAAGTATAGAATGCTGGTTGGTTGTCATTTGAATACAATGTTATACAAACATGGGTCGCTCGACACTAACAGCTGGAGGAAAGGAGTCGAGAAATATTTAGTTACTATAGAGCTCATTTTCAATAAGCGTCTCTAGAATATGAGCAAGGAGGTGTAGCTTAAAGCTGAAGTTCACTATGATTTGATTTTTTTTTTCAAACTTTTTTAAATTCAATAATATATGCAAAAGAACCAAGTTTTGCAATCGAAAAATAAAAATAAACAATTTGGCAGAAGCAAACCTTAGTTATCACTTATTATTTTACATTTTGTTGATATATAAATACTTTTGTTGTTGAGAGGGATTAGTTGCCCTTCTGCCTCTACCAATGTATGCATGTGCATCGAAATTTTGTTTCCATATTTGACAACCAGTTAGCTTCAAGCGCTATAAGGAAACAACGTGGCTCCTAGCAGTACATACCTATACTTATTAGGTACATGGATGCAGGTATATGAATGTGGATTTAGATGGATGCATTAAATTGTCTGTTTCTATATTCAGCTATTGTCAAAATAATAGTAGTCGATTCAGAAATTTGAAAGTATGAAAAAACTAAAAGCATTTAAAGTACTCAATTTATGTTTTGTATTTCTTAGAAAGTTTAAAACTTTATTAACTTAACCTAAGCAACAAATTCAAATTTAAATTAATTATAATAAGACTATACCCATAGGCGCCCGACTTACGTCAAAGTCAGCACCCACAAACGGAAATCGTATTGGATTTCCAAATACACAAAATCAGGTAAAATGATGACTATACTCTATTCAATTTATATTTTCAGTACAGGGTAGATAGGATATTTGCCTTTCACTCTTACTGTTATGGATTTCAATAAGCTATCTCCATAGTAAAGCTCTGAAATGGTTGCCATACTGGCATTATAAATTCGTATAATTCTCACACAAATGTAGGTATGGTTACCAACTGTTTATTCAAATTTTATGAAAACAGAATCATGTCGACCGTAAACTAAATCTAAAAAATTTAAATAAATTAAATTTAACTTTTTCCACGCCACCACGAAGTAAGATAGTAGACGCGTTTTGTTAAGAGTTCCGTTTTTGATAAAAATAAGCTTTAACTTTACGGTTATATGACAGGTACTGTTAATATTTGAGCTAAACAAAAAATTAAAATAGGCCTCTGTAGAATGTCAAAATAATCTTATGTTTTAAATGTGAAAAGAATCGACCAAGCCGTTCAGGCTGTAGTCTAAAGTACATCCATACAGACAGACAAACATAATTTTCCAGTAACTCAAATACGTGTCTCAACCGTAATGTCATGTTTGATTATTAACTCAATTTATTCTTGTGTACGAATGCATAACTTGCATTAAAGTACCTATAATCGCAAGTCAAAAAAAAATTACCAACAAATATCTTTATTTTAACCGTTTTTTTTTTAAGAATAAATAAAAAACGAAAGATGTAAGAAAAAAAAACATAGCGACAACACCTTCTTCTTTAATTTTAAAATATGCTCTCAATCGCTCTAAGAAAGCTTCAATTCTGAAACTTTCATAACAAAAACCAAAGAAAAAGGTGGCGAATGGTAATTCTGCAGTAGAGCTTTTTTAAAAATAAACACAATAAGCGAGAGGCAAATTGATAATCAGTCTCCTTGCAGCGGGGGAGCAGGCAGGTCTTGGTTAAATGCACGTGGGTTAAATGAAATATTAAAACAACAATTTCAATGTATTTCAGGGTTCTGTTTTATATTTAAGTGGCAATATCTTAAGTTGAGGGCGATGCAAACACTTGCAGGTACCAGTGTGTTTGGAAGATCTCTCCCATAAGGTCTGTACTGAAAATATAAATTGAATAGAGTATAAGGGAAATAAAGTTCATTTGTCTCCAATAAAATATTGAAATGCTTAAGGCTGAACTATAATGATTGGAATGGCGCAGACAGGCCCGTCCGTAAATGAGCGAGAACAAGTAATTCGTATCTTATGCCCTAAATGGAGGAAGGCTCCGTTTCGTCAAGTTTCGATGAGTTTTAATTACGGACGTGAACTGCGCTAGCGATCGCATTTTACGGACGAAAACTTGACAGCTGGCTTCTGATGGTGTTTGTAATGAAGAAAATTTGACATATACTTTCGCGGCATTCCGTCCATTATTGGTAGACGTGCTCATTTGACAAACGGATTGGAATCTTTCGGTCGGTATTGGACACTAGCTTCCGCTCGCTTCCAACCATAATGGTTAGCCCTTTAGTTTGGCAAATGACCTGCATTGATTAATTGACGTAACTTCACCCAAACTAATTTTTGTCGCAGTTGTGTTTTGTATTTATAACAATAAAGTCGTGTTCGTTTAAATTAATATTGTTTAAAAAATGTTTCAGTTGATGAAAGAATATCAATGGCGCAGTCATGGTATATGATTATAATCCAAAGATTGGAATAAAAGTACAAACTAAATAAAGTGATTTAGTGGCATTTAAGACATGGGTGCTAAATTTTAATCCGTATCACTATTTTAAAAGACAATTAAAGTAAACACAAAAAAATATTAAACAAAGCGATTTAGTGGCATTTAAGTCATCGGTACTAAATTTTAATCCTTATCACTATTTTAAAAAGACAAGAATATAAAAAAAATAAAAATAAAATTTTAAAAATAAGTAACATTAACGTAGAAAAATAACACTGAACTTAAAAAAAGTGTCAAAACCACAATACTTAACGGTGTATAATAACGAATTTATGAAAAAAAAGTATTTCAAAAATTGTAGGACGGATTTTTATAAAACCCTGTTTTTTATATTTAGTTTCTTGGATTTTTTTTAAATTTTGGTATGCAGTTTTTTAGATATTATTAATATAATTGTCATTATAAAATTTAAAATAATTTTTCTGATCAGTTATTGATTTTTCAAAAAAAAAAAATTATTTTAATATGAAAAAAAAAGTTATTCAAAATTTTGATATGCAAAATTAATTTGGCTTTTCAAATATTAAATTTGACAGAAATGCAAACAGCCGTTGCCGAGAAAGCCAAAAATAAAAAACCGTTGTATGAAAGGTGCCTTTAAAAGTCTTTTCACGTAAATTTGGTTCTGATCAAATGATAGCTAGTACCAACAGAAAAATTCTCAAAAATGTTCATCAAAATCGTTGGGGAGCCGTTTTCGAGATATAATAAGCTTCAAGATCCAAGGCTCAGCGCTTCAAGCGGTGCGTAACTGGGGCCAACAGCAACATGGGAGCAGATAAGGAATTTCGGAGTCAGAGAAACATATTACAACCTCTACCATCAGGCGTTAAGCAACGTTAAGAACAATAATAACGTAAGTGAATACTCTGACAAACTAAAAGAAATTTAGATAAGCTAAATAGCAAATATGAATTTGATTGTAACGGACGGAATTTCCGGACCCACTTTTTTTGACTTCTCTATCTTCGTAATGGCATGCTTGATTGTCAGATTTTTTTTTTTTTTTACGAATGCATAACTTGCCTTATAGTCCCTATAAATCGCAAGTAAAAAGACTATGTTTTAATATACTTATGATAATAATAAATAAATACAAATACAAAAATAACTTAACTTTACGAATATGATTGTCTATACCAGTGGCGGAACTTCAAAATTTGGGCCCCCCCGCAAAAGAATGTTTTTTTTTTTTAAATAAAGCTTCACATATTAAATAGATATTTATTTCATATATCATATTTAAAAACAAAAAATTAAATAAAGATAAAGATAACTTAAAAACGAAACTAAAACTTAACCGAACTTAAATAGTGAAATCTTTCCTCCTTGATTTCATATTGGCAAAATCGGTAATGATGTTTTTCATTTCCATTTTTACAGCCGCTTTTGCCTCAATAGAAAGTATTGCAAGGTCGCTTAAACGTTCTTTACCAATGGTATTTCGTAAATAATTTTTTATTATTTTAAGTTCCGAAAAAGAACGTTCAGCTGATGCAACAGTAACAGGTAATGTAAGAAACAATAACAATGCTGTTATCACTTGTGGAACGCTTGCAGCTATAGTTTACTATTATAAGGTCAGCCAATTCACGTATAGATGATATTTTTGATATTTCATCGTGTAGCATTGACTTTACCATAACCATTTGCAGCGGAAATTCAGTTGTTATATCTTCACTATATTTTCTCTGAATGGCTTCTGCACAGCTTATGATCTCACGTTCTTTCATTACCATTAATTTATTTGGATGGATGCAGGAAAATAATTGTACCACTTCTTGCATTCCTTTAAATCTATTGTCGAGTTGGTTGATAACGACGTCCAAAATTTTTATAAAAATATTGATGCGAAAAATTTCCTCACTACTATCAAAACGGTGATCTGTAGATAATTCGTCAAAATGCCTTTTCACAATTTTTCTTCTTTTTTGAACAAATATTGCAGGAATCTGCCACGTAGTCGCTATTTCTACCGCTTCAAGTTTTGCTGAATCAAACATCTTTCTATATTGTTTTAAATTTTTGCTGGCATTTTCTAGAGAACCTGAAGCTGTCATAAGATCTAAATTTTTAGTTTGCAGCAATTTTGATGGTATATGTACCTCATTAAGGATTTTAGACAAAAGCACGCATAAAAAAACAAATTCGAAACTGCTCATATTTTTTTGTATTCGTACTGCTTGTTCGCGTTCTTCATGTTTTGTACTTGTTATTGATATCTCGGAAAGAACTTTCATTATATCAAGAACGGCAAAAAGAGAAGTATATCGTCCTGCCCATCGCGTTGGATTTAACCTTTTTAATGTTATTTGTGATTCTCCTGTAAATTTGGATAGTAGATCCCACCTGTTTATGCTATTTCCGAAAAATGAATACACATCTTCTAGCATTACAAAAAATGAAGCAACTTCAACACAACATTTAACCGCATCGTTAATAACAAGATTTAAATTATGAGCTGCGCAATGCATATACATAGCATTGGGTTGATTTTTCTTAAAAAGGGCCTGAACCCCATTGTATATCCCACTCATGACGTTCGCCCCATCATAACCTTGACCCCTGCAGTTACTTAATTTTATATGATGTTTTTCTAACAGATTTAAAATTTCTTCATGTAGTCCAGCAGCAGTGTGGTTATATATTTCCGTGAATCCCAAGAAAACTTCTTTAATTTCAATTGATGTGGCTTCATCTTTTTCATTTTTAATAATTTTTACGTATCTAAATACTTGACTGAGCTGATCTCTTTTAGTAATATCTTGTGTTGTATCCATTATAATTGAATAAAAAGGTGAACTATTAATATCAGCAGTAAGAGTGGCTTTTAAATGTGTTGCAAGGCAATGTATGACTTCATTTTGAATTTGATGGCTTAAATATTTTATAGATCCATTTGGCATACTCAAAACTTGCTTCATAACATTATCATATTTAAAATTACCATTATATTCATTGTCAAATGATTCACAATGACCACGAAAAGCCAAAGAATTTTTACAAAGTGCTAATGCAAAATTTGCAATGTCAGTAGAAAATAATTCACTTGATTTTTCTAAATTAATTTGTTCAATGGCGTCATTCGTATCAGAGTTTGAATCTTCCTTGTCTTCATTTCGGTGGTTTCTCGGAGACCTATTCACATCTTCTTCGTTCACATTTTTATTACCAATAGCAATGTTTTCTTCGATATCATCATGTTCTACTGACTGATTTATACATACCACTTCTGCAGAGTTTTGACTTTCCACTTCCGTTTCCGCTCGCTTTTCGATTGGTTTCAAAAACGTTGTTAGCTTCGGCAATTTAGCTAAAGTAGCTTTTGTTTCTTTTAACTTTCTTCTTTTTGCTGCACCGCTTGTACTACTTAATTTCTTTTCCATTATTATGAGTCAAAATCTAAATTATTACAAATTTATAAATTCAGTACCTGTTGTAAAATTTGTAATTATTACAAATTTATTAATTACCTTCTATTTAATATATCAGTGAAGTAATAAACTCTCGTGCAACAATACTTTATTATTCGTAACACGATTAAATAAATTGGACACTAGTAATTCAGATAAAATAAGAAATGAAAAGTTAACTTAATACAACGGAAGATTTAATATAAAATTGAAAATGAGAACATACTGTGATATTTTGGCCTGGGTTTCGACCAATAAAACTCAATCAAAATTCCACAATAATAAAACAAATCTCTTTATTTTATAAAACACAACGTCTTTCAGTTTAAATAACACCAATTTAACTTATTTCACTTATTCACAATTCAAATACGTTTTTATAATTCAACACTTTTTATTTAATCTCAATTCAATCACTTTTTACTAATACTTCCACTTGTTAACAATTCCACTTTCGAAAATAAACTGAACTTTCAATGCAATCTACTCTTGTATTTATACAAGTTTACAAGCTTCTGGAAGCTTCTGTCTGGTTCTGGCACAATCTAAGCTTTCGGTACTAATTCGAGTCTCGAATTGTTTCGTCAAGTTCGATTTAGTACTCAGTTAAAACATGTTGCAAATATGTAGCATACTTTTAGGCGAATGGTCGTTGTACACAATGAATGTTGGTTTTGTACACAATGAATCCAACAGATGTCGTTAATTTACAAAATGTATCCTCCGAATATCTAAACTTGTTGCCACATCACAATACATTTAAAAGTTAATTTGTATATGCAACGACATAACAAATAATATTGTTTATATTTTAAAAATATTGAATATGCAACTAAGAACTTATAAATTGAAGAACTTCTTACAGTTTAAAAAAAATTTATACGCAACAAATTATTACTTTTACCGAATTCAGTCTAATTGTCTAATTCATACACAAACACAACATAACGGTATAAAAATTAACTATACAATAAAATCTGGCAGTTCGCAGCTGATAATCGTACTTTATTTCTCAATTGCGTATGCAATTTTAAAAAGGTTAAAACTTTTCGTTTAAATGTAAACTACGCACTCCAATACAAAAATACATTTTTGAACAATATATTTTAATACGATGGATGACATTTTTTTTTATCCAACTTTAGTTTATAGTATAAGTTTAGTAAGTTTAGTTTTATAGTATAAATATTATTGAGAGTATAATTTTTTTTATATGAGGGCCCCCTATAGCTGGTAGGCCCCCCCGCAACGCAGGGTCCTGCGTCCAGTAGTTCCGCCGCTGGTCTATACCTGTAACCTGTTTTCTAAGCATAAGCTGATAAAACCTATCTGCGAACGACATTATCCCAATCTAGATTGACAAACTTGGCAACTTTGTCAATCGAAAATGAAATTGCTGAAAACATCGACTTTGATAATCTAATTCGCTGATAGAAAAGCTAGAAAAGTAAAATTTGTTTACTCTTTTTTTAATAAATGGTATATTTTTTAATATATCTTTTGCCTTTTTTCGAATGGGTTTGAGGCACTGATTATATATGTAGGTACCTATCTTTTGTGTAGTGCCCCGTGGCTTAGTGGTTAGTGTGTCGGACTGCTAAGCGAAAGAACCTGGGTTCAAATCCAGCTCATAGCCACCTTTTTTTCTGGGGTACCTCCAAGAGTAAAATTTGTCTCGAAAAAGTGCATCTCATGTAGCCGTTCGGATTCGGCGGTAAACTGTAGGTCCCTTCCATTCTTGCAGAGTAACAACACACACACAGGAATGGTTGAGAGTATAAGTCACTAGGCCTTGGCTCCTTAAGGAGCTGTCGCGCCAATAAATTTATTTATTTTACCTATCTTTTGCATAATAAAATTTCTCCTTAACAACCTACAAATGATTCCCCGTGTGCTATCTTGATCTTCTTGCTACCATGTTGGTACCCCCAAGAAGAGAAGAGAAAACAGGCGAAATATTACACTACAGACTACAGTTTCGTTTTCTCTGAATAGAAAAAGGATTGGTGACCTTGGTGTATTTTAAATTGTTTTCTCACTGCAAAAATCACGGATTTTCAAATAGGTACATAAAATATAACACAACATTATTAACGGTGCAGTGCACCAGAACACAATTAAGGTAGCTATAGGTACGTATTTTTTTGAATTTGCGAAAAGCAAATCCGTTTATGCAAAGGAGCTTATCTATCTAAGCATACCTACAGAGGTATATGCATACATTTTGTGATTGCTGTTAGTAATTTTATAACAACGCCCATTTCCGAATGGAAACATTGAATCCATTTGAAATACTCTCCGCCTACTGGAGCAATTGGTGAGATGCGTATAGCTACGACCCATATCTCTAGACGAATCAAACCGTCAGAATATATGTAGTTGAGGTTTTTATAAACAAATCCTTGAAAAAATAGGAACATGCGCTTAACTTATTTTAAGCTCCAGCGATTTTTGGAATGTATTTTTGGAATAATTTTGAATTTGGGAGATGTAAGCGGACAAATGGCTTTAAATCATTTATTTTGTCTGTTGCTTGCATATCTTTTTTTTTTTATAGAAGACAAAAGTTGATAGTTTTTTTGGGTGTGTGGTTGACATTTTGTTTTCCTAAATAAAGGATCTGGATGTTATTTGGGCTAAGTATTATCAACAAAAAATTGAGTATTTACTTCTTAATTGAACATGGTTTTCCGTCGCGTCGCGTCGGTCGGTCGGTCGGAAATTGACCTATAATCGAAGATGAAGAAAATATTAATCAATTTTGCAAATGTGATTTTTCCTGGCAATTATGACGAATTGGTGTTTTTTTTTTTTTTTTACCCTTCAAAAAGATACTTTCGTTTTATTTGTATGCTTTTTTAGTTCTTGCCGTTGGCTTTTAATTTTAATTATAATTTTTAATTTTTTATTTATTGATATATTACCTAGTTAATTACAATATCAAATTTTAGTTTGTATTTGTATTTATTTACCTAATACAACTTACAATAAGACGTAGGTGATTGTAAAAATGTATTGATTTGGAGGCAAACTCGAAACAATTTAAGGAATTCGCAGTTTATTTATGGGTAGTAAAATAACAAAAGAAAACGAGAGTTATGTAGGAAGCAAAATGAAAATGGGAATCCAAGCAAAAGCTTTTACATACTTACTTAGGGGGCGCTACAGCTCGGGACGAACCTGGGCCTCAACCAACATGCCTCTCTAACCAGCTCGGTCTTTGGCTAGCTGCCTCCAGTTTTGCTCTCCAAGTTGGTTGAGGTCGTCCTCCACTTGAGCGCGCCACTTAAGGCGAGGTCTTCCTTGACTGCGTCTACCCTCTGGGATGGAATCGAAGATCCTGCGAGCCGGAGCCTTTTTGTCCATTCGCTCTACATGACCTAGCCATCTTAAACGTGATATGCGTATTTTTTTGACCAGGTCAATGTCGCTGTACAGCTCGTATAGTTCTTGGTTGAACCTTCTCCTCCAAAGCCCGTTAACGCAGATAAGGCCAAAAATCCTCCGAATAATCTTACGCTCGAAACGACTAAGGATATCTTCATCCGCTTTAGATAGAGTCCATCCCTCGGCGCCATAGAGCAGGACTGGGATGATTAGGGTCTGATACAGAGTCTCCTTTGTCTTTCGAGAGAGGGCTTTGCTACTCAATTGCCTTCCTAGACCATAAAAACAGCGATTGGCAAGAGGAGTAATTCTTCGCTTTATTTCTGACGAGATGTTGTTGTCAGATGTTAAAGCGGATCCGAGGTACACAAAGTCCCTAACTACCTCAAAGTTGTGCCTGTGTATTGTGATGTTTTGTCCAATCTGCCGGTGTTGTGTGTCCCTTTTTGTGGACAGCAGGTACTTCGTTTTGGCCTCATTGACTGCTAGCCGCTTCAGTTTCAATGCTAGCAAACGTTCCAGTGACAGCTCGCCGAGTTCTGCCAATGATGTCTATATCGTCAGCGTATGCTAGCAATTGCACATGTGTCACTACAATTGACTTGCGAGTTTCTTATAATTTTTTCAAGTATTAAGTTGAAGAAATCGCACGATAGCGCATTACCTTGTTGGAATCCTTTTTAAGCGAGAGTTGTCCATCGTCATCCTGCACAGTCGAACAAGTTTTGTGGGGATGCCAAAACCAGACATGGCTTTAAAATCGATTTGGAATTCTTGGGTAGTTTCCAGGATCCGCCGTAGCGTAAACATTTCATCGATTGTGGACTTTCCTGGTCTGAAACCACACTGATAGGGGCCAATCAGGTTGCTGACGAAAGGTTTCAGGCGTTCACATAGTACGGCAGAGAGGATCTTGTAGGCGATATTCAGGAGACTTATTCCTCTATAGTTGGCGCAGTTTAGAGGGTCTCCTTTCTTGTGGATCGGGCGAACGATGCTGAGGTTCCATTCATCAGGCATACTTTCTTCTGACCAAACTTTAGAGATGAGTTGGTGTATGCACTCTACCCGGCGGTTAATCCGTCGGGTCCAGCAGCTTTGTTGTTTTTTTAGTTTAGATATTGCTATCCTTACTTCATTTTGGTCAGGTGGACGGAAGTTTTGTCTGTCATCATCCATGTTGAATGGTTCATTCTGCCTGACAGCGGGATTTTGGCCTTCATCGCCGTTTAACAGTCTGCAGAAATGGTCCTTCCATGTACTCAGCACCGACTGTGACTCTACTACGAGGTTTCCATTCCTATCTCTACAGGCTTCAGTGCGGGATTTTTTTTGCTTGGCATGTTCTTTTTACCTGTTGGTAAAACTTCCGCACGTTGTTCCTGGAGTAGCATCTCTCAATATCTTCGATCGCGCGCTTCTCATGCTCTCTCTTTTTCTTTTGGAGAAGCCGGTGTTCTTCCCGTCTTTTCTGCTCGTAGAGCTCGCGAGCAGCTCTCGTCTTTCTTTGCAGCGCCGCTTTATATGCCTCTTGTTTGGCTGCATGGGCCTACCTGCATTCGAACCAGAGGTTTCGTTCAGCTTTCTTTGGCTCGTATGCTTTACTTACGGCTTGTTTGATATGATTATTTTTGTAAACTACTAAAGTGTTTAGTATTTATCGTTGAATTCCGTTTTTTTTTTGGAAACCTTACCACTTTTCTCTTGAGTGCTATACATTTGTATTGTATTGTATTGTTGTTTTGCAAAAATTCAATTTGTTCGTCTGGCGATACCATGAAATAAACTTCTTGCCAATCTACTTGGAAAATATTTTCTGTTTGATGGTCGCAGTAAGAAGGCCCTGTGCAAAAATTATGGCTGGGGGAGGGGAACTACAAAATGTTCGACTTTTTTTGGTTTTTCATTAATAACTTTGTTTGCCTACGTCCATATTAAAACGTCCAAGTACATTTTATAGAGCTACAATATTGACGATTCAAATATGTTATTATGTCAATTTTTTACCAAGATATTACGCTCCCAAAAAAGGTTATTTTTCAAACTTCCCAAAGAAAAGCCAAAAATTGCAGGTTTTCCCTTCATTTCTCCTATTAAAGTCGAATTATGATCAATTTTTGTTGTAATAATTATGATTCCTGTATAAATTCACAAACTTTTGACACCCTTTAAATTCTGACAAGTGACGGAGACGCACTTATTGTTTGGTAAATTGGTTAGTATAAGCGTCAAGTACCTATCTGACAATGCAAAACATATACTCAGCCAAGACTATACTATTGAGTGAAAAAAATCATTTTTTGACACGTGACCAAATCCGCTCCTGAAGACGTATTTCTTTAAGAAATGTAAAAAGTGTGATTTTTTTTGTCAAAATCGTCGAAGCGATTTAAATAAAACGGTTTTCTTAACAACTTTTTTCAAAAAATTAAAAAAAAAATAGTTTTAGAATATAAACTTAAGCAGAAAAAATAACAAACATTTAAATACAAAATTTAAAAAAAATAAATAAAATATATATTATTTATTTACCTGTTTTTTTAAATATTTTTTTATTTGTTTTTTGATTTATTTAGTTTTTTATGTAATGCATACTTGCCCCCTCCTCCTACCCCGCCTTTTCACTGAGTGCACAAAATATTTAACATTAAACATAATCATCAACAATATTCTATATTATTTTCAAAATCCGTTCAACAATTTTCGAAGTACTTACATTGGAAAGCAACATCCTTGACAGAAACAAGTAACATTAACGTTGAAAAAAACACAGTTTGAACTTATAAAAAGTATCAAAACCACAATACTAAACGGTTTTTAGTAAAAATTAAGAATGCCATCACACGTCCTAATCAACAAAGAATTTAAGAAAAAAGTATTTCAAAAATCGTAAGATTTGATAAAATCCTGTTTTTTTATTTTTTTATTTTTGGAAAAAAATTTATTTTGAATTTTTAAAGTTTATTAATTTACACCTGATTTTAAAATTTTAAATATTTTTGGTAAGTTTAAAGAAAAAATGAATTTTCAAAAAAAAAAAATATAAAATTAATTAAAAATAAAAAAAAAATATTTATTTAAAATTTTAGTAATTCAGAGCTAATTTTGCTACTTAAATCACACATCAAAACATTTATTCGATTTTTATGACTTTTGATTTTTCGAATAAAGTCCGTTAAATTGTATTGAATGAAATAATTTTAACGCCATTTTATTTCCTTAAGAAATTTAAAAAAAAGTGTGATGGTTCTTTCAAAATCGTAGGAACGGTTTTTCTTAACAACTTAAAAAAAAAGAAAACAAACTATAGCACAAAAATAACATACATTTAAAAACAAAATTAAAAAAAAATTCACCTACCCGTTTTTAAAATATAGATTAAAAAAATATTAAAAAATCCAAAAAAAATTTCGAAAAAAAATAATGCGAAATTCGTTAGACTACGTACAACTTCTTGAATATTAATTTTGATTCTAATCGGAGCAGCAGTTTTCGAGAAAGTCGAAGAAAAAACCGGTCCTATGGGAGGTACCGTTTTTAGACCACCATATTGATTTTTTTTTCACCAATATATAATGCTTACCTACAGATTTTTTTTTCATAAAAATTCTTGGAGCCGTTTTCGAGAAAAATAAACTGATTATATGACAGGTACCGTTAGTTTTTGAGCTAAAAAAAAATTGAAAAAAAATCTCTTCTGTAATGTCAAAATAACCGTAAGTTCTAAATTTGAAGACGACCGTTTAGGCTATAGTCCAAAATACATTCGTACAGACGGACAGAATTTTTGCCAGTAACTCAAATATGTTTCTCTATCATCGTAATGTCATGTTTGATTGTTATCTCAATTTTTTTAATCTGCACGAATGCATAACTTAACTCTTAAGTTCTTTTGTTTTCCTTAAAAAAACTGTATAAATAACTAACTACCTAACCTAATGCCATTTGTTTTTAATAAATTCTTTCAGTAATTCGGTTTTATTCAATTGTGCTTCACGCCTGAGCAAGGAAAATAAAATCAACCCTCTTATTGCATTCTTTTTGTTTCGAACCAAACTTCAATCTTTCAATTTTTGTCGCATGAAACGACCTGTTTGTCCTACCTATACTTATTTAAATTATACGGTAGCTAAAAAATATTAAATGGTATAAGGTTCAAAACAACAAATACAATTATGCTACCCTATTATACGTAATAAGCCTGTATTAAAAGGCCTACTTCGTTATCCTTGATGTGGGATCGAGGACATCTTTTGTAAAGTTTCTTTACTCGCTATTTTTGGTGCCAATAATGTAAAGGGTATCTTATTACACTTTCCAACCTAAACTGATTATGCTTCGAGTGAAATGTGCAAATTGAATTAGTGAGCCCTTTAAGTGCCAGAATGTTTTCCAGAACATTTGTGAAATGTTCTTATTAATAATGCACGTACAAAAACTTCCCTCTAAATGTATTTGGGTGGTGTTGATGGTCGTGTGCGAATGGTTCGTTGTTTCAAAGAATTAAATCAAATGTGTAGTTTTAGGAATCGAAAAGCATTTAAAACAAATAGCCACTTACTTGCTTTTATGTGCCTATCTCACAGTTAATCTTTTAAAGGAATAACAAACCAAAGTACGCCTTATTTATGTATATCTTTCGTAAAATTATTACTTTATAGATAAACTAGCTGACCCACCCGGCGTTGCTCGTGTTTACCATAGGTTTTCTGAATACCGATGAAAGCGCCACATATTGGGTTCAATTATAGCTAAAAACCACAAAAGTAATCATGTAAGCATGCACACAAAATGTTTTCAAAATCGGTTAATCCCTTGAAATTAAATGTTGTTGATAAGAAAATATATCTTAAGGGGTCACAAAGGGCTTCACACGGGAATAACATGTTATTTGTATCTAAATATTCTGGATGATATGTAGTTGGCCATGTCTCAAATAAGCAAACATCTTTAAAAACAGTGCCTTTTTACTCATATTAAAAATATGAATCGAAATTGCCTTTAAAAAAATTTGTTCTATTGATCGCTGCCGAATTACACAGAATCACTCAACAGCTGAGCTAACGTTAGGATTACCTAAAAATCTCAGCAAAATCAAGAATATAATGAGTGCCCCCAGCCTTACTTGAAACACAACATATTTTCTGGATCCCGACAACAGCTTCACTTATCGGGTCCTACTATGCCATACTTCATAGATAAATTTTCGTAAATATCTCCACTTCAACGCTACCTATCGGGCCAATTTAAAAATGTCGGAATATTTCAACAAAATCGGTCTCGACGTTTGGTCTATTGTTTGAGAAGCACAAAGTCAGGCCATATAAACGCATTGGTCCTCTCATTTGATTTGCCGTTCTTCTTCAATGGATTGAGTAGCCACTGTTACGAAGATTCATTGCATTTCATCTTTGCTAATAAAGATTAGATCTTCTGAGCATTTTTATCAAAAAAAACTCGCACAATAAGGTTTACTAATTACACTCGCACAAAAGAAACAGATCGACCGAGTTAGTTGCATATGTTTTTTTAAACAAATCACAAACACAAAAAAAATAAAAACTTTCACTTTGACAAAAAGTTGACAAAAGCTTGCCCATTGAGATAAATCAATTTGACAGTTGTTGTCATTTGTTTTCTATATTTTTGTTTACATTTCAAATCGAGTATTATTCCATGTCACACGGGAACGCAATTAAACGGGATAAAAAGTATCCTATGTCCGTCTCCTGGTTCTAAGCTAACTCCCCACCGATTTTCAGCCAAATCGGTTCAGCTGTTCTTGAGTTATAAATAGTGTAACTAACACAACTTTCTTTTATATATATAGATTGCACGACTGGATCGCATGTACTTGCTCATATGTGCGGTCGTATTGTAGAATAAAATTAAAGAAAATTAAAGTTAATGTCAATGCATATTTATTCAATTTTTGTGACTTTTGATTGTTCGAATAAAAGTACGTTAATTTGTATTGAGTGAAATAATTTAAACGAATTTTTTTTTTCTTTAAGAAAGGTTGACAAGTGTGATTTTTTTTTTCAAAACCGTAGAAGAGGTTTTTAAATAACACGGTTTTTTTTTTTTAATTTAAAAAAAATAGTTTAAGAATATAAACTTAAGCATAAAATTAACATACATTTAAAAACAAAATTAAAAAAAAAATCATCAACCCGTTTTCAAAATATTGATTTTTGAAAAAAAAAAAATTTATTATTAAAAATACAAAAAAAACTTTTGAAGATCTGTTGGTTTAATTAAGAAGTACCTACTTCAGCGTAGTCAAAGAGTAAAAGTTGGTGATACTTTTTTCTGAATCTTTGAGTTTGCTTGCAGGTGTGCCTCAGGGTTCTATTTTGGGCCCTCTGTTGTTCTGCACGTTTATCAATGATCTCCCGCAAGTATGCCAAAATGTCATGTTGATGATGTTAAAGTGTATTTATCTCGCCTATTTAATTTATTAGAAGACCTTATTTGTAGATTCAATGAAGATCTTTGCGGGATCTACAACTGGACCCTTTGCAATGGACTTACTTTAAATCCTGCCTAATCACAAATAATTGCAATTTCAAAAAAGAAGTTTGATGTAACAGCCCTTCCCCCTGTTCTTATATCGCGTTTCGAACTTAATTTTGTAGATAGTGTCATGAATTTAGGGTTCAAAATAAATCAGACTCTTTCTGCTAATGATCATGTTAACCTCTCAGTTGGCCGTATCTATGGGGGTCTCCCTGTTGCTGCCTATCATTGATTATGCTGCTGTTGTTTACTGTAAACCAGATTCGCACTCACAGCATAAACTATCTGTTGCTTTTAATGGCATGGTTAGGTAGGTATATTTATGGTCTACGAAGGTTTGACCATGTTTCCCAATACCATCAACGTGTCCTTGGATGCTCGTTTATGCAATTTCTTGATTCAAGATGTTGCATATTTCTGCATAAGATAATTCAAGGAAGAGCACCTTCATATCTCTTTGATAAGCTCCGCTTCGCGCAGTCAACCCGGACCATGAATATCACTTCACACGCATCTAAGTATTTAAATTCGTCGAGACTTTTTTTTGTATATGCCATTAGACTCTGGAACTCCCTGCCTTTAACGGTAAGACAGATAATAGGAATAACTCAATTCAATTCTACTTTTATATTTATCAACTAATTAGAATTAGAATTAGAAATAGTTTCTTCCGATCTTAACTGTATTATTTTTAAGTAAGTACTATAAAAGACTTCGTCTTACTTGTACGCCATAATAAATAAATAAACGGCAGTGAAAATAATCTTCTCTTGGGAACGATCTATAGGCCTAACAGATATATTGATTTGGAGCATATATATCGAGTTATTGAAGAAATAACGGTCAGCTCTTCAAACATAATTATATGCGGTGACTTCAACTGCGACCTTTTAATTGATAAAAGATTAAGTGAAAACTTTAGTTCCTTCGTTCTTCACCCAGTCAATATTTCAATCCCAACTCATTTTACTCAATCTTCTGCCACGCTATTAGATCATTATTATGTAAGTGAAAAAGATCGAATACTTTTATACGACCAACTCGAAGCTCCAGTTTTCTCAAGACACGGTCTCATTTTCCTTACCTATGATTTTAATACCAGTAACACCGTGCTGAGTTCTAGAGTTCAGTTTAGAGATTTTAAGAACATAAATAGAATTTCTCTTGAAAATGCTATAAACGCGATAGCATGGAATGACATCTTCCTAATGCGAAAGTCGATTTCTTTAATTCAAATCTAAATGTGTTATTTAATCAACACGTGCCATTAAAAACACAAATGAGGACTCGTGAAAATAAACAATGGTTTACAAGTATGATAACTGAACTAATAAACCAGCGTGACCTGGCGTATCGACGCTGGAAACGGTTCCGTGTGAATCAACTCCATGAATCTTTCAAAACACTACGGAATAAAGTTGTTCAAGAGGTGAGACGTGCAAAAATGCGGTTTTTCTCGAACCGTCTAAATGCAAAGTCTGATGACCGAAAATTGTGGAATAACCTCCGCGAACTAGGAATTGGGAAACAAAGACCTAACTTTCAAGCCCATGTAAATGGGAATGAGCTGAACCGTACATTTGCATCCACACCTCTTGTAGCCATCAACGGACACTTTTTTCAGTTTTGCTTTGGTGTGAACACCACAGACGTAGTTGAAAAGCTTCTTAAGCATAAAATCCAATGCCATTGGAGCTGATGATTTAAGTCCCATCTTCATCAAAGCTATTCTTCCATTCCTTCTTCCATATTTTACTCATGTAATGAATTCTATCCTTACCACTGGGATCTTCCCATACCAATGGAAAATAGCAAAAATAATTCCAATCCCCAAAAACTCGCTTTGTAATTATTTTTTATCAAAAGTCTGCGAACGCCTTATGCAAAAACAATTAAATAACTTTATCACCCGCAACAACATCTTAGTCGATATTCAATCAGGTTTCCGTTCCCACCACGGTTGTATAACTGCACTAACTAAAATAATTGAAGATATAAGGGCTGAACTCGATATAGATAACGTTACATTCTTAATTCTTCTTGATTTTTCAAAAGCATTCGACTTGGTTAATCACTCTGTACTTGTGAATAAACTGCGTCAAAGTTTCAACATATCTCCAGACGCTATCAAACTTAAACTTCTTAAACGAAAATCTATCTGACTTTCTTCCAGTGCAACAAGGAGTTCCTCAAGGATCAATTTTGTCCCCACTTTTATTTTCAATGTATATACATGAAATCGGGTTCATTATAAATCAAGCATCGAGACACTTTTATGCCGATGACATACAAATTTACAAAAGCTGTCCTTTGGGTCTTATTGATGACTGTGCTGTCACCTTAAATCAGGAATTAGAAAAGATATCTAAGTGGGCTTCTTGCAATGGTTTGATTCTCAACCCAATGTTCGTGGTATAAGAAAGAATTTCTTTCACCTGTACGTCTACACTGTTCAATACAGGCCAGCCGTTTTGGCATTAAGTGAAACCCAGGTTGGAGTAAATACTGATTTATCAGAGTTTGCTCTACATGGGTATAGCTTGGTGCCATTACTCTTTTCCCATCATGGTCTCGTGGTCTATGTTAGGAATGATATTGCTTGCCAGAGCCTTCCCCAATATGGACAATGTTCCAACAGGGACTTTAACTTCTTGTGGCTCAAATTCACATCATGCTGAAATGATCACAAATTTGATTCTTCTTTATTCCAAACAGAGTAAAAAGCATTAAACCTAAAGAAAAGTCTTGGTTTAATTCTGAGTGTAAAGAAGCTATCAGGTTCAAAGAAGTAAGTTTCCGTTCTTACAAAGCCAACCCTACAGAGGAAAATCGGAAAAAGCACAAACAAGCAAGAAACTCATGCAACTCCGTTATTGAAAGAACCAAATTTTTGCATGACCAAAAATTACGGCAAAAAATTCTGCAGTGTCCCAAAGGCCATTGGTCATTTGTAAAAAATTATTAAAAACTATTCAACATCTTCGGTTCCAACGCTCATCGACAATGAAAAACCAATTGTTTACTCTTCAGAGAAGGCAAACTTGCTCGCCGCCCATTTCGTTGCCAGCTCCAAGCTGCCTAACAGCAACGTTGCCCCTCCTGTACTTGCGAATGTAAATTTTTCCATGGGACAGATTTTTTTCCGCACTCGTACAGTAGCAAGAGTTCTCAAAGATCTCGATATACACAAATCCGCTGGCCCGGATGGTATACCCCCGATTATTCTGAAGAGGTGTTCTTCCACACTGGCAAAGCCACTGCGTAAGCTTACCCATAGCACTGACATCCCTTCTTCCTAAGGTCATGGAAACACTGATTAACCGTCTGCTTAAGGAATATCTCGAAGATCGAAAGCCGTCAGTATGGCTTCCGCAGCAACCGTTCCACTGGTGATCTGATGGCATATCTCACCGAACAGTGGA
Organism: Platycheirus rosarum; assembly: GCA_963971375.1. NCBI lineage: Eukaryota > Metazoa > Arthropoda > Insecta > Diptera > Syrphidae > Platycheirus > Platycheirus rosarum. Next base: position 7,653,440 of record OZ020511.1, on the reverse strand, counting down.
ACAAATCTTTACATCGCTTTGGTGAAAGTAAGATTATTGCTCTTGATATCTCCAAGGCTTTTGATAGAGTTTGGCATGAAGCTCTCTTGTCGAAAATGCTTGCTTTTGGGATCGATGATACTCTTGTTCGTAGAAGCTATCTTCTGGACCGTTCAATACAAGTTGTATTGGACGGATTCAAGTCTGATTCCCATAAAATAAATGCTGGTGTGCCCCAGGGCTCTGTTCTGTCTCCGACTCTTTTCCTCATTTTTATAAATGATCTTCTGTCTGTTACTTCTAATCCACTTAACTGATTTGCTGACGACTCTACCCTCAGCTTTTCATATTCGTTCGATAATTCACGTCCTTCGCCTTCGGACGTACAATTGCAACGGTGCCGTATGTCAAGCTCATTAAATTCCGATTTATACAGCATTGTCAAATGGGGTAATAGAAATCGTGTGGAGTTTAATGCTTCGAAAACTCAATGCTGTCTTCTGTCGTTAAAGCTTAACATACCCCTAACGCCATTGTCCATGAATGGCACTTACATCGAAGAAACCGAAAAGCTCTCAGTACTCGGTATGTGTGTCAACGACGACCTCCGTTGGAACGACCATATATTTGAAATCGCTAAGAATGCTGCTAAGTGCTTAGGTTTTCTGTATCGGTGTAAGAAGTATTCTTCCCCATCTGATCTGGCTACAATTTATAAAGCGTTTATACGCCCTAAACTCGAGTATAACTCCCACCTCTTGGCAGGTGCTTCACAAACATCGCTTCCCCTGCTTGATAGAATACAAAATCGAGCGTTAAGATTGATAGGAAATAGAACTGCCGCTGAAACAATTGCCCCTCTCGAACACCGACGCAATGTTTCATGTCTTTCCTTAATTTATCGTTTCTTTTATAAAAAATGTTCACTCGAGTTAGCCAGCTGCATTCCTCCCCTTAAAAGTTTCGCCCGTAATACTCGTCTTGCTAGGAATGCCCATCAGTTCACCATTGAGCCCAATTTCGGACGTACCGTGAAATATAGGGATTCTTTTTTTAGCCGTACAACACGACTTTGGAATGGTTTACCCGGCGAGATTTTCCCTTGCCATTTCAATTTGCAAACATTTAAAACCAATGTTAACCGACACCTCCTATCTCTCCCCTCCCTATCTTCCTAATGCCCGCGCAGTGTGTTACATTAAAAGGGAAACAAATAGTCCCTTGTGCGCGCGTTAATTATAAAAAAAAAAAAACAAATGCAAATGCTTGGTTATCTTGCGAAAAGAACTGGACTTATCATACTTTCCTTCAATTAATCTTAACGAGAACGCCTCAGAATTTGTAAATACTTCTAAGAATCTGGGTGTTATTTTCAATAGAACCTTGACATGGAATGATCACATTAATGCTTTGGTAAGAAAAACTTATGGAACACTCAGAGCGCTATGGACCGTCCAAGAATTCACGCCACTTCAAACTAGATTAATGCTGGCAAGAACCCTGGTAATACCTGTCCTTACTTATGGATGCGAGTTTTTTTACAATTGCAACGCCATCAGTAAAAATAAATTAAAGGTTGCCTTTAATAGTACCATTCGATACATTTATTGGTTAAGAAGGTATGACCATGTTTCACATCTGCAGAAAAGCCTCCTTAATATGTCTTTTGATGCTTTCATGAAATTCCGAACATTGATACTATATTTTAAAATTTTAAAAACACGTAAACCAACATATCTCCACGAAAAACTCAGACTGTCAATATCAAATAGATCAACATCTGTAATTTTTCCACGCTTTACGTGTCTGACCTCAGAAAGGCAATTTTTCATTGCTGCATGTCGCCTCTGGAACTCACTACCCTACCCACCCATCTGCGTGATTATGATGATGACCTACACATATTTCAAAAAAATCTTAAAATTTTCTAATTTTCTTTTCAAATCAAAGCAACTAACTTATCCCCTCTTTTAAACCCAAGCTAAATCCTTCGTTCTCTTCCCTCTTTATCTACTTTTATCTATCTATCTTTCTTCTAAATTATTGTAAAACTTTTCAAAATGCAAATACAGGGTGCGCCAGAGAAGCTTACTTATTTGAAAGGTCAATAAAAAAAAGTACTTCAGTTATTGTTTTAATTTTTTTTTTTATTTGAGAATACAATATCCCAATTTTTTTTATGCAGTCTTAAAAATGACATCGGATAAAAGGCGACCCCCATTGCGCACACACTGATGAAGTCGATTTTTGAAAATCGTATCCACTCTTCGCAGCATATCAATCGGTATGTTGGCAATTGCGTCGCGAATGTTGTTCTTGAGGTGTGCTATGGTCCGTGGTCGATCGACACAAACCAGGGATTTCAAATATCCCCACAAAAAGAAATCGCATGGAGTCAAATCTGGAGAGCGTGCCGGCCATTGGAGATCGCCTCTGAGAGAGATGAGGCGGTCGGGGAAATGTTGTCGCAACAAATTCATTGAGTCTCTTGCTGTGTGTGCTGTGGCTCCATCTTGCTGAAACCACACGTTCCTAACGTTCATTTCTTCGAGTCTTGGAAGAAAAAATTCCTCGATTATGTTCCTGTAACGAGCTCCATTCACGGTAACTGCGCGTTCGTTTTCTTCAAAAAAATAAGGACCAATTATTCCCATTACCGACATCGCACACCAGACAGTAACTCGCTCACAATTAAGTGGCTTCTGGTGAAGCTCACGCGGATTTACACCACACCAATAACGCATGTTTTGCTTGTTGACGCAGCCGGAAATGTGGAAGTGAGCCTCGTCACTGAAAAAAACGACCGCGTCTTCAGGCAGGTTGTCAATCAGCAATTCACATGCATTTCTGGGTTTAGCGACACTTCCACACTCCCGAAATGAGTTAACCCACGACAGAATCGAATTACGGCCAGGAACAAGTCTGTGAGGAGGAATTTCAAAGCGAGCGCGGAAGGCACGTTGCGTAGCAACAAGTGAGCGACCGTTAGAAAAGAAGCGAAGGCCCGCTGCTCTCTAGACCAGAGCATGATGGCAACTGACTGGAGGGAGAAACAAACTTGGGAACTTCCCCCTCCAGATGCACCCCCTCTTGCCACTCTACCCACTCAACTCACCGCGCGGGAATTTTTTCAAATAAGTAAATTTCTCTGGCGCACCCGTAGTTAAGGTATTCAGATAAATTTTCCCTTTTATTTTAGTTACACATTATTTTTTTCCGCTTTTGTATTCAATTAACTTATTTTCTATTCGTTTGTATAAAATTGAAATTGTTATCTAAGATTTAAATTCATAGACTTTCACTAGGTTATAAGATATCTATTATCTTACTGTGTAAGTTATATAAAGAAAGAAATAAACTAAACTAAACTAAACTAAACATAATATTAAATTAAAAAAACTTAATGCGAAACTACTTGAGCTACCTACATCTTCCTGAATATCAATTTTGGTAGTAATCGGATAGCCAGTTATCGAGAAAGTCGAAGAAAAATAAAAGGCACGACTGGGTCGCACGTACTTGCTCCCGTGTGCTAATCCTTTTTAGGTACAGGCGTCTTTTTGACCAAGATTTAATTTTAATGTTTTTTTGACGTGCAACTTCTTTAGAATCGTTGTGGTTTAAAGTTCGAACGAACATGCGTCACGACAAAGGGATAAACACATAAATATATAGGATTGTTAGCTTTTGCAGTTTTTTAGTGTATTATCTTTCCACTTGTTGTTTACTGTTTATAATATAATTTGCTAATAGGAAGATATAAAGGACTTTTTTCTGTTTAATTTTCGTTTTGGTATGGAAAAAATTGATTATTTGATTAAAGATTCGTGGGAATCAGCAGTAGGGCAATAATTCTAGGTATAGGTCCCAATAACAATAATTTACTTTTTGAAATCAAATTAATTAAAATAGCTGAATTATGTTTGATGGATCGATAAACGTATGATGTGGATAGGTATTAATGGAATTTATTAAGGATATTATTTACCTATAATAAGGTTGGAAAGAAGGTAGGTATTAAATATAAGGTAAAGCGACAATATTAAAAGTTAACACAGTGGTTTTGTTTATTTATAGGAAGGTGTAAACTTTTGTTTTCTCGATAGAAATTCTTGCATTCAGTAGTAATCGAATAATTCTTTTTATTTGTTAGTTGTTTTTGTGTGTTTATCAAAGGCTTCCTCATTTATTCTGTGCTTTTATGATGATGAAAAATACTTTAAAATTAGTAAGTATTAATGTAATGTAGGTTGTCACTTTCTTTTATTTGACTAATGGCTTGGCTAGGGCTTAGCCGAGCAATATGAAATAAAATTTGGGGGAAAAATTTTTATGAAATCAAAAAAACACTATTCATAACGTTTTTTGGAAAAAATGTTGTAAGCCATCTTTTGTCTTTTGCTGTTTTATATTTTATGAATTTTTCATTTCAAAATCGTTCGACCAGTTTTTTCAAAAAAATGTTTTTTTTGAAAAACTTTTCGAAAACATATTTTAAATTTTTTTTGTGTATGTCAATTCAAAGAAATCTAAAGCTTATACTAGGAGAAAAATTTAAAAAAAAATCTATTAAACCGTTTTCAAAATATTCAAAAAACAAACTATTTTTTTAAAAAAATTATTAAAAATTAAAAAAAAATATTTTTGTAAATTTTAATAAGCAATATTATTTAAATCATAAAACACTACATATTTTGAAAATTTTATCAAAATCCGTCAATTAGTTAACGAGAAAGTCTGATTTTAAAAAACCGGTCATATGGGAGGTACCGTTATAAAACTTTTTCTGAAAAATCCATTATAATAAAAAGATAGATTTTGCACACAAAACATTATTCTGAAAGTTTTATCAAAATCGTAGGAGTCGTTTTCGAGAAAAATAAGTTTTTCATTAAAAGTTATATGGCAGGTACCGTTAGTTTTGGAGCTAGAATGCCAATTCCAAAAACTGTCGGGTAGAGCACTCTAAAAATACTATATACCAAGTTTGAATCAAATCGGCCCAACCGTTTGGGCTGTAGATATCGATACGGACAGACAGACAGACAGACAGACAGACAGACAGACAGACGGACGGAATTTCCGGACCCACTTTTTTTGACTTCTCTATCATCGTAATGGCATGTTTGATTGTTAGAATTTTTTTTTTTTTTTTTACGAATGCATAACTTGCCTTATAGTCCCTATAATCGCAAGTAAAAACCGGTCCTATGGGAGGTACCGTTTTTAGCTCACCATATTTATTTTTTTTTCACCTAAATATAATACTTACCTACAGTAGTACATTGTTTTTTTTTTTCATAAAAATTTTTGGAGCCGTTTCCGAACAAAATAAGCTCTTACATAACGGTTATATGACAGGTGCCGTTAATTTTTGAGCTCTAAAAAAAATCAAAAAACTCCTGTGCAGAATGTCAAAATAACCTTAAGTTCTAATTTGGAGGACACGATAACCGTTTAGGCTACAGTCCAAAATACATCCATACAGACAGACAGACAGACGGACAGAATGTGTTTCTTTGACAGAAACAAGTAACATTTGCGTTGAAAAATAACACATTTGAACTTATAAAATGTATTAAAAACCACAATACTTAACGGTTTTTAGTAAAAATGAAGTACGCCATCATACGTCTTAAATAACAAAGAATTTATGAAAAATGTATTTCGAAAATTGTAGGACCGGTTTTGATAAAATCCTGTTTTTTATTTTTAGTTTTTTTTAAAAACATTATTTTTTTTAAATTTTTGTACGCAGTTATCTAGAATTTATTAAAATACATGTGATTATAAAATCTAAAATATATTGTTTTCATTAGTTTTCAAAATATTGATTTTTCAAAAAACAAAATTTCAAAAATTAATTTTAATTAGAAAAAAAAGTCATTCAAAATTTTGATATGCAGAATTAATTCGGCTACGCAGATCCTTTTAAATATAAAATTTGACAGAAATCCAAAGAGCCGTTACCGAGAGAGCCAAAAATTAAAAAAGCCGTTATATGAAATATACCGTTAATAGACTTTTCCCGTAAATTTGATTCTTATCAGATGATAGCCAATACCAACAAAAAAAATCTCAAAAATTTTCATCAAAATCGTTGGAGCCGTTTTCGAAAAAATAAGCTTTTCCTAAACGGCCATATGACAGGTACCGTTTTTTTTTAGGCCTACAAATAAAATTTCAATTTCCCCTCCAGGGAATGCCAAAAGAATCATCCACACCAAATTTGATGATAATCGTTTCTCACTTTTTTTAACTTCCTTATGATCGTAATGTCATGTTTCATGGTTATCTCAATTTTTTTTATATTCTCGAATCCTAAACTTGCCGTGTCCCTATAATCGGAAGTAAAAATATAGGTAAACACATTCATTTAATTTTTTAACGTTTTGTTCCCAACTTATCTTGACGGGTTATATTCAAAAACTGCTCAAATTTACTAATGTAGCTTCCCTTAATTGCCGTCTCGTAAATCAGTCTCCCGCGGTACGTCTCTCCTTTTTGTGAATGCTGATGTAGTGGATTACTTACTTTATTTATAAATAAAAAGGAAAATAAAAAACGCTGTGTTTTTTTGGTTGTAACTAATTATTGCATACCACCATTTTTGTCGACAACCTCGACATCAACTCCTGTTTCCGTGAGGCATGTTAATATAGTCATGTCGGACTACGAACTTATTGTTTCTATTGTGGGTATTCTCAGAAGAAAGTGTATTGTGTTAAGGCGTTAAAAAAACACACTGTCGATGTGCCTACTTAACAATGGCTTATTTTATATTATTGTTCTCGTAAAAATATAAGTAAGAATGTCCTTAAACAAAAGGTCTTGGGACAATGTTTTGGGATATTATTTAAGGATTTCCTAAGAGAAGGTGAAGATTATAGCACATTAGGGTCCCTAAGAATTGTTTAGTTTAGGTATTTAAAAAGCATATAAACACGAGTCATGATTATTCTGTTAAGAAAAAAAAAAAAAGAAAAAAAAGGAAAGAATTCTTTTTTCCGAGTAAAGAGATCAGCATCAGGCTTAATGCACGCATTATGATGATAAGACAAAATATCTGTAAAAACAGTTTTGTAAGTATTGCTATTAGCAAATCTTTTAAATTCATCCGATTAATTGATTGTAGAGCACTTAGGTATGATTAATATATCAGCTCTACATTGTAGGTTGAATGTACGACAACAATTTTCTATCCTATTAGGTTTGTGGTACAGAGAGTAATTGAGGGAAGATTTATCTTTCGGTCTTTTCATCAACTTATGATGAAAAATGTAAATTGTGTGCACAGGTCTGAGCGGTGTGATCGTTTATAGAATTATTCGGTTAGCGGGATCTTTAAAACTTCAAAAAAAAAAAAAAAATTGGTTTAGTGAACTATGGAATCTTTTATTAAATTGTTTAATGGTTTTTTGTTTAGTTATAGAAACTTTATTTATTATATTTCATTGTAGATATATCTACAATAAATTTCATAGTTTAATATGGTTTGGCTTAAAGCCGTATACCAGAATGACATTATAACAATATTATACATTTCTTACTAAAATAGTATAAAAATAAAATTTAAAAGTCGCCTTCGACTATTCGGGTTCTATAATTCAGTGCCATCGTTGAGTATTTATACAATTTCTCCCAACCAAGACTTCCATTCAAAATACATAAAACTTCGTTCATGTTCATTACGGATTTACCGAAGAATCTGACTCGATATTCTCTTAGAATCGGACATCTGGCAATAAAGTTGCAAATATCGCACAAAATAGGTAGGTCCGGACGATATGGAATGTAGTTGAGGTTGATCATTTCCCCTCTTACTTTAAATATCGTACTTATCATTGAAAGCGGTAATCTGTTGAAGAAGTAGGAGCTTCCTTGTAAGTTGTAGTCGAGCTGGCTATAAATCATTCTATACTGTGAGGATTTAGCTTCCAAGATATAACCACTATAAGCTGAGCGCGCTACACCTTCCAGTAAATTTTGAAACATGTTTCTAAGATTAGCGGGTCCAATACCTGGTTGAATATGTAATCTTTCTCCACAATCAACCCCTTTTTCTTCCCATTTTTTGACGAGGTTGCTTCTCAAAGTAATTATCGACTTGAGGATCAATTTGGGTAATCTTGTCTCATCCATCTCTAGCAGCTTGATAATAATAATCGGAGTGTAGTTTTAGCGTATTTAAGAATAACGGTGGCATTGTTGTTTCAAGGTGGACCATGTAATTTGGAGTACAGGCCGGCAACCGAAAAATGCTTTTAAGAAAATATCTTTGAAACTTTTCAACAACATCGAACTGCCAGCAACCCCACACTTGAGCTCCATACAACATGATGGAAGAAGCAGTGGCACGCAATATCTGGATCTTTGCGCTATGATCCACAAGCCTACTCTCTATACAACGTTCCCAGATTGAAGAAATAGCTTTCTTTGCCTCTGTTAATTTAGCCTCGAAATGTTTTTTGAAGTTAAGTTTAGCACAGATCAATACACCGAGATACTTATACTCTCGAACAATTTCTAAATTCTGACCCTTGTAGGTCCACCTTTCGTTTGTCGAGTATCTACCACCTCCATCCCTGAAGATCATCATTTTAGACTTTCCAAGGTTAACAGTCAGGTTCCAAAGATCACAGTAGCGCTGCAGACGGTTGATCATGCGCTGCATTCCGTCAACTGATTCCGCCAGAAAAACTATGTCATCGGCGAAAATGAGACACGCTATTCGTATACCTCCGAACTCAATACCCCTTCCGACTTCCTCGACAACATCATTTATAAACAAAATGAAGAGCAAAGTACTCAACACACATCCTTGCCTTACTCCCATTTCCGTTTCAAAGTCATCTGATGTAAATTTTCCGTCCCAAACATAAGACACATTGCTTTCAGCAGATTCACAACTTTGCTTGAGATACCCAAAGTATAAAGCTTATAGAATAACGCTGCACGGGCAATGGAGTCAAAAGTAGCTCTGAAATCTACGAAGAAAGCGTATAGCTTTTTCTTTTTGCTTTTAAAGTAATCGGCAATGTGAAATAAGGTGAAAATCTGATCTACCATCGAGTGGTTTTTCCTAAAACCAGCTTGGAACATGTTAAGTATGTTTTTGTCGTTAACCCACTCTGTTAGCCTTTTAAAAATAAGTGTGCTGAATAACTTCACTGAAGAATTCAAAAAAGAAATGCCTCTGTAATTCTCGGGATTATCGTACGCACCTTTCTTATGCAGCGGATAAATAATTGCTTTTTTGAAGCATTCTGGAACTTCTGCGGTTTCGAAAATTCTATTAAATTCCTTGGTGAGTGAGAACAGGTACTCGGACGTACAGTTTATATAGAATTCCGAAGGAATCCTGTCATCTCCTGGGGCTTTACCAGATCTGGTTTTTTCTAAAGCAGTCCGAAGTTCCAGAACTGTAAACGGCAAATCAAGGATATCGTCTAAGAAAACCGGAGCAGCATATTGAGGTAGGGGTGAAAACTGCGCAGTGTTAAGTAAATTTTTAAAGTACTCCTGAAGCTCGGTTGCGTGCAGTGAAGATCCAATCCTACTAGGCCGTCCGTTAATTACTTTAGCAGCTTTCCAGAATTCCGCCGAAGACATCGCTGAGTTTAAGCGTTGTATGGTTTGTTCATCGTTTTGCTTACGCTTGGCAAGGCAGATGAGTTTATACTCTTTGTTCGCAGACGCATACATAGTCTTAAAGACATGAAGGTTATATTTTCTCAGAAGTCTTAGTAAAGTAAATGATTTTTTCCTTGCTTTAGAGCATTCCAAGTCAAACCATTTTTGTTTAAAATCAGTCTTCTGTTTCCAGTTATTGATTACTGGGACTGCAGCTTTCATTATGTCAGTAAGTCTGGTCATGTTTAAATTATCGCACTCTGCGCTATGTTTTCTCAGTTCTTCATTTAAATTAGTTTGGTAAGCCCGTAAAAAAATTGAACTATTACTCCAATGTACCTTTGGAAGGAGCTCAAGTGACTTTGAACAAGATAATTCATCTGCCGGTCTTGATTTGCATGTGATTTCTAAAGGCATATGCTCCGAAAAATGTTGCTGCCCCACGCTAAAGCTTCTCAAAAGGTCGTTCCACCTTCCAGAAACTATCCTATAATCGATGACTGAACACGCCGTTCCTCGGATAAATGTGTATTCACCCTTAACATCTCCTGCACAACTTCCATTCGAAACTCTAGCATTTAAAAAGTCGGCTAAATCCAATATTTTAGCTCCTTTACCATCGCATACTTCATTTTTTGACATACGAATTGAATTAAAAATAGCTCCAGCTGATCCGCTTAAAAAGCTATTCTGTGAGCAGCCAATCCTAATTTTATCTGAAAGCTGAGTTTTCAAGCTCGAGAGTAAAACTATAGTTTTTTTTTTTAAATATTGTTTTTTAACATACTAATCGCTGATTAAAAAACATAAAATATCGATTGACTTTATAAAGAAAGTAACGTTCTAATAAATTTGGTTTTATTTTTTTAATTTTTTTCAACATTTTATCTTTTTACATCGGCTTAGAAAACGTATGTTACAATAATAGTGTTTTTATATTAATTTTTAAAAAAAGGTCTAATTTGCGTTTTTCAAATAGAAAGTTCATTGCTAACGCACACAAATAAATTTGTAGTTCGAACGATTTCCGCAGCAGAATTTGGTGCTGTTCAGCTCTTTTACTTTGGTCTCTTCTATTTTTTGTTGTTGTTATTACATGTGTTCTGCTTTCTACTCTCTAGACTCTACCCTGGCTGGTTCTGATATTTTTTGTTTTTCAGTCTCTGATTTTGGATTTACCCTTAGGCCAACAAGGCCCAGGCCTAGGGCATCACAACAGAGGGCGCACCACAAAAATAAACAACACATAATGAAGGAACAGTAGTACTAGTAGTGCCCCGTGGCTTAGTGGTTAGTGTGTGGGACTGCTAAGCGAATGAGCGTGGGTTCGAATCCTGCCTCTTGCGAGGTACTGACAAAACCTCCAAGAGTAAAATTTGTCTCGAAAAAGTGCATCTCATGTAGCCGTTCGGACTCGGCGGTAAAATGTAGGCCCCTTCCATTCTTGCAGATTAACAACACACACACAGGAATGGTTGAGAGTATAAGTCACTAGGCCTTGGCTCCTTAAGGAACTGTCGCGCCAATAAATTTATTTATTTATTTAATGAAGGAACAGAATCTCAATTAACATCAAAGTTTAAACATTTGGAAAATGTGAAAATGTTGGCTAACACAATTTTATGCGCTTGTCTAGTATTAACTCTTAATTCGCATCATTAAATAATAATAGTTAACTTTGGTAGTGGAAAAGTGATTTGGCTCGATATTATTTTAAGTTTGTTGTGTCGTATATTTTCATAAATTTAACGATCGAAGGTAATGTACGAGTATCTACCAAATCTTATTTCTTCGTAATTCATTTGACTAGGCACAATGAAACGAACTCAGTTAATTGGAGCTCAAAAACGGGAGCTAGCTAAAGAACAAAAACAAAAGGAGCAAAAATCTTTGACAAAAAACCAAAAGATTTCAAACGAAGAAAATCAACATAATGGTGAGGATTCTGATTCTGTAGGAGAAATACCAAGTCAGTCATTAATTTCCGGTGATGCATCGAATAACGATAATCAAGCTACTCATGAAAATGAAGTTGATGTTTCTTCTGGATCGAACAGCGGAACAGTGCAAGATGATGATGCAAATAAAAATCCTAATCCTGCGCTATGGACTAAATGATATTGAATATTGGATCGCCTCTGGACCTAGTAAATGCAATAATTAATGATGGTCCACTTTTTAAATCTCGAAGAACGGTGAACGATGAGAAGGAAACACTAGAGTTTGTCAGTCCTCTTATTTTATTGGTAAAAAGCAAATGTTGAGACCTATCAACGTAAATGGGTTTTGCATTCTCTCTCAACAGGAACATTGTTCTGCTTTTATTGTTAGCTATTTTGTGATGACAATTGGCCAGGTTTAACTTTTATAAATCGTGAAGGATTTCCTGATTGGAAAAGTTATTGTTCAATACTCAAAATCTCTCAGTCATAAAGAGGATGGATTGCATTACACTTAAATCCCGCTTCGGAAATCGGACAGATGATTCGGAAAAAACAAATGCAATAGTCGTGTTCATACTGGGTGGTTGCTGTTTTTTGCAAATTATCTGAACGTGGTCCAGCATTTAGAGGTTCTAAAGAAAAAATTTGGTTAGTCAGATAAATGCAACTTGATGGGCCTTATCGAATTAATAGCAAAGTTTGATAATTTCATGGCCACTCATATTTCGAAATTCGAACATCCTGGTTCAGGAGCAACTTCTATACTTTAAATGAAGAATGGCCAAAAAATAAATATTTCTGGATATTTTAGCTTGCCTGTGGATGAATTGAGTATTGTTATACGCTTTGTTAAATATGGTCAACCCATTGAATGTTTTTTTAACGTTCTTGGGGATGAATTCTCGAACTGGGGATGGTATAGCCAACCAAGCACTAAAGTGTCTGAGTGAAAATAACATATCAATTTTTAAATGCACACGATAATGCTTCAAATATGTCTGGTCAGTATAAAGGGATGCAACAAAAATTTTTTTCTCACAAACCCATATGCAGTCTATGTACCTTTCTAGGAATTGCTGTGTTATCGCAGTTGATTTTCTTCTGTCCTACAATCGCTTTACATTTTTTGATTTCTGCATCAAGTAGTAGATGGGAAACTTGAAAATCTGCTCTTCAAAATGATAAAGTGTTAAAATCTCTCTCAGATAGACATTGGGAAGTTCATGCTGCAGCTACTTCTCAATAATTCAATCATATGTACAGGGTGGCACACGAATTGTGCTACAAAAATAAAACGTAATAACTTTTTTTCTGTGTGAGTAATCGGCTTATTTTTTTTTTTATTTTGTAGGTTACTATTTAGATTTATAAAAATGGATGCTTGGGATACGGAGAAAAGAATTTGGATAGTGCAACGGTACCATGCTTTGCAGTCCGTCATTTCCGTTCAAAGGGAATTTAGGCGGAAGTTTGGCGGTAATCCCCCGAGTAGATGGACCATTATGAGGTTTGTAAACATGTTTGCCGAATCTGGAAGCATCGCACGAAGGCCGTACCATCGAAATGCCAATGTTCGGGTTCAGGATACAATCGCAGCAGTAGCATCTGCAAAACAGGCCAATCTGAGCGTTTCGACCCGAAACTTATCGGGGCAAATTGGAATTAGTAGACGGTCATTACAACGGATACTTCATGACGATTTAAACTTGTTTCCGTACAAAGTCCAAATTACTAGCAAGTTAAACCCTCAGGATTTGCCTGTTCGCCTGGAATTTTGCCAAAAAATTATATCAATGGCCGAAGAAGACAACAAACTGATCAATTGTTTGTTCATGTCTGATGAGGCCCATTTTGATCTTAACAAGCAAAATTGCCGTATATGGAATGAGTCTAATCCAGAAATGCTCCATGAGACGGAACTGCACCCAGAACGAGTCACTGTGTGGTGCGCAGTTTCATCAAGGTGTATTGTCGGGCCGTACTTCTTTGAAGAAAACGGTGTAACCGTTACTGTCAATGGTGACCTTTATTTAAAGATGTTGAAGGAGTTTTTTTACCCAGAACTGCGCCGAAGACGTATACCATTCAACAGCTTTTGGTTTCAGCAAGATGGAGCAACTGCACATATAGCCAGACCAGTTATGGCGGAGCTAAACAAACAATTCGCAAACAAATGAATTTCTAGGAACTCCACTCTTCGCTGGCCCCCAAGGTTACCTGACCTGACTGCACCAGACTTCTTTTTTATGGGGTTATGTCAAGCAAGAGGTGTATAAAACGAAGCACAGGAATTTAACTGAATTAAAGCAGTCCATAACGACAATAATTGAGGCGATCCCAACTTCAACTCTTCAGGCCGCAATGAATAATTTTTTGACCAGGTGCCGCATATGCGTGGGAGAGCGTGGAGGTCATTTGCGGTCTATAATCTTTAAAAACAACTAACTATTTAAAATAAAATTTAATTTTCTAACCAATAAAAAAAAAAATAAATGAAATACATCGATTAAAAAAAAGTTATTTGAATTTCTTATTGTAGCACAATTGGTGTGCCACCCATTATAATAAACTATTAGATACTTTAAAGGATATGTCACTTATAAGAGATGCTCGAAGGGAAGCTGGTGATCTGCAGGGACGATATTTTTACAAAGTTTTTAAAAAAGTCAACAAAGTTTTGCAAAGTGAAAACTGATGTGCGCGAATTTGTATAAATCATTAACTGATAAACTGGAAAACATGCGTGATAATTTCAACAATATTCAAATACGCTCTAAAGACCTGATGGCAGTCACACGGTTACACGAGAACGCATTCGAAAAAAAATGGATAACGATGGTAATACTCCCGAAGTTCATTTGGGCCCTAAGGAATATTTTCGAAAAAACGCTTTTTATAACGGGTGATTTTTTTGAGGTTAGGATTTTCATGCATTAGTATTTGACAGATCACGCGGGATTTCAGACATGGTGTCAAAGAGAAAGATGCTCAGTATGCTTTGACATTTCATCATGAATAGACTTACTAACGAGCAACGCTTGCAAATCATTGAATTTTATTACCAAAATCAGTGCCCTAGAAAAGTTGGCAGAAAATCCGCTTTTTTATCGACAAATTTTGTTCAGCGATGAGGCTCATTTCTGGTTGAATGGCTACGTAAATAAGCAAAATTGCCGCATTTGGAGTGAAGAGCAACCAGAAGCCGTTCAAGAACTGCCCATGCATCCGGAAAAATGCACAGTTTGGTGTGGTTTGTACGCTGGTGGAATCATTGGACCGTATTTTTTCAAAGATGCTGTTGGACGCAACGTTACGGTGAATGAACCGAACACTGATTTTAATAATAAAATTCAATGATTTGCAAGCGTTGCTCGTTAGTAAGTCTATGCATGATGAAATGTCAAAGCATACTGAGCATCTTTCTCTTTGACACCATGTCTGAAATCCCGCGTGATCTGTCAAATACTAATGCATGAAAATCCTAACCTCAAAAAAATCACCCGTTATTATTATCGATAAATTGCAAATGCGAATGGATTCCACAGGCAAGATCTACAGCGAAATTTCTGGACGATTTTCTCTGCACAAGCAATCATAAAATCGACGTTAAATTCCGGACTTGTTGAAGAACTTGTACAGTTCCATCGTTTTATAATGCATAAAAATGGAAATAATTTAAAAATTTTTAATCAAGCTAATTTATATAAAGTAATGTGGGAAGACAAAATAACATCAGCTTTTCCAAACGTAGACACGGCATTACATTTATTTTTAAGTTTACTGGTGACAAATTGCTCCGCGGAAAGATCATTCTCTCAATTAAAGCGTTTAAAAAGCCCTTGTCGAACAAAGATTGTTTTTTTTTCTTTTTTTTATATGTAAATAGATCTGACAATAAAAAAGAAAATATAAATAGGGGGCACCATTTACTTTTAGGGCTAGGGCCCAAAAAAGCTAAATCCGGCGCTGCTCATTTGTCATTTCCAATTCTACTGAGACTGACGGATGGGTGAAGGATACATAACATTGGTAGGGTGATTGAGGTGGGAAGTATTTTTTTTGGTTTGTGGACCATTTTACAGAAAAGGAAGGCGTTTGGTGCTCCACTCATGCGAGGAGTTGTATTTTTTTTTTTTGGAAAAAAAGAAAGGTGGAAAAAGCAGAAACTAAGGTATGATGAAAATTGAATTGTTTCTTTTGTGAAGTTTTTTACGGTCATTTCGTTTTCTATGCAAAAAAAGTTATTTTGGTTTGGAGTTTGGAAATAAAATAATTTGTCTGGTTTTAGTATGAGCGATATACATAATGTAGGTATATATTTTTTTACATATGTTTATGTATACTAGATCAAAGATCTTTGACAGATACAAGTAGTATACAACATAGAACTTAGAAGAATAACATGATCTGAATGGGTACGTGAAATTTGGCTCCAATAAAAAATTACCCATAAAAACGGTCCAATTTTTAAATTGAAAAATAGCTTCAAAGCTAGTGAAAGGAAGCTCCGAATTGAATACGAAAAATGGCCACACAGAGTTATAAGCAAAACAACAATATCAACAACATTTTTTTTAAATTTGGGGATTTTTTTACACATTGTGGATAATTATATGCCTACTTTTCCTATTTATGCTTTTCTATACAGGATGTCCTTTAATTCGTTTTCAAGAATTTAGGACATAGTTCTCGGTTATAGTCTAAGAACTTTATACAGTAAGGACCTATCTCAAATTCTTATACAATTTATGGGGGATTATCCTTCACCCATCCGTCAGTCTCAATAGAATTGGAAATGACAAATGAGGCAACCAAAATCAGAGACTGAAAAACAAAAAAATATCAGAACCAGCCAGGGTAGAGTCTAGAGAGTAGAAAGCAGAACACATGTAATAACAACAACAAAAAATAGAAGAGAACAAAGTAAAAGAACTGAACAGCACCAAATTCTGCTGCGGAAATCGTTCGAACTACAAATTTATTTGTGTGCGTTAGCAATGAACTTTCTATTTGAAAAACGCAAATTAGACCTTTTTTTAAAAATTAATATCAAAAACATTATTATTGTTACGTACATTTTTTAAGTCGGTATAAAAAGATAAAATGTTGAAAAAAATTAAAAAAATAAAAAAAAAATTAAAAAAAATTTATTAGAACGTTACTTTCTTTATAAAGTCAATCGATATTTAAGGTTTTTTAATCAGCGATTAGTGTGTTAAAAAACAATATTTTTTAAAAAAACTATAGTTTTGAAAACTGAGCTTTCAGATAAAATTAAGAAAAAAATTGAACTTCGAAAACCAAAGAAAACATTCACAAAAATTTTAAA
The DNA here is from genome assembly GCA_963971375.1 of Platycheirus rosarum. NCBI lineage: Eukaryota > Metazoa > Arthropoda > Insecta > Diptera > Syrphidae > Platycheirus > Platycheirus rosarum. The sequence continues at coordinate 7,636,556 of OZ020511.1, read as the reverse complement.
AATAACAACAAAAATCAATTTTTTTTAAGTTTTTGTTGTTTAAAACCGAAAAATATAATATTTTTTTTATAATAATTTTTGTTGTAAATATTTGAGTTTATCTTTTTATTTCTTTTCATTTTAATGAATTATATTAAAAATTGAAGAAGTGACACCGAGAAAAATGCGTCTGATCCGATGAATTTTTTTTTCATAAAAAAATTAAGTTTAATTTAAAAAAAATAGTTTTACTCCCGGTATTGACTCAACTTAATTTTAAAACAAAAATAAAAAAAATTAAAATTACTAAGAAAAAAACCCCAAGATTTAAGATTAGAGAAAAAGAACGATAAATTTATATCTTTTTATGATCTCTAACTTACAATTTTGGAAAATAAGAAATTATTATAATGAGCATTTTAAGTCTTGTATGTTAGCTAAATATTAAAATTTATTTCGTTAAAATATATTTTAAAATAAAAAAGTTATCTGCCAATTTGTTAACAAACATCCATTTTTTTCGAGGTACACCCAGCCTTAAGCGATTGCCTTCAAATTTTGTATGTTTGTATTTTTTGGCATTTCTTAGAGGGGAAGAAGTATTATTTTTAGGGCTAAAAATAACGGTACCTGCCATATAACCGTTAAGGAAAAGCTTATTTTTCTCGAAAACGACTCGAACGATTTTGATGAAAATTTTTGAGAATTGTCTATTAACGTTATCTTTCATATAACAAATTTTTGACGTGATAACGTCATATAAATCGATGACACGCTACACATACGAAATAACATGACTCATGCTGACAAGAAAAGAATAGTAACGCGATCGCAAACGTATTCTGAGCACCAGGCGAACATGAAAAAGAACAGCAAATGCAAATTCAAAAAATAGTTCCACTCAAATTCAAAACGTACAAGAAGAGAAAAAGAAATAAAAAATGGGTGGGGCTTTGTTAAATTAGAAAGTAGATGTATGTAGATAATGGGGTGTGTGTGTGGATTAAACGAGAGGATTGTGGGTAATTTTTTCAACCAAAGCTTGGTATATACAATCTATAGTACTATCATGAAGACGATTTTTTTAATTTGAACTCAGCTCATGTGAGGGCGCTACAGTAGCCTAAGTGGATTGTAGTGGAAATGACCATTGTATATGAACTTCAATATATATACAATGGAAATGACTAGAGAAGCAAAAAAGTAAGAGCAAGAAATATATATTGGGTAAGAGAGTGTTTTTTTGGAGGATGTGGCTTGTAGATACATTTGATCAAGTTCAGTAAGTTACATACATAGTTGTTTTGGTTTTGTTTTTTTTTCTTAGGAATATACAGTAAGATACAAGTCTACCGATGTAGGTAAACAAATGTGTGTTTACTACTGAAAGTGAAAGTATTCTTACGTTGCTATGTTAATATGAATCCTTTATTTTGGATTTAAAGGGATCGCAGACAGAAAATTCAGAGGGAGAAACATAGATACATACATATCCTTAGTTAAATCCTTATAAGCGATATTGATGTTGTTGACCTTGTTTTGTGTACCTTTTTTACCTTCACTATTCACTTGCCTACATTTTAAATGTTGAATTTTTTGTTTATGTCGTTGATTTAACACACACATTCTTATAATTAACTACATAGTTTTATGTTTGCTGTGAGAAAAAAATATTTGTTGGTATTTTTGTTGGAATTTGGTAACTTGTGAATGATTTCAAATTTGTGTACCTATCTAGCAATTTAATTTAAAGTCAACCTAAAATATTTGAATAGTATAGGTAAAGGTACCTATGTTTAAATAGGTATAATAATTTTGGACTTTTTGAATTTTTTTTTCAGATTTTGGAATGCAGTCTTATAATATGCAGATAAGATGTTAAATAAAATCAATTGATAAGTTTAAAAAAAAATTCTTAAAATAAAAAAAAAAATCAATAATTAGTTAGGTAGGTGTAGGTATACCAAGATATAAGTTAGAAGAAAAAAATATTCAAAATGTTGGTAAAACTTATTAGAAGTTCAAAGAGTCGTTACAGAGAAAGGGGGAAAGACGAGTTATATTCGTAGTGGGAAACATACAAACAAAAATCCGTCATTAAGGGCAATATTTAGGAGAATTATGAAAATCGATAACTTTGGCACCGCAAATTAATAACGGAATCTTGTAGAGGGACTAGATACAAACCTTTTATACTAAAGGAAAAGGGGTCTATCTGATCGCGTTTATGCAGGAGGTGCAATTTTCTAAAAAAAAGCACTTGCATTAGAACAAATTATATTCAAAAATAACTGCATTACATACAATTATGTGCTTAGTCTTTTTTAAAGCTCAAAGTCTGTTCTATCATAAAAGTTTTCTAAATCCTTAAATATCTATAAGAACTTTTGTAAAAACTAATTTCTAACTCAAAATTTCAGAAAAAAAAAATAAAAATAAAAAATTGAAAAAAATGTACTAAATCTGCTTTTAATATTTAATATTACTCCTATTAATTCTTAATTAAACACTGAAAACGAGATGATATTATGTATTCTAGTGTTCGAGAAAGTTGAAATTTAGCAAACCCACTATTTTATAATTTGTTTGGTATTTAAGTGGTCTTCCCTCTACACATTTTGGGTGGAGAAGGTACAATAACTTTGGCGCTGCAAAATAATAAAAGATTCTAGTAGAGGGGCTAAATACAAGTATTTTTTGCTATGAGAGGCGGGTCTATAACCCACCTTTTAGGCGGCAGGTACAATTTTATTAAAAAAATGTTAAAGAACGATAAGACTTAAAATTAAAAGTTATACTTTTTCTGAGAGATAAAAAATTTGCTTAGTTTTTAAATTAATTAACAGTTTTTTGAAAAAAAAAATAACTTCAAACTCAAAAATAAACACACCCCTAATCCAATAGTGAAAACATTTCTTTTATTTTCTTCTTTACAATTTTCATACACTTTACTAACAAAATAATAGGTATATTTTTTACTTTAAAATTCTTTTGCTTTAAAATTATTTTTTTAATTTAATAAAATCTTAATTTTTTTCTTCTTTACAATTTTCTCAAACTGCATAAACAATATATGTAATCGTTTTTTTATCTTTTCCTTTACAATTAAATCAAATAACACTATGTATTTACAAACACTTCACAAACTCTTACATTTTTACCTTATACTTCACAATTAAACACAGTAACAGTAGTAAGTAAAAATTTCTAAAAGCATTTAACGACATTATTTTACTACCATCATTTGAAAAAGTGACAACGTCTTGTTTTACTCAAGGTCCCTTTATAATTTTCTTACCTTACACGATACATGTTTCAAGATTTTATTCGTATTATACAATATCCGAAAATACACCTTATCGTACAATACTACCATCATTTCAAAAAGTCGCAACGTATTATTTTACTCGTCGTCTCGATAATTTCCTTACCTTACTCAATACATGTTCAAAGAATGTATATGTACACCTATGTGTATTCAAGCAATATCACTGAATACCATTTTTCCTCCCCTACCTTATTTTTCTACCATCACTTCAAAACGTGACAGCAAAACATGTTCCAAGGATACATTCATACAGACAATAAAAGCATATAACATATTTCCACACCTAACCTAAGTAAATTAAACGCCTTCTTCACCCTCTTAATGTGATATTCACTTATATTTTCTCTTGGTTCAACATGCTTCTTCATTCTCTTACATTCCACAAGTTGTGGACATTAGTTCTGCTTCAGCTCTATAGAGGGACTACACAAAAAATCTCCCCATGATAGTACTATAGATTTTATATACAAAGACCAAAGTCATTCACAAACGTATTCTGAGCACCGCTAGTTAAATATAAAACTGGTGCCGATTGATACAAGGCTGTCGGTACAAATATATTTTTGGTACTAGGCTTTAAGTACTTAATACTAGAATTTAGTACTAATGCATTTTTTGGTACTGGATTTGGTACTAGATTTAGGACTATATTTAATACTTAGTAGTGTATTCAGTACTGGACTTTTTTGACGTGATAAGTGGAAAAGTATATGGTGTGAGTTAACGGGCTGTATGTTGGCGTTGCTGCCATCAATGTTTTCTTATGATGTTATCACGTAAAACTATCGTCCGTAAACCGACTTTACAGACAACCAGCTCTTTTTAATTTTTGTTTTTTTGCAAATTTTATATTTAAGAAGATCTAGGTAGCCAAATTAATTGTCCATATCAAAATTTTGACAAACTTTTTTTCTAATTAAAATTAACTTTGATTTTTTTTTTTTGAAAAAAACAATATTTTTTAAAACTAATCAAAAAATATTATTTTAAATTTTATAACTCTAAAAAAACTGCATACCAAATTAAAAAAAAAAAAATCTTGTTTTTTAAACTTAAAATAAAAAACCATCCAGTCGTGCAATTTATTTTAAATAATGCGTATATAATATAATAACAATCAATCATGACATTACAATCATAGAGAAGTCTAAAAAAGTAAGGGACATAAAATGGCTCTGTTTTTCTATCTGTCAGTCTGTATTCTATATGTATAACGATCTGCAGCCTTAATGGCTAAAAGCCTTAAAATTTTATTGGTGTAGTTAGTTTGGCATTTTTTGAGAGGTTTTTGAAATTTGTCATGGTAGTAAAAATATTTGGTCATCCGAAATAAACCATCTCCATCGGTTTGATTTTGGTCTTAATTATTAATTTTGGCGTGGTTAACGCTCATTAAGTTAATACAAGTAATATGATAACATAAGTAATTAGGTGCAAAGATGTTGCAGGAGTTGGCTTTAAGACAAGGACTTGGAAGGTTGAACTCGAAAAGACGAGATATTGAATTGATTTTACTGTACATGCTGGTAAAAGGTTCATTGAGACAATATGATATACTATGGGAAAGAAAAAAGAGGGGAGCAATCAGTGACACATGCAAGTAGCGGATAAATGAAAATGATGTCAAACACATTCCTACATCCTGCGGACTTCAAAGGGGTTGTAGATTAAAGATTTTGAGTCGGTCAAGGTCGGAGGGCGCAGAGATAAGAAGTTGTTTAACTCATAAAAGCCCTGGAGAGCAATGAGCAGACAACGACTTTGAAGTTTGAACGCTTTAGAATCTAGAGATGTGCACATCATGATAGGCGCCCATAATTGCGATGCATACTCAGGGAGAGGATGAATATAGGAAATATAAAGGTAAAGAGATTTGGTCACAAATGGGTTCCGAAATTCTTTTGGCCACCTTTTGATAAAAGTAAGGGCGGAGTTACTTCTTGATGTGGCATCGTCAATATGAGGACGAAGATGTCTAAATCGCGGATAAGATGTACAGGGTCAATGGGAAGATTATAAAGATTATTAAATCTCAGCGGAGGCTTTTCACTTTCGAAAATTGAGGTAATTTTGAAGCAGGAGAGAATTATGACTAGAGAAGATAACCTTAAAAAACGTTTGCATCATCAGCATAAAGAGAGAAGAAGATGATTGAATTATCTTTTTAACATGATTAATGGGAATTATAAACAAGAAAGGTCCAAGATGGCTATCTTGGGGTACCCTAAATGAGGCCACAAAAGGAACTGAAATTGGCAGTTGTCAAGGTATAGGCATATCTATTTAAGAAGGTTAGGACCGAAACCCAAGAAGGAAAGCTTAAAAAGAATTAAACTATGTGTGATTTTGTGTAAAGCATTGCTGAAGTCTATACTGCTAGCGTCTGCTTCGTTAACTCTTTTCCATCGCAGAGAGGGAAAATGTGACGAACTCAACAAGCTTAGAAGAGTTAGATTTTACAAAAACTGTTCTGCTTCGAGGATATTAGAGATTTGCATTGGAATGAAAGTATACCATATAGAATGCTTCGTTTGGGGGTATGAGAAATTTTAGCGATGGAACGATAGTTAGAAACTTGGGACATTTTGTTTGGATAGATGTAAAAGTGGATGTTTTTCATAAGTCCGGAAAAAAGACTGGATAGCTTGAACAAGTAAGTCAGAAATATTAGGGTGAAGAGAGGGAGACGAATTGAAAAAAGAGTGAGCGAGGAGGGGCGGAATTGGCCAACTACATATAATTTTGTTTCTGTCCGAGAAACTTAATAAAAAAAATTATTTTTTTAATTATTTTTAATAAAGAGCAACAACAAAAGTCTGGAATGGTTAAATCGGGCGAGAGGTGAGGCAACCCGGGAATGCTGCTTCAGAATATCGGTTGTGGCTAGCGCAGTGTGTGCCGTAGCTCTAACCGTTCCAAACTTTTTTGTGGGGCTTTTTGAAGTCCCGTGTTTACGTGAACAAGCCCGAGACCCTAAAAGCCATCAAGAACAACGTTCGACACGAGTGCGAGAATCTGTCGCCGAAGTGATGAAAAATGCCAAAAAAAAAAACAGGCCGTATGGTAATCAATTGTGATGGCGCCCATTTGGTCGATATCATCTTTTCGACTTGACCAATAAAATCCGAAAGGTTCAAATAAACATAATCAAAAAACAGAATTGAAGTTTTTCATTTAGAAAAACAAATGAGAGCCAAACAACATCGGATGACTTCTTTTCGTTCACCTTGTATATTAAAATAAAAAAAAAATAATTTCTTTCGAAAATTCTTTCATTTTTATTTCCGATTATAGATATTTTAATACAAGTTATGCATTCGTGCAGATTAAAAATTTTGAGATAACGATAGATAAACATATTTTACTGGCAACATTTTGTCTGTCTGTCTGTCTGTAGGTATGTATTTTGTACTACAGCCTGAACGGTTAGGCCATTCGTCTTCAAATTTAGAACACAAGGTTATTTTGACATTCTACAGAATAATATTTTGTTTAGCTCAAAAATTAACGGTACCTGTCATATAACCGTTATGTAAAAGCTTATTTTTCTCAAAAATGGCTCGAAGAATTTTTATGAAAAACAATCAATGTGCTTTAATTTGTATAGATAAGCGTTACATAAAAAAATAGAAAAAATAATGGTGGGCTAAAAACGGTACCTTCCATAAAACCGTTTTTTTTTTTATTTGACCGATTACAACCAAAATTGATTTTCAAGGAGATGTAAATAGCCTTAGTAATTTCAATTTAAAAAAATTTGGATTTTTTTATTAATAATATTTTTTTTTTTTTTTTTTAAATCGATGTTTTGCAAACGCGTAAGTGATTTGTTTTGTATTTTTATTTTTATTGTATTTAAATTAAGGTTATTTGTATGCTAAAGTTTGCATTATTTTTTTTTTTTTTAATTTTTAACAGACGTTGTTAAATAAAAACCGTTTTATTAAAAAAAAACCGTCCCTACAATTTAAAAAAAAAAATCACAATGTTTCACATTTTTTATAGAAATAAAATGGCGTTTAAATTGTTCCGCTGAAAACTGTTTTAGGTACTTTTTTCGAACAGTCAAAAGTAATAAAAATCTAATAAAAACTTTGAAGTTCTTCTTATTGATATATAGGAAGGATTTGGAGTAGATACGAGTAGTTAACAACTATATAAATAGGAACAAAGTCCTTCGGTGGAGGTAGTTCCCTTGTTTCACTGCACATAGAAAGGGAACGTAAGAAGTATCAAATCACGACAATAACTAACCTTAAACATATACCTATTTATCAGGGGCACTTCTACTATTTTGACTACCTTTATATTGATTCATTCACAAGCCACGCTAGTCTAGTTTACAAAATTTCTTCATTTGTTTTTTTTTTTTTTAAAGTTTAAAGTAAAATCTTTCATTTTATTGAATTTTCAAAAGTAAGTATTTTCAAAATGTTGGAAAAAAATATTTCTATATTTTTTTTTATTTTACTTTACAGGTAGTATGTATATATGTAAATATTGTATTAATTTAAACTATATATTATTTCAAAATATAAGAGTAGATATATCTACTTGACAAGCGAGAAAATTCAAGTTATTAAAACCTTTGTTTTAAAAGTCTGAATTTAAAGCGATTGAACATGAGGTAGATTTTAAAAATCTTCATATATTGTGGAAAATCTGTGAGATGGTGTATTTAAAAATAGATATGTTTGAGTTCAGTTCACTATGACTATGACACTAACCCACTTTAAAGCCCAACCAAAACATCGCTGCCAAGGACTTTACTGATATAATAAAACTCCTCCGCCATTAGGGATATTAAAGTAGCGTCATAAAACTCTGCCAGTCGATTAGAGAAACATTCTTCGTTCAGCGTCAGCCCAGCCACATCCAAGACTAAGTACTCGAAACAGGAAGCAAAATTATTTCAACGCCCTTTGTATAGCTCCTTTGTACCTTATTAAGTAACAAGTAACACCCTAATCAAGCACAGTAAATGACTAAAGAAGATCAGCTCAAAATATACTACCGGTCAAAACCAGTCAAAAGGTTTACCAATAAAAAGGACTCGTTCTTTGTTAACGTTACGTGCATACCAATGATAGTCAACTCCATGAGTATATTAAGTATTTGTCATGGCTCTGTTTTCCTTTTCCTACTATAGGACCTGAAACTGACTGACTAAAAATGAAAGACGTGGCCAAACAGATAGAGAAATATAAATTAGATTGGAGTAAGTATTTGTATTTCAGGATTTCAGGTTTGTGTTAACTGTTGTACTGTTGTGCCTCAATGCGCACAATCCTTACAATAATTATTATAGATTTTACAGTAATCCGCACCAATACACATAAATTCATATCATTTTGGCAACGATGGCTCTTTCTTCAAATTTAAGCAAGTTGGCATTGGCATTTGAAAATCTTGGTAAGTGACTGCAACAGATATGTATGTAACTTCTGTATTCATTGGGTAAGGCCAGAACAATTTGACGTGCATAAATATATGTTGTCAGCACGAACAAAAGCTTGAACAGTAAAGAAAACCATTGCAACGCGACATCGAGCTTTAATCATATCAATATCATTCATCATACAAATCTTTGACACTATTGGAAATTGAATGGCGATTTTCCATGGCCTTATTTTGCTAAGTATTGCGTAGTTTTTGCATTTTCGTATCACACTCTTAACATACCTAGTCCAGTCGCAAGTCAAAAAAAGGCTGAATTGGTAAAAAAAAATTGAAAAGTTCGTTGGGGGGGGGGGGGGGGGAGGCGTAATTAGTAGTCTAAATGTCGGTTTTCAGGAAAATCCTGCTGGAGCTTAAGCCGCCATTTTGAATTTAATGAACATTTTCGAAGATGGAGCCGATGATGTTACATAGCGTCACCATCAGCAAAAAGAAAAAAAAAATAATTTACTTGTAAGAAAAATATACTTAGCTTTGGTAAATATTTTATCAAGTAACAAAATTCGTAGATTAGACGTACAGGGGAAACCACGTCAACAAAAAACGCAACTTAAAGTCTACCTCCATGATTTTGCCGAATACAAAAAAATAACCAATTCTTCATTAAAGTCAAGATGGTGGCTGAAGCTCCAGCACGTTTTGCCGAAAAACCGAAATTTAGACTACTAACACCACCACCCTGTCTGTCTGTATGTCCGTCTCTATGTTCGGATGTATGTTGAACTACAACTACAGCCTGAACGGTTGAACTAATCGTCTTTGATTGAAACATAAGGTTATTTGGATATTCTACAGAATATTTTTTTTATATCAAATATTAACAGTACCTGCCATATAACGGCTAAGTAAAAGCTTATTTTCGTCGAAAACAGCTCCAAAAAATTTTATGAAAAAAGTCAGTAGATGGATAATATTTTCGTACAAAAAAAATTAAGATGGTGGCTAAAAGCAATACCTCCCATAGAACTGGTTTTTTCTTCTTCGACTTTCTCGAAAACGTGTTATCCGATTACAATCAAAACTGATATTTAAGAATATGTGGGAAGCCTTAGTAGTTTTACTTTAAAATATTTTCAAAAATCTTTTTTGGTAATTTAAAAAACTTTTTTTTTTGAAAAATCAATATTTTGATAACGGGTATATTTTTTTTAATATTGTTTTTAAGTTTGGATTCTTGAATAATTTTTTTTAGTTTTTTAAAAAAAAAAAGTTATTAATAAAAATCTTTTTTATTTAAAAACCGCTCCTACGATTTTGAACAAAATATTCACATAGTTGTATGTTTCTTAAAAAAATAAAATGGTGTTAAAATTATTTCGCTCAATGCAAAATTGTACTGCACCATTTTGAAATCTTGATAAAAGTCTTAAATAACTTGCCTAGGGTAGTGCGATACATTTTTACGTGCGATCACAGCTTGGAATAAATTTTGAAAAATATTAAGGGAACTTCAAAGATTATATTCGATTTTTTAGACTTTTGATTGTTTGAAAAAAGTACGTAAATTAGTTTTCAGCGGAAAAATTTAAACGCCATTTTATTTATTTAAAAAATGTGAAAAAGTGAGATTTTTTTTCAAAATCGTTAGAGCCGTTTTTAAATAAAACGGTTATTTTTTAATGACTTTTTTTTTAAATAAAAAAAAAATTATTCAAGAATACAAACTTAAGCACAAAAATAACGTACATGTTAAAACAAAATTTAAAAAAAAATTCACTTACCCGTTTTCAAAATATTGATTTTTCAAAAAAAAAAATTAAAAAAAAATTATTGAAAATACAAAAAAAAAGTTTTCGAAAAAAATTTATGCAAAATTACTCAGGCTACCTATATCTTTTTGAATATCAATTTCGATTGTAATCGGATCACCAGTTCTCGAAAAATTGGAAGAAAAAAAACCGGTCCTATGGGAGGTACCGTTTTTAGCCCACCGAATTAAATTTTTTTTCACCAAAATATAATGCATATCTATATTAGCACACTGATTTTTTTTTATAAAAATTCTTGGAGCCGTTTTCGAGAAAAATAAGCTTTTACATAACGGTTATATGACAGGTAACGTTAATTTTTCAGCTAAAAAAAAAATTTTAAAAACTCCTCTGTAGATTGTCAAAATAACCTTAAGTTCAATATTTGAAGACGATTGGGGCAACCGTTTAGGCTGCAGTCCAAAATACATCCGAACAGACAGACAGACAGACAGACGGATAGAATTTTGCCAGCAACTCAAATATGTTTCTCTATCATCGTAATGTCATGTTTGATTGTTATCTCAAAATTTTTAATCTGCACGAATGCATAACTTGCATTATAGTACCTATAATCGCAAGTAAAAATTGAGATAACAATCTGTCTGTCTGTCTGTCTGTATGTCTGTCCGTCTGTCTGTCTGTCTGTCTGTCTGTCTGTCTGTCTGTCTGTTTTGTTTCTATTTTGCCCGCTTTTGAAAAATGTTTGGAAGAAGTCGTTTTAAAACGCTTGAACAAGTTTATTGAAAAACACTGCCTAGTGCAAAGCAATCAGTATGGTTTTCAAAGAGGAAAAAGTACGGGAAAACTACTTGGGGAATTTTGTAACGTCGTCAACATGAGCCTAAATAAAAATCATCATATTTTAGTTATGTTCGTGGACTTCAGCAAAGCATTTGACACGCTTAGTCATGATAAACTACTTGAGGTTCTATACAAAATTGGCATAAGAGGAACATTATGGAAATGGATGGACAATTATTTAAAAGATAGGACTTTCAAAGTTAAAATTTGTAATTCATGCAGTGAAGAAAAAATATGTACATATGGCGTACCACAATGGTCAAAACTTGGTCCGGTTCTATTCCTTCTTTTTACGAAAGCACTTCTTGGAGTTTTAAAAAATAGTACCGTTTTTGCCTACGCAGATGACATAGCAATTGTTGTTAGACACAAATGCCTTAAAACAGCTATTAACGTTATGCAACAAGAGTTTGATGAAGTCTCTAAATGGTGTCATGATTTTGGGTTGGTCATTAATGCCAATAAAACGAAACTCATCCATATTCGCGCACCACAGCAAAAAGAGGAAGGAATAAGGATCTTCTTTCAAAACGAAAAAACTCCACATGCTCAAAAAAGTGATGCCATTGAAGTAGTTACATCTACAAAATATCTTGGAGTCACAATCGATGATCATTTTCTTTGGCGCCAACACATTGAGAGCATAAGGAGTAGCATGAGAAGTTCTATGTTTGCTCTCTTTTATCTTTTTAAAAGTATTCAACAAAAGATGTCCTAAAACAAGTTATGCGATACCATCAATTATGAACCAGCTACCAGCCAACCTAAAAAACATTCAAAATTTCAAAAAACGTAAAAAATTTATAAAATTGTTCTTTTTAAACTAGTTTTTCAATTTTTGATCTAAAAAACAATTTCTTCGTTAAAAACATTTACTGTTTCGTATTTTTATATTAAAAATTAAATTTCATATTTTTGTATTAAACATTAAGCTTCATTTTACATGTAATTAATTAATAATTAATAACAATCACTTCAAATCAATTCGAATAGTTCTTGAAAATTCAACCACCCACAGATAAGCATAAAGCTTCGTGGGTAACACAAATATTTGTAAAAACTTTTGAAATTAATAATAAAAATTCTAAAATCTAAAAAAAATGTCTGTCTGTCTGTCTGTATGTCTGTCTGTCCGTCTGTATGTCTGTCTGTCTGTCTGTCTGTCTGTACGGACGTATTTTAGACTGCAGCCTAAATGGTTGGGTCAATCTTCTTCAAATTTTGAACTTAAGGTTATTTTGACATTCTACGGAGGAGTTTTTTTAGTTTCTTTTTAGCTCAAAAATAAACGGTACCTGTTTGTACTGTTATGTAAAAGCTTATTTCTTCTCGAAAACGGCTTCTAGAATTTTTATAAAAAAAATCAGTGTACTACTGTAGGTATGCATTATATTTTGGTGAAAAAAATATATTTAATATGGTGGGCTAAAAACGGTAGGTAGGTACCTCCCATAGGATCGGTTTGTTTTTCTTCGACTTTCTCGAAAACTGGTGATCCGATTACAATCAAAATTGATATTCAAGAAGGTGTAGATAGCTTAAGTAATTTCGCATCAGGTTTTTTTTTTTAATATTTTTTTTTTGTATTTTTAATAATTTTTTAACATTTTTTTTTTTTGTTGAAAAATCAGTATTTTGAAAAAGGGTAAGTGATTGTTGTTTTTCAATTTAGTTTTTAAACGTATGTTATTTTTGTGCTTAAGTTTATATTCTTGAAATATTTTTTTTCATTTTTTAAAAAAGTTGTTAAAAAAAACCGTTTTATTTAAAAACAGCTCCTACGATTTTGAAAAAAAAAATTCGCACTTCTTTACTTTACCTAAAGAAATAAAATGGCGTTTTAATTATCTTACCCAATACAATTTAACGTACTGTATGGTGGGCTACAAACGGCAGATCCCATAGGACTGTTTTTTTTCTTCAACTTTCTCGAAAACTACTCATCCGATTACTATTAAAATTGATATTCAAGAAGATGTACGATGTGAAGTTTGTATTCTTAAATTCTTTTTTTTAAATTTTTTTTTCAAAAGTTTAAAATCCACATTTTTAACATTTCACTCTATACAATTTAACAGACTTTATTCGAACAATCAAAAGTCACAAAAATCGAATAAATGCTTTGATGTTCACTTTAATTTTCTTTAATTTTATTCTACAATGTGACCGCACATATGAGCAAGTACGTGCGATCCAGTCGTGCAATTTTTTGCAAAATTTTGTTTAGCGGAACTCGTCGATGTTTGCTGGGCACGTGTTCGCCAAAAACAGATGTTTTTGCATTGTTTTCATTTGCGCCATATGGCCCGCTGCGCCATAATGCCCGAACTTACCCTATATAAATTTTTTTCACTATTATTAATTAAATATATGTGCAATTATATTTATTCAGTACTATGTCTAATTCTGGTTTATCATAGACCTAAACATGTTAAATACATATGAGGCGCTCAGCGCCAAAACGGCCTAAGCCCAAAAAAATCGTACCGAGAAAAACAGGATTAAAAAAAACATGTTTTTAAAATATTTTAATTTTTTTTTTTATTAATCTTTGATAAATATTAGCTGTTTTATTTTTGTTTGTGGTTAATAGTAAGGGGTTCATTTACAAACAGAAAGAGCGTTTTAAACAATAAATAAGAAAAAAAAAAGTGGCTTAGGCCATTTTGGAAAAAAATTATTGACACCAACTTAACCCTCAGGCCATTTTGGTGTTATATCAATTATTATAATAAGCGTTTTGAAAAATTATACAAACTAATTGAAAAGAAATGCTTTTAAAGTTATCTGCTGTCATTTTGACTAAGTGGCTGCTTTTTTTTTTGCTGTGATGATAACACGATCCCAATCATCAGGTGTAAAAATGTCCTTATAATATATCTTTTCCTTTTCAATGAGACCGAAATCTTGGTAGGAATGAGTGTCCAGATACTAAGAACTTATGGTCTATCTGATCAACTTCAAAGGTAAGTATGTGCAAATAGTGCTCATTCTTATGTTCCGGTTTTGACCACCACATTGATCACTATACATAATTAAGTTCTTACACTTGACATTCGCTTTCACGTAATGCATAATGCAACGCCCTATTTCCTGTGGACCACGTGAAGCTATTCCCTCATCCCAGGTGTACATAAACGACTTGTTTGTAATAAGGTCATGAATACCAAGGCAATAGGTCCATAGCTGCCTCTTGTAGTAAGCTACCCCTGTGGCGTCGGCAGGGTTTTCATTAAATCGAAAGCTATAACTGCATATTCATCCTTGTTAAGTTTCGAATCCAACTGCATCCCACTTCTGGCTGATTCAGCTTTTCGGTGGTGTAAATCTCTTTCGCTCGTTATTCTCTGCTTTTCAGAAGGATCATCTGCAGCCTCGATTTTTACATTAAAAGAATCGCATTTCTTGCAACTGTCAGAAACTGGAGTTCGAAAATGCAAATTAAAATTTTCTGAAAAGATTTTCGTAAACACGAATTTTTAAACAACCTTGTCCCTTTCTGCAGATCCACGATAGAGCTCGTACATTAAAGAAATGTTTAAGGTGCAAGTTGCAAGAAATTCTCTTTGGATATTCTTTTTCCTGGAATAATGAGGGCTATACCTTGGAAATTTGTTAATAAAGTCTTTCACGAGTTCTGTAGCTTCAACGGTCGTCTTATTATGAGGTGGATGCCTCTTCCTCTTTGGTCCAACTTTGGTGTTGTTGACCTACTTCCAGGTGTTCTATGCTTAAGTGCACGCGTAATACGACCATCAGTTACCTGTAGAATCTGTTTAAAAAACCTTTTGCAGACATTCATTCCCACATTGTTGACTCATGGAAGTTTGTAAATTCTTCTACTAAATCTGCGTCTTTCGCCCAAAGACTTCTTATAAGATCTCTTTGTTTCAATAACTCCAATACTCTCACTGAAATGCTGATGACATTTTAACGGACATGGACATGCAAGTGCATATAGCGTTCGAGCTGGCTTCACAATTCCTTTAACAGTTTTCCTGAATTTCGCTGAACTTTACTTACGTGTTTTTTCCAGTTCGATTTGTTGGCAATTCTTTTCCTCGTAGGTGTTTTCAATTCATTTCTGCTTTCAACTTCAACTGCTGATTCAGTTGACTTTTCATTTTCTGATAATCTAACAATTCCCAATGGCCTAGGCAATGTATCTTCAAAAGAATGCGATGAAATTGATGAATCACATTGTCTAGGGACAAACTTATGGAGTCAGCCTCAGACATGCTTATTCACGTACAATTTCTTTGTCTAGCTAATACATTTTCAATTTGAATAAAGATCCTTCAATAAACTTTACGAACTTATTACTCCTTAAGGACAAGGAGCCAAGGCCTAGTGACTTATACTCTTAACCATTCCTGTGTGTGTGTTGTTAATCTGCAAGAATGGAAGGGACCTAAGGTAGGGGGCCCAAATAAGGCCCACCTAACAAATTTTTCTAAATATCTTCTTAAGTTTTTAGAATATCCGTGTAAGCCAAAATGGATTTGATTCTTTGTCATTTATTTTATCTGCATGAAAATATAATTTTTTTTTATTTTTTTTATTGCAAAGTATATTTTTTCAACTTTTAAAAAAAGCTTATGTTGTTCTTAATAAGGCCCATGGGGTCTTAATAAGGCCCCCTCGTTTTTTTTTAAAGAAATATGCTAAATTGCTGTCAAAAAACGATGTTTTAAAAATAAAAACACCATACAATCAATTTCTTTTAATAAAAATACAGTCTCCGACTAGCTTTCAAGCAGCTAACATCGTTTTAATTAGCTTGTGTTTTTACTCTCTTGTACGCTTTCTCTCTTATCTCAACTTAATTTTACAGTTTTCACCCAAATACCTTCCACTCCTTTGTGTTTCTTTGTCTTTGCTTCTCCTCCAACGCGAGTGTTACACCCCGCGAGTGAATTGTATCATATCCCTTTAATCATGGCCCCAGGGCCGAAAAACAATCCTGGGAACATGTTTGATGGTTTACCTGTTGATCCCCCTCCCGAACCCCGGTCAAAAAAATTAAAATAGCAACCTCCTCCTCAAACGATTTCCCTTCTCTCAAAAAAACACTCATTCCTAAAAACCCACGCTTTATTCTTATCGCTCCAAGAGATCCAAAAAAATCCCTTACATCAATCAGCGTATTTTTGTTAAGAAAAGCTTTCGATGCAATAAGTACAAAATATGAAAGTATTTCTCAGCTTAGAGATGGGAATCTACTTATCTTAACCAAAGATCAATCCGTCGCAGACAGATTTTTGGCTGTTAAAAACCTTTCAAATCTATGCGCTGTTACCATCTCCCTCCATGAACGTCTCAATTCCTCCAAAGGAATATTCTATGCTCCATGGCTGATTAACGTTGCTGAACAAGAAATAATTTCCGAGATGAAAGATCAAAATGTGACACAGGTGTATAAATTTACAAAACCACATGAAAATACCCAACGTCCCACAGGTCTTATGTTGTTCACGTTTGACCTATTCCAACCACCAGAAACCGTGCTAATTGGCTGGTACAATGCCAAGGTCAGTGAATACATACCTAATCCAATGAGGTGCAGAAATTGCCAGCTCTTGGGGCATACAACAAAGAGATGTAATAACGAAGCAATTTGTGACACATGCAGTCTTTCTCCACATGCACCAAACCCTTGCACCCGCACCATGTGTGCAAATTGTAAGGCCCCGCATCCCTCCTCCGCAAAAACCTGTCCTAAATTCCTTCAAATGAAGGAAATCCTCACCACTCAAACCCGAAATAAATGCACATTGTCAGAAGCTAGACGCCTATATAAGGAAAGTAACCCATTTACCCCACAAATTGTAACGGGTTCTTTCGCTGACGTCATGAAAAAAGGTGAACCTTTTAATCCCACCACACATAACAGTTCTATTAACTCAAAACAATATTCTCCAACAAACAACATGGCTCTCCAATCTGATAATAAAACTAAAGCTGAAAATAACACGAAATCTGAAAACAGTAATTCCCTTCCTACAGAAAAAAATAACACACCCCAAGAAAAAAACAATCAATTGAATAAAGTAACCAACAACTTAGATAAATCTCTACTTAACTCCGCTCACTCATCTTTACTTCCCCCTATTCCATCTCGATCATGCAACGAATTAATCACTCAAAATCAATACAACTCTTCAATTAATAACTCAACACCAATTACACTTAACAATAATAACAACTCAACTCCCCTAATCTCTAACTCTCTCTCTAAATTAAACTCAACTCTTAAATCACAACCAAAAATAAACTCTTCTTCTTCAATGCAAATTGATGACGATGACGTTTCTTAAATAACCTAGCATTTGTTCTCTTGACGCCTCCATCAGTGGGTGACACACTTTCCTCATTCTTTCCCCTGGCATCGTTGGTGGTCGATCGACCAACAAGGTTAACATTTTGATATGTTGGCAATGGTGGTCTTTTTTGCTTCTTTCGGTGCCGTGTTGGGTCGGTGGGGCGGGTGTTGCTTTTCTGCTGGTGGAGGCTGGTGTTTTCTCGGCAACTTTAATCTTAACTCAATATTTTAACTATATTGTTTTTCAAGATTTCCCTTTTTATGATGATGCTAAACATTTTACAATGGAACTTAAATGGCTATTTCAATAACTTGCAGGAATTACAATTATTAATAAAAGAAATACAACCTTCAATTATCTCCTTACAAGAAACCCATCTACCATATAATTTAAACCCAATCTCCGCTAAACCATATTCAACTTTTTTCCACAATCTACCTTCTAACACAACAGCTAAACAGGGTACTGGACTTTTAATTCACAAGTCCATCCCCCACAAGTTTTTTCACCTAAATTCAACAATTTCAGTTATTGCAGTTGAAATCGAACTAGCAAAGAAATTTACTATATTATCCTTATACATCCCCCCAGAACAATCTTTCTTTGCTGTTGATCTTCAAAATATAATTAACACAATACATACACCAATACTATTAACTGGTGATTTTAATTCATGGAGTCCAATGTGGGGATCCCAAATAACTAATGCTAGAGGGAAAGTCGTCGAAGATTTCTTATTAACCACTAATCTAACCATTTTGAACGATGGGTCCCCCACTCACCTTTCAACACATGGTACCTTGACACATGTTGATCTCTCTTTCATATCACCCCAGCTATACCCCATATCAACATGGAAAACTCTCCCTGACTTGCATGGAAGTGATCATTTCCCTATAGTTATAACTCTTGACCTGGGATCCAAATCTACAACTACAAACCATATTGCAAAATATAAAACCGACAGAGCTAACTGGAATCTGTACCAAAGCAAAATTATCGAGTTCATATCTTCCGCCAAACTAACTCTAAACATAAATTAGGAAGCAGCGGTCTTAACCAAATGTATTAGGAGCGCTGCCAATGCATCCATCCCCCGAACTCAACCTTGTCAAAAATCAAACCCTCCATGGTTCAACAACGAAATTAGCAATCTCCGACAAATTAAACAAAAAGCATGGCAAGCTTTTAAAAAACATCCAAATGAAAGCAACCTCATCGCCTACAGAAAATCTAACGCTTTTTTTCGAAAATCTGTTAAGATAGCCAAAAAGGAATCTTTTGAAAGATTTACATCTAACATTAACCCTCAGACATCTTCCAAGCAACTCTGGTCTGGTAGTTTCATTAACCGCTCAATAAACGTTATGAAAACCGAAATCGGAGTACTTTCAACACCTCTCGAGATAGCCAACTATTTTGGCCAAACATTGTCCAACTATGCCGAAGACTCAAATTTTTGTTCTGAGTTCATAAATGCAAAACAATCCAGTCTTACAAGAGCTCTTCCTCATTTCAAACTATCAGCATCAGCCCGCTCTATCGAACTTCCAATTAATCTTCTGGAATTCAAAAGTGCTTTAGCTTCAACCAAAGGTAAAACACCTGCTTTTGACAAGATCTCATACCCTATGCTAAAAAATTCACCTAAAGTATTTAAAGAGCGATTAGTTACCTTATTTAATAATATCTTTGACAAAGGAATCATTCCACAAACGTGGAAAATCGCAAGTATTATTCCGATTCACAAACCAAGAAAAGCTATAAACGAGGTTAATGGCTACCGCCCAATATCTTTACTGCCTTGCGTCGGCAAACTATTAGAAAAAATAATTTCAAAACGGCTTATGTGGTACTTAGAAAAAAATAACCTCACAGATATTAACCAAGTAGCTTTTAAACATGGTCGTTCTACAACCGACGCCCTCCTACACGTTGACGATTTTATTACGACAGCTTTATCTTCCAAGAATCATACTTCAATCCTATCAATTGATTTTGAGAGGATTGGTAATTATTTTCATAATTGCATTTAACGAACTTAGCATAATATTGGCAAAAATTAGTACTCTTCGTCACTCTCTGTATGCCGACGATTTGATTATTATGTCCAAATGTAAAAATATTTCCGAAATCACTAACACATTCCAAACCGCTTTAACAAAAATTAATGATTGGTCCAAGCTTTCTGGCTCCAAAATTTCCTTTGAAAATACAAAAATTGTACACATATGTAAAAAAACAAGTTGTTCTAAAGTAATACCTCTTAATTTTAATAATATAACTATACAAAATGTTGATTCCCTTAAAATACTAGGGATATTGTTTGATAATAAATTTAGTTTTAAGAATCATTGTTTAATGTTAAATTAAATGTAATTAAGTATTTATGCTCGAATAAAAGCTACTCGCACATGAACACCGTCATCCAAGTCATCATATCAACCATCTTATCGAAGATTGACTACGGCCTTGTAATTTACGGAAAGTGCTCCAAGAGTACACTTCAAATAATAAAACCACAATATCATTCAGCGGTCAGATGTTGCCTCAAAGCTTTTATAACAACTCCTGTCAAAAATTTACTATCTGAAGCCGGCCTCTTCTGATCCCGAAGTTAATATTCTCACCAAAGTCTCCTATAACCAATGATGCCAAAAAAACCTTACATCGGAAACGAATACCAAACACTCCTTCTTCAATCTACAATGCACTCAACATCGCAAGATCCATGGATATATCACTTGATATTCAAAACCGTAAGACATCAACTTATCCACCTTGGTTACTCTCTGAAACATCATTGATGACAGATCTAACCTGGACACACAAAGACGCCTCAAATAGCCAGATTTACCAAGCATTATTTAAAGATGTAACTTTTCCTTACAAAAAAGAAAATTGGAGCCTCATATTCACAGACGGATCTAAAACGGAGTACACCACCACCTTTGCAATAGTAGACGAAAATAGTAACCTCATTTCTGCCGGATATTTACCAAATTTCTGCTCCATCTTCTCTGCAGAAGCACTCGCAATATACCAAGCAACTAAAATTACAAAAAATAAAAAAAAAATCATCATCTGCACCGACAGTTTGTCTACAATTTTGGCCGTTAAAAATATCAACAACAAGACCCCAATTGTAGAACACATTAGGGATTGTCTTATAAAAAACATTGTATATACATTGCCTATAGTACTATCATGAGACGAGAAAAAATCTTTTTCCCTAGAGCCGCTTGGAGTGCTAGTGTAAGACATTTTATTTGAGTGAGAGAGAATTAAGAGCATGGTTTTTAGTGTTATGCTTTGTGCTTAGTTTCCTGCGCATGTGCAATGTGACAATGTGAGGTAAGAAAAAACCGAAGGAGAACATGAAATAATTCAGTATCTTGTTTTGTTCATTGTATATATGTGTATAAACTGCTGGCAGTTTTAAAGTTAATATATAATGGTTTCGCTTAGCTGAGGCTTAGTTTTTTGTAAGGATTTATACAAGATCCAACATTTTCATTGTTTACGTTTTTTTATATGGAATATGTAATATGAGAACTGGTTCTTACATAAGTATTTATACATGCGTACGTCATTGACGAGACTTTTGATTTGAGTTTTTTAGGATTTTCAAGTTTTGTATGAGCACTAACTACATACATATTTGTCATATTTGTACATATATACATCATTGACCAGACTTTTGATTCGAATTCTTTAGGATTTTCAATTTTTTTACTATTCTATTATGAAGGTTGTCGTCTTCAAATAGTGTACACATTCATTCTTGAAATTTAAACACAAACTTACTTCTTGCTGTATTTATACAAAGATACAAAGGCCCTTGCAATGGATGGATTTTTGTTTTGAATTTTACTTTCCATTTAGATAGGTACCAACATATACATATAGGTACATAGATATGTATGTGTAGGTATCTATCTGAATGAACTATGTGCAGAAATTCAATCAAAAATTGTTTGTAAATTGATTTATATTATTATTGATTGATTATATATTATTGATTTATAGTAACAAAGATCTTTTGTTTGTTTGAGGTTTATATAATAGGAACTAGTTGACCCACCCAGCTTAGCTCGCGGGAAAGAAATTTATAGTTAAACCAAAATATTTCTTTGTACTAATCTTCTATAGAATTGCTAAAAATACCACGGGTTTTTTACATTTGTAACACCTTATTGTTTAATTTTTACTTGCAATTATTATAGGTAGGTACTAAGTACAAGTTATGCATTCATGCAGAAAAAAAAATTTGAGATAACAATCAAATACCTATAACATTACGATGATAGAGACACATATTTGGCAAAATTCTGTCCGTCTACTAAACGGTTTGGCCAGTTGTCTTTAAATTTGGAATATAAGTTTATTTTGACATTCGACATAGGATTTTTTTAATTTCTTTTTTAGCTGATACTTGCGATATAACCGTCAAGTAAAAGCTTATTTTTGTCAAAAACAGCTCCAAGAATTTTGTATGTAAAAAATCAATGTGCATTCAATTATGGTTAAAAAAAATATGACGGTGGGCTAAAACTGGCACCACCCATAGGAGTTTTTTTTTTTTGGCATCGACTTTTCTGAGAACTGGTTAGGTAACCGATTACAACCAAAATTGATATTAAGGAAAATGTAAGTAGCCTAAGTAATCTTACACTAAAATATATTTATATAGGTATATTTAAAAATAACGGCAACATTTAAAATAATGTGCTATACCTTTTTAAAGCAAAAAGTCTGTTCAATCATATTATTTTTTAAATAAAGAATTTCAGAAAAAAATAAATATATAAAAGGCACGACTGGTTTGCACGTACTTGCTCGTGTGTGCTAATTTGTTTATTTAGGGGCAGGTGTAAGCTTTTGTTTTCTCGATTGAAATTTTTTCATTCAGTAGTAATCGAATAGTTTTTTACTTGCGATTTATAGGGACTATAAGGCAAGTTATGCATTCGTAAAAAAAATCTAACAATCAAACATGACATTACGATGATAGAGAAGTCAAAAAAGTGGGTACGGAAATTCCGTCCGTCTGTCTGTTTGTCTGTCTGTCTGTTCGTATCGATATCTACAGCCTAAACAGTTAGGCCGATTTGATTCAAACTTGGTACATAGTATTTTTAGAGTGCTCTACTCGACAGTTTTTGAATTGGCATTCTAGCTCCAAAACTAACGGTACCTGCCATATAACTTTTAATGAAAAACTTATTTTTCTCGAAAACGGCTCCTACGATTTTGATAAAACTTTTAGAATGCAAAATCTATCTTTTAGTTTAAATGGATTTTTGAGAAAAAGTTTTATAACGGTACCTCCCATATGACCGGTTTTTTTCAAATTAGACTTTCTCGTTAACTAATCGACGGATTTTGATAAAATTTTCAAAATATGTAGTTTTTTATGATTTAAATAATATTGCTTATTAAAATTTTCAAAAACATTTTTTTCTTAATTTTTAATTTTTTTTTTTAAACTTATTTTGTTTTTTGAATATTTTGACAAAGATTTTTTTAATTTTTTCTCCTAGTATAAACTATAGATTTCTTTAAATTGACATACTCAAAAAAAATGTATATATATGTTTTCGAAAGTTTTTTCAAAAAACTGGTCGAACGAGTTTGAAATGAAAAATTTATAAAATAGAAAACAGCAAGAGAAATAAGATGGCTTACAACATTTTTTCCAAAAAACGTTATGAATAGTTTTTTTTTTTTTGATTTCATTAAACAAATAATATTTTCCCCAAATTTTGTTTTATATTGCTCGGTTGAGCCCTAGCCACTAGTCTAATGAAAGCAAATTTCCTTATTTATATTATTATTTATTTATCGTTATTTATTTGAAAGCATTTTATGATCGTAACAGCATACAGCATACAGAATAAATAATAAGGACGCCTATGATAAACACATAAACATGCAAAAACAACTAACAAATAAAAAAATACTCGATTACCTACTGAATGCAAAAATTTCAATCAAGAAAACAACGCAACTCAACGGTCATATGGCACTTCCTTTACTTTTAGGCCTACAATTTAAATTTCAATGTCCCCTCTGGGGAATGCCAAAATAATCACACACATCAAGTTTAAAGATAATCGCTTAAGCCATTTAGGCTGCAGCTCGTTATACATACCTACTGACAGACAGACAGTCATTTTTTGTCGATCACTTTTTTTAGACTTCTCTATGATCGTTATGTCATGTTTCATTGTTATCTAATTTTTTTTTATATTCACAAATTCTAAACTTTACCTTATAGTCCCTATAATCGCAAGTAAAATTAAAAAAAACTGTGTAAAATGTCAAAATAACCTTAAGTTCTAATTTTGAAGTCGATTGGCTCATCGGTTTAGGCTATAGTCCAAAATACATCCGTACAGACAGACCTACAGACAGACGGACAGAATTTTGCCAGCAACTCAAATATGTTTCTCTATCATCGTAATGTAATGTTTGATTATTATCACAATTTTTTTATGTTCACGAATCCTAAACTTGACTCATAGTCCCTATAATCACAAAGCTACTTGTGCATAAAATTCAACATCAACGATAACGAAGCCAATGAAATGAAAATTCAAAAAATAAAATCATTGTCGATCCTCTTCGTTGTTCACCGTCACCGAGAACAGGATATACAAAATACACATACACATGTGCTTATTAAGTTTTCCTTTTTAGTATCTCAATCACCCTCGCTCACACCATCTACCACACCGACAACCGACCGATCGACCTGAATTTAGCTCAACATTTTATCAAAGATAATATAACAAGTATACCTACGTAAATACACACATTATGTAGGGATGTATGTAGGTACATACCTAAATATCTACCTACCCTCGAATGTTTTATATGAAAAAAATATAAAACTCAAAATAAACTTATCAACCAGCTTAAACATATACCCACCCCCCAGACACCATTCATTTACAAAAGTCGTTTTTCTTCTTTTTTGTCAATCCTTTTAACTAGCCATCTCGTCGCCCTGCTTGTGTGAAGCAATCCAGTTGTGCAAAAAAAACTATACTCGCATCATTGTATATATGTAAACTGCAAACTGCAAAGAGTAAAGTACATGTTCACAGAGTTTCTCTTAGAATTCTCTTTGTTCGACTCGTTCGCCTCTTTCAATTTACCAAGTTAATTTTCCCTAGAGCCGCTTGGAACGCCACCGTCCACCGGTCGTCATGATAGTACTATAGCAGTCTATATACAATGATAAAAAACATAAAATTGAAAATCATGTGGGTACCCGGCCACATGGGGATCAAGGGCAATGAAGTAGCTGACACAGCAGCTAAATCGGCAGCCGATAGACCTCTCATTTCATTTTATCTACATTCTGATAAAGATCTAAGAACCCTTATCCGTAAAAACTTAAAAATTAAAAAAAAGGACGAGTGGAGACACTACATTCATCATTATTCAAGAATCAACACATTAATGGAACCAGTACTCTATCCACAAAACTGCTCTAAATCAATGATAATAAGTTTTCTTCGACTTCGTATGGGTCACTCCAACTTAACACACAGACACATACTCAACAAATCCTCATCTCCAACCTGCCATCTATGCAATACGAACTCTTCACTTTCTATGGATCACCTTGTAATATGCCCAAAGATTAACCAAACATCTAACACCTTTCACAACAAATCATTTATTGATCTACTTAAAACTCCATCCGAGTACAGCATAAAATCCGTTTTTGAAATTCTTCGATATCTTAAAAAATAAAATAAATAAATAAAATAATAATAATAATTGTTGTTATATATTTATGTAAATCAGAAAATATTGTACGTATCTAGCTGATGGCCCTGGTAGCTAGGCTTTATACTTATTATTGTCCATGTAATTTATTTACTTGATAATAAAGATATAATAATAATAAAATAATAAAAATAGTAAGTATTTTAAATTTATTTCATAAAAAAGAATAAAACAAAATAATCACTGCAGCGCAAAAAAAATCATCAAAACAAAACAATTTCAATGTTTAAAACTTCAATTCCTTAATAAAAAACAAAAATTAAATTATCCTCCTTGGAAAAAATATCACAACAAAAAAACATAAATAAACTTAAAAAATATGAACACAATTTAGTCGTTTCATTGAAAGTGCTTAAGTACATCCTCCTGGGCATTCGAACTCTTTGTCATCGGAGGTCAACCCAACACAAAGCTCATGGAACCAAGCTTCGCACTTTTGGCATTTCCGCATGTCCTCCAGTCGGTCCTTTTACAGGCATGACAATACCAAGATCCGGTTCTACGATTTGATTGATTTCTTGCATATTTCGATGTTGATGGCTTTGGTGACTTGTCATTTTTAAAGAATAAGTCTTTAACCAACTGTTGACCTTTAAAGTTCAAAGGCTTTTTACGAAGCGTTTTTTTTTTTGTTTTGAACTGAGGTGTTGGCAGCAGTTTTTGGAATGGAGATTTATTAATCGTCTTTTGCTCCTCATTCTCCATACGCTCGACAGCTTGAAGCATTGCGGCAAGTCCAAAAGCAGGTTCTGGATCTGGGACTCCAGCTACATTCGCCGATTCAATGAGATTCCAAAGAGGCATGTCGTCTGATTCGCCATCCGAGTCGCTTGGTTATTGAATTTTCAAAAAGGTGTTAACGTTTACATTGTCTTTAGGGTCTGGATTTGGTTTTTCTGAAAGAGCTGACGGTGCAAATGCAAGCTCAGATATGATGTCCGGATCGAATGGATATAATCCTGTCGCACGGAATCCTGAGGTTATGTTGTCGTAAGTCATACATTTGGACCAAACTTTTGACAGAATCACGTTGAAGCTTGTTTTGTTCAATTTCCTATCGGCAAACTTCGCCGTGAATCGGATCAATTCCTGATCCCAATGATGCTCAAAGGACCGATAGACTGATTTATCCAATGGTTGAAGCTCATGCGTCGTATTTGATGGCAGACAATACAGCGTTATTTGATAGCGCTCTGCCTCATCTACGATCGAATAATCCAAATGACATGCTGCGCCATCAAAAATGAGTAAACATGGGCCAGGAGCCTTAAACTTGCCCAAATGCGTTATGAACTCTACAAAAGTAGCGTGGTTCATGTATCCTTTCGGTGTCATCTTTACCAAAGAGCCGATTGGTAGATTGTCCATGAATTCGGGCTTAAGCCTTTTTCCTTTAAAAAGGACGACAGGTGGAATGGCCGTTCCAATTGCATTGACACATCCAACAATGGTCACACTTTCAGCGTGCTCGTTTGAAATTTGATGCACTCTCTTTGAACCTTTTAGAGCTATGACTTTTTGTTGATGGTGGAGTGAAATTCTGCAGCCTTTCTCGTCCATGTTGTAAATGCACTCTGGTCTTTGTTGGATGTTCAGATTTTCCATCAGGATCCTGACTTTTTCGAAGTGATCATTGACAATAAACCTGTTTAGTTTTTGGGCCCTAGCTGGATTGATCATCTGAGCCTTGCGTACGGATAATTCCGGGTGACGTTTCATAAATAACCGCAGCCATTTTCTCCCAGCACCATTTTCCGAATTGCAAAACTTATTCGGAATATTGTTTAAGTTACAAAAGACGGCCGCTTGGTATCTAAGCATTTTTGGCGTGAGTGGCATGCCAACCTGAGAGAGCCTCACGATCCTTTGGCACAGATCAGTTTCTTGTTCGGCTGTGAGTGTTGAAGAACGTCCCAGTTTCTTTTTAGTAGAACCACTGCAGATGTGGTTCCTCAAAGTCCTGCGTGGAATGTTGAAGCGCTTGGAAGCTTCTCGCTGTGTCAAACCACATTCCACAGCTTTCAAAGCATTATTTATTTCAGCTTCTGTCCAATTAACAGATCTCTTCTTGGAAACTGTTGACATTTTGTCTGAAACATATTAAAAATGCAAATTACAAGGCAAATTAAAAACAAAGTTAGCGTGTGCCTAATAAGGCCCATCCCATATTTGTTTAGGCCTTATTAGGAACATGCAAGAGTTTTAAACAACAAATTATTCAAAACTAACTATTAAATATATTTTATTAAAATTTTTTATTATTAACACAAAATATTATATATTGTACGGCAAAAATAGGAAATGTGTACCTACTTGGTTAGAAGTCGTCAAAAAAGAACACAAAACACACCACTTTTTTATAATTTCGTAGGTCTTCACAACTTGACGAACTTCAATCAACTGCAGGTCCCGCCACGAATTGCGCAGCTGGCTTTTTTTGCTTTGTATGTGTTGTTGCAGACATTGTTTACATATGCAAAGCAAAAAAAGTCCAGTTTTTTGTTCTTTTCTGTGTTTTATGAAAAGTAGTGGGCCTTATTGGGACCCGGAACCGGGTACTTATCGAATTAAGCGATTTTGATTAGTCATGCTTTATGTTGATGCAACACTTTTCATTTTTACTAAACTTAAATATATAAAAAGTTTGTAAATGAAAAGTGAGTGAGTTTACAAATGTATTTATGCAACGCGTATAACTTATAATTATCAGAAAATCGCTCAAATAATAAGTCGTTGGTGCAATAGGGTCCTGATTTCGGTTATAGAATGTGCAATTCGATGTGTTCCTAACTCCTAAGCATTAAGCCGAATTAAGTTTTAATAACGATATCTGAACCCGGAATTCACCGTCGCATCGCTTTCAATTTATTCCAACAAATCTATAAATGGTCTTTCTGTATCCATATGTAAGTACATGGGTACAAGAGGCAGTAAATACTTACCAACCTCTTTTAATTTCCGAGCACGTGATTTAGCCTTATATCCGTTTTGTGCCATTGTGCATGCGGCCAAAGTAGAGATACATGTATGAAAATAACGATTCGAAAATACTCCAGCCCTTATTGTTGCAGCATTTTGTCCGGATTACTGGACACAATACAATCATTGTGGGTGTAATGATACATATAATGTTATTACTAAACAATGCGTATGACTCGTTCAAATATGGTTTTTTATTGATGTTTTGAAGGGCACACAATATGTACGTATGTATATGTATACTGTATATACTCCTAAGACACAATAGAAATATTGTCGTCATGTACCTAATGTGCAAAGCCATCAATTCCAATTATTAATTACATACATACGTATATAAATACGATAAACTTATATACTGATGTATGCCGATGGGAGGGCGATGTTAACATTATGAATACTTATGACCGTAGATGCGTTATAGGAAATGAAAAGTAAAAAGGAAATCAATTCTAACTTAAAGATATAGGAAATCCGAAAAAGCTCCACATCAAAATGAATTCAAAACATATTCCATAAATATACTTACATATTCATTGCGAAATTATTTTTTGATTGATAAGTAATCAAATGAAAGCATATATTAAAGAAAAACGTCTTCTTAACCCTTTACAGTCAGGATTTAGGTTTCTGACGATGTTAGGCTAGCTTTAGACAATAGTAATATAACTGTGATAACTTTACTTGACTTTTCAAAAGCATTTGACTGTGTTGACTTCAATCTTCTGTGTGATAAACTGACAACGTATTTTAATTTCTCTGACACAGCTAAAAATCTTATTTATTCATATTTGACAAGTCGCTCGCAAGCAGTATCGTGCAATAATAAACTGTCCTCGTATCTTTCCGTTAATACTGGTGTTCCGCAAGGATCTATATTGAAGCCTTTACTGTTTTCTTTGTTCATAAATGATTTGCCATCTGTTTTGTCATATTGTCAGTATCATATCTACGCAGATGATGTCCAACTATACACTTCTTTTCCTATGGGGAAGATTGACGTTGCGTTAGCTAAAATGAACCATGACTTGCAATCCATATACAATTGGTCGACCAGAAATGGACTCAAACTGAATCCTGAAAAACGAAATCCATCCCGATTGCTAAAAATAAACTTAATCTTGAAAACATTCCGCCCTTATTTTTAAATAAATGTCCAATTCAATTTGTGTCCTACGCAAGAAATTTAGGTATGATATTCAACGATAGACTGACGTGGGATACTCATATTAACTCAGTAATTGCTAAAATTTATGGTTCACTCAGAGGTTTATCTGTTGCTAAATCTATTCTATCAACCGAGGTCAAATTAAAACTCGCTAAAGCACTTATCTTACCCATATTATCATATGGATGTGAATTGTTTTCAGATCCTGACTCCCAGTCACTTCAAAAGCTTAAAGTTACCATCAATGCTACTGCACGATTCGTTTTTAATCTTAGCAGATACGATCATGTTTCGTCTTATACTCGTCAACTTTTAGGATGTAACTTGGAAGCCTTCTTCAAGTATCGATGTTGTTCTTTTCTCTCTAAATTAATTGTTAACAAGACCCCTCACTATCTTTTTAATAAACTTAACTTTTGTTCGTCTCGTCGTAACATTCTTCTATGCTCCTCGATGTTTACTACATTGACATCACGCAGGCAATTTTTCGTTTATGCTGTTAGACTGTGGAATAATCTTCCCAGTCGTCTGAGGTCAAGTATCGAACACCGAAAATTTCATGAACTTTGCTTTGAGCATATCTCAAATATGAATTGAACATACTTGAATATATTAATTTTTGTTTTATATAACTTTTTTTTTTTTTTTATGTTTCGTATTGCGACTTTAAAGTTTTAATTTTTCAATTTTTCAATTTTTTTAATTTTTTTTATTTTTGAATTTCTTTCATTTATTAGTAATTTTTATTTTCATCTTTTGTTCAAATTAATAAGCTTTTATTTGTTTGATTTGTTTAGTTTATAATATCTGTTTTCTTATTCTTTTTTTTTAATTTTTGTAATATGTAGTTTTTAATAATTTGTGATTATGTATGTATTTAACTATCCTGTACATCTTTAAAGTTAAAGTTAAGCTCGTTGTACAGATGTTTTTTATTCAATAAATAAAATAAAAAATAAATTAAATAAATGGCACGACTGGGTCGCACGTACTTGCTC
Source organism: Platycheirus rosarum (assembly GCA_963971375.1). NCBI lineage: Eukaryota > Metazoa > Arthropoda > Insecta > Diptera > Syrphidae > Platycheirus > Platycheirus rosarum. The sequence goes on along the minus strand of OZ020511.1, from coordinate 7,605,969 downwards.
CCGTGTGCTAATCCTTTTTAGGTACAGGCGTCTTTTTGACCAAGATTTAATTTTAATGTTTTTTTGACGTGCAACTTCTTTAGAATCGTTGTGGTTTAAAGTTCGAACGAACATGCGTCACGACAAAGGGATAAACACATAAATATATAGGATTGTTAGCTTTTGCAGTTTTTTAGTGTATTATCTTTCCATTTGTTGTTTACTGTTTATAATATAATTTGCTAATAGGAAGAGATAAAGGACTTTTTTCAGTTTAATTTTCGTTTTGGTATGGAAAAAATTGAACAACTGGCATAAAGATTCGTGGGAATCAGCAGTAGGGCAATAATGCTAGGTAAAGGGACCTTTATACGTCCCAATATGGGACCAATGGAATTTATAAAGGATTTAGGTACCTATAATAAGGTTGGAAGGTACTAAAATTAAGATACGCGTTCCAACTACTGTTAAGCGAGTGGGTAGAGACAATATTAAAAGTTAACACAGTGGTTTTGATTGTTTATAGGAAGGTGTAAACTTTTGTTTTCTCGATTGAAATTTTTGCATTCAGTAGTAATCGAATAATTCTTTTTATTTGTTAGTTGTTTTTGTGTGTTTATCATAGGCTTCCTTATTTATTCTGTGTGCTTTTATGATGATGAAATGCTTTAAAACACGTAGGTATGTATGTAGGTTGTCACCTTCTTTTATTTGACTAATGGCTAGGGCTTAGCCGAGCAATATGAAATAAAATTTGGGGGAAAAATTTTATGAAATCAAAAAAACACTATTGATAACGTTTTTTGGAAAAAATGTTGTAAGCCATCTTTTGTCTTTTGCTGTTTTATATTTTATGAATTTTTCATTTCAAAATCGTTCGACCAGTTTTTTTCAAAAAAATGTTTTTTTTTAAAAACTTTTCGAAAACATATTTTAAATTTTTTTTTGAGTATGTCAATTCCAAGAAATCTAAAGCTTATACTAGGAGAAAAATTTAAAAAAAAAATCTATTAAACCGTTTTCAAAATATTCAAAAAACAAAATATTTTTTTTAAAAAAATTTTAAAAATTAAAAAAAAATATTTTTGAAAATTTTAAAACGCGATATTATTTAAATCATAAAACACTACATATTTTGAAAATTTCATCAAAATCCGTTAATTAATTAACGAGAAAGTCTGATTTTAAAAAAACCGGTCATATGGGAGGTACCGTTATAAAACTTTTTCTGAAAAATCCATTAAAATTAAAAGATAGATTTTGCACACAAAACATCATTCTGAAAGTTTTATCAAAATCGTAGGAGCCGTTTTCGAGAAAAATAAGTTTTTCATTAAAAGCTATATGGCAGGTACCGTTAGTTTTGGAGCTAGAATGCCAATTCCAAAAACTGTCGGGTAGAGCACTCTAAAAATACTATATACCAAGTTTGAATCAAATCGGCCCAACCGTTTGGGCTGTAGATATCGATACGGACAGACAGACAGACAGACAGACGGACGGAATTTCCGGACCCACTTTTTTTGACTTCTCTATCATCGTAATGGCATGTTTGATTGTTAGAATTTTTTTTTTACGAACTTGCCTTATAGTCCCTATAAATCGCAAGTAAAAATCACGAAATTCCAAAATTCCAAAAAAAAAATATATAAAGTGAAAAATTTGCACAAATTTTTCATTATATATATAAAATTTGTCGAAATTTCTCTTTGGGAATTTGTATATTCGTTAATATGATCATTTTTGGATCAGAGTATGTATGTTATGTATATTGATTGAAATAAAACTTTTAAATTAAATTAAACTTTTGGTATTAATGATTTTATTTAAATTAATGAAAAATACAATATTTTTTAATTGTTTTCAATTTAAATGAAAAAAATTCCCGTTGGCTTTTTTTCTATTCGTTATCTTACCTTATCTTATCTTATCTCCTTCTTATATATAATGAAATTGAAGCGGTTTCGGCCTGTGTGCGCATCGCATCACGCGAGAAAAACAAAATGATATTTTTTAGATTATTACGATATTTACTCGAGAAACTAGAGAAACTAATAGAGTCATTTGGGGCAAGTGCGCGCACTTTTCACTTTGAGCTCAAATTGTGAAAATGTTATAAACTTAAATTTTTTGCATTTGAGAAATCTATATTTTAAGAGCAAAAAATTGAAAAAAAAAGTTAAGTTTAATAAAAATATTTTATATGATTTTGCTAAAAAACTAAATCAAGTCAAAGTGCTCACTCTTGCCCCGAAGTCAGGGTAAGATCGCGCAAAATCTCGGGTAAGAGCGCGTACATAATTTTCATAGGAATCTTAGTAGTTTTAAAGGCAATTAAATCTCTAAAATATATTGTTATACTTATTTAAACAGATAACATTAATTATTGCCATAACTTCCACCATTTTCTCTAAACTCAAAAAAAAAACTAATTAATTCAATTAAAACAAGAAATAACAACTCATATTTTATTGCTTTTCAATAAATTTAATTCATAAAACAAAACAAAAATGTAACGTAACAAAAAGTATATCTAAAATAAGAAAATATTTTTTTTTATAGATAAGAATTTACAACCTTGCGTTTGAAAATTCACAGATTACAGCCTTCGTTTTTTTATAAAAGATGAATAAATAAAATTAAATAAATTAAATCTACATTTTTTTTTCAATTTGTAAAGTAAGTAAGATTTTTAACCTCATTTATTTGCTGTTAGGTTACCAATTTTCTATCTGTTTTTCTTTGGAAAGTGCGACCCATTTGCATCTGCGTTCAAGTTTTTTGTCCTGTAAATAGATGGAAAAAAAAACAGTTGAAAAAATTAAAAATACAATAGGGTGTAAGATCGTGAACTGCACGCTCTTACCGACCACAAAAGCACTGCGCGATTTTACCCACAAAGCTACTTTTTTTTCATTTTATATAATTTAAAAGAAAATAAAACAAAATCTACAAAATTTTTAGCTTAATTGAAACACAAATATTCACTTCTAACAAATATATGCTACTTACGATATATAGTGCTGCCACGACGGCGCCATACACTTTTCTGTCAAAACTTTTTTTTTTTTGGTTTGACACGTTTTTTTCAACTCATATTTCTCTTCAATGCAACTGCGCACCCACTCGCAGAGGACTTCTCTTTGTGATGTCTGGAAAGGCACTGATTTTCTTATTTTTCGTTTATGATTTTTTTTTACACAGCCAAGGAAATCAGCAGTACGCGCTCTTTATTGGCCAAAAACAATATTGTTTACGCAAGACAGAAAATACAAAGGTAGTGTTTCGACTCTAAAACGGATTTCCAACAGAAATAAACCTGTAAATTATAGGCCAATTAGTAATCTGCCAAGCCTGTCGAAAGATTTTGAAATTTTATCGCGTGATCAGATTTATAAACATGTTAACCAAAATAAACTACTGACTTCTTGTCAGTCTGGTTTCCGTAAAAACCACTGTATAACCGCAATTGTGAAAATTCTTGAAGAATAAGGACATAAAGTAAGTCGATAATGACAACATCTCCACTTTGTGCCTGCTCAACTTTTCAAAGGCTTTTGATATTGAAAGTGTTGACCACCATATTATCATTAAAACCCTTTGTTTCTCTTCTTCTACTATGTATTTACAATAATAATAAATGTAAATTGAAGTTCTTTCGGAAGCCATCTGCTTCTTTTATTTCTGAAGTTTTATTTTATATTCAATGTTCATAGATACATAACAACTAAATTTAAATTTGTTATCTGAATTTTAATATTAATCTCCGTGATTCCGCGGTCACCTGGTTTTTTGGCCATATAAAATTCAAAGCTGCACCGATTTGCATGATTCTTTTTTCATTTTGACGGCGGATTTATTAAAAAATATAAACAATTAATCAGAATTTGCCATTACTCTTTTCTCATCATGTTTTCGTGGTCTATGTTAGGAATGATATTGCTTGCCAAAGCCTTCCCCAATATGGGCAATGTTCCAACAGGGACTTTAACCTCTTGTGGCTCAAATTCACTGTCCACAAGCATGTCATTCATTATTGTTTTATTTACAGGAGTCCAAATCTCGACAGTAATTCGACTTTTAACGAGTTTGATGCGCTGTCTGTCTGATTCCATCTCGAATTGTTTCCCTTTGTCCTCGCGGTTTCAATGTACAGGATTCCAATTGGCTCCGCTATTCTGGTCAGACACCCGTAGGAAGGTATGTCGAGCTCTTTGCCGGGTTACATCACCTTACCCAACTGATCGATGTGCCAACGCGTATATACTCTTGACTTGTTTCTTACTTCTCACCCAGATAAATATACCATTAGTGTAACTTCTCCATTTGGCACTTCAGACCATCGATAGTGACATTGATGCCAGTGCTGAAATGATCACAAATGTGATTCTTCTAGGGATGCGTGCTTTTATTCCTAACAAAGTAAAAAGCATCAAACCTAAAGTCTTGGTTTAATTCTGAGTGTAAAGAAGCTATCAGGCTCAAAGAAGTAAGTTTCCGATCCTACAAAGCCAACCCTACAGAGGAAAATCGGAAAAAGCACAAACAAGCAAGGAACTCATGCAACTCCGTTATTGAAAGAACCATATTTTGCACGGCAAAAAATTCTGCAGTGTCCCAAAGGCAGTAAAAATATTTGGTCATTTGTAAAAAATATAAAAAAACTCCTCGACATCATCGGTTCCAACGCTCATCCACAATAACAAACCAATTGTTTACTCTTCAGAGAAGGCAAACTTGCTCGCCGCCCATTTCGCTGCCAGCTCCAGGCTGCCTCAAAGCAACGTTGCCCCTCCTGTACTTGAGAACGTAAATTTTTCCATGGGACAGATTTTTTTCCGCACTCGTACAGTAGCAAGAGTTCTCAGAGATCTCGATATACACAAATCCGCTGGCCCGGATGATATACCCCCGATTCTTCTGAAGAGGTGTTCTTCCACACTGGCAAAGCCACTGCGTAAGCTTTTCCATCGCTCCTACTCTTCTGGAATCTTTCCTAGAAGATGGAAAACAGCATTTGTTCAGCCTGTCCCTAAGAAAGGTGACCCATCCTCCCCCTCCACCTACCGACCCATAGCACTGACATCCCTTCTTTCTAAGGTCATGGAAACACTGATTAACCGTCAGCTTAAGGAATATCTCGAAGATCGAAAGCTTCTCCATGAACGTCAGTATGGCTTGCGCAGCAACCGTTCCACTGGTGATCTGGTGGCATATCTCACCGAACAGTGGAACAAATCTTTACATCGCTTTGGTGAAAGTAAGATTATTGCTCTTGATATCTCCAAGGCATTTGACAGAGTTTGGCATGAAGCTCTTTTATCGAAAATGCGTGCTTTTGGGATCGATGATACACTTGTTCGTTGGATTAGAAGCTATCTTCTGGACCGTTCAATTCAAGTTGTATTGGACGGATTCAAGTCTGATTCGTACAAAATAAATGCTGGTGTGCCCCAGGGCTCTGTTCTGTCTCCGACACTTTTCCTCATTTTTATAAATGATCTTCTGTATGTTACTTCTAATCCACTTAACTGTTTTGCTGACGACTCTACCCTCAGCTTTTCATATTCGTTCGATAATTCACATCCTTCGCCTTCGGACGAACAATTGCAACAGTACCGTATGTCAAGCTCATTAAATTCCGATTTATACAGCATTGTCAAATGGGGTAATAGGAATCGTGTGGAGTTTAATGCTTCGAAAACTCAATGCTGTCTTCTGTCGTTAAAGCTTAACATACCCCTAACGCCATTGTCCATGAATGGCACCTGCACCGAGGAAACCGAAAAGCTCTCAGTACTCGGTAAGTGTGTCAACGACGACCTCCGTTGGGACGACCATATATTTGAAATCGCTAAGAATGCTGCTAAGTGCTTAGGTTTTCCGTATCGGTGAAAGAAGTATTTTTCCCCATCTGATCTGGCTAGAATTTATAAAGCGTTTATACGCCCTAAACTCGAGTATAACTCCCACCTCTGGGCAGGTGCTTCACAAACATCGCTTCACCTGCTTGATAGAATACAAAATCGAGCGTTAAGATTGAAAGGAAATAGAACTGCCGCTGAAACAACTGTCCCTCTCGAACAACGACGCAATGTTGCATTTCTTTCCTTATCTTATTGTTTCTTTTATAAAAAATGTTCGCTCGAAGTAGCCAGCTGCATTCCAACAACAAATTAGCAACTATTCTAGCTTAACCAATATAAGTATTAATGACATTTTTTAATTTTTTTAAATATTTTTTTAATAAATCCACCGTGAAAATGGACATACAAAAAATCATGAAAATGTTTTTAGTTTTGATTTTTTTACAGCCAAAAAACAAGGTGACCGCGAAAGAAAATACCTATTGTCAGGTGGAGAAGAGGGCATAGATACCTATGAATTTAATATCTAAGTACAAAACTTAAAGACGCACGAAGAACATCGCTTGTCAGGATATAATAGCAGGCCTATAGTATAATGTAGTACCAATTAGGTATACCCTTTGACATATTTCGACACACGATCCACTTAAAACTTCCATACAATTCTCGGACTTTGTCTTTTATTTGTGAGCTAAAAATAGACTTAGGGACTACAATGATGCTCTATTATTAATCTTACGCACTTACACTTGACAAATAATATAAACTATATATTAGAACCCTTTTCGCCTTAATATGTGACTTAAAAAGGGTAAACTGTTATTCTTCATGCATATCGTGTTCAATTTCACAAACCTTTATCATTTTTTGTGTGGTCTCTTATATCCCCTCAAATAAATCATATTACCAACAATTTCTCCTTGAAACTCAACCTACACATTTAATCTAATTCACTTACTGTCCGCACAATTGCAAACTATACCCCATAAACACGCTCGAAACATCTCCTTCAAATTGACACATCACGCATTTAATTGCTGTCAGGATTTTATTAGATTCCCCCTTCCGCTTGATAATACTATATATGTATGCTTTTCAAGCATCATCATTATCACCACCGTCATCATCGGAATCAGAATGGTTAGGGCATTTTTCCTGCGTACATCACCCCGGTTCCTTATTATGAGTGCGGTGTGTCTTTTAGACCGAGCAAAAAAATTTTCTTGAACATGAAATTATTAGCGTTAAATGCGATTATCCCTGTGATGAATGCTTGTTGAATTGTGTGCTTTTGTAATTCGTTAAATAAATCAAAAGGACGGGCTATAGTCACCGGTATAAACACCACCCCAATACACAGAGAATATTAAAATTGCCGGAGCGGCACTGCCGCCGGATCTTGTAGGTTGGTATTGTAATTGTTTTGATAATCTCCTTGGAGTGTATTTATTATTTTATTGTCGTTCCCTTGTCATAATCAAAATCATCCGCTGTGGTGCTTCTTCAATATGGCTTCACATGGCCAAATGAACAAAGAGCCATCAGCAGCCAGCAGCCAGCAGCAACACCGGAAAAGCCAACAGTCAGCCTGCACACAAACCAGGAAGAGAGTCCCAAATAATTGCGCGTAACTCGCAAAACGAGGCGGAAAATTTGCTTGACAAGAGCACAACCATTCCTCCAGGGGGTTATCGATCCAAGAAAAAGGTTCAGAGATAGATTCGTCCGTGCATACACATAGGCGTTGTGCGAGACAAAATTATTTACCCCAAGCGAAAACAAAAATTGAATTTGAACTTTAAATTGACGCAGCTAATTCGATTGTCAATGAGAATTTTTGATGTTTCGAAAACGTTAACGTTCTGGTTCTGGTTTTAGACTTTGTTCCATTCGGGCTAAGATTGTGTGTTGCTTCTTCAGAAGAAAGAGGCATGCAAAAAAACGTTATGCCTTAGAACCGATTCAAAATGTGTAAGAGTGCTAAGTGCACTTTGACGAATTTTACAGGAGATCGAAAAAACTACTTAAAACTTAAATAAGGATTGATTTTAACAAATCCAAAATCCCGTTTCTGTATGTTTCTGTCCCATGGCATTACATAAAGGAAAAATAATTATTTTTTGCTTGTTCTTCATATTAAAAAGACTTTTTGGATTTAGCATATTTTCTTATAGGAAATATCTTTAAATTTCATTGCATGTGTGGACTTAGCAGATTTTCAATAAATTTATTTAAAACAGTATTATTATTCATAAGGCAAACTATCGTAATAGATGTGGTAATCATCAGGCAAAATGTTTTTTAAAGCTTGTAAATCTTCAAACTTTCTTTTTTGTATCTTCAACCGCTGGTTATGAAGTTGAACCAGGGATTCCACTGCTTGAGACGTCACTCCAGGTGTACGCCTCTGAGGCAGCAACTCCCATTCATTTGTAAATCGAAGTTTATAATAAACAAGGCCATCTGCGTCATATTTAATAGCGCGAATGTCCAAAACCTAATAATGTTGAATAAGTATTTGAGACTCTAAATTCCCTTTTTCTTTCCTGGGCGTATACCGAGAAGAAACCGCCAGAACCTATGCCAGAACCTATGCCGATCGAATATCCCGTAACCTCTCAAGAAATCCAGTACCGCCAGCATCAAGTGCCGAAGATCAGTGGCAACACTGCCAACAAGCCATCAGAGATGCCGCAACTGATGTGCTAGGTTTCACCAGACCACCACCACGAAACCTCTGGTTTGATGACGAATGGCAGCCAAACAAGAGGCATATAAAGCGACGCTGCAAAGAAAGACGAGAGCTGCTCGCGAGCTCTACGAGCAGAAAAGACGGGAAGAACACCGGCTTCTCCAAAAGAAAAAGAGAGAGCATGAGAAGCGCGCGATCGAAGATATTGAGAGATGCTACTCCAGGAGCAACGTGCGGAAGTTTTACCAACAGGTAAAAAGAACATGCTAAGGAAAAAAATCCCGCACAGAAGCCTGTAGAGATAGGAATGGAAACCTCGTAGTAGAGTCACAGTCGGTGCTGAGTACATGGAAGGACCATTTCTGCAGACTGTTAAACGGCGATGAAGGCCAAAATCCCGCTGTCAGGCAGAATGAACCATTCAACATGGATGATGACAGACAAAACTTCCGTCCACCTGACCAAAATGAAGTAAGGATAGCAATATCTAAACTAAAAAAACAACAAAGCTGCTGGACCCGACGGATTAACCGCCGAACTTTTTAAAGCGGCCGGAGATGACCTGGTGGAGTGCATACACCAACTCATCTCTAAAGTTTGGTCAGAAGAAAGTATGCCTGATGAATAGAACCTCAGCATCGTTTGCCCGATCCACAAGAAAGGTGACCCTCTAAACTGCGCCAACTATAGAGGAATAAGTCTCCTGAATATCGCCTACAAGATCCTCTCTGCCGTACTATGTGAACGCCTGAAACCTTCCGTCAGCAACCTGATTCGCCCCTATCAGTGCGGTTTCAGACCAGGAAAGTCCACAATCGATCAAATGTTCACGCTACGGCAGATCCTGGAAATGACCCAAGAATTCCAAATCGATACCCACCACCTCTTTATCGATTTTAAGGCCGCGTACGATAGCATTTATAGAGACGAGCTATACAGAGCCATGTCAGGTTTTGGCATTCCCACAAAACTCTCGAATGCCTCTCTCGCTGCTCCGTCAAGGTTGGTTCTGACCTCACAGAAGCTTTTGACGTCAAAAAAGGATTCCGACAAGGTGATGCGCTATCGTGCGATTTCTTCAACTTAATACTTGAAAAAATTATAAGAAACTCGCAAGTCAATTGTAGTGGGACAATTTTTTTCAAGTCTGTGCAATTGCTAGCATACGCTGACGACATAGACATCATTGGCAGAACTCGGCGAGCTGTCACTGGAACGTTTGCTAGCATTGAAGCTGAAGCGGCTAAGATGGGACTAGCAGTCAATGAGGCCAAAACGAAGTACCTGCTGTCCACAAAAAGGGACACACAACACCGGCGGATTGGACAAAACATCACAATAGACAGGTACAACTTTAAGGTAGTTAGGGACTTTGTGTACCTCGGATCCGCTATAACATCTGACAACAACATCTCGTCAGAAATAAAGCGAAGTATTACTCTTGCCAATCGCTGTTTCTATGGGCTAGGAAGGCAATTGAGTAGCAAAGCCCTCTCTCGAAAGACAAAGGAGACTCTGTATAAGACCCTAATCATCCCAGTCCTGCTCTATGGCGCCGAGGCATGGACTCTATCTAAAGCGGATGAAGATATCCTTAGTCGTTTCGAGCGTAAGATTCTTCGGCAGATTTTTGGCCCTATCTGCGTTAACGGGCTTTGGAGGAGAAGGTTCAACCAAGAACTATACGAGCTGTACAGCGACATTGACCTGGTCAAAAAAATACGCATATCACGTTTAAGATGGCTAGGTCATGTAGAGCGAATGGACAAAAAGGCTCCGGCTCGCAGGATCTTCGATTCCATCCCAGAGGGTAGACGCAGTCAAGGAAGACCTCGCCCTAGGTGGCGCGCTCAAGTGGAGGACGACCTCAACCAACTTGGAGTGCAAAACTGGAGGCAGCTAGCCAAAGACCGAGTTGGCTGGAGAGGCATGTTGGTTGAGGCCCAGGTTCGTCCCGAACTGTAGCGCCACCTAAGTAAGTAAGTAAGTAAGTATACTCTTAAGAAATTCAACCTCCTTAAATTTCTTGAAGAAGGTGTGGTTGAGGTATGTAACATCATACTTTTTTGGACTTTTTCTAGCTTCTTGGCAAATTCCATAATATTCTGCAGGAACATTCACACTTTTCTCCCTTAAATGTCTTTCGATTGTTGAATGCATCGAGTCTGCTTCCAACCTCCAAATATTTTTGTTCAATTATTACATTTTCGATTTTCCTTAATTGCAACATTCAAAAGAGCGTTGGAAACGGTGACATTTCGATTTTGGTAGGTACATCCGTCGCTATATAAAATGATTTTGCTCGTGTTTGTTACATTTTGCCGATCAATGGTAGGAAGCACTTTTTCTACGATAAATCGAGAAATAATCGTGGCAAACTCCTCAGCATTGACCCCACCCTCAGTTTCATTCCAGATGTAGCAGAAACCATCTTTATTCACTATGTTATAAAAACATAAGTTGTGAGCACATAACTTAGTCTTATAATATAAGCTAGAAACTTTTGACTTTGGAGCCATTAGAACAGCTTGCAAATCCATAGTAAAAACGAGACTTTAATTTTCCTTGTCTTTCTGCTTTTCCTCCCGTGCTTCTTGCTTTTTAATTATATGTAAAAAGTATTCGCTTTCAGATACGTGTCCAGCTTTATACGCGGAACGTTATACGTTTCGGATGAAACAAAGCAATGTTGTTCGCATCAATTAATTTATTGAAAGTTGACGAAGAAAGTGCTGTGCCATTTCTCAGTTTGCACCAATTATCTACATAAAATCTGTAAAGACTTTGTTTAGATTGCCATTCCGGTAAGAGATATTTTTTTTTGAGGAAGCTCTGCAGTAATGTAATTCCATAGTCGGAAGAGACTTTATAAATTCAATCAGTGCCTGATTTTCTTTTTCGAAAGGTTTCACTTTTACAGCCTCAATAGTTTTATTTTGCGACCCTTGTTTCCTTTTCCAGTTCAGCACTGTCATTCTGCCTATGCAAAAGGTATTCAGAAACATTATCCGACATACGCGTATATTGTTATCATTCAAACTTAAATAATATAGAATAGATTGAGACCTTCTAGAAATATCTAACGGGTGATTTTTTTGAGGTTAGGATTTTCATGCATTAGAATTTGACAGATCACGCGGGATTTCAGACATGGTGTCAAAGAGAAAGATGTTCAGTATGCTTTGACATTTCATCATGAATAGACTTACTAACGAGCAATGCTTGCAAATCATTGAATTTTATTACCAAAATCAGTGTTTGGTTCGAAATGTGTTTCGCGCTTTACGTCCGATTTATGGTCTACATAATCGACCAAGTGAGCAAACAATTAATGCGATTGTGACCAAGTTTCGCACTCAGTTTACTTTATTGGACATTAAACCAACCACACGAATGCGTACAGTGCGTACAGAAGAGAATATTGCGTCTGTTTCTGAGAGTGTTGCTGAAGACCGTGAAATGTCGATTCGTCGCCGTTCGCAGCAATTGGGTTTGTGTTATTCGACCACATGGAAGATTTTACGCAAAGATCTTGGTGTAAAACCGTATAAAATACAGCTCGTGCAAGAACTGAAGCCGAACGATCTGCCACAACGTCGAATTTTCAGTGAATGGGCCCTAGAAAAGTTGGCAGAAAATTCGCTTTTTCATCGACAAATTTTGTTCAGCGATGAGGCTCATTTCTGGTTGAATGGCTACGTAAATAAGCAAAATTGCCGCATTTGGAGTGAAGAGCAACCAGAAGCCGTTCAAGAACTGCCCATGCATCCCGAAAAATGCACTGTTTGGTGTGGTTTGTACGCTGGTGGAATCATTGGACCGTATTTTTTCAAAGATGCTGTTGGACGCAACGTTACGGTGAATGGCGATCGCTATCGTTCGATGCTAACAAACTTTTTGTTGCCAAAAATGGAAGAACTGAACTTGGTTGACATGTGGTTTCAACAAGATGGCGCTACATGCCACACAGCTCGCGATTCTATGGCCATTTTGAGGGAAAACTTCGGAGAACAATTCATCTCAAGAAATGGACCGGTAAGTTGGCCACCAAGATCATGCGATTTGACGCCTTTAGATTATTTTTTGTGGGGCTACGTCAAGTCTAAAGTCTACAGAAATAAGCCAGCAACTATTCCAGCTTTGGAAGACAACATTTCCGAAGAAATTCGGGCTATTCCGGCCGAAATGCTCGAAAAAGTTGCCCAAAATTGGACTTTCCTAAGACGCAGCCGCGGTCAATATTTAAATGAAATTATCTTCAAAAAGTAAATGTCATGGATCAATCTAACGTTTTTAATAAAGAACCGATGAGATTTTGCAAATTTTATGCGTTTTTTTTTTTTTAAAAGTTCTCAAGCTCTTAAAAAATCACCCGTTATATACATTCCTGCTTCTTTCATAAATTTCTCATTGAAATTTCGTATAAATCAAGGAAATCTCTTGAAATTACCCATAGAACGTAGCTAAACCATACAAATTGTTATCTACCTCTTTTATAAATTACTAATGAATAAAGTACAATTCAGCGAGTTTCTCTGAGAATTCTCTTTGTAAATGAACCGCCATTGTATATGAACTCTTTGTTCGCCTCTTAAATTCACCGAGTAATCTTTTTCCCTAGAGCCGCTTGGAACGCCACCGTCCACCGGTCGTCATGATAGTACTATAGCAGTCTATATACAATGGGAAATAAACAAAAACCAAACTGATAAAAAACTAAACCATAAAACTAGGCTAAGTGAAAACGTTTTTTTCGAAGCAAGTAATTGAAAATAATTTTAATAAGAATGCTAAAATTGCAAAATGTAAAACAGCTTAATCGAAATAACAAGCCTAAATTTTGATATACAACTTCGAACCGAAAACCATTCTTCCGCCGCTTCATATGTCGCGTCGGTCCTCACCCTAACTTCTATTTTTATCCAAAAACACATACCCTAATTTGTTGGCAATAACAAATAACTGACTTGCCACTGCAACACACTAAGTTGTATGCTAAACGCCAAAGGATACAATGAAATAGGAAAGGAATATTGACACATTGTACAAGAAACGAAACACAGACAAAAAAAAACCAAACTTTTTATTAACACTTGAAGAAATCTGTTTTGACAATAGAAGTCAGTTAGAAGGTTGTTCTGATTCTTTTGTTAAAAAAATACTACGCTTACACGAGTGTAATTCCCATTATAGTGGAATGAATCAGAACAATTGCACAATCGTCTAATCTGTCACGAAGTTTTGGATTTGAATCACAAATATCTTTGTGAGCGTTTCAACAGCTTGAAGTGAATAGATGGTGTTTTTTGATGCCGCAGAGTGTTTACACTTTCATTGATGGCATATTGACTTGTCAAAAAATATTTTAGGCAATAAATTCACACTTGAGTGATTTGTTTCAAATAGAGTTCGGTATGTCATTATAATAATGCGTAACAGTAATAAATTTCACCCCACCAAAGAATTGTATTTAGCCTCCTCAGTGGGATTTTAATGAGTATGAACTGTGGGACTGTGTTAGGATGTGCTTAGTTAAGTTATTAGAGTTCAAGTCTCGTTTGAAATATTGTAATTATGTGTTTAATAGTTATATAGTTAGTTTCATTTAGCCACCATATTTTAATTTGAGGTTTGCTTTCCTTCTCCGCAATAATAGTTTTTTGTAATTACTTGCGATTATAGGAACTATAATACAAGTTATGCATTCGTGCAGATTAAATTTTTTGAGATAACAATCAAACATGACATTACGATGATAGCGAAACATATTTGAGTTACTGGCAAAATTCTGTCCGTCTGTCTGTCTGTACGGATGTAAATAAGTCTTCAAATTTTGACCTTAAGGTTATTTTGACATTCTACAGAGGAGTTTTTTAATATTTTTTTTAGCTCAAAAATTAACGGTACCTGTCATATAACCGTTATGTGAAAGCTTATTTTTCTCGAAAACGGCTAGAATTTTTATTAAAAAAAATCAGTGTACTACTGTAGGTATGCATTATATTTAAGTGAAAAAAAAATTAATATGGTGGGCTAAAAACGGTACCTCCCATAGGACCGGTTTTTTTTTCTTCGACTTTCTCGAAAACTGCAGATCTGATTACAATCAAAATTGATATTCAAGAAGATATAGGTAGCTTGAGTAATTTTGCATTAATTTTTTTTCGAAAACTTTTTTTTTTGTATTTTTAATAATTTTTTTATTTTTTTTTTTTTTTTGAAAAATCAATATTTCGAAAACGGGTAAGTGATTTTTTTTTTAAATTTTGTTTTTAAATGAACGTTATTTTTGTGCTTAAGTTTGTATTCTTACATAATTTTTAATTTTTTTAAAAACGGCTCACACTTTTTTACATTTCCTAAAGAAACAAAATGGTGTTTAAATTATTTCACCCAATACATCTTGACGTACGTGGTACGTTATTCGAATTGTGCTTATTTTAACCTCCCTGCGGTAACCACCGGGTACCTGTCTGTCCATTTGGACATTCCTGCTAAGCTTATAAGCGCGAGTGTTGAACACAGAAAAAATAGCAACACTTTAATGCTCTGCTCTAATGACTGTTCTGATCGATTCGCAGAAGTCTTGCACGACGCCCTAATGAGATACTTCGACGTATTTGGAGATAAGGTCATTGGGACAATTCAATGCAAGTCAGGGCATTGAAATAGAGATGGTGGCGGATGAACCCTTAATGGGCCAACGGCAGCGCTCATATCCCCGAAGTGGATTACTGACTCCGGATTCTCCGGTTCCTTTTGTCCAAGGAATCCAACAAAGGACCTGGCCCTCCAGGTTGGGGGTTGTGCGTTAACAACCCTGCCATGGAAAAAAGAAAAAGTTGCGAAACGACTAATAGCCTCGGAAAAGGACGGATTTACTGTTGACGACCCGGAAAAACGAATTAAGGACAACGACTTTCGGATCTGCACGGTGAATGTTAGAACTCTTAACAGATCACGTGCAGCCAAATAACCAGCGGAGGCCCTAGACTGCTACAGAGCAAGAATTACTGCCATCCAGGAAGAGCGATGGGATGGGAGAATGAAAAACTGTGACGTATACTACGGTGATTGTGCAAGAAGACTACAGCGTTTAGTTGGGTGCGGATTCGTCATAAGTGGTAGACTTAGGCAAGAAGTCTTGGGCTTTCGATACGTAAGTGAGCGACTTGTCACAATCCGTATCAAGGATAAATTCGCCAACATTAGCCTAATATGCGCTCATGCCCCACAGAGGACAAAGATGATGTCACCAAGGATGACTTCTACGAGCTCCTCGACAAAACCTATGAGCAATGCCCTAAATACGACGTTAAGATCGTACTAGGCGATTTTAATGCAAAAATAGGTAAAGAGGAAATATTTGGTAGGACTGTCGGAAAACATAGCCTACACGACACAACGTCTGAAAACGGACTTAGGCTAATTGACTTCGCAGCGGCACATAACGTCACCATTGCAAGCACACGGTTTCCTTATCTCGATATACACAAAGGGACTTGGCGTCAACCAGATTGATCACGTTGCGATCGATGCAAGACACGCCTCCAGTATCTTGGATGTTCGCACCTTCCGAGCAGCTAACATCGATTCGGATCACTACCTTGTTGCAGCAAAAGTAAGAATACGAATAACCCGAACACCACAACAACGGAGTAATACTGTGAGGAAGTATAACGTCGGAAAGCTGCAATCGCAAGAAACCGCCAGAACCTATACCGATCAAATATCCCGTAACCTCTCAAGAAATCCAGTACCGCCAGCATCAAGTGCCGAAGACCAGTGGCAACACTGCCGCAACTGATGTGCTAGGTTTCACCAGACCACCACCACGAAACCTCTGGTTCGATAACCAATGCAGGCAGGCCCATGCAGCCAAACAAGAGGCATATAAAGCCGAGGCATGAACTCTATCTAAAGCGGATGAAGATATCCTTAGTCGTTTCGAGCGTAAGATTCTTCGGAGGATTTTTGGCTCTATCTGCGTTGGAGAAGGTTCAACCAAGAACTATACGAGCTGTACAGCGACATTGACCTGGTCAAAAAAAATACGCATATCACGTTTAAGATGGCTAGGTCATGTAGAACGAATGGACAACAATGCTCAAGCTCGCAGGATCTTCGATTCCATCCCAGAGGATAGACGCAGTCAAGGAAGACCTCGCCTTAGGTGGCGCACTCAAGTGGAGGACGACCTCAACCAACTTAGAGTGCGAAATTGGAGGCAGCTAGCCAAAGACCGAGCTGGTTGGAGAGGCATGTTGGTTGAGGCCCAGGTTCGTCCCCTAAGTACTTTTTTTTCTAATTAAAATTAATTTTTGAATTTTTTTTTGGAAAAATCAATATTTTGAAAACGGGTTGGCGATTTTTTTTTGAATTTTGTTTTTAAATCTAACTTATTTTTGTGCTTATGTTGGCATTCTTGAATAATTTTTTCCAATGAATCCGTTGTTATTTTGACATGTTGAATACAGCAGACAACACAAAATGTAAAACCAACTATCGATGAGTCGATGGGTGAGTTAAGAGTTGTGAGTGTGATTTGGTAGTAACTGGCAAAGAGATTACGAAATATTAAAGTCATATTTATTTGTTTGATAGAGAGGCGAGACCAAAATTCAGCGATATTCATGCTTGAAGATTCTGGGATATTTAGATTTAGATATTCTTTTTCTAACAAATGGTAGAGAATATTTTTTTTTCCTAATTTTGGTAATTTTGCATTTTGACACTTTAATGTGAAACTAAAACAAATAAAGTAGTTTTGGTTTTTGAATTATAGACGAACGCATTTATTTTTTCTTAGTGTAAAACTAATTATTTTTCTAGTATGAAACTAAGAACTCTCTGAGATAATGACAACTCGCTTTCACAAAACGCCATTCTGTAAATAAAACTACTGCTTGGAAACAATAATAACACAATTCCTTAAAGTTCTCAAACTTCATATTAGATTTTAAATTGTACAATGATTTTTTTTTTTAAATAGATTTTTTGAAGTCCCGTGTTTACGTGAATAAGCCCGAGACTCTGGAAGCCCTCAAGAACACGAGTGCGAGGATCTGTCGCCCGAAGTGATGAAAAATGCTATAAAACGAGCCCGTACGACAATCAATTGTGACGGCGCCCATTTGACCGATATCATCTTCTCGACTTGACCAATACAATTCTAAAGGTTCAAATAAACATAATCAAAAAAACAGAATCGAAGTTTTTCATTTAGAAAAAAAAGCCAAACAACATAGGATGGATGACTTCTTTTGGCCCACCCTGTACCTACATATGTATGCGTCTAAGTTGTACCGTGTATTAATTGGAAGGCCATATACATAAATACCAAACAAATGATTAAAAACTAGGTTTGGTTAATTTCAATGTTCTCGAAAATTTGAATACATTGGAATCGTCTAGTTTCCAGTATTAGATTAAGAATTATTCGAAGTAACAAATAATTAGAGCAAATTAATTATATAATATCCAAACAACGAGAAAAAATAATGTTATGTTTATTTTTTTTTTCTAAAATTTTGAGTTTGAAATAAGTTTTTGCAAAAGCTATTACTGGAAATTATATAATTCAAAAACTCTAAGATAGAATAGATCAAAGGATACCGCATTATTGTAAGTGTTGCCGTTATTTTTGTGTTTTTTTTTTATAAAATTGCCCCTCCCGCCTAAACAGGGGGAGATAGGCCCCTCTCCCATAGAAAAAACCCCTTTACAGAATCATGTTATCATTGTGTCGATCCTAAGCTCGTAGAGGACGGACGTCGAGGTGCGCGCACAAATAATTAAACAAAAGCCAAAAAAATAATTATTGCGCTTTGTTATCGCGAGTGCTTTAAAAAAAATAATAATATTCACTCGCGTCGTAGGATGAACGATAAAGATGCCCACTCGCGCTGAGGGAGAAAAAAAAATAAATAAAACGCATTCGCATAACAAATTGTTCTCTAATCTGTCCCAAAACCTTTGTGCTTAACTGCCTCTTTCTTATCTACTGTAGGCATCGTATGACCATACAATGCTTGCGGTAAATAGATAAGGGCATCTGAATTTGTCTTATTGTGCTGAATGTTTAGATTGATTTATTATAAACAGGCTGTCTTATGGGCATAACACCTAAGACAGTTTGATTATTACAGAAGTTAATTTGGATTTTCACTGCGCAGTTCGACTTAATCAGAGTTGTGTTTTGTATGTAAGTATTTTTAAATGGTAAGTGATTTTTGTGTCGTGTATTCAAATGTTCGTGGTTTAAGAAAGAATTTCTTTCACGTGTACGTCTACACTGTTCAACACAGGCCAGCTGTTTTGGCATTAAGTGAAACCCAGGTTGGAGTAAATACTGATTTATCAGAATTTGCTCTACATGGGTATAGCTTGGTGCCATTACTCTTTTCTCATCATGGTCTCGTGGTCTATGTTAGGAATGATATTGCTTGCCAGAGCCTTCCCCAATATGGGCAATGTTCCAACACGGACTTTAACTTCTTATGGCTCAAATTCACTGTCCGCAAGCATGTCATTCATTATTGTTTTATTTACAGGAGTCCAAATCTTGACAGTAATTCGACTTGTAACGAGTTTGATGCACTGTCTGATTCCATCTCGAAAATTGTTTCCCTTTGTCCTCGCACTGAAATCGTTATTGCGGGCGATTTCAATGTACACAATTTCAACTGGCTCCGCTATTCTGGTCAGACAACACCCGAAGGAAGGTATGTCGAGCTCTTTGCCGGGTTACATCACCTTACTCAACTGATCGATGTGCCAACGCGTATACCCGATGTTGCTGGGCAAGCCGCCCATACTCTTGACTTGTTTCTTACTTCTCACCCTGATAAATATACCATTAGTGTAACTTCTCCATTTGGCACTTCAGACCATTGTATCATTTCAGCTAATTTCTCATCCCCCACCCATCCAGTTAAAGAAAAACTTCCCACCAGGTCCGTTTGGCAATACGAGAAAGCCAACTGGGACGGCCTGAATAACTTTTTCCGAAACTTTAACTGGTCACTATGCTTCCTCGATAGTGACATTGATGCCAGTTCTGAAATGATCACAAATGTGATTCTTCTAGGGATGCGTGCTTTTATTCCTAACAGAGTAAAAAGCATCAAACCTAAAGAAAAGTCTTCGTTTAATTCTGAGTGTAAAGAAGCTATCAGGCTCAAAGAAGTAAGTTTCCGATCTTACAAAGCCAACCCTACAGAGGAAAATCGGAAAAAGCACAAGCAAGCAAGGAACTCATGCAACTCCGTCATTGAAAGAACCAAATTTTTGCATGACCAAAAATTACGGCAAAAAATTCTGCAGTGTCCCAAAGGCAGTAAAAATTTTTGGTCATTTGTAAAAAATATAAAAAACTCCTCGACATCTTCGGTTCCAACGCTCATCGACAATAACAAACCAATTGTTTACTTTTCAGAGAAGGCAAACTTGCTCGCCGCCCATTTCGCTGCCAGCTCCAGGCTGCCTCAAAGCAACGTTGCCCCTCCTGTACTTGAGAATGTAAATTTTTCCATGGGACAGATTTTTTTCCGCACTCGTACAGTAGCAAGAGTTCTCAAAGATCTCGATATACACAAATCCGCTTGCCCGGATGATAAACCCCCGATTCTTCTAAAGAGGTGTTCTTCCACACTGGCAAAGCCACAGCGTAAGCTTTTTCATCGCTCCTACTCTTCTGGAATCTTTCCTAGAAGATGGAAAACAGCATTTGTCCAGCCTGTCCCTAAGAAAGGTGACCCATCCTCCCCCTCCTCCTACCGACCCATAGCACTGACATCCCTTCTTTCTAAGGTCATGAAAACACTGATTAACCGTCAGCTTAAGGAATATCACGAAGATCGAAAGCTTCTCCATGACCGTCAGTACGGCTTCCGCAGCAACCGTTCCACTGGTGATCTGATGGCATATCTCACCGAACAGTGGAACAAATCTTTACATCGCTTTGGTGAAAGTAAAATTATTGCTCTTGATATCTCCAAGGCATTTGACAGAGTTTGGCATGAAGCTCTTTTATCGAAAATGCGTGCTTTTGGGATCGATGATACACTTGTTCGTTGGATTAGAAGCTATCTTCTGGACCGTTCAATACAAGTTGTATTGGACGGATTCAAGTCTGATTCGCACAAAATAAATGCTGGTGTGCCCCAGGGCTCTGTTCTGTCTCCGACACTTTTCCTCATTTTTATAAATGATCTTCTGTATGTTACTTCTAATCCACTTAACTGTTTTGCTGACGACTCTACCCTCAGCTTTTCATATTCGTTCGATAATTCACGTCCTTCGCCTTCGGATGTACAATTGCAACGGTACCATATGTCAAGCTCATTAAACTCCGAGTTATACAGCATTGTCAAATGGGGTAATAGAAATCGTGTGGAGTTTAATGCTTCGAAAACTCTTGAGCCCAATTTCGGACGTACCGTGAAATATAGGGATTCTTTTTTTAGCCGAACGACACGAATTTGGAATAGTTTACCCGGCGGGATTTTCCCTTGCCATTTTGATCTACAAACATTCAAAACCAATGTTAATCGCACCTCCTATCTCTCCCCTCCCTATCTTCGTAATGCCCGCGCAGTGTGTTCTACATTAAAAGGGAAACACATAATTCCTTGTGGCGCCACAGTAATCGTACTCTTGCCCTCTCTTTTATTCAAAAATTTAATTCACAAATGACTTTTGTTGTTCTTTCTTGTTGCAAACCATTGTTCAAAAACCAAAACCCTTCATAGAGCTTAAGCTTTCGTCCTGAACAGTAAACAGATAACTGTGACCACGGAAGCTACATATTTTTTACAAACAATATTAGTCTAGCAAATTAAAGCAAGCATCACATCCTTACGGTGGTAACGGAGCAGGGGATTATTTTTCTTTATTGATATAACAAAACGACTTCAAATTGCTAATGTCTCGCGCCAATGCCGCTTTGATGCTTTTGCCTCTTTCAGAATAACTGCCTAACTGGTTATGATGATGTGATGGGCAAATTTCCCAAGAGGCCTTGACTAAGCCTTTGGCGAAATCCTCTAAACGGATTTAAGCCCGAAATTGTGGGAGCATCAAAAACCACACAACTGTTCTATAGACATCACCGCATACATATAAATGACGAAAACCTTAAACGGAAGATGTCTGCCCTATGCGGCCTTCCAATCGCATTTATAGGTCTTTTACCTAGCATTCAATAAAAAAAATATATCATCTTCCTATAGTTTCATATTTTAATGCGTTTGGCTTGCTGCTCCTGCTGCTGGTGTATCCTTTGTCGTTGGCTGTGGTATGTTCTTTTTTTTTTATCAAAACTCCCTGTTGGTGTGCTTGTTTAGCTTCTAAGCGCGTGTTATATGGCTTTCTACAGAAGTTGTCGGCAAAAATAAGGGGATTAAGGGATTAAAGTAAATTAAATATCTTTTCCTTCGCTATAGTAAATAATCATAATAATTAGAGGTACATATATACATACATATAACAAAAACTAATAGGGGTGGTAATTGTCCCAGTGGGATATACCTAGATACATATATAGTTGAGAAGATAATAAAGTTGTTGTTGATGAGGTATGGAGGTATGGTTGAAATTTTCCACCTAGATATATACCAAGAAACACCATGTGGAGAGGGCTTAAAGTCTTAAATGATTTTGTAAAATTGGTTGCAGTCCCATTTGTATGGTAATATAATTTGAAGTTAATTTTAGGCAAAACAACTTGAAAAAATATCTATTTCAGTAGATACTTAATCTTTGAACTCACAGATAACTCTAGCATTTGTCCAGCCTGTCCATAAGAATGGTGACCCATCTTCCCCCTCCTCCTAACGACCAATAGCACTAATATCCCTTCTTTCTAAGGTCATGGAAACGCTGATTAACCGTCAGCTTAAGGAATATCTCGAAGATTGAAAGCTTGCTGGCTTCCGCAGCAACCGTTCCACGGTGGATCTGATGGCATATGTAACCTGAACAGTGGAACAAATCTTTACAGCGCTTTGGTGAAAGTAAGATTATTGCTCTTGATATCTCCAAGGCATTTAATAGAGTTTGGCATGAAGCTCTCTTATCGAAAATGCGTGCTTTTGGTCAAGTCAAGTCATTTTTTTACATTAAATTAATTTTAATACATGATAAATGAAGGTTTTTTGTCATAGTTTTCCTTCAACTGTTCTTCTTATTTAAATGCCTTCCTAATTTATTACAATTTTTTCAGTTGTAAGATATAATATATATATCAAATCTCTGAGCAGGCTGCGTTTTGTAAAATGATTGTAAAGCCTTAATCTATGAAACAATAAAAGTATCTATCTATCTGAATAGTTAAAAAATCGTTTGGCAGAATACCAAGAAATTGATAGTCGTTTTAGTTTTCTTTGTCAGTCTGATGAGTTGACGAAAAAATGCAAAGAATTCGCAGAATTTTATTAAGAAGACATCATTGCACATGAGCTTAAAACCCAATGTTTTCATTTAAGAGAATAATTAAAAAATATAGCAAAAGAATCAGCGGATTTAAGTATCTCAAAATAACATAGCCTAATAAAGTCTGACAAATTAGAAGAAACTTATCCAAATGTTGAAGTTGCTACAAGAATATTCCTTTGCTTGATGGTTACTAATTGCGGTGGAGAGCGCTCACAGCTAAAGAGAATAAAAAAAAAGAAAAAAAAAGATATATGACGCCGTCGTAAAATGCATCTCAGGTTTGGGGAGCAGAGGAATATGATATGATAGATCAATTCCAAAGAAATTTTTTGAAAAAACTCTTCAACTTACCTCGAGACACACCAAGCTATGCAATCTATCTAGAAAGAGGAATACCTAAACTCCTTACAAGTACACTTAAGGCACAAGTTGATTACATTGTCAAGACGTTATCATATGAGGACTCCAGAATTGCTAGAAAGATGATCTTGTACGAATTAAGAAACAAAGACTGGTGGGTTGCTAAGTGGCAAAGTTACGGAAATACCTATGGTGAAACACTGCTTATTGATTCAAACAGCACAAATAATCTAAGAGAACAGTTGTACCGAATTATTCAGAAAAATGAGGACTCTGCACGTGAAACATTTGCCGAAAAAGCTCGAGAATCAGGAGGTTGATTACTATACTCGCAACTTAACTACAACCTCATTGAAAGAAACTATTTTCACGATTTTCATTTAACTAACGGGTGATTTTTTTGAGGTTAGGATTTTCATGCATTAGTATTTGACAGATCACGCGGGATTTCAGACATGGTGTCAAAGAGAAAGATGCTCAGTATGCTTTGACATTTCATCACGAATAGACTTACTAACGAGCAATGCTTGCAAATCATTGAATTTTATTACCAAAATCAGTGTTCGGTTCGAAATGTGTTTCGCGCTTTACGTCCGATTTATGGTCTACATAATCGACCAAGTGAGCAAACAATTAATGCGATTGTGACCAAGTTTCGCACTCAGTTTACTTTATTGGACATTAAACCAACCACACGAATGCGTACAGTGCGTACAGAAGAGAATATTGCGTCTGTTTCTGAGAGTGTTGCTGAAGACCGTGAAATGTCGATTGGTCGCCGTTCGCAGCAATTGGGTTTGTGTTATTCGACCACATGGAAGATTTTACGCAAAGATCTTGGTGTAAAACCGTATAAAATACAGCTCGTGCAAGAACTGAAGCCGAACGATCTGCCACAACGTCGAATTTTCAGTGAATGGGCCCTAGAAAAGTTGGCAGAAAATCCGCTTTTTTATCGACAAATTTTGTTCAGCGATGAGGCTCATTTCTGGTTGAATGGCTACGTAAATAAGCAAAATTGCCGCATTTGGAGTGAAGAGCAACCAGAAGCCGTTCAAGAACTGCCCATGCATCCCGAAAAATGCACTGTTTGGTGTGGTTTGTACGCTGGTGGAATCATTGGACCGTATTTTTTCAAAGATGCTGTTGGACGCAACGTTACGGTGAATGGCGATCGCTATCGTTCGATGCTAACAAACTTTTTGTTGCCAAAAATGGAAGAACTGAACTTGGTTGACATGTGGTTTCAACAAGATGGCGCTACATGCCACACAGCTCGCGATTCTATGGCCATTTTGAGGGAAAACTTCGGAGAACAATTCATCTCAAGAAATGGACCGGTAAGTTGGCCACCAAGATCATGCGATTTGACGCCTTTAGATTATTTTTTGTGGGGCTACGTCAAGTCTAAAGTCTACAGAAATAAGCCAGCAACTATTCCAGCTTTGGAAGACAACATTTCCGAAGAAATTCGGGCTATTCCGGCCGAAATGCTCGAAAAAGTTGCCCAAAATTGGACTTTCCGAATGGACCACCTAAGACGCAGCCGCGGTCAACATTTAAATGAAATTATCTTCAAAAAGTAAATGCCATGGACCAATCTAACGTTTCAAATAAAGAACCGATGAGATTTTGCAAATTTTATGCGTTTTTTTTTAAGCTCTTAAAAAATCACCCGTTACAAGGACATTTCTTTAACTTTTAAACCAAGATGTGAATTCCCTATAATGGAAGCTTTAACCAGTTTTGCACGTTATGCAACCTTCAATCAAAAGAGGACTGCTTCCACTTCTTAGGTATTTGTCCAATATTCCAAACATACAGACTCTTCTTCTTTGGCAAAAAGATCCTGTCTTTGCAAGACACCCTAAAAATTCTTAACGAGTGCGACTGGAAAACCCTAAGTAAATATTTAAAAGCAATCTTCAAGTATAGAATGATGTTATTGACTGAATATGTTTGATTTTTAGTGTTTTTTGTTTTCTTATTATTGAATATTTTACTTTGTAAACACATTTGTTTATATTTATAATTGCTAACCAGGCTGACGGCTAAGCCATAGCTTCGAAATTCTTAAATTATGTAAAATTGAAAACTTATTATAAATAAATGAATTTGAAAAATGAAAAAAAAAAATGAAAATGAGAATAAAAAATGAATTGCGAACAACAATTATTGGATTTATCAATTATTTGCAAAGAAAGTGATGTCCTTCAAAATATTGACTTTGAGGATATAATAAAAGATTTCGCTCAACGAAAATCCCGGAAGAAACCATTAGTCTAATCGTACCCTATTTAAACCAGCAGCATACTTATATAGTTAATATAAAACCTATGTATATTTTATTTGTATCAATCGACCATAATAAATATAAGATCATAGCATTCACTTTATTTACTTTCCAAAAGGGCCTCAAATTTTTGTGTGCCCAAGGGCCCCGGCATGGCCTAAGACGGCCCTGAATATATGCTTTATAAACCCAATCTACATTAAGTCCACCTTTATAACTTTTTTCACCGAATTAACCTCAAACCATATGATGCATAAAATGTAACCATTATTAACAAGAAGAGCGCAACACAATAAGTCTCTCATTGCAGCGTCACTTTTCCAAACCGTCCTTAGAAATAAACCGCCTTAACAATTAAAAAAAAAAATAATTGATATTTGAAACTCCGCGCTAAAATAACAAAAACTGTTCGAATCACATGCATCACATTTTTTCAACAAAAAACATTGGAATTTTATGAGAATTTAATATTTGTATTGGACATTTGATTCATTATTCTTAAGGCATAATGATTAAACGAAGTTACCCTAAGTTCACAAATGTTATTTCCTTTTTTCTTATAGAAAATTCATTTTAAGGAGATACAATCATTGGTAAGCTCATTTCCTATTTACCATGGTTATTTATTCTTGGTTACCTTCAGGTGGGCAAAATAAAACATTCACTTTGCAAAACAAAAAATATAAAGAAAACGAAAACCACAATAGATACGAATACCTTTTATATACATCTGAAAGACGAGTCCACAGAAATGCAGAGATTCATTTAATATTTTTGCGATTAACTTCAGATTTCAGGAAGAAGATTAGAGTTGCAGTGTAGATTCTTTTGAGTGCGGAAAATACCTAGTTCTAAACATTTTGATGGATTTCATAATCAAGATTAACATGTCAAGAAAAGTAAAACTTCAACATTTCTGGTTTCGCTTGGTGTATGGGAATTAAGATTTAAGTGAGCACTAACAAATGCTTACATAAAATTTGAAACAACCTGACTTCCTAATAGCTTATTGTGAATAGGATTTGCAATTAAAAGATTAGTTCAAAATAGAAAATGTAATCATAATTCGTAGGGGGAAGTGGTCACCCTTCGTACAGTTTTTACTTTTTATTTTTTAGTTATTTATTTACTCACTGCAGCTTCGAGTTAATGCACTGTATCTATAAAATATATATTATTACACTTTACGAAAAAAAATTACACTGCTAAGTCAAAGGCTTAAATAGTTATAGCCATTTTAATGGGATAAGATTTTTGTACGAATCCTCCCCACCCGTGGGGTACCTTCGTACAGCACATGGGGCACATTCGTACGACGTGGGAGGATTCATACAGGATATTTAAAAAGTTAATTTGGCTTCCTTTTTATTTGTCAAATACCAAATACCGTGTTTAAAACATTAACATACTTATTATTGATTCAACTTGACCCATTGTAACCTCTAATTCTGCTTAAAAAAA
The DNA here is from genome assembly GCA_963971375.1 of Platycheirus rosarum. Lineage (NCBI taxonomy): Eukaryota > Metazoa > Arthropoda > Insecta > Diptera > Syrphidae > Platycheirus > Platycheirus rosarum. Next base: position 7,578,881 of record OZ020511.1, on the reverse strand, counting down.
AAAAGAACTCAAAGTTTGTTTATATTATGAAAGTATGAGATCTTTATTTTTTTTAAGTATAGGTAATTCATTTTGACTCATTTAAATAGTGGGGGGATTGTGTTTCCGCTTGCAGAAATAATGGCGCCAAAAGTTACCAGTTCGCCCCTCTCAGCGGAGACAATCTGCCCTACTTGCCTTAGTGTTTTTGGTGCCAAAACTTTGGGTGTTTCCAGGACAGTTGACACCCCTGTCTCGTCAAAGTTGAAAATTCTGTCCGAGGAAAAATTATGTCGTGCAAGAACTTCAGCCAAGTTCTTATAAAACTCTGCAACAGCCGTTTTATTAAATGCGAATGAACGTGCAATACTTGTGTTCTCAGGCTTTCGCAAGCTAAGATTAGGATTCCGTTCTCTATATTTGCGTAACCAATCTAGACCAGCCATTTGGTTGTCATCCCATTTCATTGGGTATTTCAAATTTAAGGCTTTTGCATATTCAAATGCGAGTTTCCGAATTTGTTGCGTTGTGACTCCGTAATGCATTTTGCAGCAATTAATAATATACTCATTTAAATGCTCTTCCTCTTGCAATGAAAATACTTGTAGGCTTGTAAACTTAGAGTGAAAATTTCGTGAAGGTTTATCATCAGAAAGGGCTTTTCTATATTTCTGCACTCTGCTTTGCAATGTTGATTTTTTAAGGTTGTATTTTAATGCCGCTTTTCTAAAAGACAAAGTCCTTTCCACTACTTCGTTAACTGCTAATTTAACGGATGCCTCGTCAACTTCTTCGTTTCGTTCACCTTTTTTCTTATATGTTCGCACCATGATTCTGAAAGAAATTATTACTTATATAAAATACCAACCTCAATTTACTTTAGAATGCGAAAAACTTATTTTAAAGGATTAAATTTCATTAAAAAAATGTAATTTCGTGATTAGATTGTAACCTGCTCAAAAAAATGTTATGGGGAGCATTCGTACGCATATGAATGTGCCCCATGTTTGACTGTACGAATGCTCCCCAACCTGTACACAATACACAAAATCCGATTTCTCAAAAAACTGTAATGAGATTTTGCAGTATTTATAATTAAAACACAAATTTAACACTTTTATCAACAATTCTTCATCACTATTTAGCCAAAAAACATACAAAACTTACTCACAATATTATATCAAACGTACACAAAAAAATTACTCAGAGCACTGATAAACATTAAACGTCTTGTCGCGACCGCATCTGTTGCACTTATGATTTAAAATTTATTCAGCAGCTCGGCGCCTACTATGTATATGCACATTAGTAAGCACATGTTTGAATACCGTTTAGTTTTAATTTTATGCTCACTGTACGAACGGTGACCACTTCCCCCTAAATATGTATTATAGGTACGGGGAACATACTCTACATATCACTTTTTTGTTTACTCTTTTCAGCAGCTGTGCGAACGTTTACAAGCCTGATGATGATAAAATTGCTCCACTCAATAGTGTTGTGCAGCTCCAGGTCCATGAGAAAATTCATAAATCTCCAGTCGTTGTCGATGCTTGATTCGTCATTGTGTAAACTTTTTTACTTTCGAGGGTTTTTGTCTAACTAAGACCTTGTGTACATGATTCTTTTTTTCGGTTGTTTCTTCATTCTTTCTTTTTGACAATTGGGTAAGGGGTGTAGAAAAGTAGGGGCAATGAAGCAACGAATGGAAGAATGAAAATTTTAAGATTTTTTGTGGTTGAGCTTTGACGTTTCTCGTTTGAGAAAGAAAATGCTATGCACGGACTTAAAATAAGAACTTTTAAAATTGAAAACAATTCCCAATCATGTTTTTTAGTGGTAATGGATGGTTTTTAATAGTTTTTTTTTTAGAATTTTGAAAACTTCTTTAGAATAAAACAGCACAGTTTGTAGGAAAGTATTGTTTATATTCAGGGTATTCCAAATCAGTGTACACACCAAAGTACGTGCCTGTCCAAAAAAAGAATGAAGAAACAACCGAAAAAAGGAATCATGTAAACAAGGTCTAACTCCCACTGAGAGAAAGTGGTAATCATTCGGTAATTTCATCAATGGCGATGATAAATAAATTGCACGACTGGATGTAGAATAAAATTTAAGAAAATTAAATTGAACATCAAAGCATTTATTCGATTTTTGTGAATTTTAATTGTTCGATTAAAGTACGTTAGATTGTATTGGGTGAAATAATTTAAACGCAATTTTATTTCTTTAGGGAATGTAAACAAGTGTGATTTTTTTTTCAAAATTGTAGGAACTGTTTTTAAATAAAACGGTTTTTTTTAAACAACTTTTTAAAAAATAAAAAAAATAATTCAAGAATACAAGTTTAAGCACAAAAATAACGTTCATTTAAAAACAAAATTTACAAAAGAATTCACTTGCCCGTTTTCAAAATACTGATTTTTCCAAAAAAAAATTAAAAAAATTATTAAAAATACGAAATAAAAGTTTTCGAAAAAAAATTAATGCAAAATTACTAAGGCTACCTACATCTTCTTGAATATCAATTTTGATTGAAATCGGATTACCTGTTTTCGAGAAAGTCGAAGAAAAAAACCGGTCCTATGGGAGGTACCGTTTTCTTTCACCAAAAATATAGAATACAAAATAGAGCGTTAAGATTGATAGGAAATAGAACTGCCGCTGAAACAATTGCCCCTCTATAACACCGACGCAATGTTTCATGTCTTTCCTTATTTTTTCGTTTCTTTTAAAAAAAATGTTCACTCGAGGTAGCCAGCTGCATTCCTCCCCTTAAAAGTTTCGCCCGTAATACTCGTCTTGCTAGGAATGCCCATCAGTTCACCCTTGAGCCCAATTTTGGACGTACCGTGAAATATAGGGATTCTTTTTTTAGCCGTACAACACGAATTTGGAATAGTTTACCCGGCGAGATTTTCCCTTGTCATTTCAATATGCAAACATTCAAAACCAATGTTAATCGACACCTCCTATCTCTCCCCTCCCTATCTTCCTAATGCCCGCGCAGTGTGTTACATTAAAAGGGAAACAAATAGTCCCTTGTGCGCGCGTTAATTATAAAAAAAAAAATAATGCATTTATTCTTAATAATGGACGAGATTCACGAACTTAGGTATAATTTTGAAAGTAGTTAAGGCTTAATACATTATATTTTAATGTCCTAAATAATACATCCTGTTGATATAACTATTGCCAGAAAACATAAACTTTAACTAGCCACAATAATGAAAGCTAGGTTTTAATTTTTATCATAAGGCACAATTGAGGCAGTTTGTATTAAGATAAGAAAAAATGAGCACGACTGGGTCGCACGTACTTGCTCTTATGTGCTTAATCATATTGGAAGGCAAGATCTTTGATCGAAACAAGAAACATTTACGTACAAAAGTAACACGTTCTGAACTCAACGGTTTTTAGTAAAAATAGAATAAAAATGGAGCCATCAGACGTCCTGTATAACAACGAATTTATGAAAAAAAAATATTTCGAAAATTGTAGGACGGATAAAATCCTGTTTTTTATTTTTAGTTTTTTGAAAAAAATATTTTTTTTTTCATTTTTGTTTGCAGTTTTTTAAAGTTTATTATTAAATTTAAAAAAAATTTGGATTTTTAAAAATATTGATTTTTCAAGAAAAATTCAAAAATTAATTTTAATTAGAAATAAAAGTTATTTAAAATTTTGATATGCAGAATTATTTTTGTTACTTAGTTCTTCTCAAATATAGAATTTTACTGAAATCCATTCAGCCGTTACCGAGAAGGTCGAAAATTAAAAAAAACCCGTTATATGAAAGGTAGCGTTAATAGACTTTTCCAGTATAATTGGTTCTAATTAGCTGATAGCTACTACCAACAACAAAAAAATCTCAAAAAATTTCATCAAAATCGTTGAAACTGTTTTCGAGAAAAATAAGCTTTTCCTTAACCCTAAGACACTAAGAGGTCCTTAATTTACATTAAATGTTGCAAATATGCCCCATTTTGGAAAAAAACTGATTTTTGTATGATATTAAGTGGATTATATCGTAAACTCGATGGAGCCTAACAAAATAAATTCTATGAATGGATCGCACAAACTTTCTCATATAAGCAGTCACATCATTTAATAAAATTAAAAAAATAAATATTAAGAGAACATCAAATTATTTTTTCGATTTTTGACTTTTAATTGTTCAAAAACATACGTAAAATTATATTGAACGAAATAATTTAGTTGCCATTTTATTACTTTAAGAAATTTTAAAAAAGTGTTAATTTTTTTTAGACAGTTTTCAAATAAAACGAGATTTTTTAAACAATTTAAAAAAAAATGGAAACAAAATATGGAAAATTAAGCACAAAAACAACCTACATTTAAAAACAAAATTAAAAAAAAATCACCTAAACGTTTTCAAAATATTGAGTTCTCAAAACATTTTTTTTTTTTTTAATTATTAAAATATAAAGTTTTTCAAAACGGTTTAATGTGAAATTACTTAGACCACCTTCTTCGTAATCGGATAACCGATTTTCGAGAAAGTCGAAAAAACAGGGCCTATGGCAGATAACGTGTTTAGCCCATCATCCTAAATATTTTTGTCTTCATAACACAACCCACACCTAGAATAATACACAGATTTTGTTCAAAAAAATTTTTGGAGCCGTTTTCGAGAAAAATAAGCTTTCACTTAACGGTTATATGACAGGCGATTATGGGTACTATTATAATCAAAAGTTAGAATTGCACATATTTTAATAAATCTCAATAGTTGGCAATCATACCCTTGGGCGGATTAGCGCATGTTTGTTTTACTTACATACGTTGATCTCAACGGTACAGGTGGATATAACGTGCATAGATAAGAGAAGGCTAGATGCCCCCAAAAGTTTTAATCTCTTTCCTACATTGGTATATGGTAGAAAACCTAACCATCATATTATTGGAGATACCAACACTCTTTGTGAAGATCTAAACATTTAGTTAACTATTGTTAAAATTTTAGATATACATATGTATAGGTAGCTACATATATATGTATGTGCGTATACAATATATATAAAATACCGTCAGGACACACATATGTAGGTATATTAGTTGAAAACCTTCTACCACCTTTTCTGATGCATTTATCGATATACTTTTGCTAGCATTTTTGTAGACAATGGTTGGGGCAATAATTTTGTGAAATACTGTTTTACAAAATATTGAAAATTTTCATCAACTTCTGAAATGTCTGAATGTCAAAAAACGAATAAAAATCCAGTTAAATTGGTCTCTTAACCCCTTTAAGATATATATATATATTGCAAGCCACATCCTTGTTATTTTTATTCCAGCATATTTTATTTCAATTTTAAGACCTTAACCTTGAAGATCAGGCCACTAAAAGTGAAGATATAACCTCAAAACAGCCATCACATCTTCTCTGTTTAATAAATTTCAAAATATAACTGTACACTGAACATCGGTGATAATAGTCAAACTAAGCAGGCAATTTTGAATGTTTTTCTTCTGTTTTGAAATTGTATAGCTCATAGAGTAATGTTTGTCTTCTTATTAATAAAAAAAAATCAAATATATTGATGGAACCAGTCAAAAGTAATTGGCTGATATGTGTTATCTTCTCAATATTTCAGTTTTCTTACATTTAATGTATTCTACTACTCCAATTTGCTTACCAAATATTCAAATCTTTACACTCTATCGTTCCTAAAAATTTCATATTTCTAGATCAATTCCTTAAAAAGATAAAATTCTTTTAGTTGCTTTGTGTGAGAATGCTTATCGAATTTAGCCTTTTGTTGGAGCAACACTTTTCATTTTTACTAATTTAAATATGAAAAGCCTGTAAATGAAAAGTGAGTGCTATCATGCAACGCCAATCAATTACAATTATCAGAAAAAGTGATAAGTAGTTGGTGCAATAGGGCCCAGGTGAAACTATTAACATACCAAACATCCATTGAAGAGAAACTGATCTTCTGATCTGATTAGGAGGACCCCCCTGGATCCGACTCTGTTTTCAATCTACTGTTTTCGTGTTCGCAACAGTATATCGCAAATAAAATTGAGATTTCCAATAGCGCATGTACACCTTTAAGACGTTCGTACAACAGTGCGCACGTTGAAAATCAAAATAAAAAAAAATGGGCACGACTGGGTCGCACGTACCTGCTCTTATGTGCCTAATTACATTGGAAAGCAAGATCTTTGACATTTACGTTGAAAGTAACACAGATTGAACTTATAAAAAACTATCAAAACCACAATACTCAACGGTTTTTAGTAAAAACGAAGTACACCATTACTCGTCTTAAATAACAAAGAATTTATGAGAATTGTATGTATTTCGAAAATTGTAGGACCGGTTTTGACAAAATCCTGTTTTTTATTTTTAGTTTTTTGAAATAAATATTTTTTTTTTCATTTTTGTATGCAGTTTTTTAGAGTTTATTATTAAATTAAAAAAAAATTTGGATTTTTAAAAAATATTGATTAAAAAAAAAAAAAATTCAAAAATTAATTTTAGAATTAGAAAAAAAAATTATTTAAAATTTTGATATGCAGAATTATTAAAACTACTTAGATCTTCTCAAATATAAAATTTGACAGAAATCCAAAGAGCCGTTACCGAGTAAGCCCAAAATAAAAAAAAACAAACGTTATAGTTATAAAAGGTACCGTTAATAGACTTTTCCCGTAAATTTGATTCTAATCAAATGAAAGCCAATACCAACAAAAACAATTCTCAAAATGTTCATTTAAATCGTTGGAGCCGTTTCCCTCTGGGCAATTCCAAAATAATCACACACACCAAGTTTGAAGATGTTCGCTTAAGCCGTTTAGGCTGCAGCTCGTTATACATACTGACAGACAGACATTTTATCTCGATCACCTTTTTTAGACTTCCCTAAGCTCGTAATGTCATGTTTCATTGTTATCTCACTTTTTTTTATATTTACGAATCCTAAACCTGCCTTATAGTCCCCATAATCGCAAGTAATAAAATAAACTGCTGCCTCTGCCTCAGGGATTCACAGTGAAAACAAAATGCTTATATATATTCTTTTTCTTTACAGTAAAGAAGAATAGTGTTGTTGGACTTCTTCCGTTCCCTCTTTTTTCCATTTCATATAATTTTTTTTAATCTTTATGCAGCCATTGTTGCGGTTGGAATAGAGTGTGTTTATTAAGGAGAACACTTATTCACACTTCAAAAATAAAATAAAAAGTTCAAGAAGGCATTCGACACCTATGGATGGATAAGTCGTTATATGCACAACACACCTTAGCTCAGGGAATGGCATAGGCAGGGTGTCAATAATGTAAGGACTGGAGAACATCAAGAGCAAATATCCTTTTGTGTTGTTTTCTTCTTAATATTGTTATTACAATTTGTTTTCTTTCTTGGTTAATGGTTGGGTGTTTTGTTCGTACACTCTTGGGCTGCATAAGGACAAATTAAGGATCATAAGAATCATAAGAGTGTTGAGAGAATAATTGCTTTTATATTGGGATTGGAGTTTTTTTTTTTTTTTTTGTCTGTGGATTTTTAAGTATCCTGGTGAAACCTCTTGAAATTCACTTTGGGTTATTATTCTATTAGAACCAAAGGTATTAGGTTCAATACAAAATTGCAGATTGCGGTAAACAAGAATAGGTAAGGCCAATGTCACTAATTGTCAATTGAGACTATTTGTGCTAATAAAAAAAAATATATATCAGAGTAGAAATACTTAACGTTTTAAAAGGAAGAGGTGTGTGAAATTAATTGGTTTATGAATTCGAATCTTTGTGCGTAAATCTACCGAGTGCAATATGAGATGAGCTGTGATCTAGAATCATTTTTCGGAAGATTGCTCTATTAAGAAAAATATATATATTTTTTTTATGTATTCTGTATATGAAATGAAATGATGCCTATTTGGAAGCCGGCACTCAATTACTTTTTTATTTTGGCTCATTTCAAGTACTTATGTCGAGCCTTTATTAACTTGAAATTTTCTGGTATTTAAAGACATACACAGAGATATTATGCGTATATATGTGTATCGCATTCGCACATTCTGAAAATTGATATATTTTGAACATCAATTTAAATATTCTGTTTTAATCATTTCGAAAAGCACGAGACGTTTAGTTAATTAATTATTAATAAATAGATTTTTGCTTTCAATATTTAGTTTCCTTTTTATTTGATACCTTTAGTTCGACAGTTCTTGAATTTTAATAAAACAATTACTATTACTTCTTATTTGATTTATTTTTATTGCGTTTCATTTTAATTTAAAACTTTCGTCTTTAAAAAATAAAACAATATATTCGTAATACTTATGTAGTACATATGCACTTAGTCAAAAAAAGTCAAAGAATTTTATTATTTATAGTTCTTTAAAATTTAGATTTAAAACAATCGCTACAAAACTATCTGTCTTTTTCTTTTACAAATTACAACCTACAAACATTTCGACTGAGCTTTTTAATGTAGATTGTATACTGTATGGTCGAAATTCTGTTTACAAAATACTGTATGTAGAAAACTCTGTATTTCAAAATGCTGGTTACACAAAGTTCTGTTTGTAGAAATTCAGTTTTTCAAAAAAAAAAAAATTTCCACTTTCTTACATTATCAAAACCAATTTCGTTTAAATACAGAATTTTGAAAACAAAACATCAAAATTAATATGAACAAAAACAACAGCCACAGCTACATGTTCACAATTTTTTTTACTGAACTTTAACCCTAATTATACAGGGTGATTGGTTTAAGGTGCACCAAAAAGCTTGAGCGTGTAGGTGGGGTTAAGACAAGAAAAAAAACGTATTGGATGGGGTCTATTTTATTATTATTATTCTAAAAAAAAAATGACTTAAATCAGAAAAAAAATTATTTAAAAACAACGGTGAATGATACAAAGCCTTGTTATATCTTTTTGGAAAGCCAAAAAACTACTCTCTTATTTTTATATTTAAATTAAGTTGTTTATGTGAACAGTTTTAAAAAAATTAATTTTCAAACTCAAAGTTTAAAAAAAAAAATTTTTTAATTTTTTTAAACTAATTTTTTTTCAAAAATTTATGTATTTAACTATTAATTTTATTTTCAAAATTCAATGCTCTTATGAATTTTTATTCAAAAACAGAAAACCGGATGCCAAAATGTATCTTAGTTTTTGAGAAATCAAGAGAAAAAACTAAAAGCACTTTTTTTTCCAAGAAAAACTGTTTTTTTTTGTTTGTTTTTAGTTTTATTAGCAAAAAATTAAATAAATAATTTTTTTTATAATATTTGTAACATTGAAGCTTATTCAAATGAAAATCAATAATGTTACAAAAAAAATTCGATATGATCCCCATTTTTTAGAAGGCAAAGGTTGTATCTTCTTTGTATGGCTGCAGATAAATCTAACTCTGCCAAATTCTCCTGCAATTTCACTTCAGCTATCTCAATTCGTTGTTTAAGTTGCTCCAAAGATGTAATTTCAACTTCATACATGTAGTTCTTCATGAATACCCAGGCGTAAAAGTACAAAGGAGTTAAGTCCGGTGATCTTGGTGGCCATTCAGTGGGACCTCCCCTTCCTATCCATCGATCGTTGAATTGATTATCCAGCCAATTTCTCACAGCCAGGCTATAGTGTGCTGGAGCTCCATTTTGTTGAAATATCAAATTGTCTGCTATTGCCAAAGGGACACTTTCTAATAAGTCTGGCAAAAGGGTTCTTAGGAATTGCTGATAGGATTCTCCATTTAAGATTGGATTCAAAAAACGTGGTCCAATTACGTTGCGTCCAACAATACCAAGCCACATACATTGCAGCGGAAGCGGTGCTGTGATTTATTTTGTTTTTTACGTGTGGATTGTTTGGACACCAGCTGTGAAAATTGGTAACTCCATCTCTGGTAAACTGCGCTTCATCTGTCCAGACTTTCCGTTTGAAGTGTTTCTTCCCTCAGCAATAGCGTTCTACAAAATTCTGTCCTCAATACCTTATCATTTGATGTCAACTCTTGCACTGGGGTAAAGTGATATGGGTGAAGGTTTTCGGAATGAACCACTGTCCAAACTTTACACTGGGGCAATCCAAGCATAGTTGCTATCCTTCTGGTGCTAAGGGTGGGATTACGTCGTACCAAATCCAAAATTCCGTCCTCTACTATGTCTGCCGATCCAGCAGAAGAACTGTCCCTCCTTCGATACTCCAGCACTCCATGTTCCCGAAGGCGATTGTGAAGTCTTGCAAATATTGAATAGTGGGGACATCTCCTATTGGGGAACCTTTCAGCGTACAATCTTTGTGCTTGCCAACTGGAACCATCCGCTAATCCATAGCAGAAGTGCATATCAGCCAATTCTTGCCGGGAGTAGTTTAAGTTTGCCATTGTTTTGTGTTGACGATTTGTTGCGCAATTTGGAAATAAGTTAAATTCAGAATATCCTTCCATATTTATTTGTGGTTAGGTAAAACATATTTCTTTTTTTAATTAGGTAATTAGTATAAATACCTTTCATTTGGGTAACAGGCAGGCATATTTGCCACGTGCCTCAATTAAGAAGAGGTGAAATCTGGTTAATCCAGTTAATTGTTTTTTTTTTATTATTTGTTTAAAACCGGATGGTATGTAATAAAAAATAAAAAAGGGATAATCCTCTAATTAATAATACCTGAGCAGGTCAAACTTGGGAAAACCAAAAAAAAAAAAAAAAAAAATTTTTGGAAAAAAGTACTTTTAGTTTTTTTTTTTTAATTTCTTAAAAACTAAGATACATTTTGGCATCCGGTTTTTTTGTTTTTGACTAAAAATTAATAAGATCATTGAATTTTGAAAATAAAAATAATAGCTAATTACATAAAATTTTGAAAAAAATTTGTTTAAAACATTTTTTTTTAATTTTGAGTTTGAAAATTATTTTTTTTAAAACCGTTCACTTAAACAACTTAATTTAAAAATAAAATAAGAGAGTAGTTTTTTGGCTTTCCAAAAAGATATAACAAGGCTTTGTATCATTCACCGTTGTTTTTAAATAATTTTTTTTCTGATTTAAGTCAATGTTTTAGAAAATTTCCCCTCCCGCCTAAACGGTGGGAAGTAGACCCCCCCCCCTCCTTAATTACAAAAAAATATCCTTGTTTTGGCACGTGCTAAGCAGTGAAATAATTGTAATAAATCTATTGTTTAGATATTTTATTTACATTTTTCTTGTTATTAATTCAATATGAATATGTTTAGAGCGAGCAGGCATAAGCAAAATTTTGAAAAACGAATTATTACAAATTATATACAGCATTTTGGATAACCATATATTTGGACATACAGAATTATGAAATACAGAATTTTGTACGTACAGTATTTTCCAAAAAAAAAAAAAAAACAGAATTCTGGTCATACAGAATTTTGACCCGCATCCATTATAGACAAATAGTCGTGTTTTTTGGCAAAACAACAACCACCTGCCGATAAAAACATTTTGCTGCCTATAAAAGTAGATGTTGAATTTGGCTGGGGATAGAATATTTGACACAAAAGATTTCATTTACAGTACAATATTTCTGTGTACTTGAAAGACTTCGTGCATTAAGTAGATTATGTTATTATAGGTACTCAATTATGGGAAGTAGGAGAAATCAAAATTACGTTTTTTTTTTTTTTTTTTTTTTTATAATTAACGCGCGCACAAGGGACTATTTGTTTCCCTTTTAATGTAACACACTGCGCGGGCATTACGAAGATAGGGAGGGGAGAGATAGGAGGTGTCGATTAACATTGGTTTTAAATGTTTGCAAATTGAAATGGCAAGGGAAAATCTCGCCGGGTAAACCATTCCAAAGTCGTGTTGTACGGCTAAAAAAAGAATCCCTATATTTCACGGTACGTCCGAAATTGGGCTCAAGGGTGAACTGATGGGCATTCCTAGCAAGACGAGTATTACGGGCGAAACTTTTAAGGGGACGAATGCAGCTGGCTACCTCAAGTGAACATTTTTTATAAAAGAAACGATAAAATAAGGAAAGACATGAAACATTGCGTCGGTGTTCGAGAGGGGCAATTGTTTCAGCGGCAGTTCTATTTCCTATCAATCTTAACGCTCGATTTTGTATTCAATCAAGCAGGTGAAGCGATGTTTGCGAAGCACCTGCCCAGAGGTGGGAGTTATACTCGAGTTTAAGGCGTATAAACGCTTTATAAATTCTAGCCAGATCAGATGGGGAAAAATACTTCTTTCATCGATACGGAAAACCTAAACACTTAGCAGCATTCTTAGCGATCTCAAATATATGGTCGTTCCAACGGAGGTCGTCGTTGACACATATACCGAGTACTGAGAGCTTTTCGGTTTCTTCGATGCAAGTGCCATTCATGGACAATGGCATTGGGGGTATGTTTAGCTTTAACGACAGAAGAGAGCATTGAGTTTTCGAAGCATTAAACTCCACACGATTCCTATTACCCCATTTGACAATGCTGTATAAATCGGAATTTAATGACATATGGTACGTCCGAAGGCGAAGGACGTGAATTATCGAACGAATATGAAAAGCTGAGGGTAGAGTCGTCAGCAAAACAGTTAAGTGGATTAGAAGTAACAGACAGAAGATCATTTATAAAAATCAAGAAAAGAGTCGGAGACAGAACAGAGCCCTGGGACACACCAGCATTTATTTTGTGCGAATCAGACTTGAATCTTGAAGATAGCTTCTAATCCAACGAACAAGAGTATTATCGATCCCAAAAGCACGCATTTTCGATAAGAGAGCTTCATGCCAAACTCTATCAAATGCCTTGGAGATATCAAGAGCAATAATCTTACTTTAACCAAAGCGATGTAAAGATTTGTTCCACTGTTCGGTGCGATATGCCATCAGATCACCAGTGGAACGGTTGCTGCGGAAGCCGTACTGACGGTCATGGAGAAGCTTTCGATCTTCGGGATATTCCTTAAGCTGACGGTTAATCAGTGTTTCCATGACCTTAGAAAGAAGGGATGTCAGTGCTATGGGTCGGTAGGAGGAGGGGGAGGATGGGTCACCTTTCTTAGGGACAGGCTGGACAAATGCTGTTTTCCATCTTCTAGGAAAGATTCCAGAAGAGTAGGAGCGATGGAAAAGCTTACGCAGTGGCTTTGCCAGTGTGGAAGAACACCTCTTCAGAAGAATCGGGGGTATACCATCCGGGCCAGAGGATTTGTGTAAATCGAAATCTTTGAGAACTCTTGCTACTGTACGAGTGCGGAAAAAAAATCTGTCCCATGGAAAAATTTACATTCACAAGTACAGGAGGGGCAACGTTGCTTTGAGGCAGCGTGGAGCTGGCAGCGAAATGGGCGGCGAGCAAGTTTGCCTTCTTTGAAGAGTAAACAATTGGTTTGTTATTGACGATGAGCGTTGGAACCGAAGATGTTGAGGAGTTTTTAATATTTTTTACAAATGACCAAAAATTTTTACTGCCTTTGGGACACTGCAGAATTTTTTGGCGTAATTTTTAGTCATGCAAAAATTTGGTTCTTTCAATAACGGAGTTGCATGAGTTTCTTGCTTGTTTGTGCTTTTTCCGATTTTCCTCTGCAACCCTACAGAGGAAAATCGGAAAAAGCTTTGTAAGAACGGAAACTTACTTCTTTGAGCCTGATAGCTTCTATACACTCAGAATTAAACCAAGACTTTTCTTTAGGCTTGATGCTTTTTACCCTGTTAGGAATAAAAGCACGCATCCCTAGAAAAATCACATTTCATCACTGGCATCAATGTCACTATCGAGGAAGCATAGTGACCAGTTAAAGTTTCGGAAAAAAATATTCAGGCCGTCCCAGTTGGCTTCCTCGTATTGCCAAACGGTCCTGGTGGGTAGTCTTAAGAAAGTCTCGTCGATTTGTACCGTCTTTCCTTCCCCACGGATTGGTATGAGACGCCACAATTTCAGCAATTTCACGGCAATAGTTGTAATAATCAACTATGGTTGATTTCCAAGCTCATGTAAAGTAAATGCAAATTTTAATATTGAGAAGTAATAAATAAAACATAGATTCTATTAATTACCTGAAATACCGTGTTTGTTGGAATCTTGATAATCTACAACCGATGACCATGGAAAAATTTCCAATTTCCACCTTTTTTTGCAGCTTTTAATTGAGCATCTCCAAAACCAGCCAAATTTAAGATTGTGTTTTGTTTCCACTTTCATTGCAACGCAGCAACATGATAGAGAAATTGAATTTTTGGAGGGAATTAGCCCAACTTCCTCCAAAAACGCGATGGTTGGTTGAGATTAAATCCCCGAAAGAACAAAAAATAGAAAAATCAACAAGTTTAGGATGAAGTTTAGCTGCCATTACTGATTTTGTGTTTAGGAAACACTTTATTCGTGCAAAGCTTCAAGAACGTATAACCTTCGTAATGACTTGAACCAAATCTTGTGCATCAGTTTTAAAAATGACAAAAAAAAAATAGAGAAGGAAAGGCTTGAAATTCTACCATCCTTTGAAAAAGAATGGGAGTAATGTCCCGCTCTAGGCCGCGTTATAAGGGATGGAAACCAGTCTTTTGAAAGCAAATGGAAAGATATAAATAGCTTAAAAGCAAGGTTTTGATTTTTTCTCGCATCCGAAGAAAAAAAATAATAAATAAATTTAGGTAATTTTTAGTTTTTTTTTTCTCATTTTTGAAAGCAATAGAAGTTTTTTAAGGACATTTTACTCTTTCTTTTTGGATATTATATATGAATAAATATAGAAAGAAAGCCTTGAAATTCTACCATCCTTTGAAAAAGAAATAATATAATATATATACTTAATCTATCTGGGGACAGCGAACAAAACTGCTGGAATAGCTGATTATATATTAGGTACAACCTAGCTGTTAAGGTAAACTCAAGTAGGTGGTTCATTTAGGTTGAACATTTATCGAGAAATAAATGAATCCCACCAGAACATTTTCATGTAAAATGTTGCCAAGATGCCAGACGAGACCAGTGACATAACTCGCACGGTCAAAAAGTTATCAGATCTCATGTAGAGCCAAGCTTCTAACTCTACACGTCCTAACTCTAACTCTACAAGGCGTAACTTCATAAGCTCTACACCTTGCTCAAAATATGTGGCTAGCTTACTTACCAAAGAGATGATCAGCAGTAAGTCAGTGAGGAAATCAAATCAGGGTTTTTTAGATATCAATCAAATCTAAAGTCCGCTATTGACATTGACAACATATCCTGAAAATTTTGTTTATCTGTTATGGGGGCTCAAAAAAAAACCAGAAAAAACATACAAGCCAGACCAACGCGGCGGATGATTCGTCATCAAACCCCGATTGCCCGATTTGTTTTTCTATTAATTATTTAAATTTTTGATCAAAACATTGATAATGTTTAATAAGCCTACACGTATAAGCCTTAAACTATTAAAAAAGTACCCGCTCCTCTCATAAAGTCCTCACAATTGTTTACCCTATAGGACAAAATAATCATACACACACATAAATTTAGCCAGTATTTTAAATTACCATGGCTCAGGGTGTAAATAATGACATCTGTTTCTATATGAAACCTGAGCACTAAACCTTTCCCAAATACGAAATGGGAGGGGTCTCGTTGTCGCTCTTGGACAGCCATAAGTTATTTCATTTTCCTGGCAAGCACAGGCACTAGGTATTTACTTCTATGACACAATCCAAAATGTAGGTTGAAAACAAAAGGAGCCTGAGCAATTCCCAATTCCCTTTTGTTCTCCGGGGTCGTCCCATTTTCTGTTGTTATTTTTCATAAAACTAAAAAAATATTAAATACCTATTCCAATGAGCATAATCAATACGAAAATAATATTTATATACTAAAGAAAAAGCACAGCACAAACAACTTGAAAAAGAGATAGGAGTAAAATATGGGAGTCAGTGATTTCATTGCTAAGAAAACATCTTCTGGGCGGAAGAAAGAGAGGTAAGTAATCTAAAGCAATAACCCACCAAAGGGCATTTAGAAAAAAAGAGAGGTTTGCTTCTGCTTACCATTGCTATGATAAAATAGAACGCAATCAGGTATCGGTAACTACCCTGCATCATCGTCATCCTTGTCACACTACGGTTCTCTGTTCTTGCTCGTACAAACTATTTACTGTATATACACCCCTCCCATTTAGCATCAAATCAACTAAAGGGTGTGTGTATGGTTGGTGCCTTTGTTTTGTTCTTTCTTTTGTTTGTATACACATGAATGTTGTTATTCCACAAACTTCGTTGCATATTGGTTGCTGTGTTGTTATGATGTTGATAAAATAAACATTCGTTCATCAATTTTACAATGGAAATGGAGGGAAGTGGATGACGAATGAATACCTTAGTACCATAGTACCATACCACTTACACATTCTTAAATTGTCTATGCTTTCATAGGCTGCGGCTAAGAATGTATTTTGAGTCGGGATTTGTTTTGTTTTTCTTGTATTTATGTGGCGTGTATATTCAATAAATTTTCATATTCAATGGTAGTCACATACTTTGGTAGGCTGGGCTCAAACGGTAAGTCGTTTGGGCTACCCTGCTTGCTCAGTCGGAGCGTATCCATCAGTTGATCTATAGCGTGTGAGACGGTTTATCCACGGTAGAAAAAATATGTTAACGTTTAAGAAACGGTAGTGAATTAATAAAAAAGTTCAGTGAATCGTGTAAAGAAAATTAGAAGAAAAAATACTTATCCATATTGATGTTTTCCGCGTGTGCCCTTGTTTTCGATTTTGCCCGGTGGTGGCGGTGCCTGATAGAAAATTTGTATAGATGAACGAAATCAACAATGAATTCAAGTGAATCGGCCGCAGCAAACGGTGAATTGATTTTGAAAACAGAAGAATACGAGATTAATAGACAACACGAGTCTTATCGGACACCGATATCATCTTTTAACCAGTCATTGACAACAGCAAATCGTCTTGTTAATGCCGCAGTGAATTTAAATAATAATTTAAACATCAATTGCAATAAAGTCCCTAAAAATTCAAATAGTTTGTCCCCAAAGTTGGAGCCATATATTTGTCCTTCGGCAACATCATCCCCAGACAGGATGCCTATACCTGTGCCAGTTGAAACCCAATCCGCTACCGTCGCTGGAACTACACCGGGCCAGCATTCAATGTCACCGTCTTTACCACCGCCGCATTCACAGCAATCACAGCAGCTCCTTCCGGATTCCATTTCGAATGGAAATAATTCTACTGATCAACATTCAAACTCTCGCCGAATGACTTCGATTTTAGGAGGCTATGGATTAGTTCCACCAGGAATTCTGGGGCCTCTTGATCACTATCGCTTGCAATTATACAGCTATGCTATGAATGTAGAACGATTGCGAGGTTGTGGAGCTCCTCAACAATATCCTGCCGCACTTTACCCATCTAGGTACCCCGGTTCACCTGTAGGTCCTGTTGGCAATGGGCCGTATGCACCAACTCGTTTCGCCCTTTCAATGGGTTTATTTCCCAATCGCATGTTTCAGCCAGAGGAGCCAAAGCCTCAGCACAGTTATATTGGTCTTATAGCTATGGCAATACTAAGTTCTTCAGAATCCAAACTAGTACTATCGGATATTTATCAGTATATTCTGGATAACTATCCATATTTTCGAAGCCGAGGCCCTGGATGGCGAAATTCTATTCGTCACAACCTTTCGCTAAATGACTGTTTTATAAAAGCGGGCCGCAGTGCAAATGGTAAAGGACACTACTGGGCGGTACACCCAGCAAATTTGGATGACTTTAGAAAAGGCGATTTCCGGCGGCGTAAGGCCCAACGTAAGGTCCGTAAACACATGGGGCTGGCAGTTGATGACGAAGGAACCGACTCACCAAGTCCGCCACCATTAGCGATAACTCCACCATCTATGGCACCTCCATCACATCCGGGTGTATTGCTTGTAGGGAACAATCCGTATGTCAATGTCCACCAACCTAACCACCAGCACTTTACAAATCCGCTGTCATCCGTTATCATAAGCGGCAGCGAAAATTTACCGACGAATACAACCACCGGAGCAATGGCCAATTTGTACTCTCAAAGCAGAAAGCGGCAATTCGATGTGGCTTCATTATTAGCCCCGGACGATACTCCTAACCACCACCAATTACATCATTATCATCAACACCAGCAATCACCGTACAAAGGTCACCTGCAGTTGATGAGTAAGCAACGAATTGCCCTCACCGAAGACGAGGATATAGATGTTGTTGCCAGCGACGTAGACGATGAGCAAGAACATATCCTGCGAGTGGACGAGGATCCTTATCATCTTCGTCTTTCTAACAATCATCAAACTATTAACAACGATGCGACAAACTCTTCTTCCTTCAGCCCACCTCCAGACTTTAATAATCGCCAAGTTTACCAGACTTCCTGTAGTCCCAACAGCCAGCTATCAGAACCCTCTTCCGATGTGCAAGCAAGCAGTAATAACAATCAAAACTCCACGATTTGCAATTGGCAGGGTCTGATGCAACATTGGCCCAATGAATTGGGTACGGCTGCAGCAGCAGCTGCCGCTGCCACCATGGATCCCCGGATATTTGGCCGCTATTACAGTCAATACATAGCGGCAGCAGCGGCACGTCGAGCAGCAGCAGCCGCTGCAGCAGCAGCTGTTATTGGTCAGCACCATAATTCATCAACAAAACAGCAATCAAACGCGGCCTCATCATTACAACATAAACAACAGCCATATGAATGTTGAAAAAAGTATAAAAAACCCTTTAAAACTTAAGTATTAACAGCTTAATTATTTTCAAAATTTTCTGGGATACCTATTTAATGAACTTATTTATTTGACAGATAATAATTGCTTGTTTGACTGTCATATATTTGTTTAATTTGCTTGAGGTTTGGACTCTTATTTTTGTTTGTATTTTCGTCAAAAAGTTTGATAACATATTTTGCTTGAAAGCTACGCGTTGTTTCAGTCTGAAATTTTAGCGACGTCTTTGACAATCATGAACTGTTATTTATTGTCCTTATTTGTATGAGTCTGAAGTAAATGTTTTTCAAACAGAGCCAATTATAAAATGTCTTCTTGTAATATCTACTAGATATATTTATTATCATAATCGTCTTACAACAAGCCATAGCTGAGAACTAACATATAAATCAGGCTTCAGGCTGTACGAACAAATTAAAAAAAAAAAAAAATTAATACAACAAAATTTGCTGTAGTTTTGTTTGCTGTCTTTAGTTCAGGGCCATACTTCAACTCAATCGCAAAATATTGAGGACTGAAACATTTTATTTTACTTTAAGAGGCTTAAATCGTTATTCCTCATAATGGAAAAAAAAAACGAGAATAAATTGTAATTTTCTTACGTTATTTACCATTTTGAAGACAATAATATCTAATTGAAAAATTGCACTTTTATTTTTGTGGCGGAAGACATTACAGTCCCGTACGCCACGAATAATAGTAGTGTGATGTTCTTATTCACTAAAAAAGGCGCCTTCATATGTTTTTACGACTACGACAACAAATAAGTTGCCTTATAGTCTAAGAGCCTCGTAGTATGGTTTTGGGGCATGAGAGGTTATAAAACAGAGTCTAGCAACATGCAGGCCCGGCTTCAACCCGTTATACTTGAAAACACAGCGTATCAACTATCCCAAGTAACGCAGTAACTTAGTGCGATTCACTAGTGTTAATTTTTTTTTTTTATGGTACTTTTTGATTGTCAAGAATCATTATCTTATTATGAGCAATCTTTGGCTTTTCATCGATCCAAAGTTACATTTTTATTAATTTTCAAAATGTTAATAGTTGATCCAACAAATTGGAATAAGTGATTTGTTGAATGTTGTTATTTAGTTCAGACTAACTCTTTAATATATTATAATTATGCCATGAGATAACAATCTCGATTGCAAGCAAAAACAAAGATCACTTTAAGTTTGGTAGGTTAGGTTAATGCACACTTCATACACATCGCTATTGACCATGTCCAAAGAGGGTTATTTGTATAAAAAAAAATTAATAACTATTGCCTATACAATAATCAATATTGACTATCGATACGCAAACTATAATCTCAGATGAATTTGGGGGCGATTGCTTATAAGCACATTATAATATTATTTATTAATTTAACCGTTGTGATTTGAAAATTTGATGAAACGAAAAAGGGGCATCAAAAAGATACAAACATATTCATAAATATTTTTAATCTGCGAGAGAATAATATTAAATATAAATAGGTATATCTAGATTTTTTACTAAAATTTTCGTCTCCTCTTTGTTCCGGTTTTCCTAGCCACCAAACTCTTGTGAAGGAGCGAACACAAAGCACCCATTTTTTGCGGCGGAAGCAGAGGCGATTCCTCTTAGTTGGCTAGTTTAGCGACGCTATCATGCATTTAAGAAATTAAATAAATATATTGTATAATAAATGTAAATAATATGTAGTTGCCTATTATCTATAGTTAAAAATTTAAATATTTATAAAGATTAATTGAAAGATAATAACAAAAATACCAAATTTCCTACCTAACACGTTTTCTTTAAAAAAACTAAGTAAAATAAAGGGAAGAGTTGGCGCCACCGTTGCCCCTCTAACGTGCCCTACATGTTTAGCTCACCTGTAGCTAAATAATGAAGCGGGTGGACCAAAAAACCTTTCGACATCCCTTAAAAGTTCCTTTGACGACAATACCCTCAGCTTTTCATATTCGTTCGATAATTCGCGTCCTTCGCCTTCGGACGTACAATTGCAACGGTACCGTATGTCAAGCTCATTAAACTCCAAATGGGGTAATAGGAATCGTTTGGAGTTTAATGCTTCGAAAACTCAATGCTGTCTTCTGCCGTTAAAGCTAAACATACCCCCAATGCCATTGTCCATGAATGGCACTTACATCGAACAAACCGAAAAGCTCTCAGTACTCGGTATGTGTGTCAACGACGACCTCCGTTGGAACGACCATATATTTGAGATAGCTAAGAATGCTGCCTAGTGCTTAGGTTTTTCGTATCGGTGTAAGAAGTATTTTTTCCCCATCTGATCTGGCTAGAAATTATAAACTTCCACCTCTGGGCAGGTGCTTCACAAACATCGCTTCACCTGCTTGGTAGAATACAAAATCGAGCGTTTAGATTGATAGGAAATAGAACTGCCCCTGAAACACCGACGCAATGTTTCATGTCCTTTCTTATTTTATCGTTTCTTTTAATAAAAAATGTTCACTCCAAGTAACCAGCTGCATTCCTCCCCTTAAAAGTGTCTCCCGTAATACTCGTACAGCCTTGAGCCCAATTTCGGATGTATGGATTCTTTTTTTAGCCGAACAACACGAATTTGGAAAAGTTTACCCGGCGAGATTTTCCCTTGCCATTTTGATCTGCAAGCATTCAAAACCAATGTTAATCAACACCTCCTATTTCTCCCCTCCCTATCTTCCTACTGCCCGCGCAGTGTGTTCTACATTAAAAGGCGCGTTAATTACAAAAAAAAAATAAAAAATTTTGAATTTACAGCACATCTTCATGAAAGTATTATGCCAAGAACCCAATTTTCGATATAATAAATGTATACAAACTGATTTTATTCTGATTTTCTGAAAAAAAAAGTCCAAAAATGCTACAATTGTAGTAGGGGACAACGCTGGTTGACGCTAAACAAATGCTCTAAGCAATGCATTTTGTTAAAACTCGAAAGCGGAGTGTTTTTGTTTTTATTTGAGATTTTTCATTGAATCGAGAATTTATTGTGTTTAATTAAATAATTATTTTATACTAGCTTACCCACCCGGCGTTGCTCGGGTATAACATACGTTTTCGAAAAAACGACACCGGCACTGCTCAACTTAGTTACTTCTTACAAAATAGGCTATCTGCTTGTTAAACGACCCCAGCGACACCAACGGGTGATTAAAATAGCCTTACAACATCAGTTTTCTGCCTGCAAAAATCCTATCAAAATCGGTGAAGGCGAGATTACCCGGAACAAACAAACAGAAACACAGACAGATAGACAAAAAATTTAAAAAATTGTGTTTTTGTTATATAAGTACTGTATACTTATACTTTCAGCTCTCTCGAAGTATTTTGGTATATAACCTTTAGGATCTTACGGTAACGGCTCATTTAATTTCTACCACATCTTATAATTGAAAAGATCAACATCTAAAAACGTTTTTTAACTTTTAATAGTTTTAAAGCTAATCACTTATTATTTTTTTTATGGTCAGCTGTATTTTGATAAATTCTAAGAAACTGTTTACTAAAATTTATACAAAAAAAACATTTTATTTCTCAAAAACGTTAGATTATGAAAACCGGCTCTAAAAATTTCGAACATCCTTTTACATGAAAACACAAACGTCATGATACCGACATGTATAACATCCGCAGGAGCTTTTAAAACGTCATCAGCGATGGATGTCTTTTTTGGATTGGATGTTTGTAGAATTCTATTTTCCTGCACTGAAATAGATAAAGATAAGGACGTATATGTGTTCTAAGTACTCAAGGTCAGGCGAGATTTAGATATTTGGCTGTCATGTCTATCGAAAAGGAATTTTCGAAAGAATTGAAAGAAAGTGAAAAAGTTTTAGGATTTAGTAATTGAAAGTTTCACAAAGCCTTAAGCTTTAAACCGGAAATCGCCACTGGGCGGAAGGTGAAAAATCTTCATACATACTATAGACCCGTCGTAATATCAGTACGAGGTTCTTACTCACTAAACAAAACCTCATTTGTTCTTACGACTACAACTATGTTGCGTTATTAAGCTGATGTGTACTTATATCATAATTACGTTTGCTGCCCTGGAAAATCTCCTTTATCACAAGGTTATACATCTTAATACGCCAGGTCGAAAGTTCTCGTTCTTCGGAGTCGACGTACAATGTTTGCCTCTTCAAGGGCCTGTTGATGAAAGTTGGTTTCATTTCTTTTCCGACAGTTTCTATACACAAGTCTCTATAAATGTCTGTTCCGTCTGTGCCATTGAGC
The DNA here is from genome assembly GCA_963971375.1 of Platycheirus rosarum. Classification (NCBI taxonomy): domain Eukaryota; kingdom Metazoa; phylum Arthropoda; class Insecta; order Diptera; family Syrphidae; genus Platycheirus; species Platycheirus rosarum. The sequence goes on along the minus strand of OZ020511.1, from coordinate 7,555,952 downwards.
ATTAACGATCGCTCTTTTTTTTCTTTTTTTTTAGAATTAACGCGCGCACAAGGGATTATGTGTTTCCCTTTTAATGTAGAACACACTGCGCGGGCATTACGAAGATAGGGAGGGGAGAGATAGGAGGTGCCGATTAACATTGGTTTTGAATGTTTGTAGATCAAAATGGCAAGGGAAAATCTCGCCGGGTAAACAATTCAGAAATTCGTGTTGTTCGGCTAAAAAAAGAATCCCTATATTTCACGGTACGTCCGAAATTAGGCTCAAGGGTGAAGTGATGAGCATTCCTTGCGAGACGAGTATTACGGGAGAAACTTTTAAGGGGAGAAATGCAGCTGGCTACCTCGAGTGAACATTTTTTTTATAAAAGAAACGATAAAATAAGGAAAGACATGCAACATTGCGTCGTTGTTCGAGAGGGACAGTTGTTTCAGCGGCAGTTCTATTTCCTATCAATCTTAACGCTCGATTTTGTATTCAATCAAGCAGGAGAAGCGATGTTTGCGAAGCACCTGCCCAGAGGTGGGAGTTATACTTCGAGTTTAGGGCGAATAAACGCCTTATAAATTGTAGCCAGATCAGATGGGGAAAAATACTTCTTACACCGATACAGAAAAACTAAGCACCTAGCAGCATTCTTAGCGATCTCAAATATATGGTCGTTCCAACGGAGGTCGTCGTTGACACACATACCGAGTACTGAGAGCTTTTCGGTTTCTTCGATGCAAGTGCCATTCATGGACAATGGCATTGGGGGAATGTTTAGCTTTAACTACAGAAGACAGCATTGAGTTTTCGAAGCATTAAACTCCACACGATTTCTATTACCCCATTTGACAATGCTGTATAAATCGGAGTTTAATGAGCTTGACATATGGTACCGTTGCAATTGTACGTCCGAAGGCGAAGGACGTGAATTATCGAACGAATATGAAAAGCTGAAGGTAGAGTCGTCAACAAAACAGTTAAGTGCATTAGAAGTAACAGACATAAGATCATTTATAAAAATGAGGAAAAGAGTCGGAGACAGAACAGAGCCCTGGGGCACACCAGCATTTATTTTGTGCGAATCAGGGCTCTTAGGGCTTTGTTTTGATATGACTACAGTGTTTTCATATAGCTTTACATATAGCTTGGGTATTATACGTACGTCCATATAGGTTCAAATATAACGACTTGCTTGTAGATAAGCAGTTGGTTATAGGTACTTAGATTGAATGAATGTCCAACAAGCCAGTTAAATTTTCGTAATTTAATATCGAGTTCTCGTTTATTTTTTAACACGTGTCTTCCGTGTCTTGTTTTTTACAAAATAACAATTCAAACAAAATGGCCCATTTTCATAGACCTACCTACCTACGTCAAACGACGTACCCAATGCCATAAACACACTTCTTGGCGTTGAAATCTTACTAGCTGAGTACCTACATTGCCCAATCGTCATATAGTAACAAATCGAAAGGAATTTTGTATTGGATTTGAAATTTCAGATATCCAAATTCTATTTTTTTTTTTTTTTTTTGAACGAAAACACCTAGTTGGAGTGGTAGAGTAGGGGAGTAGATTACCTTTAAAATTCGAAACAAAAAGAAAGTCATTAACCTTTTCCTCACATATTTCATCAATACATTTTACAATGCCTTTGGATTTGTTCCTTGTTTCTGTATATCAATGTGATACTATCGACTGTGTTTCAGCTATGTTTTTACATAGGTACCTACTACATAATTACATCAACAAAAAGCTATCTAATCCAAATAATGCAGTTGCAACCGCACCCATTGTCAACGATTTTTAGTAAAAGAACGCATCACCTTTTTCTTTGTTCCATTTTTTATTTGAAAAAAATCACAAAACAATTGTTTTTTCTTTCAAAACTTATTTTGTTTGTTATAAATAAATAAAACTATCGATTGTGCATCGATTAATCGATTGTTTATTTTTAAACAATCGATACTATCGGAAGGTTCAACAATCGATGTTTTATTAACACTATCCCAAACTTTCGACTACGCATGATGATGGAATTTATTCCGAAACGCGTTGCATTTTAAATATAATAAAAAACTGTGTCAAACTAGTTTAAAAAAAAAAAAATTATTAAATAATAAAAAAATTAATAAAACTATATTGCTTTTGTAACTAAAAATAATTATTGTTTTAACAACTACACAGTAGGAGACGAATCACGTACATAATAAAAAAATAACAAATTATAATATTAATGATTTCCAAGGAGAATTTTAAAAAGACAAAGGGAGCAGAACTAACTGTTAAGAATCAGAAAAGGATACCAAAATATCAAAATATCAATGTTTTCATCAATTGACATTTTTCTTTATTTTAACCAGATAAAACAATTGGTTTTGGAAGTATGGCATCAAATTATGTGTCAAAAAATATTTCATTTTACTTTTTTAAATATGTTTGTTTATGAATGACATAAATTCGGGTTTTCTTTAGCAACAACATAATAACAACTTATCAAACATATGTGTATGAATATGAGCCAATGTATTTATTTTTTTCCAAAATATAGATAACAATCAAAACAAAAATACAAATTTACGGAACTACGATTATTTAATTATTTTCTTTAGCATTACATTCTACATGCTGCTCATTATTTTGAATGGTCTATTCGCCCTCTACTTTTTACTTGCGATTATAGGGACTATAGGCAAGTTTAGGATTCGTGGATATAAAAAAAATTGAGATAACAATCAAACATGACATTACGATCATAGAGAAGCCTAAAAAAGTCATTGGCAAAAAATGTCCCTCTGTGTGTCTGTCTGTCCGGGTTTATATCGATCTGCACCTCAGAGGGGAAATTGAAATTTTATTTTTAGGGCTAAAAATAACGGTACGGTACTAACGATTAAGGAAAAGCTTATTTTTCTCGAAAATGGCTGGAACGATGTAGATGCTAATTTTTGAGATTTATTTATTTATTTATTCAAATAAGTTACAAAAATAAATTTATAAATTATTTACTAAAAGGCATCTGGGCAGCCAGGCCATATGATGCCGTCTTTTAAGAATGGGAAAAATTAAGAAAATCGAAAGGAGAAAAATAAACAATCATTAATAAAGATACATTTTCAAGATTAAATTAATTGTTTTTTATATATCTTAGAATTTATAGTGAGCAGATGTAGCAGTTCAGGATTTCGGCTAGTTTTTTAGGTATGTTTTCTGATGTCGGGAAAGGGGACATTCAACAAAAATATGCCATACTGAGAGGATAGTTCTGCAACAAGCGCATTTGTCCGGTGTTCCGGCATTGTAGTAATGTCGAGTATTGAAAATAGCTTTTTCAACTCTTATTCGAAGGAATTTTATGCTGTCTTCTCTGTTAAGGGACTTACTGTACGGGATTCGGGTATATGTTAATTGGTGTTTTCGTAGAAACGTTTGTGAGTTTTTCCAAGATTCAGTTGCATCTTCTATTTGCTGCTGGAGGAATAGTTTACGGAAAAATTGGGAATTCAACAATTAGGGGGTAGTTAGGAGCAGTTTTTGCCGCTTGATCTGCAGCATCATTTCCTAGGATCCCACATTTGTCCAGGAGTCCATCCCAGTATAATGTTCTTGCTATAGTACAAACAACTTCAAATTGATTCTAATGAAGGACATTGATTTGTCTCATTTTTTAGTCCTATGAGAATACTCAGGTCATCCGTTAGGATCAAAGATCGACCAGCTTTGTTCTGAGCAATAGATATCCCTTTGTAGATCCTGTTAATTCTGCAATGTAGCTGTTGGCAGTTTGTGGCAAGAGACCTTGGTGCAAAATTGATGTCTGGGTATGCGCATTTGGTTGATATTCTATGACTGCGTATGAGCACCAGTTATTCTCCTTATGTGAGCCGTCGGTGTAAAATATTCTATCAGCATTGATAGTAGCAATCATTTCTTCATGAAGCATCCTAAATGTTTTGTCTGGCGTGTTTTCCTTTTTGTAGTTTGCGAGCTTGGTGTTTATCGGTAAAATGTTTCTTTTCCAAGAAGGTAGTGTGTCTGCATTGAAGAGTATGTCGGAAGAAAATATACCTTGGGGAGATACCAAGGACACCATTTTGCTAAGAGCTGAGATGGAATTCTTTTTATTAGTTTTAGGGTTAGAAATTACTTCTTTAGAAGCATTGAACAATGGATGTGTTATGTCTGTCAGTGCTTTACTGATTAAATTCACTGCTCTTCTCTTCCCTAAATTTGAGAAAGATTCATAACCCGATTCCAGTCTAAGAGCTTCTATATTTGTACTTTTTAAAGCTCCTGATGCTGTTCCATAGCACTCATTGATGGCTGTGTCAATTTTGTTAATATTTCTGTTCGTTGTCCACATGAATGCAGTTAAACTATGTTGTAACGAACCTTCGATCAATGTTTTCGCAATTTGAAGTGCAGTTTCAATATGTGGTCCTTTTCACTTTGAGCAAATCATTTTTAATGCGTTGTTTCTTTGCTTAAGAGTATTTACTAAGTTTTTAATGTGGGTATCCCATTTTAAATTTCCGCTAAATGTTACTCCTAGAATTCTTAGTTATTTTTTAAGAGGAATGCTTGTGTTTCGAAGAAAAAGTGGGTCGAAAATGCATTTTCTTTTTCTGCAAAGATGCAGTGCTTCCGATTTTGATGGAGGAATAATCGCCCCCATATCTTTCGCCCAGTTAAACATTGTCAAGTCAGTTTTTTCTAAAGTATCTTTTAGCTCGATGGGGTTACCAGATGCAACAATATAAATGTTATCAGCGTATATTCCTATAAAGTCGAGTTTTTATGTTTGGTGAGAAAGTTTGACTATAAGTGAGTTAATATAGGCATTGTATAACACAACGGACAGAGGAGATCCTTGTGGCGTCCCATTATCCAACGTCACAATTGAAGAATTATATCCGTCAACGTTAAATTGAAAGGTTCTGCCACTCATAAAAGACATAATCACTTTTAGTAATGCTTTAGGAACACCCCATTTATAAAGCTGTTTTATAATTGGTACCATAATTACTCTGTCAAATGCCTTTTCCAAGTCTGATGACATAACAAAACTGTGTCTAGTTTTTGACAGATTTTCCGCGAGTTTGTGCTCTAAGAGATGTATGAGTGTTGAAACTCCTCTCTTGGGTCGAAATCCATGTTGTGCTGGACTAGCCTTTGTTTCCATTAGCCAACTAATTCGTCTCGCAATAATTTTTTCAAAAATTTTGGAGAAAACCGGAAGAAGGGAAATGGGGCGGTATTTGGGATTTTGAAATTTTTTTTGTTGGTAACATTTACGTTGAAAATAACACAGTTTGAACGTATACAAAGTATAAAATCCACAATACTTAACGTTTCTTTGTAAAAATTAAGTACGCAATCACACGTCTTAAATAACGAAGAACTTATGAAAATTGTATTTCGAAAATTGTATAATGTTATAAAATTTAAAATATTTTTTTTGATTTTTATTTTAATTAGAAAAAAAAAAACGTTATTAAAAATCTTGATATGATATGAATTAATTTGGCTACCTAGATCTTCTCAAATATAAAATTTCATAGAAATCCCAAAAAAAACCTTATATGAAAGGTACCGTAAATAGACTCTTCCCGTAAATTTGATTATCAAGTGATAGCCATTAACAACAACAAAACTCTCAAAAAAATTTATCAAAATCATTGGAGCCGTTTTCAAGATAAATAAGCTTTTTCTAAACGGTCATAAAGCAGGTACCGTTATTTGTAGGCCTAAAAATTAAATTTCAATTTCCCCTCTGGGGAATGCCAAAAGAACCACACGCACCAAATGTGAAGATAATTGCTTAAGCCGTTTAGGTTGCAGTTCGTTATACATACTAACAGACAGACAGAAATTTTATGTCGATCACTTTTTTAGACTTCTCTATGATCGTAATGTCATGTTTGATTGACTCTATCTTTTTTTTTTATTTATAATTAATTTTTGATTTTTTTTTTTTTTTGAAAAATATAATATTTTTAAAACTAATCAAAAAAAATATTTTAAATTTTATTACCAGTTGCCTTTAATAAACTCTAAAAAAAATGAATACTAAAACCTGAAATAAGAAATCTATTTAAAAAAACAGGATTTTATCAAAATGCGTCCTACAATTTTTGAAATACTCTTTTCATATTTTTTTTTTCATAAGCCTTGCTCGTTTTGGGAGAAAAGCATTCACCTAGTTTCTCTATGGCAATTAATTGAGAAGTCTTTTTTATCGAGATTACAAAAAATCTCTTGAAGCTCTAACCCACCGAAATGTAGGAGTGTGGCACTCATTTTTAAGGGAGAGTCGATGGATGGTGCTGCTGCTTCAAGGTATATATATTTCCATTTCCTTTTCCATTTCTTCTATCTTACCGCAATCGATGTAGAATCCCCTTCCAAGGAAATAGAGTGGGAGACACTGGGAAGAAGAATAATATATCTCACAAGTTTGCAAAATACTTGTTTAATTGTTCTCTTCTTATTCTAATCAATTGATTGCCGTACCAAAATTTAAGAGCGTTTCTGAAAAAATAAAATGTGCTTTTTTGTACATAGATCATGTAATTTGTAAAATTAAATATGAACAGTGTAAGTATAAACCGGTATGCATATCAATTCTCTGTTGATTGAAGGGAGAAGGCAGGTACAGCCCGCCAAAATAATAGCTCTTGAGCATTATTTGCAATTAAATGTAGATTCTTGGGCCAGATTTTTAGTTTAGTCATAACATTCTTCCACAACAAAACTAAATTGCAAACTTGCACCATCTTGAATTTGTTTTCACCATAAAAATTCTTGGAGCCGTTTCCTAGAAAAATAAGCTTTTACTCGGTTATATGACAGTTATCGTTAATATTTGAACTAAAAAAAATTTAAAAAGTCCTCTGTAGAATGTCAAAATAAACTTATGTTCCAAATTTAATGAGGTTTGGCCAAACCGTTTAGGCTGTATTTCAATATACATCCGCACAGACGGACATACAGACAGACAGACAACATTTTGCCAGCAACTCAAATATGCTTCTCTATCATCATGTCTGATTGTTAGAATTTTTTTTTTACGAATGCATAACTTGCCCTATAAATCGCAAGTAGAAATAAAACACGTGCATTATTATGCTTTATTCAATACCACCATTGATTATAATTCAAATCAGTAAATTTAGTTTATCCTCGTCTCCACTTGTAACATTCACCTCGCCTGATCATTTTGATTGCAGATAGTATAGATCAAATTCAGGTTTTTATGTTATCCACCTTTCATCATCATCATCGGCGCAACAACCGGGATCCGGTCCGGGCCTCCGTCAACAAATTCTTCCATACATCCGGATTGCTGGCCGACGCCATCCAATTGCGCACCCCAAGGCTTCGGGCGTCCTGGTCTACGCCATCCTTCCAACGTAAGCAAGGTCTGCCACGTTGTCTTCTACCATAAAAAGTACCGCAAAAGACTTTTCGAGTTGGTTCCTCTTCGCTCATGCGAGCTAGGTGTCCACCCCACCGGAGTCTACCGAGCTTCATTTTTTCAACAACATCTGCTTCGAGATAGATTTCATACAATTCATGATTGTATCTTCTCCGGAATCGTCCTTCCGGGTCAACAATTCTCCGTAAGACTTTTCTCTCGAACGCGGATAAGAGATCAGAGTGCCTTTTTGTAAGCACCCAAGTCTCGGATCCGTATGTGAGTACTGGTAAGACGATAACCATAGTCTTGTACAGCAGCAGTTTGGTTTTTATGGTAAGGTTTCTGGATTTAAAGAGCCTTGATAGACTATAGTAGGTTTTGTTGGATTTCAGCAGCCGCCCGCGTATTTCTTCCTCCCATATTGTTATCGGCTGCTACTTTTGACCCAAGATAGTTAAAGGACTGCACTACTTCAAGTTCGTGCTCCGCTACCCTGATGGTTGTACCAACATTTCTCGCAGACGATGCCGCCATGTACTGAGTCTTCCCTTCATTTATGTGCAGCCCCAGGTATTTTGCCGCTTGCTCGACCTGGGTAAAGGTATCTTGTACAGCGTTGGCTTCTGCCGTAGCTAGTATCTGGCTGGACTTGGTGACGATAGTCCCTCTTGTTGACGTGCCAGAGTCACGGACTGCTTTCTCCAACGCCAGGTTGAAGAGGATGCAAGCCAGACCATCCCCTTGTCGGAGTCCATTAAAGATGTTGATTGGTCTGGATAGCAAACCGGCTACTTTTACTTGGCTTGTGATGTTGGTCATGGTCAGCCTACATAGTCGTGTCAATTTATTTGGGATGCCGAATTCTCTCATGGCCTTATAAAGTTCTACCCTGGCTATGCTATCGTAGGCGGCTTTCCTTTCCTTTAATCGCCAGTTTCAAAGACCTAAAACGACCAAAGCATGTTATGCTTCCTCCGTGTTAAGGAGTCGCCTACGCCTAACTTGGTGTCCCTTACCTAGACCTAGAATATTCTAACATTTTTTTACACAGGGAAGATGTAAGTTTAATAATAAAAATGGCCACGACCGGGTCGCACGTTCTTGCACGTTCTTATTTACCTAATCAAACTGGAAGACTAGCTTTTGAACGAAACAACACGGTTTGAATTTATAAAAAGTGTCAAAACCACAACATTTAACGGTTTTTGTTAAAAATAGTGTACGCCATCACACGGCCTTTAGTTTTTTTTTTTTTTATTTTTAGATTATTGAAAATTGAAAAATTAAAATTTTGGTACGCAGTTTTTAAGATTTTATCGATGTACATCTGATTGGGAAACTAAAAATAAAATTTAATAATTAGTTTCAAAATTATTGAATTTTTTAAAAAAAAGTTTTCAAAAATTAATAATAAATACAAAAAAATTATTTAAAATGTTGTGATGCAAAATTAATTTGGCTACCTAGATCTTTTCAAATATAAGATTTTATAGATATACAATAAACCGTAACCGTTATATGATATAAAAGGTACTGTTAATAGGCTTTATCAATAAATTTGGTTTTGATAAAATGATAGCACAATACTATTAAAAAAATGAATAATGTTCACCGATTTTGAGCCGTATTCCACAAATGTCAGCTTTACCTATACGGTACCGTTATTTTTAGCCCTAAAAATTAATTTTGAAAACCCCTCTGGGGAATGCTAACAGAACCTTTACTTCAACCGGCTGCAGATCGTCATACATAAAGACAGACATTTTTTGCCGTAATATCATGTTTGATTGTTATCTCAATTTTTTTATTATTCACGAATCCTAAACTTGCCTCAAGTAAAAAGGTAAGGAAACCAAAATACACTCAACAACAACGCACTTTTTTTTTTTAATTCGAACATTTTACATATACTTACCGTAAATAGTACCTTTATGTAAATACGTAATGATGAACTAAGGCAACGGTGCAGTTTTGGTTTCATTGAAATAGTAGAACTGAACTTACTTTATAAATAATTATCAGCCCTATTAATAAAAGTACACTATTGACCCAATAACAAACGTTTAATCTAACACACGGATATACTCTGTTCAGTTTATATTTTCAGTACAGACCTTATGGAAGAGAGCTTTTAAACACACTGGTACCTGCAGGTGTTTGCATCGCACTCAACTTAAGAAATTGCCACTTAAATATAATAGAGAACCCTGAAATACATTGAAATTGTTGTTGTAATATTTCATTTAACCCACGTATATTCCATCAAGAGACCCCGGCTGCGAGGAGGAGGAGACTGATTATCAATTTGCCTCTCGCTTATTGTGTTTATATTTAAAAAGAAGCACTACTGCAGAGTTACCATTCGCCATTAATGGAAATTATAATACCCTTTTCTTTGGTTTTTGTTATGAAAGTTCCAGAATTGAAGCTTTCTTAGAGCGAATGAGAGCATATTTTAAGTTTAAAAAAGAGGGTTTTGTCGCTGTTTTTTTTTGCTTGCATCGGTTGCAAAAACGGTTAAAATAAATTTTTTTTTACTTGCAATTATAGGTACTTTAATGCAAGTTATGCATTCGTACACAAAAATAAATTGAGATAATAATCAAACATAACATTAGGATTGAAAAACGTATTGGAGTTACTGGAAAATAATGTTTGTTTGTCTGTACGAAAGTATTTTGGATTATAGGCTGAACGGCTTAATCGATTGTCATCAAATTTACAAGATAAGATTATTTTGACATTCTACAGAGGCCTTATTTAATTTTTTTTTTTAACTCAAATATTAATGGTACCTGTCATATAATCGTTAGGTTAAAACTTATTTTACTCGAAAACGGCTCCAAGGATTTGTATGAAAAAAAAAATCTGTGTACTTTTGGAGGTGTGGTTTATATTTTGGTGAAAAAAAAATGTAAGCTGGTGGGCTAAAAATGGTACCTTGGAAACTGGCAGTCCGATTAAAATCAAAATTGTTATTCAGGAAGATGTAGGTAGCCTAAGTAATTTTACTTCAAAATTCAAAAATTGTTGTCAAAAAACCATTCCTACGATTCTGAAAAAAAATCCTGGTCCTTGAATTTTTTTAAGGAAATACATTTTTTTAGATTTAGTTTACGGTCTACATGTTTCTGTTTTCATAAAATTTAAATAAACAGTTGGTAACTATACCTACATTTGTGTGAGAATTATACCAATTTATAATGCGCAGTACGGCAACCATTTGAGAGCTTTAAAATGGAGATAGCTTATTGAAATCCATAACAGTAGAAGTGAAAGGCAAATATCCTATCTTCCCTGTACTGAAAATATAAATTGAACAGAGTATAGTAGACTTATCCGTTTGCTTAATCAAAAAATTAAACTTGTTTTATCTTAATTTTACTTATTCAATGGTATAGCTTTGAAAAATTGACAGCACCTATTGAAAAGTTAATGAAAACATTAAATGTCAAATTTGTTTTTTGCTATTCACACAACCATAGGCGTAGGCAGAAAACGGATTGTCAACCGTGCAAAATCGGCAGCAAAAACTTTTCAGGTTCTAATACTCACCAAAGAAGTAAGATTGAGCATACGTGTGAGGGATGTTTCAGAAACCGATTTTACAGTTTGCCTTGTCAATATACGACGATTATATTCAAAGTATGCATTGTAAAATTCACACATAATCACATAAAAACAAGATGCTGCAGGTTTGAGTTTGGTATTTGGTAGCATTTCTAATGAAAGTTGATTTGCTTCATTGTTACTGTCGTTGTAGGTTTCATTCATTGCTTCTCTTTTGAACAATTTTGGGAATAAGAAAAATGCTTAATCCCAAAAATAGAATCATTAGCACCGGAAATGTGTTTACTCTATCCGCATTTTCGTGAAATTTTTTTCCGATTTTTGCCCACCCTAGGAAAAATTCCTTGCTACCTTAATGCACACAACGAAAATCAATTAAATCGTGAAGCTGTGAAGGTTTTCTTATCACTCCACAACATCACTCCAGCCGCATGGTCTACATTTTGGTAAGAAATATTTTACCAACAAATTATGTTAACTGTAAGTTCTATGCAACCAATTCCTTTAAATTTTTTACCTTTGTCACTATGGGCTCAAACAATATGATAAGGTTTATATTTTTTTTGCTATTGTGAACGGTCCTTTAAGTTAAAATGAGATAATAAGTTTTACCAATAAATGTTCTTTTTGTTGTTTTAAAACACTTTTTATTTAATTGATAGTTACTTTGAAACCAAATTACTAAATTTATTCAAAAGTTTGTTCCTACGTGTTTATCCATTATTATTATTGCAAATGGATTTCTGGAAATTAAATTATATAAAATATTTAGTATTTTTTTTATTCGTGCCCCTTTTGCTTGCTATAATAATTACCTATTATAAGGGCAAGACATTCGTCAACATAAATAACAATCGAATATTACATTAATATGGTAGAAGTTTTTTAAAAATTTCGTGTCTAAGAAAAGAAAATTATTGGTCATTAAGATTTCTCAATAGGGGCTTACGATATCACTATCACTATATATAATAAAATTGAAGTAGTTTCGATTCGACCTGACTGCGCATCACGCGAGAATGACAAAACGAATTTGAACGAATCCTTTTTTAATTAATAGGATATTTACTCGAATAACATATAGGACACATTTTTTTTTCAAAAACATTACCTTGAACTTTGTAAATTGGCCAAAAGGTCACATCACGCAAAATGACAGAACATACGTATATTTTTTTTTTTTTTTTTTTTTCACATCCATGCTATATATAGTGTTATTGCGTACTTCTATAGCCATTTTGTCAGCTGTCAAGTGATTTATTTTTAGTTTGGTTTGGCATTTCATAAATGGACTGACGCCTGAACAACGCTTCCAAATTGTGCAAATTTATTTTGAAAATCATGGTTCTGTTGGAAATACGTATCGCACACTACGTCCATTATTTTTTTAACGATGAAGCTCACTGGTTGAATGGATACGTCAATAAATAAAACTGCCGTATTGGATGATAATCCTCAAGTGTATGTTGAGACAACGTTCCGTTCCATCCACAAAAACTGACTGTTTTTTTTTTTTTTTTTTTTATAATAAACGCGCGTACAAGGGACTATTTGTTTCCCTTTTAATGTAGAACACACTGCGCGGGCATTAGGAAGATAGGGAGGGGAGAGATAGGAGGTGTTGATTAACATTGGTTTTGAATGTTTGTAGATCAAAATGGCAAGGGAAAATCTCGCTGGGTAAACTATTCCAAATTCCCATATTTCACGGTACGTCCAAAATTGGGCTCAAGGGTGAACTGATGGGCATTCACTGCGAGACGAGTATTACGGGAGAAACTTTTAAGGGAGGAATGCAGCTGGCTACTTCGAGAGAAACTTCTTTATAAAAGAAACGATAAAATAAGGAAAGACATGAAACATTGCGTCGGTGTTCGAGAGGGGCAATTTTTTCAGCGGCAGTTCTATTTCCTTTTAATCTTAACGCTCGATTTTGTATTCTATCAAGCAGGTGGAGCGATGTTTGCGAAGCACCTGCCCACTTTGGTGTGCTTTATGGGTTGGTGGAATAATTGGTCCGTACTTTTTTAAAAATGATGCTGGCCAGAACGTTACAGTCAATGGTGACCGCTATAGAGCCATGATTACTGACTTTTTCGTTCATCAATTGAACAACCATGATGTGCAGGAGCTGTGCAACATGTCACACAGCTTGTGCCACAATTGATTTATTGAAGGAAACCGCATTGGTAACCGCATAGTTTCACGTTACTGACCCGTGAATTGATTAGACGTCCGAGCCATCCGTGGTGGTCGTATACCACGTCGTCAGACACATTTGCTGGTAATACGGCCATACTTGCCATAGAAATCTTAAAGCTACAAAAAGGCTTAAGAAAATAACAAACTAGAAAAAATTGGCTTGAATCTGAACAAGTTGCTCATGGTCCATCTTCTTTATCTCGGTACAAAGACGGTAACAGAGCAAAGTATCTAGGCATGAGTCTTGATGTTTACCTGAAATGGAAGACGCGTGTTAAAAAATAAACGAAAACTCGATACTAAATTACGAAAATTTAACTGGCTTATTGGAAAATCCTCCAATCTAAGTACCTATGACAAACTGCTAATCTACAAGCAAGTGCTTATATTTAAACCTGTATGAACGTACGCAATACTAAAGCTATGTAAAACACTGTAGTCATATCAAAATTAAGCCGTAAGACTGAACGTTAATGCTCCATGGCTCAAACAGAAATTTAAACAAAGAATTTTGTATAAACTGTCGGAAAAGAAATAAAACCAACTTTCAACAGGCCCTTGAACAGAAAAACCTTGTATAAAAAATTGTGATAAAGGAGAATTTCCAGGTCCCCTCGATAGAGAGCTGTGATTATGATATATGTAAGTACACAGCATAAACTACTTGATAACGCAACATAGTTGTAATCGTTAAAACCTCGTACTACTATTACGACGCGACGGGTCTACAGTGTCTATGAAGATTTTTCACCTTCCGCCAAATGGCGATTTCTGGTTTTAAGCTTAAAGTTAGACACTAATCCAATGATTAGCTTTAAAACTAATGAAAAGTTAAGAACGTTTTTAAAATAATTATTATAAAATAAAATATTTAGACGTTGATCTTTTCAACTATAAGATAAGGTAAAAAAATATTGATTTTTCAAAATAAAAATTACAATACAAAAAAAAGTTACCGAAAAAAAATTAATGCGAAATTACTAAGGCTACCTACATCTTCTTGAATATCAAGTTTGATAGTAATCGGATCACCAGTTTTCGAGAAAGTCGAAGAAAAAAAAAAACGGTCCTATGGGAGGTACCGTTTTTAGCCCACCATATTAAATTTTTTTTCCACCAAAATATAATGCTTACCTACATAGTAGGTAAAAAATTCTTGGAGCCGTTTTCGAGAAATATAAGCTTTTACATAACGGTTATAAGACATGTACCGCTAATTTTGGAGCTAAAACTGTTTAGGCTGCAGTCCAAAATACATCCGTACAGACAGACAGATGGACAGAATTTTGCCAGTAACTCAATTATGTTTTTCTATCATCGTAATGTCATGTTTGATTGTTTTATTTTTAAGAGAGGGCTTTGCTACTCAATTGCCTTCTAAGCCCGAAGAAGCAGCGATTGGCAAGAGTTATTCTTCGTTTGATCTCAGCTGTTTGATATAGCTGTCTATGGTAATATTTTGTCCAACACGTCGCTGTTGGGTGTCTCTTCTTGATGAGAGCATATACTTGGTTTTGTCTCATTGACTGCTTAACCCATCTTTGCCACTTTCGTCTCAATCCAATTATGTCAATATCGTTGGCGTATGCGAGTAATGATCTCGTTTTTTCTTTCTGAGAAGCCGGTATTCTTCTTTCCTCTTCTGCTCGTAGAGCGCACGGGCAGTTCCGGTCCTTCTCTGCAGCGCCGCTTTGTATGTTTCTTGTTTAGCTGCGTGCTTGTGGACACTTATCATCAAACCAGGGGTCCCGTTGTTGTGGCCGTGTAAAACACCGCACTTCAGTGGCGGAGATTTCTTGCGATAGCAGCCCTCCAACGTATTTTTAAGTATTTAAAAAAAAACGAAACAATTATTCCGCGTTGTTGAGTACTATTAATATAGCGTGTATTTTGTATCTCTTTACGTGATTTAACGTGATGACTTTTACGCAACATTATACTATCAGCTGCATATGTTAATCATGTGCAACAGCAGGTACGTGTCACAATTTGTCTGCATTAAAATCAAATGCAAAATTCGTTATCTTGCTTAATCCTAGCTTGATATTTCGTAAATATCTAATTGGCTACCTTTTTTTGATAATTACAAGTAGATCATATAAAAATTAAAATAAGAAGTCTACCCTCATTTACAAAAATTAATCAAAGCAATATATTAAACAAATCATACAGCATCGTATTATTATAAATAACATAAAATTCAATTTTTTTTTTTCAAATATTGGCCTCTTTTAGACAAATTAAAAAATCCTCTTGTAAGTACCTGTAATTTTTTTTAACATTAATTTTGTATAATGTGAAAAACGCAAACTGTATACAACTTAATATATTAAAAAAAAAAAACAATAGAATATTGTTATTATGTTTAAGTTATTTTCATTTATCTTTTTTTTAAATAAACCAAATAAGTATGAAAAATAAAGATGTGTATATGTAATGTGAAATTGTATGGTAATATTGTATTAATTTTAAAACGCTTATTTATACTTAAACTAAAATAAAAAAAAAATAGAAAAAATGTGTTCTAAGTGTAAGAAATATATTTCAAGTGAGTAAAAAAGCAATACGTTTTAAGATGTATGTACATACATATACATATTATATACAAAATCAATGATAAGAAAACGAAAACAATAAAAATACATAAATATATAAAACATATACATGAATTATAAAACTTATTATTTGTTGTTTGCTCTTCATCTTGATTATATATTATACCTTTTAGAAGACGGTAAGTTTTTTTTTTATTTGTTGACTCATTAGCGCAAATTATAGTCATTTAACTCGCTGAAAATATAACAAACAACCTCTTTTTTCATCATTATATTTAATTCTACTCTCCAAAACCCATAGAAATGTATATCAAGAACAGCAGCGCTACTAGATGCTGCCTAATAGTAAATTTCGAATAAGGACTTGACAACGTTTTTTTTTTTAAATAAAACGCAAACCTTTTGAGATATTTCAAAAACTTTATCGGCTTGAAGTATAATCCAAACATTTATGAATGAAACTCGACTTCGTTCATATGGCCACCGCGGGCACGTTTGCAGCGGTTGATTCGTTGGAACCAATTTTCGATGACTCGGCCACTCGCTATTTCGCGTTCAATGTTGGTTCTGAGATTTTCCAACGTCGTTGGCTTGTTCGCATAAACCAATGACTTAACGTAGCCCCAAAGAAAATAGTCTAGAGGAACGAGTGGCCCATTTCTTTAGATAACACGCTCAAAAAAACTTACTCTTCAATAAATCGATTGTAAAGTGTGCTGTGTGGCTTGTGGCAACATCCTGCTGAAACCACATGTCGTCCAAGCCTATATCTTCCAATTCGGCCAAACAAAAAGTTCGGGGTAATCATGGCGCGATAACTTTGGCCTTTCACAGTAACGTGACGATCGTTATCGTCGACTAAAAAATATGGCCCAATAACGCCGCCGGCATGCAAACCTAACCAAACAGTTATTTTTATATGGAGGAAGTGGTGATTCATGAAGCAAATGTGGATTTTCACCCGACCAATAACGCATATTTTGCTTATTGACTAACCCATTGAGCCAAAAATGAGCTTCATCACTGAAGATAATTTTGCTATGAAATTCAATAATTCAACGCTCTTAAAATTGGGGTCACTGACTCCGATGATTAGTGAAAGGGTACGTTCACAAATTAAATTCAAAGTTTTTAAGTCCCTATTGAAAGCCCCGATAGTACAAATTTGTTGTTTAGATTTCATTTTCAATGCAAAATTTAAAAAAAAAATATTTTTTTTTTAAAAAGGTAAGATTAAAATACAATTTTATCAAAAACGGTCTTGTAAATTTCGAACAAATTTGTACATAAATTCATGGCATACTTTATATTTTGAAAGTATTCAAAATGATAAAACAAGCACATGGGTAAGTAATGATCAAATGGCATCATGAAGTTACTATAAATTCCTGAAAAGCTTTGAAACTGTTTTTCTTCCCTCAGATGTTTAAAGTTCGAAGAATCGAAGGCTTTCATGAAATTTGGCAATTAACCATACAGACTGTGTTATTACATGCTGACAAAAATATTGGATACACATGAAAAGAAACGCAGAAAATTGTTCTTTGCAAATTTAAATATGCAAATGTTAGAAAGGTTTGATCCTTCGAATGCCAAAATCTAGCCACGCTAATTGCAAAATTCTATATTTTGATATAGATACTTAAAAAACTTTTTTCCTGGAGAAATATTTAAAAAATTAATAACTTAAAAGCTACACCGATATTTTTGAATATCCTCAATTAAAGAAAGAATTTACTGTTTTTTTATGAAAACATACGCTATGACACCGAAAGGTATATCATCAGCAGTAACTTAAAAAAGTCAACAGCATTTGATGTCATGCGTGGATAGTGGCAGGTTTACAAGCTTGCAAAACTCATATGCACAGTGCCAGCCTTAACCGCTTTGTAGAACGCTAATTTCTGCACTGAAGTGGTCAAAGACAAGGACGTATGTTCTAAGAACTCAAGGTCAGGAGAGTTTAATATTATTTTAAATGTGTCTATAAGGCACAATGCCTTTTAGAATGCGACTGAATGTTGCACGACACTAGTTAGAAGAAGTAGAAAGATAGGAAAGAATTTTTACGGCGCAGTAGAATAATTATCTCACTTAAAACTCACGGACGGCTCTAGCTTGCACCAGGAGTTAGAAAAAATTGCTTCCCAAACTGAGACTCGAACTCACGATCTCTCGCTTGGCAAGCAAACATCTTATCTACTGCACCACTGCCGCCCGTAAGAAATTTGGTAAGAAATTTTTTAAAGAGCTTAAGAAATTGATTTTTTTTTAAATATCAGTTTTATACTTTATTTTTTAGGAACTGATAAATAGCAATCAGCAATAAGGCACAAATATTTATGATATCTCACACACACTTTGTTTTATTTAAATTTAAAGTTAGGAAGCACTTAATGAAAGACCCTTTGTATACTCGTAAGAAAAAATACACAAGAGCAACATTTAAAAAAAAAAAACAATAAGCATGTATTTTTAGAGCTTTTGACTAACTTTCCAGGAAACAAAAACTCAAAAAGCTAATTATAATAATAATTTATACATTCTGTTTAAATTTTGATAACAAAATTGATGATGATCACCTGATGACCTTTTGTGATTGAATGTATTATCTGTTCTATTGAATATGTGTTCCCTTAATACAATCACATTTTTATTTTGTGCAATACTTTTAAATAAAATTATATTAAGTTTTATGTATAAATATTAAATTATTGATAATTTAAACGTCGAGACAACTGGAAACAGTTTTCTTAACAGCATCACGAGCCCAAGGAATGTACGACAAGGAATACCACGTCATGGCCAACGACTGTACAATAATGAGAATTAATGTGAGACCCGCTTTATGTAACTATACACAAATATAATAAATTATAAACAAAAAATAAATAAATATTAAATTAAAAAAGTATTTACCACGCAAGCAGCTATGATTGTCAAAACAAATGTTACTATGACTATACAAGTTGCAATAACTCTAGTGGGATCAAACATTTTTTTTATTTGATTAAATGGTCCCATCAAAAAACAAGTACTAAATAAAAAACGAAAATTAAAAGGGAATAATTGAAATTACATGCACAAACCACAAATTAAGATTTATTGTATTGTATGTATCAATCAATTGATAATTATACACAAAAACTGGATCAATTTGCATGATTCTTTTTTTTAAATGTTCGTGTTTACGTCGGATTTTCGATTAATAATATTAAAATTATCGCGTCAGATTTAAGATAGTTTTTTTTAGCTATGAATGCTGAATAAAAATCAATTTTTAATGAACAATTCTTCATAGTTTTTTTTGCTCACTTAATTGAAATTCACGATTTTTTTATCGTAATCTAACCAAAAAAACAAAATTTTTTTAATAAATCCACCCTCAAAATAAATGGATATTTAAAAAAATTATGAAAATCGGTCCAGTTTTGATTTTTTACAGCCAAATAACCAAGTGACCGCGAAAGTGTATAATTACCTCAATCTTACCTTGCCATTGAAAGGATATTACCAAGCGTATAGAAAACTGCAAAGAGTACTATTCCGCGTGGAAGAAAGAGAGCTAAAGATCCAAGGAACGACATTATGATTCCAATTACAAAACAAATACAAAAGCCTTTTATGCGCGTGGACCAACTAAGCGTCGAAACTTCATTTATCTAAAAAAAATATATTTAATTATATGTTTATTGTTTAAAATAAATTCAAATCTTAGAAATAACTCATTGAGCGAAGGTTTCTTCTTTCAGATGATGTATTGGTATTTTGTTGGCGAAGAAAAAAAAAATAGTCTAACTATTAATTACTCCCTTAAAGTTTCTATCCATTCCCACTTTCTTTACGCTTAAGTAGAGTAGGGACATTCCACGCGTTTGCTATTCTTACTTTTGTTATGCAATACAAAATTAAAAGAAAAATCATACAATCACTAAAAACAAATTAGTAATAATATGTATGTACGAGTATAAAAATAACAAAATCTGAACTCATAGTGTCAAAACCACAACACATAATGGTTTCCAGTAAACATACTAGTACGCTATTTTTACTTGTGATTATAGGGACTATAAGGGAAGTTCAGAGAAAAAATGTCTGTCTGTCTATCTGTCTGTATATATAACGAGCTGCAGCCTAAACGGCTAAGCTGATTATCTTCATATTTGGTGTGTATAATTATTTTGGCATTCCCCAGAAGGGAAATTGAAATTTTATTTTTAGGCCTAAAAATAACGGTACCTGTCATATGCCCCCACCCTTCGCCCTATCGGATATGGTCCTCGAGGTTCAAAACTGGACAAAATGTTAATTAACTATTTCTGAATAAAATCCTAAAGTTTCATTAAATTCCGATCTTCTTTTTAATCTAAAACTAGCAGACGACTGGAGTATAAAGACACTTCATTGAATTTAAATTTTGTAATAGATTTTTTTGTCAATCCGTTGTACCGGTTACAAAATAAAAAGAATACTGTCAAATATTTAGATTATTACATTTCCAACAAGATTGATTATGAGGACTTTTGCGCTTAATCTATGTGATACGAAGCTATCACGGTTTTAAAGTAAAAGGAACTGAATATTTAAAAAAAAAGTAACCAAATTTGACAAGGGCCAGTTATAGTCATCTTTGAAATTCATTGGAATTTTTTTTCTTTAATTTTTAACGCGTTCAAAAACTCAAATCACTGATTAAAATTATTATTTAAGCAAAACAAAATATTCGTTCTAGGCAAATGGAATACATAAAATGATCGAATATTTCATTGCTCATAGAATTCAGTGGGCGAACTACCTTATCATTGAAATGGGGCTGGAACAGTGGAACGAATATTTTGCTTGGCTTCTTTTCCGGGGTACATACCTCTTGCGAGGAACTAACAAAACCTCCAAGAGTAAAATTTGTCTCGAAAAAGTGCATCTCATGTAGCCGTTCGGGACTCACCGGTAAACTGTAGGTCCCTTTCATTCTTGCAGATTAACAACACACACACAGGAATGGTTGAGAGTATAAGTCACTACTCACTAGGCCTTGTCTCCTTAAGGAGCTGTCGCGCCAATAAATTAATGTCAATAATATTTTAAGTAGAACTTATACTTTGCATAAACATAGTCACTGATTTGAGTTTTTAACTCCTCAGAATCAAAAATTAATCAATGATGAGTTTCAATGATAGCTATACTTGAGACCTATGTTGGATGATCTCCATGATGGCTGGCTTTAACAACCACATTACAAATATTGTATAAGTAAATTCTCATTCAGGTAATATTAACATAGAGGCAACAAGAATTCAAATCAATTTGTACTGCTTCAATGAAATCAATCAAGTAAAGTCCCCTTAATCAGATTATCGCAAAGTACTATGGTGGAACCCAGAGTTAAGTTTGTTAAAGGAAGAGAAAACAAATTCTGCAGGGTAGTCAAAAGAAGCAAGGCAAAGTTCCTCATTGATTCCACAGCATCCTTGAATTTTTTATCATATTCTTGCAAAAATTGGCAAAATATTCTTCTCTTAACTGGAACGATTACTTTGATTCATTGAATTAAAACCAAAAAAAAGTTGGTTGCATCCAAACCAGGGAAAGGATGAAAGCATTAAATTGGGTAACAGAAATATTGAATTGATACTGTATCCTAAATTCCTAAGCCGTATTTTCAACGTGAAAAGGTTTTTATTATTTTTTGTTTTGTATACAAAATTTTTCGTAGAAACATATCAGTCGCAGGAACAATATTACTTTTTAAATTAAATTACATATATGTAGATCATTAATATTTTTAAGACTATTGAATTAAATAAGAAAATGAAAAGGCGCCTCAAGATTCCTTTGACACTCTAGACAAAATCCTGATAATAAAGTTCAGTACTATCAGGTTGTTTCTTCAGTGTATTAATATATGTATACATAGCGAACCCGGTGCTTCATCGTTTAATTATATTTTGATTTGATATAAACCCAAATTGTATTTTTTAACTCCCATTTTCATTTTGTTAACTTTTTTCTTTCATTGCTTTGACTGTTGCCTTACTTGTTGGATTATGCTGCTTTCTTCATCAGCAGTCCGGTCTTCCCCGCTTAAAACTCTTCTTAACTTATCCATGCTTTTTATATTATATTATTGATAGTGAGAAAAATACAAAAATACTATTTAACTTTTAAACTCATAAGGTTATAAAAATAAAATAAAACAAAAAAAAAATTAAAACAAGATTTTGTTGAAAAACAAATATGACAAGAAGATCAACAATTTCAACTGGCGCGATCAGTCAGCAATCCAATAGGTATTATCGGATCGTATTTCAAAATGATTCGTACAACTGGGTGAACACAATAGTTGTGGCAGTGCATAGAGCAAGGATGTAAGACTATAAGCTGACAGTTTCCCCCCATAATGATCAAAAATACCTTTTTTACCCACACGCGCTTTAGAAAAAAATCCCTGTTTTCCCCATAAGGAAATGTTTCATACTACATTTTATTAAAACAAATAACATACCAATTGAAAGTATGAAATCTATAGAATATGCAAACGCTAGGTTGACTAAAAATAGGTTGACAAAAATAATCAACCTAGCGTTTGGTTAGTTTAAAGGCTTCAAACTTCCAATTGGTATGTAATTTGTCTATCTGACAAATAATTAGTGTATTGTTTAAAAAAAGTATTTTTAGTAAATCATATCCTTGACAGTGACAAGAATTTTTCAGGCAACCTATTTGCAAAATATTATTTCACCTATTAAGTTTGATATAAAACACCATAGAAAATAGAAACAAGAACGACAACTAGGAGGATAATTCTCTCTTCGTCGGCAAACTGAAAAAAAAAAACAATTCAGCGACATATGTGTACCGGTCCCTGTACATTTCTTATGCGACTACTAATACGTTTGCATTAGAGTGGGCACGAAACGTATGGCGGATTGGCTGCTTCTCACACGAATCTTACACGTATTCACATACACAAAACAAAATTTCAGAATTTGCAGGGCATGGTCGGTACGAGTCGCAGTTCCTTTTTGTTTTTTCTTTGCTAAAACACTTTTCTTTTTTTTATTTCACCTTTTAAGTCTGACATAAAACACTTTTCATACATTAAACAGCTGGGTGAAGGTTGTTGTATAGTCGGATCTTAGACTATACAAAAATAAGCGAACCAACAAAAAAAATATGTTTACAAACATATAGTCTGCTATTAGACGATGAAACTGGATGTATGCACCTTGCTCGAATTCTCTTTACAATATCATTCTCTGTCGCAAGCGCCATTACAAATTTGACAGTTATCTTTCATTTTCATTTTTCATAATCATTTGCAATGAATCTGCTCTTTTAACCCTGGCGATGTAATAACTGTGTTTAACTACACACAAGTTTTTGCTGGATTCATAAAGACATAAGAACTCCAAAATAAGTTCCTTAGTCCACAACAAATTAGTATCCACTAATTAAATATACATGTAGTAGTAATTTCCATCCCTTCCTGTCATTTTGTACAGGCCCCAAAATCAAAAAAGGAAGTCAAATTTGGATAATTTTGTTTTGCCAACATATTAAACTGTATAACTTTTGTAAGATTAAGTGAATCAATGAGATATTATAGTATTTTAACAGAAAAACAAGAATCAATATGACCTTCATAGAAAAAAAAATGTAAAAACGGAGTTTTTAGGAGAAATGAAGACATTTCATTTCATAAGTAAGTATTCGTTTATTTAGAACGTAACCCAATGTGAAGTGATGTTTCGAGTATATTTTTAATATTGTAGAACAATTTAGAATAGATTTTGTGTGGTATTAAACAATAAAAACAATAAAGTTGTTAAAAATAAAAATTCACAACTTCAATGGATAAGATTCACTCTCTATCTGTCAAACGACAGAGTTGATGTTAAGGACGCATTCGTTTTCATTGTTTTCTGGTTGGTAAGACGCTTCAATACATTGAGCGCATCTAGTATAAAGTTCAGTGGTGTTTTTGTGCAGGTTATGTGTGAAGCGAATGAGGAAAAATGACTCTGGGAATATATTCAGATGAGCAAAAATTCCAATAATAATGTAAGTAAACGAAAAACATATTATAGCCATAAAAACTATGATGAAGTATTTTCTTAAAACTGGTGGCAAAGTATGGGTATATATCAGTAATGCCAAATACATTTTATTTACATCTTTTTCGTTTGTTGTTGTGGCAGCAATGAAACTAGGCATCAAATTTAGAAATAGAGACATGGTGCAGATTCTGCAACGCTGCAGAATTTTTAGCCTTCTGCACTCCGCCTCAGTGCTAAAACTTGTGTGTAGCTGATAACTACACTTTTTAGAAAGAGGCTTCATCTATTTTCAAAAACACGTCCTCCTGTACTTCAATGTAGCAGACATACAAAATTGTTTTGACGTTTGACGTTGCTTTGCATTCAAATTCAGAAAAGTAAAAATGAGCACATTTACTCAGAGAATCTGAATGAATTCGTTTAAAGTTTTGATTTTTTTGTCAACGATGTATAACCTTGACAAAACAATGAACAATGAAAAACATTTATCAAATAGACTGAAGAAATAATATATATGCCTTTCTTGTACTAGAAGGTAAGCAAACGCTTTAAGCTATCTTTGAGACTTGAAATTACCACTGGCACAGAGCGGAACCTGAGCGAATAGAGCTCGCCCCGAATGGAGCATAATCTGAGCGCTCAGGTCTCTTAAAGAAACACAATTGAGCACTGAACTGTCATGTCATTTCTCCACAAAAATCGAATGAAGTAAGCCGCACTCAGCCCTTTATCAAATTTGACGTCTGTTATAGAACCTTTTTCAAGTGTGATTTAATTATTTTCAAATAAGGTGTGTTTGACTTCACATTCCATAAATTTCAACCTAATTTCGTCGAAATTAGATGGAAATGAGATAATTTCGAAATGTGATTTTGTATGGGAAATGAGATGATTTTCAAAGGTCAAATGTAAAAGTATGAAGGGGGCCTTAAGCCAATTTTACTCTCTCCTCATTTTTCGTAGTTGACCAGCTTGACCGGAAAGAGAAAAACACATGTGGGGCGTTCTTTGATTAATAATTGTTAACTATTTGTCGTTCCAAAATGCCAAATAGTTACGATTCGTAGTGGTCTTAGTGGTGTTTAAAAATTAAAGTGGATTGACAATGAATAAAAAATTGATCTTTTGCAACGATATTGCAAATAGAACTATTTTCGATGGCAAACTCTGTATTTATTTAAGTATTCATTTGGAAAAGTACGTTGATTTTTTTTTTGTTTTAAAATTTGTTTAAAAGATTATCAAAGTCTAACAATAAATCGTTCCAAAATGAAATCGTTACAATCCCAACAAAGTCACAACAACGATAATTAATAAAAGAACGCCCTTATGCGTGAAACAGGTTGAACCAGTAATAGCAACAGCGGCCGCCATTAATTTAGAACCAATGTATTTCAATGGCTCAAATTAGATTAGACCAGCACCAGCGTCGTTAGACCAAAGTCCTAAATTTGCTGTTGCTGTTCCATTGCTACCAACTTTGCGCAAGTGAAATTCGGGGGCACCATACTGCAAAAGAAAACTTCGAATACTTTTTTTTATGACACAGTGTCAAATAGAAGTAAGAAGACGATGCTGGTGCTGGTGGCAATGTGTTTCAATTTATTTTGCTGGTCAGCGTGCTGTTTGCTGTTGACGGTGCTGGTGCTGTCGTTGGTTCAATCTGTTTCGCGCTTTATGTTGTAAAAAAGAGTATGCGTACGTTCACGAATATGTCTTTTGGATAGGTTACCTTGCCTGTGTTTTTTTTTTTTTTTTTGAGAACGAACAAATTCAACCAAATTCGAAGCAAAAGAGAAATGCAGTCAGCTGTTCACGTGTTGAGAAAAGTATCCAGCAAATTTAAGGATAACTTTGGATTTTCTCTCTGTTTCCATAAGTTTTTCAACAAAAACAACGTTACCGATCCGAAAGTTATGTTCGTGAACGTACCCTATTGTAAGCGAACGAGAGATTTTTTAGTAGCTTTGTGTATGAATATACGTTTTTTGAAATAAAATGCTCTTTAATATTACAATACTTTCATAACATTTTGAATATTTTCAGAAAGCAGTATTTGCAAAATAAATTGCTTGAGTTTGTTCATTTTACGCAATAAACTCGACATATGTACCTATAATACATCTAAACTTCCATTTCCAATTGCAAAAAAACGTAAAGGTAAAAGGTTTACCAAAACGTAAGAGAGCTTCGCAGTAAAACCGCTGAGATTTATTCAAACTCTCAAGCATTTCACATGACATATTTGTTTTAAGAGAAACTTGGTTAAATTCAAGTTCCCTAGAGTTGCTAGTTTATAGAAATCATCATAATAATATTAATGCAAAAGACCTGGGAGGAGGTGTCTTGATTGTGGTAAATAACACATTTCAGTCTCTTTCCCTTTTGATTGTTTTAGTTTGTGTAAAACTAATTGTAAAGACAAAAACTTTGTATATTCTAACTGCTTATTTAATAGATTTCGCTAAAATGCCGTTGAGCGGTTGATTAGTTACACAACGTCAAGTTTCGCAGCCTTTAATATGCTTCTAATCAAGAAATCCTTATTTATAAAAAATACGTTGATTAGAGGCTGGGTAAGTTAAAATTCTTTCACGTACACATGAAAGAATTTCTTTCACGTGTACGTTTACACTCTTCAATACAGGCCAGCTGTTTTGGCATTAAGTGAAACCCAGGTTGGAGTAAATACTGATTTATTAGAATTTGCTCTACATGGGTATAGCTTGGTGCCATTACTCTTTTCCCATCATGGTCTCGTGGTCTATGTTGGGAATGATATTGCTTGCCAGAGCCTTCCCCAATATGGACAATGTTCCAACACGGACTTTAAGTTCTTATAGCTAAAATTCACTGTCCACAAGCATGTCATTCATTATTGTTTTATTTACAGGAGTCCAAATCTTGACAGTAATTCGACTTGTAACGAGTTTGATGCACTGTGATTCCATCTCGAAAATTGTTTTCCTTTGTCCTCGCACTGAAATCGTTATTGCGGGCGATTTCAATGTACACAATTCCAATTGGCTCCGCTATTCTGGTCAGACAACACCCAAAGGAAGGTATGTCGAGCTCTTTGCCGGGTTACATCACCTTACCCAATTGATCGATGTGCCAACGCGTATACCGGATGTTGCTGGGCAAGCCGCCCATACTCTTGACTTGTTTCTTACTTCTCACCCTGATAAATATACCATTAGTGTAACTTCTCCATTTGGCACTTCAGACCATTGTGTCATTTCAGCTAATTTCTCATCCCCCACCCATCCAGTTAAAGAAAAACTAGAAAAACTTCCCACCAGGACCGTTTGGCAATACGAGAAAGCCAACTGGGACGGCCTGAATATCTTTTTCCGAAACTTTAACTGGTCACTATGCTTCCTCGATAGTGACATTAATGCCAGTGCTGAAATGATCACAAATGTGATTCTTCTAGGGATGCGTGCTTTTATTCCTAACAGAGTAAAAAACCATCAAACCTAAAGAAAAGTCTTGGTTTAATTCTGAGTGTAAAGAAGCTATCAGGCTCAAAGAAGTAAGTTTCCGATCTTACAAAGCCAACCCTACAGAGGAAAATCGGAAAAAGCACAAAAAGCAAGGAACTCATGCAACTCCGTTATTGAAAGAACCAAATTTTTGCATGACTAAAAATTACGCCAAAAAATTCTGCACTGTCCCAAAGGCAGTAAGAATTTTTGGTCATTTGTAAAAAATATTAAAAACTCCTCGAAATCTTCGGTTCCAACGCTCATCGACAATAACAAACCAATTGTTTACTCTTCTGAGAAGGCAAACTTGCTCGCCGCCCATTTCGCTGCCAGCTTCACGCTGCCTCAAAGCAACGTTGCCCCTACTGTACTTGAGAATGTAAATTTTTCCATGGGACACATTTTTTTCCGCACTCGTACAGTAGTAAGAGTTCTCAAAGATCTCGATATACACAAATCCGCTGGCCCGGGTGGTATACCCCCGATTCTCCTGAAGAGGTGTTCTTCCACACTGGCAATGCCACTGCGTAAGCTTTTCCATCGCTCCTACTCTTCTGGAATCTTTCCTAGAAGATGGAAAACAGCATTTGTCCAGCCTGTCCCTAAGAAAGGTGACCCATCCTCCCCCTCCTCCTACCGACCCATAGCACTGACATCCCTTCTTTCTAAGGTCATGGAAACACTGATTAACCGTCAGCTTAAGGAATATCCCGAAGATCGAAAGCTTCTCCATGACCGTCAGTACGGCTTCCGCAGCAACCGTTTCACTGCTGATCTGATGGCATATCTCACCGAACAGTGGAACAAATCTTTACATCGCTTTGGTGAAAGTAAGATTATTGCTCTTGATATCTCCAAGGCATTTGATAGAGTTTGGCATGAAGCTCTCTTATCGAAAATGCGTGCTTTTGGGATCGTTGGATTAGAAGCTATCTTCTGGACCGTTCAATACAAGTTGTATTGGATGGATTCAAGTCTGATTCGCACAAAATAAATGCTGGTGTGCCCCAGGGCTCTGTTCTGTCTCCGACTCTTTTCCTCATTTTTATAAATGATCTTCTGCCTGTTACTTCTAATCCACTTAACTGTTTTGCTGACGACTTTACCCTCAGCTTTTCATATTCGTTCGATAATTCACGTCCATCGCCTTCGGACGTACAATTGCAACAGTACCATATGTCAAGCTCATTAAACTCCGATTTATACAGCATTGTCAAATGGGGTAATAGAAAACGTGTGGAGTTTAATGCTTCGTAATGCCCGCGCAGTATGTTCTACATTAAAAGGGAAACACGCGCGTTAATTATAAAAAAAAAAAGGTTGATTAGAGCCTGCGTAAGGACATATTAGCATCTTAATATCAGTCAATCAGTCAGATAATCGAAACATCGTTTGAAATAAAAATTCCAAAACATTTACAAGAGTTCTTTTGCCTTAAAACGAAATTACCTTACTTTAAATGAGTTAAAGGACAAAAAGACAGAAGCATTACAAAAATCTTTTTGATCATATGACGCTCAAAAATGAAGATTTTTTGTGGTTTCCACTTCCATTTGTCGAACTTGTTTGATTTTGCCAGATTGATTTACAATAATTGATGTTTATCATAACTAGAGCTTTGGATGAGACCTTACGTTGCATTACATGAGCTCTAAGTAACTAATATGTGTTAAAAATTCTTTATAAATAAGGATCTACTCAACGTTGAGTAAAGGCTGAGAAAATGATTTGACGTTGCGTAATTAATCCACCGCTCAACGGTATTTTAGCTAAATCTAATAAATAAGGCAGACAATGTTCACAGAAAAACACAGGAAACAAGATTCATTTTATATATTAAATTTTTGTTTTGAGAGCAGATCTTGGAAATTTGAATGAAACTCGCTATTACATCATTCAAATAAAAAAAAAAACGAAGAACCAACGAAAATTCAGAAATTATTCGATGAGCTACGCAGTGCAGAAAACTAAATAAACAAAAGAATGAAGATCTTAAAATAAAAATTCGTTGTTTTGCGAAGAGGCAGACATTTGCTTTTTTTTTATAATTAACGCGCGCACAAGGGACTATTTGTTTCCCTTTTAATGTAACACACTGCGCGGGCATTGTTGTACTATTTCATATTTTGTGTTTTCCTTTTCACCTCGGTGTTCTATATATGAAAGTGTCACCTAAATAGCACTCACAAAAAAATGTCACAAAAATGTGACTATCACCTATGGAATTTGTTAATTCTTACAATCACTTATCATATATCACCTTAGCCGATTCCACCCGATGTAACAAACAAATAAATATTAAATCAACTTATGGGTCAGCCAAATGCAGTCTAACCCTCAATATGACAAAATATAAATATCCACGAACACATCCTCAATTTCGCTTTAATTCAGTCTTACCACGTCACCCAAACAAAAGATCGAAAACAAAAAAATGATTATGATCACTAGAACTAAAAAGTGAAAAATAAATAAAAAAATAAACGTCAAGCAGATGAAATTTAATTTTTAAAAGTGTTCACTTGATTTTACCAATTGTATTATACCTTAAATTCCTTTTAATTGTTAAAACCACAATAAATGAAAAACATATTTTTTTCATTGGAAATCTTAATGTGATCATTTGTAATTTTATTGTTTTGTGCGTCTCTGCTGGTGTCTGATTGTTATCTCAATGCTCAATGGCTTTATTAAGATTTTCTCAATAAATTAATCTTTTGTTTATCTTAAATATATTTCATAAATTATGCTATAATAGGTATAAAACAAAACTTAATATATTTTTTAATGGAATTGTGCTAAGCATTTAAACGAAAGTACGAATTCAGACTTGATGCACTCTGGGAACATCGCAGATGTGAATTTATTGCTTATTGTTTTCGTCGTATTCTACGCCTTCGAAGGGTAATGGTGTAGCGCTGGAAAATTGTTGACGGTAAGATCAGTTTTATTGCTATTAGAATATAAATTACTTGTACAAAGTGAATTATATTATTATATTATAGATAGTTACATCATGTTATTAGACCACTCCACTTATGCACAAATAAATTGTTGCTGCTTTAAAAAAAGAAATCTAAATATTGGTCGACAATTTGTTTAATTCTGGATCATTAATTTTTAACGTTACTTGACAACATTTTATAATTATTTTTGTTTAAATATTGGAATAGTATATTTGTACGTGCGATATAGGTATTATTTTGGCATTGAAGTCTTAGTTCTCATCATCATTTTATGTAATTATATAGACAAATTCGGATGTTCTTTTGAGAATCTATCATTCAAATTATCAGCCTTCAGTTATTCGAATATTTGTAAAGTTGAACTATTGATATTCATTTAAAAGTAGTACTTCTCCACAGTTATTTCTATTTTTTAGGTGTAAGCTGGCGTTATCACGGTGTTTTTTTTTATAATTTGCGCGCACTCAAGGGATTGTTAATACCCTTATCATGTATTAACACAGTGCGAGCGTTTAGGAAAATTGGATAGAAGATGAAAGGAGGTACCGATGAACATTGGTTTTGAACGTTTGTAAATCGTAATGGAAGGAAAAAATCGAGCCGGGTAAAGCATTCCCCATTCGTGTAGTGCGGCTAAAGAATGAGTCTCTATACTTAACAGTGCATCCGAAATTAGGCTCAAGGGTAAATTTATGAGCATTCCTAGCGGTAAGAGTATTACGGGGAAAACTTAAGGGGAGGAATGCAACTGGAGCATTGTTTATAGAAGAAGCTATAGAATAAGGAGAGACAGGAAACATTTCGACGATGTAGTGAATCAAATGTTTCTGTTTTAGCCTTATTCCCTATCATTTTCAATGCATTTTTCTGTATTCTATTCAGGAAACGCAAGTGAGTAACAGGGGCACCTGTACGCCTTATACATATCCGTAGCCATATCTAAAGAGGAGAAGTATTTCTTGCATCTACGCACCATTTTTGGCGGTCATATACATATGTGTTTATTCCACAAGGGGGTTTGTGATACAAATACCTAGAACGCAAAGTTGTTCAGTTTCCTCGATGCAAGTACCACTCATTAATAGTGGCATGGGGGTAGGTAATGTTTTAATGACATCAGACAGCATTGAGTTTTTGAAGCATTAAATTCCACATGATTAATATTTCCCCATTGAACAATGCTGGCCAGATCAGAATTTAATGAACTAATCATACGTTGCCGTTCCCGTTGCAGTTCCACATCCGAAGAACAGGGAAGTGACTGTGGAAACGAGTATGAGAAGCTGAGGGTACTGTCATCAGCAAAACAATTTAATGGATTAGAAGTTAGTCTTAGACAAGAGATCATTGATAAAAATAAGGAAAAGTGTCGGAGACAGAACGGAGCCTTGGTTCGCAGATTCCAAATAGACGCATTTTAGATAAAAGAGCTTGATGCCAAATTCTACCAAATACTTTTGAAATATCAAGTGCAATAATCTTGCTTTCTCCAAAACAATGTAAAGATTGATTCCATTGTACGGTGAGATATACCATCATATCACCAGTGGACCTATTGCTACGAAAACCGTATTGTCGGTCATTTAGAAGTTTCTGTGTCTCAAGATATTTCTTAATCTGATAGTTTATCAGCGTTTCCATGGCCTTGGAAAGAAGGGATGTAATTGGTCGGTAGTTAAAGGGAGATGTGTGGGCTAAATCCTCATGTCTGATTTCGCCACTTCAGCTTTTGCATAGCTTTCTTCATATGAACTTGCCGTGATACATTAGTATATTATACCCGCTAGAATATATATTGATTTACCTGTTCTTATCATAATTTGCGTTTATTTTATTTTGTCTTGGCTTGCCATATAGATTCATTTGTACTATTTAAACAAACTGAGATTACAATGAAGCATGACATTATTACGATAGAAATAATGTCATGTTTAGTAAATATTGGATTACAGATTCAACTTCAAATTCAGCACAAAATTTTATTTTGGCATTCTACAGGGGACTAATATTATTGTTAAACTACTATATACTAACGGGTGATTTTTTTGAGGTTAGGATTTTCATGCATTAGTATTTGACAGACCACGCGGGATTTCAGACATGGTGTCAAAGAGAAAGATGCTCAGTATGCTTTGACATTTCATCATGAATAGACTTACTAACGAGCAACGCTTGCAAATCATTGAATTTTATTACCAAAATCAGTGTTCGGTTCGAAATGTTCGAAATCGACAAATTTTGTTCAGCGATGAGGCTCATTTCTGGTTGAATGGCTACGTAAATAAGCAAAATTGCCGCATTTGGAGTGAAGAGCAACCAGAAGCCGTTCAAGAACTGCCCCATGCATCCCGAAAAATGCACTGTTTGGTGTGGTTTGTACGCTGGTGGAATCATTGGACCGTATTTTTTCAAAGATGCTGTTGGACGCAACGTTACGGTGAATGGCGATCGCTATCGTTCGATGCTAACAAACTTTTTGTTGCCAAAAATGGAAGAACTGAACTTGGTTGACATGTGGTTTCAACAAGATGGCGCTACATGCCACACAGCTCGCGATTCTATGGCCATTTTGAGGGAAAACTTCGGAGAACAATTCATCTCAAGAAATGGACCGGTAAGTTGGCCACCAAGATCATGCGATTTGACGCCTTTAGATTATTTTTTGTGGGGCTACGTCAAGTCTAAAGTCTACAAAAATAAGCCAGCAACTATTCCAGCTTTGGAAGACAACATTTCCGAAGAAATTCGGGCTATTCCGGCCGAAATGCTCGAAAAAGTTGCCCAAAATTGGACTTTCCGAATGGACCACCTAAGACGCAGCCGCGGTCAACATTTAAATGAAATTATCTTCAAAAAGTAAATGTCATAGACCAATCTAACGTTTCAAATAAAGAACTGATGAGATTTTGCAAATTTTATCCGTTTTTTTAAAAAAAAAAGTTCTCAAGCTCTTAAAAAATCACCCGTTATGTATACATGGATGTACAATGCACAAACATGACAATGGTTGCTAAACATAGTGTATCCTCCGGAAATCGTTACATTTTGTTGCCACATTCCGGAAACCATTACATATTTTTGCCAAATCTCAGTATACTTAATCATGAGAATCGAAAACACCAGCCCGTCCTGATATTTTTTAAATGCACGAATTCTAAATTTCCGCAACACCCTACACTTACTAAACTTTTGCTGGCGCTACTAAAAACAAAAATATTGTAACTTAAATTTTAGATACTTTAAAAGATTTTAAATCTTAATGTGCCATTCTTATTTAAATATTTTTCGAAATAAATGAAATGAAAATAAATTGCTCGATCTCTACCCTTCCGTCTCTAATCTCCTCCACCAAGAACTCGGCGGTCTGCCTGTGTTCACAGCAGTGCACAGGTAGTCAAATTCACTGGCTACTTCGAAGTTATACTTGTCAATTGTATCGTTCTGACGAAGTTGGTGGTGTTTTTTTTACTTATGTTGATGAAAGCATATACTTCGTTTTCTGCTCGTTTATAGTCAGTCCCATTTAGCTTAGTGCTGACTCCATGGAAGTCAAAGCACCGGTTACTGCCAGCTTCGTTCTTCCTATCACATAAATATCGTCAGCAAATCCAAGTAACTGTTGATTTTTTAAAAATAGTGCGTGATATACTGGCCTATGTATTTCAAGCACAATGTTGAAACAGCTGCACGACAGTGCGTCATTATGGATGTGTATGATAAAGTTAATGAAGATCTGACTAATGTTTATAAGTGGCTTTGCATGAAACAATTAAAATTAAATATATCTAAAATAAAATTCATGATCTTAAAGTCAAGCGAAAGTCTTAGTTAATTAACCAAGTTATAAATAGTAAGTATTTGGGGGTAATAATTGATAATTTGATAATTGATTGGGCCTAGTTCTTAAAAATAAAGCAATGCGTACAAATTTAAAATGAGACAGGTATACTCCCTCAAGTGTAATGTTACAATGTTTAATGTGGTTGAATGTGAATCAACGTCTAATATTGAAAGTCCTGTTATTTGTTTTTTAATGTAAAATTTTCTAACTATCCACAGTACTTTCAAGAAAAACTGACATATGTTAGCAAGTGAGTTGCAACCGTTCAACCTCAGGTTAGCAAATTATTTCCGACTGGAAAGAATCAACAGAAGCAGCACCCAAAAATCTGTTATGTACCAAGGTTTAAAACTTTTCAAATCGTTACCCAGAAATATTAAAGACGAGACAAACATTCATCAATTCAAAAGTCTTGTCATTTATTTCTTTAAGCTAAACTATCATAAGATTTCAATTCATGTATCTATATCAATTTTTTTAAGTTGTAAATTAAATCAAAACTTTATTAATATAAAATTTTGTAAATGATATAAATTGTAATAGTTATATATATATAATTAATAAATCAATCAAAGAAAACCCTCTGGTGAAGTCAAAGGTCTCAGTATCCCTGCCAATTTTGACGGAGCAACTAGGATTCTTCATCACCTTCATCATCCTGATAAAAGGTATAAGTTTTGCAGGAATTCCAGAGCTAGACATGGCTCATTAAAGTTTGTTCCTTTTTACACTGTCATAGGGTGCAGGAAAGGGACAGAAGGTGTCGATTAAAATTGGTTTTAAATGCTTGCTAATTGAAATGGCAAAAAAAAAATTCGTTTGGAATATTCCAAATTCATGTTGTTCGGCTAATAAAAGAATCTGTATTTCACGAAATTGGGCTCAAGCGTGAACTGATGAGCAATCCGTGCGAGACGAGTATTACTGGTGATACTTTTGAAAGGAGGAATACAACTGGTACCTCGAGTGAGCATTTTTTTATAAAAAAATAAGGAATGACATGAAACATTCCGTCGTTGTTCGAGAGGGGCAATTATTTCAGAGATTGTTCTATTTACTATCAACTCTAGGGCTCTGTTTTGAACTCTATCGAGCAATGCCACTATCCATTAGTATCACATGCATCGAAGAAACCGAACACATATCAGTTCTCTGAATGTGAATTACAGACCACCTTCTGTGGAATGACAACATATATTACGTCGCCAAGAATGCTGTGAGGTTTAGGTTTCCTTCGTAGATACAAGAATTTCTTTACCCCGTATGATCGTGCTATAGTATATAAAGCATTTATTCGACCAAAACTCGAGCAAAATTCGCACATTTGGGCAGGTGCCAAAGAAAAGAGTTGAAAATGATAGGCGACCGGTCGATAAGAGAAACATTCACATCTCTTGAGCACCACTGTCATTTTTGGTGCCTCTCGTTATTTATCGGTATTTCCTCCCCTGAAACGATTCAGCCGTAATGGCCATAACTTTAACCTTGAGCCCAACTTCGGACATAATGTGAAGTTGACTTTTGACGCCACCGTTGGTCCAATTGGTTGAGCTCATCCGCCATCTTTCTGAGGGGCTCGTGCAAGACTTCTGCGAATCGATCAGAACAGTCATTAAAACAGAGCATTATAGTGTTGCTATTTTTTCTGTGTTCAACCCTCGTGCTTATAAGTTTAGCAAGAATGTCCGGATGATGAGACCAGTACCCGGTGGTTACCGCGGGGAGGTAAAATAAGCACAATTGATGCGTACGAGATAGTTACAACACTGCATCGCCTGGTTAATTCCGATCAGTGACTACCCTATTCATACAACACCCAACCGGTTGGGTTGTACAATTAGAATAGAGATTTTTCTTGTTTTTAATAGAATATCTTTAATTTTTTCACTTTGAAATAGGTCCTTTGGAAAAAAATATATACATTTTTTTTGGCGGCAACGCTGGGCATATGACACACATATCCACTAATACAATGACAAAAAACGAAATCAATCTAAATCGTCTTGGGAACAAAAACAATAATTTTTTCAAAATCTGAAGTCCCAAAGGAAAGTCTTATTAATGAATGTTGGTCATGTTTCCACGGAAATTGCATAATTAATTTTATTATTTCTTGAAGAGTTTCCTAATTTATCTAGATTGCGTGCAGTAGCAAACCTGTTGTAAAAACCCTTAGCAACGTGTTTGCAATCACTACTTTGGGTGAAGTAGCAAATAAAAGTCAAGCCATTCATGTATTGTTAAATAGCAGCATACTTTTCTTTTGAATAATTGAAAAATTCTTTTGATTATTGCTGGGAGTACAAAAAAAATTACTCATTTTTAAATGCTTTAATTACATTTTCAGAGAGATGCGTTCACAGAGCTCTGTATTTGCTACCTCAACAAAAACTCTCAGCACACTTACCCTTACAAGCAATAAAGAACCTCATCGATCAACAACGCCAGTTGTTCCTTATCATTCAACTTACAAAAAACAATCAATCCAAATGACTACAGGGGGTGGAATAAACAATCCTAAAAATAACTCCACTTCAGCCACTACAACGATACAACAAAGCTCTTCAAATCTTGCATCATGTAATACAATACCATCGAGTTCATCGTTAAATACACTTAGTAAATCATCAACGATATCATCGACAATACGGCATAGCAACATTAGTTTATCATCGAATAATATTAATAATAATTCAACGACTGCTATAAATAATAATAAAATAAGTACAAACATAAATATAAATAACAACAACGAAGGAAACCACAATCCCAATTCCAGTAAGCTGCAAACATTGGAACAACGTAAAGTAGAACTGGAAAAATTGCTAAACGAGAAGAATTGGTTACTGCAGCAGATTTATAAACAAGTACAGACATTTTTGTTTAAGATTCAACTAGCATATCTTCTTTAATTTTGTATTAATGTACATATCTGACATTTCCTTCAATTCAGGAAGCTCAAATTATAAATGGCAGTTATGAGAACTTCAGTGTGTTTGAAAGTGGAAAAGAGAGTGGTAATGTTATGCTTACTGTTGGGACAACATCTGGTTTGGGTTCAACAAATTCCATTCTCCGGCGTAAAGGTAGCTCTAGCTTAAAACTTCCCAGAAGTAATGTTCACTCTAGTGGAAAAGGTGTACGTATTTTCCTTGGAGTTTTTATGAAAATTCATTGAATACAATTATATTTTTGTCATCTTAGAACCGTTTCACTCTCTCGAAGTCTGAATATGATCTCGCTCAAGAAAACAAATTTAACAATCCACAAGCCTTAACAAATGCAAATGCCTTGACTGTTAAAAAGCGACAAGGACCACCACATAAAACCAACTCCTTTCATGACAATACTTCAACGTCAGCTCTGAGTCTCACTAAATCATCATCTTTTGAGTACAGTGGAAGTACTTCACAAAGCGAACGAAGTCCTGTTATTGTTAGCAACTGTGGCAGTACTAACCATGGTATTAAATACACTATCGTACGTCCTCATCTTAGTAGCGATGAAAACTTGCCTAGTAATGTTGGAAGCACGTGTTATTCATATACGTTCATTTATTTTATGTCTAACATAGATTTTTTACAGTTACACAATGTGATAAGTACTATTTGTCGCCCACAAGTCAAATGTACACAGATGGCAACGGATTTATTAAGGCTAGTCAAAATATAAAACAATGCTCTACACCAACGCCTTTGCATAAAATAATTAATCTAAACGACTCAGAAGTTCACCTTACGCAACAGCAACAAATACATATGGTAAATGGACATAGCTTAGCTCATCATAATGGAAACCAGCCTTTAGACGAATACGAAAGTGTTGCTGCTCTCTCATTGCCACCATCAAGTAACTTTGAACTTACTCAGCATGTGTCCAGTCCGCTTGCGAATTTTTGGAGAACCGTATCAAATAATGACCGATCTGCATGGTGTGATAATAGGTGAGAACAATGTTTATACACAATTTTGCCAGATTTGTATTTGAGTTTATTTAATGTTCTTAATGAAGGTATATTGAGTTAGATAGTGACAGCTTAGCTTACCAATATCACACTCTCAATCCCTTAGCAAAAAAAAATCTATCCACCACATCTATATCGGCCTCGTCACTGGTAAGCACAGATTAAGTTTATTTTGTGTAAAATGGATCAATTTACCACTCCCATTTCCAGCAACATTCACCTGAGTCACCTTCATTGGGTAACTTCTATCCGATTGGTGGAATATTTGTAAATGGTTACCCAAATACAATCGAAAAGTCATGTGATGAGGTATCTATATCTTCCGTAAATAGTGAAACCAATAAGAAACCAAAAAACAAACCATGGTGAGTTTTTTAATAATAGTTTTTTAGGACCAGTTATTTGTTTTTTTACAAATATTACTTAAGGTGTCAGGTTTCGTCAGATTTCCTGACTTCATCAGACGAGTTGAATAAATCTGAATTTTATTTTACATATATTGTTGGAAGCAAGTATGGAATAAATTCGTTTTATTTACATAAGAAAGTGACCAGAAAAGCCTGACACCTAAAATAATATTTGTTGAAAACCGTTGTGAATGTTTTATTAGTTTTAATTAGCATTTGTATTTCTATCCTAAATGGTCAGGATTTTTGTTGCTTTAGTTTGTCAAGTAGCCTGGTTGTCGTCATATAGATAAACTCAGCACTGAATTTGGCCCAAGTGTAAAAACATTGCCTTAATCTTGTAAAATTATATTAGCCGATTTTGTATTGGCCTTTAAAACATTCCGTAATTTTAGTTTGAACAGTACCGACATATCTTCAAAATATTTTTTTTTTGTTCTTTTGCATTCAAGGATGGAATCCTCTCTAGATGGTCCCATAATTCGCCCAAATATATTACAAGCAACTCCATCACTATCTGACGCCACAGCACTTAGTCCAGTCCTTTCCCCAACGTCAAGCCAAACCCCACAATATGTTTACTATAATGCTGCACTACAAGGGACAGCAGTTAATGCGACAACGTCCAGTGGAAAACTTACAACTTCTCCAGCTCTACCAGCAGTGGGAGGAAACTCATTGCTTGTAGTGCCAGCGGTCAATTCTCGGACAACTTCTCGAACACTCACTTATCACTCGCATCCACATCAGAAACAATCATATCGAGAACGTACAAAACTTTCATCGCAGTCAATGTCTGGTGGCAGCTATCGAACACCAAAGACAAAAATTGATGACGATAATAACCATCTTAGCCATTCGACTTCTTATTTAAATGTCGATTCATATCATCATCATTTTCAGCCTTCCTATCATTTCGAAATTCCGCAAAAAAAAGGCAATGTAATGCTACTCCCATTTCAACAACAACAGCAGAAACAGCTTCCGCAATTTCATCAGCAGCAATCGCCAAAACTTGCACCTCCCATAAGTTCACAATTAGAGCCACAGTTAACCAAGTTCAATCAATCTATCCAACCCCAGCAATCATCTTCATTGGTAAATGATGATTTTGTTGAAACAGTCCGCTATTCCACATCAGTTGCAACACAACCATCTAGAGTATGCAGTTCCAGCCCGTCTATTACTACTAACAACATTCAACAGAAGCCCATTCCTCCCAATTCTTTCTTTATAAATAATGTGCAACAAATGTCAACCCAAAATACAGCCATTGCCACCACTTCACCCGATATTCGCATTGAATCGCCAAAAAACATGACCGTCATTCAACAAGCAACATTTTTGCCCTACAAAGAAGTCACAAAGCCTTTCGAAATGTCTGATTTTTATAAATATTCGACGAAATTTCGCCAAAAAGAAGCAAACACAGCTACTTTGTCGAAAAATTCTGCGTAAACTTAAATAAGTTAACAAAAGTGCCACAGTAACATATTAATAATTATTTTTATTACTGTTTCATATTATAACATATATTTTATTATATCTTGTTTATATTGTTTGTGCCCCAATCCCTCCGCTGAGACTTTAATTTCAATTAAGTTTTCTATTAAACAAAATGTATGTTATAAGACAAATTTACAACAGCATAAATATATTTTATCAAAGTACTATTCGAATTTGTGTGGTTTTATTTGTGTTCAGGCAAGATAATATTTTTATTCCAAACGCAGTCAAAACCAGCACTCGGAAAGGATATTCACTGGAATGCATGTTTGAAGACATTCAAATGAAATTAAAAATGGGGAAGAACCCGGTTTTTTCTAATAAAGTATGAAAAATGACTTAAATAAATAACTTAAAAAAAATTAGAAACGTTTTAAAATTATTATGTTTTTAATAACCACATGAACCGTTTTTCTTTAAGCTCAGAGCAGTGGGGCGTTCTTTTATTAACTATCGTTGACAAACGTTAACAATTGTTAACTATGTTAACAAGTACAAATACTTGTTATATTATCTTTGGTAAAACGTTTACGAAGTAAAAGTATTTATGAAAATTGATTGAAATAACCAATGACATGAATAACATCAAACTTCCTGCCTATGAATTCAAATCCATTTTACCTGCACACAATACATACCTCTCATACAAAAAATCTCCCTCGCAAGCTTGTTTAGCGCTCAAATTTGCGCTTATCTTATCCATACAATAAATGAAATAGTGTTGGTATTGGTGCCTTATTTTACTTCGCGTCTTAAGAAAAGCCCATTAAAATAAAAAGTAGGGTACAATGGTGTATATGAACTGCTATAGTACTATCATTGTGACATGTGGACCGTAGCGCTCCAAGCGGCTCTAGGTAAAGTTAACTCGGTAAGTTGAAAGAGGCGAACGCGGCAAACAAAGAGAATTCTAAGAGAAACTCTGTGAACATGTACTTTGCTCTTTGTAGTTTGCAGTTTATATACAATGATGCGGTATAGTTTTTTTTCGCACAACTGTATTGCTTCACACAAGCAGGGTGACGAGATGGCTAGTTTTAAAAAAAAAAGGAATGACAAAAAAAGAAGAAAAACGATATTTGTAAATGAATGGTGCCTGGGAGTGGGTATATGTTAAAGCAGGTTGATAGGTTTATTTTCAGTTATATTTTTTTCATATCAAACTTTCGAGGGTAGGTAGATATTTAGGTATGTACCTACATATATACCTACATAAAGTGTGTATTTACTTATATTATCTTTGATAAAATCCTCGGCTAAATTCAGGTCGATCGGTTGGTCGTCGGTGTGGTAGATGGTCTGACCGAGGGAGAGGGAGATATTAACAAGGAAGACTTAATAAGCACATGTGTATGTGTATTGTGTATATCCTGTTCTCGGTGACGGTGAACAACTAAGAGAATCCACAATGATTTTATTTTTTGAATTTTCATGCACAAGTAGCTTTATGATTATAGGGACTATAAGTCAAGTTTAGGATTCGTGAACATAAAAAATTGTGATAATAATCAAACATTACATTACGATGATAGAGAAACATACTTGGGTTACTGGCAAAATTCTGTCCGTCTGTCTGTAGGTCTGTCTGTACGGATGTATTTTGGACTATAGCCTAAACGGTTGAGCCAATCGTCTTCAAATTTAGAACTTAAGGTTATTTTGAGATTCTACAGAGGAATTTTTTTCAATTTTTACTTGCGATTATAGGGACTATAAGGCAAGTTTAGAATTCGTGAATACAAAAAAAAATTTAGATAACAATGAAACATGACATTACGATCATAGAGAAGTCTAAAAAAGTGATCGACAAAAAATGTCTGTCTGTATGTCAGTATGTATAACGAGCTGCAGCCTAAACGGCTAAAGCGATTATCTTCAAACTTGGTGTGTGTGATTATTTTGGCATTCCTCAGAGGGGACATTGAAATTCAAATTGTAAGCCTAAAAGTAACGGTAGTGCCATATGACCGTTGAGTTGAGTTGTTTTCTTGATTGAAATTTTTGCATTCGTCCTTATTATTTATTCTGTATGCTGTTAGGATCATGAAATGCTTTAAAATAAATACCGATTAATAAATAGTAATAAAAATAACGAAGTTTGCTTTCATTAGACTAGTGGCTAGGGCTCAACCGAGCAATATAAAACAAAATTTGGGGGAAAATATTAAATACATTTTTTTATGAAATCAAAAAAACAACATTTTTTGGAAAAAATGTTGGAAGCCATCTTATTTCTTTTCCTGTTTTCTATTTTATAAATTTTTCATTTCAAAATCGTTCGACCAGTTTTTTAAAAACTTTTTGAAAACATTTTAAATTTTTTTTCAGTATGCCAATTTAAAGAAATCTATAGATTCGTTTTCAAAATATTCAAAAACAAAATAAGTTTTAAAAAAAAAGTATTAAAAATTTTAAAAAATGTTTTTGAAAATTTTAATAAGCAATATTATTTAAATCATAAAACACTACATGTTTTGAAAATTTTATCAAAATCCGTCAATTAGTTAACGAGAAAGTCTGATTTAAAAAAAACCGTTCATATGGTACCGTTATAAACCTTTTTCTGAAAAATCAATTAAAACTAAATAGTTTTGGAACTAGAATGCCAATTCGAAAAACAGTCGGGTAGAGTACTCTAAAAATACTGGTCGAACGATTTTGAAATAAAAAAATCATAAAATAGAAAACAGCAAAGAAATAAGATGGATTACAACATTTTTGCCAAAAAAGGTTATGAATTGTGTTTTTTAATTTCATAAAAATTTCATTTTATTAATATTTTCCCTAAAATTTTATTTCATATTGCTCGGCTAAGCTATTCAAATAAAAGAAAGTGAAAACTTACATACACACTTACGTATTTTAAAGCATTTCACTGTGTTAACTTTTATGAATGTGTATCTTAATTTTAGTACCTACCTACCTTCCTTCCAACCTTATTATAGGTACCTAATATCCTTAATAAATTCCATTAATACCTACCCACACCATACGTTTATCGATCCATCAAACATAATAGAGCTATTTTAATTAATTTGATTTCAAAAAGTAAATAGCATTATTGCCCTACTGCTGATTCCCACGAATCTTTATGCCAGTTGTTCAAATTTTTCCATACCAACATGAAAATTGAACTGAAAAAAGTCTATATTTTTCTATTCGTCGACCGAGAATTGTTTTGTTGTAAACGCCAAAATGCACTTTTTTAAAGTGGGTATGCAGTAGTGTGTTTTCAGAGGTCCTCTTTCGATCTGTGCAATCAGAATTGGCCTATCATTTACCGTTGCTGAGATAATTAGCATGGACTTTGTCGTATATCCACAAAATACGCATACCCTTAGTTTTGTTTTGTCGTAAGCGCCAGTTTTTGGCATATACGACAAAAATTCCATGTATTTTGCCGCAATTTTTTCTTTAATATTGTTTTGTCGTACGTCTATAGGCTTAAGACATACGATCGAAAATTTAAA
Organism: Platycheirus rosarum; assembly: GCA_963971375.1. NCBI lineage: Eukaryota > Metazoa > Arthropoda > Insecta > Diptera > Syrphidae > Platycheirus > Platycheirus rosarum. The sequence continues at coordinate 7,512,518 of OZ020511.1, read as the reverse complement.
AGAAAACATTAAAATTGGTTTGTCGTACGTGTATGAGACTCACATAGAATGTAGGACTGATCTGATAGACGTACAACACAAATTAAAAAAAAAAATCCGGTTTGGTTTGTCGTACGTGTATATCTATTTAAACTGGAGGCGCGAAAGTATAAATACCAGACCGATCAAAAAAAATTCAGTTCACTGCAAAATCTCGTTGAGTAAGGTTGTGGTTCTGTCTCGTGTGCAATGGATTCACCTGTGAGGAATATTTCGAAGGAAATACTTTCGTAAGTACATAATCTAACGATATTGTAAATTTCTTTAAAAGTAAACAGTAAAAATACAAACTGTACATTTAAATTTATTCTTAGACTTATTGATCAAATAGTTCCAAGCGAAGCTGAATTTGCCGAAAATAATATAGAATCCAACTTAGTTTTATCTGAAAACGATTTTGGTAAGTTTATATTGTTTGCTATTGTTTGTATTTTTTACTTATTAATGTTTATGATAAATTTATTGTTTTTTTTAGATAGTGACGACAGTTGCAAAGATCCCGATTTCATTCCACCAGTAAAAGGAAGGGAATTTGAATTTTTTAATGAAGGCGAAAATGTAGAACCCATATTAAAACTCCCTGATAATCAAAATGTAGATCCTCTTTTGAATCTCCCTATAAATGAAAACTTGAGAAGTATACCTTCAGAATACTTTTCATCATCAGGTAAATGGATTTGCACTGTGGCCATGTGTTTTTGATAATTTTTTGTTTGTTTTACTTGATTAAGATAGTGACAGTTCCAGAAAAAGAGCGAGGAAACCCGAACTGTGGAAAAGTCATATCAGGAAGAAGTTAAGAGAATCAGGGCAGGAGTATTCAAATACCAAGGGAAAACTCATGGCAGAGAGGACAATAAAACCACCATGTAAACCAAATTGCTTATATTTCTGCTCCAAAAATTTCACCTGTGAGGACAGAAAACGAATAAGCGATTCTTTTTGGAAGTTGTCTGATGCTGAGAAACCAGCTTTCTATTGTAAGTACATCAACAAAACAAAAGTACTGAGACGGAGGAAAGACTCCAACATTAAAAATAATACTTTTAAATATTATCTACAATCTGAAGATGATGACAGGATACAACAAGTTTGTAAACTTTTCTTTCTTAACACCCTTTCTATTAGCGAAAGAAGAATTTATTATTATTTTAATAATTTACACGATAAGGGCTGCCCTAATCCATTAAAAAAAGGTAAAAATATAAAAAAAATTACATCCTCTGAACAAATAAAAGAAGTTCATGACCATATTAAAAGCTTTCCTACCATAGATAGTCACTATTGTCGGGCTAGTACAAATAGGAAATATTTAGAAAGCCATTTAAATATAAATAAAATGTATCTGCTTTACAAGGAAGGTTCGACTAATCCCGTTAAAGAAAATATTAACAGAAAAGAATTCAATTATAGCTTTAACTTGTCATTTTATAAACCCAAAAAAGACCAGTGCGACCGTTGTTTAATTTTTAAGGCAAACTCGAACCCAAGCTTAATTGAAATAAACGACATTAACGAGCACAAAAATGAAAAGGCAGCTATGAAGGCAGAGAGGGATATTGATCGCCAAAACATTGACCCTAAACATGCCATTGTCTGCTTTGACCTTAGGAGTGTCTTTTCTCGTCCAAAAGGGAACGCTTCTTCGTTTTTTTATAAACGAAAGTTAAATGTCTACAACATGACAGCAACACTTAGTTTGCCAAGAAAACCAAAAATAACATATTGTGCAGTTTGGAACGAATTACACAGCGGCCGCTCTGGTGATAACATTGCCAGCTCGATTTTTAAAATTCTGAATCAAATATTACTTGATAACCCATCAATTAAACGTGAGACTCTATGGAGTGACTCCTGTGTCCCACAAAATAAGAATAAGGTAATGTCAACTGCTTTGCTTTTCTTACTGAACAATAACACTTCCTTAGAAGAAATTCAACAAAAATATTCGGAGCCCGGACATTCGTTGGTTCAGGAAGTCGACTGCGTCCATAGCTCCATCGACATGTACCTTAAAAATCTGGAAGTATTTAGTCAGCTTTCGCTTTTGCGACATCTAAAAACTATGGCATTTAAAAATGTTACTTTGAAAATAATTCAAATGCTGCCAACAGACTTTAAAGCCTTTTCTGCCAAAGCAGGCCAAGCAAATTTTTCAGCTATTCCATTTACGAAAATTAAATTTCTAAAGTATAAGAAAGCCGATCTCTTTACCTTATTTTACAAAACGAGCGGTAGAGAAATAGAATTTCGAAGAGCCTCAATATTTAAAAAAACAACGAGAGTTACCCTGCAAACTCCGAAAAATTTGTTCAGCCAATGCCTTCAAGTCACAAGCCAAAACAAGCCTATATCCAAAGAGAAAATAAGCGACCTTAGAAGTCTCTTTAATTTTATGCCTAAGGCAGACCAGGCCTATTATGAAGCCTTATTTAATTTAAATAAAAAAGAATAAAATCATATAACTAATTTTGATTTTATTTAATTTTTAAATTATTTGTAGTTATTTAAGTTCATGGTCATAGAATGACTTTGTATATTGTATTAAACAATATATTATTAAATCTTATAGATTTACACTTTTATTTTTATAGTCATAGGATGACTTTTTTTAATTTGTTTATAAAAAATGTTATTTTTATCTCATTTATTTACATTCTTGTAAGATTATGGTCATAGAATGACTTTATTGTCTTGTTAATAATAAAATAAGTAATTTTTCCTAAACCAAGACTGCCAACGAAAATACTGTTTTGTATGTATATCTAGTATTTTAAATGTTACTTATTGAATAAAAGCATTGTTAAAATTGAAAATTGACTTTTTTTTTAGTTCGTTCTCATACGAATTCGTATTGGATTGTACTATATGTTGAGAATTGGAATGTCGCACGTGCGTTCACTTTGTCGTACGTGTATGGGATGAAAAAAAAGCTTATTTTGGTGGCGTATACGACAAACTCATTTTGGGTAAAAACCTTTATAATTTTAAAACTAATGTTGATAAGACGGTTTTGAACACATTAATCAAAAGAAGATATTCCACATACTATTTATATTAATCAAAAACAAAACTTTAGCGGGCAGTTTTTTTTATAGGAACGCAAACCTTAAAATGCGATTTCCCAAAATCGTAAAATTGGCGTATACAACAAAACAATTCTCGGGCGACGTATTAGCAAATTATATTATAAACAGTAAACAACAAGTGGAAAGATAATACACTAAAAAAACTGCAAAAGCTAACAATGACGCATGTTCGTTCGAGCTTTAAACCACAACGATTTTAAAGAAGTTGCACGTCAAAAAAACATTAAAATTAAATATTTGTCAAAAAGACGACTGCACCTAAAAAGGATTAGCACACAGGAGCAAGTACGTGCGACCCAGCCGTGCCTTTTATTTTTTCTGCACGAATGCATAACTTGTACTTAGTAACTACCTATAATTGCAAGTAAAAATTAAACAATTAGGTACTACAAATGTTAAAAAACCCGTGGTATTTTTAGCAAATCTATAGAAGATTAGTTGAAAGAAATATTTTGATTTAACTATAAATTTCTTTCCCGCAGGCAAAGCTGGGTAGGTCAACTAGTACCCTCATATAAACCTCAAACAAACAAAAAAAAATTGAAAATCCTAAAGAATTCGAATGAAAAGTCTGGTCAATGATGTATATATGTATGTACAAATATGACAAATATGTATGTAGGTAGTGCTCGTATAAGACTTGAAAATCCTAAAAAACTCAAATCAAAAGTCTGGTCAATGACGTACGCATGTATAAATACTTATGTAAGAACCAGTTTTCATATTACATATTCCTTATAAAAAAACGTAAACAATGAAAATGTGTGAAAATGTTGGCATTTCGTTGAAACTCGAAAAGCAGGGATGTAACGTAACTTGATTCAATCGAGGGTTGTTGATCGTCGTTGAACTCGAAACAAAAAAAATTTGGTAGCACGTAACTTGAAACGAGTTTCATTGTGACTTGCACTTAGAAACGTCATTGTGAACTATAAAGTAAAATGTCAAATGGATATTTTGTAGAGTAAAAAAAAAAAAACGATTCGAATGTGTTTCCCTCATAAAATCAATTGGATTTAAAATTCATTTACTCTATTTTGAATTTTGCATTGAATAATATATTTTTTTTATTCGGAAAGTGAAGATATGGAAGCTTTTTATACTTAAGTGTGCTTCTAAGTCATAGAATACGATCAGTATTCTTTCTTCTAAATCGGCAATGTTTATTTGCTTGTATGGACCTTTGTCCGTGCCCCTCAAATGAAGCCTCTTAGTTATTAGCTTTCATTTGAACTTGTATTTTATGTCACTTCAAGTCTAAAACCAAAAACTATTTAATAAATATACTTTCATATTATCGAAATAATAATTTTTCCGATCTTTATTGTTTTTGCAGAGAACCCACGTGTTAAGTTATTTGCGAGTTTTTCTCGGAGAAAACTGCATTTAGCCAAGCCTGGATTCAGTGCCGCTGAATGTATATATGTATTGCTTTGGAGTAGGAGAGTGTGATAGTATTTTTACTTGCGATTATAGGGACTATAAGGCAAGTTTAGGATTCGTGAATATAAAAAAAATTGAGATAACATTACCATCATAGAGAAGTCTAAAAAAGTGATCGAGAAAAAATGTCTGTCTGTCTGTCTTGTCAGTATGTATAACGAGCTGCAGCCTAAACGGTTTCAGCGATTGTCTTGTGTGATTATTTTGGAATTCGCCAGAGGGGAAATTGAAATTTTATTTTTAGGCCTTAAAATAACGGTACCTGCCATATGACCGTTTAGGAAAAGCTTATTTTTCTCGAAAACGGCTCCAACGATTTTGATGAAAGTTTTTGAGAATTTTTTTTGTTGGTATTTGCTATCATTTGATTAGAACTAAATTGACGGGAAAAAGTCTATTAACGATACCTTTCATGTAACGGTTTTTTTTAATGTTGGGCTTTCTCGGTAACGGCTTTTTGCATTTCTGTCATATTTTATATTTGAGAAGATCAAAGTAACTTAATTAATTCTGCATTTAAAAAATTTTATTAACTTTTTTTTCTAATTAAATTTGAAAAATTAATATTTTAAAACTAATCAAAAATAATTATTTTAGATTTTATAATCACATGCATATTAATAAACACTAAAACCTGCATACATACATTTCAAAAGAAATTTTTTCAAAAAACTAAAAATAAAAAACAGGATTTTATCAAAACCGGTCTTACAGTTTTCGAAATATTTTTTTCATAAATTCTTTGTTATTTAAGAAGTGTGATGGCGTACTTCATTTCTATTAAAAACCGTTAAGTACTGTTGTTTTTATACTTTTTATAAGTTCAAACTGTGTTATTTTCAACGTAAATGTTACTTTTTTCTGTCAAAGATCTTGCTTTCCAATGTAATTAGGCACACAAGAGCAAGTACGTGCGACCCAGTCGTGCCCATTATTTTTTTTGGAGAAGTGAGATAAAAATTGTGAAGTTACCCTAGCCGTCCACTTGAAATAGATGATTGCAAGATATGTGTCAAGTAGCTAATCAGCCCTATCACAGATTCCCTCGTAGAAAATTTCCGAACGAAACGCTACGCCCCGAATACGAAAAAATTCAAATCACAAACCCCGAACGGAATCAGCCATTATCCAAACCTCTTTTCGGACTTTCGGAATCAGTTGATTTGTGTCAAAATGTGAAAAGCAAAACAAAATGTCACTTTTATTGTGTATATTTCAATTGTGTTTTGAAAAAAAGTTATCTGAAATGGATTCAATTGCGATTGTTATTGTAAAATAAAACAAGAAAACGTGTGGAGAAAACGCAAACTAAAATGTATTTTAAGAGACGCTTTTAATCCACTCGACCACAATCCCTGGACAATTTATGACTTCTCTTGGAGAATATACAAAAACCTTTGGAATTGGGCTCTGTTCGTATTCACTTTTCACCTTTGGTTAAATATTTGTTTAGAGTTTTATATTTTGTTCTTCTTCAGACATTAGCCTAATATGCGCTCATGCCCCCACAGAGGACAAAGATGACGCCACCAAGGATGACTTCTATGAGCTCCTCGACAAAACCTATGAGCAATGCCCTAAATACGACGTTAAGATCGTACTAGGCGATTTTAATGCCAAAATAGGTAAAGAGGAAATCTTTGGTAGGGCTGTCGGAAAACATAGCCTACACGACACAACGTCTGAAAACGGACTTAGGTTAATTGACTTCGCAGCAGCACATAATGTCACCATTGCAAGCACACGGTTTCCTCATCTCGATATACACAAAGGAACTTGGCGACACCCAGATCAAAGAACCGTCAATCAGATTGATCACGTTGCGATCGATGCAAGACACGCCTCCAGTATCTTGGATGTTCGCACCTTCCGAGCAGCTAACATCGACTCGGATCACTACCTTGTTGCAGCAAAGGTAAGAATGCGAATAACCCGAACTCCACAACAACGGAGTAATACTGTGGGGAAGTATGACGTCGGAAAGCTGCAATCGCAAGAAACCGCCAGAACCTATGCCGATCGAATATCCCGTAACCTCTCAAGAAATCCAGTACCGCCAGCATCAAGTGCCGAAGATCAGTGGCAACACTGCCAACAAGCCATCAGAGATGCCGCAACTGATGTGCTAGGTTTCACCAGACCACCACCACGAAACCTCTGGTTTGATGACGAATGCAGGCAGGCCCATGCAGCCAAACACGAGGCATATAAAGCGACGCTGCAAAGAAAGACGAGAGCTGCTCGCGAGCTTTACGAGCAGAAAAGACGGGAGGAACACCTTCTCCAAAAGAAAAAGAGAGAGCATGAGAAGCGCGCGATCGAAGATATTGAGAGATGCTACTCCAGGAACAACGTGCGGAAGTTTTACCAACAGGTAAAAAGAACATGCCAAGGAAAAAAATCCCGCACAGAAGCCTGAAGAGATAGGAATGGAAACCTCGTAGTAGAGTCACAGTCGGTGTTGAGTACATTTGTAGGACCATTTCTGCAGACTGGTAAACGGCGATGAAGGCCAAAATCCCGCTGTCAGGCAGAATGAACCATTCAACATGGATGATGACAGACAAAACTTCCGTCCACCTGACCAAAATGAAGTAAGGACTACCCACCGAACTTTTTAAAGCGGCCGGAGATGACCTGGTGGAGTGCATACACCAACTCATCTCTAAAGTTTGGTCAGAAGAAAGTATGCCTGATGAATGGAACCTCAGCATCGTTTGCCCGATCCACAAGAAAGGAGACCCTCTAAACTGCGCCAACTATAGAGGAATAAGTCTCCTGAATATCGCCTACAAGATACTCTCTGCCGTACTATGTGAACGCCTGAAACCTTTCGCCATGTCAGGTTTTGGCATTCCCACCAAACTCGTCCGACTGTGCAGGATGACGATGGAGAAATCTCGCTGCTCCGTCAAGGTTGGTTCTGGCCTCACAGAAGCTTTTGACGTCAAAAAAGGATTCCGACAAGGTGATGCGCTATCGTGCGATTTCTTCAACTTAATACTTGAAAAAATTATAAGAAACTCGCATGTCAATTGCATTGGGACAATTTTTTTCAAGTCTGTGCAATTGCTAGCATACGCTGACGACATAGACATCATTGGCAGAACTCAGCGAGCTGTCACTGGAACGTTTGCTAGCATTGAAGCTGAAGCGGCTAAGATGGGACTAGCAGTCAATGAGGCCAAAACGAAGTACCTGCTGTCCACAAAAAGGGACACACAACACCGGCGGATTGGACAAAACATCACAATAGACAGGTACAACTTTGAGGTAGTTAGGTACTTTGTGTACCTCGGCTCCGCTATAACATCTGACAACAACATCTCGTCAGAAATAAAGCGAAGAACTACTCTTGCCAATCGCTGTTTCTATGGGCTAGGAAGGCGATTGAGTAGCAAAGCCCTCTCTCGAAAGACAAAGGAGACTCTGTATCAGACCCTAATCATCCCAGTCCTGCTCTATGGCGCCGAGAGATGGACTCTATCTAAAGCGGATGAAGATATCCTTAGTCGTTTCGAGCGTAAGATTCTTCGGAGGATTTTTGGCCCTATCTGCGTTAACGGGCTTTGGAGGACAAGGTTCAACCAAGAACTATACGAGCTGTACAGCGACATTGACCTGGTCAAAAAAATACGCATATCACTTTTAAGATGGCTAGGTCATGTAGATCGAATGGACAACAATGCTCCGGCTCGCAGGATCTTCGATTCCATCCCAGAGGGTAGACGCAGTCAAGGAAGAACTCGCCTTAGGTGGCGCGCTCAAGTGGAGGACCAACTTGGAGTGCAAAACTGGAGGCAGCTAGCCAAAGACCGAGCTGGCTGGAGAGGCATGTTGGTTGAGGCCCAGGTTCGTCCCGAACTGTAGCGCCACCTAAGTAAGTAAGTTCTTCTTTAGACTGAAAATACTTACATTTTTCTATTAAATGCGTGTTAACAAACTGTTTCACACGACATCCGAGCAAAATAAATGTTCGTAGAAAAATCAATAAAATTTCCTATTCGTTCGGGTTTAGTGATACCAATTTTCCCGAACTCCGAAATTCTTACGAAAATTTTCGTTACGACGGGAGCAGTGATACCTTTTTTCGGGATTCGTAGTACGATTCTATTACGACGGAACCTATGATAGGCCTGAATATTTCTTGGGGAGGCCTCTTACGTCTAGATTTCTCTTATTTTCAGACATAAATTTCTCAATTTATTTTTGGACACAAAAGAAGAAATAATTAGATAAATAAATTTGACATTTCATGAATGATGCTCATTTTCTGTTATTTTTATTAATGATGTCTTACTGTTTGGGTGTTTTGCAAACATTTATTAGCTAACAAAAATATAAAAAATTGCTAAAATAAATTATAAATTGCAGTCGCTTCCATTTTACCAAGAAATAAAAATCACGCGAAGCTGTTTGTTTGATGAGATCATTACAAATAATGAAATTTTATAAAATAATTTGCCCAAATTAAACTCAAAGTTTTGAGATCTCATTTCTTTTTATTTAAGTATTGTGCTATTGTTGACAGTCACAGTACACAAGCAAATGCTTCGAAGAACGATAAATAAAACAACATCTTTCAAATTATTAAATTGACGAATCGTTGGTGACCATTTTTCGATTTTTTGTTATAGATTTGAATTGATTTCAAATTTAAATTTAATTCTTCTGTTGATTTTTTTTTTGTATTTACATAAATCGATTTTTGTAACAATTTACAATAAAAATATATAATCTTGCATTAACAATGGTTTCTTCTTAATAACATGTTTTGTTACGTGTAAACATAGTACTCTGATATAATAATAAAATGTCTATAACAGAAATATTTACGTTTATTTCATGTACTTTTGTTATAACATTTTTTTTTCTTTTGTGTAACTTATTTTTATGTTACCCCATGATTTTAATTTAGCTCACATATCACAGTGTGTGAAGTACATAGTTTTAGGTATATATGTATGTATATTAATAAATAATTATAGTTTGTTTAACTTCTGCATACTGCATAGGAAAAATGTGTGTTGAGATCAAACAGAGTGTTAAAATTTTATGAAAAATATCTTATGTATATTTGATAACATACAATTATTTTTTTTTTTTTTTTAATAATTTCTTTTTATTTTATATTTTGTTATGAATAACAACGTTTATTAAATCATTTTTTCATGAATTCGGGGTGATTATAGTTTCCTAAATCAAAATGGTTCTTTTTTTCTTTTTAACATATATGTCATATATTTCTTGTAGGTACATAAATAGTTTTTTTATTTGTATACGTTAAAATTACAGATGGGATTAATTTTTTGGTTAGCTACTATTTTATTATTTACCTTCAATTTAACTCCAAAAAGCTAATTATTTATATATTATATTAACTCGTATCATTACTTTTGATCAAAAGGTATCGAGAAAACGATACATACACACATGTATTATTTACTTCTGAATGACTTGATTGAACATATGTATATATGTATATGTATAGTTGTTGTGTTATTATGAATGGTTTATTAAATTTTATACAATTTTAACAATTTAACGTTTTATTTCTTTATTACAAAGAATATTATACTTTTTTTAATTGAAATGTTTTTTTTCATGAGATTTTTAACCTGCTTAATGATATAAAATAATGTCTACCTATTTAAGAAAAAAATTGTTTGGAAAATATAAATTTTAATCTGATGAGGAAAAAGATCACAACTTTTTTTTTTGTCGCCTATAAATACATAATGATTCTTAGGTTTTCCATGTTATGTTTCATTAATAAATCACATGAAAGACTTTTTGTGACAAATTGTTTTTGGTTTAGAATATTTCTTTGAGATTCATTAGTACCTACAATGGCTGGTATTATTTGATATATTATTTATAAAAGATACTTGCATAACTAAAATAAGTGCACAACTCGGTTTTGTGAACTTGCTCTTAAGCATAATACAAACATTAAACATATTCTTTTGATCTTGCTTAAAAAAATGGGCCACCTTTTGCAATTTTAAAATGAATTAAAGCACAAGAATGAAGATGGTATTTATAATAACACAAAAGAAATTCAAGGCGGTTTTATAATAAATATCTGGATTTAAAATCTTAAAAGCCTGCGGGGATCGTTGCCAAAGAAGATATCCCATTTTTAGTCCCAGTGTATTATGTATGTACTATATGAGATGGGTATCAAATGACACCAAGTTTTTTTTACCTAATTTTCTTGGTTTAACAATAATTGAAAGCAGGCCGCCGGAAGGCATTAGTTTAAGATAAATAGTAAATAATTTAGAGCGCCTGCATGGGGCCAGTTAGTTAGTTAAGCTAGTTTTTTTTTTTAAATTTTTGTCTAGTAATAAGTTCAAAATAAAAATAAATTAAAAATGAACAAAAAATGTGTATTAAATGATTGCTTGTGTTGAGCCGAATTTACCTGCCTAAAGTTTCAAAAATTGGTTTTGAAGTTTTCGAGATAATTGAGTGAAGAAAATGTTTAAAAATCTGATTTTTGTGCGATAAAAATTCTTACTTTCGACCCATAACATATGAGGAATTTATTTTGATACCAATAGAAAATATCTTTTGTCATATCATATTTTATTTTTTGGATTATTTTAATTTGCAACGAAGCGAAGAAGTGTTTGTATGTAAATATATACTTATTTATAATTTTATATGAGTGTTATCTATTTATAGGTACCAAGAAAGTAGCACTGGGGAACTGGGTTATAGGTTTATAGGTTTAGGTTGATTATTCAATCCCAGGGTGTCCCGTTAGTCAACGTTAAGCGAGCAACGGGGAAAGAGGAGGTTATAACGGGTGATTTTTTTGAGGTTAGGATTTTCATGCATTAGTATTTGACAGATCACGCGGGATTTCAGACATGGTGTCAAAGAGAAAGATGCTCAGTATGCTTTGACATTTCATCATGAATAGACTTACTAACGAGCAACGCTTGCAAATCATTGAATTTTATTACCAAAATCAGTGTTCGGTTCGAAATGTGTTTCGCGCTTTACGTCCGATTTATGGTCTACATAATCGACCAAGTGAGCAAACAATTAATGCGATTGTGACCAAGTTTCGCACTCAGTTTACTTTATTGGACATTAAACCAACCACACGAATGCGTACAGTGCGTACAGAAGAGAATATTGCGTCTGTTTCTGAGAGTGTTGCTGAAGACCGTGAAATGTCGATTCGTCGCCGTTCGCAGCAATTGGGTTTGTGTTATTCGACCACATGGAAGATTTTACGCAAAGATCTTGGTGTAAAACCGTATAAAATACAGCTCGTGCAAGAACTGAAGCCGAACGATCTGCCACAACGTCGAATTTTCAGTGAATGGGCCCTAGAAAAGTTGGCAGAAAATCCGCTTTTTTATCGACAAATTTTGTTCAGCGATGATGCTCATTTCTGGTTGAATGGCTACGTAAATAAGCAAAATTGCCGCATTTGGAGTGAAGAGCAACCAGAAGCCGTTCAAGAACTGCCCATGCATCCCGAAAAATGCACTGTTTGGTGTGGTTTGTACGCTGGTGGAATCATTGGACCGTATTTTTTCAAAGATGCTGTTGGACGCAACGTTGCGGTGAATGGCGATCGCTATCGTTCGATGCTAAGAAACTTTTTGTTAACAAAAATGGAAGAACTGAACTTGGTTGACATGTGGTTTCAACAAGATGGCGCTACATGCCACACAGCTCGCGATTCTATGGCCATTTTGAGGGAAAACTTCGGAGAACAATTCATCTCAAGAAATGGACCGGTAAGTTGGCCACCAAGATCATGCGATTTGACGCCTTTAGATTATTTTTTGTGGGGCTACGTCAAGTCTTAAGTCTACAGAAATAAGCCAGCAACTATTCCAGCTTTGGAAGACAACATTTCCGAAGAAATTCGGGCTATTCCGGCCGAAATGCTCGAAAAAGTTGCCCAAAATTGGACTTTCCGAATGGACCACCTAAGACGCAGCCGCGGTCAACATTTAAATGAAATTATATTCAAAAAATAAATGTCATGGACCAATCTAACGTTTCAAATAAAGAACCGATGAGATTTTGCAAATTTTATGCGTTTTTTTAAAAAAAAAGTTCTCAAGCTCTTAAAAAATCACCCGTTATATGTACCGGGAAAAGTAAAAAAAAATCCGTCTCTTTAGGGCAATATTTAGGAAAATTATGAAAATCGATTCCTTGTACGGTTGTGACAAATTTTCAAATTTTGAGGTGTTTTATTATTTTTATACGTAATCCATATCTTCCATAGTCATCATGCTATTGATCGCAATCAAAAATCTTTAAATAAATATTGTTAGTTTTGTAGGAAAAAAAAGTTTCGCTGAGTTATGGTTTAAAAAATTCTGTAAGAATACTTTGAAACTTCATATTAAAAAAATAAATTGCACGACTGGATCGCACGTAGTTGCTCTTATATGCGGTCACAGCTTGGAATCAAATTTGAAAAATATTATGGGAACCTCCAAGTTTTTATTCGATTTTTCTGACTTTTGATTGTTTGACAAAAGTACGTAAAATAGTTTTCAGCGGAAGAATTTAAACGCCATTTCATTTCTCTAAAAAAATGTGAAAAAGTGTGAATTTTTTTTCCAAAATCGTTGGAGCGGTTTTAAATAAAACGATTTTGTTTTAATAACATTTTTCAAAAATAAAAAAATAATAATTTAAGAATGCAAAAAAATAATCTACATTTAAAAACAAAATTAAAAAAATCCATTTACCTACCCGTTTTCAAAATATTGATTTTTGAAAAAAAAAAATTTTTAAAAATATTAGAAATACAAAAAAAAGGTTTTCGAAAATATTTTAAAACAAAATTACTTAGACTACCAACATCTTCCTGAATATCAATTTTAATTGAAATCGGATGACAAAAAAGAAAGTCGAAGAAAAAAAAACGGTTCTATGGGAGGTACAGTTATTATCCAACCACCTTAAATTTTTTTTCTTCACTAAAACATACCCTACACCTACAATAGTTCACTGATTTTTTTCATAAAACAATTCGGAAATGTTTCCGAGAAAAACAAGCTTTTACTTAACGATTATATGGCAGGTACCGTTAATATTTGAGCTAAGAACAAATTGAAAAAAAAATTCCTCTGTAGAATGTCAAAATAACCTTATGTTCTGAATTTGAAGATGATTGGCCAAGTCGTTCAAGCTGTGGAATAAAGTACAAAATACAGACAGACAGACAGGCGGACAGAATTTTGCCAGTAACTCAAATATTATTTTCTATCATAGTAATGTCATGTTTGATTGTTATCTCAAAGTTTTTAATCTGCACGAATGCATAGCTTGCATTATAGAATTGCATATAGATTTTTTTTTAATCATAACTCAGCGAAACTTTTTTTTTCCTACGAAACTAATAATATTTATTTTTTAGATTTTTGATTGCGAGTAATAAATAGCATTATTACGTATTAAAAAAAAACACCTCAAAATTTGAAAATTTGTGGCAACCGTACCTAAAAATGTGGCCTAAGAATCGATTTTAAACATTTTCCTAAATATTGCCTTAAAATCTAAACCAGAACAGATATAACCTCCTCTTTCCCCGTTGCTCGCTTGACGTTGACTTACGGGACAACCTGTATATGCAACCTGGTGAGTGACCTTTAGCAGTTTTTTTATATGTATTCTTATCGCGTAGTTTTGCTTGGATAAATAATTCTGTGGGGATCATTGCGCTTAATATATATTTAACTAGCTTATCCACCGGCGTTGTTCGGGAATACCATACATTTTCGAAAAAAAATTACTCCGGCGTGGCACCACCCAGTAATAAAAATAACCTAAGTTACTTCTAACAAAATTAACTATTTGCTTGTGAAACGACCCCAGCAGCACCAAGGAGTGGATAAAATAGAAAATAGCCTTAGTTACTCCTTACAACATCAGTTATCTGCCCGTGACAGTCCTGTCAAAATCGGGACATAAATAAGAATTTTCCAAAAAAAAAAACCACTTTAACGCTACCTAGGGGTGATTAAAATAGGTTTACTTACTCCCTACAATATAAGCTCTCTGCCTGTGAAAGTTTCGTCAAAATCGGTCCATAAATACGATTTTTTGTAAATTTATCGACCCCAGTGCCACCTAATGGGTAATTTATATAGCTTAAGTTACTCCCTAGAATACCAGCAATCTGCCAGTGAAAGTCTCGTCGAAATCGGTGCCGCCGTTCCCGAGATTATTATTATTATTATAAAAAGCTTTTATAAGCACTTCATTTTTATATATAATTATATATGTATAGATAAAATATAGTGCTGTTTATAAGAATGTGATTTTCTCAAACGTAGAATTTTATTTACATTATACTAATTTTAAAAATCAATTTTTTTATTTTACTTTTTTTTTAAATTTCAAGTTCCTAATTGAAGTTGTATTGAAATAGTGTAAAATAATTTTAATTTATTTATTTTATAACAATAGTTATGTCAAAGTTAATAAATAGATACAATTAGAAAACAAAAAGAAAATGGGTTTTGCCTAAATAAGAAAGTGGATGAGAATTAACGAAGAAGGAAAGATGTTAGGATGAAATGATGGAAGCGGAAGATGGCAGGAAAAGAGGTTTCTAGGGGGATACGATACCAGATAGAGCAAGTAGAGGCACAGTTCCGAAGACGAATACTACCATCGTCAAAGACTGGCATGATATTTTTGTTGGGGTCCGATAGGGGTCAAGACTCTACTCATAACCAGTGCACAACACTCATCATAAGCTTTTATTTGATACTCATCTCATATATGTTATGTTTGTACGCCCTGAGCTCAAGCTCCATAGAAAAATGGGACATCTCCTCTGAAACATTCTGTAATTTAGAGACATTTTTTAAGTTACACTTTACCCCATATTTTTACTTGCGATTGTTCTATATATTGTAAATTATGCATTCTTGTTAAAAAAATTTAGATAACAATCAAACCTGACATTACGATGAAAGAGAAACATATTTGAGTTACTGACAAAATTCTGTCTGTATGTCTGCCTGTTTGTATGGATGTATTTTGAACTACAGACTGAACGGTTGTGCCAATCGTTTTCAAAATTTAGAGCTTAAGGTTGTAAACATTCTACAGATAACCGTTAAGTAAAAACTAATTTTTCTCGGAAACAGCAAACATTTTTATGAAAAGAAACGTGTACTATTGTAGGTGCGGATCATATGTTTGTCAATAAGCAAAATATGCGTTATTGGGCGGGTGAAAATCCACATTTGCTCCATGAATCACCACTTCCTCCATAAAAAAATAACTGTTTGGTGCGATTTGCATGCCGGCTGCGTTATTTGGCCATATTTTTTCGTCGATTGTAACGATCGTCACGTTACTGTGAATTGCCAGCGTTATCGCGCTCTGATTACCGATTATTTTTGGCCCGAATTGAAAGATATGGACTTGTACGACATGTGGTTTCAACAGGATTGTGCCACAAGCCTAACAGCACACCTTACAATCGATTTATTCAAGAGTAAGTTTGATGAGCGTGTAATCTCAAGAATTGGGCCAATCGATTGGCCACCTCGTTCGTGTGATTTAACGCCCCTAGACTATTTTCTTTGGGGCTACGTTAAGTCATTGGTTTATGCCAAGAAGCCGACCACGTTGGAACAGCTCAGGGCCAACATTAAACGTGAAATGTGTGTCCGAGTCATAGAAAATTGGGCCCACCGTGCCCGCGGTGGACATATGAACGAAGTCGAGTTCCATTCATCAATAGATTGATTGTACTTCAAGCCGATAATTAAGTTTTTAAAAAATCTCAAATGGTTTACGTTTTATTAAAAAAAAAAAGTTGTCAAGTATTATTGGAAAACCCTTACAAGGGTGTATGGTTGTTGTACACAATACAAGTTGGTGTTGTGTTAAAATTGGTTGTTGTACCAATGTAGCCTGCAGATTTCGTTAAATTGGAAAACGTATCCTCCGAATATCTTAACATTTTGTTGCCACATCCCAATATCAATAATATACAAAGTATATGCTAAATGCCTATTAAGAAGATGTAAAGAAAAATTCAACAGAGACCTACCAAAACAACAAGCAGGTTTTCGGCCAGGATATTCCACAAGAGACCATTTTCAATCAATCAACCAACTGATTGAAAAATTGTGGAATATAACAAAGACTTATATACATATAGCATTTGTTGATTTTTACAAGGCATTTGATTCCGTAGAAAATGTAATTATACTCTTAACATATTACGTAAAAAAAAAATGCACTCGGAATATATATAATATAATAAAATAATAAAAATAAGATTATTATATGAATAGTATTCTATTGTTATAATTTAAACTTCTTAATTGTATTAAATGTCAATATTATGATTGTATAACACTATGTCAAAAGAGTAAAAGCTTTATATAATATTATATATATAGAAACAGAACACCTTTTTCGCCTTCAAATAGATGAAAACTATTTGAAAAGAGAATATTCAAGTGGGAAAAATACTTTTACCTAATTATATGAATTGTGTTTTAGAAAGGTAAGTTCACGGGAAAGTAATAAAAGTATGCCATATTGAAATTTTGTATGGCGAGAAAATGTTCGGAACGATCGTACCACTTTGGCAACGCTGCGAGACAGAAATGATAGAAGGGAAGAATAAATCGGTTTATTTATTTTGTAAAACTTTAATGACGATATGACAAAAAAATCCAATTACTCCACTCCATACACAAATTTATTATACGTTTTGTAATTAATAAGAAACAAAAAATCAGTAAAATACCCATACCCGCATTCCCTTCCCTTTCCTTTCATTTCAACGATGATCAACCAAACCTCCACGAAAACAACCTCAAAAACAAATTCAACAAACTATGGCCCACCAATGACCAATCGACTCGTCATTTGTCGATTGCGTCAATTAGGTTGTGTTTTGTATTGTGAACCACGATCGAAAAAATAATATATTATTGTGAATAATGTAAAAATATATTGTGAATACATGTATAACGATTTTGACATCATAAGTTTGTTTACAAATAAATTTTCGCATTTGTAGCTTTGGTTTGGGTTTTTTATAATTCAATCTAATTGAATTGCCAATTTCGAAAAGGGCACATCTCGCATTTTTTCACAAATTAATGTTTTCATATAAATGAAGTCTTAATGCTTCCCTGCACCTATTATGCTCAAGAAAGGTACATCCCTAGTATTTATTGTAATGTTGTTGTCAAAGCTTGTGCAGGAATAATTTCGAAATGGTCACAACTCTAGGAGATATGCCCTTTTCGAATTTATCGCATTAAAGATAATACCGTTAACCACCAGAACATTTCTCTCTCTATTGTTTACGTTAATTAATGCAATAAAAATATAGCATTAATCAGTCATCGCGCTGTCAGTTACAAGTAAACACGTGCCTTCGCTTTACCAATGAGTTTTTCTGATTCCAATAGTGTTATTGCAAAAAAAAAAAAAAAGTAGTAAAAAACACTGAGAAATATAAACATGTTGTCATAAAAACCTCTAAAATAAAAGGTTTACCTCATTTAAACCACAAAGGCCGACAAGTACCAGAACGACGAACGAGAGAGGCTTGCCGGTAAAAGTTACATTCATTATTTTTTATAATTTTTATTCTTTTAAAGAGTTGAAATGTAGATTATTTGTTTTAAGTAAGTTAAATTTTACTAAATAATGTGTTAGATTGCTGTAGTCTAGAACCATATTTTTTATGCATATTAACGGGTTATTGCAATAATAACGGGAGCCATAGTTGTTGATGACCGATTATATTGTTCTAGATGTTGCCAAAAATGTTTTGATGGTTTGTCTGAAGGCGATTTGAATGGCTTGATCGAACGAATCAATTCCTGTGAAACTAAAAACGAACAAGATATTTATCTTCAAAGTATGATCGAATCTTCTATACCTAAAGACACTTCCAAAAGGACTAACGATCTAGGAAATACAAAACCTAAAACGATTTCTTGTAAATATTTTGTGGAAATTCGTAATAAAAAAAAAAGTTTGTAAATCTGCTTTCGTAAGCTTACATGGAATAACCGTTAAGAGATGCAGACGTTTGACAGAACTGAAAAAACAAAATAAAATACCGCATGATCTTAGAGGCAAAGCAGTTGGTTCGAGAAGCAATGTAATTCCTGGCAAACATTCCTTTGAAGTCCACAACTTTCTAGAATCTCTTGACAAGAAAGAAATACACTATTCAAATGACATTAAGAAACAGTATTTGTCATCGTCATTAAATATTAAAAAATTACATGAAATGTTTTTGAATCAAAATCCCGAAATGACAGGTAAAATAAACTATGAATTCTTTCGGCAATATTTTAATTTTAATTTTGACTTGTCATTTGGTAGACCACAAATTGACGTTTGCAGTAAGTGCGAAGAACTAAACGTAAAAATAAAAGATCCCCACTTAAATGAAAGTGTCAAAACCACAGCAACTACAGAACTAATAGTACACAAGCGCCGTGCTGCCAAATTTTATAAGAAAGTTAAAGAAATTGAAGAAAAATGTGCCAATAATGAAACGGTTTTAGGTTTAATACAAGAATTTTTTTATTATAGACAATTTTGGGTCTATGAATTCTGCATTCATTACATGAAGACAGGCAAAGGAACATTTTATTCTTATCATGAAGGACAAGCTTTAAAAGGCCCCAATGAAGTATCAACTTTCCTAAACGATTACATCAATAAGTATGTTCCAAATTCTATAACTGATCTTCATTTTTTCTGTGATGGTTGCCCCGGACAGAATAAGAACAACACGGTTATTCGATTTTTGATGGCAATGTCTGTACAAAGAAATATGATGATCCATATATATTTTCCAGTACGAGGCCATTCTTTTAATGATTGTGACAGAAATTTTTCAGTCGTCAAAAGGAAAATTAGACGTGAAGATCGTGTGTTTAGCCATCAGCAGTATATTGATCTAATAGTATAGTCCAGTAACACCAAGAAATTCAACGTTGAACAAGCAAATACAGAAGACATTATTGATTTCAAGAAATGGGCGCAACTTAATTTTAAAGCAAAGCCTTTGTCACTAAGAAGTTATGGAAAAGATATACCTAAAAATCAAAAAATTACTTTTCAAGTCTCGGGTTATTATGAGTTTGTTTTTGATCCAAAAAAACCTGGTGAAGTAATCGCAAAAAATTATATAGATAATGACACATCTAAAGAAATGTTCGTCCTTTCCAAAGTAACTTGTAGTAGCTTGCCCAGCCAAGTTGATCTAGCTTATAGCGGCAAAATACCTATTAATCATCTGAAAATTGCAGACATTTGCAAAGGTGAAACAATATATACCAGCAGAATTTACAGACTTTTATGAAGAAATTCTTCAATGGCCAACTACAAACGAAAGAGAACCTGCAGAAGAAGATTTTTAAAAAAATCCGGAGCTAATATTTGATTAAAGTATATTTTGTGTAATTTAAGATACCAGAAATAAAAGTTTAACCAAATTTATATGGTTTTTTTCATTAAATTGTGTGTAATTAATACCATAAATTTCGAAAAGGGCATATCTCGTAAACATAAAATATTTAAAAACTTATATAAAAAAACGTTTAACATCAAATATTTCTATAATGTTCGATTGCTTATTGACCCCGAAATGTAACTCAAAAAATATTTTTTATAAATTTTGCACTACTTTAAAAAATAATAAGTTTTTTTTATTTCCTGAACATTTTAAATTTTCAGACATGTGCCCTTTTCGAAATTGGCAATTCAATTAAAAATGGTCAAATCGTAATCCCAAAAAATTCCAAAAACATTTTTTCCCGTCTTGTCCCTTTCCTGGACTTTGCCATTTTTTCCATTAACCTTACCAAAATGCTCATTTGTTTTGTGAAGCATGTTATTTTTTTATTTTACATTAAAATGGCAATTTCAATAAAATAATAAGATTTTAACCAAAAGAAGACATCCAAACGCTGCTGTCGATCAGAAAATTATGTACGACAACTGTCGATTGTCAAACCGAAGAATGTCGATCGAAATCGACTTTCACTATACGAAAGGCAGTAATCGACGGCCGGTAATCGAAAAAGTCGAGTATCGATTAATAAATCGACAACCGCAATCGGGGCCTATATGCAGTGTATATACAAAGACAAAGTTGGAATACGTACAATGTATTGTATGTATTGAATGCACAAATAACACATTGTGCTACGGCCGATCCGCGGAACGTGAGCATTAGTCGTCCTTTTTCGTGTGTGCAACTGGTGTCATCGATTTCAAAAACCTTATCACGTCAAAAACACACATAATATTCTTTCCCTGCATATTGCTACAAACAATCAACATAATATTATTGATACATTCTTTTTAATAAGCTTTACAAATTAATAATATTTCAACAAACAAAACCAACCTGAACACAAAATCAAAATTTCATTGTGAATTTTCAATGTCGAAGAAATATGTTGTCCAAATATATGAAATTTGTGAAAATTTGTAAAGAGAAAATTTATTTTTCGTTATGTATCTCCACCGCAGCGCTACATATCGGTTCCAAACCAAACAGGATTATCCGCTTGAATGAGAATGCCTAGTCTTAAGATTGCATGACAAATCTCAATACCATCAGTCACTCCGTTTTGGAACCTGTAGTAAACATTCATAACCATATACACACATTCGTTTTCATATATATGTAAGAAGAAGAAGGATATTATGACTGGCGCGGCCTCATGTGAGTATGGAACACATTTTCTAGATCCCGATAAGAGCTCCAACTATCTGGTCCAACTTTAAGTTAAAACAATTAATAAGGTAACCATATTTATACAAAGAAAACTACATTTTTTAAAACATCTTCACTTCAGCGCCACCTATCGGGTCCAAACCTTACAAGATCACCCACAGGGCTAGTATACAAATTGCCTGAAAATTTCAACAAAATCGGAGTCCATAAGTAACCTACATAACCACATATATGTACCTATATGTATATCCATTTTTCTATATCAAATAGTTCTAAAATAATAATTTTCGAAAAAATAAGCAAACCCAGCGCCGCTTGCGGGTAATTCAAATAGGTTTAGTTATTCCTTTCGAAATGAGCTCCCTGTCTGTGAAAGTCCCATCAAAATCGGTCCATGATTAAGAATTTTCGAACACAAAACGACACCAGCGCCACCTAGTGAGTAATTAACATAGCCTTAGTTACTCCTTAGGATATCAGCTACCTGCCAGTGAAAGTCCCGTCAAAATCGGTGCAGCCGAAAATTAGCAAAAAAAAGCAAACAATTTTTTGTTAACTTTTCCAGATTAATTTTTTTTATTAAATCCGCCGTCAAAATAAACATTTTAAAAAAGAAATCATGAAAATCGGTCCCGTTTTGAAGTTTTCACAGCCAAAAAACCACGTTACCGCGAAAGTAACTAAGCAATTAAAATTGTACCATTTTGTTTTCATAGCAATTTTGTTGATATTGTTTAGGTGGTAAGTTTTCATTTACACCTATTTTTGGACCAGTCAAAATAATAGTAGTTTTTGCAACAAAAGTCTTCAATAAAGTGATGAAATCTTTATTTAGTTTTGGTCAGTTAAGGCCCGCTGAAAGCATGTACTGCTGCAGAGCGTGTTCTTTTAACAAAGCCGATATCAGAAGGAAAAACCTACGCAAAAGGGCAGAATTTTATTGCTTGCTCGGCTGTGATGATACTTAATGCATTGAAGTTTAATTCCCAACCTGAAACCCGCGAAACCCTTGGGTTCCCCTGACCGAAAAAGATATAAATAGGCTGGCCAGATATTCAGCAAAAAATTCATTTTTGTCAGCTTTTGACCTAAAAGAGGAATTATTATTATAGATGAGCATTGAAACGGTTCGTAGACGTTTGCGAAACAAGCATTTGCCACCTCGCAGTTCAAGAAAAGAACCGTATTGCAAAAAAAAATTGATTTTGCGAAAGAGATATTGAACTGGCTCATTGAGAAATATTTTACGGTCAGGGCGAAGACATCATGTCCCAGTCCCACGGCCACCAAACTCGGCTTTCGAACCACACCACATGAGAAAAACAATTAAACCCTGAGGCTCCAGTATTATTTTTTTTTTTTTTTTTTTTTTTTTTTTTTTTTTTTTTTTTTTATAATTAGCCCGCACTAAAGGGATTTTGACTACCCTTGTAATGTTAATTAAACACAGCGAGGGCTTTAGGAAAATAGGGAAGGATGTGAAAGGAGGTAACGATGCACATTTGTCTTAAAGTTCTGCACTTCAAAGTGGGAGGGAAAAACAGAGTCTGGCAAGGCATTCCACATTCGCGTGGTACGACTAAAGAAAGAATCCGAAGTTGGGCTCAAGGGTATAATGATGGGCATTCCTTGCAGTGCGAGTATTACGGTTAAAGCGTTTCAGGGGAGGAATGCAACTGGCTATTTCGCTAGAGCATTGTTTATGGAAGTAGCGATAGAATAATGAAAGGCAGGAAACATTACGTCTGTGCTCCAGAGATGTAAATGTTTCTGTTATTGTTCGATCGCCTATCATTTTTAAAGCTCTTTTTTGTATTCTATCTAGAAAACTCAAGTGGGTTACAGGAGCACCTGCCCAAATGTGGGAGTTATACTCAAGTTTAGGGCGAATATACTGTATATACTGTAGCCAGATCAGACGGGAGATGAAGAACTTCTTGCATCTTCGAAGGAAACCTAAACATCTCGCGGCATTTTTGGCAACGTCAAATATGTGGTCATTCCACAGAAGGTGGTCTGTAAGGCACATACCGAGAACTGAGAGGTGGTTGGTTTCCTCTATGCAAGTGCCACTCATTGATAGTGGCATTAGGGGTATATTTCGCTTTAACGACAAAAGACAACATTGTGTTTTCGAAGCATTAAATTCTACGCGGTTTCTTATTCCCCATTGTACAATGCTGTCAAGATTAGAATTTAATGAACTTATCATACGCTGCCGTTGCAGTTCCACATCCGAAGAACGAGGATGTGAATCTGGAAACGAATACGAGAAGCTGAGAGTACTATCGTCTGCGAAACAATTGATAGGATTAGTTGTCTCAGATAATAAGTCGTTGATAAAAATAAGAAAGAGAGTCGGAGACAAAACAGAGCCCTGGGGCACGCCAGCGTTTATTTTGTGAGAATCAGACTTGAATCCGTCCAATACAACTTGTATTGAGCGTTTCGAAAGGTAATTACTAATCCAACGAAGAAGAGATTTGTCGAGTCCAAATGCAAGCATTTTCGATAAAAGAGCTTGATGCCAAACTCTAACAAATACCTTAGAAGTATCAAGTGCAATAATTTTGCTTTCCCCAAAACGATGGAGAGATTGGTTCCACTTTTCGGTGAGATATCCCATCAAATCACCAGTGGACCTGTTGCTACGAAAGCCGTACTGCCGGTCATTAAGAAGCTTTCGGTCCTCAAGATTATTCTTAAGCTGAAAATTAATCAACGAAAGAAGGGACTTAAGTGCAATTGGTCGATAGTTTGAGGGAGAAGAAGATTAGCCTTTCTTAGGGATTGGCTGGACAAATGCTGTTTTCCATCCAATCGGAAAGAGACCAGAGGAATAGGACAGATGGAAAAGCTTACGCAATGGTTTTGCCAGCGTTGAAGAACACCTCTTCAGAACAATAGCGGGGATTTTATCCGGGCCAGCGGATTTGTTTATGTTAAGATCTTTTAATACTCTTGCGACTGTACGAGTGCGAAAGAAGATAGGTCCCATGAAATCATTTACGCTCTCGAGTACAGGAGGAGTACAAACACCTGCTGGCAGCGTTGAGTTAGCAGCGAATTGGGCTGCAAGCAGATCTGCTTTTTCTTGAGAACTGACAACAGGAGTATCATATAAGACAAGCGTAGGAACCGATGATGACGAGGAGTTCTTTACGTTTTCTAACAAATGACCAAACATTTTTACTGCCTTTGGGACATTGCAGTATTTTTTGCCGGATTTTTTGTTCATGTAAAAATTTAGTCTTGCGAATGTGAACATAACAGGCCTTTCTAGCTTGCTGAAACTTTTTCCAGTTTTCCTCGGTTTTGTTGGCTTTATAACATCGGAAACTTACCTCTTTCAACCTGATAATCTCTTTACAGCTCGAATCAAACCATGAGTTATCTTTAGGTTTGATACTTTTTGACCTGTTCGGGACAAAATTTCGCATACCTAAGATGATAACATTTGTTACCATAACTGCGCTGGAGTCTATGTCACTACCGAGGAAGCAGAGCGACCAGTTGAAGATCCAGAAGAAATTATTGAGACCGTCCCAGTTGGCTTTCTCGTATTGCCAAACGGTTCTTCTAGGGGGTTTCTCTTCAACTGAGTTTTGTTGGCACGAGAGATTTGCAGAAATGACACAATGGTCTGATGTGCCTAGAGACGAAAAAACACGAATTTTGTGTTTATCAGGATCGGAGGTAAGAAACAAGTCTAGTGTGTTGGCGGCTTGGTCTGTAATGTCAGGAATTCGCGTTGGCTCATCAACAAGCTGAGTTAGTTGGTTTAACTCAGCAAAGACCATATTGTGGTAGAAGTTGGTATGCAACATCATTCCTAATATATACGGCGATTCCGTGATAGGCAAAGAATAATGGCACTAAGTTATACCCATGAAGGTTAAATTCCGAGTGATCAGAATTTTCTCCTACTTGGTTTTCACTTAATGCCAAAACAGCTGGCTTGTTTAATGAAGTATAAACGTATGCAGCACAGAAATTTTTCCTGAGCCTACGAATGTTGGAATAATCAACTCTAAAAATACCCCCCATAAAGAATACAAAACTTAAAAAACAAAGACGGACAATTAACTATATTATGAAATGTTTTTTTGTTGTAACGGGTGATTTTTTTGAGGTTAGGATTTTCATGCAATAGTATTTGACAGATCACGCGGGATTTCAGACATGGTGTCAAAAAGAAAGATGCTCAGTATGCTTTGACATTTTATCATGAATAGGCTTACTAACGAGCAACGCTTGCAAATCATTGAATTTTATTACCAAAATCAGTGCCCTAGAAAAGTTGGCAGAAAATCCGCTTTTTTATCGACAAATTTTGTTCAGCGATGAGGCTCATTTCTGGTTGAATGGCTACGTAAATAAGCAAAATTGCCGCATTTGGAGTGAAGAGCAACCAGAAGCCGTTCAAGAACTGCCCATGCATCCCGAAAAATGCACTGTTTGGTGTGGTTTGTACGCTGGTGGAATCATTGGACCGTATTTTTTCAAAGATGCTGTTGGACGCAACGTTACGGTGAATGAACCGAACACTGATTTTGGTAATAAAATTCAATGATTTGCAAGCGTTGCTCGTTAGTAAGTCTATTCATGATGAAATGTCAAAGCATACTGAGCATCTTTCTCTTTGACACCATGTCTGAAATTCCGCGTGATCTGTCAAATACTAATGCATGAAAATCCTAACCTCAAAAAAATCACCCGTTACATAGAAGGACCAATTTATCTAAAGGAACAAGCACACAGCAAAGAAACATTTTTTTTTAAATTTCAGAAAAATTAAAAAAAAAACGTTAATTTGCTTCTGAAATGTTTTTTTTAATGTTTTTGAAATGTTTATTTAAGTCTGGATGCATCGCGAAACATTTCTGAAATATTTCTCTGTTTCCCATTTCGAACGGCAAACTTTCTTTATATTTCAAACATTTTAGTCTAGTCGGTAGGTTTTTGTTTTTATTTATTTCATGATGATAAAACACGACACTGTGATTGCAACTTCTATACAATCCATCTTGAAGTAAAAAACTGGATACATTAAATGGAAACAAATAAACATTTCAGAAATGTATCTGAAAGTCAAATCACACCAAAAAACTTTTAAAACAAATGGGAAACATTTCAGAAATTTTTTTTAAACAAATTTCAATAGTGTGGACACCCGATATTAAATTAAATACAATTAAACTGTTTACCTACAATGTGACTGTAGCACGCTATTTATTTTTTGATTTAAGGATCTTAAAATTTGTTTATTTACTCAGAATCATTTGGACTAAATATTTCAAATTACTATCACAAGACCTCATATTGTATAATTAACTATATTTTAAGCAATAATATAAATATTAATTTCTCTTCATGAAAATAGCTTAAAAGGTTTTAAAGATAATAAAAGTTTTTTTTAGTTCTCCAAGATAATTAAAAAAAAATCTACGTTGAATAAGAAGGAACCTGTATGTTTTTTTTTTTATCATAAAAATAAATATAAATATGTGTTATCTGTTTTCTTAAACTATAAAGCATTTTGATTTGTTTAATAATTTTATTTAATTGTTATTTAAGCTTAAGAGTAATGAATGAAAATAGTATCTTGGCAGTGATATCTGAGTGCGTAATAGTTGTTTTTTTTTTTCTTAACATTGGCTCTATTTATTTAATAAATTTGACAGATATTTTTTGTTTTAATTGATTTTGGATTCTTCGGTTTGTTTGTTGAAAATATATAAGATACGTTTGAATTACTTAAGACATTTTGCATTAATTGAAATAGGTATTTTTTTATTATATATAGTCTACTTTTTAGCGGAAGAAGTTTTAACAAACATAATTAATAAATATTCTCCACTTTTAAACACGTCAGGTCACTTTAATTCGGTCTTTTATTCGATTACATATTTCGTACATTTTTAGTTTTCTACCTGATTGTCGTTGTTAACTTTTCCTCAAGTCCTTTTTTTATTTTAGATAGAAATTTTAGAAATAATACCTTATAAGAAATGGAAATAATATAAATATTTAAAAGTAATAGCCTAATAACTAATAGCTAAATAATAATGCAAGCCAAATATGGTTAGAATGAGCTTGTGTGTTTTTGATAAGTTTTTCTTTTTAAATTAAAAATGACGTTCTTTTGTTTTTTTTTTAAAATAATTAACGCGCGCACAAGGGACTACTTGTTTCCCTTTTAATGTAACACACTACGCAGGCATTCGGAAGATAGGGAGGGGAGAGATAGGAGGTGTCGATTAACATTGGTTTTGAATGTTTGCAGATCAAAATGGCAAGGGAAAATCCCGCCGGGTAAACTACTCCAAATTCGTGTTGTTCGGCTAAAAAAAGAATCTCTATATTTCATGGTACGTCCGAAATTGGGCTCAAGGGTGAACTGATGGGCCTTCCTTGCGAGACGAGTATTACGGGAGACACTTTTAAGGGGAGGAATGCAGCTGGCTACTTCGAGTGAACATTTTTTGTAAAAGAATCGATAAAATAAGGAAAGACATGAAACATTGCG
This sequence comes from Platycheirus rosarum, assembly GCA_963971375.1. Classification (NCBI taxonomy): domain Eukaryota; kingdom Metazoa; phylum Arthropoda; class Insecta; order Diptera; family Syrphidae; genus Platycheirus; species Platycheirus rosarum. Next base: position 7,484,677 of record OZ020511.1, on the reverse strand, counting down.
TCTGTGTTCGAGAGAGGCAATTGATTCTATTCCTATCAATCTTAACGCTCTATTTTGTATTCTATCAAGCAAGTAAAGCGATGTTTGTGAAGCACCTGTCCAGAGGTTTAGGGCGTATAAACGCTTTATAAATTGTAGCCAGATCAGATGTGGAAAAATACTTCCTACACCGATACAGAAAACCTAAGCACTTAGCAGTATTCTTAGCGATTTCAAATACACAGCTGGTCGAAAAAATAGGTGTGAAGAAAGAATTTGCTCTTAGATACGCGAACTGGAATGGACCTGAAGGACTTACAAAATGGCGTAATATCCTGTGGAGCGACGAGACTAAAATACATTTGTTTTCTTCGGACTCCGGGCGTAATGTAAGACGCCCAAAAGGACACTGGTACGGTGTCGGTCCTATATTTCTCATTAAAACCATATTAACAAAATATGGGTATAGGGATATCTTGGAAAATGTCATGCTTCCATTTTCTGAAGAAAACATGCCCCTCCGATGGCATTTTCAACAGGATAATGATCCAAAACACACGGCGGGTCTCGTAAAAGATTGGTTCCAAGAGAAGGAAGTATCTCTTATCCCGTGGCCAAGTCAATCCCCTGACCACAATCCCATTGAGAACTTGTGAAATGCACTCATGCGAAAGTTAGGCGGGCAATATTTCACAAATGGAAACCAATTGTGGGAAGCCGTTCAAAGAGAATGGTATTCTATACCCAACCAGACCTGCCAAAAATTGGTGGAATCAATGCCACGCCCACTCCAAAAAGTTCAAGCTAACAATAAAGGATACTCTGGTTATTAGAGTTAGGTAATCGAAAATTTAGGTAACCAACATTAAATGTTAATCAAATCAATATTTTTAATACTTTAGGAAGACGCGCCTATTTTATTGACCAGGCTAAAATGCGTCAATCGACAGTTTCGGCCACTTATTATTTAAATGTTCTATTAATTCAAGATCCTATTAAAGTCTTTTATTTTCTTTGTTATTGAAATTTTATTAAAAACATAAAAAATATAATACAACTGAAAAAATGTAAAAAAAATTAACTAATAAAAAAATAAATAGTCACACCTATTCTTATGTATGTGGTTCGTCTCCAACTGTGTAGTTATTAAATCAATATTTATTTTTAATTATAGAAAAACAAATAATTTTTAATTTTTTATTATTTAATTAAAAATTTAAAAAAACAAATTTAACACAGTTTTTTAATAATTTAAGTGCAACGCGTTTCGGAAGTATATTCCATCATCAGGCGTAGTCGATATTTTGTACAAATTATTTGTTTTTTTTATAATTAAAAATAAATATTGATTCACACCTATTTTTTGACCAGCTGTGTATATGGTCGTTCCAACGGAGGTCGTCGTTGACACACATACCGAGTACTGAGAGCTTTTCGGTTACTTCGATGTAAGTGCCATTCATGGACAATGGCATTGGGGCATTGGGGGTATGTTAAGCTTTAACGACAGAAGACAGCATTGAGTTTTCGAAGCATTAAACTCCACACGATTCCTATTACCCCATTTGACAATGCTGTATAAATCGGAGTTTAATGAGCTTGACATACGGCACCGTTGCAATTGTACGTCCGAAGGCGAAGGACGTGAATTATCGAACGAATATGAAAAGCTGAGGGTAGAGTCGTCAGCAAAACAGTTAAGTGGATTAGAAGTAACAGACAGAAGACCATTTATAAAAATGAGGAAAAGAGTCGGAGACAGAACAGAGCCCTGGGACACACCAGCATTTATTTTATGGGAATCAGACTTGAATCCGTCCAATACAACTTGTATTGAACGGTCCAGAAGATAGCTTCTAATCCAACGAACAAGAGTATTATCGATCCCAAAAGCACGCATTTTCGATAAGAGATCTTCATGCCGAAATCTATCAAATGCCTTGGAGATAACATAAGCAATAATCTTACTTTCACCAAAGCGATGTAAAGATTTGTTCCACTGTTCGGTGAGATATGCCATCAGATCACCAGTGAAACGGTTGCTGCGGAAGCCATACTGACGGTCATGGAGAAGCTTGCGATCTTCGAGATATTCCTTAAGCTGACGGTTAATCAGTGTTTCCATGACCTTAGAAAGAAGGGATGTCAATGCTATGGGTCGGTAGGAGGAGGGGGAGGATGGGTCACATTTCTTAGGGACAGGCTGGACAAATGCTGTTTTCCATCTTCTAGGAAAGATTCCAGAAGAGTAGGAGCGATGGAAAAGCTTACGCAGTGGCTTTGCCAGTGTGGAAGAACACCTCTTCAGAAGAATCTAGGGTATACCATCCGGGCCAGCGGATTTGTGTACATCGAGATCTTTGAGAACTCTTGCTACTGTACGAGGGCGGAAAAAAATCTGTCCCATGAAAAAATTTACATTCTCAAGTACAGGAGGGGCAACGTTGCTATGCGACAGCGTGGAGCTGGTAGCGAAATGGGCGGCGAGCAAGTTTGCCTTCTCTGAAGAGTAAACAATTGGTTTGTTATTGTCGATGAGCGTTGGAACCGAAGATGTTGAGGAGTTTTTAATATTTTTTACAAATGACCAAACATTTTTACTGCCTTTGGGACATTGCAGAATTTTTTGCCGTAATTTTTGGTCATGCAAAAATTTGGTTCTTTCAATAACGGAGTTGCATGAGTTCCTTGCTTGTTTATCGAATTAGCCGCATTAAAAAATTTGATAAAAATGAGTTTTTTTTTGTATACACTCCCAAAGTTTCACATCAAATTTCAACAAACGTGGTGCCGGTAATCATTAAATAATCGAAAAAGCCTCAAAAGTTATATTAAAAATAATGTTTAAAAAAAATTTTACGAAAAATTGAAATTAAAGAATCAAACTTAAAAGATAAATAAAGAAAGTATTATCTTGAGACATGGAAAAAAGCAATTGAAACAAAATTCGCGGCCGGCGTTGTTTGTAAACATTATGGAAAACCCCTCTCTCTTCGAAGATTTAACTTCACAAAACAAAACACATCCCAACGGTACAAAACTAACAGACAATCTTAAGGAATCTACACGTTATTCATGAAGCTACGGCAGGCTTGAAATCCTGATCTGTACTACAGTACACATAACTATACTCTGTTCAATTTATATTTTCAGTACAAACCTTATCGAAGAACACACTGGTACCTTCAAGTGTTTGCATTGCACTTAACTTAAGAAATTGCCACTTAAATATAAAATAGAACCCTGAAATACATTGAAATTGTTGTTGTAATATTTCATTTAACCCACGTTCATTCCATCAAGAGACCCCGGCTGCGAGGAGGAGGAGACTGATTATCAATTTGCCTCTCGCTTATTGTGTTTATATTTAAAAAGAAGCACTACTGCAGAGTTACCATTCGCCAATAATGGACATTATTATACCTTTTTCTTTGGTTTTTGTTATGAAAGTTCCAGAATTGAAGCTTTCTTAGAGCGAATGAGAGCATATTTCAAGTTTAAAGAAGAAGGTGTTGTCGCTATGTTTTTTATTTGCTTCCTTTTCGTTTTTATTTTTCTTAAAATAAAAACGGTTAAAATAGAGATAAAATATTTGTTGGCAATTTTTTTTACTTGCGATTATAGAAACTTTAATGAAACTTATGCATTCGTACACAAAAATAAATTGAGATAATAATCAAACATGACATTACGATTGAGAAACGTATTTGAGTTACTGGAAAATTATGTTTGTCTGTCTGTACGGATGTATTTTGGACTACAGCGTGGACGATTGTCTTCAAATTTATAACATAAGATTATTTTGACATTCTACAGAGGGCTTTTTTTATTTTCTTTAGCTCAAAGTTAAGTTAAAGCTTATTTTTCTCGAAAACGGCTCCAAGGATTTGTTTAAAAATTTTCGAATATTGTTATTAAAAAACCGGTATATTTAAAAAAAAAAAACTATTTTACGTACTTTTTTCCACCGATCAAAAGTCAAAATAAAAACTTTGAAATTATATTATATTTGAGCAATTTTTTGTTTGAATAAATAAACAGTTGGTAACCATGCCTACATTTGTGTGAGAATTATACCAATTTATAATGCCCAGTATGGCAACCATCTGAGAGCTTTAAAATGGAGATAGCTTATTGAAATCCATAACAGTAAGAGTGAAAGGCAAATATCCTATCTTCCCTGTACTGAAAATAGAAATTGAACAGAGTATAAGGTAATATATTGCGCAGGTTGTCAAAATCTGATTTGTCACTTTGTATTAAAAATGGCGGTACATCAAAAAAATTTATGAACAAAACTACACACTTCACGTTTGTTTTACATTTTCCTTATTTTCTTCTTTATTAAAAAGCTTTTTTTGTAAATTAATTACCACAAATACTTTAAAATATAGCCACGAGATCTATTTTTTCAGAACAAATAAACAAGCTAATGGTCTCTGGCGGCCGCCATTTTACTTTAATTTTGACAGATGCGCAAAAATAAAACCTCTGATATTATCTTAGATATGTGTACTGTGGATATGTGCCTTCTAAGGAACATGGATAGCTAGCTAATAGGAAACATTTGCTCATTATTTCACATGAGTAAGGTGCAATTATCAAACCAAGAAAAGAAAGACCTAAGAGATTAGTATGAGTCGGCAAACCTTATAATAACGTTAAGATATGGCCTTCTTCAAAGAATGATATAGCAATAGCACTGCAATGGTGGTGCTTTATTGAGAGGGATTGAGTGAGCAATTTTCCGAATCTGTTTGCGGGAAGTGCCAAACTAAGAAAAGTTCAAGAAAGTAAGGAATATGATGATGATGGTCCAGCTGATATACACATGTATGCAAATCCGAAGTGTTGTAGAAATATGGGACATATTTCATTTAAGGATTTTAAGAATATTTAATAAAGATTATCGAGTGAAGTAAAAATTTTACTCAACTAATAAGAAAGCTGATTTACTAAATCCATAAAGGTAGCAACTGACTATTTTCTCCATGAGAATTTTTAAAGTAGTTGCAGTTCCAAAGAAAATAATAACTCGTACAGAACCCAAATAAAATATTCGAATTAAAAAAGAAGCCTATACATCAAAAACACCATCACAGTAAAAATATAGTGCGACAGCTTCAGCTGGTAAATGATGAGAACGAAAATGGATAACGTTAAGAAAAACAGGTGAAAACCCAAATTATTTCGTAATGTAAACTACTTTCAAGCCATTAAATAATAACAGGCATCATTCATATCCTATAAGGAAATAGTTCACCTTTACCAAAAAAAAACGGTTAAATAAAAAAACTTACTAAAATGTTTTTAGTTAGCATTACGTTTGATTTCTTAAAATAATCTAAGTAGATCAAAAAATACCTTGAAAACAGCCTTTGTCACAAATCAAAAGTAACAATATATGTATACCGAAATTTAAAAGTCTTATAAATTAGATAATGGCAGATGGATAGAAGAACCTGCCATTTGCTTTGGGTCTCAAACTGATGAGGTTGCATGGCGTTCGCTATTAATGGTCAAACTTGAAGCTCGTAAACTTAACGATGCTAATGACAGATTACTTCTATATAATGGTCTAGGCGATGATGTTAAAAGAAGTGCAGTGCTATCTACCGCCGGCAATTCCGACAAAGTATTATTTTTAGTATTACTACACAAAACACCATTCAAAGCTTCATTACCATATGGCAGAGTACTTGCAGCTGCTGTTCCTGATGTAACACCCACTGTCGTGGTGTTAGCTCCAGTCCCAATAGCCGAACTTGATTCAGCATATAGGTGAAGTCTTGAACTAAGTACTTTATTACAGGCGGGACATGCGCGCGGTACACCTTTTTCCCTACGGCGAAAAATTTCATGCGCACACCTAAGGAACACCAGAAAATTAAATTTGTTTTTTAAGCGTAATATTTTGAGATTACCTAGCATGTAATATATGTGCACAAGGTAATGCTTCGAGAGCATCAGCTTCGATCCCGAAAATCTCTCCGCAAGCACCGCAATTGAGACCCAAGGCCGCTTCAGTTTGGGTCGCTAGCCGCGAATGGGTATTAAATTGTTCTTCATCTCCTAAGGCTCGATATATTAAAGCAAGGCGAGTACGAATTTTTCGTACTAAGAGCTAGCAAATTTTAATGTATTTATATTTAACGAGCTTTCAAAGTGATATTAAGATTTTATTCGAGGGCTATACATACCTTAGCTCCAATAGAGCTTGCTACCTCTAAAAGACGTGTATTAAATTCTAAGGGACGGCAATTGCATATTTTTTGTTGCAATCTCAAAGCTTCTAAGCACCTGGCAGCACCATCCATTGCTTCCATTTGTGCCATGCGATCGCCCAAAGCTGCAGCAGTACCCATTGCTTGCTCGTATTGACGAAAAGCTCTCTAAATAAAAAATAAACATGAGTTCAGGACCATACTGATATAATTCTACAAACATCAATATCCATTTTTTTTCTATAAATATCACCCATAACACGTATACTGCGAGTATATGTTGCCTGGTCTCCAGAAATAAGAGATAGTCGTGTTGCTTCCTAGAATTTGTATTTAATATATAATTTTGTTTGCATTTATCAATTAACGTAAAATATAAGAAATAGAAATAATTTATTTATATATGCCTGAGTTCCACTAAATAATGAAACACACTAATAGAACAAAATGAAACTTACCGTACAATAGTCGTGTGCATCACCTAATTCGCTTTGCTTTCTAAGGGCAGCTGCCATTCGGAGAAGGGCGGCCCGATGATGTGAGGAATTTAAATCACCAAGCTGCAATGATCGGGACAGATCATAAGCCTTAGAAGCATATGTAGCACTCTTATCGTTGTCTTGAAGACGACCAAATAGTTCTGATAGTGCCACATAGACTTGCAATTCTAAAGAAGGATCGCCAATTGAAGTTGCAATTTTGTGAGCTCCTTGAAGGCCTTCCAAAGCCCTGGAAAAGCCTCCCATTTCTAAATAAACTTTTGCAACTGTAAGGTGAACTAATCCACCTATTTGGCACTGTGTGCCACATTCATTATAAAGTGAATGTCGTGCATAACTCAAAGCACGTTCTAGACCTCCTAAACGTTCATGTGCTCGAGCTAGATTTAAGTAGGTTTCTGCACGCATTGTTGGTGAGTCAAGTTCTTCAGATATGCCGAGTTGTCGATGTCCAAACTCAATAGCTTCTCTGTACTTTCCCCAATCCATATGAGCCTGATAAAGGTAGCCTAGAAGTGTAAATCTATCTTCGCGACGATTTGTGGATTTCAGTGCGCTTCGCCATGTTCGAACCGCTGCATTCTGGTTGTGTTGCTCATATAACCGTAAACCACGCTCAATCTATAGAAATTAAAATTAATTGGAAGCCAAATAACTGAAAGATTCTTTTTTGGTTTTAAAGTTATTTCCTTTCTTACTTTTCTTCTGGCCAAATACTGTTTTAAACTTCTTTGGCACGCCAAAAAGCAGTTGATTACAGAATTTCTGGACCGCGAAAATCCATGCCGTGCCCATAAAGATGTTCCATCTGGACTTGACCCGTATCCAGCCAATCGGGAGAAGCTTTCATCCAATTGACAAATATCTAAGAAAAAGATAAGTCTTATAATGGTATTTTTTTAAAGTTCGGAATATGACGCCACCAGTGGAATTTTCAAGCAAGTAACGTGACCCATCAGGAGATGCTAAAAGATGCGTTGCGGAAAGATTATGACTGTGGGGTATGCTAAAAAGAGTCCAAAGTCATATAGTTTCTAGTATGAATGTTGTAAGTCTTATACCTAAGAAGGTCTCTTGAAGCGATGCTCTCCCATGACATGACTCCTTGAAATATAATCTTATTCGTTTCCGTTTATTCGGGTCGTTTGAAAAATAGATAAATTTCAGCTAAGGTACAGAGAACTCACTGAAACTTAAAATTATTTAAAATTGAGATTTAAAATCAAAAACGTAAAATTAAAATTGTATTTTCATATCAGTTCTCTGAAGGCATATAATCGAATTTCCAAAACCCCATCGATGTTAGCAATATTAGCGAATTTTTTTATCATTTTAATACATTCCCTAGTTCTATCATAACTGCCATTTGGCTTCTCGCCATCTTCAAGCCAAACCTAAACCTAACTCATGCGACTCTTTTTTTATTCACGCAATTAAACTTCTAAACTAAACTCTTCCCTTACATATCAAAATTCCTTTCTTTCACTTAATCCTCCATTTTCCTCATTTCTTACCGTAAGGACAATGACCATTTTTGGGCCCAGTGCGTACACTAATGAGATAGGTTTCAAATCATGATGAAAGATGTTTAGCAAATATTTTCAAAATCCGTTTGGCAGACTTAGAGATATTTGGGATTGAAGTTGGAGTAGCAAAAATAAAAAAAAATCGTGTTTTTTTCGCAATGGCAGCTCATAGATTCCGACACATAGAGAGTTTGGGAAACATATTAACACCAAATGAAAGATCAGAAAAATGTTTTTCAGACTGTACCAAAGTTTTGTTTACATTAGATGTTTGTCTCTCGAATTGATTGGTTGTGTTTTCTGAGTTGCTCTAATTTAAATTAATAAAAAGTCATTTTTAATAGTCCTCAAATCTATATTTCTGACATTTAACCTTTTATTATTGACTTTAATAAAATCCTAAATTCAGTGATCTTTTTTAATTAAAACCATTAAAATAAAATTAAAAAAATATTTTCCCCACAAAATAAATTACATTTGGTAAATTCATATTTAATTTATATATACATATAAACTCTTTGTCACAACACATACATTAGAAACCCTTTGTTCCCCTTGGCAATTATGGATTTGTGCAGTGAATGTTCTTCTGATCTCCCCCCTTATGGGGATTATGTCACCTGCTTTGGATGTGATGGAAGAATGCACTTTAAATGCACTACTATCACAGAAAAATCATACAGAATTGGGTGCAACGAGTAAAAAAGAATGGCGGTGTCCAGCATGCCGAAAAGAGTCAGCAAACCTGAATTTACAAAACAATGCGAACTCGCCAGCGACAACTTCAAACCAACCGGCATAAAAACGCACAAGAAGTACTTCTAGTCCAGAAACTGTCATAAGACCAGGCGAAGGAGGAAACTACAACGTAGCTATTCTACAAGAGATGAAAGCAATGAGGAGGGAAATGTCCGAAATTAAAACCAGCTGTGACTTTGTTGCCAACAAATACGAAGAAATAAACAAAAACATAGCAATAAACAATAATTTAATTAAAAAAAACTATCAGATGAAATAAAAGAACTAAAAGAAAACAATTTAAAAAAAAGACGAAATCATACATGGAATGGAAACAAAAATTAACACACTTGAACAACATCTCTTCAAATCAAATGTTGAAATAAAAAACATACAACACACAACAAATGAAAACCTAATTGAAATAGTGCAAAACCTTGGAGAGACCACCAACTGCCCTATTCAGCCACATGACATAACAGATGTTTATAGAACGAGAGCAAAAAATCCGCAAGGATCAGCTATCATTGTGTCTTTTGCAAGTTACACACATAAAACCAATTTCATAAAAAATGCAAAAGCCGCACAGAGAGATCAACAAAAAAGTAATGAGCATACCACCCACCAACACCAACAATCCTGTTTTTGTAAGCAACCACCTTACACCAACAAATAAACACTTGCTTTGGCTTGCCAAAAGCTGTGCTGACCACGAAATCAGCTGTTTGTGCAAATGTAGTACGTTTTGACAGAAATTGTTACCTATTGGGTTTTATGCGTTCACAAACTCACAGTATATTTCAAAAGCATTGTAGTGTAAAGCTATGCGCAACCGAACGGGGCCAATGTAATAGAAGTTGAATGTAGGGTAGTGCAGGGTATCATGGGTATGAATGAAATTGAACTAAAAGAATTAAATTATTGTTGTGTAAGTTTTAATATTCAATCGCTTCGAAAAAACTTGAACTGTTTTATTGCCGAAATCGAAAGTTTTCTTTGTTATTTAAATATTATTGTTTTAACTGAAATAAACATACATGAAGAAGAAAATTTGACCAACATACTAAAAACGAAAAAGACTTAATATTGACACTAAAGATCTGGACAATAACAACACCAACAAATATATTGAGATGATGTCAGAAAAAGGTTTAATGAACATTATTCAAAAAAGTACACGAGTTAACATATCAACAGGCACCAGGACTTTAATTGACCACATATCTGTTACAATCCCGAAAAACGATGTCGTTTCAGCAGTTATAGAAACGATATATCTGATCACTTTGCAACATTCTACGGTATAAAACAACAAACGAACCAGATAAAGACATGTAATAAAACACTAACAAAAATAAACCAAGAAAAAGTAAATCGACTTATTCAGCAAACAAATTGGCAAGAAATGTATGAAAATGAACATGACGTCGAACGGCTTTATAATCAATTTGTTAAGAAAATGATGGACATATGTATATGAAAACTCAACCGAAACTCAAAAACCAAGAAAACGACAAAACAAAAATTGGATAACAAAAGACATTATTGAACTGTGCAAAAAAAGACACGTGTTTTATAAAAGGTGGAAAAATAACCCAAGAAACGAAGTTTTCAAATCTGACTACAAAAAGCTACGAAATTACGTGAACAAAAATATACAAATAAAAAAGGCAAACTTTTACAAAACAAAACTGACAAATGCAAAACATGACCCGAGGAAAATTTGGAGTATTGTAAATGAACTATTGGGTAGAAAAAAACTATCAATTGATGAAACAATAGAAAACAATCTTTGTACTCAATCGAATGTTTGTGACATAGCTGAAGAATTTGCCGAGTTTTTTTCCACACAAGCATCTAAAATTATACATAATTGTACTTACAAAACGTCCAATCAGACAAGTCAACATATCGCTCAGTCTATATTTATTGAAGAGGCTGATGAAATTGAAACCCGAAAAATACTGCATAATTTAAAAACGAGAAAAAGCCCAGGAGCTGATGGGATAAGAGCGTGTGATATCAAACTGAATGCTGATTTTCTGACACCCATCTTGCAAGTAATTATCAACCAAAGTCTGATGAAAGGATGTATTCCAAAAGTTTTAAAAACATCACTTATACGACCCATTTATAAAGGAGGAAAGAAAAACGAAATACAAAACTATAGGCCTATTTCTATTTTGCCCGCTTTTGAAAAATGTTTGGAAGAAGTCGTCTTAAAACGTTTGAACAAGCAATCAGTATGGTTTTCAAAGAGGAAAAAGTACGGGAAAACTACTTGGGGAATTTTGTAACGTCGTCAACATGAGCCTAAATAAAAATCATCATATTTTAGTTATGTTCGTGGACTTCAGCAAAGCATTTGACACGCTTAGTCATGATAAACTACTTGAGGTTCTATACAAAATTGGCATAAGAGAAACATTATGGAAATGGATGGAGAATTATTTAAAAGATAGGACTTTCAAAGTTAAAATTTGTAATTCATGCAGTGAAGAAAAAAAATATGTACATATGGTGTACCACAAGGGTCAAAACTTGGTCCGGTTCTATTCCTTCTTGGAGTTTTAAAAAATAGTACCGTTTTTGCCTACGCGGATGACATAGCAATTGTTGTTAGACACAAATGCCTTAAAACAGCTATTAACGTTATGCAACAAGAGTTTGATGAAATCTCTAAATGGTGTCATGATTTTGGGTTGGTCATTAATGCCAACAAAACGAAACTCATGCATATTCGCTCACCACAGCAAAAAGAGGAAGGAATAAGGATCTTCTTCAAAACGAAAAAACTCCACATGCTCAAAAAAGTGATGCAATTGAAGTAGTTACATCTACAAAATATCTTGGAGTCACAATCGATGATCATTTTCTTTGGCGCCAACACATTGAGAGCATAAGGAGTAGCATGAGAAGTTCTATGTTTGCTCTCTTTTATCTTTTTAAAAGTATTCAACAAAAGATGTCCTAAAACAAGTTATGCGATACCATCAATTATGAACCAGCTACCAGCCAACCTAAAAAACATTCAAAATTTCAAAAAACGTAAAAAAATTATAAAATTGTTCTTCTTAAACTAATTTTTCAATTTTTGATCTATTATTTGTTAAAAAAAAAAAACAAAAAAAAAACAATTTCTTCATTAAAAACATTTATTATTTCGTATTTTTATATTAAAAATTAAATTTCATATTTTTGTATTAAACATTAAGCTTCATTTTACATGTAATTAATTAATAATTAATAACAATCACTTCAAATCAATTCAAATAGTTCTTGAAAATTCAACCACCCACAGATAATTCATATAATTAGCTCAGACTTTCTTTGAAAACAATTATTTATGTTGCTTGTTACACGCTGATATCTTGCAAAAAATCAGTGATGGCATATACTTTTTGTTCATACCATTCTAATTCTTAATTGGTAATCTTTAATTTGATATAGGTATAATAAAGCTATTTTACCTCAATTAAGTGCAATCTTAATTACCTAACTCTTCTAAAAATTAACTGGGTTCCCTGGTACGAATCCAGCTCATAGCCACCTTCTTTTCCGGGGTACTGCCTCTTGCGAGGAACTGACTAAAAATCCAAGAGTAAAATTTGTCTCGGAAAAGTGCATCTCGTGTAGCCGTTGGGACTCGGCGGTAAATTGTAGGTCCCTTCCATTTTTGCAGATTAACAACATACACACCGGAATGGTTGAGAGTGTAAGTCACTAGGCCTTGGCTCCTTAAGGAGCTGTCGCGCCAATAAAATTATTTATTTATATGGCAAATTTAGGATTCGTGAATATAAAAAAAAAAAAGAGATAACAATCAAACATGACATTACGATTATAGAGAAGCCTAAAAGGGTCAATGATAAAATATGTCCGTCTGTCTGTCTGTCTGTCCGGCGTATATTGATCTGCAGCCTAAACGGGTTAAACAATTGCGTTTAAATTTGGTATGTGAGTATCTTTTAAGTAAAAGCTTATTTTTCTCGAAAACGACTCCATAGATTTTGATGAAATTTTGAACTTATAAAATCTATAAAAAACCACAATACTTAAAGGTTTTTAGTAAAAATGAAGTATACCATCACACGTCTTAAATAACAAAGAATTTATGAAAAAAGTATTTTACGTTACGTAAATGTTAATTTTTTCTGTCAAAGATGTAATTGAGCACACAAGCGCATGTACGTGCGACCCAGTCGTGCCCATTTTTACTCGAGGTTATAGGTAGTACATATAATGCAAGTTATGCATTTGTGCAGATTAAAAATTTTGAGATAACAATCAGGCATGACATTACGATGATAGAGAAACATATTTGAGTTACTGGCAAAATTCTGTCCGTCTGACTGGCTGTCTGTCTGTACGGATGTATTTTGGACTGTATCCTAAACGGTTGGGCCAATAGTATTCAAATTTAGAACTTAAGGTTATTTTGACATTCTACAGGTGAATTTTTTCAATTTTTTTTAGCTCAAAAATAAACGGCGGTACCTGTCTTATAACTGTTATGTAAAAGCTTATTTTTCTCGAAAACGGCTCAAAGAATTTTTATGAAAAAAAATCAGTGTACTACTGTAAGTAAGCATTATATTTTGGTGAACAAAAATTAAATATGGTGGGTACCTCCCATATGACCGGTATTTTTTCATCGACTTTCTCGAAAACTGGTGATCCGATTAGTACCAAAATTGATATTCAAGAAGACGTAAGTAGCTGTAGTAATTTCGCATTAAGTTTTTTTCGAAAACTTTTTTTTTTATTTTTTAAAAAAAGTTGTTAAGAATACCCGTTTTATTTAAATTTAAATTGTCATTAATTTTCTTTAGAAAAAAGTGTTTTTTTCTCATTTTATTTCAATATTTATTTCATTACACAAACTGGCAGCCATTCTGCCTCTTAATACTTAATAATAAATCTATACACATAAATTAAAATGAAGTATCTGCTTTAAATATCAAAATAACATAAACATAACAAAAACACATTTTTTTTAAATTTTTGTCTGCCAGTCTGTCTTTCTGTCTGTTTATTCCGGATAATCTCGGGAACGGCTACACCGATTTTGACGGGACTTTCATTGGCAGATTGCTGATGTTCTTATTAAAGTGAACTATTTTTTTTATCGAAAATTAATATTTTTTATAATAAACGCGCGCACGAGGGACTATTTGTTTCCCTTTTAATGTAACACACTGCGCAGGCATTAGGAAGATAGGGAGGGGAAAGATAGGAGGTGTCGATTAACATTGGTTTTGAATGTTTGCAGATCAAAATGGCAAGGGAAAATCTCGCCGGGTAAACTATTCCAAATACGTGTTGTTCGGCTAAAAAAAGAATCCCTATATTTCACGGTACATCCGAAATTGGGCTCAAGGGTGAGCTGATGGGCATTCCATTTTAAGGGGAGGAATGCAGCTGGCTACTTCGAGTGAACATTTTTTATAAAAGAAACGACAAAATAAGGAAAGACATGAAACATTGCGTTGGTGTTCGAGAGGGGCAATTGTTTCAGGAGCAGTTCTATTTCCTATCAATCTTAACGCTCGATTTTGTATTCTATGAAGCAGGTGAAGCGATGTTTGTGAAGCACCTGCCCAGAGGTGGGGGTTATATTAGAGTTTAGGGCGTATAAACGCTTTATCAATTGTAGCCAGATCAGATGGGGAAAAATACTTCTTACACCGATACAGAAAACCTAAGCACCTACCAGAATTCTTAAATAGATATTGTAAGCCCACTTTTTTTTCATTTTCTGGGGGAAAAATAAAACCCACTACATAGATAAGATAAATTTAGAAGAGATTAATTTAGAGCGCCTGCATAGGGCCAGTAAGTTAATTAAGAAGTGAGTGTAAAGAAGCTATCAGGCTCAAAGTTTCCGTTCTTACAAAACCAACCCTACAGAGGAAAATCGGAAAAAGCACAAACAAGCAAGAAACTCATGCAACTCCGTTATTGAAAGAACCAATTTTTTGCATGACCAAAAATTACGGCAAAAAATTCTGCAGTGTCCCAAAGGCAGTAAAAATGTTTGGTCATTTGTAAAAAATATTAAAAACTCCTCAACATCTTCGGTTCCAACGCTCATCGACAATAACAAACCAATTGTTTACTCTTCAGAGAAGGCAAACTTGCTCGCCGCCCATTTCGCTACCAGCTCCACGCTGTCGCATAGCAACGTTGCCCCTCCTGTACTTGAGAATGTAAATTTTTCCATGGGACAGATTTTTTTCCGCCCTCGTACAGAAGCAAGAGTTCTCAAAGATCTCGATATACACAAATCCGCTGGCCCGGATGGTATACCCCCGATTCTTCTGAAGAGGTATTCTTCCACACTGGTAAGCTTTTCCATCGCTCCTACTCTTCTGGAATCTTTCCTAGAAGATGGAAAACAGCATTTGTCCAGCCTGTCCCTAAGAAAGGTGACCCATCCTCCCCCTCCTCCTACCGACCCATAGCACTGACATCCCTTCTTTCTAAGGTCATGGAAACACTGATTAACCGCCAACTTAAGGAATATCTCGAAGATCGAAAGCTTCTCCATGACCGTCAGTATGGCTTCCGCAGCAACCATTCCACTGGTGATCTGATGGCATATCTCACCGAACAGTGGAACAAATCTTTACATCGCTTTGGTGAAAGTAAGATTATTGCTCTTGATATCTCCAAGGCATTTGATAGAGTTTGGCATGAAGCTCTCTTATCGAAAATGCTTGCTTTTGGGATCGATAATACTCTTGTTCGTAGAAGCTATCTTCTGGACCGTTCAATACAAGTTGTATTGGACGGATTCAAGTCTGATTACCATAAAATAAATGCTGGTGTGCCCCAGGGCTCTGTTCTGTGTCCGACTCTTTTCCTCATTTTTATAAATGATCTTCTGTCTGTTACTTCTAATCCACTTAACTGTTTTGCTGACGACTCTACCAACGGTAGAGTATGTCAAGCTCATTAAAGTCCGATTCATACAAATGGGGTAATAGGAATTGTGTGGAATTTAATGCTTTGAAAACTCAATGCTGTCTTCTGTCGTTAAAGCTAAACATTCCCCCAATGCCATTGTCCATGAATGGCACTTACATCGAAGAAACCGAAAAGCTCTCAGTACTCGGTATGTGTGTCAACGACGACCTCCGTTGGAACGACCATATATTTGAAATCGCTAAGAATGCTGCTAAGTGCTTAGGTTTTCTGTATCGGCGTAAGAAGTATTTTTCTCCATCTGATCTGGCTACAATTTATAAAGCGTTTATACGCCCTAAACTCGAGTATAACTCCAACCTCTGGGCAGGTGCTTCACAAACATCGCTTTACCTGCTTGATAGAATACAAAATCGAGCGTTAAGATTGATAGGAAATAGAACTGCCGCTGAAACAATCGCCCGACTCGAACACCGATGCAATGTTTCATGTCTTTCCTTATTTTATCGTTTCTTTTATAAAAAATGTTCACTCGAGGTAGCCAGCTGCATTCCTCCCCTTAAAAGTTTCGCCCGTAATACTCGTCTTGCTAGGAATGCCCATCAGTTCAACCTTGAGCCTAATTTCGGACGTACCGTGAAATATAGGGATTCATTTTTTAGCCGTACAACACGACTTTGGAATGGTTTACCCGGCGAGATTTTCCCTTGCCATTTCAATATGCAAACATTCAAAACCAATGTTAATCGACACCTCCTATCTCTCCCCTCCCTATCTTCCTAATGCCCGCGCAGTGTGTTACATTAAAAGGGAAACAAGTAGTCACTTGAGCGCGCGTTAATTATAAAAAAAAGATGATAGTTTTAGCTAGTTTTAAGGTTTTTGTCTAGAATTTAAGTAGATATAAGTTAAAGTTAAATAAAAAACTCATATTAAAAAAAAAACACGCTGTACAAATGCTGTTTTCTATCTTCTAGGAAAGATTCCAGAAGAGTAAGAGCAATGGAAAAGCTTACACTGTGGCTTTGTCAGTGTGGAAGAATACATCTTCAGAAGAATTGGGGCTATACCATCCGGGCCAGCCAGCGTATGAATAATCCAGGATTTTGACGTCCGCACGATTAATAGAACATCTGTGGAGATGGCAGAGGTTTGTTTCAGCTTTTAATATTTGCTTTATGTATTATTCTGCCAGATTCTGTTACTACTGTTTTTGTATTATTTTGTTTGATTATTTCTTGCTTGAACGGAGGTGTTAATTTGGAACCTAATCTTTTGTTTATTTTAGCATAGATAATTTCACCAGGTGAATAGTCTTTTTTCTTATTGACTTTAGATCATTCTCTTGCTTTTTGCATCATTCAATAATATTTTCCTTTCTAGCCATTTCTTGATCTGTCTAGCAATTCCAGAAAAGATCTGTGTTTTTTCAGTTTTCAGACAACGCATTATTTCAGAGATTGTGGAGTGAAAACGTTCCACTTGACCGTTTATTGTACTAGAATATGGGCGAGTTTTATAAATATCTATTTTCAGTTCATCTTGTAATCTGTGCATCTCATGTAGCCGTTCGGACTCGGCGGTAAACTGTAGGTCCCTTCCATTCTTGCATATTAACAACACACACAGAGGAATGGTTGAGAGTATAAGCATTGTATCATTGTATATACATTTTCTATAGTACTCTCATGGTGGTCATTTTTCGTCTGGCCATCTTCCTGGTTGATTCAGAACTAACTCTAAATAGTGGAGACGAGAACCTTTACCGATATTTTACCAGTATTTAATAAACTTTTGTTGTCTGTACTTATTTTATATTCACACCAATTGGCAATTTCAGCACGCCTCATTGCGGCTTGATTCAGAACTAAAAAATGATGCTTCATGATAGTACTATAGGCAGTGTTTATAAAATGGTATAAGACACTAGGCCTTGGCTTCTTGAGGAGCTGTCGCGCAAATAAATTTATTTATTTATTTATTTAGATATCTAGATGTGGCCTGGATATTGTGGTATGGGGGTTGGTTTGAGCTTTTTGCATGTCGATCATACTTTTTATTCGTGACATATTCAGCATTGTTTGACTATTTTATTTGCTTCTGTTCTGGATTATTTGGGATAAATATTCACATGCGTATCATTTAAATATGGAAATCATATTTTCTTTCGCATATTGGGGTTGTTTAAATGTGTCTATGAACTTTGGGAAAGGGGTATTGGAGTTGGTAAGAATTTTCGTCTCCTATGAGCAAAAGAAGTTGGTTTCTAAAAGCGTTCATCGGTGTTTCTACCGCTAATTTTGAAAAAAAAAATCACACTTTTCAACATTTCTTTAAGAAATAAAATGAAATAAATTGTTT
Organism: Platycheirus rosarum; assembly: GCA_963971375.1. Taxonomy (NCBI): domain Eukaryota; kingdom Metazoa; phylum Arthropoda; class Insecta; order Diptera; family Syrphidae; genus Platycheirus; species Platycheirus rosarum. The sequence continues at coordinate 7,466,422 of OZ020511.1, read as the reverse complement.
CACTCTATACAATTTAACGGACTTATTCAAAAGATCAAAAGTCACAAAAATCGAATAAGTGCTTTGATGTTAACTTTAATTTTCTTAAATTTTATTCTACAATGTGACCGTACATATGAGCAAGTACGTGCAATCCAATCGTGCAATTTATTTAAGTAACGCATAGGTATAATTCAAAGCAAAATTGCCCGTGAATCATAATCTTTCCTTAAGCCGGGTACACACGTAACTGCGAACTTAAACAATTCACTTGCACAATCATATTGCACAAGTTGACATGAACTCTCTTGTGCCTCCACACGGTGTTGTTTTAGTAAGGTGTAGTGGGTTTTAAGTTTAAATAATGACGTCGTCTGAAGATAGTGGTTTGATTACTTTAGCTGCTGTGGCTTTAATTTTAAAACGATAAAAAGTTAAGAAAATACTTAGTATCTGGCTTTTAAAAAGAAAAGAAAATTCCATTACGAACTTGTTAGATGAGTTGAAAATATGTATTTACTCGTCTTAAGTTAAAAGTCAAGATGTCGTTAGGGTTGATATTAAGATGTTTGTTGCCCTTTATTCTGCACACAACTGACTTACTTATATAACAATATAGGCAGATCTATTTATAGCTATACATTTCGGCCATAATATCTATGATTATGTCTTCAGTTTCATCCACGGCATCAGATTTATTGTCATCGCCATCGTCATCGTCATCGTCACCATCAGCTTCGCCGCCATCTTCATTAACGATCTCGAATAATGGGTCATGCGGGAACTCACACCACTGCTTCATTTTATCTGATGATATCACTGCACAGAATTTTCGCTGATTACGTTGCATTCCGGGAATGTTCAACCACAAATCAATCATTTGGAAGAGCCTTGATTACAATGCATGGCCCTCGAAAAAGCGGCTCAAGCTTCCGGGATGTACCTGTGACACTTGCTTCATTTTCAATTAAAATAAAGTCATTTACCTCATAATTGGACGGTCAAACGCCTTCTTTTAGATTTTCTGACTCTGGATGATGTTCTTAAGTGCAGAATTCTTTCATTGGCCTAGCTCTTCTTAATCAATCATTGGTTGTTTTTCAAGCTCCAGCAATAGTTTATTGCCGAGGATGACCCTTGGAGTGTAGAAAAACAGCAATTCGTGTGGAAGTGCTCTGGTTGCTGTGTTTAAACTCCACTGAATCGATCGAAGATGGCTAGCAGAATCATTGCCTCTCGTTGACATGAACAAACTTGAACACACGATCAGTTATGATTTTGGGGGACCCCAAAATACCCCGTAACTTCAGTTAAAACGTTGAGAACACGAAGTATGGAATATTTTGTGAAGTTGTACACAATTGCAAGCACGTACCTGGTCCCTCTCTTTCCAACAGGAAATGGCCCCAGATGATCCAGATCATCTGCCAGTTGAATGGCAATGGAACTCTTTCGGGAGTATATAGTTCTCTCTCGATCAATCCGACCTTACGTTTTGCATATGCGTAGTCTATGCATGACTTGATGTACGATGTATCCCCTCATCTTGGGGAACCAATACATCTCCCTTAGCTTTCTTGCTTCTCTTTTTTCTGCTTGAGAATGCCAGCGAGCCCTACTGACGATACCTCGGTGTAGACTTCGTGATCGCATGCTGGGCTGTAAAGAGCTGCGTTAAGCCTTGAGCCTGATTGCTTTAATACCTTGAATAACCTCTCCAGCTTCTTTAAACCTTCTTCGATTGTCCTACAAGCAATGATCGTGTCATCCATGTAAATCTCAGCGTCCCCTTTCTCCAACTTGGCTTTGATATTGTTCATGGTTGCTTGGAACACGGCTGGTGCATTGACGAGTCCGTATGGCATTACCTTGGTTTGTACGAGACCTTCATCTGTTAAGAACGCTGTAAGCTTCTTGCTCTCTTCTTCCATCGGAATTTGGTGATAACTGGATGCAATATCTAACACGATGAAATACCTGTTGCAAGCTAATGAAGACAATACCTCCTCTACCACAGGCATCGGGAACCTTTTTTTTGCCATCGCCTTGCTGACCGCTCTACGGTACGGCTGTACCCAGATAGGCTGATTTGTCGTTAACTCGATTGTGCATTTTCCAATGATGGATACTCCCAATTCGTCAGCATTTTGTGCGAAGCATCAGCGGTAGTTAGCAATCAATGCCTCTAGCTTTCTTTTTTCTGCGATGCTAATTTCAACGACTTGTACTCTGTCAAGGCTCAAAACCTCCTTTTCTTGGCATGGTTGTTCTGTTCCACGTCCCATTGGAGTTTTTGTGAAATATTTTCGATGGTACGATCCTTGATCACAAGTTTTTTGTAAGACTTGCGGTTGGTCCAACAGCCTACGTCCAATTATCATGGGATATGGTTGGATTTCATCTGATACTATGAGGATTTCAAACCATGACACTAAATCATCCACCCTAACCTCAGCGTAAAGACGTCCTACCGTGTAACAGCATCCGCCTCCAAAACCATTAAGGCTTCGCGCGATTTTATCGCATGATTCACTACTTGAACATAATTGATTTGGGGATATTCACTTAGAGATTTTCGCCCTGGGTATTCTCTCTTTGGGGATTTCGCTGCTGGGGATTTCATTTTGGGAATTATGGATTTGGGAATTCTCCTTAGGGGATTACATCTTGAGGAAAATTATCACCAACCCTGAACAAAGTCATTCATCTCCTTTAATGTTGCACCACAAATGTAACATCTAGTCGTAGATAAATCGCTAAGAGCAGAACAAACATTACCATCAACCATAGTTAATTGTAAAATGTGTGCTATTTTAATTTCGCGACCAAGAAAGTAAAGTAGGTACTATTTCATTTATTTTACTTTTGAAATAAGTTTGCTCTTATAAAGAGACTTCTTTTGATTCTTTAATAAATTGGAAACGAATTGGTTGGCACTACCCAGTAGAGAAAGCGTGTGAATTTTTCCAAATAATTGATTCGTTAGAAGTGTTTGATTTACAAATAAGTTATAGTGGTACATAAGAAGTAACAAAATAAATTTGAGTCATTGGTTGATGAATCTGAAAATATCTGCTTGTATTCACTATAGCCTGTGCTGCCATCGAAATCCCATTTTCCAATTAAAACATATTTCTTTTCAGATTCAGAAAGACTATCAAAAACAGGCTTTTGAGATTCGACAATACGACTTGCTGTATTTGTATGATCTAACAACGATTGCAAGTTAACTTCAGTTATTCAAACATCAGTTGGATAGCAAAGTTTTTTTTTTGGCTTCTAACACGTTTTGATAAAACATTTTTTTTTTTTTTTTTTGGAATCACTCAACTTTTTTAACAAATTGTATTGATGTTTACTTAGTATAGCCTCAGCAATGAAAGAAACGATTTCATCTGAGCTAAATTTAAAAGAACTGTCGTCTGATTCATTGGAATTAACAGCGGAATCATTTATCTGAGATAAAACTGCTAACCTTCGACGTATGCTTCTCTTGCTGCACTCTCCAAACTCCTTCCTGTTCTGCGTCCTGCTTTAAGATTGAAGATGCTGGCTTCTATCGTCGTCCGTCAGAGCTCCCAAGTACGCAAATATCTATTTCATTTAACCAGTCTTTGTATTTGGCAATCAGCTTAGCTTTTGATTTCCCCAGTTTCTTCCAATAAGCAACAAATCGTTTACATAGATTAAAATCGGTTTCGATATTTGTAGTGTCCGGTAAATACTAGAAGTCCAAACACTTCACGAGATCTATCGACCTCGTTTTCTTTTACGTCGCAGATAGCCACCGTGTTAAAAACAAGCATTCGAGGAAAAGAACACTTGAGAGTGGCCCCTGGAGAATAAAAACAAATGATCAATAGAAATCTTCGGCGCACCTTGGCGCACTTACACGTTACGGTTTTTGAAACTAAGCAAACAAGAGAATATTTTTATATAATTATGTTTGATCTTTGGCAATTCGTTTCTTCCCAAGTAAATGTCTAATTGAATATGAAAAACCGGCAAAAAATGAAAAAATCGGAAGACCTTCTTTAACGGTGCTGGTTACCGATAATGACAAGGTCAAAGTTAACACAATAGGATTACAAATGTCTCACATAAATTTTATTTGAATATCCATTACACAACAATCTCACAATCAACCGAATTCTGAGAGAAACTGCACTTTGAAAACAATAGACATTTAGATGTAATGCTAGGTACACAGGAGGCAACCGTTGCAGCAAATCAGCCAAGTTGAAGCAACCGTTGCTTCGTGTGTAGCTGTGTTGCCCAATGATTTTTGTGTTGCTGCAACCGTTGCTTCGTGTGTATCATTGTTTACTGAATTTACTCCTTCAGTTCGTCGGAAATAAGCGTATGAGAAGGTTCGTGCGGAGTGAAAAAAATAACAAATAGAAAATGGCAACTTCAAACAATAAAGATTAAATTAATTTTATTAATGAATATAAAAATTTGAGAGAGTTTTCTTCAATTCAACTTCACTTCGTCTGTACTCTATCACAGCTACACACAGAACTGTAGTTGCCTCGTGTGTAGTGAACAAAGGAAACACGTTGCTGCAACACGTTGCTGCAACGTTTGCTTCGTGTGTATCTAGCATAAAGCTATCGCTAATCAGAAATAATAGTGAACTCCCACTTTGAGTGAGTGGAGTTTTTTTTGCTGTGGGTAGAACAGTTATTTGTTTACGTTGTAACAATAAATAACGTCAAAATTTGACCACGAAATTTTAGCTCTATGACCTATGGAGGGACCATTGTGCACCGGTGGTACATCATGACTCTGCGGGGCCGAATTAACTTTGCCATTATCAAAAAAGTTTTTCATGATGAATAGATGAATAGATTGAATATCTTATTTCACAATAAAAAAATGTGTTTTTACTAAAAAATAAAATTTAAAAAAAATTATTACTTAAAGAAATATATGTAGATACATTGGTATTTTTTTTATTTAAAACCATTCTTTAGAAAATTGCCCTCATACCTAACCGGAACAAGATAGACAACATAGCTTAATAAAGCTATCTCTCTTGCGGAAAAAGTGAAAAGTTCTCCAAAAGATCGGATTCGGCGGTAAATTCTAGGTTTGCCTGCGAATTTGCAACACATACAAAGGAATGGCTGAGAATTAAGTCATTAGGCCAGCGCTTTTAATGTATTTATTTGTGTCCATCAATAAACGTGTTTACATAAAGGACAGAAGCTTATTTAAATATTTTTTAATTGAGTTATTTTAACCTGCGAATTAATATTTTACTTTGTATGAATTTGCAGGGATTTATTGTGAAAAGGTACATAAATGTTAATAATTGACTACCATTGAAATTCTTGCAACAAATAACAAACAATTCATCTTTCTTGAAAATCTTTTAGTGCCAGCGTTGTTTATCTCGTCGTCAGGTTAGGTTTGTACCCACTATTAAATAAAATAGAATGCAAACTACATAAAAAAGAAGCGCAGGACCAACTCAGAGAGTCTGATTGCAACATCAAGGACATATTTTGGCGGGGAACTAAGGACCAGCTGATGACAAATGTTGTATTGTATTACCTAGGTCAGGGGCAACCAACTGAGATAACAACTTAATTTACGTTGCCCTTGTTTTATAGGCATATCTAATAATAGTACTTCATTAAGAGTGTTATTAAATCCAAACATTAAATTAATTGCCTCGTCTTTGGTGAAAACAATACTTTGACCCATCAAAATGAAACATAATAGCAGCTTTAAGTAGGAAGGACTTGCTATCCATTCATAATATGACAAGACAAATCATAAAGTAACTCACTGGCATACATGTGGATAAGACGTATTCGTAGATTACAAACCTATTTTAACGAATAAGCCTTGGGTGTCGTGAGCATTGAATATCTTTTGCATCTTCCGCCACAGAATCTGTCCTTAAAAATTAGGTTAAATATTTGAAAATTTGTGTATACACCGGACCTAACCAAAAAAAGATATCTAGGATACCTACAGAGTTTTTGATGGACACAGGACATTTTGTATGAGATACAATAATTATTAACATCTAAAACTCACTGTCCAAATTTCTGATTTTGCAATCCGTCACACAAGCATTAAACACTTCATACACTGTTGTAGATGTTACCTTATATTTGTATAAATATTTTTTTATTATAATTAAATTACGATACAAAATAATGTCACAAGAGTCAGAATCACTCGATTTGGAACAACAACAATAAAAGAATAAAAACCAAATCGAATTTATCTAACTAACTAGGTAGCACAACCACTAATGTTTCGTTATTTTTTTAGTTTAAGATATGCAAGTTGATGTTTCCCGTCCCGTGTTTCAAAATTGATTTCGTACTAATTTAGGTTTTTGCTGTCTACTAGATTAATTTCATTTTAATAATTTTTCAAATTAGAGACGAGAATTGTTTTAAAGCTACGTGTGCAAACTGAGGTACTGAGGAAGATTTATAGTTGAGTTTAAATGCACAACAGATACACAAATCAAGAGAAGTACAACGTCAACGATAGAGAGGATATTTTCACATAGGAATCTTATAGACTATAGATGAGAGCGAAAAACGGAACCATCAAGGATTTGCTAGCGATTCTCTTTACATTTCCTCGCGAAAAAACGGACAAAAGCCACACAGGATTCTCACCAGTCGCCACCCCTTATGTATTGAGATTCGAATGATTTTCGTACTGCAGAAAATCATATTCCATACTATACCCTTGCAGGATACTAAGAAGAAGAGCTACTAAGAGTTAAAACCATTTAAGGATGAGGATGCTACTACGAAGGATGAAGCATGCGCATCGAACAATATTTCTATTCAACTATCATTCTTGGGCATTGTTCGTTTCCTGACTATTTGATATACATACATACATGAAAAATAGGCCTTGGGGTGCCATGCTGAACTTTACGTACCAATTTCAATCATCCTTTACAGTTTTGATTAAAATCTTAAACATGAAGTTCTTAAGATGCTGGCATCATGATGAATTGTGTTTTTTTTGCTCCGTTGCCCCTGTCACTAATGTAAAAAAAATAAACTAACTTTGTTTCTGGGTTATTGCCGCTTTCGAAAAAAAATACGGTGCCTTAAAAAGCGCATCAAACGTGTTCTTCTTTTCATAAACACTTAGGTAAAGCTAAAAATAGGAATCGTTTTTGAAAACGTCTTAAAACGTTAAAAATGCAATTGTGAGATTTTTTAAGGGGAGGTTTCCATTAAAAAAAATGGGCACGACGGGGTCGCACGTACTTGCTCTTATGTGCCTAATTACATTGGACGGCAGGATCTTTGACAAAAACAAATAACATTTACGTTGAAAATAACACAGTTTGAACTTATAAAAACTATCTTAACGGTTTTTAGTAAAAACGAAGCAGGCCATCACACGTCTTAAATAACAAGGAATTTATGAAAAAAGTATTTCGAAAATTGTAGGACGGATTTTGATAAAATCCTGTTTTTTATTTTAATTTAAAAAAAAAATTTTTTTTTTATTTTGGTATGCAGTTTCTTAGAGTTTATTAATATACATGTGATTATAAAATTAAAAATTATTTTTTTTTGATTAGTTTCAAAAGTTATTTCTTATTAGAAAAAAAAAGTTATTCCAAATTTTGATATGCAGAATTAATTTGGCTATCTAGATCTTCTCAAATATAAAATTTACCGAGCAAGCCAAAAATTAAAAAAACCGTTATATCAAAGGTCCCGTTAATAGACTTTTCCGGTAAATTTGGTTCTAATCAAATGATAGCCAATACCAACAAAAAAATTGTCAAAAATGTTCATCAAAATCATTGGAGCCGTTTTCGAGAAAAAAAGCTTTTCCTAAACGGTCGTATGGCAAGTACCGTTATTTTTAGCCCTAAAAATAAAATTTCAATTTCATTACATACCAAATTTGAAGGCAATCGCTTAACCCGTTTAGGCTGCAATTCGATATACACCCGGACAGTCAGACAGACAGACAGACAGACAGACGGACATTTTTTGCCAATGACTTTTTTAGGCTTCTCTATGATCGTAATGTCATGTTTGATTGTTATCTCAAATTTTTTTATATTCACGAATCCTAACCTTGCCTTATATTCTCTATAATCGCAAGTAAAAATAGTTTCGACCTTCACATCGAGTTAGTATAGGTTCCACAATTCTCGAAAACTTCATTGAAATGAAACGCGTTCGATTGGAAATAAGTTTACCGAAAATAATTCTATAATTCTTAAAATAAAAAAAAATAACCTTAAATGCACAAGAGAAAATACAAAATTTTCAATTTTACGTAACGGTTTGTAAACACAATGGGCATAATTTAAACAACATTTCTTTTCTTTTTTTAAGACAATAACTGCTAAGTTTGGAACCTCGTTTTGTTTTTGTTTTTTTTTTTTTTATTTTATCACGTGCTTTAAAAAAATCAAACAATAGATATCTATTTCATAATTTAAGGCAAATTTAGTGGGTGATATGGTTGCACTTAAACTTCAAATGTTTTGAGGATATTTAAATTTATTTTTAATAAAAAAAAAAATGTTTATAATAGCTTTTTATGGTAAAAACAAAAGAAAAGTTTTGTTTTTTGTGATATTTAGCTCATGATCGGGTGATGCCTTATTTTTTACTTGCGATTATAGGGACTAGAAGGCAAGTTTAGGATTCGTGAATATTAAAAATAAATTGGGATAACAATCAAACATGACATTACGATCATAGAGAAGCCTAGTTAGTGACAAAAAATGTCTGTCTGTCTGTCCATCTGTATGTATAACGAGCTTAAGCGATTAACTTCAAACTTGGTATGTGTGGTTCTATAGGAATTTCTCAGAGCGGTTTTTGAAATTTTATTTTTAGGGCTTAAAATAACGGTAACGGTAAATTAAAGCTCAAACAATTTTGATGAAATTTTTTGACATACATATAAAATGTACCGTTAATAGACTTTTAAATGATACTTTTTGTACTAAATTTACCGGAGAAGTCAATCAACGGTAAGTACCTCTCATATAACGGGATTTTTTAATTTTCGACTTTCTCGGTAACGGCGCATTGCATTTCTATAGAATTTAATATTTTAAAAGATCTAGTAGCCAAATAATTCTACATTTCAAAACTTGAATATTCTTTTTAGTTTTTTTATAAATAATTTTTGACTTTTTTTTTTGAAAATTAATTGTTCTTAAAACTAACTAAAATTTTTTTTTTAATTTTATCATCAGCTAAACCTATAGGTATATTAATAAACTCTGAAAAACTCCATACCAAAATTTTAAAATTAAAAAAAATTATATTAAAAACTGGATCCGTCCTACATTTTCGAAATACTTAATCCATAAATTCTAAATTCTAAATTCTTTGTGTCGATTAACATTGGTTTTGTATGTTTGCAGATCAAAATGGCAAGGGAAAATCCCGCCGGGTAAAATATTCCAAATTCGTGTTGTTCGACTAAAACAAGAATCCCTATATTTCACGGTACGTCCGAATCCGAAATTGGGCTCAATTGCGAACTGATGGGCATTCGTTGCGAGACGAGCATTACGGGAGAAACTTTTAAAGGGAGGAATGCAGCTGGCTACTTCCAGTGAATATTTTTTATAAAAGAAACGATAAAATAAGGAGAGACATGAAACATTGTGTCGGTGTTCGAGAGGGCCAATTGTTTCAGCGGCAGTTTTATTTCCTATCAATCTTAACGTTCGATTTTGTATTCTATCAAGCAGGTGAAGCGATGTTTGTTAAGAACCTGCCCAAAGGTGGGAGTTATACTCGAATTAAGGGCGTATAAACGCTTTATAAATTGATCAGATGGGAAAAAATACTTCTTACACCGATACAGAAAACCTAAGCACTTAGCAGAATTCTTAGCGATCTCAAATATATGGTCCTTCCAACGGAGGTCGTCGTTAACACACATACAGAGTACTGAGAGCTTTTCGGTTTCTTCGATGTAATTGCCATTCATGGACAATGATATTAGGGGTATGTTTAGCTTTAACGACAAAAGGCAGCATTGGGTTTTCGAAGCATTAAACTCCACACGTTTCCTATTAGCCCATTTGACAATGCTGTATAAATCGGAGTTTAATGAGCTTGCCTTCTGTGAAGAGTAACAATTTGTTTGTTATTGTCGATGAACAATGGAACCCAAGATGTTGAGGAGTTTTTTATATTTTTTTACAAATGACCAAAAATTTGTACTGCCTTTGGACATTGCAGAATTTCTTGCAGTAAGTTTTGGTCATGCAAAAATTTGGTTCTTTCAATAACGGAGTTGCATGATTTTCTTGCTTGTTTGTGCTTTTTCCGATTTTCAGCTGTAGGATTTTCTTTGTAAGATCGGAAACTAACTTCTTTGAGCCTCATAGCTTCTTTACGCTCAGAGTTAAACGAGGACTTTTCTGTAGGCTTGATGCTTTTGTTAGGGATAAAAACACGCATTCCTAGAAGAATCACATTTGTGATCATTTCATCACTTTCGTGGAAGCATAGTGACCAGTGAAAGTTTCGGAAAAAAATTAAGGTCAGGATTTTCTACAGTGCAAAAACTTATCTCGTTGCATGAATACCCCTATTATGTTTATTAGTTTATTGCGTAGAATGAACAAACTCAAGAAATTTATTTTGCAAATGCCGCATTATACAAATTTGCAAAATGTTGATAAGTTGTATAAGAATCTTATTTGATCTTTTTGTTTACATTTTTCAGATATTCTCAGGTAAAAGAAATCAAAATCTTTTCAAGGTTCTTAATACAATGTCAACCATTTTGCACTCCTTTCCTGTTTGAATATTTTGTCAACCTTCAATATTAGTTTTCACTTTTCTTTCAGCGATACGAAAATGATTTAAAAATTATACAAAAATTGTCGATGTTTTGTTTTCTTCTGACTGCTTATATTTTATATATGTACGTACATCCTTCCCATTATGCCATTTTCTAAAATTGTTTCTTTTTTCTATGGAAAAAACTTGAATTTTAGTTAAGCCAATGTGTACGTTCACGAACGTAACTTTTGGGTAGGTTACCTTGCTTGTGTTTGGTTTTTTTTTTGTGATTTTTTGAACAAATCCAATCAGAAAGGTTACCTCTCAAAATTCGAAGCAAAAGAGAAACACAGTCAGCTGTTCATCAGCTGTTCACGTGTTGAGAAAAGTATCCAGCAAATTTTAGGATACCTTTAGATTGTCTCTCTCAGCTGGAAAAGAGCTGTTTTTAACCATGCTTATTAAGACAAAAGCAAGGTAACCTATCCGAAAGTTACGTTCGTGAACGTACCCATTACCTAGTACATAGTACGTACATGCGTACGTTCACGAACATAACTTTTGGGTCGGTTACCTTGCTTGTGTTTGGGTTTTTTTGTGAACGAACAAATCCCAGCAGATAGGTTACCTTTCAAAATTCGAAGCAAAAGAGAAACACAGTCAGCTGTTCATCAGCTGTTCACGTGTTGGGAAAAGTATCCAGCAAATTTTAGGATACCTTTAGATTGTCTCTCTCAGCTGGAAAAGAGCTGTTTTTAACCATGCTTATTAAGACAAAAGCAAGGTAACCTATCCGAAAGTTACGTTCGTGAACGTACCCATTACCAAGTACATAGTACGTACATGCGTACGTTCACGAACATAACTTTTGGGTCGGTTACCTTGCTTGTGTTTGGGTTTTTTTGTGAACGAACAAATCCAAGCAGATAGGTTACCTTTCAAAATTCGAAGCAAAAGAGAAACACAGTCAGCTGTTCATCAGCTGTTCACGTGTTGGGAAAAGTATCCAGCAAATTTTAGGATACCTTTGGATTTTCTCTCTGTTTCCATATGTTCTTCAATCAGCTAGAAAACAGCTGTTTTTAACCATGCTAATTACAACAAAAGCAAGGTAACCTATCCAAAAGTTATGTTCGTGAACGTACCCAACATATTGGTCGTAAGCTGTAAATCAGCTGTTATTTAACACGTATTACAACAACTACGAACATATTGCACAGCAAAGCTAGGAGACAACGAACGAGCCCAATATGTAAGTATGGATTCTAAAAGTACTTGGCATCGAATTAAAAGTATCGAGTATGTAAGTATTTATCTTGTAGTTCTAGTTACTTTTATCGTTTCATCCTTAGCTTGCACATGGCCTTTGAATTACGCGCTATACATGCTCTTGATCAAAAGTTTTTATTACAAATTGTTTACGTATAAAGTTAACGGTGTCAATAAATAATCTAATTCGTTAATTAATTTTATTTATTTTTTTGCGAAAAGAAAACGAATAAAATAATACCTGTCCTTTCGTTTTTAAAGAGTTAAGACGCGCATTTAATTCAATATGATTCTGGCTACATACACTCGCAACATAATCGCCAAATGCCGCCCGATTTCCAGTAATTGTTCTCTATTAAGGCCTATCAAGAAATGGGGAGATGCTGTTCCTATTCTTAGTGCAAACTTGACAACATCAGGCAAACCATCAACATTGGAGGATTTCAAACGTGTTTATGAACAGAGCAGGCAAACATTCATGTGTATGCTCCTCAATATTATAATCAGATTCAGTTTTGTCAAAATAGAAGGGCTCCTTGGCCACTCTTATACCATATGCCATACGCCTTTGTGAGTTAATTGTCTAATGTCATAGTGGTTCTGCATTATTTAATTTTTACAATCAAAGCATATAATATATTCTTCAATTATAAGCTTTGTTCGTCTACTCCCTAAAACAGACTATTTGAAACAATTTTACACAAATGTTCGTTTACACAAATTTTCGAGAGTTTTGTCGCTTTGGTTTTGATGTTACGTTTGTTTCGTGTACAAGATAAGGTACAGTGACTCAAACGCAAAGCTGAAGTAGAAACTGGTTGAACATTTATGGCTAAAACACAATCACGCTTCAGCTTCGGCTTCGGTCACGTTACATTTAACACGCTTTGTGTTCGCTTTAAATGACATTTTCCAAATTTCGGTTTTTGTTTTTGCTTTTTTCTATCAAGGCGAGTAACTGCAAGAACACAATGCAAAAACGCAGACGCAGACGTATCGCATGTCAAATGAAAACGTACGTACCCAATTAGAAGTGCCCACAATGGAGTCGTACGCATTTTTGACATTTAATACTTGTCATTTATGTTAGTTGATTGAATTCTTTCTGTTTTTTTAATTAAAATGGATGATGGAGATTACATTAGTTTTTTGTTGGCTTTTCTACAATTGTGCAACTTGTACTTCAAGCACTATAATAAACAAAATAACCGAAGATGCTGGGTGCGGCCTTTGAACCAGGAGAGGCCATTGAAGGGGTATTTCCAGACCACTTTCAGATTTATGAAAAACAATGATTCCGATTTATTTTTTAAATCAACAAAAATGAATCATGCAATACAATTTGTTTCAATAATTGCTTCTGAATTGCAAGTGTCCATTGTTCTTAATAAGATTTTATTAGCACGTTGCTCTTGTTTTTTTATTTTTGTGAAATGTCAGAAAATACGCACGCATTTATCAAAAGTTAGTCAACTCGTCCGTCTCCGTTCTCGTCTGCGTTTGCGCATCCGTCTCATTGTGTTCGCAACATTGAATTCGTGTGTATTCAATATTTTGACATGCGATACGTCTGCGTTTGCGTTTCCGACTCCGTCTCCATTGTGTTCCAGTAGTAAAAGTTCAACCAGATTTTACTTTCAGCTTTGAGTTTGAGTCACGTTACAATATCTTGTACATGAACCAAACGTAACGTCGACCCCAAAGCTCCATTGTGATAAGATTTATTGATTTCCTATCTTTGAACTTATAAACGTCAGGCAAAACCCAAGCTAAAGCGTGATTGTGTTTTAGCCATTATTCGCTTTGACAGAAAAAAGCAAAAACAACTACCGAAATTTGGAAAATGTCACTTAAAGCGAATACAAAGCGTGTTAAATTAAATGTGGCGAAACCAAATCTTAAGCGGGATTGCTTAATAGCCATAATTGATCCATTTCGTTTAGTTAATTTTTTTAGGTTAAAAAAGTTCCTAGTGTGATGCACAAAGCGTTCTTTTACTTAGTGAATTTATTTTTTTCTGGAAGTTTTCATCCGCACTCCAACCCTTGGTGCCTCTACGATGATACAGCATAATGTTCGTAAAGTATTCGCCCCGATTTTTCGCACTTTTTATGTAAAAAGGATAATTTTCTTCCAATTTTTTATTTAATGCTTGGGAGTTCTCTTTAGTATTAGTTATTATTTTTTTACACGGCTAGATAGGTCTCAAATAGAATAGTAAGGTAATACTGCTTAATCAATTACAAAAATGTTTTTTTCTTTTCCGTTTACTTCACTTTCTTATGTTCTCAATATACATATATATACACGGCGAATCTGTGTTTTAGGCGATAGTTATAGCGATCGGGAAAAGTTGAAACAAATGGAAAACAGATTTTTTTCCTGGCGAGCCTTTATGGCAATCCTGGCGTTCAATGCGTCCACTCAAAGTCAGTCAAGTCGCCTCTGATTGATCAATTGCCCCTAAAAGTTGGGTGATATTTAGTCAAAACGTTAGTCAAGATTTTTTGACTAACTTTCAACTGACAGTTTTCCCTTTACAATGCATTGGTGTCAGTTTGTCGTTCAATGAATTCACTTTAACTTAAAGTTAGTGTCTTAAGGCCGTGTTAATTGCGTTAAAATGCTGGCTAAATTTGGTACCCTGGCTAATTTTTGACGGTGACATCGAAATGAACTTAGCGTTTTGCTGTGTCAATTTGATTAAAAAGGATATTTGTAACTCATTATTCGCCTTTATTTCTCACATAAATAATACATTTTTCCTATAGAATAAAATTTATCTTAATCAAATTTATTACTTTTTTTTTTATACGAAAGGCAGCTAAAAAATACCAAGATAAAAATTAACTCACATAAGTTCAATTTTTACTTGTTTTTTTTTACTGAACTTTCACTAATAATTTTATTTTTTGAAACAACAACCCCAAATCCTTAAAATAATTCCCATAACAGATAATTTATTTACTAGCCTATAAACACTAATTGACGACGAATGACACGAACAACAAATTGATATTTATCCTCTTCTATTGTATAACAACACAAGCAATAGAAGACGTCAAGATTTAGCCCACTGGCTAAGCCTGCTCTTACCTTACCTTACACTAGGTGGCGTTACAGTCCAGGGTGAACCAGGGCCTCAACTAACAAGCTTCTCCAGCCAGCTAGGTCCCTAGCTAGCTGACTCCAGTTTCGCACATGGAGTCGGTTGACGTCCTCTTCTACTTGTGTGCGCCACCTAAGTCGGTCTGTATCGACTGCGCCGTCCCTTTGAGGTGGAATCGAAGATTTTCCGGGCCGGAGCACTGTTATCCATCCGATCTAAATGACCCAGCCATCTGAGACGTTGAATTTTTACTCTTTTGGCTAGGTCTGTGTCGCTGTACAGCTGGTATAGTTCTTCATTGTATCTTTTCCACTCTCCGTTAATGCATACGGGACCAAAAATCACACGGACAATCATTCTCTTGAAGCAGCCTAAAGCGTCCTCATCCGCTTTTGATAACGTCCATGCTTCCGCACCATAAGGAGGACTGGAATGATGAGGGTCTTATAAAAGGACAATTTAGTTGCCCGAGAGAGGGCTTTACTACTCAATTGCCTTCTAAGCCCGAAGAGGCAGCGATTGGCAAGAGTTATTCTTCGTTTGATTTCAGCGCTGGTGTTGTTGTCTGTGCTAACAGCGGGGTCCAGGTAAACAAGTCCTTAACTATCTCAAAGTTATAGCTGTCTGTGTTGATGTGTTGTCCAAGACTTCGATGTTGGGTTTTTTTGCTGGATGACAGCATATACTTGGTTTAGCCCTCATTGACTGCTAAACCCATCTTTGCCGCTTCCGTCTCAATACTCACAAAAGCGCTACTGACATCACGCTGTGTTCATCCTATTATGTCAATATTGTCGGCGTATGCGATTATTTGGACGAACTTTTGAAAGATCGTGCCTCTGGTGTCGGCGTGACAGTACTGCACTTTTCTTTCAAGTATGATATTGAAAAAGTCACATGGCAGCACATCACCTTTTGTAAATCCTTTTTTGACTTCAAAAAGTGTCGACGTGTTGACGGAACAGCGTGCGTTTTCCATCGTGATTTTACAAAGGCGAACGAGTTTGGCAGGGATGTAAAAACTGCAGATTGCTCTATACAACTCGTCTCTATAAATGCTGTCGTACGCGACTTTGAAATCGATGAAAAGGTGGTGGGTATCGATTTGAAGTTCTTGGGTTTTTCCAAGATCTGCCCTAATGTGAATATTCGGTCGATAGTGGATTTTCCTGTAATTGACATACGGCCTAAAAGTCAGTATACGCATTGAACGTGCCCAATCAGCTAAAAACGTCAGTTGACTTCAGAAAAAACCACACAAATTACCGCCTTTTTTCCGGTTGCATATTTAAAAAAAATCATCAAAATGGGTTTTTCATTTATTTAGATCAATAATTTTATATAAAACATAAATGTCGTCTGCGTAGAAATAACTATCTATCAGTTAATAACATAATGAAGCAACACAATGATAAAAAGAAGAAGAGAAGGTAAAAACGGCAAAAAAGTCAATGAAAAAATTACCCACGACTCAAAGGGTAAAATGTTTTTTCTTCTCAATTTTCGAATTTGCTATCTCTTTTGCACTTATGTGAGTCAAGACTTAACAGTCAACGTGTAGAAGCACACTAGCTATTTGTTTGTAATACTATATTTAGGCCTTACATCAGGATATTTCTTATACAATGGTAAATATTATTTACAAATTGATGGTGTTGCAATGGGTTCACCTGTTGCACCAATAATTGCAGACATATGGATGCAACATTTTGAGGAATTGGAATTAGAAACATCCTTAACGAAACCAACAATTAAGATAAGGTACGGGGATAACACCTTCTGCGTACTCAAAGAGGATCAGGTAGAAAGTTTTCTGATTCATCCTAATTCTATCCACGAAAAATTTAAATAAAAACAATAAAACTCTATCTTTCCTAGACGTTAAAGTCATAAGAAAGCAGGATGGTTCGACCGGCCACAATGTGTTCCGGAAAGACACTCATACGGACAGATATTTACATGTTACATCCCATCATCACCCAGCCAACTTGACACCGGTTGTATGTTAGGCTGTTTCTACGCTTACCTTCCGAGCTTAGCTAGCGCAATTAAATCTTAATAGGCCCGATTAAAATACTGGCTGCGAATGTATATGGATGCCATGTATGCTTCAACGTTGCACCATCTCTAATGGAAAAGATTCGGGTGTTTGATAGACAGTGTTTTCGTACCTGTCCTGGACATTGGACTGCGCAGAACCCCAGAGTCTGAGTACAAAAACTACTATCCCAAGAGGTTCTATACAAGAGGGCCAATATAAACATGATAAGTAACTTTTTAATCAAGCTGATTCAAGGTCACATTGCAAGGGCGATCACCTTAACTAATGGCCAAATCGTCAGGGCTTACTACCCCCAAGATTAAAACCTTTGAAAGTACAAGCCCAAGTGGCTTCATCCCGCCTGAGGCTTTCCTCTATTTAGACAGTTGAGGTCTGATACTGGATAGGTCGGTGATAATCTACCACCGGCGTTGATCTACCACCTCGGCCGTAAAGGGGGCTCCTTTCCGATCGAGATATTTTAGCAGGAAGCGGAATAGAGAACATGCCGTTGAAAAGAGTTGTGTCCGATCGGGACCAGAGGGAATATTTTGATCAGGTGCAGATGTTTTGGCGGCTTACAAGCTGTGATTTGCAGTCGACCTTGATTGCCTATGGTCGGCTTACATAGTGGTAAAGTAGAATTTAGTTAGGTATGGGTGAGTAGCTGTGGCGGCGCAAAAAAAATTCAAAAGCATGAAACAAAAAAAAAATGTTAAAAAAACAAAAACAAAAAAAAACTTGTTAAATTTTCTGCTGTGACTGTTCTAGATTTAAGTAAAGAAATAGATAAATTTATTGGGGCGACAATCTGCAAGAATGGAAGGAACCTACAATTTACCGCCAAGTCCGAACGGCTACATGAGATGCAATTTTGCGGGACAAATTTTACTCTTGAAGGTTTTGTCAGTTCCCCACAAGAAGCAGTACACGAGAATAGAAGGTGGCTATGAGCTGGATTCGAACCCAGGCTCATTTGCTTAGCAGTCCAGGCACAGGGCATTAGGTTTAAGTAGGTTTAGTTTATTTTTAGTAGATTACTGGGCAGTTTCCCAGCAAGAGTTTACTCCAAATTTTACTAAATCTAAACGAGAGTTTAAACTTTGGGTTTAACTCCTTCAGTTTCATAGTGAAAAATAAATTAAATTAAAAGTAGTTTGAGTAGCTCTTTTCCAGAAGGATTATTTGATAAATATGTATGGGAAATTTGTGCCTGTATAACAATTTCATACTATAGTTCTAAGACAACAAAAAAAATATGATCAGATGCCTAGTTTTAATATTTTTCTGGAGAAAATAAAAACCGCCCGCATAGGCCCAGTGAGTTATTTAAGTTGATTTATAAGCTATTTTTTTTAGATTTTCGACTCGCATTAAGAAAATTAAGTAAATGAAAAATAAAAAATAAATAAAAGAAAAGATTGAGATTTTTTCCTTAGACACCATTAACGTCAAAGACGATCTTGCGTGGAATTAAATGAAGTTGGAAGGCAATTTACAAAACCTTTTAAAACGAATGTTCAATATGAACAACCATGTACATCAATACAAGCATGCAAAACTATCGGTCTATTTTTTTTTTCATTCCCGTTAAGTTTGTCATTTCGAGTTATTAAGTTACATGTATCGAAAGTAAAAAAAAATTGTAATCCAAATAAATGTAATTAGTTAATGAGCTAACTAGACTTCAAATTCTTCTTAGTAATAATCTTTCAAACTTTTCATATCGTCAAACTTATATTGATACAAAAATTGATTTTTATTTCTAGCCAAAAAACTGCCAAAGAACGTTAATCCCCAGGGTGTGTTTGCCTGCAACGAACTAGATTTGAAAGAAGTTCAAGTATACGGATTCGATTATGATTACACTTTGGCTTGTTACAAATCTTGTCTGCACGATTTACTCTACAATCTTGGGAGAGACACGCTTATAAAAAAATTTAAGGTAATTAAAAAGAATACCATGTCACAGATCTTACTTTGGTAGCTCCTTACAAGTGATGATTTTCCCATTATGTAGTATCCAGCACAAATTTCTCAGCTAGAATATAAACCTGGATTTGCTATTCGTGGTCTGCACTATGACATTGAAAAAGGTCTTTTACTTAAATTGGACTCCTTTTTACAAATCCAGTTGGGCTCGGTTTATCGAGGTCTTACAAAAATTCCCGACTCCGAAGTTTTAAAAATCTACAAGAATCGAATTATACCAATAGCTTACGTTGAGGGACACTCGAAAAGCTATCAGGTGAAGGATTTTTTTCTTCTTTTAATTTATTTTGCATTTGTTTTCATAATTTTTTCTTATTTCAATATCATTTTTAGCAAGATGTTAAAGCCAAAATGGTGCAGCTAGCGGATTTGTTCTCCGTTCCAGAAATGTGCCTACTTTGTAATGTTGCCGAGTATTTCGAAAAAAATCATATTGATTATCACCCAGAGATCTTATTCCACGATGTAAAGAATTCTGTTCAAAGTTGCCATCCAATAATGCATGAAACTGTTTTAAAAGATGCTGAAAAATACATTGAAAAGAATCCTACTTTGCCAGCATTCTTTGATCGCCTTATCAAAGCTGGAAAAGAACTGTTTTTAGTAACAAACAGTCCGTTCCCATTTGTGTAAGTAGTCAACAATTATTTTTCTAGAATCCATGCTTTGTGTCGAATTAGTTATAACGAATTCAGAATTTCTTAACAAAAACATTATTAGCTATCGATTTGTAAGCTTTTTTTCAAAGCACATGGCAGCATTTGAATTAATGCAAAAATATTACTTGCCTGACGCGTTCACGGATTGTCATAACTGACTCGTTGTTTTAGAGAAAGATACTGGTATGGTGCGCTATAATTTTTTTTTTCTTCTGCGTATTCTCAGAAACGAAGAAGTACATTTGTAAATTTTATGTTTCAAACGTCTTTAAGTAATATTCTTTGAAATCGCTGCAAAATTAATTTCTTTTCGATAAATAAACCCTTTACATTAGAATGTTTGTGTTGCCTGGTTTTGCAAAACTGATTGGAGCATAATTTAAATAGCATTTTTTTGTATTCTTTTTATTGTGGTTATAGTGAAACGGAATGTGTTTATGGTGAAAACGATTGAGATGATGACGTTGTTTGAGATGATGACGATGACGGTGCAATTGACGAGGTGTGACTGTGTGTAGATGAAATTTTCAAGAGAGGTGCACTGGTGAAAAGAGACAATGATGTCAATGTTGGGAAGTTAATGGCGATGGTGAATTTAAGTTTGAATTAGGAGCGTGGGTGGAAATACAGGTGATCTGGTTGATGAATTCTCCTTTTTGTCTTGAGAACGAGGCAGTATTGCCAGCGGTTTTTCTTTCTTTCATGGGAGACAAAATATTTTATATGAACGGGGTCCAATTGAAGCATAACATTTGATAAGTTTTCTTGCGGCAACTTTAAGGATAACGATTTAAAATTAGGTTTATTTCAAAGTCATTATTTAAGGCCATATAAATCAACTGTTTTTTTAATTTTGAAAAATGTCTAAAAGCTTTTTAGAGCGAAAACAATTTTTTTTTATGATATTTCAATCCTGATCCTGAGGCAATGCCTACTAATGTTTTTTAATTAATTATATTTTAAAGAAAATATGTTTAAGAATTGTACTCCATTTATTTTGCTTTGAATGTGAGGCAAGGACATCCAATACAATTTTTACATATTTTTTTGGTATTTGGTTTATTACATTTGAAAAGTAAAGTAGTTTTTCACTCATGGCTTTTTTAATTTTAACTTTACCAAAGTTGTCTACATCGTATTTTTTAACAATAAGTTTTCCTGGAGACGCACACAAAGAGGCTTGCAGAATTTAGCTCCATCAGCGCTGACGCTAAGGGAAAACGCCATCATCAAAAATAAAATCCCTCGTGTGCTCTCTGCTCCTATGTCCCATGTCTCATTTTTTTTTTGTTATTAGGGGTATTCATGCCTTCATTCTTGTCTGCCTTCAAGAAACGCACTGTGCATTTCAATTCAAATTCAACATACCCAAAATGTATTTAGGTTATTTTTACAACCTACCACAAAACGAAACATCTAAACAAGGAATAGCAGTATTAATAAAAAAAAAGGTATTCCGCATAAAAAAGAAATTATTAACTAACACATTCTTATACTAGCAGTTGAAATTGAACTTTTGTACAAAACTTACAATAATATCGTTATATATATGTAAATCCAAAGCAAACGTTTTCAATAAATGATCTGGTAAATATTATTGAACACATAAATACTCCAGTCATCTTTGCCG
Organism: Platycheirus rosarum; assembly: GCA_963971375.1. Taxonomy (NCBI): domain Eukaryota; kingdom Metazoa; phylum Arthropoda; class Insecta; order Diptera; family Syrphidae; genus Platycheirus; species Platycheirus rosarum. Next base: position 7,444,968 of record OZ020511.1, on the reverse strand, counting down.
CGATGTAAACTCCTAGAGGGTTCCCCTTCAACAAATAATAGGGGTGCAAATATTACACTAAAATACTTGGTCACATAATTACCACCCTTAACATCCATCAACCCATTGCTCTTAAAAAAATGTATAGACAATATTAGCAAAGAATGTGAGCAGATATCTTAATTACGAGATGGAAATCTTGTCATCATGGTCAATACCCAGAAAACTACCCATCTCTTCCTTAAAATGAAAACCCTCGCAAAAACATGCCCCGTTGTTGTCAAATTCTACGACAAATTAAATAAGTCATAGGGAATCACCTATGCTCCTTGCTGAATTCCTTAAATAATGGCTGATAACATGATCACTTCGTTTGATTTTGCGAGTATAGATCGGTTCGAAAATCCTTCGGCATTGTAAACAACGATTTTGGCTCTTTCCCTCGGTTTCAAACATTTTTTCCTTCCCGCTTTCATTAAAACACACAATTTAGTGTTCTTTGAAAAATCAACCATAAAAAGCGAAAAACATCTTCCCACTCAACATACAACGTTAATTCTTCCACTGTTGCTATTCTTGTGACGCGATTAAAGTGCATTTATTTTATACTTTATTTCTAATCGGTCTTCTAAATCCTTCTCTTGCTCTCTTGCGCTCAGTATCAGTATCAATTTTACTTCTCAACAATGACTGTTTTTATCCTTATGACTTGCAGTGTATGTATGGGTGCAGTGTCTCCTTACGGATATGGAAATTATGAAACGAAATTGCCAACAAAATTTCTGTTGATCCTATCGCTACCAAATTCAACAGGATCTTCCGGTTGGCTTATCTTTAGTTTGTCTGAGTATATCATTAAAATTAATTACACTGTTTTGGAGTCCATACATACACACATTTATTTTTGTATGTATTTAAAGAAGATGTATTACATGTGGTCTTTATTGAACGGACCTTTAATGTAGTTTTATTTTCATGTAACAATATAGAAATAGAGGTATGACCCTTTTGGCAGGGCCGAATTGGAGGAACTATTTCGATGTTATAATAGTTCAAGCTCGAAAACCTAAATTTTTCACAGATGAATCTCGACCGATACGCTTATATGACGAAAAAACAAATACTCATGTGTGGGATAGGGTTTCAAAACTTGAAAGAGGAAAGATATATTATGAGGTAATCAATGGCGTAAAGTTATAGATAAGAAACGATATTATCTACGTGTTATAAGGGAACCGTTAAACAATTACAAGAACTGACAGGATGGCATGGCCATTCTGTACTATATTTTGGTGATCATCCTTACAGTGATTTGGCTGATGTAACGTTGGAGCACGGTTGGAGAACAGGTGCAATAATAAGTGAATTAACTGTAAGTTTAAAATATAAAGAAATTTTAGTTCTATAGAAAACCATTTTTTTAGCACGAAATTAGTACACTCAACAATGAGGAATTTAAAAAAAATGCAAATTGGCTGCAAATGCTCACTCAGCTTATTGAAGATCATCAAGATAACGAATGCAAAGCAGCTCAAATAAGCTTAAAAAATTGGATGACCGAGAGAGATGAGTTGAGGTAATTTTATCTTCTCAATAATTTATGCTATACAAAAGACTATGAATGATTGAGGGAATAGTGCCTTAATCGGTTTTCACGCTGTTGATCTGAAGGCTATCTATTATGATTATGTTAGAAGTGACAAGTTCTTACCACAGCTTTCTCTATTAGGCTAATGCCACACGAGATCCAAAATGTTCGCACCACCACTCTTCTTTCTTTTTCTAAAATCGTTCATTTAATTTATCAAAAAAAAAAATCAAAATCCGTAAGACTCACCTTCCCTCTACAATTTTAAATGATGCGCTCCCACTTGGAAGCTTGCGTGTTCATTGCGATATACATATTTCAGTACCCTTCTTAACTCGGGAAGTCGCTGGTCAAAACAGTTCGCGCGAGTATACACACTCCTTTTTAGTCGCGGGCATTCGTGCGTACTGTTCCATTGGTTCTCTGTATCCTCATGGCCCGCGACCAAATGGGAGCGCGCTAAAAGGAGCTCGTGTAGCATTAGCCTTAATGCCTAATACTCTATTCAATTAAAATATACGTGTTTTACTTTTTTTGCAGGAACGAAACAAAGAAAGTATTTAACACACAATTTGGCAGCGTATTTCGAACATATCACAATCCAACATATTTTTCACGGCGTTTGTTTAGATTTGCTGACATATATACGAGTGATATAACAAATTTACTCAACTACTCTGTATCTCATACATTTTATCCTAGAAGGGGTGTAATGCCTCATGAATATATCTCGTATTTTATGTAAACTTTCTATTCATAAATTTAAAGAAAACCATTGAGTCTGTAAAAAGGCATCTTTGAAGCCCCACCTTTTTAAATTATTATTGCTCTCTATATTTAAGTACGTAGAATATCATTCTTTGATTAATAAAATAGCCCGTAGTTAAAAAATATTATCAAATATTTTATAATTTTCGTTACGTAAATGTTGAATGCAAATAATATTTGCATTTGGGCATCAGAGTGTCTTTTAAATAAAATTGTAAAATATTTGAAAACAAAAATTGTAAAATGAATACAAAAAAATAATCAAATAAAGATTAAACTTTATTGTTGTGATTATGACAGTTTTTAACAGTAAAGCAATTGAATTGTAATCAAATTTAATTTAAAGAACAGAAAACTATATCAACCCCAGATGTGATTAAAACCAGACAGCTTTTTTATTTAATCTTTCTCTGCAGCTTTCTTTAGGGTGATTCGCATAAGATCTGACAAACTGAGTGTAAGTTCTATCGTCAAAATAAAACTATATTGAAAAGAAATCTCTTGTTCCCCTTTCGGGTTTGTATATAGAGACTATAGTACTATCATGACAACATATTTTGTTTAGTCCCTCACGGAGGTGTTCCTGAACTAACGAATGAAAAGAAAGAGATGAGCAAAAAGAACTTTAAGAGTAACCCTTGTATATGAAATCTATAGTACTATCATCAGGGGTTGGAAACGAGTGCCATCTAGTTTGTCTACTTCTCCCTTAAGTTTTTCTCTGAGTGGAGATTGCAACGTAGACTTTTAATCTTCAATAAATATGCAATGTTACAAAAAATGCAGAACGGTAAGGATGTATATAAAATGTTATCAGTCAAAAGAAAACAACCTGATAATAAGGGATGACAAAATATTCACACAGGGAAGGAGTGCAAAATGGTTGACATTGTATGGAGCGCCTTAAGACATTTTTTTTTTTTGCAAAAAGAAAATCTGAAAAATGCAAACAAAAAGATCATTCATAACTTTTTGCATATTTTAAGAAGGTAGCAAAATAATTAAAACCGACATATAAGACAACACCTTATCTTTCAATATTGAATTAAAAAAAATAAGGGATCGACCAAAAACTCCAAGAAGATAAGTCCTTATTACGGGCCCTACTTATTGAAAAAGAATGCGCTCTTGATTTTACTCTTTCATCAGACAAAAGGGAAATGAAATGACAAATATTTTTTTTAACATTGGCATGGATTTGTAGGAAGAATTATTGCTGCTTTGCAAATATATGATTACCATGTTCGATTATTATATCAATTTTTTTAATTTGAGTTAAAGTACCTACCTAGTACACATGGTTTGCAGATGTTTGTACCTATGTATGTTATTGCTTTGAGTATGTTCAAAAAATGGTTCACATTTTTCGAGCCGTCAAATAGAAATTTCAAAAATAAAAATTTATTCTCGGTGTTTTTATTTTTTTGAAACGTACGATCGTAAGCAGTAAAATGTCGTTTTGATAAACATCAGCTTTTACTATTCATTCCTTCAATATAAAAGTTAATAGGAACCAACCTACGTTTAAATATAAAAAACATTAAAACTGTAAAATGTCAAATCCGAATATGGCAACCGTGGTACGTGATTTCGGTAGAAGCTACAGAAATAACAACATTTTTTGAAAAATGCAAAATCCAAAAAATTATTGAAAACACAAAATCTTCGTTTGTTTACGAAATATTAAACGGAAATCCACTAATTTGTTCCCCTTACTCTACCATTCCATATGGTCTACTGTCACTTTTTGAACCTTTCACTCTTATTATTAATAATTTCTGCAAGTGCTTGTATTCATTCTAACTGCTACCTTTCTGAAAATATAACATACAACCTACTCTTTCATCATTATATTACATTCAACTCTCCAAAACTCATACTAATGTTTCAAGAACTATTGCAGCGCTATTACGGCAGTATCTCTTTAAACTAGATGCTGCCTGATAGTAGTACTATAGATTTCATATACAATGGAGTAACTGAGAATGGTTTTGTATATAAATAATGAAGTATAGGTTAGCCGCAGACATGCCGTCGCCGTTGTATTTTGAATGATGAAATTGCAATAAAAAAGGAATTAAAGTAGGTACAACTCGAAATTAGACTTGATTGGTGTGTTGAAGGTTGGTGATATAAGCGAAATGCGAATATTGATTAGCAAATAGGTTTGTGTTTTCATAGAATATTTGGTTGATTCATTTATTTTTAATATTGATTGATTGTTTAATTTAAAGTTTTTAAATAAACTAAATAGCACGTTTGAATATGTGCGCTTAACCATGAAAGAAAATTCGAAAAATTTTAAGATTTTCAAAGTTTTTAATAGATTTATGTTTTCTTAGTTCGAAGAGAATACGTAAAATTGTTCAGCAGGTTAATTTAAACGTCATTTCATTTCTTTAAAAAACATATAAAAGGGCACATTTTTTTATCGTAGGCGACGAAAGAGTACGATAACTCAAGCGAGGGGTTTTGTAAGACCTTTACATAAAGCATTTTTTCCAATGGAAGTTTGTATCTATATCCACCGTTTTGGCGGGAGAAGCAATTTTATAATAACAAAAACACTTAAAATGGAACAAAATAATAGAAACAGGTAACGGTAATGGCAAAAGTAACTACAATAACCTTGACACCGCAAAATAATAACGGATTGTAACAGAAGGACTAAATACAAAATGTTGTACTATTGGAGGTAAATTTATCACCCCTTGTTTAGGCTAGAGGGGCAGTTTTCTAAAAAATCACTTGCATTGAAAATAAATATATTTAAAAACAACGGCAACATTTCAAATAATGTGCTTCGCTATTTTTAAAGCTTAAAGTCTGCTCTATCATATAATATTTATAAATCTTTGAATATCTATAAAAACTTTTGAAAAAACTTATTTCACTCAAAATTTCAGAAAAAAAATTTAAAAAATTGTTCATACTGCCTTTTTTAATTGAGATAATGGTATCTATCATCGTATCCGATCGGAACTAAATTTTCTCTGAGTTCTACGAAATGTACGAATTTTGTATCTTTGTAACCGTTCCGATAGGCAAATCGGAAAGGCCTACGAACAAAAATTTTGTTTGCGTTGAAAATATCAAACCCACGCTTTGCATGCATATTTCTTCTACGATTCGGTTACCATGAAGCAAATTAAAGCAAAAAAAGCCATTGGAACTTTTCTCCGATCGTTTACGATGATAGGTACCAATGTCGTAGAGTAAATATATTATAAAGAGGGAAATCTACTGTATTCTTTCGACAATGTCTACATGCTGGTCAAATAAGTTTTGGTGTAGAACTGTCAAATATTTGACCATGTCAGTGTATGTATGGGTGCTGAACTGTCAAATAATTGACATTTCAGTATATGTAGTGGTGCTGAACTGTCATCTAATTGACCTACTCTTTTAAGCGTTAGTTATGTTAATACACCAACTTTTCACAACAAAATTGGCATGTTGGAAGATACCCCATGAATAAAGCGTATTTTGACGTCATCTGTGACCCAAACTGACAAATTAAATACAATTTTTGGAAAGAACCCGAAGTGTTAGTGGACTTAAAATGTAAATTGAATCAAGCAGATAAGACAGTAGACCAAACCTGCATCAATTAAAACATTCTTTCCAGTTTTTTTTTCTTTAATGGAAATAATTTTTTTCAATGACGTGAAAATACGAAAGTCGCTATTTTGTTTTCTTGTATCATGACGCAAGTTACCCGAATGCAATTTGTTATACTTTATAGTTGTTTCCCCTGTCAAAACCGAATATGACAAGATTGGTATGTGATTTCGGTATAAGCAAAAGAAATGACAAAATTTCTTGAAAAATGCAAAATCCATAAAAATAATTGAAGACGCACAATTTTGGTTTGTTTACGAAAAATCAAAGGGAAATCCATTAATTTTTGTTTCCCTCACTCTACCATACCATATGTATATATTCAATATTCCTGCAAATGTTTGTAATCATTCTAACTCATACGTTTCTGAAAATATAACATACAACCTACTCTTTCATCATTATATTTCATTCTACTCTCCAAAACCCATACAAATGCATAACAAGAACTATTGTAGCGCTATTACGGCAGTATCTCGCTAAACTAGATGCTGCCTGATGGTAGTACTATAGATTTCATATAAAACAAAACATCGCAACAGATTAATTTGGTCACCTCTATCATTCGTTGCCGCAACGGACGTAACGGAATCTATGGGCCGGCCCCTTAACGTTTCGCTATTCCACATTTATTAATTTGCCTGATAAAATATAAATCTTATAAAGACGAAAATCTTTCGTAGGTTCCTTCCTTTAACACCCTCAATTTGTTTGGTTTCTTTTGTATATCATTCATTGTGTTTTGCTCATACTTATCCGAAATGGTTAATGAGATGACAGTTCATTCAATGTTTTGTATGGTGGATTTTCACTGTTCTGCAACGTCTTGATCTGCAAAATCAAGAAAATTGTAACGGGGGAGATAAACGTCATTTAACAAAAGAGTTAAGGAATACACATTATACGTATTCGTATTTCCATGCTATAATTTTTTATATCTCGTTGACAGAAGTCAAAATCATTTGCTTTGCTGTCTAAAAACTTACTTTAATTTTGTTCTTGAAAAGAAGTTTAAATTAAATTTGTGTAATTAAAAAATTATAATAATGGAAGAAGATAATTCAATCGTTCGAAAAAGGAAAATAACAAAATTTGACAGTTGTTGGCTTTGTTGAGTTCAGATTAATAGCATTCAGAGGCAAAAATTTCAATTTTGAACATGAAAATTTGAAAATTGTTGTAAAAAGGAGAAAAACTGCTCACCTGAATTATGGAAATTAGAGGGACCTCAAAATGCAGAAGAACCTGCTATAATCAAGATGAACATGTTCGTCTTCACCATAATCTTGATCTTGATTTCTCCTTTTTCCTATAATCTTGATTTATCAAGATGTTCCTGATTTTTATTTTCCCTCTCTATCGAACGAGTATGATATTTATATGTTATATCCTACTTTTTTTCAGAAAAGTTGCAGAATAGTGAAAATCCACCATTACTCATACTGATCCTAAAGCGGGGTTCACACGGGACAATGCAAAGGCCAAGACAATGGGACAAGACAATCATTGTTCCATGTGAACAATTGTTTCCAGGACAAGACAATTGTCATTATATTGTCCTCCGAGCTAGCCTCCAGAGCTATCCCTGAGGACAATATCGACATCACCCAACCCCGTTCAAGAAGCTCGGACAAGACAATTGATTATTGTCCCATTGCCTTGTCTGCGTGTGAACGCTGCTTAAATGGTTAATGAGATGACAGTTCAAGCTGTTGGCATTGTCACAAGAAGACAGAAGATATCTCTCTTTATAAAATTGTTACTCTATGGTTTAAGTACTAAATCAGAAAGGTCCCTCTCTTCTTCTACGTAACATAAAAAGAAATATTTCTGGAATCACTTTGACATGTCAGCTGCTTGATATTTTCCAACTAGAAACAGCAACTAGAAGTAGAAGTTGATTCAGAAAAGGAGACAAGTTTTATACCGAAATACTGAATTTTTGTACAAGTTGAAAAAACAATATAACAATTTCTTTTAAAAATAGTAATACACATTTGTAGCTGTATTCGAAAATTGAAGTAATCTGAAAGCAAAAAAGAAAATCAGCACAATCATCAATTTACAGCATAGAGGACAATGGTATTATTATTTCAGCATCGCCAGTAGATTAAGCTTTCTGTTGTGTTTCCCCAAAAAAACAAATACAAAACATTCGTGCAATATTTATTTACCTTTAAGATAATATTTTTTTCGTAAGTAGTGCAAAAACAAGAATATTTCTGCAGAAGCTGCAGTTGGGAATTAAAAAAAAAACAGCTTTCGCCTTTTTGTGAAAAAAAGAAATAGAAAAACGAGGAAAATTAATAAAGGAAAAATATTCTTTTTGCTGGCGAACAGATGACATTTCGATTTCGTAAGACTGGCAGCAACAAAAGGAAAAAGAAATATTCAACTTTTGGATTGAAAACCACGACAAAGCCCACCATAAAAACACACTTTTCAGCTGTTGCTGTTGGATCCATCCATTCTGATTCCCATTACCGTTATCTTTTTCAAGAATTGGTGCAGGTAATAGAGTGCATTTACTTATTTTTCTCATTGTTTTTAAATCGCATAATTTGAGGGTTTATTGTTTGCCTGCTTTCTTTTAATAAAATTTGTTTTATTCCGTCTTTTTTTTGTCACATTAATTGGCAAAGAAGCAATAAAACTGTTTCTTTAACGTTTCGGCAAGGGTTGTTGCAAACAATTATAAAAAGGACAATACATAATTATGCACAAGAATTAGCAGGAATTAAGAGAAACTTGCATTTTTATAACGAGATTTTAATTAAAACATTGATAAGGGAAAAAAAACTAAATTTTATTACTTTAAAATAAAAAACACTTCTGTTTTAAGCGGCATATATACAGGTCAAAATCTCATAGAGCATTGAAGAGTGTGTAAGTAAATTATGTTTTACATTGCATAAACACACTTTAAGCATAAATCTTCAATCATTAATTTCTACGTTAATTTTAAATTGAAAGGACTAGGGCTTTCTGGGTTCACTCTGTATTTTGTATATTTCAAATATGTTGCCTCGTCGCTGTCCTAGAGAAAATGAGAATTTGGTTGATCGAACAGTCGATCACGAATGTACGAATTTGGTTGATCAAACAGTCAATCACGAATGTACACACATCATTGCTGGATACTTGATTGAACAAAAATTTATTTTTTTTGATTTTACTTGATTTACTTGATTTTACATGTGAGATTTTCACAAACAATCTCCCATGCTTGATTAGATTTTGATCTGTATATATGCCGCTTTATAGAAAGAAGCTTATTCTTCAATTATGGTACAGTAAGAGAGGAAATTAAAAAAGAGATTCAAGCAGAAACAAGAGAAGAGTATACTGATGATATGCTCTGAGTGTCCTGCTTTCTATTCATATTAATTTTGTTATTCAGAATATAGAACGTGTATCTCTTAGATGTATGTTTCTTTGTTTGGGGAATTTGGACTCCATCAAAATCGGCTGCCGAATCATCACCCCATCTAACCTAGTGTACTAAATACAATATTAATTATGGTCAAAAAATGTATGCAATCAGATCAAAAAAATATGTGGGAGAACCTTAAAAAAATATGTAATAGGGTTATATGAAATTACAGTTATAGTAAAATGAATCTTGCAGAGAACATTGTGTTTGATGGTGTACAAACTAGTGATATAAAAGAAATATCAACAACATTTTATTCATTTCTTGTTAACAGTGTGGTTTAAATAAATCGCACAATTGAAGTTGTACAGTATGTTAATGAGGTAGATGAACATCCATGCTGTCTTAAATTCAATAGTGTGAATGCTTCTGATTTTTTTGAGGTGTATGGAACAAAAACGAGGTCTTAACTTTATGACTCCAAAAATGTTTTTAGATAGTTTTAACGGAAATAATTAATAAATCACTGTTTCTGGATGTTTTCCAAATTCATGGAAGGAAACGTTGGTAACTCCAATACAGAAAGTGAAGGGATCCCGGTATTTTCAAGACTACCGACCAGTAAACGCGTTACTATTTTTGAAAAAAAAAAATTATTGAAAAAAATCGTGAAAACACAACTTCAAGCATGTATAGACATTAAAAACATTATTATTGAAAATCAATTTAGATTTAGAAGCCTTAAATTACGTGCTTATGCATTGGAAGGATCTTGCTGCTGGATTCAATACTATAGCAGTTTTCTTGAACTTAAAGGGAGCTTTCGAATCAATCGACAGAAACATTTTTATACAAAAACTGAAGCAGTTTGGTGTTCGTGATAGATAACTGAAGTGGTTATTCTCATATCTTACTCAAAGATCTCAGAGAACATCAGTAAATGGGAACGCTCAGATGTAATTGTAACTATTTTTGTAGTACCACAAAGTTCTATATTGGGGCCACTTTTGTTCCTTTGTTCATTAATGGCGTATGTAAAATATTGAAGCACAATAAAATAGTTTTGTTTGCGGATGATGCGCTCGTTTACATCGTGGGTAAGGATATTTCATCGATGACCCAACAATTACAAGAAGACCTCGATAATACTAACAGATGGTTTAAAGCCTACAAACTCAAGACAAATGTAAAGAAGACGAAGTCCATGATTTTTAAAACGCAGTGCAATATAAATTTACGAATAGACAATGAAAACATAGAATAAGTAGATTAGATAAAATCTTGAATAAAAAATTTAAAAAAAAAATAAAAAAAAGGAATTTTTTTCCGAAGAATAAAAAGTAAATTAGACTTTAACGCTTCTGCTAAAGTGTACAATGTTATTATAAAACCCCATTTTGAATTCTGTTCATCTGTATTATTTTTATTGAGTTGAAGTAATATAAATAGATTGCAAAAATTACAAAACAAAACAAGCGAAATATTTTAAATTGTAACAGTTATGTAAGTATTTAGAGTATGTTATTACGTCATAATTGCTTAAGCATTAAACAATAATTAGTTGTATATGTTTTTTTATTTGTTCAAAAAATGAGAATAGGTGATTTGCCAAACTGTTTTAGAAATCTAATAAGGTATGCCGGTGAAGTACAGCCCTACCGACTAACTATCAAATTATAGAAAACAGTGTTATATAGGATTTAATTTTTTTAACTCGTTGCCAGAAAATTAAAATTTTGAAAATAATTTCGATATATACCTGCGAAATGTTAAAGAATTTGTTAAAAATATTTTTTCAATTTATTTAAAATTGTTATAACAATAGCTAAATGTATGCTAAATAAAAAATATAAATACAAAATCTGGTTCTTGGCTCCCTACCTAGGCTAGGCACCAACCACAAATCTAAGCCCATGCAATATTTTTAGACGAAATCACAGTAGACACTGATGACGCCAAATAAATTATGTAAAATATGAATAAGATTTTTTTTTAATTCCCACGACCCACAAGAAAGCGACTCTTACCATATTAAACTAGAGACATCTATCTACATATATATCCCCACGATTTCATTTTTGCCCGCTATGGGGTTTTCTCCCATACTATTTGCCCATTACAATTACATTTACAATCTAAATAAGTAAAGTAAATATAAACAAAAAAATTACATATTTTAAGTGTTTAGATATTATAGGGTTATGATTTATTATGAATTTAAAATGATGTATGAAATTTCATAATATTTATGTAAGCAAGATATTTTCTCATGAAGTTTGCGGTGGAGGTTCATTAAACTACAACTTGCTTTAAGTTGTCCACATCGGATTTTGATATAAGCGATTTCTTAGATTTTTCATGATTGTTAAATTTTTATGAAGCTTAAGCCTTAATAGAATAAATAAGGTTTTCTAGTGTAGCTATAGGAACCGACACGCAGTGTAAGCAGATCTTAGTGATTAAGCAAGAGCATTTCTTCTAAGTAAATTCTGTGTTGTTTAAAATATTTATAAAATATTTTTTTATTCTATAAGCACGTATATATTTACGTTTTAAGCTTATGTCAATAAAAAAAAAGTAATTAAGAATAAGAAAAAAATACTTCTTTCATAAAAGAATCTGTATTGGGGCAAAAGGTTTAAATCTTTCATTTAATTTATAATGCATTATGTAAGTAAAAGATCCTGGCTATCAATTTGTGTCTATTCCTTCCTACTTTTTATTTGCAAGCATAAATTTTTGTATTACATTTTTCAGATTCGCAATCACTTATTTGTTTGGATTCTCTTTTGATACCCTAAATTGACAGCAAAATATAACTTCCTGTTTCTTTTCCGAAATGGGAAATTGCTTAAAAATTTCAAATGCTGACGATATATCTTTGCTCCGAGGCAGTGAAAATGGAAGTGGACGTGATTCATCATCTGATCAGATTGGACCATTACCGATATATTCTGTAAGTAAATAAAATAGTTCTATCTATTCAGGTAATATATTTGCCTACTTAAAGCGATTAATAAGATCGATTAGAAATAAGAAAAGAAAGACATTTGAAAACAACGCACGACATGCAAATACATTGGATTTGTGTTTTGGTTTTTTCTTTGGCTGTTTGCAAGGGTTACTTTTTCAAGAGATATTGCAAATTGATTCGTTATCTTATCTTATCTATGTTACATATCCTATTCGTACAAACCCATCCATTTTTCTATTCCAAGCCCAAACTAACATTCCATATATTTTTACTTGATTTCCCATGGAAAATCAAGTTCATTAACGTTAAAACAATGCATGCGCATTTTTATGTCTTACAAACCTGAACCCATGAAATACAACAACAAATATGAAAAACAGTGAAAAATATTACCACAACATAAAACTGCTGAGATTGCACTTATTAGTATTAAGTCAATTTTATGTATTATAGAATTAAGAAACGGCAGTTGTAAGCCAGCCGTCATCAATAAAATATCTTTCTTTTTAAAAAGTAATTTTTTTATTTGCTACACACATAAATAAAAATGAAGTGCCTGTATCAAAACAACAGCTTTTTACAAGATACATATAAAACAGTACAGATGCATATGGCAGAACTTATGACAAAAACACAATTTGTTAAATTTTTGTCTGTTTGTTTCGGCTAATCTCGGGAACGGCTGCACCGATGTAGGCGGGACTTTCACTGACAGATTGCTAATTTTCTAGGAATTAACTTAAGCTATATTAGGTTCCCACTAAAGGGCGCTGGGGTGGTTTTTTTTTTTTTTTTTTTTTTTTTTTAACTTTCACAGGCAGATAGCTAATATTGTTAGAAGTAGCAGAGGCTTTTTCACCACCCCTGGGTGCCGTTTCAGAAGCAGATATTTTGTAACGAGTGCGTATTTTTGTAAACAAGCGCCTTAAACAAGTTACAGTTAAAATCACCACACAGTACAGTATAAGAATAGTTGTAGGAAATCGACTCTAAAGTTGTTAATAACGGAATTGTGCTTATGTTAATATAAGGTCTTTAAACCGAAACCAACCAATCCACACTCACTATTGCATTTTACATTGGCGAAAAGATATTCAAGAGATTTACAACTCAGCCCGTCGCGCACGGATAGCGCAACGCCTCCACAAGAAGAGAACTTTCTATTGGCCGCAAAAAGTCTGAAACCCTTCAAACAGTAGAAATCATAACATATGCCGGTCTGAAACCAGGTTTCTGACACAGAAACGATATCTATTCCTGAACTCCCCTTACTTGTTAGTCAGACTCTGTGCATTCAAATGACACATCTTAAATCCATTATTATTTTGCATTCTTAAAATTTAAAAATGAAGAAGAATGTGATGCAAAGAAGGCGATGGAAAATGTAATAAAGTGCATATTTGGCAAAATATTGTAACAGAGATAATACGTAAAAGCAATACAAAAAAGGTGATATATACATCATTAAGGCTTACGGCAAGATGAATTTGACGTCACAGTAGCTTCTAAACTTTCAACGTTGTAAATAGCAAATTTTGTAAGGAGTAACTAAGGCTGTTTTGATGACTAGGTGGCACAAGCCAGGTCATTTTTTAATGTATGGTATACCCGAGCAACGCCGAGTGTGTAAGCTAGTATATAATAAAGTTTAACTAAAATTCTTGTGATGCGCCCATTACGCGAAAATTAATTTAAAGAAATTCTTTTTGATTAAAAGAATATTTACTGAAGAAACATAAAGAAAACAATTTTTCACAGTAAATTAACAGGCGAAATAAAAAATAATCTTAGCACAGCACGCAAAATGGCGCAACAAACGTAAATTTATTTATTTTATTTTTTTATATAAAATAAAATTAAACTACCTAACATTGTTGTTTGCGCATCACGGAAATGCGAAAACCACAAAACAAATCTTTTTTAATTTATAGCACCAAAAACACAATTTTTACAATAACTAACTAAACGTGGTAACGCAAAAATGACAGAACACACATATGTATAATCATTTTATTTTCTACATCTAGGTCATACATTGTGTAGTTGCGTGCCATATTCTTCAACAAATGGTGTTCAGAAAGTTTTTGATTTTTTTTATTTGCTCCCTAAAAAACACTTCTTTTTTCTGGGTTCTGTGCCTTTTGTTGATTTCTCTGGCAAAAGTGGATGCCATGTAGATGTTAGATATAACAATAAAGGCAAGAAAACCTAAAATGTGCCAAATGTAGTATACATTTTAAGGTGGCGTTACAGCCCGGGTAGACCTGGGCCTTAACCAACAAGCTTCTTCAGTCAACTTGGTTCCTAACTAGCTGCCTCCATTTTTGCACGTGGGGTCGGTCGAGGTCCTCTTCTAAATGTTACTCTCGAAGCAACCTAAATCGTCCTCATACACTTTTGACAATGTCGATGCACCTGCACCATACAGAAGGACTAGCATGGTAAGGGTCTTGGCTTAGTGGGCAAATTTCCTTACACACTCGTACAGTTGCAGGGGTTCTTAAAAAATTCGATAAACACCTGTCTGCTGGCATTAATTCTTACTTAAAATAATGAAAATATAATAAAGAAAAGAATTTTAAATTTGATATTTACTTTTTCCAAAAACTTGAAAGATTTTAAGGTATTAGGACAAAAAAACACTATCAATAGAGAAAACATGCCTCAAATAATGTGAAATGAAATAAAAGGTTTGTCACTTTAGAAATAGTAAAAGCGATCATATTTGTTAATGTTATATTATTTTTTTTTCACCCCTACAAAGACGCTATCAGTAACATTTTTTTTTTTAATTTAACATTTTGCAGGAGATTCTTCAACCCGTTTTTTATCCATCTCCGTCGGTTAGCCGTCCAGTTTCACACTTAACCGAAGAGGAACAAATTAAAATTGCGAAACGAATTGGACTTATACAACATTTGCCGATTGGATCGTATGATGGTTGTAAAAAGTCTCGAGAGTGTGTTATTTGCATGATTGAGTTTTGTGTTGGCGAATCAGTCCGGTATTTGCCGTGCATGCATATATACCATGTAAGCTGCATTGATGATTGGTTAATGCGCAGTTTAACATGCCCTAGCTGTATGGAACCCGTCGATGCAGCTCTTTTAACTAGTTATGAGACAACGTAATCTCGCCGTCAAATTATTTTGAACTTAATATAAGTATAACTAAATTATGTAATAGGTATTCTATATATTGATTTTTACCATTTAATTGCTTAAATCCTTTTAAGAGGGAATCTGACTACATTCATTGTTTTATTTAAAACTGTTTTGATTGTATTAAATTCGATCATTGTTTTTTTAATAAGCGAAACAATTGTAAAAATATTGTTTTTTAACAAGAAAAAAATCTTATAGCTGTGATCATACAAAATAAAATATTTATCTGCACAACAGACGAGAAATTTTTCTTTAAATTATAAGCTTTGTACTTTTGTGTTCTCTGGAAAAGAGATTGATTAATTGCAAATATTTATTTATAATGGTAGATGTTAAGTGAATAAGAACAAACGATAAGATATCAAAGTTCTTCGGATATTTATGTCGTAAATGAACTTATGTTTTATTTTTAAAACAAATATATCTGTACCATTTTGTTTTCAAATAAGACATACAAATTCAAGTTCAAGGTTTAAAGTTGACCTGCGATGCGTTTTATTGTTGGTTGCATAGTGAACCGGTACTATTGAATCTTAATTATTTTTTAAACTTCATTTAATACAAAAAAAAATACTGAATACTTGGGTGTGAAAACGTGCGATAATATGTTTTTTGTAACTAAAAATTTATATTTTTGTTTACTATACAAGAAGGTTGCGAAAAAAAACAAACGCTTTAAAATAATTCATTTCGTAACTATTTTGAAAATTAAAAACAATTAATATTTAAGAAATTGAAAAGATATAATAATTCCTTATTTTAACTTGCGATTATAGGCACTATAAGGCAAGTTCAGGATTCGTGACTGTAAAAAACATTGAGATAACAATCAAATATGACAAAACAATCATAGAGAAATCAAAAAAGTTAGTGACAAAAAATGTCTGTCTGTCGGCCTGCCGACGGACGTCTGTATTTATAAACGGCTAAAGTCATTACTTTCAAATTTATTATGTGTGGTTCTTTTGGCATTCCTTAGAGGGCTAAAATTAACGGTACCTGCCATATAACCGTCAAGGAAAAGCTTGTTTTTTCAACAATTTTTTTCAGATTTATTTTGTAGGTACTAGGTTTCATTTCATCAGAACCAAAATTTACCGGACCAGTCTATAAGCGGTACCTTTTATTTAAAGTTTTTTTTTTTTTTTTAACTAAAGACAAAATAAAAACTAGGATTTTATTAAAATCAATTTTGGAAATACTTTTTTCATAACTTCGTTGTTATGTAAGACGTCTGATGACGTACTTAATTTTTACTTAAAACCGTTAAGTGTTGTGGTTTTGACAATTCGTATTTATTTAGACCGTGTGATTCTTCTAAGTAAATAGGTTTGTTCGATGTTCCCAGCCCAGTGCGCACTGGGGAGTTTCAGTGCATTAAGTCAAACTGCCAAAAACCTGCATAGCTGCTCCGGTGTTGATTTAACATCGAACAGCTCAGTGCAACATCTTTATTTTTTGACACTTCTTTCATTTAAATTTGTTTTCTTCAAACAGTGGCAATATTTTGTCTATACACACAATAATAACTTAAAAATTAATCTACGAACTATATAATATCAAATATCATGAAATAGCACACAAAATTTGCAAATAAATTCCTCCTTTCTCTGAATCGAACTTCTGCCAACAGCTAATTTGAATTTAAATTTTGAATTTTGACAGCAAAGATATTTTACACCAAGAAAATACCTGGGCGCATGAGGGTGCACTCAGTGCGTGCCCAGTGTTCACATCGAACGCAGTGCAAAAACACTGGGGCGAAAAAAGTATCACATAAAACACTTCAGTGTGATTTCAGGGTACACCAGTGCGCCCCAGTGCTGGCATCGAACAAAGCTAATGTTACATGTTTTTGTTAAAGATCTTGCCTTTCAATGTGACTAGAAACAAAAGAATAACTACGTGCGACCCAGTCCTGCCTTTTTTTTTACAAATTATCGACGAAGAGAGAATTTTAATACAATCTAGGTTGAGGATGGGCTTGTAATTTTTTTTATTAAAAAAGATACATAATTTCGTTAAAAAAATATTAATTTATCGTAAAATAAAGAAAGGTATGCAAGTTTAAAACAAATACAAAAAATACTTCAAACGGCAATATTTATTACCGATTTGTCTTTTATTATTTATTCTTCTTTTGTTTTTGATTTTTTCTTGGAAAAGAAAACTAAAATGCAATATTACTTGTGTGATCGTTTCTAGGTTAAAATAAGGTAAAAATTAAAGTAATAATAAATAAAAAAAAAGAAACTGGAACTATATATAATTAGACATTTAACCTTCAAAATGTATTTGTACATATTTAAAATAAGAAAAAATAACGTGAACTGGGATATATTATATAAATAAAATAAAGTAATATTAAATGAGGATTTATTTCTATTTATTCTTCAAGTTCAAGATATTATAAAAAATTATTTTATAAATTGGGTTTTGTATTAAAATATTCATCGTCACCGACGCGCCTATAAATAAAGCTTGGCCTCTCTACTCAAAATTTTAATTTCATATATCTTGATAGTCGTAGATAAAAAAAAATTAAAGTGCTGCTGTTATTCATTATATGTATTTAGTATAGTAGTAGTGCCTCGTGGCTTAGTGGTTAGTGTGTCGGACTGCTAAGCGAAAGAACCTGGGTTCAAATCCAGCTCATAGCCACCTTTTTTTCTGGGGTACTGCCTCGCGAGGAACTGACAAAACCTCCAAGAGTAAAATTTGCCTCGAAAAGTGCATCTCATGTAGCCGTTCGGACTCGGCGGTAAACTGTAGGTCCCTTCCATTCTTGCAGAGTAACAACACACACACAGGAATGGTTGAGAGTATAAGTCACTAGGCCTTGGCTCCTTAAGGAGCTGTCGCGCCAATAAATTTATTTAGTATAGAGGAAACTTTACATAGCATTGGTAACGAAGTGTTGTTATCGTCAAAACATATGCAACCAGTCGCTGTCTCTTACATAACTACAAACAAATGATTTCTGTTCTTTGATACGTCCCTATTAGATGCCATAAGTTAATTTAGATTATACCATTGAGTTTATATACATAGAAAAACCATCCCGACGAAAACAAAATAGTCCGTTACAACGTCACTTAGGGGACGCTAAAATTTAGCCTGTGAATTTGTATTCTATGTGGAATGTGGATGAATTGTATGGAATACACCTTGACAGTAATATATAAAAACGGGCTGCAGCTGAAAAGTTGAAAATGTAAAAAGTCTTTGTGTGTACCTATTTAACTTTCTATTAGGATTCCCTGTTATTTTTTGAGGAAGATTTTTAAATTGTTAGTGGAAAGGAATTTTACGTATGTTTGCATGGCTAAACAAAATAAGATTAGACCAATAGTTATTTAATTGAATACACACATATTAAGAAGACGTGTAAGGATTAATTTTTGTATTTTGTGTTTATTTTCAAAAGGAAATCTTTTAGCGATGCAGCCATTTTCGGGTGCTTCTTTCAAGTGAGTTTGTGATACAACCCATTATAAAATGTTAATTGATTTCACAATTGCAATAATTCAATTTGATTTTATTAGACAGTATTTTCAACGTATGCTCATAAACTTTTTCTTTGCTTTTAAATTATTTAAAATACCGTTTAAATATAGCAATTTCTGACTTTAAATCGGATTCAAAGACATCAGTCGGTTTTATCAAGCTAAAGTTTTTGTAAGCACGTCCGTTTTTTTCTCATAATTTTGTGTTTCTTTTAAATATTTGACACAATCATTGCAATTATTTTTTGCTTAGATTTTTTTCACTTTCCATCCACCTGCATAAGCGTTTACACAATTTTGCAAATTTTCATTTTGCAAAGTTTTGCAGTCTAGACCTAGATCAATTTTAACGTTCGCCAATGTTGTTGACGTTTAACGAAGATCTGTGAATTTTCATTACATACATATATAGAATCAATACGTGAAGGAAAATCAATAAAATGGTTTTGACACTTTCTATTAAGTCAGATCCGCTACATGAAGTTTGGTGCGATGAAAAATTGTCCCAAATCCTTTGTACATGAAATCTATAGTACTACCATCAGGTAGCATCTAGTTTAGCGAGATACTGCCGTATAGGCGCTGCAATAGTTTTGGATATACTGTGATGTGGCAACAAGTTGAGATATTGGGAGGATACATGTTGCTTGTAAATTAACGACATCTATGGGATTCATTGTGTACAACTACCAACATTTATTGTGTACAACTACCATGCTCCTGAAAAGTATGCCACATTTTTGCAATATGTTTTGACATTGTATATACATTTTCTATAGTACTCTCATGGTGGTCATTTTTCGTCTGGCCATCTTCCTGGTTGATTCAGAACTAACTCTAAATAGTGGAGACGAGAACCTTTACCGATATTTTACCAGTATTTAATAAACTTTTGTTGTATGTACTTATTCTATATTCACACCGATTGGCAATTTCAGCACGCCTCATTGCGACTTGATTCAGAACTAAAAAATGATGCTCCATGATAGTACTATATGCAGTGTATAAACAAAGGTTTTGACTGAGTATTAAATCGAACTTGAAGTACTAATTCGAGACTCGAATTAGTACCGCAAGCTTAGATTGTGCCAGAACCAGACGGAAGCTTCTAGAAGTTTTTAAATTTGTATAAATACAAGAGTAGATGGCATTGAGAGTTCAGTTTATTTTCAAAAGTGGAATTGTTAACAACTGGAAGCGTTAGTAAAAAGTGATTGAATTGATATTAAATAAAAAGTGTTGAAGTATAAAAACGTATTTGAATTGTGAATAAGTGAAATAAGTTAAATTTGGTGTTATTTAAACTGAAAGGCATTGTGTTTCATAAAATAAAGATATTTGTTGTATTATTTAATTTTATTTGTCGAACCCCAGGCCAAATCTTCACAGTATATTATTCAATTTCGAAAGTAATAAGGAATAGATTTTATTGTGTATTTAAACGCAGGTAGGTTCCTAAGTTCCCATTAACATTTCTATTGAAGGAAAGAATAGTATAATATAATGTTTATTCAATTGAAAAAATTATAAGAAACTCGCAAGTCAATTGTATTGGGACAATTTTTTTCAAGTCTGTGCAATTGCTAGCATACGCTGACGACATAGACATCATTGGCAGAACTCGGTGAGCTGTCACTGGAACGTTTGCTAGCATTGAAGCTGAAGCGGCTAAGATGGGACTAGCAGTCAATGAGGCCAAAACGAAGTACCCGCTGTCCACAAAAAGGGACACACAACACCGGCGGATTGGACAAAACATCACAATAGACAGGTACACCTTTTAGGTAGTTAGGGACTTTGTGTACCTCGGATCCGCTATAACATCTGACAACAACATCTCGTCAGAAATAAAGCGAAGAATTACTCTTGCCAATCGCTGTTTCTATGGGCTAGGAAGGCAATTGAGTAGCAAAGCCCTCTCTCGAAAGACAAAGGAGACTCTGTATCAGACCCTAATCATCCCAGTCCTGCTCTATGGCGCCAAGGCATGGACTCTATCTAAAGCGGATGAAGATATCCGTAGTCGTTTCGAGCGTAAGATTCTTCGGAAGATTTTTGGCCCTATCTGCGTTAACGGGCTTTGGAGGAGAAAGTTCAACCAAGAACTATACGAGCTGTACAGCGACATTGACCTGGTCAAAAAAATACGCATATCACGTTTAAGATGGCTAGGTCATGTAGAGCGAATGGACAACAATGCTCCGGCTCGCAGGATCTTCGATTCCATCCCAGAGGGTAGACGCAGTCAAGGAAGACCTCGCCTGAGGTGGCGCGCTCAAGTGGAGGACGACCTCTACCAACTTGGCTGGAGAGGCATGTTGGATGAGGCCCAGGTTCGTCCCGAACTGTAGCGCCACCTAAGTAAAGTAAGTAATGTTTATTCAAAACTGCATTTCACTGCTTACGATCGCACATATGTACGGTCTATGTTCCGTATATCACAAAAAAAAAAAAAACCCAATTATTTTTTTTTATTTTTTAAATTTCTGTTTAACGGGTCGAAAAATGTTATTCATTTTTTGAAGATACTCAAAAGCAATAACAGGTATAAATATCTGCAAACCATGTGTTTTATTTGTAAAATAAGTAACTAGGTAGGTACTTCAACTCAAGTTAAATTTTTGCAGACTTAAAAAAAATGATAGAATAATCAAACATTGTACTAAAAACCAAACCAATAATCAAATTTCAGCAAAAATCGTTAAAACGATAAATTTCATCCTACTGCCGTATCTATAAAAAAAACACCCAAAAACAGTGTTTTTTCAAGGCAGAAATGAAATATCCTCACATCCCTGTCTAATTTTTTAACTTTCATTCTCTCATTATCAGAAAATGACAAAAAAATAAAAGGAAAAAGTCTTTATTATTTGCTCCCTTCTGACTCCTAACACTTAATATATATCTTTCCCGTTCTGTCGTTTTCTAACTTTGCATATGTGTTGAATACATTTCCCCGACTTAAAGTCTACATTGCAAAATAGCGAGAGAGCGAAACTAGATTGCGCTAAGTGATAGTACTATGACTGTTTTTAAACCTTGCGACTAGAGAACTGCGACTTTCGTTGATTCTCTTTTGTTGCATGTCCTTGTCGCAAAGATACTTTTAAACGTAGCGATTGTGTTTGCAACTCTTCACTATGTCATTTCTTGAATTCCTTTTCATTTCAAGTTTACAGAGTGAACATTTTCAGCTGCTGTACTGTTCCTGCGTGCTACCTGCTTCAAAAAACATTACATTACTCGTTCATGGCGAACAAGCAATGAAAGGGATTGACAAAATTGAATGATTTCCCGAATAATCACAAAGAAGAAAGACCGATAGTCGCACAACTCGAGCTACTCGTGCGATTCTGTCTACCCCGGCCACCACATTCGTCTCTCTCCTAAAAGCTGAAGCAAAGTAACGAATCGCAAGCAAAAGTCGCAAGGTTTAAAAACAGTCTATGACTGTCTATGACTGTTTTTAAAACTTGAAATGAAAAGGAATTCAAGAAATGTCATAGCGAAAAGTTTAAAGTTGCAAACACAATCGCTACGTTTATAATTATTTTATTCCGCTTAGTACAAGCACATAATATCTTAAAACTAGATAACAATTAAATCTTAAAGCTAAGGTGAAGGAAAAAGATGAGGATAAAAAGAGGAAGATTAAGATTGAAGAGCTAGTTTGAGAGAGGATTTTGAGAGGTTTAAATCAAAAATGTTGGAGTTGTTTACTGTTCTAATCATTCTAGTAATTGGTTCATTTTGGCCATATTCAGTACGATGGAAAGGGACACAGAAGAGGGGATTGTTCCTCAAATGACGAATACGAGTATTTGGTTTGAATTTATTAAGTAGACCTTCGCTAGCAATGACTCCATTCAAAAGTTGGTGTGCAAATATTATATCAGCATTATCACGACGTCTACTAAGAGTTTGTAAATTTATTAATTTTAAACGGTTTTCATAAGGTGGAAGATTATATGGGTCATTCCAGGAAAGGCCGCGCAAGGAAAATCGAATGAATCTGCGTTGAATGGCTTCTATACGTTTAATGTGAACATGGTGATACGGAGACCATTCTACGGAGGCGTACTCAAGAAGAGGTCTAACAAACGTGACATACAGAGACTTAGAAACATAGGGATCAGAGAATTCTTTTGACCAGCGTTTTACGAAACCTAGAGTAGAGTTAGCTTTATTAATAATATTATCATAGTGGGCTCGAAAATTGAGTTGACTGTCACATATAACACCTAAGTCGCGAATATTAGTGACAACTGCAACTGGTTCATTATTTATAAAATATTGACGTTGTGGTAAGGGATGGTGTTTTCGGGAATATGTGATGGCTTGACATTTATTAACATTCAGTTCAAGAAAGTTGTGCTGGCACCAAGTATGGAAATTGTTTAGGTCATCCTGAAGTAAACGGAAATCGGCCATGCCTTTAATATGTTTTGAAATACGCATGTCATCAGCATAAATCTGAAGGTCTGATCCTTCAAGGATAAGATCCACATCATTAATGGTCAGTAGAAAAATCAGAGGACCTAAATGACTTCCTTGAGGGACCCCTGATGTAGGACAGATAGGGTTGGAGCTGCAGGATCTAAAAAGGACAGTATATCAACGATCAATTAAATACGATTGAATCCAAGATAAAAGTAACGGCGGGAAGCCATAGGATTTTTTTTTTTTATAATTAACGCGCGCACAAGGGATTATGTGTTTCCCTTTTATTGTAGAACACACTGCGCGGGCATTACGAAGAAAGGGAGGGGAGAGATAGGAGGTGCCGATTAACATTGGTTTTGAATGTTTGTAGATCTAAATGGCAAGGGAAAATCCCGCCGGGTAAACTATTCCAAATTCGTGTCGTTCGGCTAAAAAAAAATCCCTATATTTCACGGTACGTCCGAAATTAGGCTCAAGGGTGAACTGATGAGCATTCCTTGCGAGACGAGTATTACGGGAGAAACTTTTAAGGGGAGGAATGCAACTGGCTACTTCGAGTGAACATTTTTTGTAAAAGAAACGATAAAATAAGGAAAGACATGAAACATTGCGTCGGTGTTCGAGTGGGGCAATTGTTTCAGCGGCAGTTCTATTTCCTATCAATCTTAACGCTCGATTTTGTATTCTTTCAAGCAGGAGAAGCGATGTTTGCGAAGCACCTGCCCAGAGGTGGGAGTTATACTCGAGTTTAGGGCGTATAAACGCTTTATAAATTGTAGCCAGATCAGATGGGGAAAAATACTTCTTACACCGATACAGAAAACCTAAGCACTTTGCAGCATTCTTAGCGATCTCAAATATATGGTCGTTCCAACGGAGGTCGTCGTTGACACACATAGCGATTACCGAGTGCTTTTCGGTTTCTTCGATGTAAGTGCCATTCATGGACAATGGCATTGGGGGAATGTTAAGCTTTAACGACAGAAGACAGCATTGAGTTTTCGAAGCATTAAACTCCACACGATTTCTATTACCCCATTTGACAATGCTGTATAAATCGGAATTTAATGAGCTTGACATATGGTACGTCCGAAGGCGAAGGACGTGAATTATCGAACGAATATGAAAAGCTGAGGATAGAGTCGTCAGCAAAACAGTTAAGTGGATTAGAAGTAACAGACAGAAGACCATTTATAAAAATCAAGAAAAGAGTCGGAGACAGAACAGAGCCCTGGGGCACACCAGCATTTATTTTGTGCGAATCAGACCATAGGATTTAAATTTAAAGATGATGTTATGGGAGACTTTATCAAATGCTTTACTGAAGTCAGTTGCAATCGCATCAACTGCATTTCCAGCTTCCAAGGAGCATATGGTATTGGCTACAAACTCAGTTAGGTTAGTGGTTGTAGACCTACCTCTGAGAAAGCCATGTTGTTTAGGGGAGAAAAGTGGTTTACAATGAAGAAGCAAAATATCGTAAATTATACTCTCAAACAATTTGGGTATGCATGAAAGTTTGGCAATGGGTCTATAATTAGAGATGTCTCGTTTGTTACCTTTTTTGTGAATTGGAATAATGAGAGAGTCTTTCCATATTTTTGGGAACAGACCTAGAGAAATGGAAAGTTGGAAAAGATCAGTGAGTGGTTGAGCTAAACTGGAGACGCAACTTTTAAGAACAACAGCAGGAATCCCATCAGGACCCGAAGAAAAATCATTCTTCAACAAGCGGATTTTATTAATTACTGGGGACAGGGGTATGTTTATGGAAGTAAGGGTGGTTTGGGTGCAGTTGTACATGTGAGTGAAGTTGTTAGCATCAACCTCGGTATCGTTTGCAGAAAACACTTGACCAAAGGAATTGGCAAAAAGGTTAGAAATATATTTTGGATCGGATGATGAAGAATTGTTGTATTTGAGTGTTGAAGGGTAACCATCAGATTTTCTTTTTGGGTTTATAAATTTGAAAAAGTGCTTAGGATTCGAAATTAAATCCGATTGGGTTTGGATAAGATGACTGGTGTATAAAGACTCGCTCAAGTTGGAAAAGTTGTTATAAACTAAGACATAGTTGTTGAAGTCACGATTCGACTTCGAACAGAAGTATTGTTTCCAGAGTTTATTCCGGAGCGGAGTTCTTTGGTATACGACGAAGGGGAGGAAGTAAATTTTTTCTGAGGCAGTAGAGGGATCGATTGAGAAAAACAAGTTTGGATCTTTTCATATAAGGTGACAATCATAACTTCAATGTTAGAGTCGTTGGATATGAAATCAAAGTTAATTTTACTAATAAGTTCGTTTAGTTTATCGAAGTTTGCTTTATGAAAGTTAAAGCATTGCGGCCTGAGGGAGTACGGTTGGATATAATCACATTCAAAAGCAAAAGTAAGGGAAATGGGGGGGGGGTGATAGTTGTCGATCTTTGAAAGGATATGGTGACTTTGGCTGACTTCAGTGTTATGAGCGTCGGATGAGAAAATCAGAACTAATTGTCTTTGCAAACAGTTTTTTACACCACTCATTTGGACAAGATTAGAAGAAAGGAGGCGGTCAGTAAAAAGAGTTTCTTTTTCGGAACTGGCATTGGACGAAATGAAATAAATCTCATCGTCAGATACTTCCCAATTTAAACGTGGAAGATTAAAATCACCAACGATTAATATGTCATCATATGTCTGGATTAGAAAGATCAACAACATGATCAATTGCATTAACAAGAAGAAGATATTCAGTTGTAGGTTGGGCAGGTGGAATGTAACAGCACAAAATGTAGAGGGAACGTTTAGATACACAGATTTTAACACAAATAAGTTCAAGGTTAGCTGTGTTGGGAATAGTAATCAGGGAAGAATCGAGATTGGAATGAAGTGCCAACAAAACACCACGTCCGGGAGAAGAGTTACCAAGCTGATTTATATATATATATTAAGACTAGCATTAGATATCAAAACATCCTTTCGGAATACATTGAAGTCAGAATTGAAGAACTCGTTGTTATGAAAGTCTGGTGTAAGGTTTGTTTCAGTGAGGGCGAATACGTCGAAAGGAAGTTTTTGGGAGTTTAAGTAAACATTCGAGCTTTTAGTGCGTAGTTCTCTAACATTTTGGTAATAGATAGATACAATTTGAGGTCTCGGTGGGTCTGTAATATGGTTGTTAGGAACAAAAGGGATTATTATTGCGTTTAGAGTTAATGTAGGAAGCGTAAGCCGAAAGATCCTTTTCAATATCGGATGGTGTGAAATTAGAAATAATCTTGTGGTACAGGAAAAAAATTTAAAAGTATCTCTGCGACAAGGACAGGCAACAAAAGAGAATCAACGAAAGTCGCAGTGCTCTAGTCACAAGGTTTAAAAACTGTCTATAGATAATATATATAAAAAAGCTTTTATCTGATGACACAGTAAACTCATGAGTGCATTCTTTTTCAATAAGTAGGGCGCCCGTAAAAAGGATTTAATTTCTTAAGCAGTTTTTGGTCGATGTTCTCGTCTCCACTATTAAGAGTTAGTAACGAATCAACCAGGAAGATCGCAAGACGAAAAATGACACCATGATAGTACTATAGAGAATGTATACACAATCCTGACTGCTAACACTTTACATACACCTTTCCCGTTCTCCTATTTTCCAACATTGCATATGTATTAAATGCTAAAAGTCTACACTCAGAGAAAAACTTTAGGATGAGATAGTGAAACTATATGGCGCTAGGTGAAACACCCATCTTGATAGTACTATAGATTTCATATACTATGTTTTTTTCCGCATTATTTGAGTGCGTCTTGTTCTAAGACAAAAAACTATTTACTGACATCAACAATAACAAAATGAAATGTCAAAACTCACCTCATCGTTTTTTTTTTGTTTTACGCGGACATTTAATTATATACATAAGAGTCAACGAAGGTGTTGGAGGATGGAACGTACAAAGGTTTCCCTCTTTATAATATTTTGCTCGATGGTCTAGTTTTACTTTTTGAACCTTTCGCTCGTACTTATTATTCATTATTCCTGCCTATTCTTGTACTCATTCCAACTAATGATATTTACAAATAAACCATACAACCTACTCTTTCATTACCTTCTTTCTTCCTACTCTGCAAAACCCATTGAAATGTATATCAGGGCTAAAACGCAATCACGCTTCAGCTTTGGCTTCGTCACGTTACATTTCATAGTTTTTGTGTTCGCTTTATATAACATTTTTAAAATTTCGGTTGTTGTTTTTGCTTTGTTCTGTCAAAGCGAGCAAAAGTTCAACCAGTTTTTACTTCAGCTTTTAGTTAGAGTCACGTTAAATTGTACACAAATCAAACGTAAAAGCCAAAGTGACATTGTGATGTAGTATGTGATGAATTGATTTTCTATGGTTGGACTTGTAAACGTCAGGCGAAACCGAAGCTAAAGCGCGGAACAGATTGAACCAGCAACAGCACCAGCACCGTCAAAAGCAAACAGCACGCTGACCAGCAAAAAAATACAAACACATTGTCACCAGCAACAGCATCGTCTTAGAACAATAACATTTTCAGTTTTTATTTTTGCAGTATTGTGCCCTTGATTATCACTTGGTCTAACGACGCTGTTAACGTTGCTGTGGCTGGTCTATTCTAGCATGGGCAATCTAAAATAATGGCGGCCGCTGTTGCTGGTACTGTTGCTATTGCCTAAAACAAGCTAAAAGCACTAGAACGAAAAAGGGACCCAAAAGTTACGTTCGTGAACGTACCCAATTACAACAAAAGCAAGGTAACCTATCCGAAAGTTAGGTTCGTGAACGTACCAAACGTTTTCAAAAATTCAGGGTGTTGGGGGATGGAACGCTCGAAAGATTTTCCTATTTATAATATTTGTACTCTATGGTACTAGTCTGGTTCATTTGGGTGTGTAATTAATAATATAATAAAATATAATGAAGAATAATATTCTTTTTATAATTGTAAGAAAGTAAAACCCTATATTTATTTAGATTATGTGAAAATACAAAATGAAGAGATCTATCCTAAAATTGAATCAAGGAAAGCAATTAGTGAATTTAAAACGCGAAATGTTTTAGAATGAATCATGTTTACAATAGTAACATTGTTTCCAACGATCCTCAAATGACTGCATCTTACACAGAAATCGCATTTCGCCCTACTTCGACTGACCAAGATGTCGAAGAAAACAATGCTGATTTATCTAATTCTAATATTAGCGATGCTAAAATCCAAAAGAGGCCTGTTACATTGTTATGTGATAAACGTAAGTGAGAAATCGATTGCATTGCAATCACTTACAAGTATTATTTTTTTTTTAATACATATATTAGACTTTCCATATGACCTGGAGGGAACAGTCTGCAGAGAAGGAGAAATGACACATTTTGTAGCTGAAAACCTCGAGTTCAAAATCAAGTTATCCAGTCCAATTACAAAGAGAGGTAAAACAAACCAATAGCAATTGTAAATTATGTATTGTTAGCAACTCCTTCGTGCGAGAGCGTAAATGACTTCTTTCGAACTTAATTTAATCCCTAAAGCGCGGAACAGATTGAACCAGCGAGAGCACCAGCACCGTCAACAGCAAACAGCACGCTGACCAGCGTCTTCTTACAGAAGTCTTCTTACTTCTGTTTGACACTTTGTGCCATAAAAAATAATACGAAGTTTTCTTTTGCAGTATGGTGTCCCTGAATTTCACTTGTGCAAAGTTGGAAGCAATGGAACAGCAACAGCAAATTTAGGACTTTAGTGTAACGAGGCTGTTGACGTTGCTGTTACTGGTCTAATCTAACTTGAGCAATTGAAATATATTGGTTCTAAAATAATGGCGGCCGCTGTTGTTGGTGTGTTGCTGTTGCTGGTTCAATCTGTTTTAATATAATATACAATACAAAACAATATTTTATTTGATCTTAGTAAAATTACATGTCAGAGATAATTTACAATTAATTTTTTCCTTAGACTAACAAAGTTTTAAAAAATCTGCGAGCACTGAAGGGGCTCTGCTTGGTTATTTGTAGGTATTATATACATTTTTAATAAAAAAGTGTCTTAAGTTTAACAATAAATGCTTCTTAATATTAACTTATGGTAATATCGTGTCAGCGTGAGCAGTGCTGACAGTCGTTGGCTGGTTTGGTGGAGATGTTTTGGATTTCTGCGGTCCTTGTCATTTCTTGATTTTTGTGGTCATCTGGTTGCTTTAGCCTCTGTTGTACTGCTGTCCGGCAGTCTCGTAGAAGTTTCCAAAGCTGTTGTTTCTTGATATCTCGGTTCAATCTGTTTCGCGCATAAGTTTGGTATTTATGCAAAAGACTCCTGTTTATTTCCCATAACGGGGCCCGAATTTTTACTTCACTTCCATTTTGCACGAAATTCAGTACATAACTAAGCACAAATCCTTCTTAACTAAAAAAATTACTTAAAATTCGTAAATATTAAATCACAGGAAATTTGATTCGCCCAGATTCATTTAGTTTACGCGAGTATGCGCCGAACCACAACAAAAGAAATGGGTATCTACTTATTAATGAGTTTATCGAACTTGTATTCGCTTACACCGGAACCGCGTTCTAAGGTCTTATTGTCGTGATTTGATACTTTGTCGGTTCCCTTTCTATACCAGTTCAAGGTTTTGTCTTGAGGTGTTTTTTTTTCTAGTATGTATATCTGGCGCCGCAGTACTCCGAATTTTCTTGGAATTTCAATTACTCCCAGTGGCCATATCACATAGGAGTGATGTCTGGTTCAATATTTTTGACCTGCTTCTTCCACTTTGTTGTTGAAACTCATTTAAATATTCTTGAGGCCATCAATATCTGAATTATCTTGATGTGCGACAGTACCTCCTATCTTGTTAATAATGTCCCTTGAAGAGTTTCTACATGTTCCTCTGCAATCGCTTTCTTTTTTTCTAATTCTTTTTGCGTTTTTTAAGAAGTATATATCTTTATAGGCCCGTGGTCTTCTCTGGCGACACTTTGAAGTGCCTATTTAAAATAGACATGCCTTTTCTATTATAACTTTGATTTTTTTGTGTGTAAAGCACCGTTTTTTTGACTATGATTTTCTAAAAAAAATCACGAACAAGGTTTATAACAAACGTCAAAGTTGACATTATGAAAAGTCAAATAAGAAAATAAAAAGTAAGCGGGTACGATTGTGTCGCACTTACTTGCTTTGTGTGCGTAATCACAGTGGAAGGCTAGATATTTGACAAAAAAAAACAATTAACATTTAAGAAGATAAATTAGATTGAAAGGCAGACATTTCTTTTCACCAATTTTTAGGCTATTCTATGATCGTTATTTCATGTTTGAATTGTATCTCAATTTTTTTTATATTCACGAATCCTAAGCTTGCCTTAAAGGTATTTTTAATCTCAAGTAAGAGAGTGTCAAACGAAATTAGCAATATTTGATGAAAACACTGCAGATTTCCAAATGAGGCAATTTCGACTTTTATGAAAACGTAGTATTACATAACGTGTGATCCAGTCCTTGAGGAAAGCAAGGCGATGTTGAGACAGGGAAAATGAACACAGCATTACACACTCTTGCTAAATATTGTGAATGGGAGCTTTGCACAACGACATGATTTTGTTGACTTTAATTGTAGGTATGAAAAACGAAAGCCTCAGAGACAGATTACAACTAGATTCAAGTCTCACTCTTGAGAAGGCTATTATATTATTTAGATGGGTAGAAGAATTGAAACGTCAGAAAAAAGATCTTTCATTTGCATCAACCCCTGCTGTAAATAGATTAAGAAAGAAGTTTCCCCGTGGAAACCTGCTTCGCAACAAATAATAGAATGGTCATCCCAAAAAATTGAAGAGCTGTGATGTTAAATAAATTGCATGCTGGTCATTTAGGTATTACAAAAACGACATTGAACCGAAAGTAAAAAATTGCCCAGAATGCGTCCAAAACTCAAGCAACGAACAAGAACCATTAGTTCCTTCATATTTCCCAGATTTACCATGGCAAAAAGTTGCTATGGATTTATTTAAATTAGGGAATAAATTAGTTATCGTCATGACCGACTGTTACCTCCGATATTTCGAAATAGAAGAGATGTTACGCATGCGTATGACAGAGGGGATAAAAGCTTGTAAAACAACGTTTGGTCGACATGGGATACCTCAAGTAAACTTTGCGGAATGGGCCTTTTCAATTTCTACTAGTAGCCCTCAGTTTCATCAGGCGATTGCAGCAGCAGAAATAGCGGTAAAGGTAGCAAAATCCACGGAATTGCTTCCGTTAGAAGGTCCCTTTAAAGCACCCCTCCCACTTCACGCTGCATCTCTATCGACGGTTTTTTTTTTTTTTTCTTCAAAAAACCTCTGACGAGACGACTCACCGCCCACCGCTCAACACCATCACCAACGATCTGGTTTTTCTACATATACATACGCATACAGTACATTCATTCACAAAACACAAGTAATTTGTTCCTACTGATTTTGTCTTGCTTCTGATTTGTTAGGTGTGCGCATGCTTTGGGGATTCTGACCAGCGAGCGATCTGACTGAGAAAAAAATAGAGCACAAAAAAAGTAGAGAAATTTCCCTTTTTGTGTAATTTTGTTTCTTTTCTTTCATTAATGCTTTCAAATGCATTTACATGAGTTCTGACGGGAACATGCCCTTAAGACGGAATTTCTATTGGCAGCAAGCACTGAAGCACTGGTTCGTAGACATATGCAAAAAAGCACCTCCTTTCTGGCAATCCAAGAAAAGCACCGTTTTCGTAAAAAAAATAGCCAGAAAACTTGAGTTTACAAGAGCATTTGAAGTGGTCTATTGAGAAATGCAGATTTTTTGTCAGACGAATCTTAAAATGTTTACAAGGTGCGATAATAGTGTTAAAACAAAATTAAAAAAATATATAGTTTTATTTGTAGACTTAAAAACTCAGTTTTCGAATAAAATTGGATTTTGAAAACTAAAGAAAACATTCACAAAGCTTTAAAACCGAAAAAATCATTTTTGTAATAGTGTTTTAACTATAAATATTTGATATGAACTTGTTTCTTTTCATTTGAATTATATTGAAAATTAATGTGCCACCGGTTCAAACAACACGGTAAAATCAAGAAAAATGCGCCTGATTCGATGAATTTTTGTTCATAAAAAAATAAGTTTAATTTTTTTTTAAATAGTGTTACTCGCGGTATTGATTTAGTTCTGTTCTTAAAAAATTAAATTTAAAAAAAATTTAAATTACTTACGACCACTCATATTTTTCGCGGAAATCTAGCCTTAAGATCAACTTTTGTTTTTTATTCTCTTGAGCTATTTTTGGTTTAATCATAACAGGTTATTATCTTTTCAAAGATTCTGCATGTGACATCTTTTCCTCATTACTACACACCTTCTTCACTTTACTCAATACCAATTCTTTTTTTTTCGTTTAGCTTATTTTTTTGTAGTAGTAAGCTTAGAGCAAGCTTCATTCTACAACTATTTATTTTATGTAATATTCGTTTGATCTGTGCATTTCGATTTTCACTAATTCATTCTTTGTTACTTCACTCAATACTTTCTTTTTAATCATTTAATTTATTGGGAGTTCTGAAAGGATCGAGTTAAATTTTAGTTTTTTTTTTATTTGGTTGAAAAACGGGCACGGAATCCACGTCAAGCGGTAATAGCGTTGAGTCGGTGAGATACCGGTTGTTTTTCTAGGCAGCAAAAGATACGCTAGGCTGCGAACGAGGCGAACTGAGAAGAACAGAACAGAGTAGATCGACTATTATGTGCCTATTTATTAACTTTAAACCCACGGACGACGTCCAGATGCACTAGGGTTTTGACAAAATTCTATCCAACGCGAGTATCGCACCGTTACCGTTGTTTGATGTACTCGCCGCAGCAATACCCAAGGGAGAGTTGACTGGCGAACTTTTGTTTTTACAGACATTGGGAGCCCAAAGGTTAAACAAATGTACACATATAGTCTCTTGCAAGAGTGCAAACAGATCAATCCATAACGCTGATTATGGAATCCGAACATTTATTACACATAAAATATATTGATAAGCAATAGAAAACATTGAAGCTAATTTGTTTAAGTTAAAACTCATCTTTTTTACAGACATAAATCAGCCAAATGTTTCATCAAAAAATAGCACCCCGTCGACTTCAGCAGGAATAATACCAAGGCATTTTCTTCAATCGCATTTAGCCCAAATTGATTCGAATGTACTAAGTGATATTGAAATCGACGCTCAATATTTAGCAGCCTCAGTTGACAACTTAACAGAAAACCTCTACAATTTGCTACATTCAGTAAGACGTTGAATATCACGGATATGAGGATTTTGGGGCTACAGTGCTGTACAAAAAAAGTTTTTATTATTATTTAATATTATTTATTTATTTATTAATTGACTTTACCGTCTTTGAAGTTACAAACTTCATGAAGACTACAAATTTAGATTTTTCACCATTCAATTCATTGTAAAAGCTTTATAATTAATTAAAAAAATATTTTGCAGCACTTTTGTTACCACTGTCTCTATCCGTGTCAATATGTAATAATATACTGAACTTCCTTTTTTAAAGGTATCATCGATTACGGCAGACAACGTCGAAATTCATAAAAATTCTGTTAACAAGTTAACTGATAGCATGGATTCAAACATCAAGTGTATGTACACAATAATGGCAAAAACTGAAGAAATATCCAAGTCAATGAAACCTACTGAGCAACTAGCGCTGCGAATGTAAGGATTAACCGAATATTTCTTCTTAATAACTCTTGAAATTGAATTTCTCTTTCTATTTAAAAGCCGTGAAATTAAGAGACTGGTTGATATGCTTGAAAATAACCTGTAATACGGAAAAGAGGCGGGCCAATTTGTTTAAAAACTCGACAAAAAATCCAACTTAATTTTTTTTTGTATTGACAAATGGAATACTTGCAATATCCCAAAATTCGTACTTTGTTATTTAGTCAAAATAGAAAGTGTTAAGTTATTATTGATTAGAGATTCGAAATGCGGAAAACATCTTTGGGTCTTTATTGCTGTAAGTGGAACTAGTAAGTTAATAAAAATAGGTAAAATATAAACAAAAAGTATTACTTCTCGTTTTTTTTATGGACTTTTCATAAAATAGCCGTTACTGAAAATGTTTAAAAAAACAGTAATAACTTCTTTGGCCACTATACATTAGATTTTTGCTTTATTAAAAATTAATTAAAAAGACAACGGAATATAACTTTTCATACAAAAGGATCAGTCTCATTTTTTCAAGCTTAATATTTTTTAACAGTAAAATGCACGTCTTCATCGCACTCTTACAACGAGGGTAACAGGAGGGTTCAAAGCCCGACAAAAAAAATATGAAACAAATTCATAGCCACAAACTTGAAACTGTTTCTACGCATTATATGAAACATAAGAAGACGTTTAAAAAAATATCGTCTTTCAGTAGTTGTGAATTTTGTGATGCTTGGGATGTCCAGTAGATATAAAAACAAACATTCCAGAACTACGCCCCCTTCGCACTTTCTTAACTGCTTGAATCAATAAAGGAAAGAAGTCAGGAGGAGTCGATGGTATACCAGACATTGTACTACGACATCTCCCAGACGATGCAGTTGATATATACACAACACTGTTTAATAACGCGCTGAATAATGCATATA
Organism: Platycheirus rosarum; assembly: GCA_963971375.1. Taxonomy (NCBI): domain Eukaryota; kingdom Metazoa; phylum Arthropoda; class Insecta; order Diptera; family Syrphidae; genus Platycheirus; species Platycheirus rosarum. The sequence continues at coordinate 7,409,908 of OZ020511.1, read as the reverse complement.
TCCAGTTATTTATTTGGAAAATAGCTGATATACATTCTCTCCCGAAAAAGGGAAAGGATAATTCCAATCCGTCGAATCTCCGGTCAATAAATGTTCTTCCGAGTATCAACAAGGTATTCGAAAAAGTTCTTAATAGAGATCTGTCTAAGTGGGCGGAGAACAAAAGTATAATTCCAGACACCCTAAAGAGCCCTCCTTTTTTTTTAAAAAAAAAAGGGAAAAATTGCCGAAATGCTTATAAGTCAAAAGAAATTTTTTCGATCTGAAATATGATATGAATTTGCAAAATTTTAAAGAAGGCAATGAATGATTGTACATATATTTCTGTGCAAAAAGTGAAAAATGGAATCAAATTAAGAACGTCAAAAGAAACCCATACAATAACAAAAACAGATCAAATATGTTTCAATTTCTTTTCAGCGGGAAATCCGATTAAATCTGCATTTACAAAAAAATCTCTTTATTTTGCAAATTCCGATGATGCCCTTACACCAAACATGCTTAAGCCATATTCTAGAAGGAACTTATACTTTGAGGGGAGAGCAAGGCGTATTATCGAGAATACTTTTGGCATCTTAGTTTCGAAATTTTGAATCTTTAAGGCTCCAATAAATGCTAGCCTAAGTCTCACTGAGCTTGTCGTCCAAAGTGCTGTGTGCTTACACAATTGGCTGCGAAACCACCAAGGGAATAGATTCATCGACCCTGCATTAGTTGATGTAGATGTTGCAGCCCAAATAACGCTAGGAAGCTGGAGGTCCCAGCCAAATAACTTAGAAGCATTGCGCCCCCTTTCTGTGAATTCTTCGAATGCAACCAAAGCTGTGCGGAAAAAATTGCAATATATTTTTCCAGACGAAAATAAAACCGTCCTTTTCAGGACGACAATAAAATAATTTGGAGATAAAATTAGATATTTCAATCTAAGTTACATCGTACTATATTTAGATTTCATATATTTACTAGCTTCTACCCGCTAGCCACGTCTTAGGTTGCGTTTTCAATCCATCTACCCATCAAATTTCACCAAGATCCGTTCAGTCAAATATACAAACACTCACTTTATACTTACAAATTTATATTATATAAATAATATAAATATATTTATTTATATCCATAAATTACATTTAGGTACATATATAAGCATGCATCAATCATTCAGGCATTCTACCCTTATTGGGCACCGCATCGATTTAGATGCCGATAAAACTGCTGCGTCTATCACCGCAAAAAGCTCCCTTCTAACGGACCACTGATTTTCTTTCTCCATTACTTTTACAATGAATTCACACGTCATAGCAGCGTAACTACTCTCTTACTTCTTCGGTGTGTCGATGTCTTCCAATATTTGAAGAGCTTCCGCTTGATATGACGAAGACATGCAGGCTCCTAGACAAACAAGGATTAGAATTATTTGAATTAAAAGAAATATTCAATACAATTACTTTCTTTGGTCGAAGATGTTTTTTCGCTGGACTCATTAGAAGGTGCTGACATCTATGAAATTGTTCCATATTACAAAAATATATTTAATATACCTAAATCAACTCTTTAAAATATATATTACTTTCTGGGTTCGCGAGTATCGTCTAAAAACGACAAAAGGCGCCCACTGATGTGCCTCCTCCAGAACAATTTCAATACTTTTTAAATGAACGGGAACGACACGATGCGGAAAACGAAACTGAAATTCAATCAATCATTGAATGCAATACAGAATGCACAAGGAACCAGACCAGAGATAGAGAATGATTGAAATAAATGAACAAAACTAAAGTGAAATTGACAACTGATGAGCAGATTATTTTTGTAAAACGCACACAATAATTCCCACACAGAGTTCCTTCACTTCGATCAATCTGCTTGAGAAACTCAAGAAATATCAACATCGGAACGACAACGACGTAGATATGGTGCCTGATGATAATACTGCAAAATTATTCAAGTGCTCCGCCGCGCACTTGGTAATAACCCCCAGGATGTTTTGGGAAGTAAACGAACACAGCTTTTATGTCACACGATGTTGATGTCTGTGTTGAATCATTGCCTGGAGGCGGTCATAGAAAACTATAGAGCAATCAGCAAGTTTCATTTCTTTCATAGCCATGATTTAGAACAATATAGCAAGAACTATTTTATAACATCCATAGATTGATTTATTTTCCCAATAAGCACTCATACAATAATTTTTTTCGAGATATTTCTTGCTTCGGTAATATTTAGCACACTGAAAAAAAAAGGATTTTCAGAAACGTTACCTTAGTTCAAAATCTTTATTTTCTTCAATAAACTGTTCGAAGTCTAAGACAATTTTCTTTTGTGTTGGTATATATGGTCTATATTGTATAAAAACAGAGTCCAGCATTCTTCTGGAAGCGTGATAACTAGGCTTATCATGATATTTATCCGATATATAAATAATTTCCTTTATGCCAGATTGAATTATAAGTTTTGTACATTCATTGCATGGAAATAGAGTCGTGTAGAGGCGAGCTCCTGTTAAATTTGCATTGTTTTTGTTTAAAATTGCGTTCGCTTCCGCATGTACAACATACATGTTTTTGTCATTGTAAGGATTTTGCTCGTCTTTACACCAGGGAAATTCATTGTCATCACAATTTCTTGGAAAACCATTGTATCCCACGGCTAAAATTCGGTTTTCCTTATCGACGATACAAGCTCCAACCTGTGTTTTTGGATCCTTGCTACGCTGTGCTGTGAGAAATGCTGACGCCATAAAATAATCTTCCCATGACAAATAGTCTATTTTCTTTGCCATTACTTATGCGAAATATAAAAAAAATTAATACCGTACACTTAAGTCTCTTATTCTGATTCTGATTTCGGCGATATTGCAGTATAAATTTGTAAATCTAATATCTAATGCAAAGTTAAAAAGAGAGCATAGAATTAAATAATTTGATAAGAGCTTCATGTCGAATAGAGAAAAAACGGAAAGATAAATCACAGATAATCTCATCCATTGCGTTCAGCGATGTAGTACATTCGATGTGGCCAGATCAACAATCTCAATTCATATCATGGATATAGGGCCAGTTATAGCTATCATTGAAAAGCATCATTGAAACAAATCATTGGAATTTTTTTGAGAGATCAGTTATAGCAATCATTGAAATTTTCGGTCATTGGAAAAAATTTCCTGGTTGAAATGCACACAAACATTTTTTTCGGATACAAATCTGTCATTGGAACTGAAAGAAATTGGAACTTAAATCAGTGGAACGAGTTGTTCCATTTTCTGTCAGAAAACCATCTGCTGACACGAAAAACGAATTTGCATCAGAAAAACAGATAAATACATTTTTAATAAAAAATATTTGTGCAAATTGGTTTTTTCTTGTCGAAAAAAATTCTTCGTATGACTTGCTATAGATTGGTATATCATTTGTGTTACTTATCAAAGGAAAACATATAAAAACTCGGTTTTAAGTTTTTCAATGATGCATTTCAATGATAGCTATAACTGGCCCCTATGAGTTGGAAATTGTTACAAACATGGACGTATTATATAAGGCTTTTTCTTTTTAAGCTCTGAGCAGAGCACGGAGTAGAGCCTGAGCAAGTCGATTACGCTCTGAGCAGAGTATAATCAGAGTTCTCCGATTTGATTAATGTCGAATTCGTTTTTAATTTTTAGATTTGATCTCAGATTTCAGATTTTTCTTTTAAAAACGAACTTGAAACGAAATTGATTTTTTTTGTAGTTGTGTGAGCGCTTTTTGACAACTTTCTGTCGTGTCTTTTGACAGTCTAAACGGAATTGTAAGCAAACAGAAAACAACTTATAGATACAAAAAAATTGGTTTCGGTAGATTTTTTTATTAAATATATATCAATATGAACACTGAAGCAAATTGTTAAACGAATATTATGTAGTGGCAATGAGAACGATGTGATCATTATCATTAATAAAACGGATGAACAGCTTAATTCTGTAAAAAGGACACATCTCCATGAAATAATTCACAGAGTTCCTTTGCTTCCACCAATTTGCTTGAGAAACTAACAAAATATCACAATCGGGAGACGACGACGACTTAGATATGAGAGATTTAGATATTATAGAGAATACGAAACTAATATTCAATATTTTAATTTAATTTAATTATATGAAAGCAAATAGTTTAGCGTTCAGGTATCTAGTTTTTTGAAGAAAATTAGCGCTTGAAAAATCGTTACCTGAACGGATAAAATTATAGTGCAGATGAAAATGCTATAATGAAGATGAACATGTTTATCTTTGCTATAATCTGCAGTCTTCAGATACATGCTTCCTATAATCATCATACATGAAGATGACCTGCATTTTGGTCTCCCCTCTGATTTGTGTATTGTGTATCCTCTTCTTTTGCAGATGAAGATGGAGATGCATGTAAAGCCTACTTAAGCTGCATTTTATAGAGTCTACTATATTTTACCTTATTTTCGTTTTCTTTTCTTTCAAATAATCTTTTTTGTTTATTTTAGTAATTTTGCCTTATATAAAACTCTATCATACTCTAAATAAAGTTCTTCTATTAACAAGACCAAACACTTTATTTTTGTTTTATGAAAATGACTAGTAATGTTGTTGATAATTCTGTTCCAGCATATAGCAGAAAGGACAAATCAATCAATATGGTGCCGTAAGGGTTAGACACATAAATAGTCAAAGCTTACATGCTATGATAGACGAGTTTTGAAATATGTTTATGGGGACAAATGTTGACATATAATGTGTGCCTGAAATATGGTACATGGGCAAGTGCCCCCCCTGGCTCTCGGCCGGGCCATGTATAACCAAAGGGTGAATTTGCTATTTCGGATACTCAAAACCCGTTTGTTTTGTAAGCAAACACCCCCAACTTGATAGGTTATTTTTCAAAATCGGAAATGTAAAAAAAAACAGTCAACTATAGATGAGTTGATTGATATGAATAAGAAGTATATTGTATATAGTATATAGTGTAAAGTATAGTATAATAGTGTGAGTTATTACATACACACTAGTATAAGCACTTTGGTGGAGTGCAGAAGATAATTTATCACAGTATTTTCTTTCTCATCTAATTGTATCAATTTTATAAGCAACATCCCCCTGAAACACATATTTGAAAAAATACATTTCTACAGTAATTTTTGCAACGTCCTTTTTCTCCTATGTATTTGCTGCAAGTGGGCCCATTGCTTTTTTGATAAAACCACAAAATAAAAAAAAATTACTTTTGTAAATTTTAAATTAATTAACTCACTGAGATAATACAAAATCCTCAGGCAAATACCGTATCACACTGGCCACGGAGGCCACGGGGGAAGTCTTAAATTCATATTTATTCAATTGAAGTGTTCCACTCAGCTTTCAGAAATCTGAATATTTCCCCGAGGTCATTTGTGCTCATTCGCTTCACACAAAATCGCCACTGGACCTAGATATAATACAGATAAGTTGGTAGGTACTAACATGTTAACAAATTGACAAATACTTAAAAAAACATTTTGATACATATTCACGAGTCACAAAAATGTACCAATTGTTCAAAAAATACTTACCAACATAACTTCATACTGCATGCGCTCAAAGTATTGAAGCGCCTTACAAAAAAATAATGAAAACGAATGCGTCCCTGACTTCAACTCTGTCGGTTGACAGATAGAGAAGTGAATCTTAGGCCCTATGCACACAGAGCAACTAGAAGAAAACTGATTACCGACGCGAGTTGGCAACTAGTTTGCTTTGAAACATAACCTGTGTAATCAAATCACACGACGCTACTGGTTGAAAATTGTTGGCTATTCACAACAAAAGTCTGTAACCAGTCGTCTGTTGATTTTCATGTCGGGTTGCCTAGTGATTTAAGTTTCTAGGTTGTCGAAAATGAGCGAACAACAAAACAACCTGTTGCTGGTGCGGGAGGTGGAAAAACATCAATTTTATATAATTATTACCTTCGCCGGCTATTCAAATAAAAATGAAATAGAGAAGGGGTAGATAAAATCAAGAATATCGACGGGTATGTTTTTTTATTTTGACTTGAATGTGGATGTTAATAGTTCCAGTCTACTGTGTCATATATTTCCACTGCTAGTGCCGAGAAGTTATTATGACGTTGGATTAATAGCCTCTTCCTGAGGTAACAGTACAACATGATGGTTTCACGCCCGGTATCCATGACGACACTGAACGAACTAGAGATTTCGATTGGTGATGAGTTTTCTCTTGTGTGGAGTCAAGTCACTTCTGAGTCCGTAATTGGTCTGTGACTCGAGTTGCCAACCGGTTTAGTTTGTATCCAGTTTCTTCGTGTGCATTGGGCCTTATCCATCGAAGTTGTGCATTTTTATGTTCAACAAATTGTTTTCATTGTTTAACACCACGCAAAATCTGTTCTAAATTCTCCTATAATATTTAAAATAACTTTACATTGATTTACGTTATAAATAAAACAATACTTACTTGTGAAAAGAAATGTCTTCCTTTCTCTTAAAAAACATTGTTTTTACATTTTTTTCTATGAAGGTCATATTGATTTTTGTTTTCCTGTGAAGATACTAGAATATTCTGATTGTTGCACCTTATTTTACAAAAGTTATACAGTTTAATAAACAACAAAACAAAATTATCCAAATTCGAGTCATTTTTTTATTTTACCGCCTGGCCAAAATGACAAGAAGGGATGGTAATTACTACTACATGTATAAGTAATTGGCTTCACTCACGTATACTGTATATATACACAACACGTCTTCCTGTACTTCTTATTCAATGGCAGATACAAGACATTCCTTACTACCAAAGAGGAATAGGAAACGGTGGATAAAACGTGAATAAAAAAAATGATATAACATCAAACATGACATTACCATCACAAGAAACCTAAAAAATATAGTTAAAAGAAATGTCTGTCCGTCTATATGTGATTACCTTTGAATTTGGTTTGTTTGTTTCTGTTAGCATTCCTCAAAGGATTTTTTGAATTTTAAGGGTCCAATATAACGTTACCTACCGCTGCCATATAACCGTTAAGAAATAACTTCTCGACAATGGCGGCGATGAATTTGATGAAAAATGAAGAGTATTTAGGTAGGTAGGTAGGTATTGGCTATCATTTTATCAAAAAACTGTTTGTTTGAGTAGAATTGTTTTCCAAATTCACAATTCTGAAATACTCCATTATCGCTTTGTCACCCTGCAGCTCCAACATCACACATTACGAAAGAATAGTTGGAGTCACACATTGCCATTAGCACTCTGATCCCGAATGTGCTGGTGCCTCAATCATGACGTGTTTGCTATCCAGAACCCTAACACAGTTTGGGAAGTTCCACCTTTCTTCGAAGCCATTTCCTATTTTGCGGAAGGTTTCCATTTCCAACATTAGGAAGACGATTGGACGTAGCCGAAGTGTGATAACCGAACGCATTTTGGTTAGTATTGGCTCTCTAACAACATTTTGTTTAGCCAATTCGCGGTGCAACAGTATGTAAATGTAAAAGCTCGTCCAGCTGTGATGAAGTTACCCTCAAGTATTTTAAAAAAAATTGAGGGTCATCTACAGCACAAGTTCCGCCAAAAATGGAGCAGAAAGCCTCCATCCAAATCCCTTTATTTATAGTATGGATGTATCCAAAACGCTCTTCGTTTTTTCTGTGGAGGCTCTTCATTTTCTTCAAAAATAAATGAGGTTGGCGTATAAATATCGAGTTGTGTAATTAGACTTCATCGCTATTTTATACCTTTTTTCTGTCAAAAAGTTGTGCGTTTTTAAACCTTTCGGTTATGTCTGTTATGTAGGTGAAGGATTTATATATTGGTTTTATACTACGTTTTCATTAGCCCAAATGAGCTAATTTCGTATCAAATATCCAAATTTGATTCCAAATCATCTCATTTCCCATACAAAATCACATTTCGAAATCATCTCATTTCTACCTAATTTCGACGAAATTAGGTTGAAATTTATGTAATGTGAAGTCGAACACACCTTATTTGAAAACAATTATATATATATTATATATATAACAAACGTCAAAGTTGACAGGTAAGAGGGCATGACTGGGTCGCACGTACTTGCTTTATTTGCCTAATCAATAGATATTTGAAAGAAAAATAATTAACATTTACGTAGAAATAATAGACTGACAGACAGTCATTTCTTGTCACAAACTTCTTTAGGCTTCTCTATGATCGTAATTTCATGCTTGAATTGTATCTCACTTTTTTATATTCACGAATCCTAAACTTGCCTTAAAAGGTACCTATAATTGCAAGTAAGAAAGTGTCAAACGAAATTAGCAAACTTAGATGAAAACACTTTTTCGGCAAATTTCGAAATGAGGTAATTTCGACTCTAATGAAAACGTAGTATTAGATTTTCTTCTTTTTGTGTATGTTGTTTTTGTTTTCGATGTTCAATTATTAGTGTATTTATTATTTTAAGCGGGAATGCATTGTTCTGTAGTGTATTTCTGATTTTTATTTTATTGTCTTTATAGTATTCTAAGTCACTAATTGAGCGACCTCTTTTTATACAATTCCTGATCAAATCCAATGATTTGATTGGGGTGTTTGGAATGGAAATTTATGATTTTTCCAGAGGAAGTCGGTTTTTGATACAAGTCCATCTTTAACTTGAACGGAAAATAAGAGACATCTATTTTACTCTTTGATATTACTAAGCATTTAGATTTTTTCGGATTCAGCATTAAACTATTTTGGTGTGACCAGCATACAACTTCTTCTAAGTCTTCATTTATGCAAGTCACAAAGTGCTCTATAAGTCCCAATGGACAACTAATGTATAGTTGAGCATCATAAAGTCGTATTGAACAAAGTTTTACAATTTTTGGAAGCTCATTAATATATAGAGAAAAAAACAGAGGCCCAAGTATAGATCCCTGGGGCACACCCCAAAATGTTATTTTTTTTCTGAACGAATGCATAACTTGTACTCAGTACCTGCCTATAATCGCAAGTAAAAATTAAAGAATTATATATTACAAATAAAAAAAAAAACATGGACACTTTTAGCAATTCTTTAGAAGATTTGTTGAAACAAATATTTTGGTTTAATTATAAATTTCTTGCCCGCGAGAGAAGCTGGGTAGGTCAACCAGTAGTATATAAACCTCAAACAAACAAAAGATCTTTGTTACTATAAATCTGCAATCAATTTACAAAACATTTTTCGAAAGCAAAATTCAAAACAAACATTTATTTCTGCAAGGACATTTGCATTTTTGTATAATTTTTTAGTAAAAAAAATGAAAATCCTAAAGAATTCGAATCAAGTCTGGTCAATGATATATGTACATGTTTGTACAAATATGATAAATATGTATATATGTAAGTACCAGTATTCGTACAAAACTTAAATTCACTCAATAATTACACTTGTTAACAAAAGTCTACAGACTTTTGTAATTCTCTATTATTGCGTCTATAGATGCTAACTAGCTTTTTTCTAATTTCTTAAGTTCGTTTTTATATCCATATTTTCAGCTATATTAAAGTAAACAATAATTGTTTCCTTCGAAATTTATATTCTTTTAAGAAAAACCAAACACTAATTAATAACATCTACTAGTGTAAGTGTACTTCAATCTGAACTCTGACGTTAAATGAACGTTTTCACATTTACGCAATTTCTTTTGTAAGGGGTGTTCATGCAAATGCTTGCGGAAGGATAGCTTTTTCTACAGTGTAAATATTTATCTCATTGCATGAATACCCGCTAATGAATAAAAATAGAAAATCTGTTCAGATATAAATTTATCAATAAAAACCGATAATAAATTTAAATATTTGTAGACAATTAATATATGTATATGTATATACATATATATATTATACTTGTATGTATATATAAACATTATATAGGATAAAGAAGTTTTACTTCAGTCGTGTATCTAAAGAACACTTTTTTTATATCGTGGACATTTCTGTTTATTTGACTGTGCTATTGCCCATGAGGATTTCGAAATGTCATTTCAAATTTGAAGTGGAATCTAGTTCGGATGAAACTCCTGATAGCTTTGAAAATTCTGGACGAAGGGACATTTTTCGGGTGAAACTAATGATAAGGCTGAATGGTTTTATCAAAAAAGTTTAAATTTTTAAATATTTTTCGTATTTTATTCACCACGTCATATCAATGAAATTTTAAAAGGGGAAAGGCAGCCATACGTTTCCGTTATTCCAATATTGCAGACAAAATAGTAGTCCCATTAGAAATATCCCGAGGCGGGTACACATATGTCGCTGACAGGATACATCAGCGAAATATCTTATTAAAGCTCACTGTTTTTTTTTCTATGTAGATACAAAAAATTTTATTCATCAGTCCAAAAAAATTACATAACATTAAAATGTTTCAATAATTTTGTTTATTTTCATCAAGAGGCATTACATTTAAATTTGTTTTTCTTTTTACTTAAAATAATAATTAATTTATAAGATGTAAATATGCATGTGTATTTATAATTGGATACACATATCGTTAAGTTCTTAATAAAAACTATTAATTTCTTTGTTTCAATGTACTATTCTTTTTTGAAAATTTTACTTTTGTTTATAGTATACAATAAAACGACAACATTCAGAAAATCATAACAGATAAATCCAAAAAATTATTGTTGTTCAAAACAAGGATTTAAAAAACACAAACTATTAATTCATATTCACTCGAATTAACAATGCACTTCATAATGTGGGGTCACAAATATGAGAAACATTTCTGTTCATGTTTCTAATTTTATTAATTAACAAATTCACAACTTTTTTATATTATTAAGTGTGCGTGCATGTTATTTTTTTAATAGAATGGATAATAAAGAAAAAGAATTTTCGATGTGCTGTCTAACACAAAATACAAGAGTTGGCACTCAGTGCAAAATCAGTATTGTATATACAAAAACATGTATACTCATACACAACGTAAAAATACTATGTTATGTACATTCAAATGCATATAAACTTATCAACACTTAAATGCACATAATTATCATTATATCTCAATTGTATATGCCATATATATCCCAAATCATTAATTCACCGCATTACGTAAGCCCTAGGGTACATATAAAGCATATTTTCATGTATATAAGATAGTTTTGTGTATTGGATGTATAAGTATATAGATATGTATAAAATAAACAATAGAAACTAAATACAAAAAAAAAAAAAATATATTGAAACATACACGAGCATTACAATGGATTTAATGCTTGTTTCAGATGTAGGTGTTGTTCTTTTGGGGGTTTTAGGCTTTATTTATTTTTACTTTTTTATGCTCTTCTATTTTCTTGTATAGATTTTTAGCTTAAAGTTGGAAACTGACGTTCGTCATCAACCTTTGGTGCATGTTGGCCTCCACGTTGTTGCTTATCAATACCACCCTCCTAAAAAATATGTTTGTTAACTTTGGTTGGTTAGTTTTAAGATTTTTATGTATAATTACTCTTCGAAGATTTTCATTTCTTGGTCGGCCTGCATTTACACGCGGGCCTTCTGGACGACCACCTGATGCACCAACAGCAGCACCAACACCTGTAGCACCACCAACACCGCTGCCAACATTAACACCTATACCAGGACCACCACCACCAATCGGACGCTCAGCGCCAGTTGGCCGTGCGCCACGTCCTCGGCCACGTCCCATACCCCCGCCTCCACGGCGACCATCATTGAAATGGAATTGAATGTCTAAAACACGTTGCAATCGTCCGACACGTTGTGGATACATTGATGGGTCATATTCCAATTCTTCTTCACTGTCGCCTTCCTGTATGGAGTATATATTATATATGCTTGTGAAAGTACACAACTAAAAAAAGGCTAACACCACAGCTTACATTTCCTCCAACCTTCTTCTTATTATTCAATGCTATCATTTTTTTCCATTGTGTTACATCTTCCCCTTCACCAGCCTTACGAATATTGAACTGAGGTTTAGCCCGTTGCTGTCTTTGCGCCTTCCATTCATCAAGTGTCAATTCTTTGGTTTCTTCTTCAATAGAAGCATTTTGTTCAGCTGTTTGATCATTTCCCGATTCTTCTTTGTCGGTAAGCCCAGCTAAAGACAATAATTTTATTAGTTTGTTTATGTGAAATTGAATATTCGTTGTAGTGACAAACCTTCATCATTAGATTTGTTAATATCTTCGATGTCTTGTTTTACTGAACCCCAATTGTGTGCACCAGCGCCATCGCGTTTGTCAACAGCCTTTACTCCTGTCTTATCTGAACCAGATTGACGATCAAATTCACGTTTTCCACCACGTTGTCCTTCAGCTCCACTGCGGTTACGAGGTTGTCCACCAAAGCGTTGGTTATTTTGGCGCATGCGCTGTTGTGAATCGTTATTAAAATCTCCAATACCAGCAGGAACACCGTTTTCACGGTTGCGACGATTATTGCGTTGTTCTCGAGTTTCTCCATTTTGAGGCTTGGAATTGCTATACCGATTTGCTGTAGCTAAAATAAATTAAAATAAATAGTTACAAAACATCAAACAACATAGTGCTTTTTTAAACATATACTTCCTGAAATTTCTTTGAATTTTTTCAACTTGGTGAAATTTGCAGAAGGGACTCAAAATAACATATATTCATGTATTCTAAATATGACCTGAAAGATATATATAGAATATGGGACATAAATGAAAAGGATCTCTAAAAACTTTTTCATTTCGTTTTATGAAAACTACCAACGAGTTAGACTTATGGTCTAAGTAATCGATATCACCTTTAAAAGAACATTTTCCCATCCTTCGTTTTGTTTCTCGTTGTATCGTTTTCCCGACGAATCCTACCTTTTTGTTTTAAAACGACATCAAAGTAATTTTCATTCTATATTTAGTAGGTCACACAATTTGATAAAAATTAACAAGAACAAAGTCCCCTACTATTTTGTTACAAAGAAAACAGCGCTGTATTGGATATATCATTTCTATTAATTTGTTCAAATTAGTACATTAGAATCACCGAAAAAGGAATACAATATTTACTTGTCTGTTGTATTTTATCAGATAGATATGAGGATGGCCAACGGATGACTCGAGTAAGAAATCCAAAATTTTCAAGTTTTTCAGAAGCATTTTGTGGTTCAAAATCAAAATCCTTAGTCAAGTCATTGTATCCACTTAAAATATTCGTTCCGTAGCTGGGTAACACTTACAGTTGAGAAGTGAACTTCAAAATATCCCCCTATACTTGTCTACATTATTCTTAGAACCCAACCCGATATTCATCGTCAGAATTTTCCTTGCTATTCTACTACTCAGAGTGAAAGGGAATCGAATTTAAGATTCACGTGAATAGCAGAATAGGGCTGTTAGTTACCAACAGGGAATCAAGTAGGAATGTTTCTATTCTTCAATGAAGTGGTGACTTACAGAAAAATCAAAATCACCTTTGCATATCAATCATATAGTAGTTTTTGTACAGTTTGACTGATTTGTAAAAATTATGTGAACTGGTTTGAAGAAAAGAACAGTAGGATGTTAAAGAAGAAGGTTGTATCGTACTATTTTATAAAAAAAAATGACAAGCTAAAATAAAGAACTAAAGGTCTAAAATATCTGGTTCCATAGATCAAAAAACGATGTGGCAAAATATTAAAAAAATTATTTTAAAAAAGGAAAAAAGTGAAATTAAAAGCGTTATATTTGGAACAGACCTGTAATAAAAATATAATAATTTCAAACAAATTCAATAATTTTTTTGTCCAAAGTGTAGTAGACATAATTGAATCGATTCCTTTAAGGCCATTTATTAATCATGTTGAAGAAGTGGAACACCTGTTTAAATTCAAAAATGTTACATTAACCAACTTAAAACGAACTATAAGAAATATGAAAAACAAACGTGATTTTCAGTTTATGAGTCCAAGTATCTACTTGGAGCATTTTGAAATCCTTGGTCCAATTCTGTGTAAAATAATCAACAGTTCTATATCTACAAACAAATTTCCTGACACCTGGAAAGAATCCTTGGTAACACCAATCGAAAAAATAGCTAATACGGTGAAATGTGAAGAGTTTAGGCCTGTGAATGCCATGCCGTTGTGTGAAAAGATTTTTCAAAAAGTGGTATTCAAGCAATTGTACGACTTCTTTGAGAGTAATAATTTAATAATTGACTTGCAGTCAGGTTTTCGAAAAGATCATTCGTGTGAAACTGCCATCAATGCAGTTGTTACGTCATGGAAGGAAGAACTTGCTAAAAAAAGAAGTGTTTATTGTGTATTTTTGGATTTGAAACGAGCGTTTGAGACAGTTAATAGAGATATTTTAATAATGAAATTGAAAAAATACGGCACTAAAGACAAAGATTATCAAATTATGGTTTGAATCTTATCTAAAAAATCGAAAACAACGTGTGAAAGTCAATGGTGATGTATCGGAAGCGATTGATGTAGACTATGGGGTACCTCAAGGGTCTGTCTTAGGGACTCTATTATTTACAATTTATAATAACGATATAAGGTGCGTGTTAAAATATAGTAAATTAGCCTTGTTTGCAGATGATGCTGTTGTCTACATCGCAGGTAATAATACCGTAGACAATAAAGTTAAAATTCAAGAAGACTTAGACTCTATCAATCAATGGCTTATGGAAAACAAACTTAAACTCAACATTCGAAAAACGAAATAAATGATGCTGAACGAGAGAAGCAGTCATGACATCGACATTAAGATAGGGGGCATATCAATAGAAAGAATAAGTGAAATTAAATATCTAGGTGTAGTATTAGATCAAAAGTTGCAGTTTGGAAATCATATTAACTATATCTGTAAGAAAATAGCGAACAAAATCGGATTTATGAAACGAATTAGAAATCAAATTTCAACTATAAGTGCAATAAATATATATAATGTCATTGTAAAACCACACTTTGAGTACTGTTCCACTATTTTGTTTTTATGTAAGGGGAGTGATATGTTAAGACTGCAAAGATTACAAAATAAAGCAATGCGATGTTTATTAAAGTGCAATAGATATATGTCAATTCGTTTTATGTTAAGTTCACTTAAGTGGCTATCGATTAAACAAAGATTAATTATGAATGTTTTAGTATTTGTACATAAAATAAAAAACAATTTAATGCCAAATTATTTATTTCAATATATTAATTTTATCAGAGATTTGCAACCATATGCATTAAGGAACAGAAATGATCTAAGACTGCCAAATTTTGTCACAAGCAATACACAAAATTCTCTTATCTATAAAGGTTTTAAATTATACAATACATTGAACAATCAAATCAAAAATCAAACAAACTTAAATAATTTTAAAAGAAATGTGATAAGATTTTGTCAAATCCAACTTTTTATTTTAAAAATCAATTATGTAAAACAATTTCTTATAAATGTAAACAGTTTAATCAAACTAAATAAATAAACTTAAATAACAAATTAGGCGGGAATGAATAATAATTACGTATACAAAGGAAGTTTAACATATGATTTGGGAAAAAGTAGTATATTATTCTCCGTTGTTTACATATCATCACCTCAGTATTGGAGTGATCTGAACGACAGATAGTTTCGTGAAAATGACGTTTTAAGTTTGACCATGAATAAAAAAAGCCTTTAGTAAAATAACCATTGAACAATTTATTAATTTAGTGGCTATTGAGTTCTACTTTATGCTTAATTCTTGTTTCAATCGGTCAATTGGTTGTTTTCTATTCTCAAGTTAAAAAAAAGGAAATTGCATATGTGGCATGATTTTTATTTCAAATAATGCGTATTTGAATGGTATGAGACACTTTTTGACCAACCTATGTGGCATTTAAATATGGAACGAGATTGTGATTTTTGGATGCGTATGTGGCATATTTTCATACAAAAGTTAAAATATAATTTTTTTTTTAAAACTGCTCTTATTTTAGTTTTCTTATCGTTTTTTTTTTAACTTTTATTTGTATGTAAAAAATATGGTTAGTTATCGTTTCAAAGAAAAATAGTACCGTAAAATAATTACCTTCGTTCAAAACAGAGATCTAAAAATCCAATATTTCAGCTTTTTGGAATATTATAATAAAAAAATGAAAGCACTAATTCAGAATATAAGAAAGAAGTTTGAAGAAAATCCGTCAGAAGGTTTAGCCTGTAGCTTGACGTGAACAAGCGCAGACGCACATCCGCACCGCACAGACAGACCGACACTTTTTTGGGCTTCTTTATCATCGTAATGTCATGTTTGATTAAAACCTCGTTTTTTTCTGCACAAAACCAATACTTGCCCTATTGCATTTCTTAAATTGAAATCATTTTTATTGCTTGAATATTTAATTTGGAGTTTAGTTTATATGTATCATTTCAACAATGAAAAAATACTGTGCATATGAAGCACTTTTGAGTAAGAATTGTATGTATAATCTATTAAGCACTGAATTTGTGTTTGCAGATGATGCACTATTATAGTCCAATTGTATGTATGTCATTTAAAACATTTAAAAATGTTCAGAAAAGTTCATACAAAAATATGACCTTCTCAATCAAAGGCTAATGTGGCAGACCAATACTGACCATTTACTTCCAAAAGTGCAGTCATTTCCATACAATATCTTTGAAACATGTGTCGCTCGACACTAACAGAAAGTGAAAAGGCTTTACGTGAGCACCTGCCTATTATGGCTTAATCTCACGGTGGGCCTACCCACTTATGGAGTTCCCTTGGGGCGGACAAGACCCCTAAAGTGGTTGACCAGACCACGCTATCATCTAGAGTGGTCTGCTAAACCACTCCAGTAGCAAATGATGAATTTCTCATGGAAAATCCATCCTCCTTGCTAAGAAGCAGGGCCTATCATGCACCCCTAGCATCAAGGTTAAATAAGACAATGAACACACGCTTCTTTCGAAGCCGTGCCATCCTCCTATGGGCCTATTCTCACACCCCCGCACCCACAGGGAGAGCTCGACACTAACAGCTGAATGAAACCAGGAGTAAAATATTTAGTTACAAAAGAATTCATTTTCAATAAGTGTCTCTATAATATGAGGAAGGAGGTGTAGCCGAAGTTCACTATGAATTGATTTTTTTTCCAAACTTTTGACGTGAAAACATCTTATAAATCGATGACACACATACGAAATAACATGACTCATTCTGATGTCATGCTGAGGTAAACCGCGATACTGTGGTTCTTTCAACCAAAATCGATCTCAAGCACCAGGCGAACATGAAAAAAACGTCGCGAATTCCCAATCGATAAAATCTCAAGAAATTTCTTTGCACACTGATTCGGTAATAACGCCGAAATTCTTATCCACATTATTACCAATCCCACCCCAATGCATGATGCGCTGCCAAAGAGAGTGAAATGCAGCGAGAATCACAGTGTAGGTGAGCGTAAACCCGGCCAAGAAAGGGTCGAAGATAAAACTCAACTTAAATATGTATTTTGCGGTGGCGAGGGGCACCCTGCTAGCTATCGGGGCTGTCCTAAGTTTCAGCAGTTAAAGCAAACAAAAGCTACGAAGGTGGTGGAGAGGCGACCAGTTTTTGCTCCTGCACCGACAGCCGTTGTGCCCCAAATATCTTATGCCCAAATAGCGGCTGGGACGGCAACAAATCAACACAACCAAAGGTGGCCCTCGTGCCTACGGCACCTACGGTTCAGGCTGGCCATGCAGGCCCAGTTAACCAGCTTACAACAACAGCTCGGAAAACAGGAGGAAAGACTGGACCGTGTCTACGCTTACCTTCCCAGCTAAGGCAATTTAAATCTTAATGGGCGCGCTGTACGAGAACCCCTTTAAAATCCTGGGTGTGAATGAAAATTCACTAATAAGGACCGAACGTAGAGCAAATTTGTTCCAATTATTGCATGATCACAGTCCTGATGTCTTTTTGGCTAGCGAAACCAAGCTAAACCAGAAACACAAACTGACTCATAATCAGCCCTATCAGATTCCCTCGTAGAAAATTTCCGAACGAAACGCTACGCCCCGAATACACAAACCCCGAACGGAATCAGCCACTATCCAAACATCTTTTCGGAATTTCGGAATCAGTTGATTTGTGTCTAAATGTGAAAAGCAAAACAAAATGTCACTTTTATTGTGTATATTTCAATTGTGTTTTGAAAAAAGTTACCTGAAAATCGATTCAATTGGGATTGCTATTACAAAATAAATCAAGAAAACCCGCGGAGAAAACGGAAATTAAAATAACAACGTAGGATTTTAAGACGCATTTAAACCACTCGAGGCTTGGAGGATATCCAAAAGCCTTTGGAACTGGGCTCTGTTCTTATTCACTTTTGACCTTTTGTTAAATATTTGTTCTTCTCTAGACTGAAAATACTTACATTTTTCTATTAAATGCGTGTTAACAAACTGTTTCACACAACATCCGAGCAAAATAATTGTTCGTAGAAAAATCAATAAAATTTCCTATTCGTTCAGGTTTAGTGATACCAATTTTCCCGAACTCCGAAATTCTTACGAACATTTTCGTCACAGCGGGAGCAGTGATACCTTTTTCCGGGATTCGTAGTACGATTCTATTACGATGGAATGAATAGTGAAGTGCGAAGATTCGAGTTGCTAGAAGCTTGCATCATATGCATTCCTCTCAAAAAATGGGAAGCGAATGTATGTGAACGCTGTGTACGCACCAGAAGCACCTCAACCTGCAATATAGAGCTCGAAAAACTTTTCGAGTGCCTTAGCCTGCACTCGGATGAGAATTATTATTTGCTGGCTGGAGATTTAAATGCCCAACATGCAGATTTTGGAAATCAAATACAAAATCCAAGGGGATGCCATCTTTTTAATTGGATGGGTCAACACCATGTTGACCTTCTTGCTACAGATAGACCATCGTTCCCAAGGAGCGGTGCTTTTCTAGACGTACTACTTTTAGACTCAAGACTGACAGTAACTGACTCTGTGGGCCAACATACAATAAACTGTTTACAGATGGTAGAATACGACAGTGACCACTGCGGACTTTACGTCGTCGTACAGCTACCAAATGACCTTGTGGTGTTGGATGAATTTGTGCCTGCGCACTCTTAACTTTTTAGTCAGGCACGCTGGCCACATTTCTCCAACACCTTGATTAGAGAACTCCGCTCAAACAACATAGTGCCTCCAAATGTCAGGAATCTATCGAACATTGAGATCGATGGATACCTGCTTCAGATGGATGGACTTACCAAACAAACGATGGACAGAACAATACCAAGTTACAAAGAACATAACGCAACTGAAATTTACAAGAACGCGACAATAGAAGCACTACACAGATATAAAAGTGGCCTTCTGACAAGATTAAGACTCTTGTACAGGTTTACTGACAGAAACGATCTGGAGATTAAGACACTGAAGTCGTCAATCAAAAATTTCAACTCGCTCATTAAACAAAACTATCGATTGTCTATAAACTCATACTGGGATAACAGAATTCGAGCCGCTAATTCTAGCGACTCGAGCATGTTTCCCGAGATTAATAAAATCTTCGGAAGAAACAATCAAAACGATCTTCCGTGCCTTAAAGCTTCAGAGAACGACAGACAACGAAAACATACTAGTGACCGCAGGAATAGATCTGGGGGATGCCGTCTTGGACGACGATTTTTTTGTAATCGAAGATCCATTAGAGAAAGTTGAGACAGCTAGTGTATAAGGTGAATGAGTCCATTCATCGAAATCACGACCTGAAGAACAGAGCTCTGCTGAATCACTTCTGCCTGCGAAATGGCGATCAGAGAATCTTGGTTTTACAGGGTTCAATGAAGACAATCTGGCAAACAATTCATCGCCGAGTGAAATGGGCCAAGTTCATTGCTCATCTCGATGGTCGAACTCCAAATGATCTTCGCATCATTAAAGAAAAAGAAGTTAAGTCAGCAGAAGTCGATGGTATACCCAATATTGTACTACGACATCTCCCTGAGAATGCATTAGACATATACACAACACTGTTCAACAATGCGCTGAATAATGCATATTATCCAGTGAGTTGGAAGACAGCTCTTGTACATCCTCTCCCGAAAAAGGGAAAGGACAATTCCAATCCGGCAAATCTCCGGTCGATACGTCTTCTTCCGAGTATCAGCAGTTTTCGAAAAAGTTATAAACAGAGCTCTGTTCAAATGGGCCGAGGACAAAAATATAATTCCAGACACCCAGTTCGACTTTAAGGTGGGACATGACAATTCATGCCGCGTCCAAGGAACAATGCTAAGAATCAATGCACGGGTGCCTGTCTGGTTGATTTGGAGAAGGCTTTCGACACCGTATGCTTAGAAGGTCTTTATCTGAAGCTAACCAGATGGGGCATAAGTAAACCACTGCTATATATGCTTTACGACATGCTTAATGGTAGAAAGTTTGTTGTCAGCGATGTCATTGATTTAATTTTAGGCTTGAAAAGTTGAAAAAATGCTTTGCTTTTTTCTGCTAATGTGTTTTTTGCTTAGATTACGATAAAAAATCGTAAACGTAATTGGGTGAGGAAAATAAAAGTTATGAAGAATTGTTCATAAGAATTGAATTTTTTTCAGCATGCAAAGCTGGAAGGTAAAAAAAGGGTATTTTTGCGATTTTTCGCTTGTATGGTTGAAATTTATCAATATTTTCGAAAATGATCAGAATAAAAGTTGTAGAGCATTCTTGTAGAGCGTCAAATGAGACCAACATTATAAATTTTGGACCACTTGCTACCAAACTACCTAGTGTTGCCATAAGTTCTGTTAGAAGTATAAAACGCTATAAAAGTGAAACAAACAAACAAACGAACATATTGAATTAAAAATTATTCCATTTACTAGAACACAATATTGATTAAAAAATAAAAATTGGATTCACTCGAAATGACCACCTTTTGCGTTAACACAAGCTTTCAAACGGTATGGCCATTGTGGCACGTACGGTTTCAATTGAGATCGCGGACGCTGCTCTGTTTAATGTTGTTCTAAGGCTTTCCAAATTTCTGAGGGGAGTCTTGAAGGTCATGTTCTCCAATTCTAACCACAAACCATAATCCAATGGATCAGGGTCCTGTTGGAAGATCCAAATATGTTCCTTGAAAAGGGTATTGTTCAAATCCTTTACAACAGCCACTAGCACATGTTTTTGGTAAGCCTTTGTACCAGTTTTTAGGTCTTTTTTACAGAAGTAGGGGGATGTGACGCCATGGTGAGAGATCTTCCACCAAACCATTACGGAAGGATAGATGATGGCCCCCTTGAACCCTTGGAACAACTTTTTTCGCTTCCTTAGACGAAGTGGCATACATTTTGTCATTTTGTCTGTTGAAAACTTCTTCCACGCTAAAAATCTTCTTATCGTAAACAAAATGTTTTCATGGTAATTTTCAGCGTGCCACTGCAAAAATCGCTTGCGTCTTTCCAGCCTAATTTTTTTTTTGTTGAGGAGTTAGATGATGACCTGTGGACTGACGATAGGCTTTCATGTGCAGATCATCCTCATTCAGCCTAGACATTGATCTGGTTGATATATCCAATTCTTTGAATATGATCTTCCGCTTCCCAAGGGGATTCCTCCGAATTTGTAGTGCGTGCCTTTACTACCGTACTTGTACGGACGAGCGCGGGCGACCTCTTCTCGCCTTGTCTTCTACTCCAGACAATTCGCCGAAGCGAGCAATAGCCCGATAAACGAATATTCTTGATATACCGAGTGGTTTTAGCAACTCAAAAATTTAGCCCGCACTCTCTCCGCTCTATTGC
This sequence comes from Platycheirus rosarum, assembly GCA_963971375.1. Lineage (NCBI taxonomy): Eukaryota > Metazoa > Arthropoda > Insecta > Diptera > Syrphidae > Platycheirus > Platycheirus rosarum. The sequence goes on along the minus strand of OZ020511.1, from coordinate 7,388,196 downwards.
AACGCTATTACCGCGACGCGACTCTCTTTTACGCCGCACTCCATGTTACTAGTTTGCAAACTGAAACCAAACTATCTAGTATTCTTCACTGATCAGTGCATGTGTTCTTAAAAAAAAGTTTACGGTTCTATTCCCGCAAGAAGTTTTAAAGGATAAGCGCTGGAAATTGTGTAACAGAACTTATGGCAGGACTAGGTACATTAGGTCAAAGTTAGAACAATTTTTCCAAACTTTTCAGTTTTTCTCAAATATCTTTGTACATAAAACTCTTTATCATGAAGTAGTGCATATATTGTTGTAGAATTGAATTTTGTGCCCTTGAAAATGAAACGCGCCGTTAGCGGTGATTATGGTGCCGATAGCACCAACGCCTGAGGAACTTGCAAAAAAATTTACATATATTCTGACATGCGACCCTTCAATCCGCTACTAAAGGCGCAGTAATATTTTCAAGTGACTTGTGGTATATGGATCTGGTAGCTAGGTTCAATATCTGACAATGCAAAACATACTCACCTAGGATCTCTGCATAACGCGATATAGGCATGTGAAAGCTGAGAATGTTTTGCATTGTTAGATAGGTATTGAGTCTAGCTATCAGGCCTTTATACCACAAGTCACTTGAAAATAATACTGCGCCTCCAGGAACGGGTTGAAGGGTCTATTCATACACCAGAAATAAAGTGAGAAATAAATACTAATTGCACCTTCCGGAGTGAAATGAGTGGAAGGTTATTGATTCGCCCGAATCTGCCCTTTAAATTGCTAATAGCTCCTCAGCCGTTGGTGATATCGGCACCGGACTCACCCCTATCAGCGCGCCTTCTGCCTAGCTTTCATTTTCAAGGATAACAAATTTCAATTCTAAAACGTTTATATGCACAACTTCTATGATAGTTTATTTACAAAAATATTTGAGAAGAACTGAAAAATTGGTCCAACTTTTACCTAATACAGTTTGGTAGCGGGTGGTGCAAATATATATAATGCTCTACCAATTTTTATTCAAAATATTGATAAGTTTAAAACAAACTAGCGAAAAACCACAAAAATACCCCTTTTGGGATAAATTTTACCGCCCAATGCGGTTACATTAGACAATTCGATGCACTTTAAAGTTAACGTAGTTTCGCAGAATTTTTTTTTAATAAAAAGAAGGGACATGTTGTTCCAATTAATATAACTATTTTAATACAAAAAACATAACTTGTTCTATCTAGATACCTTTTAATTTAAATGATCAGAAAATTTTGCACTATAAAATTATTTCAAACTTTAATCAAACAATTCCAACATGAAAATATGGCTGGGTTACTTGAAATTTACGTTCCACTTTCATGTACATATTTTTTTTATTTGCTAGGAGTACCAAACTTTTTAAGCCCTAGTGTAAAATGCTTCCAAAGAAATACTAAGCAGAGGTTAAGTTATCTGGACGTTCATGTGCGCGAAGATTTGAAAAATATGTACATATTTTACAAATCAAATTACTTTTAATAAATAATATGTATGCGTTTTAGCTGTGTATGAAAACAGAAAAAAGTGGCTCCATTTTATCCACAAGATGTTTCCAGCAATATGAACCAATTACAAAATATTCTAATATACCTTTCTAAATCGCATTTTACATACTATACAGCAGAATCCATTAAGCTTTAATTTCAAGAATTATTTAAGACCATTTTCAATTGCAAAAAATGTATTGCAACAAATCTTTCATTCCTTTTTGAGTGTGTTTGCCGTCTGTGTACACATAATTCGCTCTCGCTCTCTCTTATACTTGGTACGAATGGCATTATATATTTTCTCAAGTTAATGCACAAATCGAGTTTATAAGGTATATGAAATTTGGATTTGCGTTGAGAATCTTGTCTTGTTTGAGAAACAGTAATAAACTGAGGATATAAATTAAGAAACTGAACGTGTTATTTATTGATCATGACTTATATGGAGTCGTGAGCGCAAATACAATAAATTTACTCTTGTTCAAATATTGCACAAGACTATTACCGCCTACATGCCTTACAATGAACATTTTATTTCTGAATTCAGACAAGAAAAATAAGAAGTTAAAGCATTAAAACTTAAGTCAGTTGTTGATAACAAATTAATTCTCAAAATGAGAGATCAAGACAAAATGTACGGAATATAAACGTGACATTTTAAAATGTATGTGGCCATTTTCAAAGATTAAGAGGAAGCCTTTAACTTGCTTATTTTTGCATAGATATCTTGTACTTTTGAGGCAGATACAAATTTTTTTGAAAAGTTGTTTTTTTATGTTATTTGTTAGCAACATGCTTGTTTTTTTGGAAACGAAAGAAAACAAGTGAGAAAAGGATGGTGTAAGCGGGGGAGTAGGTTAGTGGGAGAAGTTGTGACAATTTTAAGTTTTTGATTAAAACTTACCATTGAAGTTATTATCCTTATTGCTGCGGTTTATGTTTTGATTATTGTTGCTTAATTGCTGAGTCTGCTGATGTTGCCCGGATTTTCCACCAATGGACTTGCTAATGGGTCCACCCCCACCTCCAGATGCGGCGTTATTATTAGTCGATTTTCTATTGTCCACATTTTTGTTCATTGCAAATGATTTGTTCTCCTTTTCAGATGATAATTGTGAAGCGTTTTTCTTAAGGTTATCAGCATTTTGTTTACCAGTGGCATTGCCTTTCATTTGATGGGCACCAGATGATACAGCAGTGGCAGGGGCTGTAGCAGCAGCTGGTTGCTTAACCTTCTTCTTCACAATATTATCTAATGGATCACTAACATCGTCGTCCATGAATAATAATTCATAACGATTTTTTCCCGAATTATCCATGTTCAATTCGGATAGGTTTTTGCAATTTCTCACAAACGATGGCAGGTGATTTAATCGGATTTAATTTCTTTAAAAAATATTTGGGCTACAACCACGACAACGACCAGAGAAACAGGAAAACGAAACTGATGAGAAATATGAAACAGAAAAGAATCGCACAAGGCAGCTCAAATGTACTGCGCTCTGCGCACTGGAAATTGTAGAAATATATCTGTCCTTATTCCTTTAAATGTGTAATGTTTTCCTTGTTTTTCAATAAAGGATTTTCTCCATCATGCTTACCGAATGTGAACGTTCTAGTACAGTAACAATAGTTCAGTTCGGATATAAATACCTTTGTTAATCAATAGCTTTAGTTTTTCCTGCTTAAATGTATTTACCCCAACAATAATCTTTGTATATAGAGATCATAGAAAAATGAAAAAAGAACTGCGACACGTACCGACCATGCCCCGCAAACCCTGAAATTTTATATTGGATGTGAATACGTGTGAGATTCGTGTGAGAAGCAGCCAATTAGCCATACGTTTCGTGCCCACACAAATGCAAACGTATTAGTAGTCCCATAAGAAAGGTACAGGGACCGGTACCCATATGTCACTAAACGGGTAATTTTTTCAAATTGTAGACGAAGAGAGAATTATCGTCCAAGTTGTCGTTCTTGTTTCTTTTTTCTATGATAGAGACCATGGACGTATTATGCGCGAAGCAGATTGAACCAGCAACAGCATCCGTCATTATTTTTGGAACATTTGTTTAAATTGCCCAAGCTAGAATAGACATACAGCAAAAGCAACGTCAACAGCGTCGTTAGACCAAAGTCCTAAATTTGCTAGCAACTTTACACTAGTGATATTCATGGGCACCAAACTGCAAAAAAAACTGACAGTGTTATTGTTCTAAGAAGACGATGCTGTTGCTGGTGGCAATGTGTTTGTATTGACGGTGACGGTGCTGGTGCTGTTGCTGGTTCAATCTGTTCCGCGCTTTATAAATGGACTGCTATTTGCCTACCTCAAGTTGGTTCTATTTTAGTTTCAGTTATTTTGAGCGACACTAGCCCTCCTGAGTGCACCTGCGGGAAAAAAAGTTAAACCTCAATTTTGACATTTCATTTAGTAATCCCAGACTTTGGCAGCAGGTTTTCCCAGTTTGGCATGATAAAATTTCCTTTTTTATCCCCGTGTTATTTAGAATATCCCACAACTAATTAAAAAGAAATCACTTTTTTCCTTCTAGTGCTTTTAGCTTGTTTTAGGCACAAACCACGATCTAAAAATAACAAGAGGCAAAATACCAAAGATGTCGCATACTTCTATGGATGTAATTCAAATGTGTCAGTTATGTTTTACCGGTATATGCGACTTTTTGATTTTTTTAAAATTAGATGTCGCGAGCTTCTTTGTCAACATTTTAAGTAGTTATTTTTTTCCTGAAGTGGGTTCAGGAGAGCTTGAATCGCATTCTCAATTTTGGCGACATTTTTTTGACAATTGTTGTATGAAGCTGACATTAGACTAGGAGTCCATATATAATAAGTCCATGATAGAGACTTTATAATGCGTTTGTTCCAATTGCTGAGCAAATCTGCGAAATTTGACAAAAATCACCGAAAAACCGTTCCATCTTGTGAATTTTTAGTAGTTTTTCCATTGTATATATAATCTATAGTACTACCATCAGGCAGTATCTAGTTTAACGAGATACTGCCGTAATAGCGCTGCAGTAGTTCTTTATATGCATTTGTATGGGTTTGGGAGAGTAGAAAGAAATATAGAGATGAAAGAGTAGGTTGTATGTTATATTTTCAGAAACGTATGAGTTAGAATGATTACAAGCATTTGCAGGAATAATGAATAATAAGTCCGAGTGAAAGGGTCAAAAAGTGACACTAGACCATAGGGTATGGCATAGTAAGGCAAACAAAAATTAATGGATTTCCCTTTGATTTTTCGTAAACAAACCAAGATTGAACGTCTTTAATTATTTTTTGGATTTTGCATTTTTAAAGAAATGTTGTTATTTCTGTATTTCTTATACCGAAATTTGACTTTTTAAAGTTTTAATATATATTTCGAACGCTAGTTAAATATAAAACTGGTGCCGATTGGTACTATGTTGCTGGTACAATAGTATTTTGGGTACTATATTTTTAGTACTTAGTACTAGAATGTTGTACAATCGTTGGTACTATATTTAGTACTTAGTAGTATATTTAGTATTATATTTAGTAGTTAGTAGTAGATTTAGTACTAGATTTTTTGACTGAAGATACTCTAAAGTAATAACAGGTACAAACATCTGCAAACAATGTGTTTTATTTGTAAAATAAGTAACTAGGTAGGTACTTCAACTCAAATAACATTTTTGCAGACTAACAAAAATTAATATAATAATCAAACATGGTAACCATTCAAAATTGTACAAAAAACCAAACCAATAATCAAATTTCAGCAAAAAATCGTTTAAAACGGGAAATGTCATCCTGTTTCCATATCTATAAAAAAAAAAAACCAAAAACAGTGTATTTTCAAGGCAGAAATGTAAGCTCCTCACCACCCCTGTCTAAATTTCTATCTTCCATTCTCTCATTATCAGAAAATGACAAAGAAATAACACGAAAATACTTGATAATTTGCTTCCCTCTGACTGGTAACACTTTATATACATCTTTCATGTTCTGTCTTTTCTAAAATTGCATATGTGTTGAATTCATCTCCCCGACTAAAAGTCTACTCTGAGAAATTGCGAGATAGCGGAACTAGATGGCGCTAGGTGAAACACCCATCTTTATAGTAGTATAGATAATATATATACAATGGTTTTTCACAAAAGAGAAAACTCAAGAGAGAGTAAAAAATTTCCGCACCTTGTGATTTTCTATTACAAATATTTTTGTGCACAAAAAATTGAAGACTGTCAAACTATACAAACAAAAACATTTGACATTTCACTATGTCAGTTATCTCTGTATATCTATGATTTTCTGTCCAAAGTCGTTCTACCTATTTATGCACAGTTT